>OX104037.1:11832549-13165307 GCA_944470415.2 Schistosoma rodhaini
ATCTCTACTCTTATTGGGTCATTCGACCGTATTTGTTTTTGCAACCATTTTGGTACATGTTCACCCACCCTAATTTTCAGATCACGATTGCTCCTCCCTATGTATGTGTGACCACACACACATTTAAATTGGTAAACACAGTGGGATGTGACACAATCGTTTTCATTTCGTCTAGGTTTTGAATGAAGCATGGACCTCGTTCTTTCCTTGATTATGACTTTCGCAGCACAATACGTTTTGTTGATAACAGATTTAAGCCTTTGTTTCGGTAAAGGTTATTTGAATCACCTCTAAATGGTAAGGTGATGTAGACAGGCTTTTTCTCTACCAAGGCTACAGTAGGTCTCGCTGTGCTCTGAACTTTCCATCTATTGATAATTTAGGTGGATAGCCATTCCCAATTAATGTCTTGGTTAACAACCTAACATCGTCATCAATAGCGTCATTTGTGCAAATACGACGAAGCCTGTTAAAAAGGCACTTTACCAAAACACATTGGTATTGTACAGGGCAATAACTATAGTAACTAAGATATTGACCTGAAGATATACACCTTATTACCAGTCTAGTTGACCTTTTATTTTTATATATAAATGTTCTTAACAAGTATATGTGTGATCAGATTGTTCGAAACGTTATTGCGCTAATATATCACATAGTTCTGATAATCTTCGTCTTCTCATTGCATTATCGAAATTTATCAAAGGGACTAATTGCTTTAGAACGAATAGTTTCACAGTATTTGAGCGCCGAGTTGAAGTAGACATTAAATAGGAATAATATATTTGTAAAATCTCAGCGAATGAATTTTAATTAAATCCAACGTTTCACCTGGCAATCTGGTAGAATCTTTTTTAAGGAATTATAATCAAATATCAAAATTATCGAATATAAATAAGTACATCGTTCTCCGAGTTCATTATACACTGAATAGGTCATCCAATCAACGTTATAAATAAGTCTAAACTAGGTATGTTTAAGAGATATGTGATGTGAAGTGATGAGTGTTCATATAACATATTGTATAGAAAAAAAAGTAAGAGGTGAGAGGAGAAAATTACATTCACCTTCATATATTGTCTCTTATCAATGAATTTATAAGGAAACATACAATTTGTAACATATGTGATATGAATCATATCTGTGTCACAGTATGTATAACATGAAGATAATTAAACAAAATAAAAATATAAAAGGTGAAATTTGAAGAGCGTAATTTTGAAACTGTATGTATGTGTCATTTTCAATGTTCGAATGAATTGTTTAACAAATTCCGATAAGACAACAGATTAGAATCATTGAGTGCAATTGTTGTCATTTTTAGATAATACGAATTAGATAAAAAACATTAAGGAGTTCAGGTTATTACTTAATAATGATTAGCTGCCATGGCACTGCTAATTGTATTCCATCTCTCCTATTAATATTGTTTGAATTAGCCCAAATGTATAGGGCTTCAGCTGTTTGTCTCTCCTTGTAAGAATTAAAAGCTTTTTGAAGGATTCTTGTGCCATCGAAATCAATTGTATGACCTGATTCTAACGAATGTAATGCTATCGCTGATTTGTTCTCCAATTTCTTTACATCATCTGAGGATTTAGGAATATGTTTCAAACATTGTTTGTGTTCCTTCACGCTCACATTCAGTTGCCTTGATGTTTCACCTACATACGTTGTATTACAGTCACTACATTTGATTTCATAGACACAATTTTGTTGTTCTTCTTTATGTATTGGATCTTTAATTCTTACTAATTTTGATTTTAGAGTATTGTTTGTTCGAAAAAATACTCTTATATTTTGATTAATTAAGATTTTTTGAATATCTTCCGAAACTCCTTTCCGATATGGGATCATAACTGTGTTAACCTATTCCTTTTTCTGTAATCTTTTTTTATTAACAATGTCGTCTTTTTTATCATTCTTAATTATTCTTTTAATAAAATCTTTCGGATAATTGTTCATCATTATGGTAGATGTAATTAAATTTATTTCCGTTTTCATATCATTTTGTTCAGTGACAAGTTTTTGAGCTCTTGTAATCATATTTTTGACTACTGTCACTTTGGTCGAGTGTGGATGTGCCGATTTAAAATCTAGAAATTTTCCTGAATTTGTCGGCTTTCGGAATATACTAATTTTTAAGCTATCATAATCTTTCCTTTCAACTAAACAGTCTAGGAATTCATTCGCTGAGATTTTACAAATATATTATTCCTATTTAATGACACTACAGAGTAGTTCGTTTATTATTTAATATCGTAATGAAGGGATTTTTTATGTGAAAGTGTTTATTAAATTTCTTCAAGTGTCCTATGACCATCCTTAGTAATAGGCATCGTTTTCCAATATTTACGTCCAGTTCAACATATTTGTCATGATGTGTAGTTTTATCTGAAGCACGTAATAAGCATAACTGCTATGAGTGTGGCGTTAAGTTCACTGTTAACCGTGTTGATTGATAGGTCACTTTCAACACTTAAACTTTATCCCTGTTTTCATATACCTATAATAAGTATTCGTGCTTTTATGAAAACAAACTGTCTATACAGGAATACGTTTCCTGCTCGAATAATATCACAAAAACAAAGGTTTCTAACTAAATACAGAATACATTTGTTTTCTTTTTGTTTACAAAATAAAAGTACCAATCTAATCAATGTCCTGTTGTATAGACTAGATATACGTTCAATCGAAAGTAAGGATAATAAAAAAAGTCACGTTGTTTATGAGTCATTAAAAACTAACTACATTGCAAAATAAATTTTAAATTGTTTCACTTTCCAATTTTTTAAGTTATTTCTAGTTAACGTTACTTATTCGCACTATATATATATATATATATATATATATATATATATATATATATATATATATACATAAGCTCTATACCATAATTATCCTACTCTATTAATGTGTGATTATTTCTTATGCTTTCTATTCATTTTTTAAAACTTAATATGTTTGTTACTTTTTCTCGAAATATAAATTTTTTAGCTCGCCAGTATGGGTATTGATTCATCAGAAATCGCTGATGTTCCGTCAACCGGTGGTGGTGGTAATGCTAAACGTGTTGGGGGTGGTGGTAGTAGTGGTGGTCTTGGCGGTACTTCCGGACAATTAAGTGGTTCTGTTATGTCTAATATTTCCGGCTCTGGCGAAACTTCAAATGTTTCTTTGAATAGTACTAAAAAAGATGAAAAGAAAGGTAATTGGAATCTATAGTTACAAGTTGATTTGGTTTTTCCATAGTGAGCGAAGAAAAGTAATGTGATAGACTGTGTTCACTTTTTTATTTATTTATGTGCACACTTTGATCAAGTTGTCAGATGTTTTTTTAAAAGAAAACTCAATTAAAGTTAACGGTTCATCATAAATAAATGTTACCAATATAATAAATTCAATAAACTAAGATTCACTGCACACTGACGTTGAACTATTTACCTTTTCTCCTGTCGGTTGTCTCTCATTCTCTTTGTGTATGATACCTGTAACAAAGTAGATATAATGATAATTTGTCTTAGGATTTTATTCGTATGCAATTCTCTGTAATTGTATTGTGATATATAGAAATTATTTTATTTGTATAAATGTATGAAGAAATTGTAATTAATCAATATTTATTAACACTACGTCGGAAACTAGAAGCAGATATGAAAAGGATGAATAACAACTGGAAAGAATTTGAAAGGATTGCCCAGGACAGGGTTTTATGAAGAATGCTAGTGTGCGGCCTGTGCTCCTCTACGAGGGGTAACAGGCGTAAGTAAGTATTTACTCACACCTCAACGAAAATATGCAATACTATCTATGATGGTGATTTGGATGCAGCTAGATGATGACCAATCCATTTTGTGGTATCAATTCATTGAATGATTGACTATTTGTCCTAAACTCTTTTAGAAATTGTTAACCATCTGTTTGTTGAGTCTTTTTGCTTTAATATGTAATTGTTCTGATATTCACTAGACATACCTGAATTAGTGTTTCATGACTTACGTGTAAAGCAACTTACACAGATAGATATTATCATTATCTCAATCCCGCATACAAAAATATCTAATACGTTACTACACATGCCTGTACTGAATACCGCAGTTGCAAAATGTAATGTTTCCTATTGAATGTATTTTGATAATGTGTTCAGTTATAACAGTAGTTAGTATATATATAGTCCTAGGAATAATGACTAGTTGAGGCCTCTAATACACACACGAAAACATATCAAAACTGACCAGTATGATAAATGATATTCTACTACTGTTATTCAATGCGATTTTAACTTGTATGCAATGAATCAAAGTGACCTGCTATTGTATATAAGGTAATTATTGTCGGTAACAGAATAAATTGATGACAACTTTACGTTTGGTTAATATTACATATGACTTGAGAGATTCTACTATTGATAAAATTCCTCATCCAGTTGGAACCTAGGTTTTGAATCAACAAGTAATCAACTATTCATAACAAAAATACACATGCACCATGTTCATTCCAACAAATATTTCCGGTATTTAAATGTACTATGTTATTAGCACTAAACCAAATAATTATTTGTCAGTAAGAAGTTTCACAAAATGATACAGTATTATTTATTGGATAACACTTTGAATATAAATTAACGTGTATAGTTGTAATACTATTTGTATATACCTTTCCTTTCCGTCCTTTAACCTAACTAAATTAGCAACATGATCATGATTTTTCCTCGATTAGAGTAAATAATATCATCGTAGAGCCAATCTGGGCTCACGGGGACACTATTTTCGACCACACATAAAGAACCAGAGTATGAGCTGAACAATCATTTTATGAGTACAAATACAAGAAATTACAAACGCTATGGAAGTAGAAGTTAGTTACCGAATAAGGATAATAATTAATAAAACACATTGGTGAGCTTGCTTTTCTTCTACCAGTTACCGATCACAGCTCATTTTCATCTAATACTAATCAGTTTATCGAAATGCGTTTATTGTCATAGTTTATTGTTTTATGTGACATAATGAAAGCCAGTCGTCGAAATTGTCTGTATCTTTTAACATTTCACTTAAGTCCTTCATTTTAAGATTTTATTGGATTTCAATTCCTAAGTAATCTAGTAGGTCTTGATCGATTACTTTAATTTAAGTGTTTGATCAATTTCTGTGAGTTCAAACGAAGGAAAGATAATTGAATATTCTCTAACAAACCTCTTTACTCCTTAATCAATCAATTTGTTGTTCAAGACACTCATCACTGAATTCGATATTATTGGTCGTGAAGTACAAATGTTCATCGACAGTATCATATAATTGGAAGAAACATTATGTATCATCATAACTTTTGTCCTCATATCTTATCAGGAAATATATTAAGAACCAGAATGAATGAGCATAGGATCATTAGTATCCCTCTTTTTTCAAGAGAAATATTTAATGAATAACTGATGATAATGATGATGATAATAATAATAAGCAGTTCTTTAAAAATATATTATAAAATTAGGGATTACACATTGCTTGTATTAGAATTAGCATGTATTGTTATAGATATAAATTTCAGTTATTATGTGTCATGCCTGAAATATACAATACTGATAAGTAAATACAAATCATACTTAAAAATATGACTCAATTGATTCAGAATATAACTTAACCATGTTCTACATTATTTTCCTCTTTGTATTGTTTACCTCAATATCAATCTTAAATATTTTTTTAATATTTATTTTGACAATAATAGTACATTACATCCATAGCGGATTAACCAGTCATTAAAACTGTCTTTGTTTATCAGAGATGGCTAGTGGCTAGCAGTGGAATCCAGTTTGACGTGCGTTCCGTTCTATTTGGGACTCGTCAGCTGGATGTACCTGCATCTCAGAGTTGATGTTCACTCTGGGATTCGAACCCAGTACTCTCGCTTCAAACGCCATCGCGTTATCCACTCGGCCACTGAGTCCTGATAGCCACTTGCTTGTGCGATGGGGTGAAGTTTAAATTCAACTTAGTATTGTTTGTTTGAATCTTCCCATCGATTTGTTAGGACTGCAACTGGTCAGTCTCTAATTGGGAAGATTCAAACAAACAATACTAAGTTGAATTTAAACTTCACCCCATCGCACAAGCAAGTGGCTATCAGGACTCAGTGGCCGAGTGGATAACGCGATGGCGTTTGAAGCGAGAGTACTGGGTTCGAATCCCAGAGTGAACATCAACTCTGAGATGCAGGTACATCCAGCTGACGAGTCCCAAATAGAACGGAACGCACGTCAAACTGGATTCCACTGCTAGCCACTATACATCTCTGATAAACAAAGACAGTTTTAATGACTGGTTAATCCGCTATGGATGTAATGTACTATTATTGTCAAAATAAATATTAAAAAAATATTTAAGATTGATATTGAGGTAAACAATACAAAGAGGAAAATAATGTAGAACATGGTTAAGTTATATTCTGAATCAATTGAGTCATATTTTTAAGTATGATTTGTATTTACTTATCAGTATTGTATATTTCAGGCATGACACATAATAACTGAAATTTATATCTATAACAATACATGCTAATTCTAATACAAGCAATGTGTAATCCCTAATTTTATAATATATTTTTAAAGAACTGCTTATTATTATTATCATCATCATTATCATCAGTTATTCATTAAATATTTCTCTTGAAAAAAGAGGGATACTAATGATCCTATGCTCATTCATTCTGGTTCTTAATATATTTCCTGATAAGATATGAGGACAAAAGTTATGATGATACATAATGTTTCTTCCAATTATATGATACTGTCGATGAACATTTGTACTTCACGACCAATAATATCGAATTCAGTGATGAGTGTCTTGAACAACAAATTGATTGATTAAGGAGTAAAGAGGTTTGTTAGAGAATATTCAATTATCTTTCCTTCGTTTGAACTCACAGAAATTGATCAAACACTTAAATTAAAGTAATCGATCAAGACCTACTAGATTACTTAGGAATTGAAATCCAATAAAATCTTAAAATGAAGGACTTAAGTGAAATGTTAAAAGATACAGACAATTTCGACGACTGGCTTTCATTATGTCACATAAAACAATAAACTATGACAATAAACGCATTTCGATAAACTGATTAGTATTAGATGAAAATGAGCTGTGATCGGTAACTGGTAGAAGAAAAGCAAGCTCACCAATGTGTTTTATTAATTATTATCCTTATTCGGTAACTAACTTCTACTTCCATAGCGTTTGTAATTTCTTGTATTTGTACTCATAAAATGATTGTTCAGCTCATACTCTGGTTCTTTATGTGTGGTCGAAAATAGTGTCCCCGTGAGCCCAGATTGGCTCTACGATGATATTATTTACTCTAATCGAGGAAAAATCATGATCATGTTGCTAATTTAGTTAGGTTAAAGGACGGAAAGGAAAGGTATATACAAATAGTATTACAACTATACACGTTAATTTATATTCAAAGTGTTATCCAATAAATAATACTGTATCATTTTGTGAAACTTCTTACTGACAAATAATTATTTGATTTATTGATAATAACATAATAAATTTAAATACCGGAAATATTTGTTGGAATGAACATGGTGCATGTGTATTTTTGTTATGAATAGTTGATTACTTGTTGATTCAAAACCTAGGTTCCAACTGGATGAGGAATTTTATCAATAGTAGAATCTCTCAAGTCATATGTAATATTAACCAAACGTAAAGTTGTCATCAATTTATTCTGTTACCGACAATAATTACCTTATATACAATAGCAGGTCACTTTGATTCATTGCATACAAGTTAAAATCGCATTGAATAACAGTAGTAGAATATCATTTATCATACTGGTCAGTTTTGATATGTTTTCGTGTGTGTATTAGAGGCCTCAACTAGTCATTATTCCTAGGACTATATATATACTAACTACTGTTATAACTGAACACATTATCAAAATACATTCAATAGGAAACATTACATTTTGCAACTGCGGTATTCAGTACAGGCATGTGTAGTAACGTATTAGATATTTTTGTATGCGGGATTGAGATAATGATAATATCTATCTGTGTAAGTTGCTTTACACGTAAGTCATGAAACACTAATTCAGGTATGTCTAGTGAATATCAGAACAATTACATATTAAAGCAAAAAGACTCAACAAACAGATGGTTAACAATTTCTAAAAGAGTTTAGGACAAATAGTCAATCATTCAATGAATTGATACCACAAAATGGATTGGTCATCATCTAGCTGCATCCAAATCACCATCATAGATAGTATTGCATATTTTCGTTGAGGTGTGAGTAAATACTTACTTACGCCTGTTACCCCTCGTAGAGGAGCACAGGCCGCACACTAGCATTCTTCATAAAACCCTGTCCTGGGCAATCCTTTCAAATTCTTTCCAGTTGTTATTCATCCTTTTCATATCTGCTTCTAGTTTCCGACGTAGTGTTAATAAATATTGATTAATTACAATTTCTTCATACATTTATACAAATAAAATAATTTCTATATATCACAATACAATTACAGAGAATTGCATACGAATAAAATCCTAAGACAAATTATCATTATATCTACTTTGTTACAGGTATCATACACAAAGAGAATGAGAGACAACCGACAGGAGAAAAGGTAAATAGTTCAACGTCAGTGTGCAGTGAATCTTAGTTTATTGAATTTATTATATTGGTAACATTTATTTATGATGAACCGTTAACTTTAATTGAGTTTTCTTTTAAAAAAACATCTGACAACTTGATCAAAGTGTGCACATAAATAAATAAAAAAGTGAACACAGTCTATCACATTACTTTTCTTCGCTCACTATGGAAAAACCAAATCAACTTGTAACTATAGATTCCAATTACCTTTCTTTTCATCTTTTTTAGTACTATTCAAAGAAACATTTGAAGTTTCGCCAGAGCCGGAAATATTAGACATAACAGAACCACTTAATTGTCCGGAAGTACCGCCAAGACCACCACTACTACCACCACCCCCAACACGTTTAGCATTACCACCACCACCGGTTGACGGAACATCAGCGATTTCTGATGAATCAATACCCATACTGGCGAGCTAAAAAATTTATATTTCGAGAAAAAGTAACAAACATATTAAGTTTTAAAAAATGAATAGAAAGCATAAGAAATAATCACACATTAATAGAGTAGGATAATTATGGTATAGAGCTTATGTATATATATATATATATATATATATATATATATATATATATATATATATATATAGTGCGAATAAGTAACGTTAACTAGAAATAACTTAAAAAATTGGAAAGTGAAACAATTTAAAATTTATTTTGCAATGTAGTTAGTTTTTAATGACTCATAAACAACGTGACTTTTTTTATTATCCTTACTTTCGATTGAACGTATATCTAGTCTATACAACAGGACATTGATTAGATTGGTACTTTTATTTTGTAAACAAAAAGAAAACAAATGTATTCTGTATTTAGTTAGAAACCTTTGTTTTTGTGATATTATTCGAGCAGGAAACGTATTCCTGTATAGACAGTTTGGTTTCATAAAAGCACGAATACTTATTATAGGTATATGAAAACAGGGATAAAGTTTAAGTGTTGAAAGTGACCTTATCAATCAACACGGTTAACAGTGAACTTAACGCCACACTCATAGCAGTTATGCTTATTACGTGCTTCAGATAAAACTACACATCATGACAAATATGTTGAACTGGACGTAAATATTGGAAAACGATGCCTATTACTAAGGATGGTCATAGGACACTTGAAGAAATTTAATAAACACTTTCACATAAAAAATCCCTTCATTACGATATTAAATAATAAACGAACTACTCTGTAGTGTCATTAAATAGGAATAATATATTTGTAAAATCTCAGCGAATGAATTCCTAGACTGTTTAGTTGAAAGGAAAGATTATGATAGCTTAAAAATTAGTATATTCCGAAAGCCGACAAATTCAGGAAAATTTCTAGATTTTAAATCGGCACATCCACACTCGACCAAAGTGACAGTAGTCAAAAATATGATTACAAGAGCTCAAAAACTTGTCACTGAACAAAATGATATGAAAACGGAAATAAATTTAATTACATCTACCATAATGATGAACAATTATCCGAAAGATTTTATTAAAAGAATAATTAAGAATGATAAAAAAGACGACATTGTTAATAAAAAAAGATTACAGAAAAAGGAATAGGTTAACACAGTTATGATCCCATATCGGAAAGGAGTTTCGGAAGATATTCAAAAAATCTTAATTAATCAAAATATAAGAGTATTTTTTCGAACAAACAATACTCTAAAATCAAAATTAGTAAGAATTAAAGATCCAATACATAAAGAAGAACAACAAAATTGTGTCTATGAAATCAAATGTAGTGACTGTAATACAACGTATGTAGGTGAAACATCAAGGCAACTGAATGTGAGCGTGAAGGAACACAAACAATGTTTGAAACATATTCCTAAATCCTCAGATGATGTAAAGAAATTGGAGAACAAATCAGCGATAGCATTACATTCGTTAGAATCAGGTCATACAATTGATTTCGATGGCACAAGAATCCTTCAAAAAGCTTTTAATTCTTACAAGGAGAGACAAACAGCTGAAGCCCTATACATTTGGGCTAATTCAAACAATATTAATAGGAGAGATGGAATACAATTAGCAGTGCCATGGCAGCTAATCATTATTAAGTAATAACCTGAACTCCTTAATGTTTTTTATCTAATTCGTATTATCTAAAAATGACAACAATTGCACTCAATGATTCTAATCTGTTGTCTTATCGGAATTTGTTAAACAATTCATTCGAACATTGAAAATGACACATACATACAGTTTCAAAATTACGCTCTTCAAATTTCACCTTTTATATTTTTATTTTGTTTAATTATCTTCATGTTATACATACTGTGACACAGATATGATTCATATCACATATGTTACAAATTGTATGTTTCCTTATAAATTCATTGATAAGAGACAATATATGAAGGTGAATGTAATTTTCTCCTCTCACCTCTTACTTTTTTTTCTATACAATATGTTATATGAACACTCATCACTTCACATCACATATCTCTTAAACATACCTAGTTTAGACTTATTTATAACGTTGATTGGATGACCTATTCAGTGTATAATGAACTCGGAGAACGATGTACTTATTTATATTCGATAATTTTGATATTTGATTATAATTCCTTGAAAAAGCTTGGACCAGATTGCCAGGCGAAACGTTGGATTTAATTAAAATTCATTCGCTGAGATTTTACAAATATATTATTCCTATTTAATGTCTTACTTCAACTCGGCGCTCAAATACTGTGAAACTATTCGTTCTAAAGCAATTAGTCCCTTTGATAAATTTCGATAATGCAATGAGAAGACGAAGATTATCAGAACTATGTGATATATTAGCGCAATACATTTCGAACAATCTGATCACACATATACTTGTTAAGAACATTTATATATAAAAATAAAAGGTCAACTAGACTGGTAATAAGGTGTATATCTTCAGGTCAATATCTTAGTTACTATAGTTATTGCCCTGTACAATACCAATGTGGTTTGGTAAAGTGCCTTTTTAACAGGCTTCGTCGTATTTGCACAAATGACGCTATTGATGACGATGTTAGGTTGTTAACCAAGACATTAATTGGGAATGGCTATCCACCTAAATTTATCAATAGATGGAAAGTTCAGAGCACAGCGAGACCTACTGTAGCCTTGGTAGAGAAAAAGCCTGTCTACATCACCTTACCATTTAGAGGTGATTCAAATAGCCTTTTATTGAAACAAAGGCTTAAATCTGTTATCAACAAAACGTATTGTGCTGCGAAAGTCATAATCAAGGAAAGAACGAGGTCCATGCTTCATTCAAAACCTAGACGAAATGAAAACGATTGTGTCACATCCCACTGTGTTTACCAATTTAAATGTGTGTGTGGTCACACATACATAGGGAGGAGCAATCGTGATCTGAAAATTAGGGTGGGTGAACATGTACCAAAATGGTTGCAAAAACAAATACAGTCGAATGACCCAATAAGAGTAGAGGATAAACATCCATCATCCTCTATTGCTAAACATATAATCGAAACAGGTCATAAGATTGATCTAAACTCGGCTTTTGTGGTGTTGTTTAAAAGTGTAAAAGGGCGTATACTAAGGTTTGTTGAAGCCTTAGCCATACGAAAATTCAACCCCCCTTTGTGTATTCAAAAACAGTTTGTTCTCTCTTTAAACCTACCCTGGTAATAAATGCTTATTATCCAGAGTGATTAGGTGTCAAGTTGTTTTCACATTATTTTATCATTATATCCTTGTCTATTTCTTAACCTTATTACCAGTCTAGTTGACCTTTTATTTTTATATATAAATGTTCTTAACAAGTATATGTGTGATCAGATTGTTCGAAATGTATTGCGCTAATATATCACATAGTTCTGATAATCTTCGTCTTCTTATTCGTTCTAAATTAGACGAGAGTTCTTATATACTCTGTAGTGTGTTACTATGCTTCAAGACCCAATCCATATAATTAAATGACGGATAACTGAGCTATACATAATTATGAATTCGCTGAATATATGTGACGTACTGCATAATCAAAATATATTTTTCCTCCGAAAAGAAAAAATTCTATAAAATCAGTCTGTGTAAAAAGAATTAAAATCTTATCGGATTCGGTAATCAGCACTTTCAACCAATGAGGCATATAGAAATTAGCTTTCCTTATCTGGAGAATCATTGTAGACATGGAGACTATGGAAAGTTATTTCATCCTAGTTTGGGTTTCATTTCAGCAGTAGACAGTGATGACATCTATAAAAGACTAAGCACAAGACCTTTGGAGTATAATAACTCCAGACTAATGAGTTGGAATCCAATAGTTCATTTCGATAAATTAAGACAAATTGTGATACTAAAGGACGATAATTTATTGCCACT
Source organism: Schistosoma rodhaini (assembly GCA_944470415.2). Lineage (NCBI taxonomy): Eukaryota > Metazoa > Platyhelminthes > Trematoda > Strigeidida > Schistosomatidae > Schistosoma > Schistosoma rodhaini. The sequence goes on from OX104037.1 coordinate 11,845,519, forward strand.
GATGTTATGATTCATTTATGAAGTAGTTTTATTCATTTAATTACCTATTTGCATAAAAAATCTCAGAATACATCAAGAATTTACAATATTGTCTAATCACAAAGTTAAGACAAACAAATAAACAGTTCTGCCATAACACATTCTATGGATTGTTACAGAATGCATAAATTTTAAAAATGGTTCATGTACATAATCTAGTTACACTAGTCAAGATTGAAGTAGGGTAGTAAAAATAAAAATTGAAAAGATATCGTAATCTATCAGCAAAGGAAATTATATTAAATGTTCAAACAATAATGAATAATATAGTTAGTAATCTTACTTGCTTCATTCGTTGTTCTTCTTTACTTAAAAACGCACGAGGATCTGATAAAGCATCAACTAAATCATTTAATCCTTCAGGAACATATGTTGTAAGTGATACTTGACAAAACAGAGTAGGTAAAGAAAGTGGGAAATTGCCTTCAGTACGTAAAGATATATGACGATAACCAGCTTGTAAACCATCTAATGGTAAAACACGTTGACCTATTAATTTTCCAGTATCTTCATAAACTGCAAATCGTAATACGGCAAGATCTGGAAGAACGATCTAAATATAAATAAGTTTAAATAAAAATATTTCAGTCCAGAATAATTTATGGTAGACACGTAAAAAGCAATGTTGGGAGTATTTCTAGAGAAATGAACTAGTTTGACACAAGCTACTTTGGCGTACATACCACTTTTCAGTAAGCTTATTAGCGAAAAATGAAATATTCTAATAAAATTCTGTATAGGAGTTATAACACCTTAATAGTCAGTGTTTAAACTGTTGATTAAAACATAAAAAATGATGTCATTATGTACAATTCATTGAAAACTTGGGATTAAAACTATTTTCATGAAGAAATGATCTCATTTGGAGAAAAGTCGAAAAATAAGGAAAACAGTAAAAATATTTTACTGTTACAAGGGTTCATTCAACAGTATTAATTTCTGACTTGTTTCAAGATTGAACACAAGCCTATTCAAGTATTGAAACGAGCACGATACCTAGATATCAGGTAGTCAGGACTCAATCATTTATTTTCGTATTCCAACCTACTTATACTGTAATACTATCCATGTTAAATTTCATCGGTGAGTTACTAACTCATTATAGGTCGTTTAAAATTCAAAATCCAGTGGCTCTATAAAACGTGTTCAATGCTCCTTATACACTTACATTTAGACAATAGCAGTTTATACTTGTCCTTAACTTTTATGACTTTTATTCTGCCATTATTAGGAAATAGAATAGATTTAACAAGTGGAGGGATAGCTCGTCCACATAACATGCACATGTGGTGGATGTCATTATTTGGACGTCTAGAAAGCTGCTCAACAACTGCGTATATTCCAAAAATGTTAGAATCACTATATATTATGTTACTGCATAAATAAAGCCTAGTTAAATACTATGCTAATTACAAATAGTATTTAATAAATAGTTGTATGAAAATTGAGAGCCGATTATTTAGAAATAAAATATTTTCTAAAGAATTTGTTTTGATACATTTTACAGGTTAAAATGAAGTAGTTTCCGTGCTGTCTAACGGTCTGGTCTAGTCAATCAGTCAGTAATAAGTAAGGTAGGACCAGGTATAAAAATCTATCAGCTTGAGTTTCTACTGGAATTCAACGTCTTGGGTGGTGTTTTGTACATCAGCACGCGTATTACATGTCTAGCTCAATCAAGCTCCAGTTACTTTGAATAAATAATAAATAACAACTATATATTGAATAACTAACTCATCATTTTCATGTATTTACCATGGCTGATATTCTGAATAATAATCATTAAATGTGGAATGTACCCACTTTGTGTAGTGTGAGGTCGTACGTTTGTAATTCTAGTCAAAAGTTTAAGTGAGTAAATAAGACTATTAAAAAAATTATTATATCAAGTGATCATAAATAAGGAAAATGGATAAATTCAATAGAACATTTATGTTCTAGCCCCAAAACATTAAACAAATAAATCTGTTGAGGTTTCAGGTAACTTTCGAATACTATAATAAAGAAGTATTTAATGAAAATGATCTCAGATAATCATATGTTTAATTTTCTCCTTTATTTACTAAGCATGATTTTCAATATAGGTTTGTGGAGCTCGTTGAAGTTTATTGGTAACACTAGTCGATCTAAGTCAGAAAACCATAAGAAACCTGAAAGTACTGAAAGGCCATTTCGTAGGTTGATTGAAGTTAAACTTGTACCCCACTGAATCCTAGTTCAATGGTCTAAAGGTTAAATTTTCTTACTCAAGACCAAAGGCCATAGTTTTCATTCCAGATCGTGAGGTCGCGTATGTGCACTGCCGATGGGTTCCATAACCGAACGAAACGACAGAAAAGTGCTTCCAGGTTTTCAATGGTTATCTAACTTAGATCAGCTTGTGGTTTCAATGACATATGATTTTGGTTAAAACGAGACAAAAAAGTTGAACTAAAAACTAAACTGAAGAACTCTGAACAGTTGAACATCCAGCAGTAAACAAAAAACACTCTGATATAGTCCTTCATTTTTATTTAGGATAATGGTTCAGAGATTAATGGTCCAAATTATCTTATGATTAATTTATTCTCTATTATCAGCTAATATCGTTGTACAAAAGTTGAACATAATAAACTTACTTTTCTAAATACAAAAACAGCATCATCTCCATACACTGGATTTAATCCATTATTAGGGACAACTCGAGTACGAAATTCTTTACGAATTGTATCTGTTGGTAAACCATACATATCTACTTCAACATATGTGCCAACTTTACGATCTGATAAAAATTGTCCTGATATAATTTTCACTTCACATGTAGCTGCAATAACACCATCCATTGGGGACTCAGAGAATGGATCAAACTGACGCTCTGGACGTCGCATAAATTCCGGTTTTAGTAAATAACTGAAATTGAATTTATTGAATATTTTTATTTATTTTTATCACATGCATAATAAAGTGACATATTTATTTATAGTTGACCGACTAGGACAACTTAACACGAAATTTAAGAGATTTAGGCAACAGTCATATTATTTATTTGTAAAAGATGAGTATAAATTAATCAGGAAAGTTGAAGTTCCCGAAATCTTGGCATCTTCATAGGTTATATCACAGACCGATGTTAGCTAGACAATCATTAGAAAGCAGAAAGTACTGGACGGTTTTTCTGTCCCAGTAAGGAGCAGATACATTTACTTGTTATTGTGTAATAATTTTAGAGAAATTAAACGAAACCTCCGTAGCATTTCACTGCTCTATTTATTGATATAAATGAGAAAACGTAAACAACTATTATTCTTATAATTAAAAATTAAGAGTTGTTAAGTTCCTCGGTAACACAAAAAAAGACAAAAAAAGACTGCAAACATTTTGCGCAATCAACATAAGACACGAAAACACTCAGAAGAATGTCATAAAAAATCAGACTCCGAACAGATAAATACAAACTTAGTTTGGTATGTTTTCCGGACTTTTTGTTTAGAGTTTAAATGTTATCAATAAACCTATAGTTAATATTGTTTTCTATACCTAAAGAAACCTTAAAGTAAAGCATCTATTCTTACTTCACATCTTCGGTCTACAGCATTGATGCTTAAATCTAGGAATATTTAGGTAATATAAAAAGCGGCTATAAAATAAGTAGGAAGCATTTAATAGCCAGATATACTACCAATAAAATTAGTCAGATTATGTAACTATAGGAAATAATCTAAAACTATTCTAAGAAATTAAGGCAAGTTCGTTTATGTGAAGCATTCAAATATGATCTTCTTCATAAAAGATGTATTGCAATTTTAATGAATTTCAAATTCTTGATATTTATCGGTAATAATTGTTGCTTATAAAAGATACATCTACTGAACACGTATCTAAACAACTGCAGAACGTTATGACAAGTGTTAGATAAATCATTTGGGATGCGATTCAAAAGTGCATTCATAATTTCACACACATAAACATACACCCCTACAGGTGTGACGCAAGCCTAATCTCTATTATTTCAAACTCTAAAGCATTATATGCTAAAATACTATCGAACAGAAACTGTTTATTTTCGCGTAAACAGAATACCAACTACGTTCAAAAAAGGAAGATTTATGGATCTATGGTCATGAGACCTCTAGAATGTTGGAAATTCATTATTGTGTTATCACACAAAAAAAGAAAACTAGACACATCTATCACGTCAATTCCAAATGTAACATTATATATATATATATATAGTCAATTCTGTACTGCGCTGAAACCATATATATGGAATTAATATTGACAAGTGTGTTGTTGAACGTGATCATTTGTTAAAGTTTTCATTATTATATTGATTATTAAAAATATAATGTATTTTCATAGTTGAAATCATGAGTCGATTGAAGCTAGACCACCATCGAAAACCTGGATGCCGGCTAAGTGGTATATCAGTTAAGTACTCTGGCGCGAGACTGGTAGGTCCTTGATTCGAAACTCGCGAGTGTGGAATCGTCGATGCGCACTGCTGAGGAGTCCCATAATAGAAAGAAAAGGCCATCCAGTGCTTCCAGGTTTTTTATCGTGGTCTAGCTTCAATTGACTCATGATTTCAACTATGAAAATACTAAATTCTCCACAAAACCCCTTCTGAACCAAAAATATAATGACAGAAATAATTTTTCTGTGTCAATGATTAGTAAATAGTTTATTTTCCAATCCATTATTAATAAAAAAAGTAAATAAGTTCGTTTGGTTATATTTTCAGGAGTGGCTAATAACAAAATTTAGTAAACGCATACCGTTTATTTTGTACTCACTACTCTTATGTATTTGCAGCCTATCGTTGAAATTAGCATTAATAATTGAACTCAGTACCCAATGGCTTTATACGACAGTGCACTATTCCGGTAAATCCATACGTCACGATATATTTACATGCAGGTGATAAATTTCAAAAAGTACAAAATAAGTTTTCTAAATCCAACTGATAGTCACTAATCAACTAATGACTGTAGATAATACCAAGACATTTAGGAAGTCTATATGCTCTAAAGGAACTGATCAAATGTCGTCATCAGTATCAAAAAAGGGAAAATAAGAGAAAACCTCTTACAAAAAATTAAAAAAAAATACATTGGCTAAGAGTAAATATTCAAAATATGAGTATTGATAGCATACACATTTTTCAAGTTATGACACCTATTCTCAGGTAACTTTTAAATAGCCATACACATTTGAAAAAAAATGAAATAATTGCATAGAAAATGGGTTTATACTTAATGAAGATAATAAAAACCATCTATATAAAAGAAAGAATAATGACATTTCGTAAATAAATAAAATATATGAAATACCTGGCCATAAAGTCCTAAAGTATATTACTTCACTGACGATGTATGAATGAACATATACAACCTTTTAACCAGTTGCTTAATCTTGTGTAACTATTGTATAAGTGTTATGCATAAATGAAGGACAAACAGATAATTAAATTATACAGGCAAACAATCGTTTCGTATACCAAATACTATAGAGAATAACGTCTTATGAATATAAAAAAAAAATTTTTTTACGCCATATTAGTGAAATTCGATAAAAACTCACTTTAATTTTTGTAAGAAGATTTCAGATACTTAATCAGTTAGTTTTGTAAAGCTAGTTAGCATGTATGGGACTTCCCTCCCCATGATAATCCATAAAGTTTAATTTTCTATATGAGACCCAGTCGGCTGTTTTAAAAAACAATTAATGGCGATTGATTTAAATCTTTGATGTAGTAATACATCATAGAGTATTAAAAACACTCAAGGATAATGTCGTTATGTAAACAGAATATTTCGTTGACGCTTGTGTGCACTTAACTGTATTTACCATGAAGAATAATAAAATATCTTCAAGTTATGTATCAGGAAGAAATAATACCACAAAAGTAGACATGAGGAAAAAAGGAAAAATAATACGTAAACTGACTTACCCACAATTACCATTGTATTCAAACTTCCCTTGGTTCAACTGCATGGCTAAATCGGGGGTTTGAAAATTTAACGCAACCATTTGACAACCAGCATTCCAAAATATCTGCCATGGTAGTTAAAACACATGCATACACAAAAGAGTAAGTAATACGGAATACTTTTGAAGGAAATAACGATTACGGAAACCAGCAAATAAAATGGGATATGGTGGAGGTAATGAAGAAAAACAGAGATAAGTACTTTTTTTATTAGTAGTTAAATGAAGCTAAAACCCAATTTTCGATCGTTTAAGAAAGTATATAATAATAAACATTTTAAAATACTGTGTCATTGAGAGCACATTCCTCAAACGTTTTAAAAAACAGTAGATTTAGATGAAATACATTTGTTGTATATACACATTTTAAATTATAAAAATGATATTCATCATTACTCAGTAATCAGTCAGTTGTAAATGCCTCAGTCCTACTAGAGATCGGTCTTAACTTGAGAATCGCAATGCAAAGGTCACGCTATGTTAAGCTGCATGATGACTGTTCAAACACATCAGAGGACATCGATAACCTCAAGTTTACAGGTATCTCTTAATGACAAGCGTCAAACAGCACGAAATAAAAGTCCACGGTTTTATATTGACTGCCATAAAATATGTAAGATGTAAACAAACGCAAGTTATGGGGATGACAACAAGAAAGTAAGTACAACTTTTTTATGTGCACTTGTTAAAAGTAGTTAATCATTCATGCTTCATGAATTCACTAGATGCTTTAAGTATTTATTATAATTTGTAAAATAGTAAAATACCAGAAGTATCTTTTAAATGGACGTTGAAAGTTTGCTTCAGTATGATAAACGGATGTCTGAAGGGTGATATTTCATAAGATCATTGTAATTCTAATAACTTCGTTTTGAAACCTCTGAACTAACTTAAGTGTATTAACGTATAGGAAGCGCATATAAACTTGAAATAAACTTGAAAACAAAGTGTTATAATCATCACAGTCTTCCTATTAACTAATGTCAATTAAGTCTTAGTTATTCATACAACACGTCATTGTGTGAAGTACAATATTTTTAAGGAAAGTGCTTCGCTTACTTGTTGTGTGTAATCTTTAAATATAGTCAGCATTTTTTATAAAATCCATGTATTTTTTGGCGAGGGTATTAGTTATGGCATGTACTAGTTTTACACATATTTGTCCAAGCTTTCGAACATACTTTAACAATTTAACATGTGACTATCGAATCATTTTCACGTCCTGAGAACTATTTCTGTCATAGAAGGTTGCGACCTTCACACACATACCCCGTATATTCATGACCCTGCAATTCTACTCACACTACGTGTTATCTATTTGGAGCTAATATTAACGCTCGAAATCAGTAGTATTCTTCAGTAGGTTGGAATATTTCTTAGTTTTGCACCTCTTACCGTTTTTTCTGTGTAAAGGAATGTTTATAATTAACCCATGCAATGCAACGTTTATTATCAACATTGCTTAAAGGAGTTGGCCTAAGTATAACATACGGAATTAAAAGGAAGACTAACGTTTTATGCTTCATTCATTGTGAACTCAGCGGACACCAAAATTGATCCATCAATCTATCATATATGATCATATGGAATAATAACACCAGTCTTATTTTTAATGTGATGGATAGGTAATAGTCAAATTACAAACTATGATTGTTGTTATAATTAGTGGGTTGTTATTAATCCTTATCATAATGATGATAATTACAGAGAAAGATATCTGAATCGTTGACCTGGGCGAAAAAGACACGCAAGTTAATAATTCCAACTTAATCACGATTTACTGGTAGGAAAAGTTAACTGACAATAGTAAAGGTATTTAATTTAGTTAGCTGATTACTATAAGAAACAAGATAACAGATTAGTAAATCGGATATTGTTTATTTGTTTAGTTATGATGTTTTCTAATTTATGCATTATTCATTTGTTTATTGGCTTGCAGTAATTTTTTTGATTACTATTATTCAACAGAGTTTAGTACATTTCCACACGTACGAAGAAAGACGTTAGAGGTTCCGTGTTTATCGACTTGCCACTTGAAAGATGTTCGAGTAATTAACATTGTATGTCAAGAGTATCACAACTCAGTATTGTAGTCATGTGTTTGAAGTGGTAAGCATTAGGCTGAGTAAAAACAGTAAAACCAGCAAAGAGTAATTGGAATAAACACGCCCCAAAATATAATTGTACCTTTATCACCAAGAAAACACTAAAACACAATAAGATAGCAAAAGCCTACGTAAACAACCAACCACAATTGATGTTATCCATACAAATTGATCTACCGTCTGTGGAAAATAAATCTTATTATTATCCGCAGTGGATTAGCAAGAAAAGTTTCACAAAATCCAGAAATTCAGCTTAGAGAATCCAACAGTGTCAAAAACACCGAAAACAATGCTCACATCGATAACCAACAGACGATCATTGCAAAATGAAAAATCCTTATAAAAATATGATAATATTAGAAATAAATGGGAAAAACACACATTTCGTAACTTCTAAGTATATTTTACGAAAAAGAAAGTATAATACTTAAATGAATATTTGAAATAACCCAGTAATCAATCAACACAGTTAATAACATATTTATTCAATTAATGATAAATTAATTCTACATGAATTGTCTTTTTCACCTTTCTCAAAGTTATCAGTTTACACATACATAAATGCATACATACCTGAAGAAAGACAACGAGTGAAGGAGAAAGAAGGAAAGAGAAGCGATAGAGAAATGTTTAATTCAATGAGAGAGAATATTATTGAATCAGGTTAAATTTGATGACAACGACAACGACAACAACAAGTGACCCTAACATTGATAATCAATTTTCCTCTTTACTTTAATTTGCTTAAAGGAATTAGCCTAAGTATAACATACGGAATTAAAAGGAAGACTAACGTTTTATGCTTCATTCATTGTGAACTTAAGAAAATAATGTGAGCTTATAATTTATCAACAAACAAAAAAAGTTTTAAACGGAAAAACGAGTAGAGAAAACAAATAGATTGAATGGATGAAAAAAAGAGAAGGACCAATTTATTCACATTCATATTATTATTACTAATAAGAAATGGTAATCAAATTAACGCTGAATAAATAAACATAATTTAACATTGATTATGTGAGAAGTATAGCTGTTAAGTAAATTACTATACAGTACATATCGTTCATAAAACCCACTGGAGATACTTACATTCCTCTGTATGGGAGATCAGTTAATGTGCTTGCCCACTTCAGTATACATGTACCAGCTGGTTTGTTGATATAGAACTAGGTACGAAAACCCTTCATAGACGACTCTTTTTTGTTAAATTCGGAAACTTTTATCATGATAATTAGGCTAAGGTTAATGAGCATCAATTAACATCATTATATGTAATTTAAAATAGATTTCGAAATGTTTAGCCAGTAATTCTTCTTTTCACATCATTTACGCTTATAGTTAAAATATTCAGAGAGGTTTATACCATAACCTAGTTTACATTCTACAAGTTTAGATACGCTAACTAGATTCATTTAAATTACTAATACAGGAATAAAAGGTAAAAAATAATCGAGATAGATGTATAAAACCCACATTGTTGTCCATGATAATATTGGCTGTATAAGTAATGTTAAGTAAAAATGTCAATAGACAAAACATAATACAATAAAAAAGAAAATAACTTCAAACTGGCTTACTTGTGGCATATAATTGCTTGAATCGACACGATTTCCTCTAGGATAAATTCTACTCATTTGACGTTTATTATAACTGTTTTATTTTCATTATAATAGTCAATGTTAAGGTTGAAATTTATAGGAGATTTAGCAAAAGAAAAAGACATTGAATATTATTGCAAAAAATTGGATTTTTAAAATAAAAACATATTCAAATGGACAAAAAAACGAACCAACTAATCCACATGCAGTGAAACCAAAATGCACAGCTAACAATACAACATGAAAATAATGATTGTTGAAACAATATTAAATAAAAATGCACGTCATTATGAAAGATATAAAAAAGGGGTACTTGACAAATGCAATACAATGTTTCTTGATCAGACCCAATGCGATACTTTCATTGAATGAAGACATATGATGACTAATATTACCCGCTGAATGAATGTAAAGAAAAACAGAAAAGAAAAACAAATTGGAACGCGAACTACAACAAATAGAGACCGGAAACACAATACAACTATTAATATATAATATGACATGCTACAAGATATCAGAAAGACAAAATAAATAATAGTAACTAAATCGTCTAAAATACATGTATATATATATATACGACAACATATAGGCATGCTGTAAGTAAATTGTACGAAACAATCCAATGTGTACATGTATTACTTAAGTAAAGACTACACAACATAACAATAAGTAAAACGTGATGCTATGTATAATGATGATAGATAAACGTTATCATTTAGTAAATTGAATAAAATATTACTATTAGACAATTTTATTACATTACATAACATTTCCATAAACTGATAATGATGGATTATTCAACATAGATTACAAGTTAACTGAAAATTAGCTGCTTCAGTTTGGGCACCTGGGCAGTATCACAGCCCTCATAAAAATCAAATGAGGTTTGTGCGGCGCATATATATCTGGTGCCTCTTTGTATCAAAGTTTATACGTTCAAATAAATAAAAAGAAAATTAGCTATATAACAGTATTATTTATTGAGTGATGAAAAAGAAACCTCAGTCAAATAAATTATTTACTAATATTATTACATAAATAAAATGATTCATAAAACAAATATTCAAATTCTCCGTTTTTTATCAAGGTCAAACGAATTATTTAAATATTTAAACAAAATAAGGATTTAACTGATTTTTATTCCGTAAAACGTTGTAACACTAACGTGAACAATATTTTTTTTAAACGTTACAATTAACAGTTAATTATGATCACTTTTAAATAGACCACTGTGGAATAGCTATGACATAAGTAAAACAATTCGTTTATTTGTAAAATTGTTAGATTTCACATTAACTTGTTACTGAGTAATAACCATTGTTAAATTTATCTACTTCGTAATAATGATCTAATATCACAGATCAATCACAATTTGACCACTAATATTAGTGTATCAAGGTAGGATGCACTACATTTGAATGTTAGATGATTAGAGGTAATTAGTAGAAAGAACTAAATCTAAAGAAACGGGTACCGAACTCGTTACTCAGCATCGTAGTCACAAACGTTATCACTCGTGTATTCCAGGAGTGGAGAATTTCAACTTTTATAATGCCTAGATTTGAAACTATCTTTCTATGGCTTCCAACCAACAACATAATTAGATTTATCTAACTATTTTATTATCGAAACTTTTCAATGAAAAAGACAATTTAGATGCTAAATGTTATTACAAAAATGAAAATAGATTATTACCATTTGTTTTACTATGACAGATGGCGAACTTCGTAATTAGTATAAAGGTTGTAATAACTCCTTACACAAGTGCCTTAGATCGACCTTAATATATATGAATTTAGTAGACGGATACATCTAGCCTCTGGCTTTTATTAATAATTTATGATATGAAGTCTTTTACAGATAATATAATGTAATTACAAAATATAATATCAAATAAGACAGTATGTAAGTAAAATGTTTGGATCACCAGGAAAAAACTAATATTTGTCCTAAAAGTCATACTGAATGTTAATATTAGAGGTATTTCAATATCTCCTTTTTTCAAGTTTACATTTGTAGGATAAATAAATAAAACTATCTAACTACATACTGACAATGAATAAATACACGAATACATAAAAAATATATTTGATACATTTAAGCATATGAGACAATGGCCTGGAACACACTAATACCAATAAATCTTCTCCAAAATACAGACACACATCTTCCTATTAGAATTAGTTGAAACATTCCGATAAATAATAGATAACCATATAACATGCATTACTAAAATAAAACCTTACAATAACAACGTAAATGCGTGCAAATATTAACAGAAGTAGACTCGAAAAGCTTTTGTTGTTTTTTTTCAAAACAAAATAAAATGAAAATAATGACATAAAAACTGTTTTCTTATCAAGTGAATAGGATACTTGACAAATTCTATTGCTTGATTCTTTAACAATCCCAATGCCACTGTTTCACTGAATGAAGACATATGATGATGAATATTCTCGTCTAAATAAGTAAGTGAAGTTGAATAAGTATACAATTTATGTGAGAATAAAGAAAATAATTAAAGGACATACTTAGCCAAAATATAATATCAAGGTTAAACAAAATACGAAACTGAAATAAGAAAATTATTCATTTCCCAATAATATGTTTGTGGAATTCAAGTTACGTAAAAAGAGGTCATTGAAAAATAAGGTAGACATTAATGTGACGATCAAATTAAGTCGATAAGTATTTTACGTTAAGGACTCGCTTCAGTAAGACACCTATAGAAAATATGAGGAAAAACTGAAGGATTGTTTCGTTATAGAATATAGAACTTTTTAATAATGAGTACCTGTGATCATCTAATGGGTTGGATTGAGAAATTTACTATCTCATAAAGATCGTGATAGCTCGTTTTAGAATTATAAGTTTAGAGTTCTATGCAAATTCAATTTAATAAACTTGGTGAGTTAAGTGAAATAATGAACGTTTCATTTAAATGATATTTATTTATGATGTGTAAACATTCATCAATGATAAAAATGAAGTTGGTTTTAGTAACTGATACATTTTCAATGTATTGCATTAATTGTCATGTAGTGATTAAAATATATTTGCTGTTAATTTAAACAAGTTACCATATCCAAATTTAAACGTTAAGAATAAGAATATAGAGATGTGCATAAGCAACATAGTACTTGATATAGATGTACATTAACTTAAGATGCCATGTTTGATAAACATGATTAGATGAAAATAATAAAGTAGTTTGATGTAATGTTGTGGCGATGATAAAAAGAAAAACTAAACCTTGTGAATTTTATGTGTGAAAATGGTGTATAAAAGGATACTAGAATTCAAGATAGAAAGATAGAGAGCGAATGCATCTGTACCATTTTTGAACCGTGTCACGTAAAGTCTCTAAAAAGCAAGATTACACTATCTAAATTTCATGATAAAGCTAATTAGGTGTACTATCAATTGCTATAAAGTGAATATTTATATTAATTGGAAATATGTAGCACAAGTTTTCATAATCCCACACATTCGATAACTAAAGCTTGTAATCACAGTAATCAGTTTCAGGTGTAGAAAAACAAGTGAATATATGAAATAACATTCCGTATGTAGATGAAAATATTAACTGATACCACTCATCATACAGCTAAACATTTTATTTAAAGTAACCCGGGAATGATTACTTTAATAAAACACCCACATACACACACATGCAAAGAGAGTACTTATTTTTTGCATTACTAAAACAGTATGGCTTCATATATCCTCCACATAGAAACAAACTTTTTCATAGACTTCTTGTTTTGATTTTTTTACAGGAAAATCTTTCCAAATGTTCTACAAGCTAGGAGCCTAGTTTAACAATTATTCATATTCTTGATTGATATCATGGACAGATCTTAGTTAGACAACCAATGAGAATCAGAATGTGACAGACAGCTGTTTCGTCCTAGTAAGAACAGTAAGTGATATGAACTACAACAAACTGACGATTTCTACAGAACCCCTATACTAATAATTAATTATTCATTTTCCTACTCGTCGCATTTACTAAGTCTCAATGCTTAGTTATACTTTGATTCCTAATAAGAATTTTTTCCGCACTACTCTATGTACTTTTAGAACGCTTATTCATGAAATTAAATTCTTCAAGTTAAACAGAAAAATCACTATATTTTTCTCATTTTCCACAATATGACTTAACTATTCACTTTGTCCCGACAATTAAGACGCACCTTTTATGAACAATGAATACAGTATATCTTCATATTTCGAAAAAGATTTCTTAATTACTTGAAAAGAATAATTTATAACCACTAGAAATCACATTTATCACGTTTTTAATAACGATAATTTTTCAAAATGAGAAAATTCGCACACACACATACAGGTGTGATGTATGCTACTTATGTCGATGTAAGTGGTATATAGCACCAATCAGAAGAAGAATACTTGGCAGCAGAAGATTGGAAAGATCGAATCGAATAAAAAAGAAACAGAGAGTAATTGTTATGACAGTGCAGTAACAGTGAAGCTTGAGATAATTGATGGAGGATTCGCAAATTAAGTATTGAACGTATGGCTTTCACATTTTACCGAAGAACTCCCTATCAGTGTTCTCGCTCACCACATAAGTACACACAACCATCGTTTTAACAGATAAAAATACTACTACTAATCTCAACAATGAAAAATTGATACGAACTATTTTACAGAGACTAGCACATCAATAAAATAGAAAACTAAGGTAAAAATGCAAAACGTAAGTTATTGTTTAGACAGAGAGGGAAACAAGAAAACGGAACACTGTCACAACGTCAAATTGTTTCCCTTTAATAGTATTTTCGAATCAAATAGTTTAAAATTGAAAACGCATTGAATTTGATATGGAGGAAAAGGTATAGTTAGTAAGAGAATGAATGTGAAGAAAACTATCTTCTTTTTCATATAACTACGAACCGATAAACAAACTGGTAGAAAAGAAATTATACGATGCATTGAAATGAATAATTTGTTATTGTTCTTGGAACTGGACAAAAGTAACAACAATCTGTAAATATTTATTCTAACAAAAACGATAGTGTTAATAACTATTCGAAAATAAATTTTAGAGAAATCATTTTGTAGAAACAAAATAAACCACTAACAGAAGTTAAGAAAGCTGGGATAGAGATATAGAATTCTCCGGGTGCACGTTACCAGTACGAATACGTTAAACTTCAATATAACGATCGGCCCAATATACGTCTGTTATTACTACGTTTACAGGAAGAATGACTAGCAGTTAATACAGAATGAATATATATGACAGGACTATAGATGAGTTAAACCTGATAGTTTGACTTTAATTTCGTTTGAGAGTTCAATGGCTTATTAGTTACTGAACCGTACAACTGTTTATTTGCCAACTGATATTGAAACACGTTTGTTCTTGTGTCAACAACTTTACAAAAAAGTGTATCACATTGTTAAACGGAGAATCTGTTATATACGAACGAAGAATAAATACTAACAGCTGGGAATCATTTACGGATTATTATTACTTATATTTTTATTAGATAGTTATTAAGTAACTAATATATATATATATATATATATATATATATATATATATATATATACATTCAAATTGCCTTTATCATAAGCTTTCATTTGGTCTGTTGGTTACTCTCATACGATTTACCATACGTAATTTCTTCCTAATCTGTCAGTTACAGTCTCCTAGACTCACAGCTACATTCTGTTTGATCTTGTATTATTATTTTTCACCTCATGATTTGATGCAGTCATATCTGTTTGTAAATAAACGAAGTATGACTGAAATATACGATTCATACAGAGGAGGATGATATTTGTGGTCTGGATTGAACGGGCTGGACAAAACGTATAGCTACTATATTGAGGATCAATAAGGAGTTGACTTAAGGCTGTTGATGCTGTGTTGACGTTCTTTTAGTTCACCATAGAGACAAGGTCTTGGTAGTTGGTATTTTGATTGGCGATTATGTCACGTGATATTCGACGGACCGTAAGATTTAACAGAAACCAATACCACTAGCCAAATGTCAACCCTTCCTAACATCAATTTAATTGAGGGTTTACATCAACAATATAGATTTCGTAACCAGCCAATATTCAGCCACATTATATTACTGTAATTTGTTTTTTCAATGGCACTCTGTTTATTACATTTTAATCACAAACTCATGAATAAATTACTAATGATAAGTCATGTAATTGTAAATAACTATTGTTACGAAATTTCATACGTTGTAATGGTTTTTTTATGCGAATTCTAAAACCAACACTGTATAGTAATGACATTAACATCGTTGGATACCGGCTTACAGGTCTAGAGGTCAAGCGCTCATACATGACACCGAAGGTCATGGGTTCGGGTTACGCAAAGGAGATCATGAATGCCCACGACTGAAGAATCCCCGGCTGGGACGAAACACCCGTCCAGTGCTTTCAGATTTTCAATTGTATTCTAACTTAGATATCAATGAAATTTAACAATCTCCACTAGCCCAAACTGGAAACGTGATAATTATGTTTCAAACAACTGTAAAAGAATTTATGTATTTTATGTTAACTATCAGTTTGAATAATAATAACAATAATAATAATAAAGGATAAATATTTTGAAACGAAAGGAAAAAAAACCCATCCTTTTATTAACCATCTGATTTGATGTACACTTCAATGAAATATCAGCAACAACAAATAAGTTCATTAACTTTAGAATATTTTTTTTATTCTTTAGCCTAAATTATTTTCACATTTTGTAAAAACAATTTATTCTAAACTATCCACTTAAAGATAAATGAAAAACTACCATAATAAATCAAGCAGTCAATATATCATTGAATTATTTACAAAACAATAAGTTAGATATTATGTAATATACATATAACCACGAAACCATATGGACCTATCAAAATAAATATCAATATGATCAGTTTCTTTTGGGTTCTGTTGTGTGAGTAACTATAGACTACTAGGGCTACAGTCAGGGTAAATATATCATAAAGCAATGGTGGGAGATATTAGATAATACGGCTAAGAATTTGTAATAATTGCACAGAATCATTCAATCTTTGTCTACCTGTAAGATTTTAGGTTCCTAAATTAGTTTATATAATTTGTACCACGAAATTATTTATTACTCATGAATAACATTGTTTGAGATTAATCTTTATTACTACAACTGATACGTTTACTAATTAGAATACTTCCATATTTATATTGATAGTTTCATGTTGTTTAGTTAAATTATAGTGGCAACCTAAACTGATGAACATGTATCAAGTTGTACATCGGGTATGACTGACTGACATCCTCATCTATTATTTGGATTTTCATCCATAAATCAATGAGAATATGAAATTAAATGCTTCCAGGGATTGAAAAAATTACAAGCTAAATTATTTGTTCACAGAATTTTATACTAAATGATTTGCTGATGATTGCTAACTCTAATCAGTACATTGCAAGCTTAATTTTAAGAAGCACAATTTTATCATTTTATCCATTAAACAACTTCAAATTACTCAGAAAATATAGGATATATAAATAAATTACAATTATTTTTGAAGTACAGAATAATTTGTATTTACTAGCTTGTAGATCAGTGAAATCATACTATAAAAGACTAACATCATAGAATTGAATTTCAATATTTTGTTGCAAATAAAGAAATTTCAAGCTGTCAATAACTGAAAATATTATAAGTATAGGGGTGTTGTTAAAGTGTGGAATTCTCAAGGGGACTCCCTTTAAGTATTTACTGACGACGAGATCGGGAAATAAACCTATGACGTTCAGATCTTGTGATGAACTCTAGATCCCTGATTTAGTATCTAACGCTGCACATGTATAATTTCGATCATTTCATAATATTGAGCAACCACATTCCATTGTTTACGGTGAATAACTGCCTCATAATCAATATGATTGAACTCCACTGGTCCACATTTCATCGGTTCAATGGTTTTGATATTACGTTTTCGAAACAGCTATTTGGTGCTTCCTATTTTTCAATGATCAACTTACTAAGACCAGTGTAAGATTTTGACTATGAATATCCAAAACCAGAACACATAAAAAAAATATGCATATTTGCAATTTCCCATCTTTTTCACAAACCAACTGCACATCTATAAGAAACTTTAGTATCCATAAAATAACAATATGATTGGAATCAATGTTTCCTTACTAACCTTCTGCAACATCAAATCCTTGAAATTTTACAGGTTGTGCATAATTAACAAACGATGATAACAATGGATGTATACTACTTGTTGCACCAGTATAATGATAATGAGCCATCATTATTTGTTCTTCTTCAGCTGTTAAATTTCCCTACATTAAATGAAAAAACAAGCAACCATAACAACTCCATTGTAAGTAATATTCGATGAGAAATTAGTATAATGAAGAATGTTTCAAAACAGAACAATGTGTCATAACTAAGTGGGATGTTTACACTAGATCCCGAAAATAATAATAATACAAG
Source organism: Schistosoma rodhaini (assembly GCA_944470415.2). NCBI lineage: Eukaryota > Metazoa > Platyhelminthes > Trematoda > Strigeidida > Schistosomatidae > Schistosoma > Schistosoma rodhaini. Next base: position 11,863,707 of record OX104037.1, read on the forward strand.
AGTAGTGCGCAAGTTTTTACAGTTGATTCGCCGTTTACGAAAATTGATTCAACGAATAAAGTTATCAATTCTCAACATGTTACTCAAAGATTTGAACTGATTTACTTGATCAAAGTTGATTTAAGTAGCTATGTAATATCACCAAATTTCACACAAAGAGAACGACACAAAACTGATAAAAAAAATCGCAGTAGACGAGGAGAATGTATCGATAACTAATGAATCATATTATTGATAGAATAATCTTACAGTTTCCTATGAACGATACTAAGTAAGAAACTAATCACGTTTTTTAACCCAAAAAATCTATGTTTGTCCATCCGTGTTTAATCTCATCTTACTATATATTAAGCATAAAATATCAGAATAGTTTATCAAAGGTATATGTAATAAAATGTTTCAGCGGCTAAGTCGATGAAAGTTGATAACATTGATGACTGATTGACTGGTACTTATCACCGGTAGCCCAAAATCAAAGCTCGTTTATCCAACAGGATTCTAAAACAACTTATAATCAAACAGTAACAGTCAATACATTTCTTCTACACTCAGAGTTCACTCATCATGGATATTGATCATACAAAACTTTTTCACAACACAAAATATGATATAAACATAAAGTATGGTCAAAAGTAGGAAATGTTATGTCGTCTCAGAAAGACACGACCTACAATAGTAGTATTTCAAATATCCTTAAAAAAACACTAAAATCGATATTATATTACTAATTGAGATGAACTTGTTTTTTTAAAAATCTCCTACAAAATATTTTCTAACATGCTAATAATACCCTTAGGATAGTCATTTGAAAAGGTATATCTGAATGATTGAAGCTACAACGGACATATTGGGAAAATTGGAATTTTCGGGGAAGATAACTAGACAGCAATCTATTTTGTTATATTACCAAAACTATCAAACTGAATAAATAACAACAATATCATGTTGTTGACAATAATAATAATAACAGATACTGAATGAATATCAATTCTAATATAAGCATAACTTACTTCCTCCTGTATTGGATAGATAGATGTGTCAATCAATTATTGACAATATATCCGTTATGAATATCCATTAAGATGAGATTTGTATCAGATTCATGAGTAGGATGAACATGTAATCATTTATTCATTGACCACCAGCAATGTTCGATCAGTTATTTCGATTACAATTATTATGATTATTATTAATGAAAGATTAATAGAAAGAATAAAAAATAGAATTAAAACTAAATATAATTATAAATATATATTGTACATTGCTTTCATAAACTAGGAAATACTTACAATCTAACTTAATGACAATTGAAAGTTATCTTCAATTCATCAAAACATTTGTAACAACAATAACAAATAGTATAACTACTATTGTGGTGTGTGTTACTTATGCGAAAAGTTATAAGTAGTATGTGACAGGAATTGGAATCCTTACCAAATAATTGAAAGAAAGAAAAATAGAGAGCTATCGGAATAACAGGATTGGAAGAATGAAAGAGTATGCAAAGGAGGGCTCAGGGAAGATTTGTGAATAAACAAAGAATCAACATTAACGAGTATCAATAAGAACAAAGATTGCGTCAAAGTTACTATAGAGGCGAAAACAAATCATCATCATATTATTAATACAAACCTTCTTTAATTGTAGTCTTTTCAATTCAGCACTAGAAGTACAACTAACCAGCTGTGGGGTAGGTGTTGTATTAAGAGGTATTGCAGTTTCACCCCCACCACCGGAGCCAGTAGTAGTAGTGGTTGTTGTGAACTCGCCATTATTTGCTTTATTCGCCGAGCATCCATCACCATCTATAAATAAACATGATTATACATAATTGTTTGTGATAGCTTTGAAAAAATAATACGTTTATAAATATGCAAATCCGTTGATAAATTCCAAAGAAAGAATAATTAAACCAGAATATTAGAAACAGTTCTTTTTGACGCAATTGCGTTTGAAGCGAAGGGTACTGGGTTCGAATCCCAGGGTGAACATCAACTCTGAGATGCAGGTACATCCAGCTGACGAGTCCCAAGTAGGACGAAACGCGCGTCCACTGCTAGCCACTATCCATCTTTGCTTACCATGCTTGTGAATTAAGGATATATCGAGGCAATACGCACAGTATGCACATATGTCAATTAGAGACTGACCAATTGCAGTCCTAAACATCAATGGGAAGATTCAAACAAACAGTACTAAGTGAATTGCATTCACGATATATTCGTGAACCCACAGGTAACACTTTGCTAAAGCTTTACAGGGAGTTGAAAGAAAGAACAAATGGCATAACATGTTAATTAGAAAAGAACTATCGATATAATAAATGACCTTATAATAAATCATACTAATTTGTCAATATATATTTACACCAATTATTGTTACAAAAAACCTATTTAAAAAAAATTCTAAATCCAATAAAAGATACGCTTATTTTTTTATCCATAATACTATTTGTGTATAATTTATTATTTGACACTGTTTATGTAAAAGTGAATATAAGCTTGAGTTTAGTTTATATATGAACACTAATATAATGCAGAATCATTTGTTACAGTACAAGGGAAAAACAACGAAATGGTCAAAAATAAAGAACAATTCCTTGAGAAAAATCGATGAAAATCCATTAAAGTAGGAAAACATATAGTATATAGAATATAGGAAATAACAATTATTTTTCACTCTACCGGAAAAATGATATTTTTTAAGCATTAAATAACAGTACTTATTGACAAATATATAGTGATATCAATAGGTAATAGGCATATAGTTGTGCGATATAGTGAATTAATTGAAACTAAAGATGTACACTGGTGGGTACCAGATCAGTGATTTAGAGATAATGTGTTGGCTCCAAGATCTGAAGATTGTGAGTTTATTTCACATTAAGGTTACAAGTGAGCATAACTGAAGAGTCACATATTTGTACTAAATAATTATCTATACCTTCATAGATTTTAGTGGTTGCCTAACGTAGATCGGCTTGCATTCTCAATAGCATTCAATAATCTCTACACGTTACTCCGCTCCCATTCAATATTATCAGATAAAAATATTTGTAAGCTTATTAATACATCGAAATAAATCAGTTTCCATTTTAAGTATATCATATATGTAGTTTTTTTTGTCTAGTTCATTTACAGAATACCAGTAGAAAACTATCAAGGCTTTGACATTTATACATTTTGAAAAACATAATATCCTTTATTTGTAGCAGTGTACTTTTTCATCAATTCATTCAATAATTAGTAAGCTAACACATAACACGTAATAATAGCACTAATCATCATTAATTTACAATATAGTCAGATATCAAGAAAGAGAAAATAAGATGATTTCTACAACTAATTTAGTTTAATGTTCTTTTTTTTTTCTGTAGACAGCTGTCTGTGATTGTTGTTTATCTAACTTGTACGTATTATGAAAAGAAAGAAAAAAAGCCAAAATAAAGTTATATTTACCACACCAATTATTTTACAAGAAAACAATCCTATAAATCAATTTTATTCTAGTAAACTAACCTATGTAGAAAAAAATGTGCCTACATTGATATGTAAATTTTACGAAGTACGATATTTAAAAAAAAAGTTTGTTTTCTCGAAGAAATCGACAGACGTTACGAGTGGAATCTTAAAAAAAGTATATATTTTAAGTCTTTGTGTTTGATCACTCCGCATTACCATAGTTCAAGGAGATTAAGTGATAGAGTAAAGGAAATAACACAGAAAAAGTAAGAGTTGTAATAATGAGTTAATTATAAATTTAAAAAAGTATGTTTAAGATCTAGTGGAAGATAAACAATGAGTACACTGCATTGACAACCCTGAGTCAATTGGCGATTCATAAGGAAAATTAATTAATTTCAATGGATAAAATTATAAAATGATTGCTGAACGTCTATATATTGAATAATTTATTCTAGTTAGGATCAAGTATTAGAAACGTGCCTAGATTTATAAATGTATTTGCTAAAAGTGTTAAGAAATTAGGGATATTAAAATGACAAAACAAATCTCATCAGAAAAACACTTCTGGCTATGTCCTGAATTATATCAATTAAACCCACGTACAATCTGTAATCTAGAACAGGTGTTCTTGTAATTTGTCTTATCACCTATTATTTACTGTGTGGTTGTACAGTTGATACTTTCATTAATTTTAGGAAGTTTAGGAACATATCATAGATTAATTTTATTTATCCTTAATACATGTTACCCTCCAATGTTTGTTTGTTTTGAATTTCAAGAGGTATCATTCCAAATCTGATCGATTTAATCAAGGTTGTCAGTGCAACATACGGTTTACTGGCTAGTTTTAATTCGCTTTAACTAAAATCAGCAACTATAGATAGTGATTATGTAATAAATTATAGAATGTCAAAATGCAACTTGTAGCAAGGATCATATTTAAAATCGATGGCCTTGAATAATTACGTAATGTAGTTATACATGCTTTTCACAAGCTAACTTTATAGTAACCAAATACTAAATTCTACGAAAATAAACTTTCGTACCCAAAAACTTCAATTAACACTATAGTGAATCTCATAAGTCAATAATGACGTCAACTTAGCATTATGGAATCGGCAAAACGCGAGAAATTCGACTTTATTCAGGTAATTAAGCAACAATTGATCTAATAAAGTCAAAGGAAAGTTTTAACTCATTCAAGGCAAAAGCAAAAATTTTGACTAAAACTGAATCGAATTTACATGAATACTAGATCCAAAACTGGCCATTTACAAATAAATACTACAACTGATGATACAAATCTTCCAAGTCATCAAAAAAATTAAGTTTCAAATATGAACTGAACTTAAAATTCATGGAAAAAGGTAATTTTAAGCAAAATCAACTGGTAATAAACAAAAGATATACTTTTTTGTTACAGTAAGTTATGCTCTGAATATATATTTACTAAACGTCTTTTATGAACATGAAAAAATAACAATAACTTATATATATATATATATATATATATATATATATATATATATATATATATATAGGTATTGAATGCACGCAACTTCTTACCATCTCTATCGATTGTTAAATCCGGATCTTCAGTGACTTCATTTTCTTCTTGAATAGCATCTGTTTGACCTTTTAAAAATAAGTCCAATTGTTCTGATAAAATGAACAAAAATGAACGAAAGCAATGAACATAAGTAGTTTGTTATTAAAGAATAATAATAATGAAAGGGAACGAAAAAGAATATACGCATATATAAAAAGAATAAACATTTAATGAAATAAGTACGGTTAATTAAAAAAATTTGGAATCTATGAAAATAAACTGACAAGAAGAGATAGTGAATGAGATTGTTGCCAACAAAATAAATCATACTACTTCATTTTCAATTGAGTTATATATATTTCATTTATGAAATAAAATATGTAAAGTAATGCTGCCAATTAATCTGTCTTAATTAAAGTTCTGCACAACATGAGAACTGTCATTTTAAAGATATAACCTGAATATATACAATTTTTTATTTGAGAAATTAATGTTTAGATATATGAATGACAGCGTTTAAATGAAAATCTGTATTCTATAAATTTGTATTCACTGTTAAATGTTTCTTTTAAATATTTCTCTACTTTTTTAGTACATCTAGCGGTGATGATTGATCAGCATTCTGTAGGAGTGGAAATAAACAGGTTGATTGTTTTAAAGTAGCTAATATCCATGGTGTTATATCCCCTGGTGAATTATGAATGGTAACTCCAAGGTCTATTTATCGACCAATGTATTATGCGTATTTCCTATTGTACAATTGTTACGTAACTAAACGATTCATATTTGTGTTTCTCTTATCATGAGCTTTATGTTGATCTTTGATTTATTATCATACGATTCTTGAGTTATACTCAGTTATTGATTACTTTGGTTTGTATAAAAACCCATTATGTTTGTAAATAATGATTCATACCACTGAGGCTGTTATTAGTGTTTCGGACTTAATTGGTTGGGCTAGGCAGATCGCAGGACCGGTTAGCACTCTAGGCTGCTCGTACGGGTTTCGTGTCACTATTCCAATCGAGAATTCGCTCTCCCTAATTGGCGGTCTCATCAAGTCACACATCAACTACCCATCCACTCGGCCACAAGATATAACACATGGTTAGCTAAACACATCACAGAACTTGGCACATACGTCCATCAATTCAAATTACCATACCATATCAGCATTGAGAGATGGATTTTTCAGGACAAATGCCAAAGTGGTAGAAGCAGAAAACGTCACAGTACCAATAGTAGAAAATAATAGACATTTAAAATATTATTTGACAAGAAAAAATGAATTCCAGAATAAACAGCGTACAATGGTTATAAAATTCAAGATCCAACAGAAAGACAAAAAATGACTAGATCTGCACGACTGTGATTGATCCTGGTCAATATCACCAAACGTTTCTAGGCATCGTTCACGCTAGTCGTGTAAACCTTATTCAGCTGGTCTGCACTTACCAACACGACACAGTTCAACAATCAATGACTTTATGGACACACTCATATATGTCCTAAATATATACATCTGACCAGTAGTAAATATGAGAACAGTTGTAAAAAGGTAAACACTAAAGTTTGACAGAAACATAAGGACCACAAAAATCATCTACAAAAGATTAAAATGTGTATAATTATCTTCAGTTTCTGATATTTAAAACAGGTTAAAAGAAACGCATATAAGAAACCTACAGAAGAATAAATTTTGACTTTTTAATAAAACTAAAACAACTGTAGCTCCAATTTATCGTTTACACCTGCTCCCACATTAATGGACAGTTTGTCAAATTTTTCTCCATTGGAATATTAAAACCAATCACCCAATAATTTTAGTCATTTAAAAAATGATATAATCGATTATTATTGTTTAAGGATGATCGTAAAAGCTAATAATGTTTTAATAAAATCTAGTGATCACTACATTACTAGTTTATCAGTATGCTGTATCTTCATATATTTAGACGAAACAGCCATCCACCTAAACACATTGAGCACACATTTCGATAACATCAAAACCATTCGCTGATTTTTCATATTTATGTTTATATGCTCAAAATTCATTATTAGTAGTTGAGGACAAAAAACCATAGTTGTTTTGCTGCCGTTTTTAATTTTTATTCATCATGAAAAATGATCACCTTACCATGTCCGATTTGTTCAGACAAACATAGAACTCTAATTAAAATAGCTCTGGTTTTCCACGTCGAAAACTAAAATAAGTCATATATTCACTCTACTTATTGAAATAGTTTGCACATAATCCTTACACATCATCTACACAGAAAACGACAAATATTTTGAATGTTCTAATAGCTGGATTTTTAAAAAACATCACTCCAGCAAAGTGAATACAATTTGTTCAGCTTTATGCAGTGAAAAGATAAAATAAATAAGCAAGAACATCTATACAAAGAGGAAACTGTTATGACTCGTAAGTTGAACGTTTTATTCGGATCCTAGCTATTCGGATAACCCCAGGCTAGCACTACTCAGCGACTTGGAAGACCAGAGAGAAGACACGAGTATCAGAGAAGCACTTTACTACAAGGTTCAATTATGTACAGAAAAACAGGGGTTTTATACTAGCTAAAAGACCTTGAGATCCCATAGTAACAGTATGTTAACAGCCAATCAGGACCTTGTTATTTTAGTAGCACTTTAGTAGCACAGCTTCTAACTAATCGCTGATTGGTTGGTCTCTTTATGAGCCTCTCTGGAGGCTCTGATAGAGTTTATTGTAAGCCGATCTAACAGAAACAATACTAAGACATTGTCGTGTATGTTGTTAACGGTTTTTCATGAACGAATCTCACGAGTCTGCCCCATGCCCGTGTAAAAATTCAGCGTTTACAACAATTCTTCAACACTGAATAACATTGTATACAAAGGTTTATAATGGTACTGGTACGACACTGTTTAGCTCAACAGAGCAAACTAAACATGGCTTCTACATATTATAAAATATATTATTACACAAAAAACAAAGGTTTTATGTATCCTGGCCAGTATATTGTTCTTAGCATATCATAATAATCAAATAGATTTTAATTTAAAAATATTTAATAAAAAAATCACAATGTAACCACAGTTTAGTTGAGGTAATCAAGAAAAAAAGAGTCAATCAATTACAATGAACATCATAATTCAATTTCTTTTTAATAATTGAAAGCGACAATCTGATATTGAAATTACCTACTTCCAATTCAATGATGATAATGTCATTTCAACGCACCACTTAAAACATGTAAAGCATTATACTGATAATGTGAAAGCTTATTCTAGTTTCAGTGAACTATTTTTTCTTCCATAAAACAATTGATGTAAACTAGAAAACCGTTTTGTTTTGTTAATGAGACCTTAAATGTAAATGAATTCTGTTTCGAAGTTAGAAATAGATGAAAGACAGAGTAATATGTTTGCTGTTTGTCTGGATTAATATGTTTAAATCATTAATCATTTGAAACTAAAAATCGCAAATATATTACATAAATATCATGGTTATTTTAAACAAGAATGTGCAGGTTGAGTTAGACGCAAATCAAAATGCAGTGTGTACTGAATTACAGAGATAGAGATTAGTTCAGATGCCAAATCTGTTATTTTTGGCGTTAGAACAAACAACTTACTGAACATATTTAGAAATACTAACAAGAATAATGAGACAATAAAAAAGCAAAGTTATTTTAAGAAAACAATGTTACTAAGTTAGAATTAAAATTATTGAATTAAAACCAACAATTTTCAAAGTAACCTGATTACATCACACTTTTCAGAACAATTACCTCTACTTATCAAAATCTTTTATGATCTACTATTTAATTTATTTGTTTTTACTAAGATGAGATAATGAGTTGATAAACCTTTTTGTAATGGAATGCAAATAGGAAAATTCCCTCACAGTTTGAATCAGTCTATCATCACCAATGATGCAAACCTTGTGATCGTTTTCTTTACAAATGACGTTCAAATTATAATTATTTTAATGTTGAATACTTTCAACAAGAATAAAAGCACTTTTCTTAGAACAAAATCAACTTATTTTGCTGACCAGTCGTATTGTTATTTGACAATAAGGCGGGACAATAATTTATGGACAACCTCTGAGAAACGATAAAGTGACCTTGAGAAAATTCGCCTACTTATTAGAGTCGATAGAGGATTCTAGATCAGTGTAGGGAATTAGGAATAAGATTAAGAGTTAGAAGTTAAAATTAGGAATTACAGTTAGTGTTTTCATTACGAACTGATATAAGCTAAAATGCCGAAATGCTATTTAGCCAAACGGATGAGTGAATTTTTCGTCTAAATGCAAGACTTGCTATACTAAATCTCATTAGTTCGTCGATGAATTATAGTATCGCCGACAATACATTAGTTCGAAAGGCGGCTAAATGGCATCATTGAGTATTATCATCTGCCGATCAGCATACTTTGCATCAATTTCTTCACAACCAGCAGCGTACTACTAATATTCATTTCATAAAACATCTTGATATTACTAGTCAACAAAATATGCCCAAGAAACAACTATATCGACAGGGAAAATAAAAAAGAACATTATTACCAACAAGAATAGATTGGGCAAAATAATAATAACAGTAATAGTATTAACAATAATAAAAACTTACGCTTTTCAGCTTCCGGTTTTAAACGTTTATTTTTGATAAGAATTTTTCTTTTAAGTTTTTCAGGTGGAGGTAGGGCAACACCAGGTTCTAGCTGGTTAATTTTGCAATAAAGTAACAACAAAAACGGTACCACGAAGATGTAGAAATGTATAAGATTCAATGAATATTCAATATTACAAAAAAATACATCCACACACACACGAAATGTTAGCTAACCAAATAAGTATTGCTACTAATAATAATAAAGCAATCAAACAAGAAAATCGATTTACTACTATTGCGTCATCCTTTTGCAGTTTGTTATATTTCTTTCTAACTAGTCTCTTAACTTTCTTCTGAAGACTGAATTGTTATAAAAATTTTAAGAGTCTATTCACTATCAATTTTGTCCATAGTTTGTAATGTTTGGAAATATTTGAATTTATAAAATTGTCGTATACTATGGTTTTATTAAGTGTATTATTATATATGTAACGCAAAATGTACGATAATCACCGTACCAACGATCATCTTGGAGGTTTTCAGAAAAATAAAGGACAAGACGAACCTCTCTTACTAATACAATGAAATTATAATGAGAAATGACGTATTTAATTGTTAGTGATTCAAAAGATATATCAATTTCGTTTGAAGTGTACAGTTAACATTTTTCAATAGATTATCGACTCAACAGTTGGAATCGTACGAGAATATTATTGCTTTTAAAAAGGCTTCTCATATCACTTTAAATGAATGACAATGAAAAGACATCAACCATACAAAAACAGTACACAATACTTATTGATAATAACTAGGTAACCAATAAGTAGAAAAATCTAACCTCTGAAATAGATAAAAAGTACCTTGAAATCATACTAACTTCAGAGTTGTGTACATTTACAAACAACTAATAATTAAAATCGGGAAGAAATCTAAGTGACAAACAGAATGAATTGAATCGCTCAAAAATTAACCGACTGATATAGGATCGTAAGAGATTTAAGAATAAACTGGTAACCATCAGTCTCCATTTCCTTATAGCAGTCGAGTATTATCTACAAATTATCAGTTTAGTGAAAATCATCTTGAGTTGTTTAACTACAGAAAATAATCAAGTATGAAAAGAAAAATCAAGTGACAACCAAAAAAACTTACCGCATAATTATCCAAAGGTTTGGTAAGTAACATATCTCCAAGTATCTCTTCACAATACTTCGCAAGTTTATACTGTTGATGTTTGCTTTTAGAGAAAAAAAGAAGTATATATATATACAATGAGCAACGAACTTGGCATAAAAATTAAGGACTCAAATTGTTACACATTACATCAGCACAAAGACATAGGTATTATCAATATTAAAAAATAAATTGGTTGAAATGTCAATAAAAGTGAAGATTAGGCATGGAGAATATATTCAAAAATAGTAAATTCCAGTAATAAAATGAATGAAATAATAACGCCGAAAATCAAAAAGGTCATGAATATATATAATTCATATAAGACCCACAACAAAAGATAAAGATTAGCTTACGATACTCAGAAAATAAAAATCAAGACCAACTGACAATGACATTATTAACTTATACAATGTTCCACTCTACTGTGAACAATTTTTTGTTTCCGGTAAATATCGAACCGTCATGGGCAGTATTTCGGATAGTTTAAGACGTTTCAACTAACAAGATAAAGATGAACAGCCTTATCAATTAAATAAAGTAACTCCCAGTACTTAAGCATTATTCGCCTGGTTGTAATGATTACATACAATGTTAATCTTGAACTGCTCAGGTCTGACAAATATACAGCACAAATTTACTCAAGCAGAGACTCCGATGTTCAAACAATGGTAGTTTACTCACCGAATGGGAGATATCATTAGACAAATCCATATTATCACAGTGTGAATCGCGAAACGATCTTAACTATAATATCACTGAAAGCGTGAGATCACTAGACGGCTGTTCCATTTTAGTATAGAAGTTAGAACTTAACACTATTGGAAACCTGGTTAATGGTCTAGAGGTTAAACATACGTGCATTAGGTCGAAAGTTCTGACTTCGATCTCCGCAAACGAAATAGTCGATAAGCAGTGCTAAGAAGTTCCATCCTAGAACGAAACGGTCGTTTAGTGCTTTCAGGTTATCAATGGTGGTTTAGCTATGAATTATGTAAATTTCTAATCACCAAAATCCTTTATACAAATCTATATTAGTTACAGAAGTCATAGAGCATCTTATTGTTGCAATCATGAGGAAAAAATAAACATTTCCGTAAATCAATCATACACTAATAATTCTCTACGAGCGTCTATAATTAAACAAGTGCAGTTCATATATATGTTCCACTTTCGTTGACAAGTTTCACAACCATGATGTATTTTACACAATGTCCGTCATTTGACAAACAGACAAAAATCTATGGTAGTGCAAGTTATTAAAGCTATAAGAAATACTTGCAGAAGTAAATCTAGAAATCACTGAAATTATTATATCATTTATCATTTATTGCTAATCCACAACCATATGTGGAAATTTATTGTACCATACAGTGCACTATTTTTATTTTGATGCGGAAATATCAATAATGACAACATACATTTTAAGGAATCAATTATGTAAACATATGAAATAATTTAATCGTAGTAAAATATGCACAAAATAATCATCTATCGTTTCACGAATCAGAACTATGAAAATAATACTTTAACTAAAAGTGAAAATTAAGCCTGAGAACATACTCTTATAGATAGTTCCCTTGTGTTTTCTTGTTAGTGGTTGTTTTGATAGGTTGACCATGCAGTTGTTTGTGTTTTCTTCTATGGTTGGCCAACCATAGAAGAAAACACAAACAACTGCATGGTCAACCTATCAAGACAACCACTAACAAACATAGAATACCTACTCCGAAAAAGATTAAACTACAATAAAAGTGACGCCTTAAAACTAGAAATAGTTCCCTTGTCGATAAAAAGATTTTACCATGCTCTATCATGTAAACGAACTTTAATAAATACATTTTCACTTAAAATAACACAGTGGTGTGATTCATTCATTAAAATATATTGATAACATTTTTCATCAATAGATAAACGAAATGAACTTCAAGAGGAAAGGTAGTTGTTAGTCATTGATTAGAAAAGCAATGACTAGTCCACAAATATAGTAATCCATTTTAAGACTTCTTAAAAATTAACTTCACATCATGCATTTCATAACAGCTTTAGATAGTTTCAATGGTTATCAATAATAAAGAAATCGTTGATTTTCAAAGAAGAATAAGGTCAACATTTCTTTTTAAATAAGGTGAAATGTCGTTCAAAACAATAAGTTAAATAATCTGTCATCAGAATGTCATTATACATTTCAGTATTTTCTACTCTGTATGAAACAGAAATGTAATCTTAATTTTAGTTATCAAGACATTACCAACTGAAAGACAGTTTTAATCAAATATTCAGTTTTGAACTTTAAACTAATTAGATAATGTCCCGCTAAATGTATAATACTTCTACGAATACACATTCATTCACAAGAATCTTATTAATTCAAATGAAATCAGTTTGTTTGATTGATAATTTAAGTATGTTATTATTTAGTGAATCAGTGAAGGCTAAAGTGATAAATATTCCCATATCTCTTTGAATTTCTTCCCCTCAGCTGGAAGTGTTCGGCAGGAGATTCACTCGTACAACACAAGATACACATAACATTTTCAGTATTTGAATTATATAGCGTAATAAAGTTTGTTCATAGCACTAATAAACCTTTGATTACGTTTAAAAGCCTTTAGCTAGTCACCGTAATGTAGTCTATACTGTGTTATTAAGCTTAAAGACCTTATGTCGAACAACCGTCTATGTGATTATACATGATCTATCTAAACAAAATAATACTGCTTGATATTCTGACATTTAAATTATTGGTCTATCACAGGAAGACAAATAGCGAATGATGCTACGTACATAGAGGTTCTCAAGCGCTTGAGAATCATGTGTATCATGTGAGATCATACTTGTGTGGCGCTGGCGAACGGCTACTACATCACGACGATGTCTTTACATATTCACTAGTGACCTTTTGCGAATTCTTCGTCCAACAATTCGATTACCAAGACAAATAACCTACTCAAGTTGCAAGGTTCAATCACTCCAGAAAAGATATGTGATTGAACAAATGATTTTATGTGATAAATTTGTAGAATCTAACTTTTGGAGTCACCAAAACAAAGAGGGTGGATATGTAATTAAACAATTGTGCAGCATTTCGTATAGGATAACACTGATAAACTCAACATTATGTATATTGAATTCATCATAAACCCAGTTGGCGTGTTGACTGGACAGACTAAATACTTCACTATGAATTATTCAAAACATTTATTCAAAAGAAACAAAGGTATTATTATTTAGTTTACTGATACACTAGATAAGAGACTTTTAGTGAGAAATACAAGAAATGCATATCATTAACAAGATGTATAGATTACATACAACTAATAATAACATTAAATTCATATATATCTATAAAGTTTTCGAGTTATTACAATTTGTAATCGGTTAAACAACAAAAGGAAATAATAATATGCCTGATTATTGTAATTTGATCAATATCCATTTCACTACATAATTCATCTGTTTATTTTAAAAGAAATCCACTAAAGACTAGTTCCATTGAATATATGTATATCTATAAGATATATTCTAATTATATTATATATGAAACTAATTTATCCACTCTGATTAGATCTAATTCATGATACTAGGAATGAGTATAATTTACATTTGATTAATCGATAATTATAATTTCAATCACCAATGAAAGTCAAATGATTTATGAAGATTATATGTATTTGTTTATATAGGATCGTGAAAGATGAATGAATTAATCAATCACCTTTTTAACTTTTGTATAGATTATGGTGAATTTTATTTCACTATGAAAAAAATATTCCATTTTTTAAGAACTGATTACATCGTAAGATTCAGTAATGAGAGGAATGTAAAAAAAGAAAAGTCATTAAACTATAAGACAGAGTTGAGTGATTAATGTATAGCGCCGAATCTTTGAGAGATGTAGGTTTTGGTTTTACAGATATTCAAACTAACCCTTTATCCTGGTAGATCTCTGAGACGTTTACAGTCATTTCCTTTTTCTATGAAGCAGTAACGCTTTGACATGAATGATATCAGTGATATTTTTGTAGCAAACTTTGTCCAAAGGTCAGGTGTGAATACTCAAAAAAGATTGTTGATTTTTTAATCATAATAGTGTATAACATACTAGAGATAAACAGATTTAGAATAGAGCGTTACATATGAGAAGTATAAAGCAATTAACATCTAGAATTTGACGAAAATGTATCATGTTTAAATAATCCAAGCGAACGTATTAAACAGAATGGTATTAATCTGTAGTTGTTAAATATAGAGATAAGATTAGGGGCTGTTGAAAGCTCTGTGTTTTTATATGACCAATTCCCTAGAGATATACTGATTGTTTTGTTGCAGAAGTATTTCATGAATTGTAACGTCTAAATATTAACTATAACAACTGATAATTTTGTCTTTAATAAAAGTAATTAAAAGCATATGAACAGAATTCACATGGTTTCCACAAATATATATTTTTGGGGGCGGAATTACAACTCCAAAGTCATGTAGAGATCATTAAACCAAATTGGATGCCGGCCGGTTCAGTGGTCTATCGGTTAGGTGCTCGCGCGCGAGACTTCTGGGTTCTGGGTTCGAATCTCGCTCGCGAGGCGGGATCGTGGATGCGCACTGCTAAGGAGTCCCACAATGAGACGAAACGGCCGTCCAGTGTTTCCAGGTTTTCAATGGTGGTCAAGCTTCAATTGAATCATGATTTCAACTATATTGAAATCATATTCAATAAATATGACATTAAAAATTTCAATTTAAGAAAAAAGAAAACATTTTATGCACACTGCCCTATTGAGAATAACAATTTTTAAAATAATTAAAATCTTAGTGTATTATTACGTTAACATATACGAATAGAAATTACCTGCAATGATTTTCAAAAGACATGATAACTGGACAGTCACTTGCCACGAATGCTGTATCTCTAATTGCATAAATTACATCCTGTAAAAAAAAAAGAAACCGAACAGATGAAATCAACACATGATCAATTCAGTTTATGAAGATAAGTAATCAATTTACTGTTTCTAGCTTTTTGTATCCTATATTAAAATAAATTGCATAGTTTAATCTTCAACATTCATTGAATTTCGTTTATCAAAAATTAATACAATCACTAAGACAAATGATTTTAAATGAAGACGCATTTGTCTGATGTGGGCGGAAGAGTTATGAATAGTTATTGAAGTACGTTCTTTGGAAGCTGACACTTTTTAACAAGATATAATAACAATATTAGGAGGACTGACAATCATCCTTACTTTCGAAACGATATAATCTAACTACGCAAAAACATAATTGCAAGGAGAAACCAACTGAATGCTTAAAGGTATTAAACTGTGAACATTTAAACTTTAAAAACGTTAGTTTCAATCTACATAGCTCCAAAATCATAAATAAACGTATTGAGACACTAGAAGACTCGAGTTTTCACATTCAGTCCTTTGACAGAAGTAATAAAATCAAGATATTTATGTGTGAAAGAAAAACAACACAGGTGAAACAACCTAAGAAAAAAACAGTCTTGAAGGGACTCAATTTAGTGAAGAAATGTCCTTCAGTACACATAGACGGATTGAGTGCGAAGCCATATATATATATATATATATATATATATATATATATATATATATATATACTACAACTATAACTACATAGCATATATTTCGAACAGTGTGCACTTTCATTCTGCCTGCATCGTTTGGCTTATGCCTGGACTCTAGCAACAAGAAGATTGCTTCAAACACTTATCTAACATGAGCACTTTCAATTTGATAATCCAAATATATATATATATACTTGCAGATTGCTTGAAAGATTATTAGGAATACTCTACACATAAGTCAAGTTAATTTACTAATATTCATTGTAAAGAAAGAAATATTTAATTACAATAAATAACAAATGAAGTTTCAAAAACGAAAATAGATAGAAAAGGAATAAACAATTCGCTTTTAGGTCAATGACTTAAATAAAATTGATATATATAGGGAAAAGTATATTAATTTTTAGAAGGAATTCAATAATACGTAAGACCATATAGATGACAAAATTGATTTGATTCGAGATGATCAATCAAAACGAGAAAAACATGTTGGTGATAAAATAATTTATGGACAAATAAGATATTTACATTCAATGTAAAAAAGAATCAAAAGATAGAAGTGTTGACTATATAAGAACATTCGTATAAATTAGAGCGAATAGTTTCACATTATTTGGGCACCGAGTTCATGTAAAACATTAAGAATCCAACATTTGATAACATATCAAGTTGAGTAGTTGGAGAAATATTTGTTGAAATTGTATGTGATAACATGAAAATCTTTTCTAAACGTATCTTTTCCAATGTAAAATTTCTTTTTATGATGTAAATTAATGTTAAAATGAATTGCATTGGTTTGACATATTATCTACTAATCAGCTTGCTGAACCCATTTTGTGCTGACTTAGAAATTTCCAGAAACTAAACGATAAATTTTTTTATCCAACCAACAATAAATATGATGAAACGGTAATAAAATAACTGTGTTTTATTACTGTTATCATATTATTAGAATTACCTTGGAACTCCTAATGAATACTAAAATCCATCTTTCGTCCAGCTTCAATAACATAAATTTCAGTACAAGTTGACCAACAAGCCCCCAAATGCCCTAGTACGGTCGAGAGCAAGGAGAGTCCTCTCTCCCTCTCGAAATGCTCTCACATGGCCACGCGTATATAGCCTCTACCAGGGAAGTCCTACTCATTGCCTTCTCGTGGCGTGGTGTTACTGTTTATGAAGTTGAGAGGATGAAAAGCGAATGTCCGGTGTTTTAACCGGGTTGGTGGACAAGGCGAGTCCACTTAGGGAAGTTGGAAAACCCTGATTCCAAACCAATGGTGCACATGGGCTCCAGTACCCTGAAGCAACAAATGGCATATGAACAAATCGTTGGTCAATGGCTACCATGGGACTGTATTCCCTTGTAGTACCAGTTCATATGTTAGGCCCATATACTTTATTCTAGTTACTGGCCAAGCCAATTCACCTGTACATTGAGTCATCTTTTGATCTTGTTAATCATTTGCTTATTAACCTTGAGTACTTTTTATATGAGCGCATATGTGTACACTTCGTATCTAATTCATCATATGTCTGTCACTCATTTTTGCCTGCCCATAAATGTTAGTTAACGCTTGCTTAAAATGAGTTGGCTTCCCAGCCATCTCCACTACGCATTATTTTCGCTTCGCTCTCGAGTTGGCTTCCCAGCCATCTCCACTGCATGTCATTTATGTTCTGCTCTCATCTATTTACTTCATCGTTCTGATTCCCTGGCCAGATCAATGAGTGTAGGAAATATCCATTCTCGTATTTGACTTATTTAATTCCGTTATTCACCAACGCGGAATAAAGTCATTTATTATATACGAGTATAGACAGAATCAGATTTACGACGCAACCGAATTGGATACCTCGCCGAAACGAACACGACGCAATATAATTGGATGTCTCGCCGAACGAACCCGGACCAGAATCGACAACCTCTGCGTACGAACTCACAACATAATTGGCGACCGCAACGAGCGAACGCATATCAAAAATAGAACGGCCGACGACATATTCCGTTATGATTCGAATAAGCTCTATATGCTCATTATTACAATAATGTCATATCATCGTCTAACGTGGAATTATTATTTTTGTTCGTATTGACATTAAACTATGACATTTACGCGGTCATATCACTAATCGAACAAATTATAATGATATGGACATTGCACGTTATGATATTCGAAACTCACTGGATTATTTTTATTATCCAATGACGTACAATTTTCCTGATTCAAGTGAGTTCGTTCCAATTTTTTTCATGTCATTTTCGGCTTAATATTACACTCTATCATAGACATAAGTTTGGAGTCACACTCCCGATAGTAGTAACTTATGTTCTCGATAGACAACTAATGTTCATTCATTTCATTGGTACGCAGCAACCGTCGTTTCCTACATTTTCAGCGACAACCTAAACCGAACTTCCGCAATTTTTGTTTCACTATGATCCCTACTTTAATGTTTATACACAAATTAAGTATTCGACGCCGCATTACCAGTTGATTAGTAATGATTATGTTCATATTATCTATTCATTCATATGTATATCTGAATGCTGCATCATCCATTACCGATAATCACAATTCGATTACTACGATTAATATTCTATTCTCAATGCACTGTACGCCAGAACATAGAGTTTAGAGCTAGTCTCTCAAGGATACACTCTTGTTCGTCACATCCAAGTCAGCCCCACTCGCCGCCATCGATAATCATATGTAATGGCATTTTTGTTATGCCTTAATACGGTTTCGTAACAAATGAGGTTGAGCGCATATCCCTCTAACTACACAAACCACGATAGGCTTCATGACCAAAAAGGAATACGACTCCGCATATCTCGTCTCAGCAGTCACTATCCTGTTCCTTTGGTCATTCTACTAATACATATTTAACGATAACTCGACGCAAACGGTAACATACGCTGACTTCGCATTTTATTATCATTATCAGTAGCAGTACAGCAATGAATATCAACCGCTGATGCAGTCATCATCCTACGGCTGGATTATTTTTTATCCCACGTAAACTCCAATCGTGTAAATTCGAATCCACTCATCGCCAATCGACTCTATTTACTCGACTGCAGCTTATCAGAACATATTTCACTGTTATTTATCCTCATATTCAATCAGCACAACAGAGCAATTACTGTTATACTCTATTTTCACTATATTTCAAATCGCTCATACGAACATGTTATTTTATCATTCGGACAGTCACTACATAAATTCATGTTAAATTTTTTCGAACGCTTACTAATGTACTCATAATCACATGCTAGCATCCCTATTTTTGTCCGCACTTTGACAATATTCATGTTCCTTTTTACATAAGTATGACACTTTCGCTTAATACGCTCACCCCTCACATGACACTGTAATTCATCAGGTATTGTACCATTTTTTCCCACATTTCGACGTTATCCTCATACCGCTTCAGTGTTATTTTTCGAAAACAGACATTTTTTTATAAATGTGCTATTTTCTACAAGGGGGCTATGTAGTACCAGTTCATATGTTAGGCCCATATACTTTATTCTAGTTACTGGCCAAGCCAATTCACCTGTACATTGAGTCATCTTTTGATCTTGTTAATCATTTGCTTATTAACCTTGAGTACTTTTTATATGAGCGCATATGTGTACACTTCGTATCTAATTCATCATATGTCTGTCACTCATTTTTGCCTGCCTATAAATGTTAGTTAACGCTTGCTTAAAATGAGTTGGCTTCCCAGCCATCTCCAATACGCATCATCTTTGCTTCGCTTGCTTACAGTTGCTCATGTGCTTACAACTTTCTGGTCTGCATCGATTATCAATAAAAATGTAGTTGCCGCTTCCCTTTGCCTTCTGATATTATACACCGTTAAGATTGGTATTAATAACGGTTATCGAAGCGAACTATGATCGAAGCACGGCACTACACCCTTACGGTGCTCCACTGCCTTGTGGATCAGATCTTTAGGTCAAATGCTCCGGGTGTGGCCCCCTAAGAAAACCACCTGCTTCAGTTTGGGCACCTGGGCAGTATCACAGCCCTCACACAAGTGTGGAGCCTATATATCTGGTGCCCCTTTTTACCAATATGTATGTGTTTAAATAAATAAAAAAAACTTAATATATAATATCAATATTAAAGGGATTACATTGAATGAGTCGGTGTATTCGTGAGGATTTCAATAACCGTAGATTTAATTCATTTTAATGGATAATGATAGTCTTAACGTATATTCAGCCTATCAAATAGATAATCGAAAATGGATTCAAATTAGAAATACATTTTTAATGAATATGATAGTAGTGCTCATTACAAACTGACATCAGCTCAAGAATGTTTGAAAATTATTGACAAAATATGCAAAAGTTTTCACAAAAAATAACCCAGTAAGTAGTAATCTGATGATGACTAATAACTGATTTTAAAATTATGATCAGAATGCGGGTTTGTGAAGTTTGTAGTAATTTCAATAGTTAAATTCATGAGTCGATGTAAGCTAGACTGCCATTGAAAAATCCCTATTCTGATCATAATTATCATGTGTTCAAAAGTGACTAGCTTCAAGATGGATTTTTTGTAGTTCTAGTGAGAAGCCGTAACCAGTGAAGTCTAAGCCGTGTCGGGTGTGAAACAGTTAACCACCAAAGACAATTAATGAAAGATTGCATAAGATCATGGATCGATTGAAGTTAGACTCTAATACCGTTGAATGCCGGCTCAGTGGTCTAGGAGTTAAACGTTCGCGAGCGAGGCCCAGAGTCCTGGGTTCGAGTCCCGAGTGCGAGATCGAGAATTCTCACTGCTGGGGAGTCATATGCTGGAACGAAACGGCTATTCAGTGCTTCAAGATGGTCTAGCTTACGTTGACTCATAATTCAACTACTGGATTTAAGATTATTTCTTTAAATATTTTCCTCCAATGGAAAACGGTAAACAGTAATGTCAAATAATTTACAGATAAAAACATAGTTTGAAGTTCGAAATTAATTAAGAATTGACCAAAACTGAACAACAATATCAATAATATTGGATTCTAACTTAAAAGGTTTAAAAATTTTGACTGTTGCGAAGTGATTCAATTTTACTCAAGACTATAAGTACAAACTACTTAAAAGCACCCAACAATTATTAATATCTAGTATTCAATGATCCGTAACAAAAACTATAAATATATCTTTATAAAAATACATAATTAATTCCTAGTAAATTATTTCAATAAAGGTCAAACTTATTGATTCTATTATTATTATTATTTTCTTTCTCTTGTAAATATCTTTCGTGTACACATTGACCTAGAAATAAAACTCAAAACTATGTCCACTTTTATGTAATTAGTTTTAATGATGTACCGTATACGGAACAAGTGAACTGGATAAATAATTACCATGAAGTATAAAAGTTGATTACCTTCAATTAGGTGAATATGGGCTATCATGCACATCTATCATAAATAATCCATATTGAAATTAATTAAATAAAATGATTATGGAAATTATAAAAGTTTTTTGACATGTGAAATGTTACATTCTCTTTTTAGAAAATTAGAAGTTAAGAAAAGTAACAAACAAATATTTCAGTAATAAATTTAAGGTTGTACCTCTATTTAAATCAATTAGGTAATTTGATATTACTGAACGTTTATTTTATTTCCTTGTCACTGTCTACTCTCAAGATAACATATGATTATTATTATTACTACTACTATTAGTACTGTGAAAAGCAGAATAATGTAATATGTTTACACGTAAATAACTGTTTTAAGGCATCATATACATTACTGATCAGTAGTATTAGTTGACTATGAAATGAAAAAAACAATAAATAAGTACTGGGCGAGCGTTTCGTCCTATTGCGGGACTCCTCAGCAGTGCGCATACACGACCTCGCCTCACCAGATTCGAACCCGACAGACCACTGAGCCAGCATTCGATGGTGTTTATGTCTAACTCCACCCAAATCCACGAAGTTAAGCAACCGTCCACCAATTGTCTACAGTGAGTTTTCATCTCACATCAGACCTGGTTTGAACTCCACTGGCCACTGCTTCTCACTAGGACTCCCGGATTTACCTCTCGAAGTTAGTCACTAGTGAGCATATGATTATGATCACATAGGGATTTTGTGGACATTTAGTATTTTCATAGTTGAAAACGTAAGTCGATTGAAGCTGGACCACTAGGGAAAACCTGGAAGCACTGGGACGCCGGCTCAGTGGTCTATCACTTAAGTGCTCTGGCGCGAGACTGGTAGGTCCTGGGTTTGAATCTCGCGAGTGCGGAATCGTGGATGCGCACTGCTGAGCAGTCCCACAATAGGATGAAACGGCTGTTCAGTGCTTCCAGGTTTTCCATGGTGGTCTAGCTTTAATTGACTCACGCTTCGAACTATGAAAATACTAAATCTCCACACGAAAAACCCTTTCCGATAATAATAAATAAGTACTGTTTCCAAATAATTTGGAATGACAAAAAAATAACATCCAAAAAGAAGAAAAAGAAAGAACGAAATAAAAATTTATTCCATTTTAGTATGATCAAATTATTGATGTGAAATGAATACAATGAATAGAAAGCAATGTATTTTTTCAAAAAAAACTTTGCTATTCATTCAACGCTACGAAATTCTTTCTAGTTAACATTTGTCCCATATTCGTCTAATACAAATAATATTAGTGTTAAATATTTCAGATATCTACCATATATAATAAAACTATTAATAGTAATAGTTCAATAACTCATTATCATCAAAGTAGACATTATGTGCAAACAACATAACAATATGATAAACAATCTTAACGCTATTGAAGTGTTCAGCATAAATAGAAAATTGTAGACTAATTAGAGAAAAGAATACTGAATACTTAAGGGGTTGGTAACACAATACTAATTACAAGATATTAAGTTGATTTCTTACATTCATCGCTTTTTTTGTCACAGAATAATACATTTTAATCAATCAAAAGATTTACTATGTTTAACAACGAACGCGAGAACTATTCAACGAAGGTATACTATTCAAAATGACAATGTCAATACATTGGTAAATCAAGAAAATAAACCTTTAGATATAGGATAAATAGCACAATAGTGCTACCAAAATAAGACATCTTATTAAGAGAAATTCATGTAATAAGGAGTTTGTGTTTGTATCCGAACAGTCACCAAAATCAGCGAATCTGGGTTCCTGCCATCGTTTAAATAGTGTGATCTCTGGGACTAAAACTCTCGTCAATCAGTATCATCACAGTTGAGATGTCAAAAAAATATAATATAATTTTTGTTACTAGTCTTTTATCGTTCAGCAAGTCAGTCAGGTGAAATGCAGAACCTCGGCACATCAGAACATCAATGGAAGTTGTCATTGCTCATTCACTTAGTTGGAATTAAAATATAATCTTTGACATCAATAAACACTATAGTTTACTTTCATTTCTTTATTCACAAACATGGTGACAAATTGTACGTTTAAGAGTCAATTCTAAGAAATATATGCCTATATCTATATAAGTAAACACTTACTTCAAAAGATGACCGAATAGCAAATAAACAAACAAGCAACAGATTATGCAAATAATTACCGAGAAAACGAGGGAAAATCATCACCAAGTGAATGTAGGTCAAATGCCAAGTAAAAAATAATTTTGTTTAGGAAAAAAGGGTAATTTTTGTACACAAAGGTCAGTATGAAACTAACAGGGAGAAACTTCTATTAACAAGAACAACAAAACGAAAAGTTAACTTATGCTTCGCAGAAAATAAACGTAGGAAAAAAATACAAGAAGGCAAAAAAGATAATTTTAGTAATAAAAAAGGAATAGAAAGAAAATTCCACACATCAATAAAATAAATCAAGTTACTTGATTGAAATTTACCTTAAATAGTATATCGGTACACATTGCTTTACCATGCGTGATTATTGGTTCTTGATCTTCGCCTCGGCCATCCCAACAATCCAATTCAATACATCTTGAAATGATGACCAGAAAAATTGAAAAAAACTGTAATAAAGTGTAGTAAAAAAATCACTGTGCAACCATAAATAATTTTAATTAATCTTCGTTCCCAGTGTAAAATACGAACGCAGAGAATCAGACAGATACACACTCAAGTAAAGGATTTGTTTCGGAAGTTATAGGAGCTAAAGTAACAGAAAATGGAAGTTAATGTTCGCACATTTCTTAATAACTAGGATCATTTAGTCGACATGCTTCCTATTATGCACTCGCTTGTTATCTACTTGGAGGCATACAACTAACATTTTAAAATCATTAGTAAACAAACAAATTTAAACTTGTTGCATTTTACAGAATCTATTGCTTTCAAAAAACAAATCGGATGTATACGTTCTATAGGATAATGCTGTCAGCCATGCACTACTATAAAGACCTCAATTACGAACACAGTTGTGTAACAGCTAATTCATTTTTGCAATTATACACTCACTTTAATCATCTTTTCTTGAATTTTAAGTTTCACTTGCCTAACATTTATAATCAATTCTTTCCTTTGTAGCATTTATTAAGTAATTTTTAACATAAAATTTCCCCCAGTTACCCATATTTATGAATGTTTACTTCCAGAATATCTACAGTACCTGACGTATTCCCTTGAGGCAAACGTTTCTACTTATTTTTACATACTTGTCGTCATTTTTACTTACACTTCACTGATGAGTACATTTTTGGCATTGCGACATAAAGTATGTTTACTACTTTTAGATGACTAATACTATTTAAGAACTCTCGTCTAAATTAGAGCGAATAGTTTCACAGTATTTGAGCGCCGAGTTGATGTAAGACATTAAATAGGAATAATATATTTGTAAAATTTCAGCGAATGAATTTGTAGTAAATCCAACGTTTCGCCTGGCAATCTTATCAATAATTTTGATGTTTGATTATAATTCCTTGAAAAAGCTTGGACCAGATTGCCAGGCGAAACGTTGGATTTACTACAAATTCATTCGCTGAGATTTTACAAATATATTATTCTTATTTAATGACTAATACTATTATTTTATAAACGATGAGTAGCTGAAGAGAATCCATAGAATAAATGAATTTGTACTATTTAACTATTTTTGTTGATGCTTTATTTAAAATTTATCAACGAGAAAAGTATGCAATATCAACATTCAATTCGTGTAGATACATGTGTACATGTGTATGGTTTTTTATGTAAGGTGATTTATTTTAACTAACATTTGCAACAGATAAATTTTCTGAAAAGATTCAAAGAGTTTTGCATTTAAATAGTTAAATGGTAAATATCACATTGATAAGTTATTGTGATAATCACAATTAATCCGGAATACAGAAAAGAGTAGTCCATGTAACTATTTAGTTATTGGTTTCTAAATCACAGTCATTCTGAGTTATTTTTTCCTAAAAATAAACCCACATATAATCGCTTACATGAGATCCAAAAACATGAATCATGTTAACTAACTAACAAGAAGCATGATGAAAGATCAAGAGATTACAATAGAGATCATGATAAAAGAACAAAAGGACTACAGAATAAAAGAAAATGAAATAGATATAACAGAAAGGAATGCAGATCTAATCACCTCAATGTACGTTATGTTGGATGGAACAAGGAAAACAAACAACGTATTCTACTCGTTTATCTGTGATAAGGAGATGTGATAGACTTGAATTCAATGTATGAACTAGTAAATCCGACAACAATTTAACGCATACTCTAGTAGCCATAAGCGAACCAGAATTCAATTTGAATATTAGGCAATCAATAAACACATGAAAGTATTATATCTGAATTAGAATAAGGTACATCACAACGTACAAATTAATCATCATTATATCCAAATATCAGACTTTTTTTCATAAATATATATTGTTTAGCTGAAAATTGTTTTTATTAGGTAGTCAACCGATTTGTTCAATAAATTTATACTAAGTAAATAAAAATAAGGTATACAAAAGTGAGAATAGTTGATTTATGAAACATTATTTATCGATGGATGTGGAAAGAAAAGATTTTGTGCATAAACAAAAAGTATGATCAAATTTCGATTAAGTAGTGAAAGAAGGATTGGAAATAATATTATTGCTAAGAAAACTAAATTAGTTAGTGAAGTGTGAGCTTTAAATCCGATCCACCCTACCTCAAACACATATAAATTAAACTACATTTATTAACTAATTAGATAAAAGACAATGTATGACAAGTAGATGATAGTTTCAAAAGAATAACGTTCTATTTTGTTACTATTAATTAGTTTACCCCTTCTGATAATTTTAAATAATTATACTTATACAGGTGAACGCATCAAAAAAGATTTCTACAATAACAATTATAAGTGAAAAATAAGTAAAGCAGAGAAGCGATATCATTGTGTTAGTCGTTTGTCAACAATTTGTTTACAGATTTGAACATATATCTTCTAACTACGGCTTCAGTAATAACATTCATTCAGAAATGTAGTTCCACACTGGGTTATTTAATTTTCATTATACAGCTAAGTTCCGCTAACCACTAAAGACAAACGGATAGGTTAAATAATATACGAATAATTCAAACATTCGTAAATTTAATTCATTGGGTTATAGGTTAGAATGTTACCTCACCTACCAAAGTTTTAGTAGATATATATAGTCAACTAATATGTTGTAAATCTTTAACATAATTTACGTACAGGTATAATTCCAATCAAACATATCAGCACGTAAATACTAGGATGAGCTATCGACTAGCTAAAGGGTGTAGAAAACTATCGGATACGCTCAGATGTCATTTAGCTAGGAAATAAAAACACCTGAAAACTTAGAAAACACCGACTTTCAGTCGGATTTTTATGATTTATTGTATTTATTATGGTATTTCTTTTCCATAATACTCTAAGAATAGAATTGTTTGAAAAAATGTATGTGCAGAAAATTGAAAAAGATCTATATTACGACTGAGAAATCAGTTGGTCAAAAACCATTGATCCTACTAAAACAGCGAATTCATCTAGTTGACGTCGGAAAGTGTTGTAATTCATGCGGACCAACAGTTACATAAAGCATGATATCAATAAAACAATCCCCGAATTTAGTGATAATGCTAAGATACTAACGTTTAAAAAAGCCTGGGATAACTTTGAACTGTTATTAACGTACTTTGATTGTATGTTTTTGAAGCAGGAAATTCGAATAAACAACACAGCTTTTATTAATATTCATAATAGAACTTGTATTAATGATCAGTGGACAAAAGTAAAAATAGTAACCACAGAGGTAAGGGGTAAACAAAAACAAAGTGAATAACAACAATATTGGTAATAATAAGATGTAATCAAAATCTTTCAAGTTTATGCACAAGATTTATAAAATGTTAGGTGTTAGTTGGATTGAATAATAAGGGTAAGATGAAATTGACAACCAATAAGTGACCACTGTAGACTGGTACTGAGCACGTTTACTTTACAATTTTTGGAGCTATTGCGTCGAAATGATGAGAAGTTGAGTAATCATACAGTGGTGTATGCTAATTATGTCGACATACTGATCACAAGTGGAATGCTTGACAGCAGAAGATATAATTTCAACAGAGAAATAGACAATAACACTGTATTTTAAAACAATAACATTTCATTCACTTAGTATTGTTTGTTTGGATGTGTTTAGGACTGCAACTGGTCAGTCTCTATCCATCTCTGCTTACCATGCTTGTGAATTAAGGTATATCGAGGCACTACGCACAGTATGCACATATGCCAATTAGAGACTGACCAGTTGCAGTCCTAAACACATCGATGGGAAGATCCAAACAAACAATACTAAGTGAATTCAAACTTCACCCCATCGCACAAGCAAGTGGCTATCAGGACTCAGTGGCCGAGTGGATAACGTGATGGCGTTTGAAGCGAGGGTACTGGGTTCGAGTCCCAGAGTGAACATCAACTCTGAGATGCAGGTACATCCAGCTGACGAGTCCCAAATAGGACGAAACGCGCGTCCTGGATTCCACTGCTAGCCACTATCCATCTCTGCTTACCAATAACATTTCATGTTTAGTTTTTAGAAAGTATAACTGTGCGTGAAAACAACAGAGAAAGAAAAAAAGGTTGAAGAGAAGCAAGAAAAAGAACATTCACAGACCCATAATAACAAATCTATTTTGACAGCTAGGTATATAAGGTTGAATGGTCTATAAAGTGATATATCTCTAAACGGATAAAAGTTTAAGAAAATAGTCCTCTTTACACAGTTCTGTGACAACATGTTTACACACCTTAGTGGACAGATAGAAAGAGTATATGAAACTTGAGTTCATCAAAGTTCACTACATACTTTCATTCATCTAAGATAATAAGCCATAATAAGGTAAAAAACATCATACTTGATGATACTCTTTAAAATTATATCCACTTGTAAGTTTGGTTACTAAATTTAAACGAAAATAATGTTAAAGAAAGTATTATACAAAACAAAAGTGAATTAAAATTGTTTTCTAAATGATTTTCCAGATTTTTTTCACTACAATGATCCATTTTTCAAGGAGACAAATATAACTGTTGTCAATATTTAAATTACAATTCAAGATACAATCATTACTTCTTTATTGTATTAGTGTGGCTTACGGAGTGGTAATCTAATTAGTCGGAACACTTGACTTTTATCAACAAGTGGACACCTCACCCCAACTACATCCAGTAAATCAGTCTAAAAAGAGGGAAGGTAGCATCGCTAGTCCTTACACTAAACCTACAGCTAAAAATGTAATAAACAAACACAAGTTTGCTTACTATTTTAATGTCAATATTTTAAAATCGCTACAAACTGAGAGCTAATCATAATTGCAATAGATAATCCTTAATTAAAACTAACTTACCGACAACCAGCCAGTAATACTTGTCGATACATTTCAACAGATGATTTACCACCAAATTGTCGTCCAATCAAATAAGTATTATGTGATGAATTAATATAATAATGACTGAGTGGTTGATCCATATCTTGATAAATATCTAACTTGTCCAAAAATACACATGCATTATCATCAGACATTAAATAACGATAAAAGCATTCAATGGATACTTCATCTGTGGATTTGAAAGAAAAAGGAAAATTAAAAAGGAGACTAAGTAAGATGAATAAAGAAGAACAACAACGAGAAGAAATAATTTAACCAAATGATTAGGTATAATAAATTATAGTAGGGAAACCAAAGATAATTTTAGAATGAAATAAATGATTTTTCAGATTATGATTACAACAGAAGGTAAGGAGTTTACGTCACACATTTGTTTGTAATACAGAATAGAAGAGAAACTGAAAAATACATTAGAAATTAAGCTACAAAAGCTTTCTCATTTAAACAACAGTATTAATATAAACGTTTGTAAGAAAAAATCAAATACGATTACGTTTTAAAGGGAACAGTTTCATTTTGTGGAGTCAGTGTCTGTGTGTATGTGCCCATGTATATGAAGTTTCGTGATGAGATAACGTTTAATCACTATTATGCAACTAAACCTTAATGTTCATTTAAATATTGTGTCTGATAGATAGTGTATGTAATATTAGTTAAAAAAAAATAAACCCAGTTTAAGTCCAGAAAAAGAGAAAGAAATCAATTGGGAATGATGATATAATGACTAATAATATTACGAACACTTGTTCAAGCCATTGAATAATTAAATATTTATACATAATACAAATGATCACTGATTACTGAAACAGATTCAGGTGAAACTTCAATCTAACTATACATGACAAACATAATAGTATCGTTAGGAGACATTAACATTGATAATAGATATCAAAGCCAAAAATATAATTACTAAAAAGTAACAAAGGCATGGAAAATTAGACAAACGTCTCCAGAGTCAATCGTTTAGCAGTAAAACAGTCGATGATCCTGTGATATGTAAATACGATGCATATTCAACCATCGTCCACCAATATGCTGTCTACTCTACGACCAGTCTGTAAAATATTAAAATTGACCAGTTTATGATATGGAATCAAATGACAAGGTTATCGAGTGTAGAATATAAATGGTGACTTGTATGTTGGCCATCTCAGGACACAGAAATCTGTTGCGTGGATACAAATATGATCACCTTTTTTTATCTTTCACTAAACTTCATGTGTTAAATTGTTCCATAATTTTCATTTCATGATTTTATCTACTATTTTCCAAGTATATTCTCTAAGTTTAGCAGTCATTCCAACCAATATTATATTCCTGAATTATTTGCCGTCTTAATATGCCAATTGGCTGGTGTGAGAAATTGATGAGATTCAAATTTTTGAAGATCCATCATAAGCAAAAGGAATATACGATCTAAAATGAAAATGTCCTCCTTTCAGACTTACCAGTATTTTTGAATTCTTCTTGTGTTTCATAATTTTCTTGAATATACTTAATAGTTTGTTTGTTAGCAAATGGATAGAGAATTTCATTTAAGCGTGGATCACGTTGAGTCTATGAAAATAGAAGCAGACAAAAACCAATCATAAATTCAAAGAGAATGTATTGGTAACATAAAAAATAGTGAGTAAATTTCCAGATTGATAAATTATATGTGTAACTTCGAAAATAACAAATAGCTCTATGGCACTGTTTTACTATTGATAACCTATCTTATTGAATATTCGTATCAATCAAAGAAACTACTAAAAATAGAGAATTTCTCTACAATAATGAAAAACATGGCAACAATTGTCCGTTTATTTACTTATTTTTTGCTTTCTGGTAAACTAGAAATCTTGTGTACTCCGATATTCGATTTCCTTACCATAAATCACCGTAATTCTGGTAGAATCTTGAATGCTACCAGTTATTGTAAGCAGAGATAAATAGTGGCTAGTAGTGGAATCCAGGAAACACGTTTTATCTTATTTGAGACAAGTCAGCTGGATGTACCTACATAGTTATCGTTTTACAAATTTTAGGTACTTATAATAGTTGGGAACCGTAGTTCGTTCTTTCGCACAAACTATAGCAGTTTTATAACTAGAACAACTACATATAACTAAAGCCAATATTAACAATATTCCGTGGTTAAGAATTTTACATAGATTAGCAAACCTTTTTATTCAGAAGCAAAACGTGAAGTTACCAATCAATAAAATGCAAATATAATACAATTTTAATTAAGATCATGAACCGAACTGTTAAATATTCTCCATAATGCAGATATTTGTCGTCGCCAATACATACGTTTCCTTTTAATTAAAACCTACTGCTTAAATGAAAATGCAATCAACTGAATATTTTATTTATTTAGCAACAGTTGTATACATTTTTCATTTAGTTGATGCGTAGAAAAGTTGTTTTTCATAGCTACTATTACTACCATTAATAATAGTATGCGTAAACAAATTACACAAAACAAGTGATGTAATCTCTTTATGGTCAACATTGTCAACTGTAGCTTTATTTATAGTAGACAAGTTCAACTTAATAGGAAATAATGTCAACTGAATGTTAATGACAAATTTAAAGAGAAAAATAAATTGTAATCAAAACAAAACTCCTGCTTATTGATCACTAAAGTTATAACAAATATTATCTTATCTAATCATTAATCCCGGCCAAGTTATATAAATAAGAATACAATATGGCCGATGGTATAAATGACCCATTATGACGATGCACTTTATGACATATCTTTGAGTTAAACATAGTTGGAAGAATCTGAACGCAGATTTGATCCAAGCTGAAACTCAGCTGGTAATACGTGCCTGCAATCTAAAGAGAACTAATGCTACACGTTGAATTTAAACATACATCATCCAGTGTGACATCTAACGACATAGCCAATAAGCTATTCGATCAATCTCTACCCCCAAATGCCCTGGTACGGCCGAGAGTGGGGAGAGCCTGCTCTCCCTCTCGAAATGCTCTCACATGGCCACGCGAATATATAGCCTCTGACAGGGAAGTCCTGCTCACTGCCTTCTCGTGGCGGGGGTGTTGTTCACAAAAGTGAGAAGACGAAAAGCGAATGTCCGGCGCTCTAACCAGGTTGGTGGATGTGTAGGATCCACCTAGGGGAGTTGGAAAACCCTGATTCCAAACCAGTGGTGCACATGGGCTCCAGTATCCTGAAGGAACAAATGGCGTATGAACCAACTGTTGGTCACCGGTTACCATGAGATTGCATCTCCTTACGATGCTCTACTGCCTTGTGGACTAGACCTTTAGTCCAAAGGCTCCGGGTGTGGCCCCCTAAGAAAATCACCTGCTTCAGTCTGGGCACCTGGGCAGTATCACAGCCCTCACACAAATCGAATGAGATTTGTGAGGCGCATATTTATCTTGTTCTTCCTTGTACCAATATTTATGTGTTTAAATAAAATTTAAGAAAAATTAATCAATCAATTGTAAGTATATTTGGTAAAAATGAAAAAAAAATTCTTTCTTAAGAGAAAGATCAAATACAACAATAGTGATGTTTTATTTAATACCAAACCAGAGAATCATAAATATTACCAACTAATCAACTTACTTCATTAAGAAATTCTATCATTTTATCTGCATGTATATGACTTTTGCCATTCGATCTACAGAAAGAAAATATGAAAACATATTTTTTAAAAACTTTCAATAAATTCAATAGCCTAGATCGCTTCAATAGAAGTAGGTATATTCAACTTTGTAGTCACAAACTTATTATTATTATTATTCAAGATATTAATGAAAGTGAAAATATATCCGATGTTAGAATACAATGATTGAAGACTGAAAGAAACCATATTACACGGTTAATTAAATAAAATTATACTAACAGTTTTGTTGGTGAAATGTAATATAAAAAGAAAGAAAGTCAATAACAGAATTATACTATAAGAAATTAAAATACTAACATCATTAATTTGTAATTTACTCTAAAGATGAATATTCTAGAAGAATAACAAAGTTGAATTTACAATCTAACCCTAAACTAGTTATCAATCAGTTAGTTATATCAGTGATAAATAATTTTGAATGTAACATAAATGTGTATCAGCTGAAGTTGTCATACGTTAAATGAATTAAATGTATTGAATTAATTAAAGTGAAAATCAAATCAACCAATCAAACGATTTATGGCAAGTTTATAACCGATTTCACGCAGTTCTATATTACCATTATTATTATTATTATTGTTTGCAGAAACGGATTGGATTACCATGAGTATACTTTTGTATTTTAGATGATCTAAACTAGCCACTTTGTTCATAATTAAATGGAAATTGTAATGTTGTTGTTAATTTGGAATCGTTTCTATGAAACATAAGAAAATTTTTAACATATATTAGCCAAAACAATAAGGCGACAACTGAATAATTTTATTGGGATCGAGAAACATTGAAATGATAAATAGTAGAAGTGAAGAGTTGTATTTTTTGTATAGACAAGAAGCACATTCCAATAAACAAAAACATAGACATCGTTGAAATATGGTATTACAAATTAATTATATAATAATTAAGTTCATTATTACAAGATGTAGGCTAAATCGGGAAATAAAGCAAGAAGATCTTTTGCCCTAATTAAACATAGTATATTGAAAACTAGTGTTAAATTTAAGTGGTACAATAAATGATACGAATCAGACGAAAATAAGGTTGTAAAAAGTATTCGAAAGAACAATAACAACTAGTTGTAAATAACGTAGGAAAAGAAAAACTTGAACTTCCATCTGTTTAATTCATAATCAATAAAGATTTAACCGTCAAGTGTTAAATTTAATACAATGTTAAAATTCTAAAAACAATTATGTTAGACATGGATAACGTAGATAGAGCTTGTTAGTAAACCTAGTTTTTTTTTATAATTTAACAATCAATCTCAAAATATGAAACCAACAGTCCACCGTGATAATACACTTATCAACTGTACACGAATCAGTCAGTCAGTCAGCTACGAATTAGGACCAGGCACATATATACATCGGTCCAAGTTGCTATACCTCATTAACACAACAAGATCAAAACCAAATTCCTAAAAGTAGTTAATTTAGTGGTAGCAATATATAAAAGAAAGATTGTATAAAAGGATATAGTACAGAAAGAAAGACAGAAATAAAGCAATTTTGACCTCACGGTTTAAGCGAAGACAAAGAGTGTATACACCTGCGCCATCGTTATCGATTCTGAGCCATGTCATACAAAGTCTCCAATCATTGGTTACAATAGTCACACGAAACCCAACCAAGTAGTCTGCATCTACCGACATGGTTCAGACTAGAAGTTAGTGACTTCAAGGACTGATACCACGTTTTGGTTTGGCTGCCTCTAACTCTCTTCCAACCATCGCCAATACTAGTCAGCATAGCGCGTCGTGATAATCAGTGTTCAGGCATACGTAACACGCGGCCCATCCATCTCAGTCGATGAAGATTCATGACCTCATCAACTAATTTATCATCATTCCCTAATACCCTGTGTCTAACCTCACTACTACTTACCTCTTGATCCCAGCAGATGCGAGCAATATTACTTAGGCATCTATGATCAAATACTAGTAACTTACAAGTATCTTCTCTTAATGGCCACGTTTCGCAGCCGTAAAGTAGAACATAGCGAACTGCTGAGTAGTATACTCGTCCCTTATCTTGTACACGAATCAAAATGATTTTGAATAATAATTAATCAGCTAGCACTATGTAATACAGTCGACAATTGTAGAAAATCTCTGCAAATTTTAATATAAACTATTCTAATCAACTAAATAATGAAAGATAAAAATTCGATTAGTTTGAATATCGTTTTCGTGACATGGTATTTTGACAGTGCACCCATAGAACATTAGAAAGATAATTTGACAGTGTTTGTTAAACGAAAAAATTATAGTGATTCATGGTGGGCTATAATTGATCATACATAACATTAGGGAAATAAAAGCAATAGGTTACTAGTGTATGTCAGGCCTTATTTGATCATGAAATATGTAATTCATGAGCAGAATTAAGGACTCTATGCATGACAATCAATCAAGTACATATTATACGAAAAATTAGAAATTTGCTCAGATCCTTAAAGCTGGTGAACTATTTTAATGACAGCAAAATAACAACTGGTAATAATGACGTCACACAGATGAGGGAAAAAGATCGATTAAAATTTAATACTATTTTCCGTATTAAATAACAATTAAAAAAGTAAATATATACAGTAATCCCTAGGGTAGTTGTTAACTCTTAGTCAATCGAGAATAGGATAACAGCTTAAAGTGAAATAAATTTAATTATCATCCAAAAGGGAAAAAGGTTTTGTTTTTAAACGTAAAAAGAAAAAAAACATTCTAAAGGACAATCACGTTTGCTTGGCCTCTAATAAGCGATAGCAAATAATATCAGATGACGTCTTATGATCACTGAAAACATGATATGGAAGATTTACGAATTCCCAAAATCCAACTTGAAATAGTTCATAATACCTATGTTTGATGAATTTAAATTATTTCAATGTATTTAATACAAGGTAGCAGTAATATAAGTAGTAAAGCAATATATTCAAAATATCTTCAAAACAAAATAGCACAGAACATTGAAAACATCATCTACTAATAGATGGACTTACAGAGATTTAAATAAATCTTCAATATCTGTACGAGGGCATATTTTATGATATAATTCGTAGAATTTTTCAAATGGGAATTCATTTGGATCAATATCATCATTCTAAATTTTGAAAAAATGCACGATGAATGAAAAGTAACAATAATACTAATTTCATTGAAACCAGATCAATATTAGAGCACTATTGAAAACCTGGAAGCACTGGGCAGCCGCTCCGCCCCAGTTTCGATTGTGAGGCAGTTACCTACATAAGACAATGAAAAATGGTTGACCAACATCGTGGATTCTAGGATGGAACGGCCGACCAGTGCTTTTAGAATTCCAACAGTGGTCTAATATTATTTGGTTCATGATTTTAATATAACTGAACAATCTCCACAGCCCCAAATTGAAAATTATAATAAAAGAAATAACAATTATTATCATTACAACAAGCAAAAAAAATTTTTAAAGCATACCTTTCCATGAGGCAAATTTAAATCTTTTAAACTTTGATATACAATTCGTTCATTACGACCTGAGGCGAATGTCTTCATAATTACACGAACAGGAATTCGATTACGAGCATTCAAAGTTAATGTAAGTCGTAGCCAACTAAAACAGAAAAGTAATTTTTTTAAGAAAAAAACAAATTCAGAATTGAGTAAATTCAAAAAAGAGAAAGATGGTTAGATAATTATTCGCTGTATAGATTAACTTTTTTTGCTCTAATAAACAATCTATTCATTTACAAATACCATATGAACTACACTTCGTTCTCATCTATTTGAGCATACAATTTTACTATTGAATAAGTTAATTAGCACACCGTATATCAAGAATATAAGATAATAAAACGCTACTCTCTCTCTCTCTTCAAGCCTCTATAAAGTTATTTAATAAATTCGGCAAACCTTTAATGGTATTCTAAAAACATTTTGTATAAAATCTATGCGTAAATATTTCTTTTCTAGAAAATTCAAATATAATCAAGAAGATATACAAATGATTCATTTTTATGTCAATAACTCTTTTATTAATCCTTAAATTCAGTAGAACTTAGTAGATAAAAAATATATCAATGATATACTAGAGCGGTTTTTATCACAAATGTAAACATGGATGTACACTTTTATATTTACATATGTAAATGTAAATAGAAATTCAAAAAGTCAACGAAACTAATAAACTATTATTTCATATTTCAAGATCTAAAGAGTAAAGCTGAAATCTCTTTGGAGAGGACAATAACAAATTACGTTTCCCGATACAGAAATAAGTGTATATCCGTAGGTGATTATAATGAGATGACAATGCAAGTTTCAATGCTTGTATATCCTGGGACCACCGAGTAAGTAATGCAGTTGTTAGGAAGTGGTACTAGGTAAGGATGGCAAATCGATTGATGAAGTAGTGGAACTTCATCAGTTGAGATGGCTGGGACACGTGTTACGTATGCCCAACTACAGATTGCCCCGACGTGCGATGTTTTATGATGTAGGAGAAGGTTGGAAGAAAGCTAGGAGCGGCCAGACCAAAACGTGGTACAAATCCATAAAGTCACTGACAAGTGGACTGAGACATGTTGGTAGGTGTAGACTACCTGGTTGGGATTCGCGAGATGATAGCAATCGATGGTTAGAGACCTTGAATGACATGGCTCAAAATCGTTTGCAGTGGCAAAGGTGCATCCACTCTTTGTGTTCTACCAAATTTTAATCTTCTGAATTCTTCATGTCTCTATCTTTTTCGCTTTCCAAATTCATTTCACTGGATTATACTCCTTCAATAACATCTTCAACCCCTAATTTTTCCGATTACTGCTTCTACCAGTATGGGATTTGAATCGACAACTGCATCTCTGTGTTAATGTGGTATGGCAACTCGAACTAATATACGTATGTATGAAGTTCTACGTTGCGACTGGCTGACTGACTGACAAGTTTCAATCACTTCATCAAGTATATTAGAAAAAGCATTACATATCATCAGGACAGAGTTGGATGGAGAATGCTGGTGAGTGGCCTATGCTCCTCCACAAGGGGTAACAGGCGTAAGTAAGTAAGTAAGCAAGTATCATCAACAAGTCTAATTACAAAGCTATGAGGATAACCAGTTTTATCGAGTGAAAATATAAACAATACATAGAAACACATACTAAATTAAATGAGCTGTTTTTTATTCATTTACTGAAACTGTTTAAGCCACAATATAATAACCACGTATATGTAAACTAGTAGTTTAGGTATGGTAGAATAGCTTTGAAAAACAGATAATGACAATAATCGAGAGATGAAATGAAAAGGTATTTAAAGGAATCCTGAATCACAAAATGTAGGAAAGAAAATAGAAAGATTGAATAAATCTGCTCCATTGCACTGATTTAGAGCTAAATCACTCAATGTATTAAACTACCGATCTCGATTAACACTCGGATCTCAAATAGATGGTCTGCATCTACCAACATGACTCAAGTAAACTGTTAATGACTTTATAGACTCTAGATTTCCTGTTTTTAATGCATAAATTTCTTCAAATCCGCTTCGGCAGCAGCAAATATAGTTCACTGAGACACATCATAGTGAGGCATACATAACACATATCGTATCCATCTCAGTCGATAAGGATCCAAAAACTTATCAATGATGTGAAATCCAGGATATTGTTGCTGTTCGAACTTATGTTCCACATTACAATAGCAAAATGACCATTAAGCTACTTACTCTATGTAAAGATAAAAGATTGGGGGAAAAATATTTCACTAAGATTAATTTATCATTACTACTTCATTTAATAGAAATTAAATTGAATATTACTTACTGTTTTCTTAATTGAGTCATGGGGCAAACATTAGCTGCTTTGGTATTATGCGTTAAACTACGAAGGGACTGTATCCAAAACTAAAAAAATATTGGTATTGTAACAAAAAAAACAAATATGTGAAGTTTAAATAACGACCACATAATAATGACAAAATTGAGCATTGAACACTGAACAACACAAATTGAAACCAACATTTACAGTAATATGATAGTAAGCAATGAGGACAATATATTATTATTCATCAAAAGAGAAACTCGTAAGTCAACTATAGTGTTATTCAGATTTATTAACTTCAACTACACTATTTAATTGTTGTTGTAGCTCTGCTAAGTATCTAATTATTTATATAGGCGAATTTATGAAGATTACGGAGTTTCCAAAGTTTAAATCATGAATAGACGAATTTTGAAAATCTGAAAGTGCTGAATAACCGTTTCACTCTAATCACTTGAGTTTCGTTTAGATTCAAGGGTTAATCGAGATTAGTGGTTGATGACGCTGTATAATTCAACCCTAGACTAATAACAATCAAGCAGATCTATTCAATCTTTATCTTTCTTACTCTACATTTTGTGATTCAGTATTCCTTTATACATACCAATTCATTTCATCTCTCCTTACTAAATTCTCTAGTCTTTAGTTGTTCTTTTTTTCATTATCGTCACATTATTTACATATTTTTTTATTTATCTTATTAATTTCAACTTGTCAAGTTACTACGGTATGGTAACTTAGATCAAGGCATATATATATACCTATTGAAATTTATTCCAATTAACACTGAAGATAGACACATGAAAAACAGTTTTTTTAGTAGATCAACTTTTTAGATAATATATAACCACCATTAAAAGATTCATAAGACAAAAAGGAAGACAAAAAAACCTCAGCAGAATTGACTTGAATTCACACTGGAATAATAATGTACATTTTAATAATTAAAAGCAAAGAAAAAAATCATAATTCTATACAGATTCAGTTAACCAGCAACAAAAAATACCTGTATTATAAGTGAACAGAAAGAATAAAACTTGCAAAAGAAATAGACAAACAATGATCTTGACAAAAAATAAATAAACGTCTAGTGTGATTAATTATCTATAACTATGTCGTCTACTTATTTCCACTTGTTAATAAACAAAATCTCGTAGATATTGAGTAGGATAATTTTAAAAAAATGAGGTAGAAAAATAAAGTTGAATGGTTGGTTCTCTCTTTCTCTAAGACATTATTTTCTGATTAAGATCAAAAATCGATAGAGGTTAGACCACCATTGAAAACCTGGAAGCAGTGGATGGCCGGTTCATCCTAGTATAGTACTTTTCAAACAGTGTGCATCCACTATCCCGCAGGCAGGTTTGGAACCCAAGATTCTCGGTCTCGCGTACTGCTGAAGAGTCCCATAGTGGGACGAAACAGTCGTTCAGTGATTCCAGGTTCTCAATGGCGGTCTGACATCTATCGATTCATGATCTTAATCAAAAATTTAACGATCTCCACAACCCTATACTGATATTACGTTTTTGCAATAACATGAATAATCAAAAGTTGTTTCAAAATAAAAATAGATACGACATATTCTACTAAGTAATAGGACGGTAGTTTTTTTAGATAAAGGATAAATACATTTCAAGATATTTTCACCAGGCTAACGACTGGTAACTGGACGAAAACAGAAACGCCGCGCTATAATTAATGACGTAATTGACATTTTTTATATTGTGATTCTAAACCATTTGATTAGGCTACATTGGATTTCGCTGTACAGGCTTCTATATTGTTGATTAAATTTATGTGTCAGTATAGGAAGTGATCTAGTATAGTGGTCTAATTAATGATCCTAGTTTATCGATCAAATTTTCTATTACTACTACTTAGTGTAGTAATTTGAGTGCATGAAGGAAAACTTGTTTCTCCGATCTTACGAAATCGAGAGAACGAAAGGCGAATGTCCAGCGCTCTAAGCGAGTTAGTCGACATGGCGGTTTCACCTAGGGAAGTTGGAATAACCTGACTTCAAACCAACGGTGCACATGGGATCCAGGATCCAGAGGGAAAAATGATGTATGAACTCATTGATGGTCATCGGCTACCATAGGATTGCATCTCATAACGTTTCCCCACTGCCTTGTGGATTAGACCTCGAGATCAAAGGCTTGAAGTGCGGCCATCTAGGAAAACCACCTGCTTCGGTTTAGGCCCACATACAGCATTCCAACCTTCATACAAATCGAATGATTTGTGTGGCGCATATATATATTCGTTGCTTTCCTGTACCAATGTTTATGTGTTTAAATAAATAAATAAATAATGATATTTTGATAGTATCCCAATGAACAAAAACAACAATTCCTGACATTTTATGACTAAGTGTAAATAACTAAATTCAATAAAATCAACACTAAATTGTATAGAGGAACAGGCAGAACACTTGATTCTACCAACATCAAAATCAAATAACATTGAAATCATGCACACAACTAGGTTAGACAATCATAAAAACTCTGCAACCACTGGATAGGAGTTTCGTCCAAGTACAGGATTTCTCACTAATGCACACACCCATGACTCTACAAGGGAGAGTCAAACAAATGACCTTAGGTTTCACGCGAATGATTAACATTTACACCACTGAGCCGGTATACAACGGTATTAATGTCCAAATTCAATCAACCAACGACATTGAGCGATCATCATCAATTTTCTTTGGTGTATAACTGCCTCATAATTGGTACGGTTTAGCTCCAGTGCTGCTATGTTTTTAATGGTTGTGGTGGTGATTCATGATTCCAGTGAAATCGAGCAATATCCACAACCATATACTGAAAACTCAAATTACATCTGATTATATCAATGCTACGTCATTTATGGTTACGGTGATTCCTTGTGAGACATTAACTGTGTATTTGTGTGTATGCTAGTGGGTGTGTAAAATATGGAATTTGTAATGAGGAGGATTAGAACTGAAAATTGAATATGTATGTTTATTATTGCTATGAGAAGTAAGTGCAATTTAATGTGGTTGTTTGAATAAACGGTTCAAGTTGAATGAAAAACCAGGACATCGTTTCTATAGAGAACACATGGACTAAGCATCATATGAGACGTCTTACCTATTCATCTTTCTTGATAATGGTAAAAAACCTTTCTGAATTATTTTGATATTTTCAATATCGATATGGTGATTCTTAAAAATAGCATGAACGACTATTGTTGACTTCCCAATTTTACAGAAATATTAAGAGGGCTTTTGTGCAAGTAAAGGTGTCCCTAAGCGTGAGTCATAAAAAGACTAAGCAATGTACAATGTATCACACTCGACCCAACGTAATATGTTGATGCAATTGTGTAGAAATAAAAAAGATGTTTTCTCTTTACTCGAACGAAAGCGTTTCCAACGGTGTTGGTTATTTCATAAAAGGATTTAATTTTATGTAATTTCAAGATACGTTGTAATCCTTCTGTTGTAACATGGCAACAGAGTAAACTCTGTGATACCAATCCACGATATTTTTCATTCAAATTATTATTTGAATATAGACCAATTCGTTTCAATACGTTATGAATAATATTTTCCAGAGAATTAATAAATCAAAAGATGTTTATTATATTATTTTATTCCGTTAGCTTATCTTTTTTGGTAACGATCTTAATAGCTATTCTAAATAGATTTAGAGCCATGAAACGTTTTTGCACTGAATGGATATAAAGAGTTAAAGCTTTTTAAGAACTTATTAAATTTATTGAAATCTTCGCTACATTATGATGAAAATATTCATCTCTGTTCACCTTCGTACTTATAAATATGTCCATTTCTATGATTTCGCTTTTTAAATATCATAGGTTGTAAGCATCTAATGAGAAGTTAGAAAAATAAAATAAAATTATATAATCACAATTGAAATCATGAGTCAATTGAATCCAGAACACCAGGGAAAACCTGGAAGCACTAGACGACCATTTCCTCCCATTATGTGACTTCTAAGCAGTGCGCATCCACGATCTCGTCTCACGAGATTCCAACCCAGGACCTATCAGTCTCGCGCCAGAGCACTTAACCGATAGACCACTGAACTGACCGGCATCCAAAGGTGTTAATGTCTAACTTCAACCAATCCACGATGTTTGAGCAACCGTTCACTAATTGTCTTCAGTGAGTTGATATCTCTACAACAGACTTTTTTATTTCTTTAAGATAATAAATTTATTTATTTATTTAAACACATAAACATTGGTATAAGGGGTCACCAAATATATATGCGCCACACAAAATAATGAGAATGGGAAGAGAAAAGGGGTAAGATGCATATTTAAAAAAATAAGAGTAACGATGAGGGAAACTGAAATGTACAACCATAAGAACTCTTTCAGTTAAGGAAGTTATGACCAGTCTTTATGAAGAAAGTAAAAGACAAGATAATAAAGGATTTATGTGTATAAAGTTGATGTATCAACTTGAATGTGCCAGCTCATAATAGATGAATAACTGTAGTTTTCTATTAGAATTTCTTTTGACTAAACAATTTACAAATAATAGTTCATTATGTTAAAGCAATCATCAATATTGCTAATTCTAAACTTGACAATGATATTCACATACTCCATCATTTCTATATTTTATTATTCCTATAAAATTTATTCTAATCATTAGGAATTTTTTATTAATAAGAAACTGTAGACGTATATTCTTTATTAGTTAAGCATTCCTAATCAATCAATTGTATATATATTAAACTAAACTTAGTGAAATTAAAATTTTTGGACCAATGCATACGTGTGCCTGGTCCTACGTTGTAGCTGACTGACTGATTCGAAAAGGTAAATATAATCATTGTCATTGATAAAATAATTTTTTTACCTTTCTTACAATGAAATTACAAAAGTTCAAATAGTACAATACACTTACAGAAGCGGTTTCAGCATCTTTAGCTACCATATGAGTGTAGTTAATATTTACCAAATCTAAACCACTGCATATGGTTACAATACGATCCCATGATTTGCCAGATTTTTCTTGAACTTGAGCAGTCAACTTCTCATCCTTTTAATAAAGAAGAAAATTAGTACCAAAAAAAATGGAAAAATAATATAATTTGTAATGATAATAAAATTTACCGAAAAAAAGTTTCCAACATCTAAAGTTGATCACTAAAGAAATATATGCTGTTGATTAAAACTAGTATTAACTCGTATTAACACTTGTACTAAACAAATACATGGTTTGTTAGTGGTAGGATCTCCTTTTTTACTAGGTTATTCTGTTGGATTATTCACTATAATGTTGTTGGTTACAAATCCCTTACTAAATAGTTAAAGACTTAATACTTACTATTACTGAACTTTATGTAAATATACTGAATTCCATGAAATAAATCTAATGCGTAATCCTCTTTATTCAGCCGAAACAGACAAAG
This sequence comes from Schistosoma rodhaini, assembly GCA_944470415.2. Classification (NCBI taxonomy): domain Eukaryota; kingdom Metazoa; phylum Platyhelminthes; class Trematoda; order Strigeidida; family Schistosomatidae; genus Schistosoma; species Schistosoma rodhaini. The sequence goes on from OX104037.1 coordinate 11,907,826, forward strand.
TGAGAAAAATTAGATTTTCTGACGTTTCGTGACTCGGTGTAAGCCATTTCCACATAGAATAAAAAAAATCTAATTTTTCTACTAATTGGAATATTACAAATATATTATTTATTTATAACAATCTACCCGATGAGCAATTTATTCAAAATTATCAAAACTTGATACCTACAAACTAATTAATAACCGGATCAAATTATTCAAGTGTAAAGACAAAGTAAGGTTTAATTACATTGATAAATTCCGCTTAATAAATGTATCAAACAAATCTCGCTTCTGATGGTAAGACAAAAATATTCCTTTTTCAAATATCTCTCCTCTTTATAGGAATAAATAGTTGCACAATTATAATCCTTCATACAGAATAATTAGTCTACATAATATATATTGTTAGAAATAGAATGAGGTCACAGCAACATTTACATCATGTAAATATGTATACGATTGAAAGATGACAAATTAACTGAAGTATTTTATTGTATTACACTATTTCCTTTACAAAACAACAATGACAGATAAACAGAGATGGATGGTGCCTAGCAGCGGGATCCAAGACGCGCGTTTCGTCCTATTTGATACTGGTCAGTTAATGTTCTCTCCGGGACTCAAACCCAGTGCCAGTCACTTCAAACGCCATCGCGTTATCCACTTAGTTACTGAGTCTAGATAACCACTAGGTTGTACAGTTCGGTCCTGTAGTGAACGTGAACGCTATGATACAGGCACATCAATCTGATGAGTCCTAAATGAAACGAAGTTTAAGTCCTGGATTCCATTGCCAGCAATTATCCATTTCTTCTTTTAATGCTTGTGACTTAATACAATATTAAAGAAATCTATAGAGGACGTACATATGTCAATAAGAGACTGATCAATTACAGTCCCAAACATCAATAGGAAGATCCAAACAATCAATATAAAAATGAATTTAAAAAAAGACAAATCTATCAATCATTAAAATAGATAAAAATATATTTATATCTAAAGAATTTTTTTCTAAAAACGATCTATAAAACCGTCATTACCATAACAATAACTGACTACAATTAAGTATATTACATTTTTAATGAACTCTTCAGATGATAAATAAATTAATTGTACAAGTCATGAAATTATTATTATTATTATTATTAAATACATACATGAACAAACGTCATAACAATTATATTAGTTCATTAATTACTGACCCAATTATGCATTTTTTTTTAATCAAAATCAATAAAAAAAAATAGACAATGTATTTACTTCTTTCACTATATATTCTATTAACTAATTGTATCTGACTAAATAGGAAGTATTGTCTTATATTATATTATATCTAACATATCACATATAATTTATGTATGAACTAACTTATGTAATCAATGAAATATTTCTATTTATAAAGTGATAAAGTATGAAGATACTAATACAAATACAAAACAATTAATATAAACCAAATAGTAGCCATAAAAACATTTACATAATGTTAATTGATTAATTACATATGATATAAAGCTATCGATGCCATAATGTCAACTATTGATGAATATTCAATAAGATTTGAGGAATTAAACAAAATAATATAATGAATGAAGTCTACTGAATTAAATTATTTTACACTATTTTGCTCTAGTAAACATGATCAAGACTGACAATAATCGATTGTTCAAAAGTGGCAACATTATGAAAACTGATTGAAATCCTACAAGTTGGTAGGAGAAGAAAAAAGAACATGAAGTGATTACAAAAGAGTACACAACATGGTTCTTTAGTTTATTTATTATAGTTGGAAGCATCAAATGCTAAATTACTTCATCATTTTAAAATGCATCTGCTGTCTAAAATAAAGTTTATTGCTAAGAAAACAATCACCGTATTTTCATTGTTAATATAGAGAATTTCATTGTTGATGAGTATTGAAAAGATTCTAATTGTTATATCCTTTGTGTAAAGTTAGTAGTAAAATTATTGGTGAATGTCAAAGTAACCCGTAACTAATATTTTGTTCAAGCGTTTAAAAATTAAATGACTTATACAGAAGACATAGTTAATAAACAATTAGTTATTATTTGGAGGAGTTTTGTGGAGATTTGGTATGTTTCATAATTGAAGTATGAGTCAATTGAAGCTAGATCACCATGGAAAACCTGGAAGCACTAGACGACCATTTCGTCCCATTATGTGACTTCTAAGCAGTGCGCATCCACGATCTCGTCTCGCGAGATTCCAACCCAGGACCTACCAGTCTCGAGCCGGAGCCCTTAACCGATAGACCACTGAGCTGGCATCCAACGGTGTTAATGTCTAACTTCAACTGATCCACGAAGTTGAGCAACCATTCACCAATTGTCTTCAGTGAGTTCCTATCTCACAACAGACGTGGTTTTGAACTCCACTGGTCACTCCACTGCTCTATCGGTTAAGGGCTTCGGCTCGAGACTGATAGGTGCTGGGTTCGAATCTTGCTCGCGAGAGCGGGTTCGTGGATACGCACTGCTGAGGAGTCCCGTGATAGGACGAAACGGCCGTCCAGTGTTTCCAGGTTTTCCTCTGTGGTCTAGCTTCAAGTGACTCATGCTTTCAACTATGAATTAGTTATTAGTTAATCAAGTCTTTTGTAGACGTTTATGTAGTTTAATGGTACTTTTCATCACCAACTGATAATCATTAAATACTTGTTTTGTCATAGTTTTCTACTTCTTCATCATTACTCAATTAAAATGAAATTCACAATTTTTGTTTTCAGTTTATCTATTAGCACTAATGTTTGAATTCCTGAGTTCAAATAAATTCATGTTTATTATCCTAAATTCAGTTGACTTTTAACTATACAATGAAATTCTTAACAAACACTCTGCAGTATTAAATTCACTTGGTATTGTTTGTTTGAATCTCCTCATTGATGTTTAGGACTGCAACTGGTCAGTCTGTAATTGGCATATATGCATAATGTGCTCATTGCCTCGATATAGCCTTATTTCACAAGCATTGTAAGCAAAAATGGATAGTGGCTAGCAATGGAATCCAGTTTGACGCACGTTTCGTTTTATTTGGGACTCGTCAGCTGGATGTACCTGCATCTCAGAGTTAATGTTCACTCTGGGACTCGAACCCAGTACCTTTCGCTTCAAACGCGCGTCCTCGATTCCACTGCTAGTCACTATCCATCTTTGCTGACAATGCTTGTGAAATAAGGCTATATCGAGGCAATGAGCACAGTATGCATATATGCCAATTAGAGACTGACCAGTTGCAGTCCTAAACATCAATGAGGAGATTTTAAAAAACAATATCAAGTGAATTTAAAACTTCAGCCCATCGCACAAGCAAGTGGCTATCAGGACTCAGTAGCTGAGTGGATAACGTAATGACGTTTGAAGCGAAAGATACTGGGTTCGAGTCCCAGAGTGAACATCAACTCAGATGCAGGTACATCCAGCTGACGAGTCCCAAATGGGACGAAACGCGCGTTCTGGATTCCACTGCTAGTCACTATCCATCTTTGCATGCAACTCTCCAGTATGTTATCATTTTAATTTTGGTTAGAAAGTCACTAAAGAACATAAATCAGTGAATATTTGTAAGCCAAACAGTTAAATTCTGATTAATATTAAAGTAGAATAAAGTAAGTTTATAAACCAAAGAAAAAACTAGGAAAAGATATGTATCTATGACTATCTTGAAACTACTGATGATATATTATAACATTTAATTGGTGTTAAGTGATGTAAATTTGATATTTTCATCATGTCTAGTTACAGAAGGAAAAGAGGAAAAAAGCTGAACCATAATTAGAATTCGGCACTCTTTAACTATATTTTGTCCAGTTTCTAGTACTTTCTGCATATTCATCATTATCATTAACACTGTTTCAACATCATTTTTCTATTGTTATATTGTTTGACAAATCTCCATCAATTTGGCATGTGAAACTCTACAATAATAACAATTATTATATTGTTACATTCACTTAGTTACAAAACACATAATATACTTTACATATGACAGCATTATCATTCAAGTGAATATAATTGGGAAAACAATTCATTTCTTCACCGATTATCATTTATTATGACTACTAATGTTTGTCTATTTATTTGTTTGCTTTCCATAAACTTTGTAAAAAAAAAATTACAAACGGAAATGATGAAATGATAAATTGTTCTCTCTAGACAGTAAATGTCTATGTGTTATGCGTACACCTGCTAATCTACATATGGTATGGATGGATGGATAGATAGCTAGATAGTAATAATCCCTTGCACCTGGAATTGGAATCAAACCTTTCATCTATATCGAAAGAAAATAATTAATTAAATTAATTACTGTTACTAAAGGTGCAATTGTTATACTAAAATTGCTACCACTACTACTAATCGTAATAATAATAATAATAATAATAATAATAATAATAATAATAATAACTGCACGGACATGAGGACTAATAAATTATTTCACAAACCATATTACTGTTATAGTTTGTTACTGTTTATATATAAAGACCGGAAACTATTTCCACAATCTAATCACAATGTATACAAACCAAATTATTAAACTGCTGATAGACAAATATATAATTTCGTTTTTTTCTCTATAGATTACAGGAAACAGTTATTATGCCTGAGTACAAATTGTTCTCTACTAATGTGTCCTCCTGAAATCATCAGTTATAAGTTTAAAATATCTGCTGAGTTAAACTGAATTAGATATTCTTTATATTTTAAATAAATAAATAAACCTGTATGTAAATGAATTAAGGTTAATCCAGTCTATGTAACCGTTTGGGTTTTCAACGAATTCATGAGCATTTTTGCAAAAAATGATGACTTCAATTACATAATTAACTGCCGGACATAAACGCATTGAGATTGAGAATTATACGTTTACGATGTTAGTTAATTGAAAATTAGGTTTGCATAGAAATATGTCATGTTTTCAGTTATGTCATGTCATGGTTTACTGTGTAGTAGTACATAAACCAGTTCGATTTTATTGTACTTTATTTCTATTTTACTAGAGCCAAGGTCATCAGAAAAGTACTCATGTAAAATAAATAATAAAACAGTTACGATGCAAAAACAAACGCTATATAAGATACCAGCCTGGATTCGAGCTACGATGATAGAACAGCAGAAAAATCTGACGACTGGCGAAAGCTGTATTAGCTAGTTTGAGCTATATGGAGCAAGTAATATGATGTCCGTGAAACAATCTATAAGCTCAATGACTAGCACATTAACAATTTTCAAATATCTCTGAAACGTCGGTCGGCATTCGTCAAAAAACAATTTAACCGGCCCATTGTTCCAGCAAATTCAATCGTACTTTCTAGCTGTCCATTACTAACGAATACCGTTCGACATTCAAAGGAAGTATAAGTGTCAAAGCGCTACATAAGTATCGTCAAGAAAGCTTATGTTTATTTGTTACTAGAAAAAACTAGTTTGATAGTTTACATCATAGACTTACCTTGATAAGACTGTCAAGAAGTCCCATAATAGGACTAAACAAATGCTTAGTGCTCCATGGCTTTCAATCGAAGCTTGAATATATAGTTTTTTCTTCATGCACAATATGAAACTCTAGAATCTTTACAAACCCTCTACGGTGGTAAACAAAATGGTTATTAAGAAACCCGAAATTATCTCATCACTCTTCAAATGAAGCACTTTCACATTAATTTTGGTTAATTCAGTGTCATCAATTACCCCTTAAACAATTACATTCATATTTAGTATTGTTTTTTTTTAAAATCTTCCCATCGATGTGTTAGGACTGCAACTGGTCAGTCTTTAATTGGCATATGTGCATACTGTGCGTCCCAGAGTGAACATCAACTCTGAGATGCAGGTACATCCAGCTGACGAGTCCCAAATAGGACGAAACGCGCGTCTTGGATTCCACTGCTAGCCACTATCCATCTCTGTTTACAATTACATTCATAGTTTTCATATTGAACAATTCACTTTAAGGTATAAATAAAACAAAATTATACAAACAGTGAAGCTGTTCTTTAGCTTGCATGATATCAGAAAAGATGATGATGCTAAACTTACAATAGAATCATAACTTTGATGAATCTATGATACCCAAATTTTAGTAGTATGAAACAATGTGTTTTGCATTTGAATCAAAATAAAAGTCCATTCATATAATGTTGGCATTTATGGGAGTAAAAAAGTAAATAAAACCGTCCATATTTTAAACATACACGTACAGATCTCATTCCCTAAATTAATTATTTATTTTATTTCTCTTTAGACTGATAAGAAACCTGAACACCTTTTCCGAAAAAGGTTTACTTTTTCCCTATTTATATGGAGTTAAATAAGTTGGTTTTTATTTATTACTTCCAGGAAACTAAAATCTTTGAAACCTTGGTAACAGTGTACTTTTACAGTCATTTTTTTACCGTAATTACTAAATAGGAAGTAAGAGAACAAATTCATTTAATTTTCATCGAAATGGCCAATGTCCTATAAAGTGACTGATTATTATTTGAATAATCCTCTTAAAGGAAACAATCTCTGAAAAAAAGAGATAAATAAATATATGCGAAGCAAACAAAATCGAACAGGAAATTCAGTACGGCTCCCAGATGAAATTTTTTCGTAAATGCCAAACACTTATTAGTCATTTCATTCATTTATCACCAAAAATAGATATTTTTGGATGTGATTTTCGGTTTCTTAAGTATCTACTTAATGAGCTTGAAGTTTGCATTGACTAATTAATACCAGATTCTGATATTGGATAGACAATATTAAATGTGTAAAGATTAAAGTTATTTATATTACCAAAGTTTCAATACAAATAAATATAATAATAATACAATATTAGTCCTTAATAATCGAGAATATACTTCATTCAGTACTCTGTAGCAATGTATGTTATCAATGCACTTCAAGACTATAACGCAAAAAATTAACCTCCGAAAAGACAGTAACATATACTGACATCTTCAGTGGACTAAACTTCATAAATCATAACGGATACTTTGTTTAAGAGTTGATACAACTGTATCAGTTTGTACTTAGTGCTTCTAGTTAAATAAAATACAGTTTCATAGAAATGAATGCAAACAAGTAGTTAAATAAATATAAATATATTTAGAAAATAATTTACAGGTATGTTCAGGTTGATACCAAAAAGAAAGTAACATGTTATGGAAAAGATGAGTCTACAATTTATCGACAACTATTAAAGGATGAAAAAGTGATTTTGAAAAACTTTAACCACTTACTAGATTCAAAATAAAATTATAAATTAGTGTGAGAAATTAGGACTAGAGCTTTGAGTTAGAACTCAAGGTTATGAATAAGAGTCAGGGTTTTCATCGTGAAATGACATCATTGATAATATTAAAGTGTTACTTAACCATATCGATGAATGAATTTCACACCGAAACCCAAGAGTCACTATTCTATTTCTAACTGGTTTGTCCAATGAATAATGATAGTCCTGTAACTAATTTAAAACAATGTATCATAAATTGTCTTGGTAGAAAATTAATCAAAAGGATTTTAATGATACGTAACAGCAGTTGAGAACCAGTATTTTTTCAGCAGGCATAGTTAGAATGCCTTTTATCTAAAGAAGACTAATGTAGTGAAGGGAGATTCCAGTATCCTTACAGAATACTTACATAAACTAGCATCAAACATTAATTTTCTAACAACTGCTTCAATTATTATTACACATTGTACAAACAAAATAATTATCAAGTGATTAGGATTTGGTGAAGAATTCTGTGTAGTTTAAAAAATGAGAGAACTGATCAATTATTCTCTATAAGTGAGGAAAAAATCAGAAGCGTATACATGTATAACTCAAACATCGGGTAAAAACGTAGAATATTTAAAACCTGAAGTATGCTATAATATCGTGTATAATGTAACAACAATTAATTAGATATTCAGAAAAATGAGCTTATCAACAGTTGTCAGATTATATTATTTGGTATGTTTATTTTAAATGATTAAATATACGTAATAAAGGGATTATCCATCACTATAGCCATTAGTAGCCGAATTAATACTACCCAAAAACAACAACAAACGTTTTTCATCAGCTTATCAAGCGTTTAGATCTTATACCATTTATAAACAAACAAAACCAAACTTTTTAAACATTAATTAAGCCAGAACAAGTGAGAAATAAAGAAAAAAGGATCTATACATGTGTAATATTCATAAACTGTCAAGTGAACTAGTTAAACAGTAGAACAATGAAGTAAATAATGGATTTCCTATGTTTTTACTAGGATAGAAGTGAAAAGAAATTCATCTATTTAGATAAAATAAATGAATATAGAATAATACCATTCATAATATGCGTGAGAAAGAGAGAGAGAGATAATACAGGTCATTTTTCTCATGAGTATCAAATTACCTTAAGTATTACAAACTAGTGGTACAATGACAAACAAGTTGTTTAGTAACAAAGATTAAAGTGACTTTTTAGCAACATAAAAGAAGATCTTTGTCGTAATAAATTAAACAAAATGTGAGAACTTCATGACATAAATTTTGTTGCAAGAAAAACTATGTGTCGAATTTTATATCCATTGACAGAGAGACAGAAAATGTCTAAGTGTTTACAGCAAAAGTAAAAAAGTACAAAAATAAAGTCACGATTACTACCGAAGTCTAACATTTTAACACCACAACAAGTAGTGAAGGTTTGTCATTTGAAAAGAGAATGTTCCGCTGTATTGAAAGTGACAGTGATCTTATACAATATGCTTGTATAAACAGTTGACAAATAATGATAACGTATTAAATAATAAGCACGGAAAGAGAACAGGAGAATACGAACTCTACAAACTACACTCTAAACCTTTATCCTAGGACTTTGCTCTATGATAAGAATACTAATCAGATGCCGTAAATTAGGTATAATAATAAAATTACTAAAATCTCCACAAAACCCCTTCTGATAATGATCATGTGCTCACTAGTGACTGGCTCCATGAGGTATTTCCTGGAGTTCTAGTGAGAAGCAGTAACCAGTGGAGTTCAACCAGGTCTGTTAGAAGATATCAACTCACTGAAGACAATTAGTGAACGGTTGCTCAAACATCGTGGATTGGTTGAAGTTAGACATTAACACCTTTGGATGCCGGTCAGTTCAGTGGTCTATCGGTTAAGTGCTCTGGCGCGAGACTGATAGGTCCTGGGTTGGAATCTCGCGAGACGAGATCGTGGATGCGCACTGCTTAGAAGTCACATAATGGGACGAAATGGTCGTCTAGTGCTTCCAGGTTTTCCATGGTGATCTAGCTTCAATTGACTCATGATCTGAACTCTATAAAACTACTAAAATCTCCACAAAACCCCTTCTGATATATAAGAAGTAATCAACTGAGTATAAAAAATTCAATAAATCAAAAACAAATTAAACTAATAAATAACACATTCGCTAAAATTCAAGCATTTATATCTCAATGGATTATAAATAGATAACTATAAAGGAAAAGAAAACTAGAAACGTAAATAAATTTGAAAAAGCAGTTTGAATTTATGATTAGTACATATATTTTAATAAATCATTAATAAGAAATAACAGACTATGGTAGGTTGTAGTCTGATTTAATGTTTCTATCCAAGTATATATATATATAGACATTATTTGGCATTTCATCACATTAGTTATTTATGCAAGTTTTTTGTTCCTTGAATCTAACTTGATTAAGTATTAAAATAAAATTATTCAATGGATTAGTCATAAGATTATCTAAATTAATCTTAATTATTGGTTAAGTTTATATTCTAATTAGATGAGAGAAAAACACAATGAAACATCTGGGAATTGAGCAATTAGTATGATAATACAAAAAAAAAGTAATTTACATGTTTTCTATATCCCCTATATGTAATAAGAACTAGATAAAATGTTCAATGAATGTTTTTTTTTTCTTCAATTGTTTGTTTGTGGAGATTATTTAAAATTTACATCATATAAGTTTAAACCTTTGGAAGTAAACTTAATGAACAATTTTGTTAGTTATATATATACAAATGTATTATGCATTAAAACAATAAATGATTCTATATATAAACTATTTTTTCTTTTAAAAAAATAACTTTGTATTTATTATGCAAAATCTAGTTGAACAGGTTAACCCATCTGGGATTTCTTTTTTTTTTTCATTAAAACACCTGGTCAATCATTTGGACTAGTTTAGGAAGAATAAATTATTGATTTTCGAGTATTAAAATGAAAAGTGAACCGTAACAATAAAACAAAAATAAAATAAATAATATCGATTTTTATATACAAATAAAATATATTCTATTTCATAAATCGAAATGATGTATACATTACTTATGATATATAAAAAAACAAACTAATAATAATAGAGTTATTGTTTATTATTTGAACACATAAATATTGGTGGAAAGGGGCACCAGATACTTATGAGCCACATAAATCTCATTTGATTTGTGTGAGAGCTGTGATACTGATCGGGTGCCCAAATTGAAGCAGGTGGTTTTCTTAGGGGGCCACACGCCAAGCCTTCGACCTAAAGGTCTGATCCACAAGGCAATGGAGCATCATGAGGAGATGCAGTTCCATGGTAGCCGGTGACCAACAATTGGTTCATACGACATTTGTTTCCTCAGGATACTGGAGCCCATGTGTACCATTGGTTTGGAATCAGGGTTTTCCAACTTCCCTAAGTGGACTTTCCGTGTCCACTAACCCGGTTAAAGCGCGGGACATTCGCTTTTCGTTTTCTCAATTTCGTAAACAACACCCTCTCCTCGAGAAGGCAGTGAGTAGGACTTGTTTAACAGTTCAGATTAAAAGTTAATAATATAAATGATGTGTTTCTCTGTGTCTTAGGTAACAATAAACATGAATTAAACAAACTTAGAACATAAATCGTGTCTAATTAATTCAATTTAATTGCAACACTGAAATCTTATAGATTGTACTGAAGAGGAGAAAAGTTACAAATTTATTTTTCGTTCTGTATTTATTTTATTTATACTCTATGTATGTGTGTGTACTTTCAATTAAAAACAGGACATATTTCTAACAAGATAAGTGATCTTTTTATTTGACCGTTTCAGCTGAGAATCATGTTGTTGTTTTTTTTAACGAAAATGTGAATATGCAAATTCTAGTAATTTGTTGGGATGTATTCCACACAAAAAAAGTATTAATTAGGTCATGTAACATTTTAAAACTAATACATTATAAATTTAATTTGATTTCTTTCAGTTTGAAATTTTTTACACCTTTATCCCTTGGTAAATTTGTAGAATGAAATGAATTCATTCTATTTCTTGACTTCTGACTGCCTAAAAACAGTTTAAAATTACAAAGAGTAACATTATTAGAAACGAAAAAGTTCGACGTACTCCATTAAGTACAGTTAAGATGGATGTTTAAGACGGCAGTAATCTTTAACTGGTTCATTAACGTAACTGGCTTTCTGACTTCTAAATATAACCCTAGAGACCTATATCAGAGAAGTAGTAAAGTCAGCACGGCCGAAATCATCCGGCGTCTGAGTAGTGGACATAATTGGACATCTGCAAAGAATTCGAAATCATTAACAAACGGTCAGCGCCATTTTTACTGTTTTGCAGAAGTAATTCCTAACAAATGTTTCCGACTTGAGCTGTGTACAGAAATGAAGTGTGGTAAGTCATTCTTTCTCATGATAACTGTAATCAAATGACCTTTCATCTATTGTCTCTAACTACCTCCACTATTCTGTATTAATAATCTTCAACAAATAAATCATGTACCAATTTTATCTATGCCCAATCATCAAATATATTCCAACTTATTCCTTCTGCATTATAATTTCCGATTTCGTTTTAAACATTCATCTACATTTCACTGATATCAAAATATATCATCATATCTTTGATTATAATTAAATAAATCTTTTTTTCGTAAGTTTTGAACTATTTATAGTTAATGAAATGTTCTGTGAAATTAGAATGAATGCCCTGGTGCGGCCGAGAGTGGGGAGAGTCAGCTCTCCCTCTCCAAATGCTATCACATGGCCACGTGTATACAGCCTCTGCCAGGGAAGTCCTACTCACTGCCTTCTCGTGGCAGGGGTGTTATTGTTTACGAAATTGAGAGGACGAAAAACGAATGTCCGGAGCTTCAACCGGATTGGTGGATACGGAAAGTCCAACTAGCGGAGTCGGAAAACCCTGATTCCAAACCAATGGTGTACATGGGCTCCAGAATTCCGAGGGAACAAATGACGTATGAAACAATCGTTGGTCACTGGCTATGCTCCACTGCCTTGTGGATCAGACCTTTAGGTCAAAGGCTTGGCGTGTGGTCCCCTAAGAAAACCATCTGGTTCGGTTTGGGCGCCCGGGCAGTATCACAGCCCTTACCTAAACCAAATGAGATTTGTTTGGCTCGTATGTATCTGGGGCCCCTTTGTACCAGTAGTTATGTGCTTAAATAAATAAATAAATTTTAATCTGTAGATTTTATTATGCATATTCAGTTGAGAATATTGAATATTTCTACTGAACTTTGAATAGTTAAAGGACATTATTTATTATAGTTGTATTATGTATGAAAGAAGAAGGAGAATAGTTCATAATTTTAGATAAATACACATGAATACAATTACTACATGGTTATATATAACTTGTATTTTGATTGAATTAATTCACGTTGTACCCCATTAAAAAAAAACAAAAAAGAAAACAACTGATCGTAAATAATGATACAAAAATATGAGTTAATTAAAACAACAAGCTATGTAGCATTTGATTAGAATTACAAATTTACATGAAATACAGTAGGGAATAAATATATTGGTGTATTATTAGATTGGACTGTACATTATATAGTTGGCTTTAATAAAAACGAACAAACAGAAAACATCCACCGGGTTGGGTTTTTTTTACTACACTGTAAATGAAATGTCATTAAGTTATTCCATCTACATGTAGGATTGTATATACGTACGTTGAACTGGTTTTTGGACGTGTCAATTAATGATATATTTAGTCAGACAAAGTTTGTTTGTTTGTTTTGTTTTGTTTAGAAATTTCTCTTATTTTGTTTTCTATCTTTAGATGAACTTATTTCACAATGTTTTACTATACATTATACTAATTGTTAATTATTCTTAATAAACACAGATGAATGGATATACTGTAACCAAGGTGACCTCACACTAGGCCTCTAAAGTTTATCGATAACGTAATTCGAAAACACGATTAGGTGATAAGTAACATGATGTTTTGGTATTTGGTGGTGGGAATAATTTTGATGAGAATAAATGATCCACCCAGGAAATGAGCATGAATACAGTAAATCAGATGGAAGGCGTTCCACTGATTACCACTTAAAATTTAGAAAGTAGATAGATCACATCATATTCGGAAGCTCAATATTGAACTTCTTTTAAGGGAAAAATCAAAACTGGGGACACCCAAAGATCATCACAATATTGCTTCGTAAAAAGTTGGTTAAGATGTAAAAAACTGTATGCAATACTAAAGAAAAACGTCCAGCTCCAGAATCTTGAAAATATAGCATTTAAGATGAGGATGTTCAGTAAGTCAAGTTATCCTATGGACGGTTGAATAAATTCGTTGACAACACCATGTGAGCATTGGTGAGATTCAACAACGTGCCTTTAAACACAGTGGGGATCACAATTCAACAACTAACCGAATTTACATTAACACGTTAACAACTAATTCAGTAAATTAATTGAGTATACATCTTATTTATTGAAAAATTGAAGCTAAAATAAAAATATAGAAACCTCAAAAGTTGATACATTCCAAGCAGGATCCATTATTACTATTATTATTATCAATTATAAATAATGGCTTTATTCAATATCACATATTTGGCACAATATAGAATTCTCAACACAAAGTATTTTAACAAGTTTCCATTTTTTATTGCTTGACCGATCCTGATGATAAGTATTGAAATTCTTTAGTGATAGTGAGCAATCGTCTTGTAAATCATTTAACCAGGATTCTCGAATTGTGCTTACACCACACTTACAATACATGTTTAGACTTAGTAGGAATTGAAGAAAGTTCACCTTGGCAATTAGCGATCGCCAGTTAGATGTTAGTAATTCAGGAATTGAGAACTGGATAATGCCATTCTTTACTATGCATATTGCAAGCCACGACGATGTCGCTGATTGTACTTTATTGTAACTTGCCCGATTAATAGACATAATGGTGTGTTGAAACAAACAAAAACAGATAAGTTGTTGAAATATCTAGGTAGCAAGAACAAGTAACCCAGAAATTCAAGTAGGCCGTCAGTGCACTATGGAATTCTGGATTGTTAACTACTAACAAGTAATAACATCCTAACAGTTACACAAAAAATTACTGTAATTGAAATATGGAAAAGTTTTATATTTGGATTTTAAAATACCAAACCGATAGAAATGTATATTGAAAAAAGACTATTTATGTAAAGTCCATTAAAACAAATTGACTACAAATCAACAATATTATTAAGGAACTTATATGGTATTTTGTATACTAACAATACTGATTATATCAACAAACCTTGAAATATCCTAATAAAAATAGTAAGGCCGATTATTGAAAATAAATCAAAAATAGAAAAGATAGGGGGTCACTGATTTCGTTTGTAAATCATGTAAACTTCTTTGCCATAATCATGATAGTTGTTATCAGAAGAGAGGTTGATAATGTGAGGCGGAAGAGAGAAAAGTGGAGTCAAAAAACACCAACATATGAGGCATGGTTCATGAATTGACTATTGCACATTAATTTGACCACGTTACAGACTCTAATTAAGTCATCCCTAAAATAGTATCATGAATTTTAATTTGTACATCATTTCACAGCTGTATTCTTCTTTTTTATGAAAAATGAATTTATTTAGAATTATTTATTTCATTACGATTCAAGAGCAAAAACTTTTGTGACGATTTCAATTGCCTTATTACGTGCGCTACTCGTTTACATCATTGACTAACCTTAGTTCAATAAAAATTGAAGACAAAGAAGAAATGGATAGTTGTTTTATTCTCATTTTGAACACCTCAGCAGTGTACATACATGGTGTGTAAAACAGTAGATTCTGACTCAAAAGTCTAAAGGTTAAGCGTTCGTTATGAGACTTAAAAGTTCTGGGTTTGATTCCCTGTAAGGTCGTAAACAAAGATTACTCAATGAACAGTAATACGTTATTCTCAGTTTGATATCTATGGGTTGTCAGATTAGAATTAAGTTTCTCGATTTGAAGGAGAGAAAATTATCTTAATTCTGTCATGTAATCCATTAATCACAGAAGGTCCATTCAATTCTCAGAGAGAACATATGAATTAAATAATATCCAAATGTAGCTCCAGTTTGCTAATCTCATACATAGTATTAAAATACATATCACCTGAATCTAACTGTTAATAAACTAACAAGATATTACTAGTATACGTTGTACAGTACTCAGTGTTTAAAAATCAACAGGTAATTATTAAGAGTGGCAAATTGACATCCATATTTTATTTACCTCCATAAAAACGTAAACATATTTGCATTTTTTACAATACTAAAACCAAGCTAATTACAAACAACATAGAAATATTGGGCACCAACAGATGGAATTTTTCTTGGTCATTTTGTACGATAAAATTGATCATCTTTTTTCATGAGTAAAATTTGAGTGAAGTTCTCATGTTATGTATAATGTATTAGATGAGTGTCATAAATCACTTAATGAAACTGTAAATAATAGGTTATTTTTAAGGTATGCCACACAATTATTTATTACGTCACTTATAAACACTGTAAGTTTGCCTGTAGCTTTTCCAAGGTTACTGCCGGTCCCAAGACCGGATAGAGGAGCAGATTTGAGCATGGGGTCAGCAACACAATCTCGTAGAAAGCAACTTGGCTGAAAAAACATCAACCAGAACAGACAAATTAAACAACTTAAACTGTGCTCTCTGAGATGAAGAATCTCCATTCAGAAGAACTATGACGCCTCATGACGAAAGCTAAGATTTCTTGGAGGTCACTAGGCCGGTGTCCCTTCTAACAACCACAGTAACAAGTAATATGGGTGCATGGAATGCTTGGAGAATGTGGGTAACCGAGAGGACCAATGAAACAGCTACAGAAATGAGGAGATACAAATAGGCAGTACTCAGAATTAATGAAACCCACTGGACTCAAACTCGACAGTAAAGGTTAGATTCAGGAGAGATACTGTTGTACTTTGGTCATGAAGAAGAAAATGCTCAGCATACACAGGGAGTTGCTCTGATGCTGTCTAAAGAAGCACGTAATGCATTTATAGGATGGGGATGTCATAAACGCATGATCATCAAAAAGCTCATTAAAAAAAGAAAGAGGGGATCAAAATGAATGTTATCCAGTGCTAAGAGCCAACTAATGATAACAATGACGACGATAAAGATCATTTTTATGAGAGGCTGCGATCAATCATAGTGAAGTGCTCAGAAAAGGATCTTACCATTCTGATGG
This sequence comes from Schistosoma rodhaini, assembly GCA_944470415.2. Lineage (NCBI taxonomy): Eukaryota > Metazoa > Platyhelminthes > Trematoda > Strigeidida > Schistosomatidae > Schistosoma > Schistosoma rodhaini. The sequence goes on from OX104037.1 coordinate 11,924,295, forward strand.
GAGACCCAAACGCCAAATTCGGAATGGACAACATCGGGTATGAAGATATCATGAAACGGAACAGACTGAGAGAAAGGAACGAGATTGCAGATGGATTTGTAAATTTATGAGCATCCAACAAAATGGTTATAGGTAACACAATATTACCACACAAACACATCAACAAAGTTACATGGGTCTCACCGGACCACACCACAGAGAATCAAGCAGATCATATCTGTATCACTAAAAAATTGACGAAGTCAATAGAAAACGTGGGAACACGAAGAGGAGCTGACATAGCTTCAGATCGCCTACTGGTGGTGGCCAAGATGAAACTGAAGCTAAATAAACACTGGACAACTGGGAAAACAGCTTTACAAAGGTTAAATACAGTCTTACTTCGATATACTAGCAAACTCAACGAATTCAAGATGACTCTCAACAATAGTTTCCAAGCCTTACAGGATCTACTGAAAGAAGCGACTACTATAGAGGACATTTGGAAAGAGATAAAAGAAGCACTAACTTCAACGTGTCGGGAGGTTCTGGGTAACAACAAGCATCAGCATAAGGAATGGATCTCTATCAAAACTCCGGAGAAGATTCAAGTAAGGATGAACAAGAATACAGTAGTCAACAACAGTCGGACAACAAAAGGGGAAATCAAGACACAGATCGAATACACAGAAGCAAATAAACAAGTGATGAGAAGCATGAAAGCCGACAGACAGAAATACGTGGGAGAGCTAGCAATGACAGCAGCAATGGCTGCAAGTGAAGGACTTATGAGACAATCATGTGATATAACGGAGAAACTAGCAAGGAAATATAGTAAACCGGAGCTACCAGTCAAGCACAAAGAAGGAATGACAATCACTGAAATTCAAGAACACAATAACAGATGGGTGGAACACTTTGAAGAACTCTTGAATAGATTAGCCTCACTGATTTCACCAGACATCAAAGCAGTATCCACAGACCTTCTTATAGCTGTCACTCTCCCAACAATTTAAGAAATCAGCGTGGCAATCAGACAAAGCGGGAGTAGGAAAGCAACAGGATCTGACAACACACAAGCCGAAGCACTGAAGTCAAACACAGAAGTAACTGCAAAGATGCTCCAAGCTCTCTTCAGAAAGTTTTGGGATGAGGGACAAGTGCCGACGGAATGGAAAGAAGGATACCTCATCAAAATACCACGGAAAGGAGATCTGAGCAAATGCGGGAACCACAGAGTTATTACACTACCATCAGCACCAGGAAAAATTTTCAACAAAGTGTTGTTGGACCGAATGAAAGATTCAACAGATACTCAACTTTGAGATCGACAGGCCGGATTCCGTAAGGATCGGTCGTGCACAGACCAAATCGAGGCACTACGGATCATTGTTAAGCAATCAGCTGAATGAGATTCGTCACTATAGATCAACTTCCCCGACTATGAGGAGTTTGACAGAGTGGATAGGAGAACCTTATGGAACCTTTTTCGAACAGTTTAGTAAGTGACATCGCCAATACAATGTCACTCAGAGAGGACATCTGACGGGTGCATTCGAAGTGAATACTAGTGTCAGATAAGGCTGCCTATTATCACTTTTTCTCTTTCCTCCACATCTCAGGGGAAGCAAGAAATAAAATGGACAAGTTGGATGCAGTTGGACGATCCGAACATCGCTGATGATCTATCCCATCCACAGCAACAAATGTATGTGAAGAGCTCCAGTCTAGCAGCAGCCTCTGAAACAGTAAGCCTCAACATACACAAGCGAGAAATCAAGATCCTCAAACATGACACCGAGAACACGACCAAAGCATCCCTGTCTAGTTACTATACTTAAGTTTAAAACTGTTTATACAGATGTATCTTCTGTTATTTGATTCAGATCCTTTCTTTGAATACTTGAAACACTTACAGATTACAGGCTAATTTCTGCAGAAATTTACCAAAAAAATAAAATAGAGTCTTTATATGCATGGATTTTATGTTAAAATTATTTTTTCAAGAATTTATTATCGATGGTTATGAGAATTAGTAAAAAAAAATTTGTTTCACAGATAACGTCCTCTTTTATATATTTGGACGTTTTAGAACAAACTAATTCTTTTGTTGCATAGAATCTTTATTGATAAATTTAATGAAGAATTACTTTGAGTCTACTACGAATGAAGCTGTGAATAAACATTTAAAATCCTATTAATAACTTGGTCAGTGTAATTATTATCACATATAAATCATTCACTTTACTCACAATTTTCCCTTTGTTTATTCTCTAGAATTATGAGTTGAAAGTATGTTTTTGAATAAAAATAAAATATAAGAAAAACTCTGCAACATCTTATCCAGTGTATAAAAGAAATCATATGATGAAAAGACTGTACACACAAAAATGCAGTAAAAATAGCTTCCTGTTAAAGGTACATAGTTATTGATCAATATTGTAGAACACACTCTTCAATACTTTTTTGAGTTATTGCAAACAATCTATATTTCATTATATTAGGTGTTTGAGTTATATTATTGCTGTTGGTGACCATGATTCCCTTTTGATCAGTCTTTATTGGAATATGTTCATATTATGGATTAGAGCGATAATGTGAACATCAACACTGAGAAGCAATTACACCAGGCTGACGAATGTCAAATATGATAAAACGGACATCATAGATTTCACTACCAACTATAATTCATCGATTCAAAATTATAACCTTATATCTATTTTCACTTTATCACTTTATACACCAATATTATCATGAAACGTATAAAACATAATAGTGTATAAAATGTCTATTTAATTAAATTTAAGTGGTTCGCTCTTTTATAACGTTTTTATATAGAAAATGAAGCCCTAGTGTAATAGGATTTTAAATATTCAACTTTCTGCCATTGAACATCGAATTCAAATCTAACATGCCTCGATTTGAACTGTAAAACAGAGTTCGCTTTTAAACTTAATATAAAAGTTTTATTAATTGAAATACATTCATTTTAATATCAAAGATATGCAATAAGAATAACAATCAGTGTTATATATAAATATATATATAGTTACCTTAGGTTTTGTCCCAGAACGAACATCACTTATTTGAGAGAGTTCAAGTTGCTGACTATCCTATAAATCAGAATTAATAAGACAAAAAGTAAAAATCAACTGAAATGTTTTTTTCGTTTTAATTTAAAATAAAAAAACATAAAAACATTGGATAAAAAATAGCAGAAAGAAAACAGTAACTAATCTCTTATCCCAGGGTTTCAAAGTATTGTTTGATAATTTAACAAATAAGTAACCAAAAATATAGTAAGAAAAGAGTTTTTGAAAAACGTTATAAATAAAATAATGAATTACCAAAGAGCATTTTTAGTTATAATAGGTCATTCAAGAAAATGAATGGATACCATAACAAAGGTGAAGACATAGGACTAGTTAAGATTCCTCTACCCAAACAATGAAAATGATTTCATCAATATACTTCTTTTTTATTTCGTTTTTTTTGGCAATTTACAAAACCTTTCTACTATCAGACAGTTATCCAAATCTTAGTGAGTTTTCTTTTTTTTAGTCATTATTCAATACTGTCTAGATCACAAGTGTTTACAGTCGGAAATAGACCAGTCCGTCAATCGCACGTAACGTAGAACGCGGTTTATATGTATGCGGGTTCAAGTTGCCACAGCACATCATTATAGTAACATGAAAGCATTTCAAGACAGATGAAATAGTAGTAGAAGTGATAACGGTATCATTTATAGTAGAAAGCATTTGGCGTTGACATGATCCTAGGAGAATTTATGGAATAAAAACTATAGGATCATTTTAAAACTCTGAATCTAAGGGGAGAGACAAAAAGTGAATGTATCTAAGCCATATCACCATCCAACGTCTTCAACCGTTGGTTACGATAATCGAGCCGATCTAAACCTAATAGTCTACATTTACTAACATGATTCCACTCAATGGACAATGACTCCATAGACTAATACAAAATCATGGTTTACACCTCTATAAATATTTATTTATCTTACGGAATCATGGATGCGCACTGCTGAGGAGTCCCACAGTAGGATGAAACGGCCGTCCAGTGCTTTCAGGTTTTCCACGGTGGTCTAGATTCAATTGACTCAGAATTTCAACTATATATAAAAAGTTACTTTTTGTTGATTTAAAAATGACCAAGAGTACCTAATAAAATTATGACACAATTTATTTATATTCTCTTGTTAAATTATTATTATTATTACACTCAATTACCATAATTATCACTTTATATTTCTTCATACCAGTAGAAACTCTTTTTAAACTTCACCTAAATGTCAAGATTTCCATTTCATAAACTGTTAATTTGACGAAAATTCTCTTAATGATTTTTATTTCAATGAAATTTCGTTACATCTAAACAGTCAGAGAGTGACTTTTTCAAGTCCCTCCTAATAAACAAAATGTATGGGTCTTTACTTTACCATCCAACTCGATTACTCAAACAAAAGGATAAAAATAGGTAACAGGAAACAATTAGTTTTGTCGTACATGTTTTCTTACCATTTTTTTGGGTTTTTTAAAGTATTAAAAGTTTGAATACTTATGTGATCATAAAAATCTTAGTGAAACTAACAATCTATCCTTAATTATTTAATATAAATTAGAATAAAACAGATACTTTATAGACATTAATAACCTTACATTGTTTTCACTTTGCCAATATATAAAAAAGCCATCTTTATCTACTCGAACGAAACAGTTTGATTCCAGAATTCCTGTTTCCTAAATAATAAATAGGAAAAAAAGTGTTGGTAATTCACACATTTATAAATCCAAGTTTATTTGATAGATAGAATATTTATGCGTTTAAATTTGTATATTTTACAACTAACATCTGTATTCCCCCGGATTGTAATCACACAATGTTTGTGTATTTATGCACCACAGTCTTGACCGAGTTGTATCTTGTGGTTATAAGTCACCCAAACTAAGGAATTTCGGTGATAAAGTTGTAATTTAATACATTTATTTCAGTTAATCAGAATTTTAGATATTTTTTCAAGGGTTAACAACTAATTTATATCAACTAACTGGATTGAGACAATCAGAAAGTTGACATAACTTCAATGTAATTATTTGAGTTCACTACTAATTAAAGTGAAAAGCAAAGATACCAACATCTCGTTTGGAACAAAACTATGAAAATTAATCGATCACAATAGTTTTGTTCAGTACGTGACGGACTACAAATTATTGAGTGAATAAGTGGATACTTACTTACTGGCTGATTTAGGAGTCTAAAAATACCTCCGTAATTAGATTTCAAAAACTATGTGTTTATGTTACGCTTAGTTCATAGCTTCCTTGCAAAAACTTGGATGTGAATGCAGTTACTGGCTACAAAGCTAGACAAATCAAGTACAGGACACTTAAAGTTAACTATACATCCATTTTAATTTTATAGAAGTCAACCACAAAATACAAAAAGAACATAATAAAGAGAAATCAACACAATAGATGTAGTTCTAAATTACTAACTATACTCCGATTACATAGTTGTAGCTCAAAAATAGCGTAAATTCATAACCAACTAGGTTTCTACAGATCGGAGAATCAAAATAGCAAAAGCATGCACCCGAGATGGAAATTTTGTCTACCATCTCAAAACTTTCCCGTGTTTAGAACAAATCGTGAACGCTCATTTCACTAACATTCAAACGAAAACAAATTTTAGAGAGGCCACATCTGTTAACATTTTATCTATGATTACTAACAGAATACGTATATAGGCCATGAGAGAGGTGAGAAAGACTAGGCAGCAGAATAATTATTAAGATAGATCTATAGTACCCCTTAAGTAAGACACGAGAACTGATAATTCTCAGCTTCATATGCTCTGGAAAATCGTATCATCCTGTGTTGGAAACTGAAAGAAGGGCACAGTAAGTAACCAGTGTGCGCTACTCAAGATGACGAATAGTTACTATTTATAGTTAACAGATAATCATTTACTCAACTACAATTTGTCATTTTAGTAAGTGGGTGAAATCTTAAAGACAATAGTTTTACATAACCTTCCAGAGTTACTTTCCTTACTCAGTGAGTAACTCAGCATTCAAGTGAGCGATTTATATGGCAACCATAACTGCGTGCTTTTACAACTTTACCTTTCAAGAATTACGCGACACCATCACTACAAATCCTAGAATGATGAGGAATATTTGTAGCTCAGGATGAGGATTTTGAACGTCTCATTTTCTGATGACTAAAGCGCTGTCAAGACAAGATCACTTGACTTCATAGTGCAGCTGCCTTGGCGTATGTAATACTGTTCACAGTTGAAGTTTATTTTGTAGATGTTTGATTTGCCCTCATCTGTTGATTGGTGGTCTGTATCTTACAACTGATGGCAAAACATACAGGTGTTGACATTTGTAGAGAAAATATAATTGTTTGCTTCTGAAGGCTTGCTTTTTAGCAAATTTATCCAGTTTTCGAACAGTAAGAAACGTGTTAAGCTCTCATGATTTTGAGATGATGGGGAATATTTGTAACTTAGAATAAGGACAAAGTGGCTGTTGCTCCACCTACGTCTTAAAGAACATCAGATATCTCTTAAACACCACGACACAGCTTCGCTTATGTTAATGCACGTAAAGAACTATGGATACGAATTCAATTAGGAAAATGTCAAAGTCGTGAACAGAAAGAGTTTTTAGAAGTCCAATACTCAGGTCATGTACCACGCCACAAACATACTGCGACAGACTCAATCTACCAATCAGTAAGGAAAAAGATTTGAAAAGACACCAAGGATAAAGGTGAGGACAGAAGTAAAAACAATCAAAACAAACACTCGAACAACGGCCACACACTTATGAACAACAATCAACCAAATTCTAGATCAACAAAACAAGCCGCAAGTCAATTGTGGAGAAATTCTACTAACTCAATATCTCATTGAAGGTTGAGCTGATTATGATATGAAGAGAGACAATAAAAGTTTCTCAATTAAACCATCCAGACCAGAAACCAAAGCACCTTTAAAATGCTAGCGTGCCTATGAAACCAACTCACTATTCTTATGACCAAGTGAAGCCCGACCGTTGCTGCTACCTTGACGTGGTGGTCGGGCTTGCCTATCGTGATGATCCAATCGAGCTATGCTGACTGGAACAATCGTTCCTCGAGGTCCTACCATGCCAGACAGGTCGGTTGAAGAGCGGTGAGACTAAAAGCAGCAAACCAAAGGTCCGAAGGCGAAGTCGTACTGCTGACTGTACAGAGGTGTGAAAGCAGTAAGGTGTTTCCTTCAGACAACCAGCATGACAGCGATGCTGCCTTCCCACAAGGAGGGGTGGGGTTAGAAAAGGTCGACCCTAAAAATGCACACCTCGCCTTATCCCACGGATATCCGTCTCCGGCGGTAAGGTTTTTTTTGAAGAACGGAGCTAACACAAAAACTACCCACAAAAAGGTCGTGTGTGACCGACCTCAAGCAGTTGTCCCTTGGGCACTGCGGTCACGCTCTCAGGTCATTAAGACCACTTCTAACCCAATTTCCTTTTCAGGTACCTCTAGAAGAATCCTTCCACGGTGTGGGCAACCGGGAAGTGATAACTGCCCTCATACCTCTAACAACACTCAAGACCACTGTATTCATAATCAATCTCCTTCTTCAATTCCTACTACCTTGACTTTCAACACAAAACTTCCTCTCTCGGTTTCCTCCTCAAGTGTCACCATGGCCAACGATTCTAGTGCGCGAAACGCTATCCCAGGTCTACTAAAACCTCGCTCCAAACTACACATTGGAGCCTTCAACGTACGTACTTTAAGTCAAATCGGTCAACAGGCCTCCTTAGTTAAAACCCTATAATCTCGTACCATTGGTGTATGCTGTGTCTCCGAAACACGCATACAGGATCCCAGTGTGGTCATTCACTTGACCTCACCTCGCCAAAATGGACAGCCAACGAAATACACCCTCCGTGTATCTGGCGACCCGATGGCTAGTTCTCGTGGACTTGCAGGTGTAGGCATAGCACTAAGTACAAGGGCAGAACAGGCACTATTAGAATGGATCCCCGTTAACAGTCGCCTGTGTGCTGTCCGGCTGAATGGCTCCGTAAGAACTCGGAAGGATAGGGACACACGTCGTTGCCTTTTCGTCGTTTTTGCCTACGCTCCCACCGACTGCAGCCATGATGAAGTGAAAGATGACCTTTACAGAAAGCTCTCTGAGCTTCTTCAGAAAGCTAAGCGCTCAGACATAGTACTCATAGCGAGTGACTTTAATGCCCAGGTAGGCAGCTTACATCAAACAGAAAGACATTTAGGTGGGTGTTTTAGTATTCCGGCTCAACGAACCGATAATGGTGATCGTCTGTTGCAACTATGCTCAGACAATCGTTTATTTTTAGCAAGCACTAATTTTAAACATAAGGAGAGACATCGTCTAACATGGCGACCACCTGCATTAAACCAACGATGGACTCAAATCGATCATATTGTCATCAGTCATCGTTGGAGAGGCTCAATAGAAGATTGTCGCTCGTATTGGAATACTTGTTTAGACTCTGATCACGCTTTAATACGAGCGCGCATTTGTCTGCGCCTCAATGGACGCAGGAAAAGTACACTAAGAAGACCCATTAGGATTGAACTGGAGGACGAGAAAGCCAAATGCGAATTCCAGAAACAACTGAGTTCACATCTAGGCAGTTCTGTAAACAAGATTGACACAGATGCTGCTTGGAAAGACATACGAACAGCTGTGGAAACAGCAGTTACATCTATTAGTCATTTAAACCATAGGGCTCCAAAAAACCAGTGGATTTCTTCTAAGTCTATTTCACTGATGGATTCGCGTAAACTCATCCCATCAGGCTCTGAACATGACGAAGAGCGTAAACAAATTAGATCCAGGTTAACTAAAAGTCTAAGGAACGATCGTGAGCAGTGGTGGGCAACGAAAGCAAAAGAGATGGAAAAGGCAGCGGCTGTAGGGAACACCAGGCAACTATTCAGACTAATAAAAGAAACTGGAATTAAGAAGTCAAGTGTAAGTGAGACGATCTCGGAAAAAGGTGGAACCCTTATCTGCTCTCTACCCAAACGTTTAGAACGATGGGCGGAACACTTTAAGGAGCAGTTTAGCTGGCCTTCAGCTACTGCACAACTACCCACTATTCCTAGAAAACCTGAATGGAACATTGAAGTAGGCCCCCCGACCCTACTTGAAGTTCAAAAGGCTATAGGTAATCTGAAACGAGGAAGAGCAGCTGGTCCTGATGGATTGGCTCCAGAGGTCTTTAAATATGGTGGTCCAATTTTAGCGATTAGGTTGACTAATATTCTGGCTAAAATCTGGGAGACGGATGTAATCCCATCCGACTGGTCACAATCACTGATTGTCCCAATATATAAAAAGGGGTCAAAATCATCCTGCGATAACCATAGAGGGATTAGTCTGACTAACATAGTATCTAAAATACTAGCCTCAATAATTATCAGGCGCCTAACTAAAACTCGTGAACTGCAAACACGAGAAAATCAGGCTGGCTTCAGACCTGGTCGTGGCTGTATCGACCACATATTCACCATTCGTCAAGTTTTAGAGCACAGACATGCTTATCGGCGTCCGACAATGATAGTTTTTCTTGACTTGAAAGCAGCATTTGACTCTGTAGACCGAGAGGTTCTGTGGCAGTGTCTGTCATTGAAAGGTGTACCTGAGAAGTACATAAACCTTGTGAAGGCTCTTTACTCGAACACTATCAGTCGGGTGAGAGCTTATGGCGAACTGTCATATGATTTTACAACCTCAAGTGGTGTCCGTCAAGGCTGTCCACTATCCCCCTTTTTGTTTAACTTCATTATAGACCTGTTGCTGCAAATGACACTCTCGTCGACTGAGTTTACAGGAATTGATCTCCTACCAGGGGGACCACTAAGCGACTTAGAATACGCAGATGACATAGTCCTGTTTGGTGAAGACACTGACAAAATGCAGAGTCTTCTGTTGGAACTCAGTAATAATGCCAGGATGTTTGGGATGCGATTCTCCCCATCCAAATGTAAATTGTTACTCCAGGACTGGCCTACGTCAACACCTGAACTAAGGATAGGGAGTGAAGTAGTCGAACGCGTCGACAACTTCACTTATCTTGGAAGTCTGATCAGCCCTAATGGGTTGATGTCTGACGAAATCTCAGCACGGATTCAAAAAGCTCGTTTGGCTTTTGCCAACTTACGTCACCTATGGCGAAGACGAGATATCCGTCTATCAATTAAGGGACGAGTATACTGCGCAGCAGTTCGTTCTGTTCTACTTTACGGCTGTAAAACATGGCCATTAAGAGTAGAAGATACTCGTAGGTTACTAGTATTTGACCACAGATGCCTTAGAAATATTGCTCGCATCTGCTGGGATCACCGGGTAAGTAATAGTGAGGTTAGACGCAGGGTATTAGGTAACGATGGTAAATCAGTTGATGAGGTGATAAATCTTCATCGACTGAGATGGTTGGGCCATGTGTTACGTATGCCTGAACACCGATTACCACGACGCGCTATGATGACTAGTATTGGGGACGGTTGGAAGAGAGTTAGGGGCGGCCAAACCAAAACATGGCATCAGTACTTGAAGTCACTAACTTCTAGTCTGAGCCATGTTGGCAGATGCAGACTACCTGGTTGGGGTCCGCGTGACTATCGTAATAAATGGTTGGAGACTCTAGGTGACATGGCTCAGAATCGATCACAATGGCGTAGGTGTATACACTCTTTATCTTCCCTTAAACCTTGAAACTAAAATTGCTTCATATCTCTCTTCCTTCCTACTATATCCTTATATACAACCTTTCCTTATATACTACCACCACTAAATTAATTACTTCTATGAATCCGGTGTTCATCTTGTTGTGCTAAAGAGGTATGGCAACTTGGACCGATGCATATATGTGCCTGGTCCTACGTTGTAGCTGACTGACTGACTGACTGACCAAGTGAAATCAATAATAAGCATTTACCCTCTGATTCTAATTTGATGGGACTTTTTATATGAAGATATTGGTTGATCTTGGTCTTACAATGCACATAGAATTTTCGACAGTTCAACCTTAAAAAACTATCCCTTTTACATTTGAATCTCTATCACAAAGGTTTATACAGTCATTTCAGCCATATGTAAGGTGATAGTTATCGGTTGGGAAGAATTTGTTTATCACCGAACAAATATTTTGCGAATAAGATAAAAAGGTCCACGACAGATCTATCAAAGACGAAAATTCCGTCATTACATTTTCCTGGAGGTCAACTGTTCTGTTGAATGATTCATTCCCAGTTCCTCGATTTCCAGCAACCAATATAAAACAAAAATGTACCTTCAGTTTTAAAATTAAATGTAAATCCTTTTGAAAAAAATTATAACCACAATTGTGATACTAATAGGACAACATTTGATACTCCCGGATTTGATGTGTCCATATCACTTGCCAAAAAATGTCATATAGTATAATCTCATAATGCTTAAAGTCACACCCTATACACGACACATGTTTTAGCTATTAAAATTCGTATGGCACTACTAAAGTCCAAACTAGTGCTGAATAAACAGACAGAGATCTCAAATTGTAATGTTTAGTGAAATTCGTACCCTTTTAAAGTACTATCAAATTTTGTGGATGGGATGAATGTCTGCTATATTCACAAATCTGTCAAACTTCGTCGTTTTACTTTGACGATACACAATACGTTACTACACATAATCATTACTGTGTGCAATGAGATCTACTATGTTCCTAGTACGAGATTCCTGCAAAATATTTGTTATTATCCAACGACTATGAGCTACAATATAAAAACTAAACGACAAAACCCGATTGGCGATGGTGTAGTTTTACGAGGAAATAATTAGGAAATGACTGGTAGTAATATAGATCTCAATGATACATTCGCACGCTATTATCCATTAGTAGGAGCTAGAGATCATCTCAAAATAAATGGATCTAGACATAAATTCTAACACTTTTGATCCATGAACAACATATCCTACACGTCTTTAGAGCCGTAAAATCAAATTTGTGTTACTACACAAGTTATAAGAACTAGCAAGCTATCAAAAAAACTGGGAAGTCCTTTTACAGGTTTAAATTACTTATACACATATAGTTTTTTGAAAAGTTAGTAGTTTTGTTTAAGCATTAGTATTACTACCACAACTAGGCTACACTTGGATATATAATAGAAAGATTTAATATGGTAACATAAAAGTAACTTGATACCAATTGAAAGAGGACTGAAATTAAAAAATGTTGAGAATGATAAGTTCATAATGCTATTGATTGTTGATTTAGATTTTATGAGGAAGTACAGACTTTATTGAAGTCGTCAAGATAACAGAAACCAGCGGTCGGAAGTGTCAGGTGATTTAGCTAAAAACCAAACACAATGTGGCGGATGTGTTCACTTCTTTATTTGCTCCCATAATATTGAACATACATCCTATTTGCTGTTGAAATATCTTTCAGCTTTAGTTGTTTTTCTTCCCTGATTCTACTGTACTGTAGAGAATTTCGGATAAATGGAATCAAAGCACTGAGTTTTCAATAAATATAAGGGTGTTTGAACCCCGTTCCCATTAGTGCAGTTAGATCAACTGGATAGTACAATTAGCCTTCACATAGTAAGGCTCAAAGCCATACACATAAATACGGATCTTGTATGTGGGTTAAATCAAAATCACAACAGATGAAATTCGAAGGGGATAGTTACCTCATCAAATCGATCGAAATGCTCCCCAGTCTGCAAAACTTCAGGAACCGGTCTCTTCCAGATAAATTCAAATGCTTTAGCTGATGGAACAGTTCTCTGACGTTTAGCGATATCTGACGTCATTTATAGGTGCCTGTCACGGATTGTGCACCAATTTATAGATTATCCTAAACAAAATGTGGGAAAGGATTAAACTAATCATAACCATAATAGTAATGCAGCTTCATAAATAGTTTTATCTTTAAATTCAAAGCTACCAGCTGAAAAACAATAAACTTTCGAATTCTAAGATCTTTATACAGTTCTTAAGAAATTACCGCTAAAAATGCGCAGCTACTATTGGTGGACTCCAGGTCATAATTTATTGAATGGAGAACAGTATCAAATTAGGCCCCCGAATGCCCCGGTACAGCCGAGAGTGGGGAGATTCCGCTCTCCCTCTCGAAATGCTATCACATGGCCACGCGTATATAGCCTCTGTCAGGAAAGTCCTACTCACTGCCTTCTCGCACAATGGGTGTTGTTTACAAAATTGAGAAAACGAAAAGCGAATGTCCGGCGCTTTAACCGGGCCGGTGGATATGGAGGATCCACCTAGGGGAGTTGGAAAATCCTGATTCCGAACCAATGGTGCACATGGGCTACAGTATCGTGGGGGGAAAATGGCGTATCAACCAATCGTTGGTCACCGGCTACTACGGGACTGCATCTCCTCACGATGCTCCACTGCCTTGTAGATGAGATCTTTAGGTCAAAGGCTCCGGGTGTGGCCCCTAAGAAAACCACCTGCTTCGGTTTGGGCACCTGGGTAGTATCACAGCCCTCACACAATTAAATGAAATGACAATTTTTGTGTGGGCAAATAAATAATTATTAAATAAAGAAGATTCGTAAGTCAGATTTCAAATTTGTGAACAACTGAAATTATTTCTGTTATTAGTTGTTCAACCAGCTATGTTTAATGCGGTACCTGGCACAAATACGTAAGGACTAAATTTAACTTATTTCACATCATCATACAAACCGTATGAAGAGGATTAGAGCAGACTGAGCACAGCCTAATCCATTAGAAAGTTGAACATGAAAAGCATTATTCATTGAACATATTAAAATAATGAGATTAGAGGTGCATCGAATATATTTTCCAAAGGGCAAGAGTGACTTTACCTAATTGAGCTACGTTTAAGACAATTAAAATCAAATTGAAGGCATTTAAGTTATATTGACAAGGTAATCAAAAAATAGATTATAGTCAAACTGATAGCTCGCACGATACGTCAATAAAAACCAGTAGATCACAAAAAACATAAGTCACATAACTCAAAATATGAAGGTTTCATTCTCTCAACAATATCTTAAAAGATAAACAAAAGAACATCGATAGAGAAAGATGTATTTAAATCACTAAGCTCAGTCTTAATGCAATCCAAGGCTTCAATAATAACTATGAAAAATCACCATAGTAGAGCTCACATAGTGACGGTTTAATACATTAAGATCCATGATTATTCGAAGCTAGACATAAAATTTACCAGCTTCAAGCAGTTCGTCATACTCATTTTTGTGACATTCTAAAATTTCAGTCAATTATGTTTCATGAAGTGTCACGACGGATATATAATAACCTATAGTATTAAAAGCTTTATAACTGCAATGTCCAGAAATCCCTATAGTCTTACACAAGGAGGTGAACATTACAGGGTTACCTAAACTATACCTGATCAAAAAGTGGGCAACAGAGTAGTTCACTATGCTCTGATATGTTTGTTATTTCACAGAAGGAAACATATATACGGATAGTGAATGTAAAAACTAAACAGTGATAAATAAACGCGAATATAATCTAGTAATACTATCACTGTTTTGGGTAAATAGTGTATAAACAGAACCTGTGATGTCTTCCAAACCACAGATAATACATGTTTTTATTTGGGATAGTGATAATGGTGGGAACAAACAGTTCTCGTGCGAAAATGGTATGCGTGTACAATAAATAAAAATCTACCAGACTGGTTTTCACTTTTTATACGTGCGACCAGATACTTTAAGTAGTTATTTGTAAATTAGAAGAGTCAAACAGACCTTAATGCCACATTTATGGTTTTACACTTCAAAACAACTACCGCATAGCTGAAAGACGTGGGACCCGCTTCGGTATATAAGTTTCAGATGGCACTGTAGATATCATCAAAACTTAAGCTTAGGCTCATTTTCAAAACACCAATATAGCCCTCTAACCAACTAAGTACATATTACTTCGAACTTAATCAAAGGATAATACATCTCACAAGGTAAGTAATCAGTGCTCATTAAAACCCGAACCCCTTTGTGAGTTATTTAACATTATTTATCACTATTTATTGAGATAAAAATATATCTGAAAGTGACAGTGAACATTATCGTAAGTAAAAAAGGAGAACCATAATAACTTGACAAACGAATATATCTTTATGAATACAAGTGCCCGAAACAAGTCATAAATGCTATTGTTACAGCTGATAACCCTCAAAAACATTATTTCAGAGTCAGCTGACATAACATGATACTAAAAAATAACTGGTCAACTTACATCTGGTTAGAAACAAGCGCCAGAGTACAATGAAAAATCTTGACGCATTTAGTACCGCTAAACAAAATTTTCAATGTTGAACAAAAAGCAGGTTTTAACACTAAATGTACTTGTTAATGACTTCTTCAATGGTGTATCTTCATATTGAAATGATTCAGAAAATGGGAAAATATATAATGTCCTATAGATATCAGCACATTTTGAAGAGATTTGAGGAAGTTATTAAACCCAATTGGGCCAGTGAAATGACACTTAGCCGTAGCTAAATTATCCATCATATCACTGAATGTCGGACAGTTTATTGAGCATTGCCAATGACAAGGATCGTCCAACTCGCGTCAATCTCTTACACGCCATGGACTGAGGCATTCAAAGTTCATATTGATGCATCTCGTTTTAGCATTATTATTATCTATTCTACCTAGTCATCACAGTAGATGACTCACCTAAATGTGAGAAAGGGTTAATCCATGTTAAATATTTACCACGAGCCTTGACTTCAGTGTAAGCTAGAATGCCTCAACATTTCTGACTGAATCAAGTAGACCATGACCATCGACACATATCATCGACGCTCATTAACGACGAATTTTAAATGAGTAAAACAATAAAATGACGAAAGAAAATCGCAGAAACGAATTCAGCTCTTCTTGAATGGGTGCCTGTAGTGCCATGAACTCATCACAGAATAAACAAGCTCTACTCTATTTATTATTCTGCTTAATTTTGTCAATTAGTATTTGTCATCTCACGGAATCTTAGTCATCATGCAAAATTATTATCGCTCATGTAACTCATAGATATATTATCCAGTGGCTAAAAATATACTAACTCTAATTCCAAGTTACTGCTGCTACTTTTAAAACTTGATATAAGAGTAAAACATCATTTACTGAGTAATGTGTATGATGATTTTAGTGTTTGACACTTTAAGTACATATTGCATACTGTTTTAGTACGTTGAAAAACTAGGCAGTTTAAGTTCCCGGTGAAACTCATCGTGATGTGTTATATCTCGTTATGCTGAAAGCAAAGTCTCCGCAAATGCGTTCTCGAGACTTCTTCAAGCTTACCATTGGCTAGTCGTACGCACTCTGTACCTAATAGATAAGGTGATGTGAAAAATTCTGGGATGACTTACACATGAAAAAATCCAACTTGGAATCGCGTTGGTAAGCTTCAAAAGATGTGAGAAGTTTAACGTTAAAACATTTTACCGTGAATAAAAATATGTCATGCTTATATTAAAAACTCCGCGATGGTTGGGGTGAGTATGTTGTAGTTGGTGTCGATCCGCGATTTACTATGTTCATCACCACAGGAAGATTACGTGACAGGATGGATCCCTCTGTAGGCCGAAAACCAGAAGGCAGTTGATGGTTGTATTAAGATATCCAAAAAATACCGAGATCGTGCCAAAGTTTACAAGAGGAACTACCGAGCGCAAGCGAGTTCGTGCAATGTCACAGACAACGCAGGAATGTGTGTTCTGGTTCACTTAAACAAGTACAATAAAACAATCACTGGTACAACTGATTATAATAATAATTGTTTCCATTATACCAATCACCTCCTCGTCATAAAGATGAGTCACTGCAATGTAATCTTCATGATCTCAAGAGTGTCACTGAGAGCCTTGATCTGCTTCTTCAGTTGTTCCTACTGTTGTATTCGAGATGCCTTGGACAATGCTACTTTCTACTATTATCTTCATGACTTCAACGAAGGATAACTTCGTACAACACAAGAATTTAATAACAGACACTTCTCCAGTCAATAGGTGTTAGAATAAAGATTGAGAACCAACTCCGAAAAGCCATATCAATTCAAGTATAGTTATTCCTGCATTATCTACAAAACATGTTCGGCCGCGGTAGTCACTAGCTTGCTAATTAATTCGTTCTTACGTCCAACTAACAAAAGAACGAACGTGAGGTCAAGGTACCAAATTTTATTCGTAAATTGCAAGCAGTCAGCCCAAATATACTATAGCAGTAATATTAAGAATTACGCGACGAATATTCAATCTTAAGTTCTCCGGAACGTATATTCCAAAATAACTAACCAAGGCGAAGCCAAAAGTGTTCAAGATGGAAGTTATGAACAAGCAAACTCAAAATTTGAGTGGAACAAATTTACTCACAGCACTGAAATCAGGGATATTCAACATGAGAGTTGTCACGCAGTCAAATACTTCCAATTGTTCCCGTAAAGATTTTTATTGCCTTTATGTGTTAATTCACCCTCCATATATTGTTCCGAATCCCAACTTCTTACTATATCGTTGCTCGTATGGTGAATCTGTTTATTCTTTGTCTAGACATGAACAATCTTTAATGACTTAATTTAAATTTTTAGATTTTCATAACGGCAGACATCGTTCATCAACTGCCATGCTATGTCAGCCGGTGATTTGCAAGCCTTCGTCAAGTTAGAATACACATTTTTGTACGATCCGTCTCTCGTAGCTTTGTATGTCAATGGGCTTGCTTTGAACAAATTTCGTGAAACAGTAAAGCTTTGCCATGACGGTTTACACCTGGTTAGTGATACGCTGAAACACGTTCTACCAAATGATGAAATTCCATACAATATATTTCAATAAAGGAAGGAGGGAAAAGTTTTGACTATCATTCTCAAAAGCATCACATATCAAACTGGTGGAAATAATGGTTCGTCTGTCAACGAGTAAAGGTTTTTGAACAAGCAAAATCTAAAATTATCCGGCGTTATTTGTCTTCAGCAACACCATTGAAGTTTAAAGTCCCACAATTATTGGTATCCATTATGCAATAAACCTAAGGATTGTAAGTATGTGGTGCTGGCTGCTGTATTACCATTTGTGTTAACGGAATCTGCAATTATTTCGTAATGTCTAGTAGTATGTAAACCCCATGTGGGGTATTCTAGCTGTCAGAAAAAACAACTAATTCGTTCTTCTGGAGCAAAATTTTGATCCTGAAATCATTCACCTTTTAAAGCGTGACTGTTCGTATTCCAGCGTATATATGTATGTTACCAGCTCTATTCATCACTTATCTTAGCCCATTATTGTCTAGTTAAAAAGATTCATGCATTATCAAATGAAGACGACGTGCTTACCTTCTTTGCTTCGTCTCGCTTTGCAGCCTTTCATTCTTATATGTGGCCATGTGAATGAATGCTTATAATAGCTCTATCATAATCAATCAGCATTTGACTTTTTACTGCCGCCAGCACTTGAACCGCGTCAGCCTGTGAGATCTCAACTAAGGTTGGTCTGAAGGATAACTGTCTGAGTAGATAATTCACGTGTTATCGCACCTATGAAAAAGCGGTTCTAAATTACATTATAAATACAAATATACACCACTACCTAAACAAATATTACCACTCAGTTATTCAACGAATAATTGTTCCCTGAATAATCGAGCTAAATTACAGTAAATAGACAGATTGATAAGTAAAGTAGAAAAATTACCGAAAGTGCCTAAAAATAAATGTTATTCTATCCTTTCTGGATAGATCGAGTGAAAATCCGTTCAAAAGATAATAGTTTGTTATTTATAATACAAAGTGTTTCCAATTCTGTAAAAAAGCTTCAATCCACGATAAAAATGCACAATCCCAGTCAACTCAAGAAACACACTTGGAGGGGGAACAATCAATATGACTGATGCCAGGATTAAATATCAACTAAAAGAACATGAATACAGTTCAGGAAGAAACATAGAAACACAGTGAAGGCAAAATAAGAATTAGAAAACTATAATATAATAAGATATTACCATCTCAAATGGCATCAAAAAGACCAGCAAAGTGTTCAACTGAAGAAACCAATAAGAACAAGCCGTAGATGTATGCATGGAGCGATTTTCACACACAAAACCTTCAAAACGGATCTCACAAGCTTGAAGGTAGACTTTTATTAGTGGCTGATTAATTGGCCCATTCGAATTGAAGTCAGATCAACTGGTAACAAAACCTCCCATCAGTTCTTCTTTTGTGGTTAGAAAATACCAATCAGAGGAATAGCAGAAATTCGAAAATCCAAGTGTTGGGACTTCTATGTGCAATGTTTCGATTACGTTTAAAACTCCAAACAAAGAGAAATTTTGGTACAGATGCACAAATTCATTTATGTCGAGTGACTCTCGTGAGATTGTTCAATTTTACAGGAATAGACCTTAAGTAGACAATTGCTTTCTCACCGAGATCAATTTTCCAAGAAATTTCAATGTTGTCTTAAGTTTATTTTGCGACGTTGACGAAGTGTCAAAGTGTGTGTTAGCTGTCGTGTGGGGTACTACATGCGTAGGAGCCTTGTCGTTCTGGTGTACTGAAGGAAAATCGACGTCCTTCTAAGTACACTGCTTTTAGGCTATCGATACTGATGCGTTCGTTCGTACCGTTCTTATCGACTACATAGTACTTAGGTTCACGTTGAAGAACTTTGAATTGTTATGACTTGGCCTAATCTGTAGCCAATTGTTATGACTTGATCAAGGTCGTAGCTTATTGTTGTGACCTATTCAAGGTCGTCGCTGATTTGTTGTGACCTTACGAATTAAACTAGAACGTAATTCACGTAAATTATTCACCAATAGAAATACAACTTCTACGACCTTCACATTGTGATAATGACGTTCGATTAGTATGAGTCATCTAGCGTCCTTATTGGCCCTTAATCCGCCTAGCCCGTCCACTTGAGTATAGAACACCAGTGGCAGCCTCGGCAATACGAATCGTTTATTTCAAGCATACTTTGTTTATATATCAGACAGACAGACCACACCACAAAATAGAAATTAATATTTGTACAAAACCAAGCCAAATGAGGCTGTAAGCGTGGGAGACAATAATCAATAAACTGAGCATAACATAGGAACAGTAAATCATACAACAATGATCAATAGGTCAAAATGAGGCTTATAGATATACATAATCTAGTCACTGAATAGTTATACAATTAAAATATATATAGAATAGTCTGTTACGGGAGAACTAAAGACATTTGGCTGATTAAAACCTTTTTACTGTACATCAAATTTACTGTGTTTTTGGATGTGTTTCTTTTACTTAACCTTTGGACTTGTTTGTTTATATCATTCCTTTCGGACATTTTGGTTTCTTTTGTCATTGGTTTGGTATTTGGGACTTTTTTGCTCCGAGAACCTACAAAATTGAAGGTTTGTTTTATTATTGTCATAATTATTGTTGTTAGAACGACTTTGGTCGATTATTTGTGAATTGCAAATAAACTTGGTATCTAATTTAGAGTTTCGGATCTCTTGCCTACTTGGGTTCGTAATTTACGAATATCGACGGCCAGTACTTCAATAGTTGGAACGGGCAAAAACTCATAATTGGACGTGACAAGTCGTCCACTAATAGTTCCTGGGAGTTACCCGTACTCATGTCTTTGCCACGATATAACATGAATAGTCCTTCGTGTGCTGATTCAAGAGGTCGTCGATGTGAGTCTCGACGAACGAAGATGTGTTTTAACTGATAGTGAAGCTTTAAGTTGTCGATGAAAACGTCCTACCAACCCGTTTGCTTGTGGGTGGTAGGCGGTCGTTCGGAAGCGCGTGATTCCTAATAGTGTCGTCAGACAACGGAAAAGTCCAGATTCGAACTGGCGTCCGCGGTCTGTAGTGATGGACGAAGGGCAGCCGAAATTTGCTATCCATCGTTCGACAAAAGTGTGAGCCACTGTTTTAGCAGTAATATCCTTAATAGGTACTGCTTCTGGCTATCGGGTGAAACGGTCTACGCATGTTAAGAGATATGAGTATCCGTTGGAATCTGGTAAAGGTCCTACCAAATCTAGATGAACGTGGTCGAAACGAGCATCAGTGGTTTTGAAAGAGCCTAAGGGACATTTGTTGTGTCTCATGACCTTAGATTTCTGGCAGCTTACACAGGAGTGTGCCCACTCCCTCACGTCTTTATTCATACCAGTCCAGCAAAACCGTTCGGCTGTAAGCGCAAGCAGGGTTGCCTTAGCGATATGTTCCTTAACTGTGGAGAATGCTTTTCGAGCGGTGTTGTCTAAACTAATTGATTTTGCATTTCCACGAAGTTGGTTGGTTAACTGTTTCATAAGGGACGCGCATTTATGTATGAACCGTCTGTAGAAACTTACAAGGTCGTTAAAAGTGTGCAATCGCTTAATCGTGGTTGGTTCTGGGTAATCCAGAATGGCCGCCACTTTGCTTCTAAGGGGTCGAATGCCTTGAGCATCGATGGTGTGTACTAGGAAGTCTAAAGAGTTTGTTCCGATTTGGCATTTCTGAATGTTGACAGTAATGCCATGCCTTCGTAGTCGTTCGAAAGCAATGTCCAGATGCTGTAGATGTGATTCTCTGCCCGGACTTGCTATGAGGCAGTCATCAACATACGCATGTACGAAGTTGAGATCTTGTAAGACGTCGTTTATGAACCTTTGGAATTTTTGAGCGGCATTTCTTAAACCGAAAGGCATTCGTAAGAATTCGTAGAGGCCGAAAGGAGTTATGATGGCGGTTTTCGGAATCCCATCATTTGCCATAGGTATTTGGTTGCAACCTTTAACTAAGGCAGTTATACTTTTCAAGGTAGCTGTCAAATCGTGAATGAGTGGCAACGGGTAACGATCGGGAATAGTATTAGCATTCAGACGCCGATAATCACCAGTTGGACGCCAATCATTGCTGTCCTTTATAGGGACCATGTGCAAGGGAGATGACCAAGGGCTATTTGATGGTCGAATTATCCCTAAGTCTATCATGTGGTCGTATTCGTCTTTAGCTAACCTATGCTTTTCGGGCGCCAGTCGTCGTGCTTTTGAGAATGCAAGTGATCCTGTATTCCAGATGTGATGTGTAACATTGCTGGTTACACACGGCAAGTTAGGTTTCGGTTGATATGTCACGGAGTATTTATCGAGTAATGGTTGATATAAGGGGTCTATGGCAGGCTTAATTGTGACTGGGGATAATCTGCAACCAGAAAAAGGAGTTACGCAAACAGATAATTTAGTGTTACCGTCTATCAACCTTCGAGAGCGTGTGTTAATGAGTAGATTGTGGTATTGTAGCAGGTCAATACCAATGATTGGCATGGACACATCTGCAACAACGAAAATCCAGTGAATAGGTTTGCGTAAACCCACGTTAAGGTAAACGTACCTTTTACAATATGTAGCAATCGGTTTTCAGTTCGCCTACCGCAAACTTAAAACAGACTCGTGAAGTCTGTCGTCGGGATTTGCTGGAAGAACGCTAACGTCTGCGCCAGTGTCTACGAGGTAGCGAACTTTCGTGGTCACATCTGTGACGTACAAGAGGCGGCTGTGTTCGCCGGCTACGGTCGCCGTTAACGCGTGCCGGCTTGGAAGTTTCCCGAGTTCTTATTCGTGTCAGTCGACTTAGAGTTCGGGTAATTGCAGGGTTTCCTGCAATTTCTAGAAGACTTGCCATACTGGTTATGATACCAGCACCAGTCGGGATTATCTGTCTCTCGTGGTCGAGGGACAGGTCGCCTACGTGATACGCTTCTTCGCGCGGTTCTTGACTGACTACGATCATCGTGTTAGTTTATGACATAATTCTTTAATGTCATTCTGGGTCGTTTGAGGTTTTTCTTTGACTGATTTGGTAATTTCTAAAATGCGATCAGCAGATGCAGCCAGTTCGTCTAAGGCGTTGTTTTGAAAAGAAACGAGAACTGCTTGCGCTTTTCTCGGGAGTTTAAACAAGAAGAGTAGTTTAAATAGGCCATCATCGAAAGTTATTGACCTATTACCATTTTCATCCTTAACAACATGTCTGTCGCGGAACCATGTCACAGGTCAATATTGTTAAGTAGTTGATCCAACCGTTGTCGATCGGTTAGATCTCCGCATTTTAGAATTGACCTTTTGAGAGTTTCGTAAAGTTCCGGAACATCACTAGTAAACACACTAGGTGTTACGTACCTGTTGAATTCGCGCGGTAGTGCCTTAACCACCGCGAGCGTGAGTCCGTATTGCATTGGCCGCAAAAGTCAGCTTCTACGTAGCAGAACCAGACTTCGATATTATCAGGCCAGAAGGGAGTTAATTGAATCGATGGTGAGGGAATAGTTTTTAACTTAAATACCTTGGGTGTCCGTTCCGTCATAGTATTATTAGAACGAAAAATATATCCGAAAAACTCGAAAAAAAGGTATATCACAATATATCAAAATCAATTAAAGAATAACAATGAATAATGAAATTTCATGAAGGAACAGACTCACAGTTTGTGCGCTTAGTGTACCAAATCACGTCGGGCTCACCACTGAAGATACAACCGGTATGGTAGTTTTGCAACTATAAACCAGTAACACCTTCTACATTCGAATCTTCCCCCAATCGTTTAAAATCAGAAGTCAGATGCGAAGAGATTGGAAAGATATATTTGATGCGTTATCAATATTGTAGTATCAGTTTATATGTTAAGCCCATATACTTCATTCTAGTTGCTGGCCAAGCCAATTCGCCTGTTCATAATGTGTCATATTTTGATCTTGCTAATTATTCGCTTATTAACCTTGACTACTATTTTATATGAGCGTATATGTGTACCCTTCGTATCTTACTCATCATATGTCTGTCATCCATTCTTGTCTGATCATAAATATTGAGTAATGCTTGCTCATAGCGAGTTGGCTTCCCCGCCAATCTCCAATACGCATTGTTTTCGTTTCGCTCTCGAGTTGGCTTCCCAGACATCTCCACTTCATGTCATTTTCGCTTCGCTTTATTCGCTTCATCACCCTGATTCCCTGGCCAGATCAATGAGTGTAGAAAAAATATATATTCTAAATCCATTCTCGTATTTGACTTATTTAACTCCGTTGTTTACCAACGCAGATAAAGTCATGTATTACATACGAGGATAGACAGTACGTATATATTAGCAACAAACAATCAATCATACGACCAAAAAGGAATCAGATTTACGGCACTACAATATATCGAGAAGCGTTTGCTCTAATCTGGATAGTGAACGTAGGAGCTGTGTCCCACGCTGGGTCGTAACGTGATCTGGTGCAGACGCATGACCGAACGCCTTCAGTTAAACAAGTCCACTTAAAACAATGTGGTTAGCATCCAATGTCGAACACTCAAAGAGCTATTGATTTTGGGGAATTATTTACAGCTACAGAAGGAAGTAAGCGAGTCGGAATTTTCCAAGGACAGACATAATTGAGATAATTAAATATGTGCTGCATGAGAATGAAACCTGAGAGACAGTTAAAATTGCAACGTTATTTTTAACTGTCCTAGCAAGCGAATTCACATGGATCCAGTAACTTATACACGAGTCATGTATTTACAAGAATATGAATGTATGTAATTAATTGAAATGGCCCGTCCTACCGCACAGTAGTTCAGCCTTGGTATTATTATGATCAAATTGTTATGAGACTACGGTTTTTGGACAGCCTACAAGCGACACCAGGTGACCTTGAGACAGCCCACCTGCTTACAGGGTCTCGAAATCAGTATGGCATGGTCAAGAAGTCATGTTGATTTCGCTCATATGTTACATGTTGTCGCGGATTTTTAGTATCGTTTTTTATCGGCTAATCACAGCATTTATCCGTCACGCGTTTTAAAACTCACTGACTTATTTACCTTGCCAACAGTATTAGAATATATATTTCGAATCTAGAGTTAGAATTTAAGTAACGGTTCCTATGACAAACTGATTTCATTTATATTGGGAAATAAGTTTCGCTTCAAACTCCAGGACTTGTTGTCCTTAGTTCAATTGGTTCGTACATAAAAATATATGTATTAAAAATATAAGTATTTATTTCATTAGTCATTTACTCTAACGGTGATCCTAGCCGTCTGACCGATTTGCACGTTACATAAGATTTACATTCGAACAGGCAATAGGAGTAGACGCACATTGCATATCTAGGACTTAATAACGAATTTGTTCGTACTACTCTGTGTGCTTAATAATTTATTGTCTTTCCAGCTTCATAAACTGTTTCCAGATATGATATTTCACTAGCCTTACACACTAGGAGTAGCACCGTTCATCCACAATTTGTGCTAGCGTCAGCAACCATTAAAGTGGAATTTAAGTTCCCATCATTTATCCGAGTTATCTACAAAGGAAGTATGTAGTCACTAGGATCTGTTACTTCACAATCCGATAAAGATATACACTTCTGATTTATATAGACGATCTGTTATATCCTCTCCATAATGAGTATTGTTCAGCAGCACTCCATTGCTATCAATAGCGTGTATAGACCAAATAGAAAATGAGTTAAAATATTGTGGTTTACACGCCGAACTTTTACGAAATCAATGTTTTCCAGTCTTCATGTCCCTATTTAAAAGGCTATGAACTGAGTGGAAATGTTAGAATTTATACTGATTTCTCTTTCGATACAATGAAAAACCCAATGTTTCGCCACCATACATTAAACGCTGCAACATTCACTTATTAAGAAAATGCATGTAATAAGTTTCATACGTCCATCCCAAAAAGTGTTATTCCAAACCTGCTTGATATAGTTTCTATATCGGATGCGAATATGCCTACGGATCATATCGGCCATGAAAATCTAGCGGCTAACCAATGAGGATTTATAGAAACGCATGCTTCAGGACTAGTAGAACTTGGTACAAAATACAGATAAATCTATGATATGACTCCCCAATTTATGATCCCACCAGGAAATGTGATCCTGTCACTAAAATGATACGGCATTGCAGTGACCACAGCATATCCTTACATTGATCTTAACATCAGAATGATCAGATGTTTCAATGCTAAACAAACATCCAACTCTGCCAATTGATTTGACGTCACCTCGTTGAAGTCGGTACACTTCTTATCATCTCATATATTCATTATGAACTTGTGTATGAATATATCTTATGTAATTATCAATAAACACCCTGGACATGATGCGAAAAAGGAGACATACTAATTATCATATAACTGAGATGATGCTTTGCAATTGTTATGATCTGGTCTACACAACTAACACGTAACGACATTTCTAGCCTTTATGTATTCAAACAGGTTTCTTGATTGATACCGTCGGTCTTGCGTACGTTTTTCATATATAACAAACGGGAATGTAATGTTCTGTTTACAATGAAGTATGCTTCATCGCTTTTTCCTATTCTGCACTGTAAGTTTGCTCAATCTATGTGATAAATCTTTATTGCATAACTAAAAATTCTTTTAACGAAAACTCATTTGAACTTACAGTCATAATCACTATGTCCATTTTTACACATTTGACGTTTCTAAGTCTCTATCCGCTTAGTGTGCAAATATTTTTTTCAATTTTTGACACAAGCAGGAAATTCGCTATTATGAAAAAATCGCACGTCACAGTTGTTGGCTCACTCAACGTTGACCTATCCGTGTAATTCCAAATAATCCTAATGTGCAATATTCCTAGATTCACAAATATCATTCCAAAGGTAGGAGAGACAGTAACTGGTTCGAGTTTTCTTCTTGGTTACGGGGGTAAAGGAGCAAATCAGTGTGTGGCTTCCAGAGTACTGGGATGCAACACTGCACTGGTAGGGAAAGTTGGCGATGATTATTTTGGTGAGATGTTTATTCAGCACTTGAAACAACTTGGAGTGAACACTGGTAAGTGAAATTTGAGAGAAACGTCAATGACCTAACAATATTTACATGCAATTAATTCCCATTTCCTACACCCCACAAGTGTAAAAAAAACAGCCAACACTATCGAAACAATTTATATCCTGTCAGTATTCACTAAGCACGCGTAGTTAATCTTTTTAAACTATTTCGAGAAGTAATTAGGATTTTTTGTGACACGCCTAATTTGACAACCCATCCTAGTTGCTCTTACTCGCCTTTATCAAGACATTTCTTACTGGTTCCAGTCCTAATCACTCCCGTACAAATAGTAATTTAGTTCTTTTGTCGATTTCATTGTCATATTGTGTACTAGTATATTAATTGACAATATTCTGATTTAAACTTAGACGGTATATCAAGATCATCAATGAATAGTACTGGAGTTGCATCAATTACAGTTGAAACAGGAACAGGTGGAAATCAAATTATCATCGTCCCAGGTGCAAATATGCTTGTATCAGAAAAAGACATTTCCTTTGCAGAGAAACTAACCCTCTTGGATACAAAAGTAATAGTTTGCCAGTTTGAAGTGAGTTTGTTGCAATCATTTGATTAGCTATCAATTATGCTGCAAACCCTAACATGTCTATTGAGCTTAGTATGTCTTCGTATGATGCGAACGCTAAGGTTCACTGCCTAGACATCTCAGTAAAATTGTAAGCAATCATACGAATACACACACCAAGCAAAAGCGTCTTCAACTTCATCGACAACAAAAATCGAGCATATAGAGGACTGTAGACTAGCTCAACGTTGCATATACACGTGTTGTAATAAATCATAAACTCCTGTCTACTTCAAACACACACAAGGAACGATTTTTGGGTTTCAGGGTTTTAACCAAGTTGTTCTTTGTCTTATTGCTGAAGAAACGGGAATTCTCATTGGCTTGTGTAATAAATCACATACTTATTAGCGTAAGCAAAATAAATATGTGGCATTTTCATTTATATTTCTCCTCATGTATGCTTAAGGAAACCCATTCAATGGCTTATCTAAAGTCATCTTTGCCCTTATCTCACCACAAAAGTTCCAGTTTACACCATGTCATCAAGAGCTCTCGTTATTCTAAACTGTGACGATCGTGATGTAGCTTTCAGTCGTATTTATTATGAGAGTGAAATGAACTTCCCTCTTGTCAATATTTTCAGGTAAACTGTAGTTTTTCTGAGATACTGTTCTCGTTAATTTATTTTTTGGTTTATTACCCTTCATTTGTGTGGTTCACTTTGTGGGTTTTCTACTGTAAAAGAAGTCTTCTGCAGCAATCCCATGTACCTATAAAAATTGTCGCTCTGGTTGTTAGAAGGTGCATCGGCCTCATGACTTCCGTAGGTACTCGGCTTTCATCATGAGACATCATAATTATTCCTTCTACTCCCAGGGCAGAGTTTAAATGATTTGAATAATTTTTTCTGGTTAGCGTATTTTAGCGAGTTGGTTTTCTATGGGATGGGGTCGCTAACCCCATGCCCAACCCTCCTCCTTTACCCGGGCTTGGGACCGGCAGTAACCCCCGGAGGAGCTACAGAAGTTTTCTGCTCTAGACTAAATTAATGAATACCTGTATTATTTGTAGTGTGATGCATCAAGACTGACTCAAACAGAAATCCGACGTCGGAGTAGAAACTTCAAACAGGGCTTTCAAGTCTTTATCACTAAATACTAAGTATCCAGTTATAACAGAAAAATGTAGTTTAACTTGCCGAAAAATTTCAATACTTCAAGCGATCTTACTACGTTCAAAATACTTAGTCGACCTTTTACGGAAGGTCGTTCGTTCAGTGTTCTTTCGGCTTTACCGATGGTTGCAAAGCTGCCAGAGCTTGATAGTAATCCCACCCGATCCATGAATCTACTTACATGAAACGTACATTCAAAACTGATAAACACTAACCTATGACTGACTTGTGTAGATGTTTCAAGAACAAAACACAAGTTCTTTTACTTCTAATTAAACCTATCCGTTCTCTACTTGAAAGACGTCAAATTTAGCAAACATAGACGAAAGCTCCGTATATTGTGACATTCGCTGGCATCAACTACTCAGCATGTCAAGGTCATCTATACAGCAGTGTCTAATAGAACGTGTTCTTACTCACGTGTTGTTTTTAACTGTATCTTTGGATTGTAATTAAAGCTGCTGATATGATATTCGTTACATAGCGAAACACTAATTGCCTAGAACTTCATGCTCATCTGCTAACTTGATTATCGGTCATTAACTGGTTGGACTGTTCATTTTATTTTATTGATAAATTACTTTAGATCAATCCATCTGCAACACTTTATAGTTTGAGGCTTGGCCGTGCCAAAGGTGCAAAGACAATTTTAAATCCCGCACCTGCGCCAGTGGCTTCTGGAAATCCTGAGATTTTGGGGAATTACGAATTAATGGAAGATATTTTACCAAATTGTGATTTTGTGTGTCCAAATGAGTCCGAATTTTGTTCCATAACCGAGTCTGACTCTGAATCACTTTTCTCCAAAAATGAGATTGGCTCACTGAATATAGATGCTTTTATTCCTGGTCTTGTCTACTTACTTCAAAAGAAAATCAAATGCCCCATAGTAACTCTAGGGAGTAAAGGAGTTATTGCAATTTTATCGGAACAAGATATGGCAAATATATATGCCAAAGACGCTAGCGAAGTGGCTCGTATTACTCTTGAAAACCAAGAGAAGTTGGTAGTACACCTCTCAGCACCCAGTAACTTTGATGTTGTTGACACAACAGTAAGTTAACTGTTAGTATTGTTAGTGTTTCATTAGAAATGACAGTTAAGGATAAAGTTTTCTTGTAAAATACCAACCTTCGCAACTATTAACCATTATGCACATAAAAATATACAAACTAACTTAGATTAAATATAACATACAAATTAATAACCATAAGTCGTTATGACTTTGTTTGGATGCAAACCTTTTCTTAAAGACACTTAAAAATTCTATAGTCAGTTGACGTGGGTAGATTTCGCAAGCGAGCAGCTGAACACTGTAATGCTTAACGTAAACGTGCTCTGAGTTTGATTTCCAAAAACTCCCCAGGTAACTTACAGCCCATAATTAAGTAAGTATTTATATCTGGCTACACGATCACCAGAATTTATTATAATAACATTGTCTTCAACTCTATTGAATATTGTGGTTTACGGACAAAAGTGGTACATTTGAGCTATTCTCAGTCTGTCGCCAAGTCTACAACGCCTGAAATTATTATTAATTTATTAACAGCTTCAACAAACTTAACTAAATAAGTCGAAATTATAGTGAACACTAAAGCAACATCCCGAGATTGCTAAGTACTCAATTTAAGCGCTCCTAGTAAGATGTAGACAGGCTTGAAGCAAAATTATATATTTAGTGGGTATCGAATTTTGCGGAAATTTGATCAGATATCCTAAAAATTACTTGCCAAGAAAGGGAATCTCCAATTCTAGAAGCAATTTTCGAGTCTGTTGGAATTAGATTAAATTATCTTAGTCTAAACGACTCGATATTACTATTGTGATGAAAAATTCCTGTAACGTTCCAGCAAATGTCACAGTATGGGACTGCAAACAATCTAATGCATTTATTTTTGGAATGATCGTCGATGGGAGATTTAATAATTTCTGATTGTCGAGGTTATCGCGTCACAAAATCCGACAAAACTGATTCTGTCCAGTACGTTCTGCAATTTTGAAGGGTGCACCATCACTTGGACCCATGTTCAGAATATTTCGTCCTGCCACCTGGTGTGTAGTCACATTGCTGTTTTATCATACGTCTAAGATGAACAGGCCCCCCTTGGTGAAAATGAATCTTTGCATGTCTTTCCTCTTGAACAGCTTTTACTAACAGAAAAATAGGAGATTATGTTATTAAGCTTGCTATAAACAGTTGATCATGCCCTGTATATCGGTCGAAAGCAGATAACTAACCACTTTGTGAATCATTAGTAACAAACGCATGAAAATGCACCATAAACCTCTTTTAACGCTATTATTTACTATTCAACAGAATAAAGGGAGCGAAACTGCATTAATTCATATGATTATTTTAACTTAGTATGTAATCTTTTTTCGTAGGGAGCAGGAGACTGTTTTGTTGGCTCACTAGCTTACTTCGTCGCTTGTCACGAGGACATTACTCTAGCTGAACAAATAAGACGATCGGTTTGGGTTGCCGGCCAATCAATCCGTAAAAAAGGGACACAATCTAGTTACCTGAAACGTGATGAACTTCCTGATACACTCTTTGCATCAGAAACATTTCAGTGGCCATAGTGGCTAAAATCAGTAATATTTTTCCTATATTTTTTACTCTTTTTTTGGTATTTCCTATATCCCAACTTCATTAAAGAAATGTAAAAGGTAATTTACATTGAAATAAATATTATTCAGAATCACTATCACAACCGATTTTGCGTTTTTTCGACTGAGAGACCTTGAGTTCTGAAAACAGTGTAATAAGAAATCCGTTAACAGAGTTTTTTAAGAAAACCATTAAGGTTAATTTTAATCTAAGCACTATTGCTAGCACAAAAACGCGAGCAGATGACAAAACTGTGATGCTGAAAACAGTATAACATACATACGTTTAGCAGACATTTCAGTCCTCAAACTTATATGTGCCTACCAATATCTTTGCACACTGGTTATTCACGTTTTCACAACCTCGACCGTTCAGAATGAATATGTGGGATAAGATATTGTCAAGATGGCACCCGACTTAATCTATAGTTCGATCGTGGAACATCTTGTAAGTTGTGGTCACGTTGCTCTACCAAAAACCTCTTTTAGAACCATCCATACAGTCAAACAAATTGGATCGAAAGAAATACAAACAAAGAAACGTATTTATCACACAGGCTTTAGCAGTCCAAAAATATGAACCTAATCCATGTACAAAAGCAATATATTCTACTTCGTATCTTTCATGTTCAATAGTCAATGCCTACAAATCCATCATTTCATAATTATTAATAAGCTATTATTATAACAAAAAACTATCCTATTCTTTATGTTCATCTACTGAGCAATTACTTCTCAGCTATAAACTATCTCCATCGTAACATCTTTTCATTAGCTGTCGGACCATCATAGAACCTACTTTTGGTATTAGATATTTCCTAACGATTTGCGACTCAATATTACACACTATGTTCTAATAGCTTTAGTAAACGTCATCGTCAAAAATAAATTTTCCTTGCAAAATCGTCTTTAATTCTTTCCACAAATAACTAACTAAACCACTTGATTTCAAAAGCTTTAGTGTCTTTTGAGAAAGTGTAGTGTTAGTATTAGTTTAAATATAGTTTATAAAAACGCTGTAAAATGAAATTCATTTTCTAACTTACTCTACATTAGCTTAGAAAGTTAGGCAGCATTAATGTTCACACGCTAAAACTGGCATTGTATTCAAACCAGTATGGGATTATCAATTTGTAATTACATTTCATAGAGCATACTGCACACCTGCATATTCTCAACTAAATATATAGCAGCCCATTCAACATCATGTATATCTCAACACAAACGAGTTACGATTTTGTGCTTATCGAAGATGTATTCGTGTGAACTAAATAGAAACCAAAATAACTATTGATGACAATACCAATATATGTGAGCTTAACGATTCGCAACCTCATCTTACCATATATCATTGATTTCCTGAAATCGCTTCACAAATATGTTGGAGATCTCAAACCTTGTTGAATAGGATAAAAGCGTATTGTGTTTCTCCAGGATCCGAATAAAAGATATAATACTGGCCATTCCCAAAAATCTTACCAAGCTAGTGTGGTGAACCAGCGCGATTCACTGTACACGGATCTACAGACTTTTTGAGAGTTAATAAAAGAATCAACGCGTTCGAAAAAACGCTTATACTCAGACCACGTTTTGAGTATTTATTAAATACAGGAGAGCTTAATCAAAAAGACCGAGCTCAATTCGAGAATGAAAGTGTTATGGACATGTTTGGACCAAACAGTTAATCCAACAGATAGACGTTTATACTAGGGTAGCCTGGCGCGATTTGCAGTTCTCTGCAAAAGCCAGCAGCGTGATCTCTTTGGAAACTATAATAAATGATCAAGAAAGACCAATGAATCTCCTACTAAATTAATAAATCATTGAGAACTCATTTTGAAAGGCTCCGAACACGAGAGGCGAAGGGAACTTTAATAAAACTAGGAAGTTTACGAGATGATCAAGAGTAGTCGTAGATAATAAAAGCAAAGAAGATGGAGTAGCAGCGATGACAGGTAAGAACAGACAACTCTCCAGACTGGTTAAAAGTTAGCTTTTAGTTAGCCTTGATCAATCGTCAAGGTGATTGAAATACTTTGGAGAACAGTTCAGCTGGCATCAAGCTGATATTTAGAAGCCTACCACTTATCAATGGGATCTCAATTAAGTGTAAATACCCATAACTAAATAAAAGCAGTAAAGTATATGGTTTTGATGGATTACACCTAATTCTCCCAAATGGTTGTTTGAAATTACCAACAGAACTAAGATAATGATCAGTCTGAGGGCTGGACATACTGTCATCTGGTCTGTTTTAAGTGCTGATGGTGCTATTGGGAAGGGACAGCAGTATTGTTACAGCTTTAAAGAGAAGTTCTGCGTTCCTGATCTTGTCCGTTTCCTTCTTTACTGTGCTAACATCAGGTAGTGTTTCGGTTTGAATTGATACACAATTGTGTCGAGTTCTACGTCGACAACTGATTAAATAAATCTATATTAACTCCAGAGAAACTTGTTTGGAAATGTATCCTTTCAAAAAGGTAAATTCGGTATTTATCAAGGTAAAAGTTAATACACGACACCTGGATAAGTTATGCGCTTTAAGCTTACTTCGACCAATAGTTTTCTTATCACGTTTACGTTCAGCGAACCAGTCTACTCTCCTTTCCACACATGAGAGCGGTGCCGTTCCAGATTTCACACAAGTAACTAACTCCTCAGCCTTGGATAGTTGACTTTGGGCTGCCCTTAACTCTCGCTCCTCAGCTTCTGCAGCCAAGATTTTTCCAATTATAGGTTCCAAGCGGGTAATTTTGGACTGGTAAGTAGCAATAACATCTAGAAAATAAACGCAAAAAACATTACACAGTTTAACTCCTCGAAACATTTGTAGATGAAAAACTAAAATTAATAAATTATGAATCTAAAAATTTTAAAACATATAGGCATTTTCTTCAAGGTATATCCAAAAGTACTATGTTCTAAAGTTGTGTTAAGAGTACATATGAAACAGGTTAGAGACAACTTTGTGCTGTATAATCCCTAGTATCTTTATTTGACGATTATCAGAACGATGTAGACGTGCAAGTGCTAAACGTCACATTAGATCTTTCTATTCGTATATTTTTCTTGACTTTTACATTAAAGCAGACGGATACATTATTTTCGATGGCACTCAGCAAGTAATTAATTAGTCAAGAATAAGAAAAAACTATTTAATAATCCCTAATTTGAAGCTTACTTTGCAATTTACAAAATGCATACTTCCCATAAGTGACTAGTTTCATCTTCCTTCCGTGAGGCGCTATCTTAAATCAGACTGGTTCACTCAAGGCTGTCAATGAAGTACACTCTTACCGTTGAAATAATTTAATCTCAATTGCGAAAACGATTACAGATACATTTTGTCTTTTAGATTTTATTTACTCGATCCACAATTTGTGCAAAACCATCCACTCAAATTTTGATCACGATTTATAACCGTAAATTCTACTAACCATGTATGATTATTATTATTATTATTATTAATGGCTTTATTCTATATTATTAGCAGACTGTAAACATGGTTATCAAAACTTCAGTCACGCGACCAAGTTACTCAAGTAATGATTTAGAGGCTGGTTGTTTTAGTTTTTTCTATTCATATTCATGTCGAAAGTTGTGCAACTTCTACTACTGAATAGAACTTTTATAACTACTGACTAAAACTAACCAAACTGTAGTCGGTCAGTCAGTTATAAACGACGTAGAACCTGGAACATATGCGCAACTGTTCAAATTACCACACTACATAAGCACAACCAGGTAAATTGTCAAGATGAATATCAAAGTAGCAGTGATATCAGTGACAGAAAGAGAATATGATTCGATAAGAATGAATGAATACACAGAATAAAAGGTATGAAATAATTTTCGAACACGGAACCAAAGAACGATAAAAAAAATGAACCCATCTAGACTATGGCAGCTGATTCTGAGACATTATGTTAGTTAAATATGTTTATTAATCATGGGAGAGCGGTTATTAAAACTAACCTGACGCTATAACTCTTGCTTTAACTGGATAAGGTGCTTGTTTCATTATTTCCTTCATCACTTTCCGATCATCCTCACCCACTAAAGACACCGCTCTTCAAATGAAATTATCAATCAAAGTTGATTAAAAATGACAATGTAACCAAAACAATTATTTATTTTTTTTTTTATTATTTATTATTATTAGCTTTATTCAATATTATATTATTTGGTACAAAATCGAATTCTCAGCATAAAGTATTTCAACATGTTTACGTTTCTTATTTCTTCGTTGCTCCTGATGATAAACATTCAGTGATCGCCAGTTGGATGTCAGCAGTTCAGTCAATCGACATATGAATAATGTATATTCTTTTTGCTGCATGTTCCCAGCAAACACGACATCTCTTATTAGGCCTTTTGTAACCTTTATAGCGAAAGGTTGTACAGTTTTCAGAAACGCACCGGAATAGGTTATGTGCTTAATAGCCATAATGATGTATTAAAACAAACAATATTAGATAACTTGTTGAAATATATAGATGACGGGAAACAGGTAGCCCAGATGTTTAAGCAGGCCGCCCAACTCGCAGAATTTAGAAATCTTGTACTAACTAGTAATAGTGATTAAGCTTAAAAGGAACATATTCCATATTTACACAGAAACCTTGCAACAAATAAAACAAACTAGACACTTTCCACCTCAATCCTAATTCAGAATTGATCTTTATTTTAGTAGCTTCTTTTACTTAGAAATCTTCGTCTTAATCGCTTGATTTTTGTACATAAGATGGTGAGTAGTTTTCATATAAACAACAGTAGTATATAGCAATTATATACTTTGAACTCTCAATGCAATCAAATCTTAATTATAAGTTTTGTAAGGATCAGATAAGTTTTAAAATAACAAAGATTAATAAATTCGACGAGAGTTTGTTTATTCATTGAAAAAAAACGACACAACATCTATTGATATAGATGAGTAACACGGTATGAATTGTTGAGAGATGGAACTAAACTAAATGGAATATAGTTCGATAAAAGCTGAAGTTCTAACCGTTTGCAAGTTGATTTGATTTTTATATTGGTATTTCTTTTTTCAGTTATTATCATATTCAGAATCAGTTGTGATAGTTTACAAGTTTTGATGTAAAGAATAATTACCTGGTATAAATGTTTACTCTGTGCCCCTAGTAAGAGTAAGCAAAAACTGACTGGATTGTTCATTTACTAAAATAACTAAACAATTACTCAACAAGCTATAATACGTGCCATAAGAAATACATCGCTGAGTTATAAGAACATAGCTTCCTATCAACGTCCAAAAAGAGGGCATATAACTAAGTGATTTTCTGGTGTTTAACTGTCGTTGCCCAACAGTAAACAGAAACGTAGAAAAAAACATAACAAATACTGGGAAAGCAAAAGCCTATAAACAGGAACTCACCGACCGACATTCATAATTCTAGCGGTACGACCAACTCTGTGTACATACTGCTTCATAGTTTGAGGTAAAGTATAATTGATAACCTTAAAATTTAAAAATCTTTGTTGTTAAGTTAATAGCAACACTAGGACTTTTATTATGGTAGCTAACAAAACAATCATAAGAAGTAAGATCTTCCAAACAGTAATCAACTTGTGAATACATCAGAAATGATTCTTTAATCAATGATATTTCTATGTAATTTTCCTACGGATTCACTGAACAACTCAATTTTTAGTTCGAAAATAACTAAAATGGATACCACGAGGACCATACACTAAGTGTACCCAATCCACACACAAAATTTATGTATATATATATATATATATACTTCGCTAAATTCCTAGCTTTGATTTGATGGCAAAAAAAAGATTCTTACCAAATCTATTGTCCTAATAACACTAATGTGCGCATAGCCAGCAGGCAATTAGTGTACACAATATTACAAAAATGTTTTTCTAACATTTTCATGTACGAAGATAAGAAACAACAAATGAAACTGGGTATCATTAGAATTAAAAATGTTTCGTGCTACATTTACTACAAGTAAAATTCTGATAGTACATAAACATAAGTAATTACCGATTCACGTTTGTATAACTAGTTTTATACCTCACACAACCCCAAAATAATAGTGATTATCATGTATGCCTACTAATACTAAACACATATTATACATAGGTCAATTGTTAAGACAATCTATATCTACACGTAACCTGTTAGTCATAGAAAACGTAGGTCGTGATACATGTGTATCAGCACACCATGAAACACTTCACATCAGAAAATAAAGGGGGGATTAACCAGTCGAAAACTGAAAGGATGAGACTGATATATATTCTAGTCCAAAAATGACACTAATAAGCTGGTCATTGCATCAAGCATCAATGTAGTCTCAATTACTCTTTGAAGAAACTGAGGGCCAAAAATTAACCCAAAGTTGTTACCACTTATTTTTGAGAATCTGTAGCATTTTGTACTGTTACACGCCTGCATGGATTATTCTAGCTTTTGGACGAATAAACTGATCTAATCTTTCCAAGTAACTGTGCACACATATGTTTGACCAAGTCGGTTACTCACGTTGAACCTTGATCCTGTTTTAAAAATGTGTGTATGCTAGTACGTATGTATCTGTACAATTTTATTTCTTCTATGTTTATAAATTTTGAGTCATGCTTGGTAAAATCGAGTTGTCTGAGAAGCCTTCTTCCATGTTGCACATTTCACTGCCTTTCTGCGTACATAAACACCTGCAATAAACTCTTCCAACTCAAACCGTATTTCACTTTTATTATCACGGTTGTCCAACGGGGTTGGTTTAAGTATAATATACGAAATAAGACGGATGATTATTTTATGGTTCACTTATCGTCGTTTATTATGGAATCAGACTTCGGGCACTATAAATCCCTACAAATACAAAGTAACATGACATATATTCAGTCTAGCTTCTTGCTGAGTCTTACAATTGCCAAGTTAATCAAATAAATATCAAAAGTGAAGCTCAATGAGTATACGGTAAAGTATGTTTTTTACAGATTCAGACAAATCTGAAGTAATTAGATATGATCAAACGATGGAAATATTTATAACGTTTGACAAAACGTGATTGACTAAAGGTTAGTTTGTTAGAAATAACACAGACAGTGATTTTCGGCAAATAACAAACATCAGAGTTGTACTCTTGTAAATATTATCATCAGGAAAACTAATTAGCCCATCACTTGAATAAGGAGAGTGCTGCAATGAGGTAGTTTTTGATAGACACTCAGTGGGTTGGTTAAGCTGAAATGTTGGCGTTTTGTACAACCCAACAACCTTGCTGTTTACTTTAAAAATATCAAAGTACTTGATATACAGTATAACAACTGAAACAACAAAGGCGCAATTGAAACTTACTGTCTGTACATTGGGAATATCCAAACCTCTTGATGCTAAGTCAGTTGCCAAAAGAATATCAACAGGGCGTATATCAGGATTATTCATTTCAGTAAGCTGGTCAGTCGCGCTTTTATTTTTACATTCATCACTTGTACCAACATACGAGAAACGCTTCAAAGCCTCCAACCTCTGTGCTTGAGTCATATTGCCATGTAACTCAGTACATGAAAGACCAAGCAAACCTAACATAATATGCATTTTGTGACAATCCTTCTTAGTTGGTAGGAAAACTATGGTCCGTTTACGAAAATGACGCATCAGTAAGGCTACGACGATCGCTCGTCGATCATCCTCTCTGTGTGGACGGATGCGAACAAATTCTTGATGTAAGCATTGGGCTACAGCAGTTGCTTGATTGAGGAATACTTGTACTGGGTCGCGAAGCGAAAGTACAGCAAGTTCTTTAACCTGATCCATAAAATAATGATACAAAAAATGATATAAACTATCCACACAGTAGAAAAATCACGAAAAGTACTATATATATCAGAATAATTATACGCATGTAGAATTACCACATAGCCAATTGAGTAAAGTCCCAGAAAATAAAATAAAAACCAGTTTATTTACACATATACGCCTAAAAAAAACAGCATTATACGCATAGTAGTAAGAAATACATCAAAACTCCACAGTGACTATAACCATTTACCGAGCTAGAAATAAATATTGGAACCTATGCACATCCACTAAGTACATAGTTGTAAAGTAATACAAAGAGGACTGAGGTACATTATACTGATCTTTTGACAAACAGACTGAACTATCACCTGTGCCATAAATTATGGAAGTTGACAAAATCTAAATATACTTTCACAGCACCCGACTGAGTGCACCTGACAAAACTTCCAGATGTGACAATGTCAACGCGTCTAACTGCTACACTCTTCATGGTCAGATGGCATCGACGCGAACCAGGAGAGAAATTCCCTACAAAAGTTTGGTATTACTACTTATGTTACTTAGATTCCGTTATTTCAACAACTGCACCAAATGAAACAATGGGTGCGCTAAATTATCTTACCAGGAATTAATAATTATTCTATAATCTAACAAAAACAATACATGAGATTCACTTAAGGTATCACTAATCAAAAATTTATTTTATTTTTTGTTTTATTTAAACACAAACATTGGTACAAAGAGGGAACCAAATACATATGCGCCAAACGAAACAATCAATTTGTGTGAGGGCTGATATACTGGCTGGGCGCCCAAATCAAAGCGAAATTGACGAAGCCAAGATGACTTAATGACCAGTCGTTTACAAAGTATGGATCATGAGATAACTATTAATAATCCCCCACATAGGTTTAGTCCATTTGTCGCACGAGCACCAAAACATCTTTTTTTTCAGAAATTTTGCAAATGTGCTTGGTAAATTATCACACAAGCGACGAAACCTAGACATGATATCAGTCCATGAAAACAAAGACTATTGAAATAAGCCATGCAGGTAGGTAGGTGCAGACTACCTGATTAAGATCTGCATGAATATCGTAACCAATAGTAAGACACTCTGAATGGCATGGTTCAGAACCATTTGCAGTGGTGCAAGTGCACTCACTCTTTGTCTTCCCTTAGATCCCAAGTTTCTAAACCCCTCATAATGTCTTTCCTGACCGTTGCTGCTACCTTGACGTGGTGGTCGGGCTTGCCTATCGTGATGATCCAATCGAGCTATGCTGGCTGGAACAATCGTTCCTCGAGGTCCTACCATGCCAGACAGGTCGGTTGAAGAGCGGTGAGACTAAAAGCAGCAAACCAAAGGTCCGAAGGCGAAGTCGTACTGCTGACTGTACAGAGGTGTGAAAGCAGTAAGGTGTTTCCTTCAGACAACCAGCATGACAGCGATGCTGCCTTCCCACAAGGAGGGGTGGGGTTAGAAAAGGTCGACCCTAAAAATGCACACCTCGCCTTATCCCACGGATATCCGTCTCCGGCGGTAAGGTTTTTTTTGAAGAACGGAGCTAACACAAAAACTACCCACAAAAAGGTCGTGTGTGACCGACCTCAAGCAGTTGTCCCTTGGGCACTGCGGTCACGCTCTCAGGTCATTAAGACCACTTCTAACCCAATTTCCTTTTCAGGTACCTCTAGAAGAATCCTTCCACGGTGTGGGCAACCGGGAAGTGATAACTGCCCTCATACCTCTAACAACACTCAAGACCACTGTATTCATAATCAATCTCCTTCTTCAATTCCTACTACCTTGACTTTCAACACAAAACTTCCTCTCTCGGTTTCCTCCTCAAGTGTCACCATGGCCAACGATTCTAGTGCGCGAAACGTTGTCCCAGGTCTACTAAAACCTCGCTTCAAACTACACATTGGGGCCTTCAACGTACGTACTTTAAGCCAAATCGGTCAACAGGCCTCCTTAGTTAAAACCCTATAATCTCGTACCATTGGTGTATGCTGTGTCTCCGAAACACGCATACAGGATCCCAGTGTGGTCATTCACTTGACCTCACCTCGCCAAAATGGACAGCCAACGAAATACACCCTCCGTGTATCTGGCGACCCGTTGGCTAGTTCTCGCGGACTTGCAGGTGTAGGCATAGCACTAAGTACAAGGGCAGAACAGACACTACTAGAATGGATCACCTTTAACAGTCGCCTGTGTGCTGTCCGGCTGAATGGCTCCGTAAGAACTCGGAAGGATAGGGACACACGTCGTTGCCTTTTCGTCGTTTCTGCCTACGCTCCCACCGACTGCAGCCATGATGAAGTGAAAGATGACCTTTACAGAAAGCTCTCTGAGCTTCTTCAGAAAGCTAAGCGCTCAGACATAGTACTCATAGCGAGTGACTTTAATGCCCAGGTAGGCAGCTTACATCAAACAGAAAGACATTTAGGTGGGTGTTTTAGTATTCCGGCTCAACGAACCGATAATGGTGATCGTCTGTTGCAACTATGCTCAGACAATCGTTTATTTTTAGCAAGCACTAATTTTAAACATAAGGAGAGACATCGTCTAACATGGCGACCACCTGCATTAAACCAACGATGGACTCAAATCGATCATATTGTCATCAGTCATCGTTGGAGAGGCTCAATAGAAGATTGTCGCTCGTATTGGAATACTTGTTTAGACTCTGATCACGCTTTAATACGAGCGCGCATTTGTCTGCGCCTCAATGGACGCAGGAAAAGTACACTAAGAAGACCCATTAGGATTGAACTGGAGGACGAGAAAGCCAAATGCGAATTCCAGAAACAACTGAGTTCACATCTAGGCAGTTCTGTAAACAAGATTGACACAGATGCTGCTTGGAAAGACATACGAACAGCTGTGGAAACAGCAGTTACATCTATTAGTCATTTAAACCATAGGGCTCCAAAAAACCAGTGGATTTCTTCTAAGTCTATTTCACTGATGGATTCGCGTAAACTCATCCCATCAGGCTCTGAACATGACGAAGAGCGTAAACAAATTAGATCCAGGTTAACTAAAAAACTAAGGAACGATCGTGAGCAGTGGTGGGCAACGAAAGCAAAAGAGATGGAAAAGGCAGCGGCTGTAGGGAACACCAGGCAACTATTCAGACTAATAAAAGAAACCGGAATTAAGAAGTCAAGTGTAAGTGAGACAATCTCCGAAAAAGACGGAACCCTTATCTGCTCTCAACCCAAACGTTTAGAACGATGGGCGGAACACTTTAAGGAGCAGTTTAGCTGGCCTTCAGCTACTGCACAACTACCCACTATTCCTAGAAAACCTGAATGGAACATTGAAGTAGGCCCCCCGACCCTACTTGAAGTTCAAAAGGCTATAGGTAATCTGGAACGAGGAAGAGCAGCTGGTCCTGATGGATTGGCTCCAGAGGTCTTTAAATATGGTGGTCCGATTTTAGCGATTAGGTTGACTAATATTCTGGCTAAAATCTGGGAGACGGATGTAATCACATCCGACTGGTCACAATCTCTGATTGTCCCAATATATAAAAAGGGATCAAAATCATCCTGCGATAACCATAGAGGGATTAGTCTGACTAACATAGCATCTAAAATACTAGCCTCAATAATTATCGGGCGCCTAACTAAGACTCGTGAACTGCAAACACGAGAAAATCAGGCTGGCTTCAGACCTAGTCGTGGCTGTATCGACCACATATTCACCATTCGTCAAGTTTTAGAGCACAGACACGCTTGTCGGCGTCCGACAATGATAGTTTTTCTTGACTTGAAAGCAGCATTTGACTCTGTAGACCGAGAGGTTCTGTGGCAGTGTCTGTCATTGAAAGGTGTACCTGAGAAGTACATAAACCTTGTGAAGGCTCTTTACTCGAACACTACCAGTCGAGTGAGAGCTTATGGAGAACTGTCATATGATTTTACAACCTCATGTGGTGTCCGTCAAGGCTGTCCACTATCCCCATTTTTGTTTAACTTCATTATAGACCTGTTGCTGGAAATAACACTCTCTGCTACTGAATTTACAGGAATTGATCTCCTACCAGGGGGACCACTAAGCGACTTAGAATACGCAGATGACATAGTCCTGTTTGGTGAAGACGCTGGCAAAATGCAGAGTCTTCTGTTGGAACTCAGTAATAATGCCAGGATGTTTGGGATGCGATTCTCCCCATCCAAATGTAAATTGTTACTCCAGGACTGGCCTGCATCAACACCTGAACTAAGGATAGGGAGTGAAGTAGTCGAACGCATCGACAACTTCACTTATCTTGGAAGTCTGATCAGCCCTAATGGGTTGGTGTCTGACGAAATCTCAGCACGGATTCGAAAAGCTCGTTTGGCTTTTGCCAACTTACGTCACCTATGGCGAAGACGAGATATCCGTCTATCAATTAAAGGACGAGTATACTGCGCATCAGTTCGCTCTGTTCTACTTTATGGTTGTGAAACATGGCCATTAAGAGTAGAAGATACTCGTAGGTTACTAGTATTTGACCACAGATGCCTTAGAAATATTGCTC
Organism: Schistosoma rodhaini; assembly: GCA_944470415.2. Lineage (NCBI taxonomy): Eukaryota > Metazoa > Platyhelminthes > Trematoda > Strigeidida > Schistosomatidae > Schistosoma > Schistosoma rodhaini. Next base: position 11,967,859 of record OX104037.1, read on the forward strand.
GCATCTGCTGGGATCACCGGGTAAGTAATAGTGAGGTTAGACGCAGGGTATTAGGGAACGATGGTAAATCAGTTGTTGAGGTGATGAATCTTCATCGACTGAGATGGTTGGGCCATGTGTTACGTATGCCTGAACACCGATTACCACGACGCGCTTGGATGACTAGTGTAGGGGATTGTTGGAAGAGAGTTAGGGGCGGCCAAACCAAAACATGGCATCAGTGTTTGAAGTCACTAACTTCTAGTCTGAGCCATGTTGGCAGATGCAGACTACCTGGTTGGGGTCCGCGTGACTATCGTAACCAATGGTTGGAGACTCTAGGTGACATGGCTCAGAATCGATCACAATGGCGTAGGTGTATACACTCTTTATCTTCCTTTAAACCTTGAAACTAAAATTGCTTCATATCTCTCTTCCTTCCTGTACTATATCCTTATATACAACCTATAATTTATATACTACTACCACCACTAAATTAATTACTTCTATGAACCCGGTGTTCATCTTGTTGTGCTAACGAGGTATGGCAACTTGGACCGATGCATAAATGTGCCTGGTCCTACGTTGTAGCTGACTGACTGACTGACTGACTCATAATGTCTTTACATTAATAATAATAATAATAATAATAATAATAATAATAATAATAATAATAATAATAATAATAATGATAATAATAATATGTATTAATAATAATAAGATTTTCGCAGATCGCATCTTCGATATCTTATCTTTCCTACTAGCATTAATATTATTACTACCTCTACTACTCTGGGACGCCCTGACAATTTTATCTCACTGTGCTAATAGGAGGTGGCAACCTGAACCGATGTATACATGTGCCAGTTTCCAAATTCAGTTTTACAGACTAAGCTAAATAGGGGAAAGACTAATTTTCGAGCTCTAAAGTTGAAATTCGTGGAAAAACAACCCAAATTTTACCACAAAAGTAATTCGACAACTTACATTTTCCGTCATTGTAGCAGAAAACAGCAAGGTCTGTCGTTTTGTGCTGCAGAATTTAATAATTTCTCCTATTTGCTCTGCAAAGTATTCGTCTAAAAGTCTTACAAAAAAACAATAAATACGATACCTACTTGTCAGCCTCGTCCAATACAAGGTATTCGATGTGTTGTAAGTTAAAACTGGGAGCATTTGAGAGGTGATCGATTAGACGTCCCGGTGTTGCAACTACCAAATCGGGATTCAATCTCAAGGAAGCCTCCTGTGAGTGTAAATCAAGTCCTCCTATTTATTCAAAAATATGTTTGACAATAGAGTAACTCACCAGCTGCCAACTGGATTCTGAGCTTTGGACAATATTTAACTAGTTTTTCGGCGACGTTGAAAATCTGCACAGCTAACTCTCTAGTCGGACTGATCACAAGGGCTCGAGTAACTGCATGATTAAAATCAGTTGGCTTTTTTGCTAGTCTCTCCAAAATAGGTAGCAAAAACGCCAACGTCTTACCGGACCCTGTCCTGGCACAAGCACATATGTCACGGTGAAGTAACGCGACGGGGATGCATGCGCACTGGATAGGAGTTGGTTTGTCTAAGGACATTTCAGTAAGTGACTAATGCTGAGAACAATTTATTCTGCGCTTACTTTAAGTAATGGTTTAGCTAAACTGAGTTCTATAAATGAAGACACCTGCTTGTATTTTGTAACAGCATGAGCAAAATTAAATTTTTCTGACTTTTAACAAATGGTAAACAAAGACACACGTTTACCTCATCCTTTTTCTTGCGGACACGATTATTTTTATCTCTAACGACGTCTATAATCTATTAGTTAAAATGACAACACAATTACCTGTAAACTGAGTAGTGGAACTTTCATCTTCTAAAACTCCTGGTGGAACAGCATCACTGCAAACCTCAACACTTTCGTCGGAGCATATGTCTTTGCGGTAGGTCTCTATTAAGGTATCTACTAATCTATTAATTGATATATGGGTGGATGATATATTTTGAGCATCCACAATTGGTGCGATATCCTAGAATACCATTTGATTGGCGAAAAATGAAAGGAACTTACTGGCGTATCGAATGAGAAATTCGGATTAAATATCATATTTAACAGAAATAGGATCTACAAGTGACTGCTGTTGAAAACCTGTAAAGATAAAGAAAACTCTACAGTACTGATTCAAAGTTCAGAACTGATTGTAAATGCTCATGTGAGATTCATTTACTGGGTTTGTAACAGAAATGATATGACAATAACTTAAGCTATTACTTGACAATATATATGGAAACCGTTCTACCGTCTTATATACTAAGCAAAATGATTGAATGAGGACTACATTTGAAACTAAACGGAGATACTACGTCAAACCGAAATACTGACCTCACAATTACTTCATAGTGGGATTGCCAGATAATTTCAAGGATAACAGTTGGGAATTACTAGCTAATCTGGCTAGTGATTTTATTTCGTTTACTATAACTTATCAACCCTTTGAACCGACATGTTGGCTAAATATTTAGGAGTTATATCAGAGCTAGTGAAATGATTGTCGATGAAATCTAAAAATACATTTAAAAAGGCTTATCTGGAACTTGTAAATTTGCAAAACTTATGAAACCGCAGTATCCAACTATCAGTTGAATGAGGGGCATCATGCGCATCACTTTGACTTGTGATATTATACAACCATACGGCACAATCATTAAAGGTGAAATATGACAAAACCGCAGATGATCACATACTTATCATTAAAGTACTGCTGGTGTCCGGTCAAACTACTAGATAGATAAAATTGGTGCTAGACCTAGTCCTAAATAAGCACTCGAACTATTCCAAGACAAAATCTCTGGTAGCAAAAAGCTTTACATGGCATTCCAATACTAAGTGAACTACCAATCTTTACTTAACTTTTCCAATCAACTAACGCTTTCGAACATTATCTCATTATATGGTGATACACGAACCACCCAGCTAAATATCAGTGTTAGGAAATGATACAAATACTTTGAACTTTCGAAATGTAATTTTTCTTCAAGACGGAGAGGCAAACGTACTTGCACGCACCTTCTAAAATAGACAGTTCCAAATGGCTGAAATCATATATGTGTGGTTGTTTGAGTGCTAGGGGTGACGTGGCAGGTGAAATAATTCTATGTATACCTAAGACCAAAGAGGCTTATAAAACTTTGCTAAACATGAAGAGGTGCAGTCCCATGGTAACCGGTGACCAACAATTGGTTCATACGCCATTTGTTCCCTCAGGATACTGGAGCCCATGGGCGCCATTGGTTTGGAATCAGGGTTTTCCAACTTCCCTAAGTGGACTTTCTGTGCCCACCAATCCGGTTAAAGTACTGGACATTCGCCCTTTGTCCTCTCAATTTTGTAAACACCCCTGCCACGAGAAGGCAGTGAGTAGGACCTTCCTGGCAGAGGCTGTATACGCGTGGCTGTGTGAGAGCATTTCGAGAGAGTGGGCAGGTACTCCCCACTCTCGGCCGTACCAGGGCATCTGGGGGCTGATAACATTAATGAGTACCTGGTTGATGAGCCACATTAATTATTTTTATGTTTCAATGACTGTTTACCTAATGTAATATGTCTGTTCTGTTTGAGAACTTAGTAACTTGAAGGTATGAGGGTTCAAAGCCATAAGTTTGTTTGACAAACCTCTAGACATTTTAATTATATCATATAATAAAATCCCAATATCTGCTTTATTACCCCCCCACCCATAGTTTTGATAGTCTCAATGAAATAATTTTGTTTTAAAGTACCTGAATTTCACACACGTCACGTCTGCACGCTTCTACATAGAATTCTGACCATGTATATGCATACTTGGCAGACGTTTTTTACTAACCACATATAACTATAGCCACACCTGGAAACGTGTTTGACAACTAGATTATGAAAATTTGAGTAATCGACTAGAATTTCACACCACTGTGGGCTTGGTTATATGCGCAGAAATTATTTTCTACAAGCACCAAGAAGCGGTGATTTCGCTATCAATAATACCTGACATCAATCAGTGGTTGAGGGTTAAAACACGCTTTAGTAGTGTGAACAGCCTTAACAAAACGTGTTTCCTATGATCAAATTAGTGAAATCACACTCAGTAACTAAATTACATGCAATAGACGCACCGAAAAGCAGACAAACATAAGTTTATCTGCTTCATATCGCGTAGTATGATTATACAGAACTGCTAAACGGTAGTTTCCGTAAATTACTGCTTACGAGTCTTTAATACCACATTATACTTAAGTATGATACATACCATATGACGTACATAAATCGGACCAAACAATTAAGCTCAGATTTAGTTTCATAAACTTTACCAATCTCCTGATTTTGAGGAAAATTTCACCAATTTAGAGAAAGCTCCACAGAAACGTTTTGAAGCAGTGAGATTAAAAACCTAAAAAGTTTTCCGTGTTCTGAGGGAAACTAGAAATTTTTTGACGGCTTCAGGGTAAACCTCGAAAGTCCCGAAGATTAGATGACCCGATTTGCTCAGATACATTCGGAGAACCGTCCCATTAAAATTCTGGGACGGAAATACAATACTACGCTTACGAAAATTATATTGAAATTACGAATCAGTCAAGTACAATATGAGCTATTACGAAAGTCTGGAGAAAACTGAATTGCTAAACCAATTATAATTAGGTTCCGAAACATTGAGGCTTAATAATATGAACTTTAGAAACTCAACGATTTTTGCTACATACAGAGGTCATTATTGCCGTGCAGAGAATAATATAAAGGAGTATAACTTATGGATTATTACTTATGAGACAAACCAGATCCAGGTGACGGTAGCGCAAGGAACGGATTGCCGCGGCACAATAATTAATAACTTGACCCGTAATAAGGTACTTTGTCACATTATTTACTACTTGTATTTGTGATTGTTCTTAGAGGTCAGTAAAAAGATGCTGGGAACCTACAAAATTTTTATTTTTTTTGCTATATAATCACGAATAGTAATTTGATAAATTTTATAACTAGAAGTATTTGTGATTAGTTCATTGACATTCGCTTTGTTGCCTAGTGGGCTATGAAGAAGCAACTTGGCAAATCAGTTAAAGAAGTCATATTTCACAGAATAACGTCCCGTAAATCAATGAAACTGGATTAAACCACCTAATCCAGGTTTCATAACAGATTCCGACTCACCTCAGCGTGTCAAAAGGAGAAACTATCGATTTAATAGCAGGGCTTTGCGGCCTCTCCTACAAAAAGCAATAAAACAATGAGGACATTTTTAATCTCACCAGGAAGAAAAATGGCGTCATGCTGATATCAGAATAGAGTTGTGCCGATTGTTAAATTTTATTGAGATCACGAAGCGATCAAAAGTGATCGAACATTGATCAATTATGTTTTTGCTATGCATCCTAAACAGTGACGCCACGTTTACGATTTCAATAATTTTCGTTAGTTGAGTAACTAGATATCCATGCAGCCACGATAAAATATCCAGAAACATGATTGAATGAAGTCGAGGCGAAACATTTTGTGGTGTTTGTATTAACCAACGATTTCTTTGTACTTGATGACTACTTGATTTCGAACATCAAATACATTACATTTGTTCGTGCTTATCTAGCACTTCTTGATTGAATTGCCTTATTTCTGGGATTCCTAGTTTATAATATAATTCAAATACTCCTCATATTCACAAACAATTTTGTTTGTAAACACTTGGTTCTATTTCGCCTTATTTGATTTATTTAGGGAATTCTTAGTTCCTATAATATTTCAAATACTTTTAATTATCTTATCGAGATGGAACCTGTGGTGGAGCGGTTGGACATACATTCAAACTTTGATGTGGATTATATGGAAAGTTTCGAAAGCTGGTCTATGACTAAGGAAAATGTTGAGGATGGCAATATTGTGCATCATTTCCTTACACTCATCGCAACAGAAGCATATAGCTTAATAAAAGCTTCGTCATTTCCATACATGCCGATTTTACTCCCTCATGCAACTCTCAAGCAACTACTACTGTACCATGTAAAGTATACAAATTTCGAAGGCGGTAAAGGAAAAGAATCAGTGAAATGATTCGCCAGGACATCAGGGATTCCATTACTTTACTACGTGGTTGCAGTTCAATACGTAATCAAGGTTATTCCGACAACAATTCACTAAATTGTGAAACAGTTCACGAAGGTGAGCACAAGTTTGTTAAATGCTTGTTCTGTGGCAAGTTTCCCTCAGGTAAATCATGTGTATTTCGTAGTGCTAAATGTTTTAATTTTGTTAAAATTGAACGTATTCGGGTATTTTGTTAAACTACTGTTCATTCCGATGCAATTTATGCCGAAGTTTGTAATTTCGATCCTATTAAATTAAATGTTTCAAATGAATCATACTCTGATCAGATTCATGATATTATTTTACCAAATTCGCGTTGTTCCCATGATTCATGTATTTATAACGAAACTATTTACAAATATGTGGAAGATATATCGAGTGCGCCAAATCGTGATCAGAACTCTGACTTTATCAGATATTGTTTGTTCTGATGATTCATTTATTTCTAGTAAAGTTTTAAGTGGATGTGAGGAATAAGTTGTAGATGAGTTAAAATCTGATTACAGCTCTCATGGTGTCACATCAGATGTTATTTGTTCTCACAGTGGATTTATCTCTGTGATATCCCTAACGAACATAACAAATATGTTGATATACGGATGAGTCGAATCCTAGTCGTATTTCTGATGTTATTTTATCAGATGTTGGATATTTTCAAAACCAATGTGTGTAGAGTAGAATCCGTAGTCAGTCGCATGATGAATCAGAGGGTATAGCAAGTTTTCCCGAAGCAATCTGAGAACTAGTTTGCCCGGATATGAACTTCGCAAGGGCCAAAAATCCTAATCGAGTCCAAGATTATCCTAAAGGATCTGCGGCAGATGTATATTTTCCATTTGATTGTTTAGCAGGTGAATCAAGCCTAGATAAATCACATGTGATAATTAAACATATCAACGCATACTTATCTGTGTATTCTAGTATGAATAAGAAAAGGAATCTGTATCATATTTTTTATGCAAGTCGAAGTCACATGATTGAATGCCTCAGATTACGTATCAGTGTGTATTCCTAAATAATAACATATGATAGTCGAAATGTGAGATATAAGAAGATAATGCAAATTTGGAAAGTCGAATCAGTCATGATATTGAGACATAAGGAACCTACATGATTTTGTGGGGGAAGGTAATGTTGAAAAGTCTACGATTCAAATTCTAGATATCGGTGGTTTCAGTACACAACTGACATGATAATTGTATACAATTCCAAGACCCAGGTGAGTCCATTCCAATTTCAGTCGTTAATTCTAATACTAAATAGTATATCCTAGATCATAAAGAGTCTACTGATAATACACAGTCGGACAGACTTATAATGAATCTAATGGGAAGACGTTCAATTGATTACAGAAACTTAGATCTCAACTTAAGCTGTGGCGGATGTGATGTTTGTATGAACTAATGATTCCTTTGTACTTGATGACTGCCTGATTTCGAATTTTCAAATACAATAAGTTCATTTGTACTCACTTGGTTCTATTCGGCCTCAGTCGCGTTACGCCTGGGACTCCAAATGAACACAATTATTCAAATGGGTCCAATTATCACACTTACACCAACAAAATACTCTACTTAACTGTCCGAAAATGTTTTTCAGTTGAATATTCAAACGACAGTCAAATAATAACGCCTAAAATTGTTTATGCCAGATAATATTATACAATTCTCTGATTCAAATACATACACCATAAATACAAGTCTACAACCAACAAGCGCGCCTTGCTGTTTCGCACCTTATAGTGACAATACAAAAGGTATCATTAAGACAGAGGTTTTATGTCAATCGTATCTTTTATGTATATAAAACTTTCAAATATACCGAATGACTGTTGACTGCGGATAACTATCCAAGAGCTTATATTATTTGGGATATATATATAAACTGAAAATAGTTTGTTATTTATTCAGTATGCTGTAAAAAGTTAAATTACCCGTCACCTAATATGTGTGGTGGACCAAAACGTATGTCAACCAAAAATAGCAGTAAAGATATTACGTCTAAAGTTTATGTAACAATTAACAGTTAATAAGTTAATTACACACAAATAAAAGTAAAGGGAACGTTACTTAAGTCTTCAGGCTATTGCGTGTTCGTCTGAATTTGGTCCAGATAATCCACAATTATAAAAGATTAGTAATCCCAATATGGACGATAAGGATCCAGTAGATTTATCAGGCGTAGAATTCAATAAGAATGTCACAATTGTCTATAAACGTAGATGGTATGCAATCAATATTTCATTTAACATATTTGCAGACATAGCAGAACGATGCAGATGTGAGTTAGAGTGTATATATTGAGGAGCAGTAACAATGTCGCGATATGTTGTACTCAAAAAGGAAGGAAGTCAAGTTACACGTGTTCAAAGTAATACACTTAAACAACAAGTACAATTGTTTAATGCTAAATGTACAGAATATGGAAATACACAAAATACATACAAAAACTACGAAAGATTGTTTACAAAATATGATTTATAGTCCTGTCTCCAGATATGCATCAGAACATAAAGTAGCCGCAATCAGTTTACAGTCTTGAGGAAGCCATGTCATTCGGTCAGAGTCACACCCAGTATAGAACCCAGCACGTATGTTCACCTGATAAAGTGGCTGAACCGGATCAGCTAGAGCGGTAGCAAAGCAGTATGAATAGTATCAGTATCGGTGGTGATGGAAAAGAATTAACGTGTTTCTGTGAAATAGTATCACAAATTCCCTGATTTTCAATAACCGTTTATTTAATGTCTGAAGGTTATCGACCGTTTTCAAGTGCATCTGCCTCCTCTATATGTTTCTGTTCCACTGCCGACCACTAATCACGTTATCTATGTTCCAAGCTTGAAGTGTTGTGTTTCGGAATGTCCTCTATTTCATAAAACGTGACTAAAATCGAGTGATCTCCCTCAAACGTATGATCCTATTCACTGATAGACATCACTGCTACTCTCTGGAGATTATGCCAATATACTTCAAGGTAGACCTCATTTCGATGGTTGACTAATTCCTCACATATTTGTTATTGTAGCATAGTCCTCAAGTTTAAATTATCAAGCCAAAATTCAAAAGGTCTTTTTGTTGTGGATTTCCAACGCCCACCAAGATGAAAACAAATGTGTGCTAGTACTAGATAATGATCAGAGTCTAAACATGTACTACAGAGTGGGAGACGGTCTTCTATGGAGAAAGGGTGGTGGTGATAGGGTCTATTTGATTTCACGATCGTTTCCATTTTAAGTCTCCATGTCAGACGACATCTCTTCTACTTATGGTTCTTTCCTCCTAGGGACAGGCGATTTTCTGGGCATTGTCGCAAACTTTGCCTGTTTGGCAAACCAGTGTGAAGATACGACTAGTATTCTGATTTTGCAACCTGCTAACAGTAGCACCTTCTATATACGAAGCTTTCTTCCGACCAATGGAAATCAGAAGTCAGACGAGAAAAGGTAGGAAAGATATATTTGATACGTTATCAGTATATCGAGAAGCGTTTGTTCTAAGCTGGCTAGTGAAACGTAGGAGCTGTGTCCCACGCTGAGTCGAGACGTGATGTGGTACGGATGCATGACCGATGCCTTCAGTTAAACAAGTCCACTTAAACAATGTGGTCAGCATCCAATGTCGAACACTTAGAAAGTTATTGATTTTGGGGAATTATTTACAGCTACAAGTACAATATATGATCCAAACAAGTGTCCTTCAATTCTTGATTTACACACCCAGGCACTGAAATCCCCTAATATAATTAAGTCATATGAGAGTTTGGCTTTTTGAAAGAGGGTAGATATTCTTCTGTTAGACAAATCTTTAATACCATCGGAATTACAGTCAGGGGTAGTGTAGACAGATACGGCGAATGGACAATGGTGCATATCCTTATTATTCCTAGGGTGGTCTTAGGAGAACAAGAATGACATTTTGTCAGCTCGAATAGCTGACATTCATGGTTTATGGTGTTAAAATTTTATGGAAAGTGTAGATAATAAGAATGGAAGAAATGTAAAGAACTTAAGGAGGTAATTGGTCGTGAAAAAGAGGATAGGAACTGCTTCAATAGATAAAAAGGCGTTGAAAGTGAAAAGTATATAAAACAAACTACTAACTAAATAAGTTCAAGTAGTAAGGCCATCCACATTATCATAAACATTTTCAGTTAGTAAAACTTATAAAAAGCTTGAAACCCTTGATTAAACCGAAATAAAATATATTTTCGATTGAGCACCAGCCTACAGGACTTTTGTCTGATCTTCATTGGTGAGATCGTGGATGATTACTGTTGAGGAGACACATTCTGAGGCAAAACAGTTTCACAAAAATTCTAGGCTGGACATTTTCACTCTAAGGCATTCAAAATCAATCCTCCATTAAGACATATAACCATGTAAGGGAACGGCACTCACTTATTGCACTCCTATGTTGTTTTTAATACAATGTCAGGCCTACATGGGTTATTCTAGCTCCCATACGCACTGATTTATTCATCCTTTTCATGGCACAGTTTGATTTTGTCAATTATTCGCTTATTAACATTGACAGTTTTTATATGGAAGTAAATGTGTAATTGCTTACCCTATTCATTACGTGTCTGTAAATTGATTTTGTCTGACTATAAATATTGAGCTATGTTTGATCAAAACGAGTTGGCTCCCTATCTTCTCCGCTCCGCTCCCCATTTCTTATTCTGAATGTCTGTCTGGACAAACGAATGCTTGTTATTCCGTATGTTTTGTCTAACCATCAAGTCTTTCCTTTCTACTTACCTTTTATCACAATTAACATCATTATTAACGATTATTTTCTACAAACTTTGTAGTTTGTGTTTATAATAATATTGATTCTCATTTTATTTCTAAATCATAGCTATAAAAATCTACATTTATATTTACTTTTCGACGCCGGCCTAACATATTTCGAAACTGTGCAGAAGCTATTAATAAATGGTGGATATTACGTAAACATTATTGGAACTACTGCATTTAAATCTACAATCGATGAAACCTAAAGTTTTTTTATCTATAGCATTTATTTGTAAGTTGCTTGTGAATAATGACAATCATAATGACATTAAGAAAGTATAGACTAGCTAAGGTGATCATTTTTTTGTATCAGCATTATGACACATTAATTACTCTATCAATTAAGTTTAGAAAAGTAAAAACTCGGCAACTGTTAGAACAATCACCTTTTTCAACCTAGTCACAATTCAGCTTAAGAATGATAAATATGGCGGCTTCTCTTATTTCGTAATCCAATCAATTACCATGACATATATGAAGGTGACCTTTCATATTTGTTATACATTAAAAGTTGTTAATGTTATAAGCTTTTGCCTGTTTAACATCATTTGAAGTATTATTAGCAGTGAATATTTCATGTAAGCTAACCAGTAAAAACCATAATGGCCACAAGTGAACCACCATTCAAGGACGAAATAAGACCATGTGCATATGTGGATGCATTTGACTGAAAATTCAAATTAAACCTGAAATTATGCACAAATTAATTATCATTGTATACAAACATCACACCTGTTTGCTTCTCAACATGTTTATTTAGTCCTTACCATGTTTAAAAAACAGATATATCACTGTTTATACCTTTTCGAAACTCTTAGTATTCATTGAAAAGTGGTGACTGCAATGCATTGAAACATTCAAACAAGTGTTTAAAAGCTATCTCTAAATTGGATTTGTTGGAGATGTCCGATCAGTGAAACTCACTTAATAAACGTACCATTTTAATTTTACTTTTGAAATTTAAAATTCTTGTTTCTGCACCAAAAGCGCTCATTTTTACCTTCAGATTGTATTCCCCACTTGAAAGAACCCTAAATGTCACTGGATGGTTGCCTTTTTCAATATGTTATTTTGTGACGTTTTCCAAGGACAATTTCGTGCTGCATATATACGCTGGAGTTGTGTGCTTTTTGTTGTTCGTGTTTCTGGATGTTTATGGAATATGCATTCCTTCACCTGACCCTGGACTTTTCCGTCTAGTTATAGTGGGGCTGGGACGCACTAGAATATTTTAGCTGTCTTGTCGTTGTGTCACTGATCCTTCGTTGCTTTCACCAAATTTAGGGAATCTCATAATCTCTTCAAGCATAGCAGGCTCAGCTACACTTTTTATGTTTAACTAACTAATTTTAATTTGGAGTGTCTGACAAAACGTTTTGCTGTCATTCATTCAAGTCATATAGTAATCCAAAAAATCATTCAAGTGTAAATAATTCCATCATTGTGATAATTAGGAGTATTTGAACTATAGTACAAACTAGGAATCCCAGAAATAACGCAATTTAATCAAGAAGTACTGGATGAACACAAACGAATGTAATGTTTTTGATATTCGAAATCAAGTAGTTATCAAGTACAAAGAAATCATTGGTGCATATAAACACCATAATTACTTCATTTTTCTTCTCTTTGATGGTTAATTTCGTATTGTTAACTAAAAAAACTGGACAGCTACCAAATGAACAAAACGTTTTCTCAAATGAAGTATTTTAATATCATCAGTCATGAAATCAGTTTCGTCTCAATTGATAACATAACTGATAGCGATGTTTTGATCCTCAATCAAGGTATTATACTGAAACATAAATCACCTGTTTGATAACCCATCTCAGCTGCCAGCATTTTTCCTATTCATTAGACCTTTCTCAACAATTTAGTTCCTTTATAAATCATTAATAAATAGACGTAAAGGGAATAAATGAGCTGCCAACAAAATTAAATAAATAATTATAAATAAATTATAAATAAATTACTATTACGTTTTCAGTAGCTTCTCTGAAACACTTGATTTTATAAATTTTTGTTACTTGAACTCTCAAAATAACTATGAGATTTAGTTGGAAAGTAATATGCTCCCATTAATCCAAAGAATAAGTATATCGTATAATCCAAGTAAGCATCACTTGGAATGACATGGGAATAAATGAAATGTAATGTCATAAATTTGATTCACTTGGCAATGCGCTAACAATCAAAGGAACATAAATATTTTCGGAGTAATGATCAAAATAAAAATTAATGACCATACTTTCAGGTTGTATAATTCAAATAAAATCAAATTAATGAGTGAAATTGAATTGAATGTTGAGAACAGAATTATCTACTAGGTTAAATGATTACATGAAAATTATCTTTATCAGACAGAAACATATTTTTACTTCACATTCTTACTGTATGCATGGATCATTTTAGAAATGCTCGGTGATAATAGCTTCTGCAAAACCTACTGAATGCCACTCATATGTTATGCATCTAACCTCTCATATGTTTTTCGACACTAATTTACTTTCCAACGGCTCCTAGAGTGGAAATATACCGTGCACTTAGACTTCCATCTCTTGTCACCTTCTTTTATTCTTGCTTTTAACACCTGTTGAAGTAAAATTAACCTTGGTAAAAATTTTATAAGAGCACCAATCCTGATGTCAACAGCTTCACAGCAAACTCTCTTTGGTACTTCAGAATACGTAGCAGTCCTAATAATAAGCTGTTTTCACACTTTAAGTAAAATCAGTGAATCTTATTTTTTCTAGTAACAAGAATTTTACATAAATTATTTTCAGTATGGGGATTTGTGGAAATCGTAGTATTTTTACAATCGAATTCACGAGCCAATCAAAACTAAACCACCACTGAAAACCTGAAAGCACCGTACGCATGTTTCGTCCCGGCGTGCGACTCCTCAGAAGTGCGCATCCACGATCCCGCACTCGGGACTTGTCGGGTGTGAGACAGTTATCCACCTCAGGCAATGGATGAAGGGTCGCGCAAGATCATGGAAAAATTATTTTATTTTGAAATTATCAAATTTATCATCCATTACACATATGGAAACTGTGATGTATTATTTTTGAATTATTGAGTTTGATCCACAGAACCTTGCTTATGGAACCAAATGGTAAAAGTTTATTTTATAAAATGTTTACATAGAATTCTCTTACTAAACTACTTTGTTAGTAGCTATCAATGCCAAAATTGAACTCGGCAGTTTCAAATTACTTGAGCATTGTGTAGAAAGTTAATAATAAAGAAGTTTTTACTCACTGGAATACCACAAAAATATATTCATTATATACTTTGATAGGTTATCATATAATTGTTTCACTTTAACTTTAGTTCAACAACCTCACTACCTATATCCGTGCCAAAAAATCCTCTTGAGATGGAATTAGTAGTAAACTAATATATATATATATATATATATATATATATATATATATATATATATATATATATATATATATATATATAAAGTGAAATCTAGATGTCATCGTACGGGTTGGAATGTATCACTTACCAAAAGTACTTAATACTGGTTTATCACTTCTCTCAGCCCTAGATATGGTCAATCCATGACATCTCTCTACTCTCTCCTCATGTCTTTCTATCAACTTTGAATAATACGACTGTGGAAAAATCGCGTACAGTAGACGGTGGAAAATTTCGCTTGTGTTATTACTGGCCCCAATTGATAAACCTCCACTGAGATTTTTTTTCTTCGTAAAGAGATTTTTTTAACCATCAACCCATCAGTGATGATAAAACTTCCAATATATATGAAATAGATGACATAACCACCTAATTATCCCCGACGGTAAAACTAAGCACTGAATCTAATCTGTTTTGAAAAAAATATATTGAGTTTAAAGGGCAAGTAATAAATCTCACAACTTTTTAAGCTTTCAAAAAACTTTAGACTTAGTTATCATTTTATTTGGACAGAATCATGTTAATAAGTCGATCAATGAATATCGATTTAGATAATTTATTCTTAAAAATCCAGACGAAGAAAATATTATTTCTTGGAGCACTCCTGTTATAGAGTTACATAAAAGTGGAGATTGCTGACCATCCTTGAGTAACACTGTTTGGTATAGTCTATTTTAACAGTAGTTGACCTTACGCTCCTCCTATTCGACTAGCGTTAGATGAAAGACCATTCAGTAGGTTGGTTTACTTCATAGTTAAGTCTAACGGACGAAGACACAAGGAACAAGACTCCTTGGTTGACACAGTCCAGTGTCACCTTCACGTCATTGAATATGACTGTAACCGGGAAACAGTATGTAAGCTTGTATCCTTGAGATTGTAGAGAAGTAAATGTTTAATGCATGTATGTCTAGAAACTACTAAATTTTCTCAGGTTTTCTATTACTTGATTTTGAGTAAACATGAGAGAAATATGGAATATAATTATGTAAACTGATTCTACTGTGATTATTTCAATAGGACTTCTATCCTTTCTTACAAACAAAAACGACCAACGATTGAAACCAGTCAGACAGAATTACATCTAGCACCCAAGCTCCGCTTAATCAGTGTAGCTGTTAAAAAAGCACCACCGTTCTTAAAAACTTTATGCCACGTTATCTATGGTCTTTATGTTATATCCTAACGAAGAAAAAATGAATAGTAACTGCTAGGAATTATTTATGGACTGTTATTACATATATTTTTATTAGATAACTATTAAGTGAATAAATTATACATATTTATATTTTTGTTATTGTGAGCTTTCATTTAACCTATGGACTACTACTATACGTTTTGCTACTCTTAAGTCATTTCCAATTTATTAGTTACAGTATCTCACACTCACAGCCACCTTCTGCTTCATCTTATAAAATTGTTATTTTCTATTTCATGGTATGATGAAGTCTGATTAGCTTGCATATAAACTGTGTATATCTAAACTACATGGTTCATTCACAGAAGCTGATACTGTGTCGTGAACTCAATGGGTAGGGTAAGGTGAGAAGAACCGCTAAAGACTGAGAGTTTGCTCTAGTCTCTTCGTACTGGTTAATGCGTAGTTGGTTTGGGACAGTGCCAAGTTTACATAAGTCAGTGTTCTGATTGGCGATCTTGTCACGTGATAATTGACAAGATATAGGACATAACACTTTAAAATTCCTCCGAGATTTAAAAGTCTGATATCTATCGCTTATTCAGCCTGTTGGTACGTAGTGGATGCGGAGAGCTTCTAGAGCCAATTTGAACTTTTACTCAGTGTTTTGCTAATCATTTATAGTAGCTTGTACTGATTGTAATCAAGGTTCCATATTTTTCAAAGTTATTTTGCTTAATAACTAACTTTTCAATCTCAGTCCCTTCAATGGATCAGAGTATTGACCAATGTTGTTTCATTAGATAACTTCATAATAAATTTCAAATATGTGATCGAATGATAATCATTCAAAATATTGAAGTTGTGTCTTAACGCTAACCGGTAAAAGACATAAAGTTCTATCGGAAAATCATGTAACTAATTCTAATCAATGTTGAAATACAGTTAACCATAACATCAGGTCATACTTTCCTTGATAAATTTCAGTTGCATTAGGTAAACACTAAAAGTAATCATTATAAAAAAATGTTTTGTGAATAAGTTACTTCCTTCCTTCCTTACGCCTGTTATCCCTCGTCAAGGAGCATAGACCGCTCACCAGCATTCTCCATCCAACTCTGTCCTGAGCCTTACTTTCCAGTTGTTATTCATTCTTTCCATATCTGCTTCTATTTCCCGGCGTAATGTGTTCTTTGGCCTCCCCCTTTTCCGCTTCCCTTCACCATTCCAAGTTAAGGATTGCCTTGTAACGCACATTGATGATTTCCTTAATGTATATCCTATCCACTTCCAACGTCTTTTCCTAATTTCCTCTTCAGCTGGAAGCTGGTTTGTCCTCTCCTATAAAACGCTGTTGCTGATAGTATCCGGCCAATGGATGTTGAGCATTTTGCGTAGAAAACTGTTTATAAATACTTGTACCTTCTTGACGTTAGTGAATAAGTGGGATATAAGAAATAATAATAGTAAATAATAATAAATAGGACGAAACGCGCGTCCTGGATTCCACTGCTAGCCACTATCCATCTTCGTATCAAGATTTATTTCATTTCTTAATTAATAAGTATATCTTGTAGTTTGTCAAGAAGACAATGGAAATATACATTAGAATCAGCACTCAATTTCACGACAGACTTTTTGTGGTACTGATCTCAACAATTAACTTTCATTGTTTTTGTGAATTCACTTAGGAAATGTTGACTTATAGAAAAATTTTTTTAAAAATTGAAATAAATATTCCTTATCCTTACGGTAGAAAATTGTCTTAAATTAACCATTTATTTGATTAATCTAATCAGTCTATGGATTGAGAAACAGTACTCCCTATGGAAAATTCCATGATATTGTGGGTGATAAGTAATGAATACATCCATAGTTTGATCGTAATTTGGTCTTTTAATAATAAATTAGTTTTTAAATCACCTTGTATAAACTGAACAATATATCTTCAAACAATAACTTAGATTGATTTGGAATCTGAATTTCTTCCTAATCATTATCGCATACCGTTGGTTGATTTCTTGTAAGTAGAACCGACAAAATGTTCATGCCAGATGAAATAAATATTGTCAACTGAACTTTTTTTAATAGTCTATATGCTTCATAGGCCAAAGTATTCCTGCCATCCCTCAAAAGAGTGGAGAAGATTTAATGGGACTATCTATGACTAGTGTTTAAAAATTTGATTTTCATCTCTTCATAAGTTTCCTTAAATTTGATACCTACATATGTTTCATTTCAACTTAAATAGTCTTCTCTGTACTGAATTATAAATTATCTGTAGCTTGAAATTAGCCCTAATTCCAAAGCTATCAATTTAATATTTAAAATCGAAATATTAAATACACAAGCCACAAGCTCAACTAATGCAGATCTCAAACCTTGAACTTAGTATGTAAAATGAAGCTTTCTGAATCATATAATCTACTGTGAACGAAATTTGTATGAACATTAAAATCTATATTCAGTTTCTAAAACCATTTCTTTTATACCTTATCCTTGTTCATATTCATTACATTTTTCCCGTGTTTCAGACAGATTCACTTCACTAGAACTGGTAAGATTATTCAGCTTAATAATTAGTTATTTGCTCTCTTTATTGTTTCAATCATTCTTTTCTGTTGTATTACTTAGTTAATGAATTAATTTTCTAAGCAAAAGAAATATGTATTAGTGGTCGTGTAGTCCGAGAATAACATCGTTGAACGGAGTACATATTGAATATAAACTTTATGACTTCATTACGGTTGATAAATATGTGAATTCTTGACTACTTAAGACAAAAAAAAATATTAGAATCTACATCATATCCATCATAGTTATTGTTGCATTAACTTCCGTAATGAATTCTTGCTTCTCAAGTTTAATCGTATATAACTGGAGATATTTTTCAATGAAACCATATCAAATGGACTTGTTTTCAGTATGACTAAATTTTTATATTTGTAGTTAATGTGTCTCAATACTGCCCTTCTGAATTATCATGTCTATCATGTAACTTTAAGTCAGTTCACTAATAATCATTGAACCGATACTTCTAAGGATAAAAACACTATGTTATTATAACTTTAGTAAATTACATTTCTAAGTTGATTAAATCACCGATAAAAATAAACCTATAAAGTAAGAATTCCTTCGTATGATACAATAACATTACGTTTATTAATCTGATGTTTTGCTATACCACATACGGATAAGGTCTGATAGGTATAGCTTTCTCAAAATATACCCAGTCTTATTTTAGGCTTATAATGGGAGGTGGGCAGATAGGACGGACGACTATCTTTGCTCATTTATGATTGGTTTTTCTATTGTTTATGTGATTCTGCAAAATCACACCACCTATTGATCAGATTATAATCAATAAACTACAAACACTATCCACTTGCCATACAATATCTTATTCAAATTTTCACAGGTTTGTGCACATCTACCTATCTACCTACCCACACAAAATATTTTAATGAGGCGGCCAAAATACTGGTAGAAGTATACTGTTTAACTGCTTCATTAATAAATACAGTCAACTTCAGGTCAATAAATCTGCCTCTACGATATTAAGAACTAGTTTAGTTTTAAAATAATAGAAAAAACTATACAATCATTAGTAAAAGAGATTAAACTAACATAATCATTATGATTAATTAAGTAACCTATATGGTTCTAACAATCACTGCTCATTTCAGTTTTGTAAGTATGTATATGGGAGTAACTTTATGTATTGTTAACCATATTGTGTATAGTAAATAGGTAATCAGAATACTAGTGATTGAATAAAGCATCTCTGTTTACTTAAAACAGTACAGTTACAAAAAATAATAAGTAGAAGATTTACATCAAAAATTTAAAAAGAAAATCTAGTCATTTTTATAGTTGAAAGCGTGAGTCGATTGAATCTAGACCACAAAAGAAAACCTGGAAGCACTGGAAGGCCGTTTCGTTCTATTTTGGGACTCCTCAGCAGTGCGCATCCACGATGTCGCCTAGCGAGAATCAATTGACTAATGCTTTCAACTATGAAAATACTGAAATCTCCACAAAACCCCTTCTGATTAAAATCCAGTTAATTACTTAATAACTACAAAAAAACGGCCAATTCCAATGGTTTTATGAATTTATGTCCTTAAGCCTAAGGCTGATTATAATTCGAGATCAAGTTATAACATCAGTGTTCGTGTAACAGTAAAACTTCATATTATTCAGTATAAGTAACACATTATGACGAATATCAGTAAAGGATTCTGACTCACCTATTTGGTCATTAGAGGAATCTTTATTATGATACGATCATGAGGTTTTAGGTGTTGTTTTGAATCCTATCATTTCGGATAGTTGTATATTACTATTATTTCGGTCCTTTCCTTTCTAACAATTGTTGAAACAGAAATTTAATGAAGTTATCTAAGTAACCCTACGTCTTGAAGTTCATTCACATTGGACCCATCTCAACAAAATAATTGATATTTCCCTTCAGAATGAAGGACTTTTACATAAAGAATATTTTCAAATGTAATTATTACAACTTCTGTGATATACAACTCAATTAACTTAATCCCTCTATTTAAATAGGTCCTTCAGTCCCATTTTCTTTGAGATAAACATTCGGTTTCATGAAATACTACATGAATAATTGTATACTTCAATTATTTACTTTACTCTGTATTTAGGCAATTAAGGAAAATATGTTGTTAGGTAAACCCATACTTTATTCCTACATAGAATAATAAATCTTCGAGAACATTTACCTTACATAATACTAATGAAACTTATTGTTTCGGATAAATAAAGGCTAAGAAATAATGAAGAATAATTTGTATTGATGGAAATGAGGAGATACACATTGGCAGCACTCAGAATCAGCGAAACCCATTGGGTCCAAGTTGAACAGAAAAGGCTAGATATAGAAGGGATGCTACTGTACTCCAGTCATGAAGAGAAAGATGTCCCATACACTCAGGGAGTTGCTCTAATGCTGTCCAAAGAAGCACGAAATGCACATGTAGGATTGGAATCTCACGGATTAAGAATCATCAAAGCATCATTCAAAACAAAGAAGGAGGGGATCACAATGATAGCAATGACGACGATGAAGATCAGTTATATGAGTGGTTGCAATCAATTATAGCTAAGTGTTCAATAAAAGACCTCACCATCCTGATGGGAGATCTAAATGCTAAAGTCGGAATGATCTAAATTGACTGTGAGTATATTTCGATGAAGTTTGTCACCAACGATGAGATCTTTTTTGAAATTTCTCTCTCTACTTGCTTCAAATGAATCCAAAAACTGTTTCGTTTCATGTCATTCTATCTTTGACATAAAGTAGTCAATTAATTAAACACACTGTATTACATGGTTTGAATTATTTTTTCTGATGAATAGACCACCCCATTGAATCCATCGGACATCTAAGCAGCATACACAAACCTTCCTATAGATGTCGCTCCATAAACAATCGAAGAATTCAGGATCGTCATCAAACAAATCAAGAAGGGGAAAGCAGCAGGACCTAACAATATAAAACATAAAGCACTGAAATCAAATATTGAAGTAGCTACAAAGATGCTCCACATTCTATTGAGGAAGATTTGTGAGAACAAGTGCCACTGACAGACTTGAAAGAAGGATACATCATCAAGATGTCAAAGAAAGGAAGTCTGAGCAAATGTGAGAACGACAGAGCCATCTCACTGTTGTCAGTAGCAGGAAAATTTTTTAACGGAATGTTGCTCGACCAGATGAATGACGCAGTAGACGCTCGACTTTGAGATCAACAGGCTGGATTCCGTAAGGATCGGTCATGCACAGACCAAATTATGACAATATGGATCATCATTGAACAATCAATTGAATGGGACTCGTCACAATACATCAACTTCATTGACTATGAGAAGGCGTTTGACAGTGTGAACAGGAGAACATTATGGAAACTTCTTCGACACCATGGAGTTGCTGAGAAGATTCTCAACATCAATCCGAATTCATACGATGGACTATATTGCAAAGTCGTTTATGGAGGACAGCTGACAGATGCATTTCTAGTAAGAACCGGAGTCAGACAAGGTTGTCTACTCTCCCCGTTCCTCTTTCTTCTGGTGATTGACTGGATTATGAAGACCTCAACATCCGAGGAGAAGCACGGAATACAATGAACAGCTCGGAATCAATTAGACGATTTGGACCTAGCAGATGACCTGACCCTTCTATCGCATACAGATCAACAAATACAGGTCAAGACAAACAGTGTAGTCGCAGTTTCCCCATCAGTAAACGTCTACACACAAAAGGGGAAAAATAAGATCTTGAAATACAACACAGAGAATACTAACCAAATCATACTTGATGGATAAGCTCTGGAAAAGGTGGAATCTTTCATGTATCTGGTTAGCATCATCGATGAACGTGGAGGATGTGGTGCAGATGTATAGGAGAGGATTGGCAAAACAAGGACAGTTTCCATACAGTTGAAGGATATATGGAACTCAAAACAACTGTCAACGAATATCAAAGTCAGAATCTTCAATACAAACGTCATGACAGTCCTACTGTACGCAGTTGAAATGTTGAGAACTACTACAACCATCATCAAAATGTACGAGCATTTGTAAACAATTGTCTATGTAAGATACTCAGTGTCTGTCGAACGGATACCATCAACAACAACCTACTGTGGGAGAGAACAAACTAGCTTCCAACTGAGGAGGAAGTTAGAAGACGTTGGAAGTGGATAGGATATACGTTGAGGAAATCATCCAAACTACATCCCGAGGCAAGCGCTAAATTGGAATCTTGAAGTGAAACAGTAAAGAGTATGGTGAAAGAACACATTGCACCGGGAAGTAGAAGCAGACATGAAAAGGATGAATGGCAAGTGTAAAGGATTGCTCATGACAGGGTTGGAAGGAGAATGTTGATAGTCGGCCTATGGTCCTCCATTAGGGGTAACAGACGTAACTAAGTAAGTAAGTAAGAGTGAAAAATAAGATGATTCCGTTAAGTGCAAATTAACCAAAAATTAGTTTGATCTAATCTTATAATAACTTTTTAAAAAACTACAGGAAATACAGCTACTTACGGTTCCGAAAAAAAATTTGCATGATGACTACTACCCAGTAAACTGTTCGCATTAGATGAGAAAAGAATATATAAAGTTAGTGAGCTTATTATCTAATTAATAAGTCTGCATATTTTTGAAGTGTGTGTATCTAATGTTTGTTTTTATAGTAGTCAAATGTATGTGTGACAAAAAAACTCAAGGAGTATATTTCATGTGAAAAAAACAGTTAGCGAAAAAATGTTTATCAAAAACATGAAAAAAAAGTTGGAACAGGATTATTACTTATTTTAATTTGAAACATTTAGTAACACCTTGAATCACCTAACACTGTTTTAAACACAAATAAATGTTCAGAATTGAACTTTGACAATCTGTTTTATATAACTGATTCAATTAACTCATACTATAAAATAGGTAATAAACTATTGATATCTATATGGTTATACCACACATTCATATAGCATAGACTCTAGTCTCAAACACTTATTCTCTATCTCATGATTTATATCGCAAACTGAATATC
This sequence comes from Schistosoma rodhaini, assembly GCA_944470415.2. Lineage (NCBI taxonomy): Eukaryota > Metazoa > Platyhelminthes > Trematoda > Strigeidida > Schistosomatidae > Schistosoma > Schistosoma rodhaini. The sequence continues at coordinate 11,990,886 of OX104037.1, forward strand.
TTAGTCCTCCTCTAATCAATCTACCAGATGTACAAAAATATTTGCCTTCATCATTTATTTTTACTGTTTGTTTAAGGATGGCGACACAGATAGTTTGAACAAATGACATGAACTTAATAGATCTCATATAATTTCTTATTTTGAAATTTAAAGATATCAGTGAGTATCTCCTGAAAACCTCTGTGTATCGAATGATTCCAAAAATTAAATTGTCCAACTAGTCTAAGGGATAGTTGTAACTGGAGCGATGTTTAGTTGTCATTTTCATGATGTTTTGTAATCGCCACCAGATCTGTTTTACAATATTATGAAGAAATATCCAGTCTTAAATCCATGTTAGCGTTTATTTTAAGTTCTGTTACTAGAATCAACGTATTTTGTAAAATTATTTCTATTGAAACTATGATTTCACTGAAATGGGTCTAGAATTCACCGCAGTGTAGCTAATCTCTAGAATAGTGATTCGTAAGAAGCTACAGTTTTTTGACATGATTGACTCTTAATAAGATATAACAACGAGAAGATTATGTATGAAGTAAAAATAACTTCAATAAAATTTACTGATGGCCGAATGTATGTTATCATCTATGTAAATATTATCTTCACAATTCATTCACTGACTTACTAGATTTAGTCGATTTTTTTCCTTGCTAATAATTCAAACATAATGATTGAAGTCCCAGACTAGAAATGAGCAATCCTTAGGTAGCACCTAGATAAGGTTATTTAGATAATGATATAATTCGACCTTGGTTGTACATACCTTATATAGAAGCTATAGAAATCCATTATTTTCCACATCAGCTACTTCCTACTCAGACTGAGCTTTTACCTTTGATTCAAAAATATAATATTGGAATTACTCGAATGTGCATGAAAACCATAAACAAAGTTTTTATTCCATTCAATATAGTTACATTAAAGCTGTATGATACATTTTAAAATAACTCAGTAGTGATAAATCTATAACTGTGAAATATATACTACTGGTTAAAACAATCGGCTCTCAACTATTTAGTGGAAGGTTCAATCTCTAAACAGCTTATTTAACATGGACATGAGGTAATAGAACTAGCCTTTACACAAATAGCATAGCCCAAGGTCAAGTTACCAAATTTGAACTTTAAAAATCTATTATTACCAATGGCTCAGAAATAAGATGATTGTTTTAAATATACTATAGATTGGGTAAAAGTTACATGGGTATATTAAGATAAAATAAAATAAAAACTAAACGTAGTTACGGACAAAACTGTTTTAAGTCTATGGCGTTAAAACCGAATCATTCCGTCTTATACTTGTTCCTAATATTTTTTTCAACTATTTCAAATAGCGAAAAACATTAAATTGAAGTTAAATCAATTTTTGTTTTATTCGACATTATGCTGTAGATTTTTAGATGAACATTGGTTAATCTTGACATTCAATAAATTGTGAGTGGAAGACAACTTCGTGATATGTTTAAAAAAAGACATTTCGACACGAACGTGTAAACTCTTTGTCAATGTTTCTGTAAATGGTGATATAACTATTTTACCATCTGATAGGCAATCATTCAAATTAATGAAAGAATCAATGAAAAAGAAACACTTCCATTGAATTCATCGAGGAAATAAAGGATCTGTAGGAAGAATAGGAAGAATGCTTCACTGCGATGCGACACTAGTTTTCATAGTAACAGATATTACAGTGGTCTCAGAAACAATAGGAATTCTTCAAAATGAAAACAAGAATCTCGCAGGTATGAATTAATACGTAACCTAAATTTATTGGAACTGATTAAAATATGTATGGAATTGGTAAATAAGGCAGTACGAAAATTTTAAGATCATTGTTTGTAGAAGGAATCTCTTTACTACTTCTGACATGCAAGAAAGATTTCTCAGAATAAAACGGTATCCCCTAAAAATTCAAGCACTATTCGCTCACCTATTGTCATACAGTATGAGACCAAGAGTTAAGATACGAAGATTTACGAAATACGACATTGTATGTTAACCGGTTGCGCGTAGCTGGATACGTTTACTGCATCAACGTCTGAATGATCGAAATGTTAGCTTGTAAAACATGATATCGTTCCGTACATCAATTCAGCTGCACAATGAACGATGTGCTGTTTTTGTGTTGAGCGATATCAACTTTGGAGAAAGTTTGTCACTGCACCTGCAGTCACTCCTAGTAAACTTCCAACTGGTTTTAAGCTGAAGATTAAATATCTTTTAATAGTTGACATCATAAGTCAATTGAAACTAGACTACCGTTTAAAACCTAGCTTCAATTGACTCATGATCTCAACTATTAAAATTACCACAATATCCATTAAAACCCCTTCCGATTAAATATCTCTATCATTCAATTTATGGCAGGATGACAATCAGAAATTCATATTTTACATCCCAAAATTTCTGTGAGCTGTTGAAATAATTGAATATCTTACTGAAAACTTTGGTCCGAAGTATATGGCTAATGGGACGCCAAAATTGGATATCTGGTGTTCAGGGAAGCATCTAGCAATTTTCATAGCCTCCTTAAGTAAAATGGCGATCGACCACTTAGTGAAGCTGTTAAAGCAATTAGTTGGTGGGTGTGTCCATTCAATTGGGTGATAGTAGGAAAATGTTAAGATATTCAGTGAAGGGAATATTGATGGAGATGTGACGTATTGATACACTCTTGACTTTTCATACTATAAGCAATTTTCCATCTAATGTTGCGGATCCTTCCAACTAGTAGGGAATCAACTTTAGAGCCGCTATAACATCTGTTTATGAAATAATACAGGATTTACTGAGAATTTTGCGTTTCATTATATTCTATAATCTGTGAACTCAAACAAACAGTGTAAAACGTATATTAATCTGTATCGGTACTTAAATTACTTCCCTTATTTTCTGTCCACATCAATTGTACCTTAAAAGATAGACTTCGTGATTTGACAATTTATCAAACAATACTATGCTGACTAATACTGACGTTTTCTCAGGAAATGATATAATCCAAACAACTAATGTATTTAGTACTAATAGATACATCTTCATTAAGGATTTCTTGTTTTTCATATCAATTTTAGAACCATTCGCAAATAATGACTGTCAAATTTAATAGTTTTAAAGAACTATGACTGCTTTGAAAAAAATGAAGGCAAAAGCTGTCTTGATTGTTGAATTTCATTAGTTGGTAATCATCATTTGTGGTTTATCCAATTCGGATGAAACTGTGCTTCTTCTCATGTTTAAAGCATCAGTTTTAGCATTTCCTCTCTACAGTTTAAACATGAAATTTTGTATATGCCAACCAAGTTGTATTTCATTTCCCGGTAGGGAATATCTTAAGCCCAAAATATATCCATCACAATGGGAACTTTACAAAAAAAAATGGCAGGTTCATGAAACTCGTGACTACTAATCCCAGGGAAATGAGTATTTGAGTTTTAAGAAAATCAATTCAATACTCATTTTACTACTTCCCAAAGAATGTTATGTAAATACGCCACCTATAAGTAGTTTAATTCCCTTACATTTTATTCTCGATTACTTAATTATTAATTCAAAAATCATTAGTGTTTGTTATGGTTTCTCAACGGCTGCCTTGATCAAACAAGTATTCAAAACACACTTTTATCATAATATCTACCAATAGATCATCTTTATTGAGTCATCCAGTTCGTATTGTTGATGCATGCTAACATTTCTAGTTAACTGTAAACAGACCTATCCAATTGGATTCAGTGCTCTCAATTTTGTTATTTGTATCCCCTAGCTGGTGGGGAGATACAATGGTATCTTGCCTTCTGTTATCCACGCTAAAACACATAATCGTCTCTCGGTGTTTCAAATTGGCAGTAAACGAGTAGACTATACAAAAATCAACTGGAGGTAAGGCATCGCGAAAGAAGTTGGCCAACAAGCAGAAGAGCGCCCCAGCAACTGGTGGCGTGAAGATGCCTCACAGACACAAACCAGAGGCCGTTGCTCTCCTAGAAATTCATCGTCATTAGAAGAGTGTTGAGATTTTGATTCGTGAGCTTCCTCCCCAATGTTTGGTCTGAGTAATAACCTGAGACTTTGATACCGACCCTCGACTCCACTGACTGATCTATGATAATAATTATTGCCTTTGTTGTCATGAGCTCTCTACTTCTGCTTTATTTTCCACATCTGTAGATCTGTATAATTACCCTGAGTACACTGTTCATACATCAACAGGATATCCACTTTAAAAAGAATTGAAAGTTCCCGGCTGACACCCTTCATTGCGAAAAATGTACTGCCTAAACAATTTTTAAAGTAGAACACTTCAAACAATCTACTATCCCATATGTCCTCTATATTTAATGTCACTAGCAATATCAAACTGATCATGCCTGTTGACTGGCATAAATCCCGTAATTGTCTTTTTGATATATTATTACTATTATTATCATTAGTTTCGATGACATTTAGATCTTTTGCTTGTGTACCAGAATTAATCAGCACATATAAACACATATAGGAAAAAAGGTGCGTAAATTTAAGATTTTCGAAGTTTGTTTCTGATAAGGACTAGAACCAGGTAGAGAACTACTCCAAACCAGGTACTAATGGGTTGGTGTTTGTTAAAGTTTAGGATGCTTCGGCAGTTAGCACTAATCATCCCATCATGAGATGGAACTCAGGACCTTTAAATCTCACAACGAGCACAACACCATATCACTGTGTTGGAATTTAACGACCCCTACTCTTTGCGCAGTCACTTTTCAATATAGTGCAGTAGTTATAAAAGGAATTTTTACTGAGCACGGAATGAGTCCTTTAAGGCAGAGATTAAAGGCTGTTGACTAACTAATAGTCGTAAACAGAAATAGAAACCAAGTGAGAATAAGTGCGATTTGCTATTCACAGTGAATTTGTAAGGTTGCGCAATAATCTGAAATTTAAATCAACAAGAAATCAGAGATAAGAGGAAAACCGAACCCAAACTAAAATGGACCAAGTATAAGACGTGTAGTAACACAAAATATTTGATTAAAAAACCACATAACTAAGCACAGACAGCCGAACGTTGTGATTGGCGAAGCCTAACATCCCGCCTGACCATCCCACCAATAAGCTCACAGTAAATAATTGACCTCAGGGCTAGGCTTGCTTTGACTTTTTTGTGATTGGACATAACAAAATGCATGCGCCCAATCTCATTGTGTCTTTTTAGAAAAATGGAATAATCAATATAAGCCCTGCGTAGGCACAGCCTTAAGAGTTGTAGCACGTATCGATCAAATATATTTCTATCCCTGGTTTAAACGATGCTTAGTTTGTGCTTGGTCCTACTTTAGAGGCAGCTGGCTACTTCGCATTGCATAGAGTTGATTATTGATTAGTGGATATTGCTCTTTTTTATTCTCACCCCCTACACATCGTCAAGATTTGGACGGTTCTACTTGAGTATCCAGTAAGTTGTCTTTCACAATATAAAACACCGTTATATATGAAACATGTTTTATTCAACGAATTTGATTCCATTTATTCTTCACTGCCTATTGAACCTACTAGGTTACTTTTCGTCATAGTGTGACTAGTAATCAATAATAAAGGATTACGTGTAATTTGTACTGTTTAACAAGAAACAATTACTAACCACTTAAATGTCGTATATGTTCGATGTAATCCTCTTGTTATGTCCTAATGACTCATAGTTTCTCTATACAAACTATAAAATTAAGGGACAACATAAGCTCTAAGTGATAGACTGCTGCCAATTTTGATTTTTTATGAATATTTGTCCTTCATCATGTCAATAAATGGAACTCATCAGGAATCATAAAATGCCATTCTTTCAAAGTGGCACCTTATTATTAGAACAACACATGAGCGAACAATATAGTTTTCAGTTAAATCGTCATCAGGCTTGACTCCAACACACATAAATATTTATCTATTTCACTGTGGTCATTGGTTCATAAATTACCTTGATTGGTTTAGTGTTTTCACATACCTATGTAGATATTCATGTTTATTGTAGGAAGGCCTGGTGGTGATCTAATTGGAAACAATATTGTTCGCTTATGTATGTTCTGATTTTCACAATAGAAATCCTTAACATCATATCGTGAATACAAACATTGTTAACATTACTGGTTATTGAGCTTATGGAAGTAATTCTTAGATCGGTCTTTCTATATATCAAACCTCTTACTGGACGAGACCTGGATTTTCCCTAAAAGATGACATTTTCGACTAGTCTTAGCTTTCTGACCTATGTAGTCAGTTGTAGTAAAGTCTTAAGACGGATTTATTATTTGGTACTTCGTTTTCTGTATTTATAGACACATTTCAGTCATACTGCGTTCCAACAATAGAATGGAATCCTGTATTGTATGATGGGAAGGAAGTTCCTTCGTTTCTTTTTATTTAGTAATGTCTTTGTGTCAAAATTGGTTATGCCGTGGTACGTGAATTCGGTTTTGAAATATAACGGGGAAACAAGTCAAACCCCGTCCTAACACATATTAATTGCTCACTCTGAAGGTATAGATAATTCATATCAACTACCTTAACAGTACGTTAATGTGTTTATATTAATTTAACTTCCCTAACCCCCATTAAAAACAAGGGATCAGTGAAAAAAAGACTTAAAGTAGTCTCTCTGGGCTCATTGTTTATTTATTCTCATTGATCTTTCTCAGGAGTTTGGTAACTCACAATAATCAAATACATAGTGGTTTATTACAATTTTTCGCACCACACTTTTCATTAAAAAAACACATTAACTTCTGAGGTATGTAATCAGCATTGAGTATCTAATGATTTGTTTTGAGTTATTATATTACGGTTAAAATGTAATGTATTCATGTGGTGTGTTTAGAGAACCTATGAATTTGAACATTTTACTTTCAATAAAAGTTGTGCTACTATATAATATGCCTTTCTAGCTACTCATAACCAACATCCAGATTTTGAGTTATATAATTATTCCGTCACTTAATCCGAGGACCCAATGAAATATTGCCTATTCGAATGGTGTGCTGACGAATACAGTTTTTAGAATTCAAGATGATTTTAAGCTGCTCAATACTATTATGATAAACATAATCATTCACAAATTTATCCCATATTACTTGTTATATCGCAATTACTCAAAGTGAAAAAGCAAATATCTAGACCCAGTTGCAAATGGATCTTTCCTGTGAGCGTATTGTAGGATGAGAGCAGTAATGCTGTGGATATTTTGCTCAAAATAGGCAAACTCATGATTTAAAATACCAACCCCATATGTTACTGTTAGTCGTTTTGCCTTATTTTTAATTTTCTGATACTTTTGACCAAGGAGTGATTTGAGTATGCAGATATCGACCAGCCCTTAGTGTCAACAGCTGGAAAACAAACCTTTACGAATAACAACCTCATACCTGTTAGAAAAGTTAGTGGCTATCTAGAATGATTAGTCTGCCGAAAAGTGTTGTGTCATTGGAGGTGGGAGTGAGCTGTGTTTGAGTCCTAGTCCGAAAATCGACATAGGGTAATGGTACGTTCAGTTGATGAGTCCCACAGTGAGTGAAGTGCGCGTTCATGATTTTACTCTTAAACAAAATCCATATATATTGTAAAATCATAAGTATGAGTGATTGTGTGCCACCCTCAGAGCGTAAATATGCCAATACAGATTTATCAAGATTCAGTTTTGAAAATTAGCAACGGGAAAACGCAAAACTTTAAAAATAATAAATTTGAACACCAGTGTGTTTGACGCTTTTTTGTTAAAAAAATTTGATGGAAAGAAGAGGTGTGAAGGCAAACACTTTTATTCATCATCGGTTCTTTCACCTAACGTACCAATCCTGGCTAATCTCCGATTTTCATATTTAGAAAACTTTCATAAACACAAAATATGAATTTGTAGCGTCTCTTAACCGAAGCGAATGAAGACGACTTCATTACACTTTCAGTGGACACGCAGAAGTTTAAGAGAGCTCGTGAACTAGAGTAGTATTTATTTTTCGTAGTTAAAGAAGGTCTTATTCTTAACTTTTATGTTTATTAATTTTCTCCTACTGATATTTATGGGTACTAAAAAGTACACATACACATTTCATAACGTCCAATCAAACTTCTAGTACTACATGAAAAATATCTTCAGTAATTATTTGCAAAACATCTAATTTGTCACTTATAGATGGAAACTTCAGTCAGTTGTAAAATGGATTCGTCAGACGAAGGTTCATCTCTTCCGGTAACCCAAATAGACGCACCAGCTTGTGTCCATAAACACGAACCTACTGCTGAAGAAAAAGAGCTTACGAGACTTCTGATTGAACGTGTCCTCCCTCCATTTTCAAAATCACTAAAACTACAAGCTCTTGTGGTTTATCAAGCTGATCAAGAAAAGATGAAGTGTTTACTTGTTAACCAAACTTATGAAAAAAATGATCATTCTTTTGAAAACGACAGTCCTAATCAAGACTTATCGGATTCAGGAATTATGGATACATCTACAGAGTCGATTTCACCGATTAAAAGACAAGCTGATGACGTTATAAAGAAGTATGGCTTTTCGATCTCAAGACGTAAACGGAAGCTAAGTCGACCATGTAAAATACCTCAAACTTCTGTTGTTTCTGATCCTATCGAACCTGTACCTGCTATAACTGCTTCATCACCAACTTCCGTTCCAGCTCAACAAATCTCGAAAGCAGTCACTGAAATTGTAACACCGATGAAAAGTGGGCCAACAAATGGTTTGTTTTTACCTGTCTCAGCAGTTACACTTCTTCCTCATGTGAGTGTTTTTTCCCTACCTGTAACAGTACTATCAACTATCCACCGCCCCATTTTACCTCGAATTTGCACTGATAAACAGCCTATTCCCCGTCCTGTTAACAGTTATAATTTGCAGACAGTTATTTCGCCTCAATTAAAACATACAACGTCATCTAATTCACTTCCCAAGAATTCCACCAAAGAATCCATAAACTCAACAGATGATTCAAGTGTCCTTAATCGTCGATATGCCAAATCATTTATATGCAATCAGTGTCGGAAACCATTTACATCATTAACTTTACTATGTGAACACACATTTGCAGTGCATAAAGCATTTAGGTGTACTATATGCGGTGCTCAATTTACTCAACGATCCAATCTTCAACGTCATTCTCTTCGTCATGTTGGTTTCAAACCTTTCGTATGTAAGATATGCGATAAATCTTATTATCGTAAAGACCATCTTGTTCGACATATTGAACTAACACATCCTGGTTGTGATCCACGTACAAATCTTACTGTGAAACTAAGTTCAGCTGAATGTCTGGATTATCTAGATCAAATAAATAAACAGGATAATACAAATTCTGAACAGATGCAAATATCATGTCAAAACACCACTAGTAATAATACTCCTGAAATCGCTGTCAAACAAGATGAAAATGATTCCCAAGAAAAATTATGCATTCTAGTTTCTCAACAACAAGAACAATCTGGTATTTGCTCACAATCACATCAAATATGCACTAGTATAAATTCCTAAAAACCAATTGTTGTTATTGTTTCCCAGAAAAACCAAATCTCGTCATATCACTGTCTTCTTTTCTACCGACATAAACAGCTATTGTTTTTTCTTACTTTTCTATTGTTCATTGTTTTGTTTGTTTGTTTGTTTTTTTCTTTTTTAGAAAATTTTTTTTTACCATTTAGCTATTTTCTACTTTCATATTTTGTATAAATTAATTACCATTATCAATTTGAGAAAATCATTACCTTCATAATGACTGATTATGTATGTATCATTGGTTGGTCTATAAAGTTACTTTTTGAATTATAATTTATTAATGTGTTTGCTTGTGATAACGAATGATAAGCGAAATCTATAATTGTATAAAAAATAAAAAATTGTTTGAGCAACTCATCGTTATAGATGGTTTTATTGCCGTATATTTGACGACAATTTTTATGTTCTGATTGTAAGTGATTGGGTTTTGAGACTCAAGAGTTTTTTTCTTAGAAAATTTGGTCGAGATAAGTTTCACTTGTGATTTGAATTTGTTGTTTTTCATCTCAAAAAAAAATTTTTTTTATTGTATTCATAAACAAAGTTTACTTTAAGTCAGTGTACCGGCTAGATTTTACGTTCATCGGATAAATTATTATTTTATCTAACTGGTTTATTCATACGGGGTGGGTAAGTTTGAGTGCCTTACCAACCAGATTATTGTAAGATGGTTTATAAATGATTTACACTAATTTTATGAGTTATATTAGATAACATTTGTTATCATTTAAGTTATGACTAAACTTTCATGTTCTCTTCTGTTCTTGCAATATTTCTAATGGGTTTACTGTCTGAGTTAACAGCTTTAATTTCCCATTTTTATGATAACATCTTTTTTTTCTCAGTATGGTAATTCCAGTTGTCACAAACGTTCAATTTACTATTGTTCGGGTTGCTTATTAGTCGTACTAACTAGCAGACAGTAGTTAATGATCAGCCGGAACCAATGTACCTTCCCATATCCTCTTAGTTCAATACGTCTATTTAGTAGTTTGACTCAAGCTTTTACATCGTTGACCTGATAAAACTAGATTTAATGGAGAAAATATCCAATACACATGCTGTAACAGTTCAAGTGAAGCTGCATATTATTGCTAAGTTGCTTAATTTAAAATTATTGGTTCATGGTTAGTTAGCTTCATCATGGTCAGCGGCCTTTGTTCCACAAAGGGTGATAGGCGTAAGTAATTATTTAATCAAATTTAGCCTCATATACTCCTGCTAGAGTGGCAAGTAATATAACTCTCTCCTTCATTTAATTGGTTAAACTTTTAACTTAACAACTGAATGTCTACGTGGTTACCGACTTTTTCGAAATTTCTAGGTAATTGGGTAGTATTCCGTTCACCATAATAGGCTGTGATCGGTAGGATGTAAGAGAGAACCATCGTTTATGAAACTACAATAAGCTACAATTCCAGTTCATAATACTAAGCTAAGAAGTAAAGGATGCTGTACAACAGGAAGCCATTGCTATGAATATCTAGTATTTGCAAAAACGCGTTTATTGATTTTGATAAAACATTAGAAAAAAAGAGTCGAGTAGGTTTATGTACCCTACCATCGTTTGGCGTTTCTCACAATTTATTATTTCTAACCAAGTTCACACCGATCATCCAGTTTATGTTAACGGTATTTCCGGAAGTTGTTTCCTTATTCGTAAAATACTTCCTGGAAAAACATTATTACCTACTACTGGTGCAACAGTTTCATTATTTTCCGTTTTATTCTTAGAAGAAATATTTTCCAGTTCACTAATTAAACTGATCACCGCCTACGCTAATATTACTAATATCTGTGTAGTTATTATGAAGCAATAGATCGAGTAAGTAAAGTACTTAGTGTGCTGTACTACTAATCTATTCAAAATCAATATAAATTTAAAATATTTCACACTGTTATGTTATTGGCTAATTGTTACGCCTAAAAATCGATACTGCAATAACTTTGAGGGCTAGCAAGAATTTTCTAATACAAACACCAAACTCATACTCTTGTTATTTTTCACTACCTATAGTTTAATAACCCGTAAGAAAGACTTTTGTCTTGTAGAGATAAATATTGTAAGAACTTTTCTCAATATAGTTTATTTGGTAGCTGTTATGTATAAAGAATTCATCGTCTGTGTTACCCTCGCTCCTGCTCCTTCCTTCACATGTGACATGTATGTTTGTTAACATTGTATTTATTCATGTGTGTTTTGTGTTTATCATACCAGTTTTAAATACCTGGCTGGTGAAAATTGAATTGAAATATCGATCAGTTACATAGTATTACAGTTCATCTGTTCACACACTTATTTTATCTGTGTATAAAACTATCATGCTTTAATTAATCATCAAGTATTAACTCTGTTACCGAAGTTGGGAAGTGCATTCTATTGGTTTGGATACACTCTAGAAATACTTGGTTAACAACGGACTTCAATATTTATTAAAACAAACCATATTATCTTTCTGCATAAATTTGGACTTGTTGAAGAATTTAAAATAACCTGTACCACTCAAATATATTGTTACACAAGGGGAATCAGTAAATATAAGTTCACTGGATGTTTTGTCTCGGCAGTTTGATATGTTTGCTATCTTTGGGAATAACAACACTCATTCACTGTAATTTCACTCAAAACTAATGAACAGAGTTCTAACTAGGCAGGATATACAGTATAGCGATTGTCTAGAGATTTATAGAAATATTTCTTCCTGTTTATGGAAAGATACATATATTTTGAGTAGCTCACATTTAGTTGTTACGAAGACCAATGAAATTTTCATAGATTCCCTGTTTAGGATGTGCAGTTTACATATTTCTTACTATAATAGCAAACAAATCCACGCTTAGTACCCTGTTGGTAATAATAAGTCTTTTATCGGGGCGTGGGATATGATTTATATCAGCTAGTTCTTGTTTCCAATGTATTTCATTAAAATACACGCAAAACATCCGATCCCAGAAGACAGTTTATTTCGTACATCACACATTAGACAATACAATGACTGACATCACAGACAAAAAAAATTCATTATCAAATAATTATTAACTGAAAATTTCATACCAATAGTTCGTCGACTATTAAAATACTTGACGCATATAATATCCGAAATGACAGTATTCAATCTACAGATTGACCACTAGTGTAACAAATGATCTGAACTTAAAATATCTTTCGCTGAGAAGTCATATATACTGGAATAAAACACGATATTGTCCAACAATTGAATTAACTCAATATATGGGATGTGATACAGTATTTACTTACGCCTGTTACCCCTAGTGGAGGATCATAGGCCGACCACCAGCATTCTCCTTCCAACTCTGTCATGAGCAATCCTTAACACTTGCCATTCATCCTTTTCATGTCTACTTCCGATTCTCGACATAATGTGTTCTTTCGCCTTCCTCTTTTCTGTTTCCCTTCAAGATTCCAATTTAGAGCTTGCCTCGTGATGCAGCTTGGTGATTTCATCAATGTATATCCTATCCACTTCCAACGACTCCTAAGATGGAAGCTGGTTTGTTCTCTCCCACAGTAGGTTGTTGCTGATGGTATCCGTTCGACGGACATTGAGTATCTTACATGAACAATTATTTAGAAATACTGATACTTTTTGATGATGGTTGTAGTAGTTCTCAACATTTCAACTGCGTACAGTAGGACTATCATGACTTTTGTATTGAAGATTCTGACTTTGATATTCGTGGACAGTTTCTTTGCGTTCAGTATGTTCTTCACGTGTAGGAATGCCTCGCCTATATGTCTGCATCAGATTTTCCTTTTTCATCAATCATGCTTCCCAGGTACGTGAATGTTTCCACATCATCCAGAATTTCGCCATCATGTGTGATTGACTTGGCGTTCTCCGTGTTGTATATGAGAATCTTTCTTTTTCCTTGGTTTATGTTAAGGCCTATTGATACAGAGGCTACTGCTACATTAGTTGTCTTCGTCTTTATTTGTTCGTGTGTATGGGCTAGGAGGGTCAGGTCATCTGCTAGGTCCAAATCGTCTAATTGATTCCGAGCTGTTCATTGTATTCCGTGCTTCTCCTCGGATGTTGAGGTCTTCATAATCCAGTCAATCACCAGAAGAAAGAGGAACGGGGAGAGTAGACAACCTTGTCTGACTCCGGTTCTTACTAGAAATGCATCTGTCAGCTGTCCTCCATAAACGACTTTGCAATATAGTCCATCGTATGAATTCGGATTGATGTTGAGAATCTTCTCAGCAACTCCATGGTGTCGAAGAAGTTTCCATAATGTTCTCCTGTTCACACTGTCAAACGCCTTCTCATAGTCAATGAAGTTGATGTATTGTGACGAGTCCCATTCAATTGATTGTTCAATGATGATCCATATTGTCACAATTTGGTCTGTGCATGACCGATCCTTACGGAATCCAGCCTGTTGATCTCGAGTCTTTCGTCCGGTTGAGCAACACTCTGTTGAACATTTTTCCTGCTACTGACAACAGTGTAATCCTCACATTTGCTCAGACTTCCTTTCTTTGACATCTTGATGATGTATCCTTCTTTCAAGTCTGTCAGTGGCACTTGTTCTCACAAATCTTCCTCAATAGAATGTGGAGCATCTTTGTAGCTACTTCAATATTTGATTTCAGTGCTTTATGTTTTATATTGTTAGGTCCTGCTGCTTTCCCCTTCTTGATTTGTTTGATGACGATCCTGAATTCTTCGATTGTTTATGGAGCGACATCTATAGGAAGGTTTGTGTATGCTGCTTAGATGTCCGATAGATTCAATGGGGTGGTCTATTCATCAGAAAAAATAATTCAAACCATGTAATACAGTGTGTTTAATTAATTGACTACTTTATGTCAAAGATAGAATGACATGAAACGAAACAGTTTTTGGATTCATTTGAAGCAACTAGAGAGAGAAATTCCAAAAAAGATCTCATCGTTGGTGACAAACTTCACCGAAATATACTCACAGTCACTTTGGACCAAGACAGGTGTTGTTTATCACCGCAGTCACAAATACTCATGTCAAACACATTTTTAAAGTCAGTTTGTGTACATGAATTGATAGATCATTAATCAACATCCATGATAGATAAGTTAAGCTATACTCAGTGAAATTCTTTTAATCACAATAAAAAATTCAACTATCTTCCTATTTAATCTAACTCTGTGAAGCTTCGCATAAGTTTAAAACTTTCGAAATTCAAATGTTTACAAAAAGTACAGTGACTGGTTTTGTAGGAAATTTCTAGAGTTACTTTTGATTGATTGTTGAGTCAAATAATCGAACTCGAGTAAGTAAAAAAGACTGAAATATTGGATCACACAAATATTTTTGATGGATGATTACCAGACTATAGCTCATCTGCTCTAAGCAAGATTCAGACGGTAATCCAAGTGAGAATTCTCCCTGGTGCACGTTTACTACAGAATAAATAGTCAGACGAATAATAACTATAAGTACTTGCATTTCATGAATACTAATAATTTCATCCAAAAGGTTACTTGTTTAACATAACTCATAACATTATTACATAATGTTTGTGGGGTACAGTACAATACAGAAAAAAGTGTATCCATATTTTCTTGATCTAATATCTACTTCTCTGGTCAAACTGACCCGACCCTCTCAGTTGATTGAACACAAAAAAATTCCCGACCTTTCTAGAGCCATAGCACCCTTGAAATATTAAGTTAATAGTTTATAGCAGTCCATATTGTAGCTTCAGGTAATGTGCGAATAGAATGACAAATAGATATTAATACCGGTGACTGATTACCCTATCATCTACTTGATTCACTTCACAGGTCAAGAACATATAGAAACCTACCTCATTGAAGGGTGGAAATCACAAACGAGAACGAAGCAACTATGCAACACCTATTTTCAGCGAATTCATTTTCAAAGTTAGATACGCGTAAATAAATGCTTATTTTTCAAGATGATAATAATTACAATGATAGTGATAGTAAAATTCTGTTAAACATGGTAACAGTTAGGTAGAATAAACAAAGGTATTAAAACTTTATTTTTATCAGGGAAAACAATAATAGTTTAATTGTTAAGGGCCCGAATATTCATCATGAAGACAGATAGCGAAATTATAATTGAGAAAGAATGGCTCAGCATGAAATTGAGGTGAAATGTAATCAGGACGATCATAGGAACAGAAATAAACCGATTGGAGGTAAAGTGTCTATAAATAAGATAAAAGGGGAAGTAAATGAGCAAAGATAGATGTTGGCTAGCAGCGAAATCCAGGGAGCACGTTTCGTCCTATGTGGGAGTCGCCAGTTGTATGTACCTGCATTCCAGAGTTGATGCTCACTCAGGGACTCGAACCCAGTACAGTCCGCCTCAAGCTTCATCGCGTTATCCACTTAACCACTGAGTCTTAATAGCCACCTGCTTGTGCAATGTGGTGAAGTTTAAATTCACCAGGATGCATGTACATTCAGCCGACAAGTTCCAAATAAAACGAAACGCGCGTCCTGGATCCCACTGCTAGCCACCATTCATCTTTGCTTACAAAGCTTGTGAATTAAGGCAATATTGAGGCAGGATCCACATATGCCAACAAGAGACTGATCAATTGCAGCCCTAAACAACAAAAGGAAGATACACGCAAATAATATCAAGGGAGGTAGATCTCTATGAAGGAAGAAAAGTATAAAGGAGAAAGAAAATTATGGAACATTAAGACCATGGTAGAAAAAATGGTTGTACTAGTTTCTTTTGAAGACATAATTCTGGTTTTTCCAGATGTATAGCTAGTGCTTCGGCAGTGCTAATAAGATGCAATGTAACTGCCTTTGCAGCCTTCTACTTACCTTGTAGATGATTTTGAACACAGAGTCCGCTTCGATTGAGTGACCTGTGTTCACATGGTGTTCAATTATTGAACTTTCATTGAGTCGTTTCCATCTTTTAGCAAAGCTGAGTAATGTTCTTGAATTCTTTTGAATAAAATACTCATGAAATAACCTATATATATGGCTCCACATGAGCAGATAAATCGATAAATACACACATAGTTGATCAGATGCGATAATTTATCCTTAAGATTATTGATGAACATTAACCGTCTAGAGAACACTATTCGCAAAGTTTCTGCGGAAAAAGTTCATTTTAGAGAATCGAAAAAATTCGTCTTTAGGAAGTCAGTAACTAAATCACCTCTGAAATCAGTGTTCATATCAAGTGTTTTTTTTTTCAACCGAGTTTGTTTTTGTCTTTTGCAGTTTGGGTTTTATATTTTTATCAATAATTATCAAAGGATACTCATATTCGATAAGTATTTTCTTAAGGAGGCTCAGTTTGTTATCTGTGACCTCGGGACTACAAATTTTTCGTATTTGGATAGTGGGCAATATGACTAAGTTTCGTTTCGACCAATGGAAACCAAGCTGTGGAAGCTTGATAGCTGTCCATCCCAAATCAATAGAACCAAGTTAATTTAATTACACAAGACAGAAAATTTAATTATTTAAGTGTCGAATTCTCATTTAATGCATTGCAGTGGCATCAATCAGTTGTATTACAAAGTATGTAGCAAGAATTTATTAAACGTAAATAATTCATTTCAATTGTTTATCCATCAAATGATAACGTTCTAAGAAAACTAAACCAATGTTGGACCAATTTACTGGATAAATCGTTACGATTGGATGATATGTAGTGTCCGTTGTTATGTTAAGCCCATAACCTTACTCTAGCTTCTGGACAAGCCAATTTACCCATCCATCTGGAGTCACGTTTTCATCTTGTTAACTGTTCATTTATTAAACCTGACCGTTTTTATACGAGCGTAGGTGTGTGTACACTTTTTATCTTATTCATCACATGTCTGTCATTTATTGTTATCTGACTATAAATATTGATTAACGCTTGATTAAAGTGAATTGGCTTACCCGCCACCTCCAATGCGCGTCGTTTTTGTTTCGCTCACTGATATTTACTCATGTGTTTATAAATATTTCTGGCATTCGTCATTTGTCAATAAAACTGTAGTTGCTACTTCTCTTTGCCTTCTGATTTCATGCACCGTTGAGATTTGTATTATAACGGTTATCGAGGTGAACGATTAGCGAAGCACGGCACTACAGATATATATATATATATATATATATATATATATATATATATATATATATATATATATAATAGTAGTCATTTGATTGCATGATCATACGTTCGTCAGAGAATTTTCTTTCTCATTTAATTTTTTTGAAGTTCAGTGATAATGGATTATGAAAATAATACTTTAAATAAATATAATGTGTGGTAGATGGAAGCATCAGATTTAGACATTTTCTGATGTTATTTCGCGCTTATCAGTATGTCTTGTCTTGAACAGACATAAATTATACATTACCATTAGTCTTATCTCACAAAATTTTCATTTAATCGCTTGTTTGGTTGCTTTAAAAAGATATACAGTAGTGAGCAATGTAATACTGATTTTATTTTACTGACCAGTAATCGTTGCTCAGTTCATTTTTTGTCATTACATCAGCCCATATGTGATGAATGAGTTTATACAAACCCGAATTAGTAAAACCAACCATGACTGTTCTAATCAATAAGAAAATCTCTACACTACGGAAAAACCACATGTGTAACTACTTATGAGTAGTTTATTCATATACTGTTGTTCTTTATTTACGTTAATTTGGATGTTTGCATTGATTGATTAGGCTCACTTTTAATGAAACAACATATAATTGTGGTGGGGAATAAGTATTAGTTCACTCAAATAATGTATGTTGGCTGAGTGATACATTTTCTTATGATTATACAACTAACTTATGGTCAAACTAATATCCATACAATTTCCATAAAAGCAACAATTGTTAGGTTAATACTACTGGAATATTTGAAAGTGGTTAAGTAGACATTTCACCTACTCAAAAGATCTGTCAATGCTTACTATATACACTTCAGAAGACAGGATATCTGTCCAATAAATGAATGTAATATGTGAGGATTAACGTATTTATTTAGACACCAAAATAATGAAAGATGAAAACTAAAGTGACCAGTGGAGTTCCATCCGTGTTGGATATGAGGCAGTTATCCACCACAGAAAATAAATGAAGTGTTGCTAAAGATTATGGATTAGTTAGTGATAGATATTGACACTATTTTTAATCACTGCTTTTTCGAATGAATATAACTCATGCGTCCAACCAAGAACTTCAACAACATAAGTTTATCCATATGATCATTGAGCAACTATTTGTTAGAATAGGAGCTTTGTAAGTTGTCAAACGCTAAGAAATTACTTACTTTAAATGTTCTGTGTTAGATCCTTGGCGAAGTCATGAGTGCGAACTACTGAAGAGTCCAGATCTAAAACGAAATATTCATTCATTACTCCACGATTTCCAAAAGTAATCTCCATGAGTTCGTTCTTTAACTGCACCTATTTAAGCATTCTTTAAATAAGTAAAAGTTTTAACTCATCAACTGGATTACACACCGAATTCATCACATGTAAACTAGATACATGATTTAATTTCAAAACTAAATTTCTCAGAAATGTGTCAGAAAACTGTAAATGCAACCCAATGAATTGTTTCTGTCTTGAATACATACAAGTAATATAATATTAGACATGTGAACGATTTGATGCCACCACAGTTGTCTATGGTTTTTAAGCACGTGCTTAGAAGTCTTGAGGTCTAGAGTTCGATCCTTAATGAGGTCATGGATACATATTTCTGAGGAGTCCCATAATAGAGCAAAAAAATGTTTAATCTTTCCTTGTTCCTATTGATTGTTTAAGATTTGTCGGTGTTATAAACTTTAAATTTTAACTATCTCCACAAGTTCCCTGCACTAAAAACAGAGCAATTCGTTTAAAAACGTAGTGTTGTGATTCGAGCGTCTAGACTGGTTATTTCCCCGTGGAACATATTCCTAAATAAATACAACACATACAGTATTGCATAACCATCGTCTACATAACATTCAGAAATAAATTTATCGTCAACATTATCCTGAATTCATACCACGGACTACACTGAAAAGTCGTCTATGGAGGACAGCTAACAGATGCATTCCAAGTGAGGATCGGATAGAGATAAGGTTGCTTACCTCCATTCTTTCTCCTTCTAATGGTGGTCTATTGGATTACGAAGACCACCACATGCGACGGAAAGCACGGAATACAATGGGTAGCTCGGAATCAATAAGGAGATTTCGACTTCGCAGATGACCTGACCCTTCTATCGCATACACAACAACGAATGCAAGTCAGGACAAACAGTGTAGTAGCAGTCTCCCCATCAGTAGACCTGTACACACACAAGGGAAAAATAAGATCCTGAAATACAACATAGAGAATACCAACCCAATCATACTTGATGGATAAGCTCTGGAAAAGGGGAAATCTTTCATGTATCTGGGTAGCATCATCGATGAACGTGGAGGATGTGATGTAGATGTATAGGAGAGGATTAGCAAAACAAGGACAGTATTCCTACAGTTGAAGGATATATGGAACTCAAAACAACTGTCAACGAATATCAAAGTCAGAATCTTCAATACAAATGTCATGACAGTCCTACTGTACGGAGTTGGAACTTTGAGAACTACTACAACCATCATCGAAATGTATGAGTATTTCTAAATAATTGTTCATGTAAGATACTCAATGTCCGTCGAACGGATACCATCAGCAACAACCTACTGTGGGAGAGAACAAACCAGCTTAGTTTGAAAGTACATTCTATCCTAGGGAGTGCTAAGAAATTCGTATGCGAAGCAATTTGGAAGTGAGAAGAATCGAACATGTATATATATATATATATATATATATATATATATATATATACCTAAAGTAACTCACTGTTTAAATATAATGATATTGATACATAAACATAGACACTTAACTGTTTTTGGATATCTATCTATCTAGGACGTGTATATATACAGTTATAAGAATATCCTAGAATTCAACATAGGAGTTATGTAAATATGAATCTAGTTAAAGAATAATCGAAAACCAAGAATAACTAGACACCTTCTTCGTTTAATTATGCACATCCCATGAATCCTATACCAGCGACCTACCCTAGAACCTTTAGGCATTATCTTCAAATCACTAGAATATAGGTGAACAATTTTTTACTAGTGAAATATCGAAAGTGATGTATGTATTCGACGATTCGTTTTTAATTAACAATTAAACATATTATGGTTTCTGCTGACTTTCAGTTATGTTTTAAACAGCTGAAAAGAAAAGGTAGGGGACTATTTCTAATGGTATGAGATAGATGCACTCTATTATCTATGTTGAGTCGGTTTCCAGAGAACTCCAACAGAGCCTCCAGAGGCTCAAAAGGAGCTCCAACCAATCAGAGCACGACAGAACATTCTGGAGTTCCAACGTGGCACGCTATCATTGGTCAGTAGCAATATATCTCGTTTATTGGATTGGCTGAATTAGGATGTTGATTTAACTTAAGCAAACATCTATAAATACTTACGATTTTTCTGTACAAAGATGAACCTTGTAGTAAAGTGATTCTCTGATACTCGTGTCTTCTCTCTGGTCTTTCAAGTCGCTGAGTAGTGCTAGCCTGGGGTTGTCCGAATAGCTTAGGATCTGAATAAGCGTTCAACCCACAAGACATATCAATCTACCTGAAAACTATACTTTTAGAAATTCTTTGGAATACTTTGGATTTCCGTGATCGGAAATTCCAAGGTTTTGCATATGAAATTCGTATTCGTGGTTCTATGTATGGATTGTTATGATTGTTAAGGTTTTATATCCTTTTACAGATAATTTGTGATATTCATGGATAAAGGGAGTCTGCTTTTCCGAAAGACCTTAAAATCCTTGTGATGATATATGATATATTCCTGACATATAGTAGGATAGTTCGTTTCCTAGTTTATGGCGATGATTTTGCGAAACATATTTTGATGAAGTTGAGAGGATAGCCATTTTTACCGTGGGCGGCAGAAGATGAGTTTCTCCACTTTTTCATGTAATGGGAATGAAGTAACAAATTTTGGCTCTTCTGAGTAATGTTTAGATACAATTTCTCTTGTACATTGTTAAATGGTTAATATCATAAATGATGTTTTCTTCATGTGGCGTGGCTTTCAGTATACATGTGTTTCCATAAGTTGTGTTTTCATAAGTTGTCATGGTAATTACTACTCATAAAATTAATGCCATCGTAGATGTTAATGATTAACTGGTGGTTATTTCTCGAGACAATATCCTTTGAAGATAATGAATATGTAACATCTACGTAGTGTTACGAAAGCTTTGGTTTGATTATTGATAGGGCTAAAGCCACAAAATCAACCAATCATATGTCCATTGATCAACCAAATAAGACGCCCGATAGAAACACAAGGACAAATGAAAGTGCCAAAACTTTCGAAGACTACCATTCACAGGCAAGATCATGAAAACAGGTTCATTTAAGACTTGAGAAATGAAAGAGTTCACTTCTACGTGAAGTAAGCGCTTTTAATGTTATCCATAATGTCAACGAAAGCTTCACAACTAGACAATTAAGGTCAGAATGCAGAATACAACCTGTAGTGCCGTGCTTCATTAATAGTTCACTTCGATAATCGTTATTATACCAATCTTAACGGTGTATAAAATCAGAAGGCAAAAGGAAGCGGCAACTACATTTTTATTAACAAATGACGTAGACCAACAAGCTGTGAGCACATGAGAAAATGTTAGCGAGCAAAACAAAGATGATGCATAGCGGAGATGGCTGGGAAGCCGACTCGCTATGAGCAAGCATTACTCAATATTTATAATCAGATAAAAATGAATAACAGGCATATGATGAATAGGATACGAAGGGTACACATATACGCTCATATAAAAATATAATCAAGGTTAATAAACGAATAATTAACAAGATCAAAATATGACTCATAATGTATAGGTGAATTGGCTTGACCAGAAGCTAGAATAAAGTATATGGGCTTAACATATAAACTGATACTACAAACCAAACGCATCTGATTTAGCCACAAATTTTCTTCATCACTTTATAGTCTATTTAGTAAAAATTCACGTAGTCACATCATTTTTCTGAAAATTTTATGATAATGCTTTCTAACCATTACAGTAAACATTTAAAAGTATAACAATAGGTCTTATTATTCATTTCATTAAGAAGTTTCAATGTTCATGTTGAAACTAATCACGATACATACAGAAATTTACATATATTGGTTACTATTGTTTAATTGATTAATATAAAACTAGATAACATAAGTTCAAAACCAACAGAAAGAATCAGTTTCTTCACACCTTGTTGAAATGACACCATTTAAGATAAAAACCTAGGTGAAACATTATTTCTTATCTATTACTTTCAACATCTTAACTTCAAAACATGTAAAAAACTTTAATTAGTATAAATAATTAAGCATCAGTCATTTTGTAATCAAAATATATGTGAAAAGAAAAGAACTTTTGAACTTACAAGTAAATTAACTCAAAATAACATGAATTTAACTTTAAAACAATTTTAACTCTATAAATAAACAGACAATCATGTTTAACTTCAAATGATCATTATTTCTTTGAAATATTAATTAAAATAAGCAAAGATGAATAGTGGTTAGCAGTGGAAGCCAGGAAAAGGTGCGTTTCATCCTATTTGGGACTGGTCAGCTGGGTGTACCTGCATCTCAGAGTTGATGTTCATTATGGAACTATCAGGAGTCATTAGCTGAGTGGATAACGTGATGGCGTTTAAAGCGAGAGGTACTGGGTTCGAGTCCCAGAGTGAACATCACCTCTGAGATGCAGGTACATCCACTTGACGAGTCCCAAAGAGGATGAAACGTGAATCAAAACTAGAATCCACTACTAGCCACTATCCATCTTTGCTTATCATACTTGTGAATTAAGACTATATCGAGGCAATACGCACAGTATGCACATATGCCAATAAGAGACTGATCAATTACAGACCTAAACATCAATGGGAAAATTAAAAACAAACAATACCAAGTAGATAACTAAAATAGCCTTTACTCTTTAAATAAGTCAATGATCATTTGAAAATAAATAATTTTCATAGTTGCAAGCGTGAGTTAATTGAAGCTAAACCATCAAGAAAAACGTGGAAGCACTGGACGGCCAACTCGTCCTATTGTGGGACTCCTCAGCAGTGCGCATCTACGGTCAGTTAAGTGCTCTGAAGCGAGACTTTTAGGTCCTGGGTTCGAATCTCACGAGGCGAGGTCGTGGATGCGCACTGGTGAGGAGTCCCACAATAGGACTAAACGGCCGTCCAATGCTTTCAGGTTCTCCTTGATGGTTTAGCTTCAATTGACTCACGCTTGCAACTATGAAAATACTAAATCTCTACAAAACCCCTTCTGATAATAAATAATTGTAATGATTTAATAAAACAAATTGATAATCTATGGTTATTCATATATATATATATATATATATATATATATATATATATATATATATATATATATATATATCGGTTAATTAAAATGAGTCATCTGGATTCTATTGGCTATTAATATGCTCATATCGATGACCCAAATTTAATGTTTGCAAATAAACAAAAAAAAATTTTTGGTTTTTTTTACGCATATATAATCAATCACATTATTAAGATGTTTGTCTATTAAAATTTCTAATTGTTTTAATACAATAATGACAATGGATACAATAATTTGCTTACATTTAAAGGTGTGCATCAAAGTGCTTAATAAGGAAGTGTATCGAAAAACAACAACAACAACAACAACATTAACAACAGATAAATGAATAAGTCATACAATGTTCATAGAAAAAAAGACACTTTCAAGAATCCGTTAATAGATGAGAATAGTTTTTTTAATTCTATGTATTTGACCATAGTAATAAATCGTTATTAAATAATCGATATTAATCAACATATGCTCATTAGTGACTGGCTTCAAGAGGTATAGCTTGGAGTTCTAGTGAGAAGTAGTGATCAGTAGAGTTCAACCGTGTCTGTTGTGAGATAGTAACTCACTGAAGACATTGGTGAATGGTTGCTCAATTTCGTGGATTAGACATTAACATCGCTGAACGCTGGCTCAGTGGTCTAGATGTTAGGCATTTGCACACGAGGCCGATAGGTCTTGGGTTTGAATCTCGAGAGACGGGATCATGGATGCGCATTGATGAGGAGTCCCACAATAGGACGAATTGGCTGTCCAGTGCTTCCAGGTTTCCCATGGTGATCTAGCTTTAATTGACACATGATCTCAACTATTAAAATAAATAGACATCAAATGATATTTTTGTCAACTTTAGTTTATAAAAAAGAGGTCACATGATAAGAACTACATCAACAGCAGTTGACTTCACCCATAATCGATTTAAATAGATACAAAATTTTAGTGGAGAATCCTAGTAGTAGGGTGTTTTTTTTTAAGAAAAAAACAACAACATCTGTATACAAGCAGAATGACATTTATTAATTTTGGGTAATTTGCTATTTTTCGTGAATGATATACGATGCCTAGAGTTAGTTTCCCTTGAACGTTTATTGATTTATAACGCCCATCAGTCAAACAGATAAACAAGTAAAAACCATGATACAAACAAGAATAACTCATCAAAGAAAGCTTCTGTCAATAGTCATTTTGTTAAAAAGTATTTGAACAAAGACGAAAATAAATTTTACTAACATGTGACATTTCAAATATATATATATATATATATATATATATATATATATATATATATATCTTCTTGCAGAACAATTTGTTACTGAAACATCTAACTTTGTATTCATATTCCAAAAAAGAATCAATGTGAGCAGTTGAATGATAAGGATAAGATAAAATACTTTAATGGCATATATTTTTTACTGTTATATAATATACCCTTGTGGGCGAGGGTAATTTTGCACTGGTTTTTAGCAGAAACAGACATCATCCAGACTTTCACGTGACAACCCAAACAGTACAGCTCAATCCCGTTTAACAGGAGAGCCAGGCACTGCCCAGGCTTAACCCGAACAGTGCAACTCAATCTCGTCCCATAGGAAAACGAGACACTATATGGGCTTCAACGCTACAATCTGAACAGTACAGTTCAATCCTGTGGCGCAACCACACAGGTACCAAGCACCCTGATGGATCAATATAATTTTTACTATTTCTTACTATTCAACTTATCAATTTTTTTAATACAGCATAAAATTCAAACCATTTCACAAAAATTAAGACAAACAATACTTGTAGAATAAAATGAATTCATTTTATTCCATATCTCATCATCTGTGGGCAGAGTTTATCAATGAGCTATAAAGCTGATCCGAAAGAAACTTTGAAATATATAAGGAATTCAATTTATTCTGAAAATCTTGTTTTTCTCGATCATGAAGCATTAAATAGTTCTATCATGTTAAGAAATTGTTTAAACACTAATATTTAAACAATTACATCCTGTTTTTAATGAAACAGTGGTTTATTTAAAAATGGACCTTATAGTTTTGAATCAAATGTATTTCATTTGATGTATTATTGCAATTTTAGGACACACCTTGAAGAAATCACTCAACTGCGTCACAAGACAAGCCCTCACATGGAGTCCTGAAGGCCAAAGGAGAAGAGAAACACATTACGCTGAGAAATGGAGACAGACATGAGAAGAATGAACAAAAATTGGATAGAATTAGAAAGGAAGGCCCAGAACAGAATAGGTTGGAGAACGCTGGTCGGCGGCCTATGCTCCATTGGGAGTAACAGGCGTAAGTAAGTAAATAATTGTTGCAATTTATTCAAAATGCTTAACAATTCGGCTAAAGGCCGGTCTTATTCAACCATTGTGGATCAGTTACTAGGGTAACAGATTAATGTAGATTTTTATGAAGAAAAATTTCTTCATTCATTTTTTGAACTCTCGGAATTCAACTATAAACGCGTCAACATAGTTTTAGTAGAGAAATTTACCAACCTTTTCAGTAATAATAGAACAGCTTAAATTAGAATTTTCACACACGGTATTTTGATTGGCCTAAAGAGATGAGAAAAGTAACTATGAAGTAAGTAGGATTATTTTCTTGTCATTAAGCTTTGTGGGTTGCTTTTTATGAAACACACTTTTACACGGTTTTAATTGTACTCTCACTTTCACTGGCTACTACTTGCTACGTCGTTAGCATGGATTTGTGGTGAATAAATAATTTCTTCATTTAAATCACAGACTGAATTTAGCTAGAGATAACTATTGGCTAGTTGAGAGCACTGAATGGCTGGTTTTTCTTATTATGAAACTCCTCAGCAATGTGTACCTACTAACCCTCCAAGAATCAAACGTGTGATCCTCAAGAGGGTACCTAATTTTCAGACTACTTAGTGGGTATTCAGTAGTTCGCGCTGATAATCTCAGTGAATTCTCGATGTTTCACGACCATCATCCAATGTTATTTGTTACTGATACTTACTTAACGAGTTACATAGTGGAAATCCTGACTTTCATTGATAATCCATCTGAGGTTATTCTGTAATGTAAACTACACAGTGTTATACTTAACCAAAACAGTGTATTATTTCTTTATGTAAATAAATGGTTTTCGTTGTTACAATCATGAAGAACCTGTAACCAGTTGTCTAATTGTCTACCACTAAGATTACATATTTCCAGAAAGGAGAACTATTCAGGAAGAAAACACAACAATCTCAGTTAGAACACTATGTTATTAGTGGCACAAAATAGGTAACAGTTCGGTTTTACATTAGGACTAATTTTTCTTGGTTAATTTATTTAAATGTTAAGTTATGTAAATTTTCTATTCATCCATGTTTATCAAAATGAAAGTAGGATGTATCACATAGTTTTCTTTCGTGTTAGATTACATTAACTGAATTAAAGATTAAGTTTACCAGTTATACCCTAATGAAAATGGATACATAGGTATTATCATTATTATTTCTCAATAGTTGAGAGATTCTTAAATTGATGTCCATAGTTTGTTAACGTTTATTAATAGGACAAATGAATCGATATAATATAAAGTGGTTGGAGGTTGTCGATAATAAACCATGTATTTGGGTTTGATAGTAGTTGGTGTCATTCAACTTCACAGCCTGAGAAGTTTTGAGTCCGTGAGATCGAACAGTAAGACAGAAGAACAGTTGTACTGATCTAGTTCGATTATTAATTGGCTCGTCTAAACTATTTATGTGGTACCATTATCATTCGGCTAACCACTGACACTAAACGTGAGATAACATACATGAGTAACACTAAATTCTTATTGGTTCAGAATGTGATTTCCCATGCTTGCATACTTGATAGTCAGAATAGGGAACAACACAGTAAGCATATATCTTCTAATAATACAGTTCGAGTTTATGTATCACTCATACAACAATAAAGCACAAAACCCTGACCACACATTTAGGATAGCTTAAAGATTTTTACTTTCCAGATGAAATCTTAATAACTATCTAATCGATCCCTTTTCATTTAATTATTCAGAAATTTTCCATATTGTTTAACTCTCCTGATAAAACATGTAGAATAAATATGATTTTTGTGTGAAAATGTTTATATCGCTAAATCAGATGAAAATGAGATAGATATCTTAAATAGCGTTTAACATGTAACATGTATTCAACATATTTGAATCAATGTTTCGCAAAATAAATCCCTACATTTATAGTAGTTACCCCCAAAAATCCTTTGTCCTCACAATGCTCTTTTCGTTTTTTTGCTGACCTTATATGTTGGGTGTCATATGAAAATTATCATGATTACCGTTATTATTGGTTTCTTGATTGAATGATGTATTAACTGGTACAAAGGAAACAATGGTAAATTGGATGAACGCAGACAAAATGACAATGTAAAAATTAGGCATATACAATAAATAGTCGACTAAAGTCAGACATTCACGCCAATGGACACCGAATCAGTAGTCTAAAGGTCAAGGGTTCATGTGTGAGACTGGAAGTCCTGGTTTCGGTCTCCGTATGAGGGAACGTGGATGCGCACGAACGAAGAGTCTTATACTAGGATGAAACTGCCATCCAGTGCTTTCAGTTTTTCAGTGGTGGTCTAGCTTAAATCGAATTATGAATTCAACTATTAATATTCCGATTGATTTTGTAGTCTTTTTCCAGGGACAAATCAATAGCCTTGACTAGTTTAATATTCTTTATATATGCGAAGAAATATTACTGTATCTTAGAATAGAACATGAAGATCTCATTGTTCGTTAATATTTATTATTCTAACGAATAAGCAACCATAAATCGAAAGAAAGGTAAAAAGTGGTTAGAATACAAATCTGATGTGAACAGAGAAACAAGAAGCCTTGATAAACTACGGAAGCTATCTTTGGGGACGTTATTTCACCTAATTCAAAGCTTGTATAACAGTAACATTTACTTTTGCCCCTGGTCTATTCTACAGATCATAAGCTTTCGTTTGATGTATCATTCCCTGCCATAGACTTTTCTGTTCCAAAGCTATTGTTACTTAGACGTAACCTTTTGTACTCTATTTTCCACCCTAATCCCCCAGTTTTGGACATAATTGTATTTTCCTAATTACTGTACATCGTGATCAGGTTATTCATCTATTTATTCATATATCTTTTTACACTAATCTGAAATCGGGGGTAGCAAATCGGATTTGGGAATAAAGCGAGTAGTGTTCTAGTTGTCTTCTCTCTCGCACGTGCCTGTCGTCCAATCAATCTCTATCCCCCACTTCGAACTACGCATACTAGTCTCAAGGTTAAGCCAGTCAGCCTATCGCGTCAAGGTTTTAATCTAGATTAGACAAGTTATCCTCGTCACAAAGTGGATAGACAGATCGAGGACGTAATAAAATAATTCTTTATAAAATCGAATTCATATATCAAACAGTCTAAATGGATGAATCGATTCTCAGCTCACAAGTCAAAACACTCCTCAATCTTCCCCCTTCACCCCTCAAAAATATTGATTTAACATGATATCTGAACTATTTAAAAGTTCTTTTAATCCTTAATTTACCATTTATTCTGTTTGAAACTTTTAAAACATTATTGTACACTTACTTCTATACAGAGTACAAATAGATTAATGATTTTTTTAAAAAATGTTATCAACTGTTCGAATAGTCAAACAATATGGATTTTTAAATTTTTCAAAATGCAAAAAAAGAAACAAAAAAACACCATTTGTATTATTCATTGTGTTATCAACTATAGATGTAAAGTAATTTGATTGAATAAATAATTAACCTATATTATAATGTATCTAAGTGCATTCTATTCAGTTCTATATATAACTTGACATCATAGATACATATATATGCTTACATAATCATTAAATTTCTTTAAGACCTTTCAATAACTATTTTAATCAATAGTTCAAATATGTTGACCTTAAAACTATTGTAAACAAAAGTTTAATTAATTATCAACATATAAAAACTTATTTTATATTCAATATTCAGTCCTGATGATATTTGAATTACTATCTCCATGAGGTATTTCCTGGAGTTCTAGTGAGAAGCAGTAATCAGTAGAGTTCAACCAGGTCTGTTGGGAGATAGTAACTTACTGAAGACATTGGTGGTCCGTTTAAACATCTGGGCTACCTGTTCCTGTCATCTAGATATTTCAACAAGTTATCTAATTTTGTTTGTTTTAATACATCATTATGCCTATTATTCGCACAACCTATTCAGGTTCGTTTCTGAAAAGTGTAAGACTTTTCGCTGTAAAGGTTATAGAAGACCTAATTAGAGATATCGTGTTTGCTGGCAATATGCAGCGAGAAGGATGTAGATTATCCAGATGTCGATTGACTGGGCTGCTAACTTCTAACCGGCGATCACTCAATATTTATCGTCGGGAAGGACGAAGAAGTAAGAAACGGAAACTTGTTGAAGTACTTTGTGCTGAGAATTCCATATTGTATCAAAAATATAATATTGAATAAAGCTAATAATAATAAATAAAATAAATTGATTGCTCAATTTCGTAGATTGGTTGAAGTTAGACATTAACACCATTGGATGCCGGCTTAGTGGTCTAGTGGTTGAGCGCTCACGCGCGAGACTGTTAGGTCCTGGGTTCGAATCTTGCGAGGCGGGATCGTGGGTGCACACTGTTAAGGAGTCCCACAATAAGATGAAACGGCCGTCTAGTGCTTCCAGGTTTTCCATGGTGGTCTAGCTTCAATTGACTCATGATTTTAACTATATAAAAAAATATTGATTAATCTGTTCATTAGAAACACGAAGTTTAGCGAAGAGAACCCTTTTTCAACGAATTTATTATCAAGCTGTACAATTAGATCAATGATATTGGGATAAATTGTTAAATTATTAAAGCTAATGGTATTGAAAATAGTTGACAATCTTGTATGTGGATAGAAAAATGAATATTGTTTATATCAAATATGTAAATGTTACAATGGAGACAAAATAAGTTTTCTTATTTGTGTTACATTTCAATGATCAAACTATTGATTAAATCATTTTCAGTACATTTCCGAGTATTTAATTAAACAAGTCTTGATTTTTTTTATGTGATTATAGTGGACAGTAGGTATAGATTACCAGACTTCTACGTAGGGTATGTAGTAAGATCTGTGAGAAAATCTTAGTCAATTATTCCTGTTTGATTAATATAGTTAATATAGTGAAAATTTCCATTTTGACATTTGATAAATAAAAAAGAAACGAATCGATTATAAACTAACATTAATTAATTGGAAGAAAGAGGATTGATACTAATCAAAGTAATTATTCGAAAATCAAGCCGTTTCTACGTTGCATAATATGTAAAAGGAGAAGAAAGAACTAACAAAATATTTTGATGAATGATCAGTAATATAGTAGGGTTATGTAAAAATCAAGAAACGAATGTAGAGAATAAGTAAAATACTAAGATGGAAGGCATAAAATGATTGTTTACCAAAATTCTGCTACAAACTTCGCTATACCGATGGCCAAGGTAGCGAGAGTGGTTGTACAAACTTCTTTTGGATACAAAGATTCGGTTTGTGATTATGGATTGCGATGTCTTCAGCTATAATGTAGTTAAAATGAACTTATAATAGATCAGATGAATGAATTCTGTTTTTATTTAGATCTTGAAAAGTATATTATTATTTATTTACCCTGAAGAAATGACTTGCATTAAATCACAAAACATCAAAAACACAATTTTCCACTCACTGGAATAGCACATAAGTATATTTATTAAACGACTAATATTTGAACGAAGAATATTCTTTTAGATAAATTATGTTCAGGTTCTACAATTGTATATCCAAATTAATTAATAATCCGAAAAATGGTCGGGTTAAAGGCAAAGTACATCGTTTAAAGCATGTAAATTTAGGAATGTCAAATCAAATAGAATAAATTTGTTAATGTTGATATGACTCTTATAGAATGTCAACTTGAATTTGTATATACATAAAGTGAAAATTTAAGATCTGTGATCAGAATAAATATGGGTCAGATAGGGTGAGAGAGATATGATAGTACAATTACAATTCGATCAAGTGGAAGACTAAATCGTGTGATCAGTGCGAAGTGTATGAATCATGTATAGGGGAGATTAATAATGATATTTAACCAATAATAATAATAATAATAATAATAATAATAATAATAATAATAATAATAATAGTAATAATAATAATAATAATAATAATAATAATAATACAAAGATTTGTGAATAAAGATGAGGGAGACAATTACATTTGACTACGAAAGGTCAAATTAGTCAAATTAGGTCATCCAATAGCTAAGATTACTATTGATTAATTTGCCTTGTGGTTGGTCAAGGGACGAACAAGGGTTGGAGATATTTCTTCTGTACTCATAGCTCCGGTTTCTTCATCCTGATGGCTACTATCTCAGCCGTTTGAAGGACTTTAAGGCAGACAAGCTTTGGCAAAAAATTACTGACCCTATAAATAATTGAAAAGGATTGGTTTATATTGGCACTATGACCAGTTTGTACTAAATGGGCTGTTCAGTTTCTTCACCAAACCATTGCTTAGCCACGCTAGGAGGTGTTCGCGAGCACAAAAATGTAAATTCCTAAACCTTCGACCAATATAACTTGCTCCACAGGAGCAGTCGAACTGATAAATACAAAATGAGGTGGTCATTCTAGGTAATTCATCTTTAAGCCTCGGTGTCACCATTGGGTGCGTAGAAAACACTAAACGTAGTTCACCGGCGTTGAAAGATTTTTGGATTGATCTGCATAATCTCTGAGTAAGTATTTCGCTAGCCGTATCCCCTCTGAATTGTAGGCGCATGAATAGAGGCTTCTTCTTGACCGTTTGAGTTTCTCCTATTTTCACTTTCGTGATCATAAATTTAATTATAAACTTTCTAGGGTAACCGTTCTCCCTCAGAGCATTATGCAAGGTGTTTAGCTCATCTTCAAATATATTTGAACAGAAAATTACAGAACATCTTAGTAAACTCTGAGAACCATACAGTATATTACTTAATTTGCAAAATCTCAATAAATTTTCTCAGACTTCATTGTTCCTTTGTTTCCACGTTCTCTGTTCTTGTTCTCTTCACTTTGATCTTCTTAACCTTCCACCACAAGGAATTTCACTTCCGATGGATGATACATACTACTTCTATCTATTGACATCAGTATAACACACCACATCACTGTGTAACATGAATGCAAAACTATGGTCTATCTAGATAACTCATTGTTATATATCAGCTCTTTTATTCTGTGCGCTCATATTTTCTTAACATTTAAAGACGAACTTATTATCTACCAATACTTGAATATATTATGTTTAGTACAGAAATCGCCAACTAGTAAGTGACTGAAATTAAGCATATTTACCTAAAAAAAAATCAATGGATTCATTTACTAAACAAATGATTGATGTAACAATTTGACTGAGATTCCTTACAAATACATAAACAGTTTCATTAATATAAGCATTTTTTTATATAAGTTACTTATCAACCATATTTTAATGCTCAATTTACTTATTTTTAAAAAAAAATTATGAAGATTACAATTAATAGACAAGAATTCTGTATTAAATTAGTGAATTGCTTTGTTTTTGTGAAATTCACTTGGTATTGTTTGTTTGAATCTTCCCATTGATATTTAGGACTGCAATTAATCAGTCTCTTATTGGCATATGTGCATAATGTGCGTATTGCCTCGATATTGCCTTAATTCACAAGCATGATAAGCAAAGATGGAAAGTGACTAGAAGATGAATTCAGGACGCGCGTTTCGTCCTATTTATTGTTATTTACTATTATTATTTTTTATATCCCACTTATTCACAAAACATTTTTATAATGATTGAACATCAACTCTGAGATGCAGGTACATCCAGCTGACGAGTCCCAAATAAAACGAAACGCACGTCCTGAATTCCACTGCTAGCCGCTATCCATTTTTGCCTAGAAATAAATGCGTATGCATTAAATTAAAATTCCAACTCAGTGTTTAGATCATATAAAGATAGATTTAAATGTTATTATTGACAAACATTTAAATTATCCAAGATAACTGACAATTTTAAAATAAAATAGAAATTAATCACCATTGAGAACTTGGAAGCACTGGAATTTCGTTTCGTCCTAGTATGGGACTCATCAGTAGTGCACATTCATGATACATTCATCAATCTAAATTTGACAATCTCCACAATCGTATACTGATAATTGTCATGTGCTCACTAGTAGCTAGCATTGAGAGGTATTTTTTAGAGTTCTAGTGAGAAGTCGTGATCAGTGGGGTTAAACCGTGTCTGTTGTGAGACAGTTTCTCAGTGAAGACAATGGAGGATGGTCAAACAATTTTGTGGATTGATTGAAGTTAGACACAAACACCAGTGGATTCCTGTTCAGTTGTTTAAAGGTTAAGCGTTCGTATGCGAGACCGAAGGTACTGGGTCTGAGTCCCGAGTGCAGGATCATGGATCCACACTAGTGAGGCGTCTTATAATAGGACAAAACAGCCGTCCAATGCTTTGAGGTTTTCTATAGTGGTCTAGCTTAAATCGATTCATGAATTCAATCACCAAATCAGATTTGTCAATCTCTGAGATTGTTATTTTCAAAACAAACTTCGGAAAAAGTTTTTTATGTATATATTTCAGTACCGCCAATTTAATTTCCAAATCATGTAACTAAAAATATATAAACTGTCACTTAAGTGTTATACATTGTTTATGCAATCTGTTTATACATTGATGTGAATGATGCAAATCTTCTATAATAATAATAATAATAATAATAATAATAATAATAATAATAAACTAGGTAGAAATTATTTAAGTAATTTGTTTTCATAGTTGAAAGCGTGAGTCAATTGAAGCTAGACCACCATGGAAAACCTGAAAGCACTGGACGGTCGTTTCGTCCTATTGTGGGACTCCTCAACAGTGCGCATTCACGATCCCGCACTCGCGAGATTCGAAATCAGGACCTACCAGTCTCACGCCAGAGGTAAATCCAGGATTTCTAGTGAAAAGCAGTGACCAGTGGAAATCAAACCACTCACTGAAGACAATTGGTGAACGGTTGCTCAACTTCGTGGATCAGTTGAAGTTAGACATTAACACCGTTGAATGCCGGCTCAGTGGTCTATCGGTTAAGTGATCTGGCCCGAGACTGGTAGGTCCTGGGTTCAGATCTCGCGAGTTCGGGATTGTGAATGCGCACTGCTGAGGAGTCCACAATAAGACGAAACGACCGTTCAGTGCTTCTAGGTTTTCCATGGTGGTCTAGCTTAAATTGACTCACGCTTTCAACTATAATTTGTTTTCATTATTTACTAATCTTTCTTTTTAGGTAGAACCAAACTGATTTATAATAATAGATTTATTTCTTAAATACTAAGGTCAATGTTACACATTTAATTTCTACTAAAACTATTTACATGTTTAACATTATTTGTTGAGATGGCTTTACACAATGTAATTGGTATAACGTAAGTAACCAAATCAATATATATTCATCAAATAAACAGAATACACAAATGTGTTTGTATACAAACATCAATTCAATTGGGCGGCTAATCACATGATTTGAGTAATTTCTAGAAACTATTTTAAATCTTTACACATACTTGAAATACTTAATGTTGTGTAGAAAAATAAAAGTAATGACTATTGGAATTTGCCAATAATAAATGTTAGTGATTCTGAGTATTATGTTACTCACAAAATCTGATCTGAGTACTTGTGCAAATCATAATCTGTAATTTATATTATTCTTGCATAGAATAAATGATTATTAGAAAATGATGAATACAGTTATTGCAAAGTTATAAATTATCAATATAGGGTTGTAGAGATTATTGAGTTCAGATTGATATCATGAATGGATTAATGTTAGGCCCCCATCGAAAACCTGGAATCAGTGGACGATTGTTTCGTCATAGTATGGAACTTCTCGGCAGTGTGCATCAACGATCACACACATGGGACTCGAATCCAAGACCGGCTAGGTGGTCTAGGGGTTAGGTATTCGTACGTGAGACCGAAGGTACTGGGTTCGATTACTGCATGTGGGATCATAGGTGCGTATTCTTAAAGAGCCCATACTAGGACGAAACGATCATCCGGTGTTTCTAGGTTTTCAATGATGGTCTAACATTGATCCATTTAAGATATCAGTCATGAATTGTCTAGAAATACCAAATATAGAAAGTTATGTAATGACTTGACGGCTAATGAACAATTGTTAAGATGAGGATATTTGATAAAAGAGAGATAATCATTCATTTGATGAATATGAAGAGGAGGACGATAAAACGTTATAATAATGGACAACTAATAATGACGAAAAAATTATGAAGAAAAGTAACAACACTAAGTTACTTAGTATGGAAGATAGAAAGGAGGCTAAGACCATGGTAAAATGAAAGACTGAACATGTTACCTTTATTCACAGAGATTAAGCTGGAATGAGTGAACTATTAAAGCGTCTGTTGTATATGTATATATATTTATGATATGATATTTATCAACTCTGATTTACTTAACGATTTCTTAGATTTGATCTGATAAAATTTAGTGTCTATTAATGGTAAATTAATGTTTTACGATGGTAAATATTCAATTTCTATTAGAAACATTTATTAGCATAGATACAGTTTAATTTTAGCATTAGTAACTAGTTATTATGAAAACTTATGGAGCCTAAATTCAACTATTAATATGTTCTTTCAACGAGAGTTCCAGTGTTAAAACTAAAATAATAAATATCAAATCTAATGTCTATACTATTCAACTGAATAAAGATGGAATATTATGTCTAAACTGGCAATACTTACTTACTTACTTACTTACTTACTTACTTAAGCCTGTTACCCCTCGTCGAGGAGCATAGGCCGCTCACCAGCATTCTCCATCCAACCCTGTCCTGAGCCTTACTTTCCAGTTCTTTCCAGTTACTATTCAGCCTTTTCATATCGGCTTCTATTTCCCGGCGTAGTGTGTTCTTTGGCCTTCCTCTTTTCCGCTTCCCTTCCGGATTCCAAGTTAGGGATTGAGTCGTGATGCACATTGGTGATTTCCTTAATGTATGTCCGATCCACTTCCAACGTCTTTTCCTAATTTCCTCTTGAGCTGGAAGCTGGTTTGTCCTCTCCCATAAAACGCTGTTGCTGATAGTATCCGGCCAATGGATGTTGAGTATTTTGCGTAGACAACTGTTTATAAATACTTGTACCTTCCTGGTGATGGCCGTAGTAGTTCTCCACGTTTCAGCTCCATACAGTAGGACTGTCTTGACGTTCGTATTGAAGATTCTGATCTTGAAATTGATTGAGAGTTGTTTTGAGTTCCATATGTTCTTCAATTGTAGAAATGCTGCCCTTGCTTTGCCAATCCTCGCCTTTACATCTGCATCCGATCCTCCTTGTTTATCAACGATGCTCCCCAGGTACTTGGATGTTTCCACATCTTCCAGAGTTTCGCCGTCAAGTGTGATTGGGTTGGTGTTCTCCGTGTTGCATTTGAGAATCTTGCTTTTTCCTTTGTGAATGTGGAGAACTATCGATGCGGAGGCTGCTGCTACATTTGCTGTCTTCATCTGCATTTGGTCGTGTGTATGAGAGAGGAGGGCTAGGTCATCTGCGAAGTCCAAATCATCTAATTGATTCTGAGCTGTTCATTGTATTCCGTATTTCCCTTCAGATGTCGAATTCTTCATAATCCAGTCAATCACTAGAAGGAAGAGGAATGGGGAGAGTAGACAGCCTTGTCTGACTCCGGTCCTTACTGGAAATGGGTCTGTCAGCTGTCCTCCATGCACCACTTTGCACTGTAGTCCATCGTATGAGTTTTGGATAATGTTGACAATCTTCTGAGGAACTCCATAGTGTCGAAGAAGTTTCCATAATGTTCTCCTGTCCACGCTGTCAAACGCCTTCTCATAGTCAATAAAGTTGACGTATAGTGATGAGTTCCATTCAACTGATTGTTCAACGATGATCCGTAGTGTCGTAATCTGGTCTGTGCACGACCTATCCTTACGGAATCCAGCCTGGTGATCCCTTAGTTCGCCGTCTACTGCGTCTTTCATCCGATTCAGCAGCACTCTGTTGAAAACTTTTCCTGGTACTGATAACAAACTGATACCTCTGTAGTTCTCGCATTTGCTCAGATCTCCTTTCTTTGGTATCTTGATGAGATATCCTTCTTTCCAGTCCGTTGGCACTTGTTCCTCTTCCCAAATCTTCTTGAATAGAAGGTGAAGCATGTTTGCAGTTATTTCAATGTCTGACTTCAGTGCTTCTGCTGGTATATTGTCAGGTCCTGCCGCCTTCCCACTTTTGATTTGTCTGATGGCCATCTTGACTTCTTCGATCGTTGGTGGAGTGACATCTATTGGAAGGTCAGTGTGTGCTGCTTCGATGTTCGGTGGATTCAATGGGGCTGGTCTATTCAGCAGTTCCTCGAAGTATTCTGCCCATCTTTTCCTCTGTTCTTCAATATCCGTGATTGTCTTTCCTTCTTTGTCTTTGACTGGTCTCTCTGGTTTGCTATATCTCCCTGCCAATTTCTTCGTTGTATCATATAGTTGTTTCATATTCCCTTCTCTTGCAGCCTTTTCCGCCGCCGTTGCTAGTTCTCCCATGTATTTCTGCTTGTCGGCTTTAATGCTTTTCTTCACTTCCCTGTTTGCTTCTGCGTAGTCTGCTTGTGCTTCGACTTTCTCTGCTCGTGTTCGGCTGTTGTTAATTGCTAGTCTCTTGTTCTTCCTTTCTTGAATTTTGTCCAGGGTTCCCATAGAGATCCATTCCTTGTGATGATGCTTCTTAGGACCAAGAACCTCCTGACACGTTGAAGTCAGTGCTTCTTTTATCCCTTTCCAGTTGTCCTCCAAAGTAGTTTCTTGTTCATTCAGTAGATCCTGTAGAGCTTGGAACCTGTTGTTGAGAGTTATCTTGAATTCATGGAGCTTGTTAGTATCTCGAAGGAAGGCTGTATTGAACCTTTGTAGTGCTGTTTGTCCAGTTGTCCAGTGTTTCTTTAGCTTCAGTCTCATCTTGGCCACAACCAGGTGGTGATCTGAAGCTATGTCAGCTCCTCTCCAGGTTCTCACATCTCCCATTGATCTTCGGAATTTTTTGTTGATACAGATGTGATCTATCTGGTTCTCTGTGGTATGGTCCGGTGAGATCCATGTAGCTTTGTGTATGCGTTTGTGTGGGAATATTGTGCCGCCTATAACCAATTTGTTGAATGCACATAGGTTTGCAAGTCTCTCCCCATTTTCATTTCTTTCTCCTAGTCCGTGTCGTCCGATTATATCTTCATATCCTGTGTTGTCCACTCCAACTTTAGCATTTAGATCTCCCATCAGGATGGTGAGGTCCTTTCTTGAGCACTTTGCTACAATTGATTGCAGCCTTTCATAGAACTGATCTTTATCATCGTCGTTGCTATCACTGGTGGGTGCATAACATTGGATAACGTTCATTGTGATCCCTTGCTTCTTTATTCTGAATGATGCTTTGATTATCCTGGATCCATGAGATTCCCATCCCACAAGTGCATTTCGTGCTTCTTTGGACAGCATTAGAGCAACTCCCTGAGTGTGTGGAGCATTTTCCCCTTCGTGACCGGAGTACAGCAGCATCTCTCCTGTACCTAGCCTTTGTTGTCCAGTTTGTGTCCAATGGGTTTGGCTGATTCCGAGTACTGCCAAGTTGTATCTCCTCATTTCCATTGCTGTTTGGCTGGTCTTTCCTGTCTCCCACATTGTCCGGACGTTCCATGTACCTATAAAGAGTGTTGCTCTGGTTGTTAGAAGGTGCATCGGTCTCGTGACTTCCGAAGAATTTCGGCTTTCATCATGAGACGTCATTATTCCTTCAACTCCCAGAGCAGAGTTTAAATGGTTTGAATTATTATTTTTTCTGGTTAGCGTTTTTTTAGCGAGTTAGTTTTTCTACGGGATGGGGTCGCTAACCCCATGCCCAACCCTCCTCCTTTACCCGGGCTTGGGACCGGCAGTAACTCTAGAAGAGCTACAGGCGGAGTTAAACTGGCAATAGTATTGAGTATATTACTATATAACAAAATCAACTATTACTGAGATACATTACTTACTTACTTACGCCTGTTACTCCCAATGGAGCATAGGCCGCCGACCAGCATTCTCTAACCCACTCTGTCGTGGGCCTTCTTTCCTAGTTCTATCCAATTTTTTTCATTCTTCCCATGTCTGTCTCTATTTCTCGGCGTAATGTGTTCTTTTGTATTCCTCTTCTACTTTGACCTTCACGACTCCATGTGAGGTCTTGTCTTGTGACACAATTGGGTGATTTCCTTAAAGTGTGCCCAATCCACTTCCAGCGCTTCTTCCTGATTTCTTCTTCCGCTGAAATCTGGTTTGTTGTCTCCCACAGTAACTTGTTGCTGGTAGTGTCTGGCCATCGGATCCGAAGTATCTTGCGTAGACAGCTGTTGATGAACACTTGTATCTTCTGGATAATGGCTTTCGTATTTCTCCACGTCTCCGCCCCATACAGTAGAACTCCGCCTGTAGCTCCTCTGGGGGTTACTGCCGGTCCCATGCCCGGGTAAAGGAGGAGGGTTGGGCATGGGGTTAGCGACCGCATCCCGTAGAAAATCAACTCGCTAAAAAAACGCTAACCAGAAAAAATCATTCAAACTGAGATACATACCAGACATTTATTATTATTATTATTATTATTATTATTATTATTATTATTATTATTATTGTTGTTGTCCTTGACCTCTTTCTAAAAAAACATTCACTCAAATGATGTATTTATATTAGAAGTATGATTCATGATATAAAAAGATTATTGGTCAATATTAGTAGTTTACAAGTATTCAGAAAATATATATTCTTATAAACATAAATGGATAGTGGCTGGCAGTGGAATCCAGGACGCGCGTTTCATCTTATTTGGGACTCATCAGCTAGATGTACTTGCATCTCAGATTTGTTAATGTTGACTATGGGACTCGAACCCAGTACCTTTCGCTTCAGTAGCTGAGGGGATAACTTGATGGCGTTTGAAGCGAAAGGTACTGGGTTCGAGTTCTAGAGTGAAAATCAACTCTGAAATTCAGGTACATCCAGATGACGAGTCCCAAATAGGAAGAAACGTGCGTCAAACTGGATTCCACTGCTAGCCACTATTAATCTTTGCTTATGATGCTTGTGAATTAAGGCAATATCGAGGCAATACGCACAGTATGCACATATGCCAATTAGAGACTGACCAATTGCAGTCCTAAAACATCAATAGGAAGATTCAAACAAACAATACTAACTGAATTTAATATACATTCTTAT
The DNA here is from genome assembly GCA_944470415.2 of Schistosoma rodhaini. NCBI lineage: Eukaryota > Metazoa > Platyhelminthes > Trematoda > Strigeidida > Schistosomatidae > Schistosoma > Schistosoma rodhaini. Next base: position 12,032,187 of record OX104037.1, read on the forward strand.
TTTAAATAATAAAAATAAGCTAAGTAAATTATTCATTCTCATTTATTCAATTAAGTAATTTGTTTAAATTTATCTATTTTTTTAAAATGTAAAAATATCAATTAATTTTGATGCTGGAATCTTCTTAAAATGATAATCTTTGTAATTTAGTATTTTATTCAATTTTTTTCTTTTTTTTTAAATAAATAAAAACAGTAACAACAACAACAACAAAGTATTCATTAAAAAAATGTTTTTTTATTTTAGTATAAACAAAATCAATTCATATAATCTAACTAGATACAAAAAAAAGTTTCACTTTATAAATTAAAAAAATGTATTGATTTTTTTATAAGGTTGGATGGTTTGAATATAACATTGTAATTTAATATTGATTTTTGTAAAAAATCAATAATATTGAAGAAATTATTGAAAATTTAAAGTTATCATTGTAACTTGATGTTGTCTAGCATTCAGTGTTGATTGAACTCAGTTAATTAAGTTATACTAACACTATTCATTTAAATGACTTTATGTTATGGTGAATTATATGTTTGTTTGTTTGCTTTTTTTCTCAGATGATTGAAGGTAGTTTGCACTAAGCTTACTTTATTTTATTGAATATTTGATTATCAAACGTATCCAGAATCTTTAGGAAACTGGTGTTCTTGATAAGATTTGAATTCATGTCACTTAGTGTAATATTCAAAGATATTGACATTGATCAGATTAGATAGAGATAGCTCTCTCGTAGAACTGAGATATTTACACAAGTTGAGTACATAGTTGACTTCTTTTATCCCAAGTGTCGATAAAAATCTACCAATCAGAATATCAACTGAATCCTCTAGAAGACTAGTATGTTAGGACTGCAGATAAAACGTTTTGAGAATGTATCCTTTTGTAGCATAAACTATTCTCATTTGACAATGTTCGCATAGACCCTAAGATGATATTTGATTTTGTGATATATACTGAATAAAATTGTGAGTATAGTATACGTCGACTAAAGTAGAGATATTTTTGAGATAGAAGGTTTGTTTACAGCCATTTAATTTGAATACAGTCTTAACCACCAAATGAAATTCTTGGCTTCAATTGCGTACAGTGTTATAGGTGTAGTGAACAGAACACTAGTTAGGGACAATCGAATGTATTTAATCAAAGATTACAGACTATCTCAGTAAATTCTGATAACCAAACAATGAACAGTCAATTTTCAAATTAACAAGTAATTGTTTCAATCTTCACTGTTTCTTTTCTTATTCCATTGCTCATGCATTTTCCAAACGATTGCGCTTCATTTCAGTTCTTTCCTCATCGGTCTACTGCCAAAATACATTCTATGTCTGACCCACACTATATACTACTTATATGGATATATTAGACCACACCACATAGGTACTAATTATTGAGGAATCCAAGTTTAGAATAAAATGGTTGTTCAATGCTGCCTGCTAAAATCTATTTATAGACTGTTATTGTATATATATATAAGCTTTCATTTGACCTATAGACTAATATTATATGATTTACTACTCTTAAGTTATTTCCAATTTGTTAGTTACAGTATCTCACACTCAAGCCACCTTTTGTTTGATGTTGTAAAATTGTTATTTTCTATTTTATGGTATGATGCGGTCTGCTTCGTTTGCACATAAACTGTGTGTGCCTCAAATACATAATTTATACAGTAGAAGCTGAAACTGTGTTATGGACTGAATCGGTTGGGTTAGGCGAAAAGCTACTATATCAGAGAACCAATAAAAACTCCGAGTTGAATCTAAGCTACTCATACTAGTTTATGCGTTATTCCTCTAGTCATATAAGTCAGTGTTTCTAGTTGGTGATATTATCTCGTGATATATTCGCAAACCATATGGACACAACAGTTATCTAACATTATAGAAATCAATGTGTAATTAGTCAAAAGTCTAAATACATATTTAATGGAGAGATATGGAACAGGTAGAAGAAACATAGTAAGGGTCGAAGTACGTAAAATCGTTAATTGAATATTCTCTGACCAGCGAAATGATAAAGTTATTACAAACTTCTTTACAATTGATGCAGATTAAGATATTGCTTCATTTCTTTGCATTAATGTTACAGGGATCAATTTGTACCTTATTGAAAAATATAACGGAATACATTAAAATGTCTTTGAATATTTTGGTGCCAACTGTATAACATAGTTATTATTAAACAAATGTGATAAGATTTTGTAATGAATAATATAAGTATTCTTGCAGTTCGTTTGTATTTTGTATCGGTGCTGCAAATTTAATAAAGTATGTGTCAATGAACTCATTTGAAACGTAACAATCTTTAAGAGATATTACAAAAAAACTGAAGATGGATCTAGCCTTTAGGACAATCTGGAGACAAAAAAATATTATATGGAATACATTGACAATGAATACTTAGAATGATTTTTGAAGAGTATGGGTTTAATGAAAATTGGATATTTCAAAGCATTTAGATTTTCATTTGACTATGAGTATGGTTTCATATGCTTCTAAATAAACTGAACAGAAATTTCATAGTCTTTCACAGCAATGAGCTACGCATCGAATTCTTTTCGGTATGATCAAATGTCTTTGAAAACACGGTAGTTTGACTCTTCAAATCTGTAAGAAATGACTTTCAGCATATTCGATGTCTATTAATATTCTAGGTAATAAGAGAACTGTCAAAAAGTTCATACTGAACAGATCTCTTATCGACTTTTGTGTGTATATTCATATTGGAAAATGTTTCAAAAAGTAAACACTGATAATAAAATACTTAGTTGCTATATTGTTAAATGATTGTTTTTTTTGACTAACAATAGGTGACTGATAGACATTTATCTCCATGGGTCCTGTACATTTAATCCATGGTGAAATTAATCATAGTCTCATCAAATGAAATTTACTGAATTGTGCATAATTTAAAAAATAAAATCGGTGCTAAGCAGTTATTGTAAAATCAAACAGAATTATCAAAATATTTACAAAAAAAAAAACAAATTCATTTACAACAATCTTCCAGTAACAAATGAAGCATTATATTTCTCGAATTTTTGAAAGGACCATGTTAAAGTCATAAGTAGTACTTAAAGTGTATATGTTAATACAGGCAATTTTCGATAGTAAGACTATGATATAGCACTGTTCTAACTTTGTAACTAAAAAGCTTTATTTTCACTATTAAAGTATGCATAATTATTTAATCACTTTGTGAAATAACACACTCTATATGTAGTTAAGTAATCATCATAAATATCTGTTGGTCAAAGGATGAGATTTAGATACTTTTTACAGTTGAAGTACTTGTTGATGAATTGTGATTTTTGTTAGTTTTGTAGACAGATAATTATTAGTTCAGGATAAATCTAAAGGTTAAAACATTCGAATTACAATTATGAAATCAGCGATTCACACTTCCAGAGGCTTTTATTGTTCCACGGGGAAGAATAGTATTAGTGTCCTGATTTGTCAGTGAAAATAAGTAAACTATCTTGTTTAGTTATCTGGAGTCTGTGAGATTAAACAGTAAGACAGAAGAACAGTTATGCTGATCTAGTTCGACTATTGATTAGCTCGTCTAAACTGTTTATCTGGTACCAATATCATTCGACTGACCACTGACTGAGATGACATACATGAGTAACACTAAATTATTATTGGTTCAGAATTTGATTTCCCATGCTTGCATAATCGATAGTCAGAACAAAAAACAACTCAGTAAGCAGATATCTTCTAATAATATAGTTCGAGTTTATGAATCACTCATACAATAATGTGACACGAAATCCTGACCACACGTCAACAGAATTAAGTGTAAGAGAACTAAATGGTACGTCAGTAATAAATGAACGATAACTTAGGAAATGTAAAATATGCAATTATAGTTTATGCCTTAAAGGAAAGGTTATAAGTGAATAGACACAAAAATCTATTAGTTTAAGTAATTATTAATTGTAAAATAAAAATATTAGCAAAAACTTCACATAAGACTATTCCAAAAGTTCACTTTGCCTATTATTGATCCCAACACAATAAAATCTTACATAAGAATGTGGCTGGAAGTTAAACACATAAAAGTGTACTTTGTGAGTTACATTCCATGTTTGTAATCACCACTCATCAGTAGTAAACGAACTTCGTTATTTTCTTTCGCGAAAACTATTGTTTATCATTAAAACAACACAGTTATGGATGAAATCTCAGAGACTGGGTTATTTTTAATTTACTTAACTATTCAGATGATATCGTATATTTTAAAACAGTGTTTGCTTTTCACTTCTCTGGACTAAACAACTAACATGTGAATATCAATAGAAGTGTTCATTTCCTTGAATTTGAAATATGACTAATTATTTTACCTATTCACAAGCACACAATTCAAATAACTTATCCTGTGTTGGTTGTTTTAAAGTATTGGAAAGTCTGATGATCTATTAAGTTTCAATGACGCCTACAAAATGCAAATTATTTTACAAAAAATAGAATGAAAGACTTCGGATTTTTTATTCTTATTGTAGTTTGAATATGTTTAAGTATGGAGTTTTCCAACTTTTGTTTTAAATAAATAAACATCAACTGAACTAATCATCTATTTCAGCATCCTCTTTGTTGTTTTCACACAAATCCAGCATCAATCAGTTTAAAAATCAGAACGTTACTCGGTTGACCACAAACATGATAGCAAGCCATATTTATTTATTTGACTGAATTAAGGTGTATACTTATATATGGTTAAGTAGTACAAAGTACTGGAGCCCTTCTAGGGTTTCAGCTTGTCATTAACCTTGATTAATGAGGAGGGTTGAACCTGTGGTCAGCATCACCACACCATGAAAAAGAATATCAATGGAGAACGCTGACCAGAAGGAATCATCTGGATTAATTGAATTTTGATTAGGAAGTCGAAGGAACTTCATATAGAGCAATCATGATGCCTAATAGTCAAAGCCGAGAGTATTTGGAAGTCACGAGGTCAGTGGTCCTTCTAGTGATCAAAGAAACAGTTATTATAAGTAAATAGAATCTCCGGAGAATATAGGAGACGGAGAGAGACATTCAAATAGCCGCGGAAATGAGAAAATACAACTGTCCATCATCTTGAAATAAGTGAAACCGATTGGATGCTAACTTTGAGATAGATGTGAATGTATTCTAATTATGGAGAATAAAATGCGACCCATACACAGAGAATTGCACTGATGCTTTTCAAAAGATCTCAGAAAAATATTACAGGATGAGGAGCATCTGGTTATAGGATCATCAACATACCATTTCAGACAAAGAAAGAAGAGTTTTCTGTGAATTTTATTTAGTGCTACATATCCCTCAATGAAAGCAGAGACAATAAAAAAAGTCAGCTTCATAAGAGGTTGAAGCTCATCGTTGATAAATGTTCAAGAAAACACTTGATCAACCTGATGGGAGATATGAACGCCAAACTTGGGATAGAGAACACAGAGCATAAAGGGATCATGCGGTTTTGCGACATTACGTATTTTTGGATATAAAATTACTTGTATCTTCCATGCCGATAAATTTTGAGGCGGATTTAAATCAAATTGAGAATGCATGCTTGCCTCATTCGCTTCTTTTCTCAAATAATCTGTCTGTAACAATGGACGCGTGAAAAATATGTGTATTCAAAATTATTCCCGTTTTCGATTTCTCATGTTCTGTTATTTACAAACGTGAGTTAAATCAGTGAATGTATACTAATTTAAGCGAACTACATACTCTATCAGTATCAGAACCTGATCATTTAAAAATGGATAAGGGGAACTCAAAAAAAGCTAAAATAATGTAGCAGACCTAGCAAAAGTGGCATAAAAAGAGGAGAAAACACGAGAATTATATAATACAACTGAGATTTCAGGTAAATATGGCAACTAATGGCAACCAATCATAAACAAAGAAGGTAAACCAGTCAGTGAAGTTAAGAAGCAACGGACTAGGTGAGTAGAACACTTCTAGGAGATTTTGAATGGCACAGTCTAACTTAAACCACCGCATATCGAAACAACAAATGCAAGCACCTTTGTAGATTCTATCCTGCCAATAGTAAAAGAAATAAGCGAAGCTTCAGATTAGTGAAGAACGGCGAAGTAGCGGAGCCAGACAGTATAATCAATGAAGCGCTAAAGGTATAAGTAGGGAAAACAAGTACCAGAAAATTGTAAAAAAATGTATATGGTATTTGTACGAACTAATGATTCCTTTGTACGTGATTGCCCAAATACATTACGTTTATAAGTGCTCATCTAGTTCTACCAGGCTTACAAGTTTTAAGAAGTTAGTCATTTTGAACTACAAAACCGGAGTGAACTCCTTTTTAAGGTAGTTAATTAAGGCGTAGGAGATGAATTACATATATGGACCTGGTTAAGTTCGAAAGTAGAGGCGGCTATTGTTGGAGATTACATTTGTTACGTATATCTTTTAAAAGAAATGTAGAATTTACAAACGTTACTTCACGTTGGCGTTGAATACAACGACAGAGATATGTTTGTTGTTCAAAAATCTTTTTGATAAACTTGTTCACTTTTTACCTAAGTCTTCAGTTATAAATTATTGATTGATGACCTGGTAGACTGACATCTTGGTGAAAAAGACGAGCTGAAGTACACAAATAAAAATTTACCCTCTCAGCAAATGCCCTTGAGTTATAATAATACCGTTTCACCGATACACTAAAATCATTCATGTTTATTGTGATCAATGTATTTCTGGGACTTTTTTGGGACTTTTTAACAATCTTATGGTTATGACCAGACTTCTATAACAGCTGTTTTTTGGGGGCTCATATTAGATGTTTATATGGAGCCTAAAAATAATTTTATTCAGATTTACAAAACGTCAATCCATGAGATACCACCGGTAAATAAAAACTGTCAGTTAATGTGCTTTTTTCTCTCCAGGCCGGCTGAAAAAGATAAAAAAACGACAAAGATTACGGTGAGTCGAAATTTTCATTGTACCTGTTTTCCATTACTATATTGTACCAGATGGCCCCTTATGGTAAGGAAAGACGACCAGACTCTGTTGAACATGGAAAGCTATTAGAAGAGTGTTTACCAACGAAAAGCTTGTAGGTTTAAAACTCCTGATAGGCCACGTCTTAGGGTCATCACTACTACATTGGTGGGGGGATTAATCTGTAGTGGTAAACAAATCCGCAAAATAAATAACTCTGAAAGTCTTTGACATTTGATGCTGATAGTATTAATTTTACTGGACTCACATAGCTTAAGGCACTCGGTCATGCATCCGTACCAGATCACGAGTGAGTACGCTGTGCTTCACATTTACAACCTCTAACCAGCTTAAATTGATCTCTTATCGATATATCGATAGCCTAATAAATATATCCTTGAACTCATCCATTCCTGACTTATGCTTTGACTGGTTGGTATACTTTGAATATAGAGGTGTTGCTTGTTAAGGAGTTGTGAGACTCCGAATACTTGTGGTATCTTCAATATCTTAGTGATATTTAGATTCTGGAAGTTACTACTCATCTTCTATTTGGAGAAAACTATACTTGTGGTTCCGGTAGGTCCTTATTTCGATTATAGAACAAAACAGTTCATCATTTTAAGCACACAAAGCCTTTACCAATCACTATGGGATAGTGATATATATAACATACGGGAAGGATGCAAAAACTAAAACGTTCGTCGGAAGAGAAAAAAGAAAATGAACAGGACAATATGTATAAAAATAATTCACAACATTATATAATAATGAGCTTGAAACTATCTTGAATTAAGCGATAGAATACATCACTACTTTTGACCAATGAGAAGAATTTCTCACAGCCTCTTATCAAATTTCTTATAAAATTGCCATTTACGAAGATTTGTTACATTTTATGGAAGGCTTCTAGTCAATTTTGAGGGGGGAAGGATCACCAAAGTTGATCTGACGACCAACATTTAAAGTACTGACTGACTTTTAATCACCTTTAAATAGCCGTAATGGAATTTTTTAGTTAAGATCATGAAAAGATCAAAATTAGGCTATCAATAACAACCTGTAAGCAGTTGACCACCGTTTAGTCCTATTATGGGACGCCTCAAAAGTATGGATCTACGATCCAGAACGAAGGGGATCGAGCGCAGTACCTTCGGTCTCACGTGAACGCTTAGACTTTAGACCAGTGAGCCAGCATCCAACAGTGTTAATGTCGAGCTTTAAACAATCAACGATATAAAAAGACCATACTCCATATTCTTCGGTGAGAAACTGTCTCATACTTGACACAGTTGAACTCCACTGGCCATGGTCTCTCACCAGAATTCCAGGAGTAACCTTTTGAAGCTAGTCACAACCAAGTTCATGATAATTATCGGCATAGTGTTGGGAGTTTCATACTAGGGAGACATAGTATTACACCGGATGGCGGTTATTAAAAAGCTTTTTGTTACGACGAACTTAAATGAGCACAAACAAGTGATAAGAGTAAACATTTTACGAGGAAGCACCTCAAGTATCACTGGGGCAGTCGTGCCAGCGAGCAGTAATAGTCACAACGTCAGGACGATATAACAAAGTGGAAACCGCATTTTGATGCAACCAACTTATTCTTTGACACTCAGAAAACGGAAGCCAACAACAATGTCAGCTCATTACATCCCACCATGGTCGGAAACGTTAAAGAATTCTGACAAGCTTCCGTCAACTAACATAAACAATGAAAAAATGTTAAAAATAAAGCAAATTTTGGCGATTTTAGCCAATACAAACTTTAACAAAACTGGGAAATAAACGAAGAAAAACGACTAACATAACAGTAGTATTGGCTTAAAGTAATGTCGAGAATGACATCCATCCCTCCAAATGCTCAGGATTCTGATCACTTGTTGTGGTGAATGTTCAGGAACTCCAGTCTCCTAAAAACTCTTCAAGTATGCGGAAACTATTTAAAGAACTTACGGATGAATGACGCATCAAAAACGATAGCTAGCAGAATGTTAATGATTTAATTAGGTCTTTCGTAAATCAGTCATCTGATGTCATGCTTCATAAATGCACAGGTCTCGAGAATAGTTGTGTTACGATTTACACTGAAACTGATATCAGAAAATGCCTCCGATCAATTTACTCGTCACAATGTTTAGAAACCGGTGAAATACCGAACCTCCTGTTTAAAAAGCGTGCTGTCGCTTCATGTTATCTAGTCGCGAGCATCTTTATCATACCTTCTCGTGTAAACCCATACCAAAAATGTGGAGAAATGCTTAAGTTTAAGTTTGGAAAGGACAGGATGTTGGTGGCCTGTGTTAGTCTTGGCAATGGTGCTCTCTCAGTTGATCCATCTTTCATCTGGAGTCGACAGATGGAACCTCAATGAATTGTTGAGGGTGGTGAATTCCACTCGATGATTCGATGGGAAAGTCGATAGTCAGCTGACAAGTAATTTATTCCGGGCTTGTAAACACTTTTAGAGTGTCCTCGTAAATTCTCTGTTTTGGAAGACAAGAAAAATGAGTGGATATCATTTGCAGCTTTATCACTACGTATTTGAAAAACGGGAGCTTCGCTACTCTGGGAGTTGGCTTAGTTGCTGTTCGTTGAATCTTTTCCAACGGCTCATTGTCTTTTTCAAGCAAGTGCTAGCTGCTTGTATGCAGTACTCAAGTTTAGGACGCACGAACACTGTATACAAAGTCAAATGCGTCCTAGAGTCAACATGATTAAAGGCCCTACGTATTGACTACAGGTTTCTCAAAGCTTTGTCGGCTGTTGCACGGTAGTGTGTAGTAGTTTTAAAGTCTTAGCTAACAATGATTCCTAAGTCATTGTGTGTGTGGACAACAGGTAGCTCAATGTTATTCATCATGTATGTATTTGTACCTTGATGGCCAATATGCATCAAAATGTACTTGCAAGTATTTATAGGCAATCGCCAAGTCTGAGACCATTCAGGTAATTTCTCCAGGTCATTTTGAAGCTCCAAGCTATCACCCTTGCTTCTTATCTCCCTCCATATCCTGACATCATTAGCATGTAGCAAGACCGATGATGATAGGATGTCATTTACATGCCAAAGGAACAACTCTGGCCCCAAAACTGTACCCTGAGGCACTCAGCTAAGCGCAGTTTCTCTGTTAGAAGATAATTCCAACACCTAAAAAAGTTTCTAGCGATAAGAATATGAAATTCAGACCCAAAGCAATGACTTCATCTTTTCTCCAGACAACGGAAAAATTATTGATACTCCCTCTTCAGTATGCACCAAAGGGACAAATTGATCCGTATCAGTTCGCTTGCAGACTCGAAAGAAATACCTCAGATGCTGCTGTTTTTCTGCATCATAACATAGCGTTTAGCTTGCGAAAGGGTCAGAAATATGTTTGTAAGATCCAAACGTAGATTCCAATAGGTCTGGATGCGACCGAATAACCGAGGAATAGTTTTAACACTCGTGACCCAATCAAAAGCAGAACAAGGTATTTTGGGTAACACGGTTCTAAATTTCATCATATATACAAATGTACAAATTTACCTAAACGAATATTATCACCCGGTTTTTCAACCAACAATTGATACAAAAATATTCAATCTAAATTACAATAAATAGCAAAGTGATAAGAATATAAGAAAATTACCAAAAACACCAAAAGATAAGCGCTATTCTATCCTTTATGGATAGATCAAGTAAGATTTCGTTGGAGCGGCTATTTTGTAACGCAAAGTGTTTCGATTTCTGGGGAAGTGCTCCAAATTACAACCAAAATGCACGATCCCAGTCAAAATCAACCGCACAATCAAATAGCGAGCAGCCAATATGGCAGGTGCCAGAATAATAGCAATCAAAACAAACTAGATACAGTTCAGTAAGGAACAAAAAAACAATAGTAAAACCAAGAAAATTGAACGTTACAGTCTTAATTAGCATCAAAAATGTTAACAGCATATACAAATAAAGAAAACGTAAGGAAGAAATCACAAGCGTATGCATGGAGAGATTTTCACTTGCAAAATGGATCCAACAATGTTCGTCGCTCCTTTCTGGACCATTTTTCTGCCTTTGACTATATTTTTGATGACAACTCCCACTTATAAAGTCGATCAGCGTCAACAGTGATAGCTGGATAACCAACTGACTTCGCTTCTCATTCTTCGGGGTAGAATAGTGCACTGTGTTTGGAGGAAAGCGTCACAAGTAACTCATTTTTTCTTCCTTTTGTCTTTTTCTGAATGGTCTGCCATCGTCCACAGAAAACACTATTGGTAGATATGTGAATGGTCTCATTGTATGTGTGCCGATTTCTACCTTTCTACATCCCCTTGAAATGAGTAAGTTCTTGTTACGTGTTGAAGTGGTCTGTTGTTAATGTTCTCACACATCCCGTCCGAATGTCAAACTGGTAACTTCAGTCCGAGATATGAACGGCTCCTAAGTACCCTGTTGGAATTCCATAAAGCTCGTACCATTGGAGATTCTCTGATGAACATAGTGTCGAAGGTCAATTATCTTAGTGTAAGCTTTCCTTATGATCGCTCTTGGTCCTCACATGTTTTGTTGCTATCGAAGAAGACTTGCTACATAAAGAGGAGACATGTTTTTGGTATTACTCATTATATACACTTAAAAGTTATCGATTCTTGCGTACTGTCAGTTATTCATTCTGTTCTCCATTATTTTTTACCGGGATTTCGGGAAAGACTTTCCTGTGTTTCGGAGACTTCTGGAGACCGTTAACACAGAATGTGGTTAATCCTTAGGGAAATCAATTAAATGGTCGTTGTTAGACATCTAAGGTCTCGCAGAGTCGTGGAAAGTGTTATCATATATTGGCCATTCACCTCCTTTATGTCTTTCTCCTTGTATATCTTCTGATAGAACGAGACAACAATACATTAAAGTCCGCGCACTGAAACAGATAAAAATCTCTACAATACCTTATCTAGCAAATATACTATATGACGAACAAGTTGTTAGAGTTGATCTGATCAATAACTTGAATTTTAAAACGTGTTTCCAATTGAAAAGCTGCACAGATCTTTCAAATAGGTTCATTTAATTCCAGGTAGTTTATCTGCTTGGCTTATGTATATATGTATGCAGTCGTTAGTTCCTTTCACTTTCTATCTTTTTTTGTAAAGGACACCTGTTGAAATACCTTGTGCTGAAAATTATATATTGTACTGAAAATATAATATTGAATAAGGCCCTCGGTAACTCTCGAAAGATTTCACATCAAAGAGCAAACACCCAGGTACTCTCTCACTTTCTACCATCATAATTTGGATTATTTGGAATGCTCTCCCGACCGAAGTGAACACAGCCTTCTTGGTGGATAGCTTTAAGAGGAGAGTTGACAAACACACATTCACCTACACGCAGTGGCAAATAACCCCCAAACAAATAATTCTGTTAGTCTTCGACACTGGCGCTGACCTGATCAGTCTTACTGAACACACCCTACACGAAGCCTTGGCAAATCACGAGTGGGTACATCATGCTACGTATCCTTTGAAACTACTAAACATCTTAGATCAAACGATTCTCAACAAGTCGATGGCTTTCAGAATACGTCATCAAACCCCTTAAGTTACAGCGTCTCATTTAACTAGGTTAGTACACTTCAACTATGAATGCGTTACTTGTAAAAGCTCTAACAAATTACGAATACTTATGGTGTTTTCATACTGATTGCTATTTCCTCCTTTGACCAGATGTGTATGATTCAAATCTCCAGATTTACCATAGTTATCATCATCGTACACCAGTAAATACTTCCTATCTCTCTTATTACTATATCTATTCCTCTCGAATTATTTTAATTTCACCTTAACAAACCATCAACATCACCTTCTTATTAACGCATCTATTTGTTTGTTTCTTGAAACAATTGTCTTTTTTAGTACTCAAATTATTATTTTATTATTTTCCATTGCAACCGACCAAACTGCTGTCCGGTACTGCGATAAAAGTCGGTATCCGGATCTGTAATAGAATAACAAGAAGCGAGCTCAAAGAAGTTAATCGGTTTACGCAAGCTTGTGATAAAGAGGAAACTTGACATATTCTTAGGGATAAAGGACAGTATCACATTATTATTTACTACTATTTTTTCCCCTTTATCGTTTAAAATACATTAGTTTCTAGCTGAAGACATCAATGATCCACTGCTACTGGATACAACGAACCGTTAAGCGGAAGCTTTTTCTATTCCGTTCAGAACCATTTGAACCATTAAACCATTTGCATTTGATTTCAGGGTTAAATGAAGGCGTTTACTTGACTTTGAAGGACACATGTGATTCAAATGAGCAGAGTTTTGCGGTTGGATGGAGATCTATTAAGAGCAACCGTAAACGAGTTGTCAAAAGTTACTGAACTTAAAGGAGTGCCGGTACTTAGAAATAATTATTTGTCATCCTCGGCTTAGTTTTCCAGGTTTACTGAACTTAACCGTATAATCAAAGGTTTTCGTACACAAGAAATGACGATTTTGTCAGGAAATACTGGTGTTGGTAAAACGACTTTCATGTGCGAGTATTCGCTTGATTTGGCTGAACAGGGAGTTCCGACACTTTGGGGTAGTTTTGAAATGCCTCTCCGAAAAGTGTGTAAGACACTAATCCAACAGTTCGCAGGGTAATTTGACGATTCTTTTTCATTAAGACCAATTCAGTGAGCCATTAGATCCTCCTATACCCAGTAGGATCGCCGAATGGGCACGTATGTTTAGCGAAAACGTTCCTATTTACTTTATGAACTTACATGGAGCTCAAAGTTTGACAGAAGTATTAAAGGTGATTGATATTGTGACGTGATATTCTTGTGTTCTTCTGTATGTTTACTTGTTTTAGTTCTTTGTAGTTTATTTTAACCTGTTATTATGTTTCTGACTAAGTACATTACGAACTTAAATTCACAGTCAATTATTGTGGTTTAATGAGCGATAATTAAAAATTTATTCTTGGTTCTGATTATATTTATTAGTAATTCAGGCTCATTAAGATCGTGTTCTACGCTGTCATTAGTTTCAGGTGATACTGTACTTGACTTGTAGAAAAACAAACGTTCTTAGTAGTGCATGTTAAGCATAGTCCAACACATTATCCCACACTGGATTACAGGGTTGTGAAAATAGTCATTAAAGTCACAAACTGTTAGTATAATAAGAATGGGGTACGTTAAGCATTATTAGTCAGTGAATGTACACTTTAAATAATTAGTCTAAAAATCGACTATTCAGTTCAGTCATAAAGAACGTTGTCAATTACACATTCACATTCACTCAAGTTTCCATTCCTTATTACAGCTAGGTCAAATTAACAATATTCATAGCAAATCTAGGTAGTAATGGCGTCTAGGATGATTTTAAAAAAAAACGCTAAATTTAAAGAATTTGGGTTGGGAACAGTAAGTGAGTGTTAGAAAGTCTTAAATAATTGAAAGTTAAAGATTAGGTGCATCTGCTCAACTGTGACCTATTTTAAAGCGTATGAGTATTATCTACCTCCAAACGTTGTTTAACAATAATGAAGCAAAACAATTTACTGAATGTGAATGTGATCTTTTCTAACTTATCCTTTATCCCACCCATAAATTGTTGAGAATTAAATTGATGTGATAAACATTAAATGCGATTTCTTTCTGTCTAGATATATTTAAATAGTGGATTTAGACTCAAAATCATGTCAGTTTAATGTCAGGTGGTGTAAACATACTAAGATCATATGAACAATGTCCTCAATTCCAATTAATGTAGTAAAACGTTTTGTACTGCAATATTTGAATTTTATGGATATCCGCACTATTATCTATGGATTTCTGCAGTTAACAGTCTTAGGTTATTATTTTTATTATTATTATTATTATTATTTGGACACAAATATTGGTACAACGGGGCACCAAATATATATGCGCCACACAAAAAATTGTTATTTCATTTAATTGTGTTAGGGTTTTGATACTGCCCAGGTGCCCAAACTGAAGCAGGTGGTTTTCTTAGGCGGCCACACGCAGAGCCTTCGACCTAAAGATCCGATCCACAAAGCAGTGGAGCATGGTAAGGAGATGCAGTCCCATGGTATCCGGTGACTAACGATTGATTCATACGCCATTTGTTCCTTCAGGATACTGGAGCCCATGTGCACCATTGGCTTGGAATCAGGGTTTTCCAACTCCCCTAGGTAAACTTTCCGTATCCACCAACCCGGTTAAAGTGCCGGATATAAGCTTTTCGTCCTCTCAATTTCGTAAACAATAACATCCCGCCACGAGAAGGCAGTGAGTAAGACTTTCTCGGCCGTGTGAGAGCATTTCGAGAGAGTGGGCGGGTACTCCCCACTCTCGGCCGTACCAGGAAAGGGCTCAGTTTTTGGTTGCCTGTTGTAATTCAAATAACAGTACTTCAAAATTGTTTACTAGAATACCACTCAATTTACAACTTATTGTAGTGTTCGATACGACAAAAACTTAGTCTCATAGTACACTTGGTCCAACTAATGAATCTAAGTGTATGATAACTAATTATCCCACTGGAAACAAAGTAGTCAGATGTACAGTTATTTCACTTGTAATATAATAACTTTACAGACAGCACTTAGTCACGCTATCGTGCACTCACATATACACATGTGTGTGATTCTCGTTCTGACTAAGGTGGAATGATTAAACTCATTTACCAGGTGCTTAGATATGAGGCACATTCTACGTATCTGGGATAATAATGCTGCTCAGTTGCCTAAGTCAAAGTAGGGGAGCAATGTTCAAATCTGCGACTAGACTGTATAAAATCAAACGCCATAACTACTAAGGCACCGATTATTATATGTACCTTTCAGAGTTCATCATTCAAATTAAGGTGCGAAACCTGTTTATGTCTTGATATTAAAATCCTGATTTTGACTTTAGATTAGTAATTTGAAGAGAATAGAAATCCATTATCAAGACTGACTGCGTAGAAACCAAGGTGTGGATGTGACAAGTAAACCTGTTGTAATTGACTCTATAAGAGCTGTTGAACTGAGAAGTACACGATGATTTAGTGGAGCTAAACAGTTTATTTTTATTCAGTAGAATCAATATTGATTAGTTAAGGAACAACATAACTGATTTTACAGCATTGGATTTCGTCTTTGACAAATTCCTAAGACGACGTGTCTTAGTTTTACTAACTGTCACTTTTAAACTGCAGTTTCAAGAACAATGGTTTTTGTTACTGTTAGCTGAAGTGATTGGGATATGTGTTCCATGTGCCCAGCCACCCCCTACCTTGACACACGATGATAGTTGGTTTAGGAATAAGTGCATCCACTTTCTATCTCCCCTTAGACCCTTGGTTTCCTGATTATCCATGAACTTTTAAAATTGTTTTCATCCCAAGGATCCATGTTTTATTATCGCATTATATCTTTCATACCTTATCTTTTTTACTACTTGTTTTACTAACGCGTAGTGTAAGTAAGTGTCTGGACAAATTGAACAAGTTAGGAATAATGAGATTAGCAAAATAAATAAGTGAAGCTGGGTAAAGAATGTAAAAAATGCTATTGAAATTAATCATATGACATGATTACTCAGAGTAAGAAAATTGAGAGTTATACAGGTTTTTAAGAGCATCTCATGGTAATGCAATTAGTTCTTGGTCATTTAAACATCATGCTACATCAAGTAGGCTGATAGTGCACTTAATTTTCGATGCATTACAACTTAAATAAAGTATTGATGTGTGGGCGAGAATGATAATATCTGGTTGTTTGCTTAGTCAGACATGTAGATAGTCTTATAAGTGTCAAATGAGTTATATATATATGAGGTATATATTCTCCTATCCTTATTATTTACAATTATCGATTATTTGTTGTTGGATTGTGTCGGTTTTGGTGTGCAAATATATTTACGTTCTTGTCAGGCTAATAACATGTTTTTTATCTGAGTTGTGTTGAAGTCCTGTAAAGTAAATACTGGGAGGGAACCTAGTTTAGATATCCCTCTAAGGTAAATTAATATCTCATTTGTGTAACGAGGAAAACGGACCGTTATAACAAATATCAAAACTCATCTTAAAATTAAATTTATTATGTATTAGAAAGGAGTAAAAAGTTGATCTCCCAAATTTTAAGTTCAAATGAAGCAATAGAGTTATTGAGTAAGATGAAAGAACTGAGTTTAAATATGTAGGCAGGCGAAAATAAGGCTTAATGTTCATCAAAATTTGGTTATCTAGAAATGAATATCATTCACTATTAATTCCTCTTGTTCATAAAAGTTTATTTCAAAATATTTAAATGATATAATACGTTCGTCAAAAATAATTTTCAGCATTGACTGAAGAAAATGTTTTTAGCAATTTGTGCTTAAATCTGATATAATACTATAAGTAAACCACTATTCAACGCATGTTTTTTCGCCGCCATAATGATATTTCCAACAACACTATGGTTCAATTTTTTAGTTATGAGCAGATTGAATCACTAATTTAAAGAGAGCAAAAATGAAGATTGGTGCAGAATAATCTGAATTCATTTTATTTTCTTAGATCCTTATCAGCTGCCCACAACCTATAATACTTAAAATCAACGTTATTACAGATACTGACATACTTATAAATACGAGAGTAATTAGTGATGAATATGAGTATCGTGACGTAGCGAAGAATCCGATGGAGTTAATAAGGTGATAAAAAAATTTGTTTCCGATAAATAAAGTTTGGGAAGGAAAGTTCCGGAGCATTGAAATAACGATTACGACTCATATAGTTAACAAACATTGGATGATTGTGTAATGAAGCAACTGAAAACAGATTAATGGTAATAGAGAAAGATACGAATTGAAGAAAAATGACAATGATGTAATCGAACTTCAGAAAGAGTTGAAATAATGAGTGACATAACAAACAAAGAAAGGGGTTTAATGTTACCATGGGAAAGAGATTTATTACTGCTTTTTTTGGATACATAGATCTGGTTTTAGACGTTTGATCTCTATTTCTTCGGCAAATTTCAAAAGGCACTTGGAAATCCTCAGTCTTATTGTCCTTTTATTCTCATACGTTGCGTAGTTTGATAGTTGACTTCAATAACATAGTCTATATCTTTTTTCTCTTTCCAAGTTTACTTCACTGGAATATACCCCTTGAATAACATCTTCAAACCCTAGTCTTTCTGATTACTACTTATACTCTTACTACTTCTACCACTATGGAATTTGAATTGACAACTTCATCTGAGTGCTAATGTGATGTGGAAACTCAAACTGATGTACGTACGTACGTTGTGACTGACTGACATAGTGCTTGTATTTCTCATTATTCAACATTCTAAAACTTTCCATTTAGTCACATATAAATTATCAACTAGTTCCGGTCACAATCCGTTGTTCTATTTTCGTTCTCATATTTTTTTTATAATATTGGCTATTGCTCACTACTGATTACCATTCAATTATTTTTCCAAATTATGTTGTTTTATTGAACTTATTGGAATGAAATTTGTAATCTTAAACTGGTTACCGTTAACTTGAAGTTATGAAGTAAAATAGGTTCATTTTAATTAGCTAATCTTGTCATTCTTAGTTTGTTCAAACCAGCAAAATTCAAAATATAAAATGCTGATAATTCTCTTTTTTTTTAAGAAATAGATTTGCGAGTGCATAAAATTCACAAAAGCTTGTCACTTTACGAGATACAGTGAGATATGTACTGTTTTCAGGCTTGTTCCTTTTGTTGTTTCTTTATAGAAGAGGTGTGTCTTCGTTGAAGTTCCTTTAAGATTCGAAGTAATTAAGCATCGAGTATATATATATATATATATATATATATATATATATATAATACACCATGTACGAGATTATTACATTGGATTCCGACATATAGTGTAGTAATTTTACGGAATGTAATGTTAAGTAGAGGCGACGTTATTCTGTTCTTTTCATAATGAAACAACCAAAATGTGTGACTTAAAGTCCTATTCATCAACTTTTGTTAAATGAGTTGCACCATATTGTATAAGGATACACCATATTGAAGTGATAACAATCTAGCACAATAAATTAACAATCCATTTATTTTTTTCGTTAGAGGTGTTAGGAAGTTACACAATCTTGTATTGCTTTCATTCACATTGTGACTTAGTTTTATAACCCTTATTATTACATCATTGTGACTTTCAACTGTTCACATTTCGTCGTAGAATTGGAACTTTTAAATTTCACTTGTTTTTATCATTCATTAATTTTGTATAAAAATATTCATTTTCCTACCGTTAGTGGATTTATGCTAAGTTAGATTAACTGTCAACTTTTGACAAATGTTATTATGATTAAAATGCTTGCTTAGTTGTGCAATATCACTTAATTTATACGTTTGGGTAATAATAAATGACAGGAAATCACCTGAGTATGATCCATACATTTGCTTGAACTGTTAGGAATCTGCTTTATGGATGTCCGAAACCAGCCATCATTTTCAGTATGGGGTTGTGAAGATTGTTGGATTTCATTTAAATCACGAACCGATCTAAGTTAAACAACCATCAAAAACTTGAAGGTACCGGAGTTCCGTGGTCAATATAGCTAATCCGTGTCAAGTATGAGAAAGGTACTCAATGAAGACAATGAAAAATGGTCTCCCAATGTCATGAACTGGAGTTGGATCCTGGCTGAGTGGTCTATTGTTTAAATGTTCGTTCATGAGACCGAAGGTTCTCGGTTCTATTCTCGTTTGCAGGATCGTGAATTTCCACTTCTGAGGAGACCTATACTTGGATGAAACGACCACCCAGTCCTTGCAAGATTTCTGTAGTTGTGTAACTTAGATCAGTTCATGATCTCAATAATATTCAACTATCATTCTTCCACGGTAAAATAAAGGATATTAATTAGTTAATTGAAACAAGAGTATATTTATATATAGAAATAGTACCAAAGTAAGATTATTTGTCCAGAAAAAAATCCGAAACAAGTGAAACAGTTTGTTCGAAAACTAATAACCTATGTTTGTTCTTTTATTGAATTCCTCCTAAAAACTGAGAATTTAATATTTCAGTTTAGCGTTGTCTATAAGTACCCACTCCTGAAAAATGCTTTAAACCACCTGTATGAATAAATATAATGTTATCTAGTTCTTAGTGCTGATGGAATTTCACTGATCAGTCTGGGTTGTGATCGAATAGGTCAATACCAACCTAAATAACTCGATTATTAAGTTTCTAGTTGCAACACTCCATGATGCCGGACAAAATCCTATGAGAAAAATCAGTTTCCTGAGAACAACAAGTATCTTATATCGGTTGGTCTAAGCTATCATAAAACCTGAGTTGAGGGCTTTCACTCATTTACTTCAAACCACAGAATACTTAAGCCAGGCATTTCTTCTTTGGGAAATAAGCATTGTTGTTCTTAAACATCAAATATAGTCCCTATACGGATTATTCTTATATTGACGTATAACAAGCTTATGGTTTACATCAACTATTGATAAAATTAGTTTGTTTATTTGATTATATTACTTCTATTTTTCTTTCTTTACTATTTATATGTAGACTATGGAGGTTGGTGTCAAAGATTCTGGCGTAGAACACATAGTTATCGATAATTTACAATTTTTACTAGGCGCTGGTGATGGTGCTTTCATCGAACGTTTTCAGCGTCAAGATCACTTTATAGAAAAGCTACGTGCTTTTGCCACTGAAAAAGGTACACATGTTACGATCGTCGCTCATCCTCGAAAAGTAAATTCTTTTATTGTTTAACATAGTTTCATTTTTAAATAGGAAGAAATTGGTCGTCTGCTTTCAATTAACAGTTTATATGGTGGTGGTAAAATTTCTCAAGAAGCAGATAATATCATGTTCTTGCAAATGGATTCATCTACAGCGATCCCTAAGAAATATATACAGGTTAGCTTCTGTTTACATCTCACAGGTTATGATTTCCTTTTTTGTTGATATTATCGTCAAAATGATGTAATAATAACTTACCTAGTATACCGGTTTATATAGAGTCGGTCTCGAACCAAATTGTTTTTTTTACAAGGGATAGTAATACTACTTGCCTGCTGAAACTAAATTAGAAAGAATAGAATTCGGATCTGTTACCTACTAGTTGAATGATAAGTTCCTAAACACCACTACTTCACACAATTTATCTTCAGTTCAACTTCATTAGTATATTTGTAAAGTATTAAGGAATAAATGTTGTAACTTGCCTAGAATTATAAAGTTTCTATTCTCATTTTGGATGTATATATCACTCTTACTATGTATATTCTCCGAATCAATGGAAGTAGCTTTTCAGTAGTTTTCGTTTTTGAGTTTTCTTGTATGAAGTTTTGTTTGGAAAGAAACTGTAATTGTAGCTTATATTCATTCGTAAACATGCTCTCGTATTCAGTATAGTTATGAGTATAAGCTATCACTACTATCTATGAAGCTTGGTACTTTATTAATAAAAATTACTTTTTAACACATTGGACAGTAAATAATCTACAGATTCACTAAAGCTGTTGTAATTCACTAACCACTGCGCTGAGATTCAAACTTGAAATTTTTGTTAAGCTAGTGATACTACTCGTTCGACTAAGCAGTAGGTAGTGGAGTTTGATTAAAAAAACCCAGACCCAGTAATTGACGTGTAAAATTATTGATCAGCCGTTTGTTGATTAATGCACTAAACTCTCACCCAATGTCTCGTAAGTTCGAGTGCTTGTCCACCTGTTTCGGTTTGAGGAACTGGATATTATCACGAGATCTAACTCAATGTATCTCGCTCAAAGCTGAGTGCACAAACATGTACTGATATGCTTGATTACATATATATCAATATCATTGATAGTGACAGTTGATTTGTACGAATTCGTACACCGTAAATTTACAACATCTAATTCAATGATTCTTTCTCATTCTAATGAATAATAAGTTAGCGAATTTTCGAATATATCATTTAACAAAATATTACTCTAATTATTTTATCCATAGTGAGAGTAAATAAATTACGGGGATCTCGTAATACAGAGGAATTAAATTTTAACGATTCATGAAATATCTAGTAAAATATTAAAAATTTCCGGATATTTCGGTTTGATTGTGAAGACTTCATCAAGTTTTTTAAAATGATTAAACGAAAGTACTTTCTAAGTGAAACTTCACAGCTGATTTAGGATTCAAATTATGTATAATTTTAGAATTGATATTATCTCTGGCGACTAAATTTACACATTACCAGATTGCTGAACTCAAATTCGACCCACATTGTCTTTATGAAGACTATCTATGCAACTCACAACTTTCCAAACCGAAATATTTGGTAGAGTGAGTTCAGAAACCACCGGTAATTCGGTTAAAAGTTGTTATATCTTGTGGCTGAGTGGGGTGCTTTAATTACTGAACTGTGGCTCTGAAACACAATTCGTAGTCGTATATAATCTATTTAATGTTCACTGCATCAATGAACATATAGATATGACGTAGTTAGTTGTCCATTTATTAAAATCCTATGGCTATCTCATATTATATGATTCTTATTCATTTGTATTATGTGTTGAACCGTGTGGTTCACTCGGTTCAGTCTATGATAATTGCTAATTACGAACTATCGATATCCTTCAAATATGGTTAGGAACTAATACCAACTCGATGATACGGCCACTAACGTACAAAACGCTCCATCAATTATCATCAAATAATGGAATCTGAGATCAAAACAGGAGTATAGCAAAAGCTTGATATTCAACAAAAACAAAAAAATTGAAGTAGAACATCTTTGTATATATAGGACGATAATATCAAAGTGAGAAATTTTTGAGAAATTAGCAAACTAAAATTGATAATATCCAAATAATTAGAAAACAACACTCGTTATATAGAAGTACGAATTAATAAAAATATGCTAATTGTTGTCATTACAGGAAAGATATCAATATTTATTCTCAAGAACTAGATAACTTGTAGTCATCCTAGCAACAGGATGCTACTTCATCTTTGAAGTAATAAAACTAAAAAGAAATTGTATAAGGAAAATTGAGTGTAATGATCATTTAATTTTAGTTAATTACTTCGTCTTCCTTCCTATACTATATCCTTATATACAACCTTTCTTCATATACTACCACCACTAAATTAATTACTTCTATGAATCCGGTGTTCATCTTGTTGTGCTAACGAGGTATGGCAACTTGGACCGATGCATATATGTGCCTGGTCCTACGTTGTCGCTGACTGACTGACTGAATTTTAGTTAATCATTGATTTTATTGTATTTGTATATTTAATTATCATCATCATGAGTGTAGAGTCAAAAAAACACAAAGGTAAACTACTAAATGACCATTTTTAAACTATTTCGAAAAATCTTTATTGTCCCAGTTGTTGTTATATTTGTAATCAATAAAAAAAGTTATTGCGTATATGCATTTGTAATCTATATCAACTTATTTACTTCTTCATAGATGACCTGTATCAGTTATATTGTTGAATAATTCATGATAGATATATATGCAAATGTGATTGCAATCAATATTTTTCTTTATTTCTCTATCTGTTTTCTTTTCTGATTATGATCAATTAGTAATAATTAATTGACTAATAAAAGTTAATAATCCTGTAAGTGGTATGATGAACAAATGTAAAGGTGGGAGTGTAGAACTCTCCTCGAAAATTCTGTTTTTGAAGGAAATGTTTAATTTTCAGGTGGTTACGTAACTAAACTGTCTAGAAGTATCAGATAACTGTGTTGTTTTATTCCAAGTTTTCTCAGAACGATTAGTTTCACACAGATTTGAACCTGAGAACTGACAATATTGCGTTTTCAACTAATGGAGTTTATGCTGGTAGCTGTTACTTCTCAGTTATTATGATTAAGTTGTTTTTACTATTCTTCCTGTGTGAATAACTACCTTGAAACTTTCCAACAATATCTTTAGTCTATAAACTCATTGCGCAGACCAAAACATGGCATAAATCCATGAAGTCGCTGACAAGTGGACTGGGCCATGTTGGTAGGTGTAGACTACCTGGTTGGGATTCGCGAGATGATAACAACCGATGGTTAGAGACCTTGGATGACATGGCTCAAAATCGTTTGCAATGGCGAAGGTGCATCCACTCTTTGTGTTCTACCAAATTCTAATCTGAATTCTTCATGTCCCCATCCTTTTTCTCTTTCCAAATTTATTTCACCGTATTATGCTCTTTCAATAACATCAAACCCTTATCTTTCACATAATACTTATACTCTTACTACTTCTACCAATATAGGATTTGTATCGACAACTGTATCTCTGTGCTGATGTGGTATGGCAACTTGAACTGATGTACGTACGTACGAAGTTCTACGTTGTAACTGACTGACTGAGCTTTGAGCAAATCAGTCATATTTTGCTTTAACCAATAGTGTCAGTCATTTAGTTTGCAGTTTTAGTCGAGTGTCACCGATTTACTTACTTACGCCTGTTACTCCCAATGGAGCATAGGCCGCCGACCAGCATTCTCTAACCCACTCTGTCGTGGGCCTTCTTTCCTAGTTCTATCCAATTTTTTTCATTCTTCCCATGTCTGTCTCTATTTCTCGGCGTAATGTGTTCTTTTGTATTCCTCTTCTACTTTGACCTTCACGACTCCATGTGAGGTCTTGTCTTGTGACACAATTGGGTGATTTCCTTAAAGTGTGCCCAATCCACTTCCAGCGCTTCTTCCTGATTTCTTCTTCCGCTGAAATCTGGTTTGTTGTCTCCCACAGTAACTTGTTGCTGGTAGTGTCTGGCCATCGGATCCGAAGTATCTTGCGTAGACAGCTGTTGATGAACACTTGTATCTTCTGGATAATGGCTTTCGTAGTTCTCCACGTCTCCGCCCCATACAGTAGAACTGTCTTGACATTTGTATTGTAAATTTTAACCTTGGTTTTGGTTGACAATTGTTTTGAGCTCCAGATGTTCCTCAGTTGTAAATATGCTGCTCTTGCTTTGCCGATCCTCGCTCTCACATCTGCATCTGATCTACCGTGTTCATCAATGATGCTGCCCAGATATGTAAAGGTTTCCACATTCTCCAAAGCTTCTCCGTCAAGTGTAATTTGATTGGTGCATATTGTATTGTATCGGAGAGTCTTGCTTTTTCCTTTGTTTATATTGAGACCTACTGCTGCTGAGGTTGCTGCTACACTGATTGTTTTCTCCTGAATTTGTTGTTGCGCTTGTGATAGAAGAGCCAGATCATCCGCGAAGTCCAAATCGTGAAGCTACATCCTGCCTGTCCACTGTACCCCGTGATTTGCTCCAGATGTTGACGTCTTCATGATCCAGTCGATCACCAGGAGAAAGAGAAAGGGTGAGGCTAAGCAACCTTGCCTGACGCCGGTCTTCACCTCGAATGAGTCGGTGAGTTGTCTTCCATTGATGATTTGGCAGTTTAATCCGTCATAGGAGTTCCGTATGATATTGACTATTTTCTCAGGCACGCCATAGTGTCGAAGAAGCCTCCATAGTGTTGTTCTGTCCACGCTATCAAATGCCTTCTCGTAGTCAATGAAGTTGATGTAGAGTGATGGATTCCATTCGATTGATTGTTCCACAATGATCCGTAGGGTTGCGATTTGGTCTGTGCACGATCTATCCTTACGAAATCCAGCTTGTTGATCTCGAAGTTGGGCGTCCACGGAATTCTTCATCCTTATATATGTAGGTAATATTCGCCACAGATTGATCTTATTCAAAGTACTATTAAAAATCAGAAAGCACCAGAGAGTTGTTTTATCTCAGTATAAAAGAAGACAACATGTTCATTTATCAGTTATATATACACTGAGTGACTGATTAACTAACATTTTGTACAATAATTATCACAGAAGTAAAAGTGGAATACACCGGAACAACCACTGCACAAGTTGATTTATGGTTTATATTCTATATATTAAATAGTAATGCCTAAATAATTACTCCATCATAATGTTATAACATTTCACTCAGACTGGCTTTTACAAGAAAATATTTACAGTTTTTTGACTATTTAATATATTTATATCCACTATCGTTTTAAACGAATCAGTATATTGTAAGCAAAGATGGATAGTGGCTAGCAGTGGAATCCAGGACGCGCGTTTCGTCCTATTTGGCCGAGTGGATAACGCGATCGCGTTTGAAGCGAAAGGTACTGGGTTCGAGTCCCATAGTAAACATCAACAAATCTAAGATGCAGGTACATCCAGCTGACGAGTCTCAAGTGGGACGAAACGCGCGTCAAACTGGATTCCACTGCTGGCCACTATCCTTCTTTGCTTAAAATGCTTGTGAATTAAGACTATATCGAGGCAATACACACAGTATGCGCATATTCCAATTGGAGACTGACCAATTGCAGTCCTAACACATCAATGAGAAGATTCAAACAAACAATACTAAATGAATTTGAATCATTATTTTATTCATAAACCATAAAAATAAGTTATATACAAGTTAAATGAATGTTAGTCATAGTTATGAAAATTGAACAAAGTAATAGAAAACCTACAGATAGTTATTATGGTTATCTACTTAAACGTTTAATAACTACAAGTTTATAATTTAAAACCAGACATTGTCTGTTCAATTTTCAACCGTGAATTCAATTTTTCCAAATACTACTACTATTTTTGATTGATTGTTTTTCCTTTTCTACACTAAATGTGAAAAGTATAGTATTGTAAATTATCAGTAACAAAGAATACAACTGATAGATATTCTGTCTAATTGATAGTCATTCTCCACCATCTCTGATAGTCATTCCGTTGTTGTTGTTGTCGTTGTTGTTGACATCGTTGTTCTCATAGATTTTTCAAAACTTTATTTTTACTCATTTCCTTTGTTTATTTTTTCTTTTTTTACTTTCTGTTTCATTGTGCGGTTTTTCTATCCAGAAAATAAAAGTTTTCCATATTTTTCATCGCTAGTAATTTCTCGATGAATAGACTTAATAAAAACGACATATTTGTAGACTTAATAAAAATTTGTCTATGTACGTGTACATTTTTAGAAAATAGTTGGTTATCTGATTAACTATTGTCTAGATATTGCTATCTCTTTGACTGTTAAACAATCAGACCGGGTTTAGTTATATGAAGCTTTCTGTGTTCAAACATTTCCCTGTAAACAATTTATTTATATATTATAACGTTACTCACTGACAAGATGAGATGTTTGTCTAACTATAATGGAATATACTACATTTTAACTTACTCTGCATTACATTATAGCTGCAAAATGTGTTGTGAAGGGTGCATACATGTATAAATTGCTGTGATTTTATCGTATATGCTTACGTAGCATCCTTTGACCGTAATGGAACTACCGAGTAATTACTGTTGATATCAAACCTTTTTATTTTTATTCATTCAAACACATAAATATTGGTACAAAGCACTCAGAAATCCCATTCGATTTGTGTGAGGGCTGTGATAATGCTCAGGTGCCCAAACTGAAGCAGGTGGTTTTCTTAGGGGGCCACACCCCGAGATCTTGACCTGAAGGTCTAGTCCACAAGGCAGTGGAGCATCGTGAGGAGATGCAGTCCCATAGTAGCCGGTGACCAACGATTGGTTCATACGCCATTCGTTCCATCAGGATACTGGAGCTCATGTGCACCATTGGTTTGGAATCAGGGTTATCCAACTCCCCTAGGTGAACTTTCCATGTCCACCAACCCGGTTAAAGCGCCGGACATTCGCTTTTCGTCCTCTCACTTTTGTGAACAACACCCCCTCCACGAGAAGTCAGTGAGTAAGACTTCCCTGGCAGAGGCTATATATTCGCTGGCCATGTGAGAGCATTTCGAGAGGGAGAGTAGACTCTCCCCACTCTCGACCGTACCAGGGCATTTGGGGGCCTACAGTATTTGTTAGAAGTAGTAGTTTAGTTAACCTTTTACTTCGACATACAACGCTACTCAGCAAATCAGTAGAAATGGTATCATCCACGAAGTCATTTATTATTGAGCTGAGCTTTGTAATTAGTTTCAAACTTCAGGATCAAAATCCGCAAGCCTATAATGACCTATAATTGCAATTTTTTGTGTGATGTAAGTTAATATCGCTTGTAATAGCACAGATTCATTCTTTCGTCCTCTAAATCTCGAGTTATTATATCGTTTTCTACTTTCCATTATTCTACTTTATATATTCTATCGACCCATGTTGCTCATGCTAAACTTCCCACTGTAATCCGTATTGTAATCCCATTTTCATACTTTATCTTGGTAATTTCCTTTCTCGCTCTCCTGATGTGGGGTATATCAGCGCTGGCCTTGTTTGTGACTGACTGATGCATCCCATAACTTTTCTTCAAATTTTGAATACTGTTTAATCCAAAGAATTTAGTGGCATCTTAATTCATCTTCATGTGTATCACGAATTTTCGATTTTTCACATTTGGTGGTGTATCACCATTTATCAAATTTATATACTATTGCTATGGTTATCATATCAGTATACGCTGTTTATTTTATTTATTCATTTAAACAAATAAATATTGATACAAAGTAGCACAAGATATATATGCGCCGCACAAATCTCATTTGATTTGTGTGAGTGCTGTGATACTACCCAGGTGCCGAAATTGAAGCAGGTGGTTTTCTTAGGGTGCCACACCCCGAGCCTTTAACCTAAAGGTCTGATCCACAAGGCAGTGGAGCATGGTAAAGAGATGCAGTCCCATAGTAGCCGGTGACCAACGATTGGTTCATACGCCATTTGTTCCTTCAGGATACTGGAGCCCATGTGCACCATTGGCTTGGAATCAGGGTTTTCCAACTTCCCTATGTGGACTTTTCGTGTCCACCAACCCGGTTAAAGCGCCGGATATTAGCTTTTCGTCCTCTCAATTTCGTAAACAACAACACCCCTGCAGTGAGGAGGCAGTGAGTAGGACTTTCCTGACAGAGGCTTTATGCGCGTGGCCGTGCGAAAGCATTTGGAGAGGGAGAGCGGACTCTTCCCACTCTCGGCCGTACCAGGGCATTTGGGGGCTCTTATCCAGTACAGTTTGAAATTACGCGCAAACATCTAGACGTTAATCCTAGTTCTCATTGTATCCATTTCAAAAGATTAAAAAAACATTTGTAATTTAACCTATTCAGTCAATTCTTTGGAGTTTCCTACAACTGATTATTTTTCCAAAGTGAATTTCATCAGTTTCTCATCTTGCCCTCAACATATCTTTATTCTGAATAAAACACAAAGTGAGTTTTTTCAAATTAATTTCAGTTGATTAAACTGACAAGTTGAATATTTACTATCCATGTTTTGTATATTAAAAAAAGAATCCTAAATGACTGAACCTTACTTTATCATCAACATCATACTATTATTATTTTCCTTCTAGTCATTCTTGAGACGGTTTAATTGTCATTTATCATTTCTTGTCTCTGATTATTCATAATTTCATCTAATACTTATTTTGCTTATTTACAGTACAATAATATTAAATCTGTAGAAAGAAATAGATTCTATGTTCATTTTCCTTAATTCAAACTAAGGATTTCATAACTCATTAGGTTAAAAAATACTACAATCAATTAAAGTATGCTTTAAGTAACTTTTGAATGTTAATCTATTGCTCCAAAGTTTCATGCTTAAGAAATTTTAAGGTCTGTTCTACATTAACTGCGATTTTTAAGTAGTTACTTTTACAACCATGGAAGTTTGAAACCCATTCTGCCTACTTCAATTTGAACAGTCATATGGTATCACGTGGCCCGACACAACCTATGTGCATCAATGTCGAGTCCATGAACATGTGCCCAAAAAATGATCTACTCAAGATGGTAAAGTAACTTTGTAACTCAGCAAGAGTATTTCAGTGATATTAGATCCTCTGAACTGGATGATTTGGATAGTAAACAATTTATTTCTAGATATCATGATATATCTTCGTTTATATTGGTTCGTGCGGACACGAGTTCACCTCTACTCACTCGCGAAAAATTTGAATTGATTTACTTCTCAGAGTTTACAGTGATAATCTTGTAAACAAAGATAACTAAACTTTCCAGTCTCGATAATGCAATGTCACCAAAACAAATGTTAAAGTTTCTACTGTCCAAAAACTTAAGTATTTATCAGAGACCATGCCTATAACTAATCATGATCACTGATCATTTTTTATGAGATTTTTTTTATCTTTAACCTCGATTTATACACTTTTTACTTTCGATCAGTTTCAGACCTTTCTATTTTAACCATTAAGAAATCATTGACCTATTTATGTTTTAACTGCTAACACAAATCTTGTTTAATGCATTTTATCCTAAATTTCTTAGTATCAGCATTCAATACATAATGACTGCTAATTAAATTAATCAAAGTAACATTAAAAGGTCAATTTTCTATCTATGTTATTTGTTTTTTTATCCAAGGTCATGATTTCCTTAATTTTACAGGTTTAGTGTGGGTGATATATATTTTTATTCAGACGTTAATCGGTCAGAATTTTCTAGTTATAGATGTATATTTCATAGTTGAAAGTATGAGTCAATTGAAGCTAGATCACCATGGAAAACCTGGAAACACTGGACGGCCGTTTCGTCCTATTATGGGACTCCTCAGCAGCGCGCATCCACGAACCCGCGCTAGCGGGATTCGAACCCAAGACCTATCAGTTTCGAGCCAGAGCCATTAACTGATAGGCCACTGAGCTGGCATCCAATGGTGTTAATGTCTAACTTCAACTGATCCACGAAGTTGAGCAACCATTCACCAATTTTCATCAGTGAGTTCCTATCTCACGACAGACGTGGTTTGCACTCCACTGGTCACTGCTTCTCAACAGAGCTCATGGATGTACTTCCCGATGTCACTAATGAACATATGATTATATTAATTATCAGAAGGGTTTTTGTGAAGATTTAATATGTTTCATAGTTGAAATAATTAGTCAATTGAAGCTAGATGTATATTTATCAGAAGGGGTTTTGTGGAGATTTGACCATTGACCATTTGAAATGGTAACACTATTGCCCATTATGTTAAACTTAATAACTTGTTAACTATGATATTAATTCAACACAACTCATAAAAGTGAAATTTTGTGTGTGTGTGTGTGTGAGGATAAACATCCTTTTTTACACTGTTCAATAAACATGTGATATGTAGCATTTTTCCGTTCATTAACTATGGTAGTCTTTCATATAAGAGTGTGATTTTTACTGGGGACTTCATTTTAATCATTTATAGCGATCTAAACATTCCCTCTGTGAACACGCTACTGTAAGGAATCTTAACATGGAGGATGTAAAAAGCAGAGCGAATGAAAGCTAAATCTTGAAATGAATTCGTCAGTGAAAATTATGTTCTTATAAGCAGTATTCACTCATGGAATAAACGAGTAAATGTTAGATACTGCTCATATATTGAACATTGAAAGGGAGATGCACGGACACGAATACTATCTCATTTTTATTCTTCTTATGAAAAACCAAATTTTTATGTACTTTATGTATTAGCTTAAAGTATCTACTGGTATGTGGGATTTTACACGTAGATTTTCACACGCTACATTTAGTTCCATAACGGAATGCATTAGTGTTGCTAAATAAACACTTTCTACCTTCAAACTGATCTACTAACGAAGAGAACATATTATTTTTCATGCTTGCAATTAATTTTACGGCTCATATTTAAAGTTAAATATAAATTCTAAATTTCATAGTGTATATAATTCAGGTATATTTACTTTTTACAATTACAATATGATTGATAAATACAACCTATTACATTCTACCTTACTAATTAGATATTATACAAAAATAGTAAAAAAGGCTTCTTGTTGTTTGTTTTCAATAAATGGATGTATTATCTAAATAAAACAATTTAGTGAATAAATTGACAATGTTCTAGTGAGAAGTCGTGGCCAGTGGAGCTAATCCATGTCAGGTAGAGACAGGTATCTACCTCCGTACATTCGAAGTTGGTTGGGCAATTTCGTGGATTGGTTGAGGTTAGACATTAACACCGTTGGATGCCGACTCATTGGTCTATTGGTTAAGGGCTCTGGCTCGAAACTGATAGGTACTGGGTTCGAATCTCGCGAGTGCGGGTTCGTGGATGCGCACTGCTGAGGAGTCCCATAATAGGACGAAACGATCGTCCAGTGCTTCCAGGTTTTCCACGGTGGTCTAGCTTCAATTGACTCATGATCTTAACTATAAAATTACTAAATCTCCACAAAAACCCTCTTGTGATAATAAAATTCAGACAATTAAGGTATAGATATGACACTTTTATAAGTTAATTTAGTAACTAAGTACATAATAATCAACTTGGCTCTCATTTCTGCATTTTATGTAACAGTTGGCTTATATGGATCTACTTACCCTTACTATTCAAACTCAAATAGAGCGGCTTTTGCTCAGTCCATTTTAAAAATCGTTCCCATCATGGACCGGAAAACACCTCGGGAACAGAAAAAAGCAGTATATGACTGTTTTGCTCCATAGTTCAGCACTCTTCAAAAGCGGGTCGAAAATTTCATTTCTTATTATTATTATCATTATTCAAGCTCGTAAGTATTAGTACAAAAGAGAACGAAAACAAATATGCATCAAACAATAAGGAAAGGAGATTGTGAAAGGAATGTAATTATAAAAGTTACAGCAGGACCGCCACTAGTCTTTATTTTGAGACATGTACAGTAAGTATTTTAAGTCACTGTGTCACGCTATCACTAGGACCCCAACCAAGGGGTTGTGAAGGTCCGATAGATACCAATCTTTTACAGCTTTCTTCCATACCATGTCGCCATCTCATAAGCTAACCACTTATATATTTTCAATATCGTTTAACCACTTTAGTCAACCAGTTAATCCCAATATATAAAGACAGTAAAGATATTGTTCTACTCTTGAATTCGAGTTACGAATTCCTAGTCAATTACAAGAAGATGGTTTGTCGACTAAGGCTTAATAATGCTTAATAAATCATGATTCGTTGATTTCTATTTTCAAATCCTTGCATTTTTAATTTTTTTCAACTGATGATTTAATTATTAATATTTCAGTAGTATGTAATTTTACAACTGTTGGGGCTAACATAATTTTAGATAATGTATATCCGGTAGATCATATTATTTTATTGTCTCATGAATATATAAACAAAAGAACTGATTACTTAGTACGTATTACTTATTTACTTACGCCTGTCACCCCTCATGAAGTAGCATAGGCCTCCCACCAAGATATCTGTACATAATCAGTATTCTGGCTTTTGTATAGCTTGATTAATTTTATATACTACGTTAACAATGCATCATTATATATGGCGATACATCCATAGCAAAAATCATTATCAAACCTGGATCCATTTTGTTCTCGTTTGTAGTTAAATCTTTTTTTTTGTTTTAAAGCGGCTTTTAATTTCTAATCATGATCGTATTTCATGTAATTGTAATTTTTTCTGAAGTACTAATCAATTCTTTTTTGTATATCTTCCCTGAACAACTTCAATAATTAGGGACTACAAGTAAAATATGATTTTAGACCAAATTTCCAGTAGTGTGAATCCATTCACTCTATATCTTCATCTTTATTCCTTTTCCCTTGTCATATTATTGTTACTGTTATCATTTTGATCATTATTGTATTATTCCTTTCGTTGTTCTACGATAATAGAGTTGGATAAGTTAACCCATAATATCGTACTATCAGATTGATTCTTTCGTAATAGATAGTCAAGTATATACAGACATTCATCTGTGGTCAATAAAATGCTTTTTCAAGTAACATCGAAGGATTATGGACATAATACTTACTGTTTTTACCTAATAATGACATTATAGACTAATTACTTTACTCATTGTTAAGTTATACTTTTGTATTTTTCAACATTTTGTAGTTTAAAGTACTTTTAACTTTTCAATTAGATTATTGTATATATGGCTTTACTAATCGCATTGATACGATGCGTCTATCCCAATTTTGAACTATCAAATGATCATATGGTATATATGGAGTTCGAGAAAAAAGCTGAATATAATCACCTTCACGTGTTTTTATTAAGTTTCCGTATCGTGAAATAAATTTTGTTATATTTATTTACTTATGAAAACCCGTTACCCTTCTTGGGGCATAGGCTACCTACCAGAGGCTTCTCACTAAATCTGTCTTCTTCTCTCCTGTTGAGTTGCTATATGTTCCTCAATCTGCCTCTTTTCATTTCTACCTAGAGGATCCCAAGTCAGGGCTTGCTTTGTGATACAGTTTGATGATTTCCGCAATGTCTTATTCTTTTTCAGCATATTTTCCTCTATAACTAGCAACCGATTCATTCTTTATTAGAGTAGATTATTTCTGGTTGTCTGTAGCGAATGAGTTTGGAGTATGTTACGTAGATAATAAATATTTTTACTTTTTTAATGATGGTTTTTGTAGTTCCCCAAGTTTCAGCACTACAATAAAACTGTTTCAACATTAATATTGAAGATCCTGACTGGTGTTACTTGAAATTGCTTTCTAGTTGCAGATGCTTTTCAACTGTAGGGATTCTGCCCCGCGTTCCCAATTCATATTGACAACTTCAATAAATTCAAGGTAGTTCTCAGCAACAGGTTCTAAGTCCCACAAGATCTACTCAAAGAAGAGGAAAGTACTACAGAGAACAACTGGAAAGGAATCAAAGAAGCAGTATGGATAGGAGGACCTTCTTCGACACTATGGTGTACCTCAGAAAGTCATTAACATCATACGGAATTCACACGGCGGACTACACTGCAAATTCGTGCATGTAGGACAGCCGATAGATGCATTCTAAGTGAGGATTGGTGTCAGACAGGGCTGCTTACTTTCTCCCTTCTTCCTTCTTCTGGTGATTGACTAGGTTGTGACCACCTTCACATCTCAATGGAAGCATAGAATACAACGGATAGCTTGGATGCCGTTAGACAATTTGAACTTCTCAG
Source organism: Schistosoma rodhaini (assembly GCA_944470415.2). Lineage (NCBI taxonomy): Eukaryota > Metazoa > Platyhelminthes > Trematoda > Strigeidida > Schistosomatidae > Schistosoma > Schistosoma rodhaini. The sequence goes on from OX104037.1 coordinate 12,067,051, forward strand.
ACGATCTATGCCATTACACGATTTGAACTTCTCAGATGATCTATGCCATTACACATCAACAAATGCAATTGAAGACAACCAGTGTAGCAGCAGCGTCTGTATTAGTATGCCTCAACATCTACATGGGAAAAAGCAAGATTGTAAAATACAACACGGAGAACATAAACCCAATCACCCTTGATCGAGGATCTCTGGAAGGGATGAAACGTTTCACATACCTGGAGAGCATCATTGATAAACAAGGAGGATCTGATGCAGATGTAAAGGTGAGTATTAGCAATACAGTGGCAGCATTTGTACTTCATAACGTGGTGTTGGTTGAATGAGTTTTAATGAGTCTCTTATAGTCATTTTCAATTTCGTCTTATAACCTCATAATGCTTCACCAATCTTTGGTTATTCTATACTATATAAAAATAGGTATTGAAATAAGATGGTGGTTGTAGGTGGTCAACAGGAAACCCTGGACCCAGGTTTCGTGCCACTTGGCACTCGTCAGCAAGGTGTACCTGTAATCTTGAGGGAATTGGTGCTCTCAGTGCACGCAGTGTCGAGCCACCTAGACTAGTGGCCACATTGCAACTTGATCGATAGCATTCGATCAGCACTAAGAAGGACTTGACACACATGACATTGATCACCACCCAGTGATCAATCAATTGTGAAAAATAGGTATTGGTCACTATTTGATACATCATTTCAAATTATTACATTGAACTCTTTTCTTTTTAATCAACATATCAGATCATCTAGCTGATGAAAATTATTTCAAAGAAAATCAATTTGTTTCATTTTTCTTAGTTTTGTGAAAGAAAATAGAGTTTTTTATATTCAATCTTAAATATCAAATATTTTCTGTCTGATTATATTAAATGTACATCATTTCCCAGTGTAATGCAATTTTTCCGTTATTATTGTTATCTTCACATCTGTTAAATTAATTCATTTACTTTTGAACATCTGATACTCTATTGTATATTTTTAACCCACTCGTATATAGATATAGGAACAGGTGAAACTTCAAAAAATGATATATCCTTGTTAATTAGAAGTTTAAATGTTTCAGTGTACACTTTTTATTACCCTTAGATTTTTAAAGGATTATTAATTGATACTATCCAATTCATTCATGTAAGACTAGTCTTTATAGCTTTTTTGAAATATTCTACTTTATCTCAGCAGTTTACAGTTTTAATCTTAGTAATTCACCGATTTTCATTATTATTTCTTATGGAATATAATTAGTTTCAATCCTCTATGTAAGATGACATCTATATCTACTCTCTTGATGATAAACCTTTTTCTTATGAATGTTGCTCATCTCATGAAATTCATGTTTTTCTTTTAGAATTTACCTCCTTTAATTTCCTTTAATCTTGAAATATCAAATCAAACAGTGCTGTTTTGCAAATACGATGACTAGCATGACTTATTTCGGCCTTTATAATACAATAATTATAAGCTTGTAATCTTGGAGATTGATGATAAAGTTATTGAAAGTAACTGTTCACTCTAGTGTTCTTTGATTTTCCAATATGACTTTGCATTAAAGTGATATCAAGTACCGGTAACATATTATGTTTCGTTCTTACTAAAAAATCTTATATAGCCCATATTTGACCATTACGTATCATCATGTTAATAAATATACCATTAATCAGCACTTTTTACACACTATCTTAGGATTTCATTTCAAATTAATGCATCTTTATAATATATTGGATAACTAAATCAATCCAACAGAAGTAAACTTCAATCAATTAATTAAGTGTATACAATATCAAATCATTTAGACTAGTTTGGCCACCGAATTACTACTGATCTATAGAATTTGATTAGTGCTAAGCAGGACTAGAGAAGTATGATATTGATTACCTTCTAGTCAGTAATCCAACTATTCTATAACGCATCTGTTGTGTCTTCTAGTTAACGGTAATGGTATTTAATTCGGTTGCATCAAGGTTTTGATAAATCTGCTTGGAATTCAAATTTGTTGCATAAAAATTAAGAATTTACATTAATCATATTGATCAGAACGGGTTTTGTGGAGAATTTAATATTTTCAAAGTTGAAATCATGCAGGGACCAGTGGAGTTCTACCAAGTCTGTTGTAGAGATACTAACTCACTGAAGACAATTGGTGAACGCCCCCAAATGCCCTGGTACGGCCAAGAGTGGGGAGAGTCTACTCTCCCTCTCGAAATGCTCTCACATGGCCAGCGAATATATAGCCTCTGCCAGGGAAGTCTTACTCACTGCCTTCTCGTGGAGGGGGTGTTGTTCACAAAAGTGAGAGGACGAAAAGCGAATGTCCGGTGCTATAACCGGATTGGTGGACACGGAGGGTCCACCTAGGGGAGTTGGAAAACCCTGATTCCAAACCAATGGTGCACATGGGCTCCAGTATCCTGATGGAACGAATGGCGGACGAACCTGTCATTGGTCACCGGCCACCATGGGACTGCATCTCCTCACGATGCTCCACTGCCTTGTGGATCAGACATTCAGGTCAAAGGCTTGGGGTGTGGCCCCCTAAGAAAACCACCTGCTTCGGTTTGGGCACCCGGGCAGTATCACAGCCCACACACAAATAAATGAAATGATGAATTCTATTGACGATACTATCCCTGCTCATACTAGAAGCAAGACAATTTAAATTATTATTATTATTATTATTACTATTATTATTATTACTTACCATATCGCTAATTCACCCCCTTTTATCCCCAATTTGTGTAACCTTACTTTTCAACTTATGCAGCAGCTCACCAATGGTGGAAAATCTGTCCTATCTAAACGATCTCCAGTCACTGTCTGGTTGAAAGTGAATGCTTCCACCGATTATGAATACTGAAGCAGTCTTTCTGAAACCACGTACACCGATCAAGCTGGCTTCCTTCAACGTTCGCACACTAATGCATATCAGACAACAGATAGGGCTGGCTATGTCTTTGGAAGGTCTTAATGTTGATGTTTGTTGTCTATCCGAGACCCGTATTCAAGACTCTAGTGAAGTACTACAAATCCGCTCTCCATCTGTCGCCTCGAAAAGCTTGTTCCACGTGCGCTTATCCGGGGACCCTGTGGCATCTTCGTCTGGTCTTGCTGGCGTTAGTGTCGCACTAAGCGCTAGGGCTGAGGCAGCACTAATCGATTGGTTCCCCATTAACAGTCAGTTATGTGCTGTTAGATTAGAAAGTTCCATCAAATTGAGAAGAAACCGGCGTGAGAAACGGTGTCTTTTCGTCATCTCCGCCTATGCCCCGACAGATTGCAGCTCGGATGCAATCAAGGATGAGTTTTACCATCAGTTAACAGTTCTTCTCAAAGGGCTAGCTTCTGTTGGTCCTTCACGACTCCTTGGTTGGGGTCCGAGAGATGGTGCAACACAGTGGCTAGAGACGTTATCAGATATGGCTCAGAATAGAAACCAGTGGCGATCCTGCTGCAACCTTCTTTTACTTTCTACATAAAGTATGGTTCTTACTTTCCTATTTGAAAGAGTCTTCTGGTTGTACATTTTAGTCCGCCTTATCTTTTCATCCCTTCTCTTCCTACTTTCATTATTTTGTGTGGCGCATATGTACCTGGTGCCCTTTTGTACCAATATATATGTGTTTAAATAAATAAATAAATAAATATAAATTGGTGAACGGTTGCTCAAAATCATGGATTGGTTGAAGTTAGACATAAACACCGTCGGATGTAGGCTCAGTGGTCTATCGGCTAAGTGCTCTGGCGCGAGACTGGTAGGTCCTGGGTTCGAATTTCGCGAGTGCGGGATCGTGGATGCGCACTGCTGAAGAGTCCCATAATATTACTAAATGGCCGTCCAGTGCTTCCAGGTTTTCCACGGTGGTCTAGCTTCAATTGACTCATGATTTCAACTTTGAAAATTGGTCATACTGTCAAATATCAGATTTACCAGGTTTCGAGAATTACTTTTATCCCATTCCATAAATTTGTTTTGATCTAAATATCTATTACGTAAAAGAATGTATTAGTCAAATTAGTTTATCTAATCTTCTGAAATTGTAATTGTTTACCAGTGATTTACTCATTGTTTGTTTTTGTGCGCAGCTGTATTCGTTCATAATTCAATGTTTGTTATCTCTGGGCAGGAAATAGCTCATCGGAGATCCTTTTCTTATTATCTAGTTGTTGTCAACCTAAAAATGATATTATAGGTCAGTAAATTCTATCATAGACGGTTTTCATCAAGGATTAATCTCATTTCAGCTTAGCATAGGAAACTGGCAATGGCTAGGTAACCGTTTTGTTCAAATAGGTTTGATGGATAACGTGTACACAAACTACAAATCAATCTACTATCTAAAACGTTTTCTTCTGTAAAAACAATAATCATGTACTGTCTATTAACCTACTTTTAATAACAATTTTTGTTTCGTGAAATTCAATGTTCAAAAAAGACACAGTTGATGGAAATATGTTTTCTTTTCCCAGATAACTGTTCATGAATCATATTTTTATTCCTTAAAGTTTAAAGTAAACCTGTTGCATTTTTGAAATCCTTCAAATAAAGGTAGATAATAAAACTTTCTTTTTTTAGTGCAGATAAAGGTCATTCTTTGTGTACAACAAGTCAAAGAATGTCCTACTTGTGCTAATGTTACAATGCTCAATTGAAAAATTCTATAAAAGAATGTTTGCCTTTTAATTGTAATTGTTTCTTTTTTTTCAATCAAATAGATTAAAGGACAATGAAAAACCAGTTGTTTAATTTCAAATAATAATTGTCTTTAATGTATTCATCGTATTTCTTCTTTTATTAGTACTACTACTACTACTAGTAGTAGTAGTAATCACAAGGCAGATACATGGTTCATAGCTAAACAGACATAAAATTACTGTTTTTGATGGAGTTTTGTTTTCTACGTTGAATGATTTGATCGTTGGGCTTTTATCGTTCTTCTGAAAAACATTATCACCATAAACTTCAGGTAGAAGTGAGGTGTTCACATTTCTCTATTTATGACTCAAAGTTTGTCCTGTCGACCTCGATCTTAATTGTTTATTGTTGACTCTATTGAAAATTCATTTTCTATTAGTTATTTCTCCGTAATTTGAATTCATTAACAAGATTCTCTTTTTGTTTGTAACCATGAACAACGATGTTTTCTTTATTGTTCAATCAGGTTTTATTAGGAATGAAAAAGTTAGGTAATAATACCATATGTTCTATATATTTATATTGCAATGGTATTTTTTGAATGGAGCTTTGCAGTAAAAATTTGAGTAAATAATGATAATGTGTGTTTTTTCGTAAGCTCGTGATGTACAAATATATGGATTAGCTCATCTTTGACCAAATATGTCTCCATCTTTCTCAAATTAATAACCTTGAATGATGATGCAATATTTTTCGATATTTTTTTCATTTACGAACTTTACGATATTAAATCTTTGTATCAATAATATGTGGAAGCGAAAGTCGATTGATATACCTACATACAAAAACATTATTTTGGATAATAGTTTTTGGAAGTAATTCAATTTCAAATGGTTTGAATCATCACATTGTTAATATTTTTGACTGAAATTTGCTTAGTCTTGGTTGATATATGAACATACTTAGAGAGCCATTTATGTGTTCAACACGGCTCATATTCTAACCAAGACTAATCAAATTTCGGTTAAAAATATCAACAAAAGTAAAATAGAAATTTTTTTAAATTGAATTAAATCTCATACTCGTTGCACAAGTGAGTGGATATCTTCACCTAACAGCTACGTGGGTAACGTGATTGCTTTTTAAGCAAACGTTATTGGGTCCGAGTCCTAGAGTGAACATCAACTCTGGGATACAGGTAAATGGAGCTGCCGAGTCTCAAATGGAAAGAAACCTGTGTCCTAAATTTTACTCTTACCCATATTCCATTTATTCTGTATCAAATTGCTGGTAGAGTTGGTGGAATCCTATTTACGGTCACCAATACTGCATATATGTTTTTTTATTCATACAAAGAAAATATTAAGCTTACTAAATTTACAATTTCATTTTCATAAAGTATATTAGTTTTTTTCTATACATTGTGCCAAATAAGAATTTCTGACTATCGCATATTTGATTTTCGATTGTTATGTGGGTTTTACTCATTGTCACGAGGATAGGGATCTATATGGTTTATATATTTCCTTGTTGATATTTAGCATTGAAAACTAATCTGTCTTTTTCGTCGTGTAAATGTCCCAGATATTGTCGTAAATACTGTAAAACGTGCGTCTTAGTTTCCACTGTTAATCACAATCCGAAATATTTTTAAAATGTTTGAGTAAAAATCAACAGGCTGGTTGATCATCTGAAGTTCTAAATATCGAAAATTATTAAAATATAAAACTTCGCACATAACTACACTTCCGTTGAACAAGTTGGTTACTATCTGAACTCTATAACTGGATGGATAATTCGTTACCATCTACATCACTAACTACTAAGTTGAAGTGTAATTGTTGAATATAGACCCTAAGATTCAGGCATAAGGAGTCTTAAATAAGAGAAAACACACATCCTAGATTTCAGTCCTAGTAGTCATATTCCAAATGTTTTAAAAGTTAGTAAGCAATCTATTTAACAAAAAAAAAAACAATTGCATCATTTGTGAAGATTTTATTGCAAGTATTGAATTTCATTCATTTACAATCTGCTATCAGACTTAATTAAGTCAGTTTGTTCGTTTACTTCTCAGTAAATTAAATTGCAAAGTGTACAATTTGATTCAACTTTGTTTCATGTGAATCATTCATTCATTCACAAAATTATAGGTTTTCGAGGGTGGTCTAGCTTCAATTGATCCATGATTTCAACTATAAAAATACTAAATTCTCCACAAAACACCCTCTGATCTATAATCACAACATTGTTATAACAAGAGACACTTATTACTATTTACCCACCTTTGATTATTTGACCATTTTCATTATAATCAATCTGTTGGTAAAAATATATTATTTACTTTATATATCTTATATTCAACAAAGTGTATCATAAATATTGATCAAACTAGATTAATTCATTAGCGTGTTTATTTTTACACATTTAAGCGTAAAGCTCAACTATGAGAGCGTGTAAGTCGCTTCAAGGCTATGACTAATATATCAACACAAAAAGTTGCCAATCGAACTTTTAATGATGAAAGTATCATTAGATATTTGAGTTTACAGTTCGTGCAATGATTTATGCTTCAGCATTGCGAGTTACAATTGATTGATCGCTGAGTAGGGATGAATGTCATGTATGTCAGGGCCTTCTTAGTGCTGATCTATAGGATTCTTTTACTCAGTAGTAACATCTTTGATTAGGAAGCTGGGTGACACAGGATTGAATCCACTAGGGATATTCAGTTATCACAAGATCACAGGTACACTTTGCTAATGAGTACTGAATATCATGAAACCAAAGTTTGAAGTATCCTGGTAACTGCTGTTATATCCCAGTAAGGATTAAAGTACAGGTAATTTCCGGGATCTAATAATTGACTATTATTCTATATATATATTTTTATTGTATAACTATTCAGTAACTAGATTATGTATATCTATATTCATCTTATTATAAGCTTCATTTTGACCTATAAATTATTATTATACGATTTACTGTTCTCAATTTATGTTCAGTTTATTAATTACCGTCTCTCACGTTCACAGCCACATTTTGGCCTGATCTTGTACAAATGTTATTTTCTATTGTATGGTGTGATATGGTTTGTCTGTCTGGTATATAAACGAAATATGCTTGAAATAAATGATTCGCATAGCAGAAGCTGTTATCGATGTTCTGGACTCAACTGGAGAGGCTAGGCTAATAAGGACGCTAGACTGCTCATACCGGTCGAACGTCATTGGTTTGGCACAGTGCTAAGATTGGATAAGTCGTATTTCGATTGGTGAATAAATCACGTGATACAAGCTGGGCATAGAATCACAACAACTACCACCTTACATAATTAAAGTTTGTATTTTGTTTGGAGTTAAATGTTTACAACTAGCTAGAATTAAATTTTTACTCGAATCTTAATTCTTATGCTCTGTCTATTTGCTGTTTTCTTATTGGTTGAATAGGTCACGAATTTGTCAAGGTTATTTTAAGTGTCACAGCCTCCTCACGCCTCAGCTTCAATGATGTTATCAGTAAGATTTATAATTTTAATTCATGACCTACATATTCAAGAAATCTACACTTTTCGAATGTAGTTGTAATTCTGAAAAAAATGTTACTTTAGGGTAAAAGGTTAAAACGACGTTATATTAATGCATTATTTTCATGTCTGGCTTTGTTTATAACACATCGATTCATTTCGTTTGAAAAACTTCATTAGTTTTAAATTTATATTCCTTTATTCTGTCGCGTATAGTTACGATTTTTTGTTTTTGAGTTCGCTTAATTTATTAATGGATTGATTCTAGGATGTTTTTAAATGAATAAACGTTTTTCCATGGTGGTCGAGCTTCAATTGACTCACACTTTCAACTATGAAAATACTAAATCTCCACAAAACCCCTTCTGAATAAACGTTTGCCAGGAGTGAATATATCGCCTTTCTAGTTAAATGTATTTAATACATATTTTTTATATGATCCAAGTTGAGTTGATGGTCAATTTATTTGTAATGATGGCTGTAACTTACTGTTACTACTATCCTATACATGTATAGTGAACGAGAAGTCATGGAGAAAACCAGTTTATGTTGTTTAATGCAAAATTACAGTGTTTTCATAAAATATGAAAATCATACATCTTTGCCTTGTCCTTTACCTACTAAATTATTCCTCTGTGTTGTTATTTTGGTTTCCCTCCGATTTCCTTTCCGTTCTCTTCAATTCAATCTTCTGCTGCCAGACATTCCACTTCCGTTTGCGACTACATACTACTTATATCTGTCAGCATAAGTAGCAAACACCACATATGTATTTGTAATTTGTTCATCCTTTACACCAGGTTATTTCATTAGGTGTATTGATTTAGTAAATCGAACACCTTCATTGTTATAATAAATATGTGTATAACAGGTTTCATATTTTTAATTAAGTTGGTAAAAATCTGTTTTAAATGATGTTATGTTTGTCTTCTTCCCTAAAAAAATTGTATTGAAGATTGTAAACGAGATCATTTAGTATAATGTGTTTACTTTATTTAGATGGAAAGAAAAACATTTTTCACAAATCGTTCCATAAATCTCATGTATAAAATGTTGCACTGAAAAATAACATTTATAAGTTTATATATAAAATCTGTTTGCTTTTGTATCCTTCTTTTACAAATATTCTATTCCTCTGGAAGTTGAACTAATGAAACTGTTCGAATACATATAAAGTTTAGTGAAACAACTCCTAAGTTCAACCAATCACTAGGTAAAAAAATCGTTAAAACAAATTAATTTATTAATTGTAGTAGGATTAAATAAAAATAGTTTGCCGTTATTTTAACACTTTACTTACTTACACCTGTTACTCCCAATGGAGCAAAGGCTGCCGACAAGCATTCTCCAACCCATTCTGTCCTGGGCTTTCCTTTCTAGTTCTACCCAGTTTTTGTTCATTCTTCTCATGTCTGTCTTCATTTCTCGGCGTAATGTGTTCTTTGGTCTTGCTCTTCTTCTTTTGACCTTCAGGATTCCATGTGAGGGCTTGTTTTGTGACGCAGTTGGCTAACTTCCTCAATGTGTGTCCTATTCACTTCCAGCGCTTCTTCCTGATTTCTTCTTCCGCTGGAATCTGGTTTGTTCTCTCCCACAGTAACGTGTTGCTGATAGTGTCTGGCCAACATATCCGAAGTATCTTGCGTAGACAACCGTTGATAAACACTTGTATCTTCTGGATAATGGCTTTCGTAGTTCTCCACGTTGAAAGCCATTTTAACACCACCACCACTGATATTATTGTCTTAAAAGACCATGAAAGCTTTGCAAGTAAATTATTCAGCTTCTAAAATGTTGTAATATCAAAATCATTTATGTAAACTGAAAATAGTTTCCGCTTCATTTGGAAATTTCACAAAAGTTTTCACTTCTTTTCTAGTCATATATTTATTGATATTCAAGTAACCTAGTATTATTTTAAGTCCAATAAATTTTATTATATGGATTAGTAGTTTTCATCAAATATTGGCCGATTGTATCATAAAACTAATCAACTAGAATTTAAATTATTAGTTCAGTGGAAGGATGTGCTTTTGGTGAAATTCGAACATATTGTTAGCAACTCTGGATAACTCACATATCCATCCCCACAAATCACTAAAATACAATTAGAATTCAAACTACTTCATCTTAAAACAGTTGAGGATAGCAGCGCAACACGTAACTTCACATATAAATTTGATTGACAGTCATCACTATTAAAAAATTTCTATCCTAAAGTTCGGTCTATATCAGCTAAATCCTGTTTCTTCATTCGTATGCCACTGATCATATAATAATAATGATAATAATATTATCTTTCATGACCCCAAGTTATAGCCTAAGTTTCATAATGCACAGAATTAATTTTAAGGTCAGTAAAGTCAATATGTTAAAGAGAAATCTGCCTTTTCATCATACAAAACCTTTTAAGATAGAAAATATTACTCCCCAAATAAATTTTGTAAATTTGATCATGGTTCACAGTTTTTTTTAAAGGATAATTTATAATCTAACATAAAATTATTTTCATGGTTGAAATCATGAGTCAATTGAAGCTAGACCATCATGAAAAACCTGGAAGCACTTGACGGTCGTTTTGTCCTACTGTGAGACTCTTCAGCAGTGCGCATCCACGATCCCGCCTCGCGAGATTCGAACTCAGGACCTACCAGTCTCGCGCCAGAGCACTTAACCGATAAACCACCGAGCCGGCCGGTATCCAATGGTGTTAATGTCTAACTTCAACCAATCCACGAAGTTTGAGCAACCATTCACGAATTGTCTTCAGTGAGTTGATATCTCACAACAGACGTGGTTGGGCTCCACTGGTCACTGCTTCCCATTAGAACTCCAGGAAATATCTCTTGAAGTCAGTCACTAGCATATGATTATAATCAGAAGGGGTTTTGTGGAGATTTCAGTATTTTCATAGTTGAAAATTATTTGAAAAACAAATGGAAAGACTTGGAATAAGTTTCCAAAATACTTATTTTAAAAGTTATCTGGTTTGTGTGTATCATATGTGAAGCTTCTTTTTTTTCTTTGGTACTAACCTGGAAATTCATTAATGATGAGTTATGTTTGAGTTTTTTATATATAGCTATATTTGCACAGAACTCGGAATTGGTTTCAGTAATGACTCAAATGTATTCAATTATTATTGATCTTCTCGAAATGAGATCCTTTAGTTTAAATATTATTTCATGCTCTTTTTATTCACTTGATTTCATTTATTCTTTTCTGAACTATTGATTGTCTTTCCATGTTTAATGTCACACTACTGTTGATACTAAGTATTACTGTTGTAATTTACAGCATTTTGTTAAAAGGTCTGTCCTCTCATTTTATCAACTTGATTTCAATTGTGTGTAGTAACTATTCAACTCAGTTTCCAGGTAGAAATTCGTTTACCACACATTAGATATGAGGGCTAGTGATATTACTACTTAATTATAGAAACCAAAATAAGTAGGGCGGGTTTCAAACTTGCATTTTAATGACTAAAAGCCGAATACCTTAATCACTGAGCTACCACTCTTATGTTGTTTATACTTCTAGATGCTTATTATTTCAATTCCTCAATCCAATTATTTAAATATATTGAATCTTTTATTTTTATTAATTAGTATTAATCATCGGTAACAGAACTGAATGGAAACTCTACAGTATGTCTATGTGTACATATTGTACGTGAAGTACACTTCATTAAGTTATCTTAGTCTAATTTTCTTTTTTTTATTTATTATCATTCCGAAAGGGTTTTATCCTATGAGTCAGCTTTAGTGTGTAATTATAGGTCGTTACTATATGATATGAATTTTCACATGTAACTTTTAATGAACTGAATTTTTCAAATTATCACTAAATACAATAATAATGTCAATATCACTTTATATAATTTTTAGAAATTAGATGGAATTGGTCCAAGTATATTGTTTATCCAATTCATGCATGTACATACTTGTATTCGATTTTATACATAATGGACTATTACTTTTGATAAAAATATGTTCTCTAACTAATATATATATATATATATATATATATATATATATATATATATATATGGAGAGAGAGAGGGGGGAGGGAGGGAGGTAGAGAACCAAGAATCCGGACAAGTACTGACGACTAATTCTATCGATTTAATTATTATCATTAGGCTACTTTCCATTTAATCTACAGGCATATATATATATATATATATATATATATATATATATATATATATATAGTTTGGTCAGTTTACTGGTTTCATATATTCTGATCACCTATTATTTTCGTATATAATGAATAATTGTTAGATCTTTCTTATTGTACTTATCGATTACTCAGTAGTAAGAAATGTCACGTCTCTAGAGTACAGAATATTAATCAAACTTTACCTGTTAGGTTTACAAAGTAAATTAACATGTTAATCAACTTGACAACGTGATATAATTTATCTTGAAATTAAATGGTTGATAACAGTCATCAGGAATCCTCAAAAATAGGTTTCATGGTAATTGTTAGTTGTGGAATTCCCCATTTATGATTAAACAATACTTGTGGTGCTTATGATATATATATATATAATTTAAATAGTGAATTTGTGCTAAACAATACATGTATAGTAAGCAGAGATGGATGGTGGCTAGCATTGGAATTCAGGATGCGCGTTCCGTCCTATTTGGGACTGCTAGTCACTATCTATCTCTGCTTAACATGCTTGTGAATTAAGGTTATATCGAGGCAATACGCACACATATGCCAATTAAAGACTGAACAGTTGCAGTCCTAACACATCGATTGGAAGATTCAAACAAGCAATACTAAATGAATTTAAACTTCAGCCCATCGCACAAGCAAGTGTCTATCAGGACTCAGTGACCTAGTGGATAACGCGATGGCGTTTGAAGCGAAAGGTATTGGGTTCGAGTCCCAGAGTGAACATCAACTCTGAGATGAAGGTACATCCTGCTGATGAGTCCCAAATAGGACGAAATGCTCGTCGTGGATCCCACTGCTAGCCACTATCCATCTCTGCTTACCATGCTTATGAATTAAGGCTATATCGAGAAAATACTCACAGTATGCACATATGCCAATTAGAGACTGACCAATTGCAGTCCTAAAACTTCAATAGGCAGATTCAAACAAACAATACTAAATGAATTTAATACATGTATACTTATTGACAGACTATTTTCCATCATTTTGATTACTGAGGTATAAAATCCCTAATTGATTGATGTATTAGCATATATGGATGACTAAGTTAATCTATGAAACTTTATGATTATTTTTTTTTACTTCTGAGATTTATCTTTGTTTATCATTACTAATATAGTGTATACGTTAGTTATTGTCCATTGTTTACTTTCATGAAATCGAAAGTTTTTATAAAGGTAAGTTTCATTTTAAAGATTTTATCACCTAATCTCGGGAATCAATCTGAACCAGGAAGTACTAGGCATTTGTCGTATCAGAAGTATGGTGTTACTCACCAATGACACAATAAAGTAAATTTAATCTATGCTGATAACTTTTGGGAGAACCGGTCAGACCGGATTTTTACATGAAATTCAAGGTATAGTGAAGGATAGCATGTATTTTATTAGGAATCAAATAAAAGTTGTTTTTACCTAGTTTGTATAAATGCTTAGAATGGTGAAAAATACCTTTTGTGCAATCGCACACAATCATTATGACTCCATGCGTACACTCAACTACAAGAAATATCTCTAGCTGATGGAGATTGTACCTAAGTATACTATAGATGTGATTTAAAGGCATAGTTCAAGGGTGCTTATGCCGTTAGAAATTATTCTCTCACTCTAACTCTCAACTTTAATTCTTAACCACAAATGTTCATAAATTTGTAAATAATAGATGACACTATGAATTATCAATGAACTAATGAGATTGTAGATGGCGTCTCTTGAATTTTTTAGTGAGATCTCGATAAGTATTGTCAATTGTTCGAAGTTGAAGTCGTGCAGAATTGATTTACGCATTTGAAAACCATTATCTGAAACAAATGAAACTTGTTTCCATAATTATTTTTGTGTGTATTACTTAGACATACATTCTTGTTGTATAACTCGATACTAAAAGCCGAATACGAAATGAATTAGGAATATGTATGTTTCAGAAGTGTTAACCAGCAGCAAGGATGATTGCTAATTCAACTTAGTAACCAAATCCTTGAATCACTTCAGTTTATATATGATCATAGATTAAGTACACTAGATAGATAAACGGACAAATTTAGAAAGTGTATTTTTATTAAAGGGCATGGTCTATGAGAAATAAGTACTGAATTATTAACAGCAGGATAAAAATGACACACACCTATTAGTCACATGATTGCATGCTTTTACATATGTTCCGACTAGAATTTATTTGTATAGCTATGTTGTGTAATAAGAGTTGGGATTAGACTGTTACACTCACGCTCACTGTAAAACTCAAAAGTAATGATTTTGATCCCTAACACAGAAGTGCGTCTACGCATACAACTAACATAGATACTTTTGTGTTATAACGAAGCAAGCTGTATTTAGTGATAAAACCCACGCTTATTATTTCATTTATATAATTGTTTATTGTTGGGTTTTTTTGTAATTATTCAAAAAAATGTTTAGAAACTTTTCTGTGAGATTCATTCGTCAGTTCTTTTGATTTATATTTTGTTTACAATCGATATCAGTAGTATCATGTTTAAAATGTTATTTATCGTTGAAAGTGTGAGTCAATTGAAGCTAGACCACCATGGAAAACCTGGAAGCACTGGACGGCCGTTTCGTCCTACTGTGAGACTCCTCAGAATTGCGCATCCACGATCCCGCCTCGCGAGATTCGAACCCAAGACCTACCAGTCTCGCGCCAGAGCACTTAATCGAAAGACCACTGAGCCGGCATCCTATGGTGTTTATATCTAACTTCAACCAATCCATGAAGTTTGAGCAACCGTTCACCAATTGTCTTCAGTGAGTTGATATCTCACAACAGACGTGGTTTGAACTTCACTGGTCACTGCTTCTCATTAGAACTCCAGGATTTACCTCTCGAAGTCAGTCTTTAGTGAGCATATGATTATAATCAACTATGAAAATACTAAATCTCCACAAACACCCCTTCTGGTTATTTATCGTATCATATTATGAAATCAGTCTTGATTATTAAATAGGAATAATATATTTGTAAAATCTCAGCGAATTTTTTAAATTAAATCCAACGTTTCGCCTGGCAATCTGGTCCAAGCTTTTTCAAGGAATAATACTGTGAAACTATTCGTTCTAATTTAGACGAGAGTTCTTATATATTAGTCTTGATTATTGTTACAAGTTATATGAATTTTTTTCAACTATTCCACAACTCATCCTACTGTCATATGTGTAATTGGTTAGCAGTACCACGAAGAAAAATAATAAAAGAACGACTTTTTTTTACAACGATCAGTTTCTAAGAATAAATTATTATTTTTCTTCAGTTAGCGGATATTTCCTTTGTCCATAATTAGAATTGATAATATAAACTGTTCATATATATTATATTTATACGATTGTAAACTGATGTATATACTTTTATAACGGTTTATACTGTAATGTGTAGATTATCCACTTGTCTTTTTCTTTGTAAACCCTTATATCAGTAGTCATTAAGGTTCATTATTCTTCTTCATAGAATTGTTACTTTCATCATGTTGTTGATGTAGTTCATCATCAATTAGATGTTTACTACATTTAATAAATATGATTAAATACTATTGTACAACAATCTTCCATGTTATCCTCCAGTATTAGAAAGGGATAATTTTCTTGGTTTTATTTGGGCATTTGATCTATCAACTTACAATTACTCAATAATATACAGATTTTATATTGAGTTATATTTTTGAACTCAAACAAAATGGTAAGTTTAATTGTGTGATAGTCTCACTAACAACTGAAGATATTCTTGAGTAAATACAGAACAATTATCTTTTTGAATGTTATAATTTACTCCTAGGATTTTGTATCAGTCCTTACAAACTAACTGGAAACATTAGAATGAATGTATTAGACATAACATTAAGCTTAGACATATTTGGATTTATGTAGTTATGTATTCAATATTTCAATCATATTGCTATAGTAATCTATCTAACTATATTAGTTATAACAAATACTTATTTATAATAGTCATTGTAAATACGAAAGTTTTAATATTTCAAAAGTAGTACAAAGATCTCACGATGCTCCACTGCCTTGTGGATCAGACCTTTAGGTCAAAGGTTCCGGGTGTGGCCCCCCTAAGAAAATCACCTGCTTCAGCTTGGGCACCTGGGCCCTCACACAAATCAAATCAGATTTGTGCGGCGCATATATATCTGGTGCCCCTTTGTACCAATATTTATATGTTTAAATAAATAAAGTACAAAGATAAGTGTTTTAACATTAACTGTACTCATTTGATTTGAAATTAATATGATTATTCAAGACTTTCTTATCCCTTTTATTTTTACTCTAATGATCAATATTAGATTAATTCGTCAGTCAGTTTTTTTTATCTACGCTATAAAAAAGAATAAATAAATGAAACTATTTTGAAAAAAAAGTTTTTAAAATATTATTCCATTTCTTTCTCAATTCTTTATGCGATGACTCATCTCCATTAGAGTTTGGATGGGACAGAGGATAATATTGATTACTTTTTTTCAGACAATTATTTTTAATAGGAATTTATCCTGACACTGACTTGTTTATATATCTATTCAGATTGATATTAAGTAATTAGAAAACGGAATTTACATATTATTTTAATAATTGTAGAGCGGCAATTTAATAGTTGGAATAGGTAGTTTCCAACTATTAACTTGTAGATTTTAAACACCAGGCCTTATGTGAATAGTTCTACTCGAAGCAAAATACTGAAAACTGAGCTTTGTAGATGAGTTGCATGACGTAATTATGCGTTGTGTTATATATATATCTGCAACAGCTGTGTACCATTCAAGACTGGTAAATGAATTTGTACAAAGGTAGATAAAAGCACACCTTAATCTATACATTATCCTATCGTATATTTATATCACCGCCCTATTGGCTAATATTTCATAACAAATGTTTTCGTCTTCTTATTACATTATCGAAATGTTTTTGTGTCCTTGACCTTGAGGCTTCTTATTACAACCATGTCACATATAATGATTGACAAATATTTACTAGTTTGTATAAACATTCAGAAAATACCGATTAACTAATCGTTATATATATGTATTTTTTTCTCTCGAATAAACCAGGTAGTTAAAAATCGTTACGATGGAACTTTGGGTTGTATGGATTTGAATTTTCGTAAAGACCGTCTTTCTTTTCGACCACGACCACGTGAACTGGTAATTCCAACAAAAGCAACAACATTTCCAAGAATAGTTGGTTACGATTAAATATTTTCGTCAGTTTTCTTTTTTCAACAGCATTTCTGTCATAGATAAACTCGTCATAAACAACATATATGTATATATATATCTCATGTACATGTATGTATTTTTTCATCCATTTTTTTTGTACACTTATCAAATCCTTGCCAGTATGACTTTTATTTCTATTGAGAAACAGATTTCTATATTTAATAAATTATTATTATTACTATCAGATTTAATTGTATTCTGAAAATGTACACTAATAAATGATTTGAAACAACAAAAGACAAGAAATAGTGGAGAAGATTTGTAGCTCAGGTGGGTGATTTTTATGTAGGTTTGTTCTCTGAGTTGGATGGTTTGGTCGTGGGGCTTTTATCGTCCTGCTGAACGACATCATCAGCACAAACTTCGGGTAGGAGTGAAGCGTTTGAATCCAGCTCAGAGAACAAACCTACACCAAAAAAAAGACAAGAAATAGGATAAACTCATATGAACTTTGTTATCTTTCATGGACTGACTAATTATTATTCATGAAATAGATTTCTCTACAATTTATTGCCAAGTGACTTATGAAGTAGTACGAGTTCAAAAATGTTCACATTATTCAAACTGTCAATTTTTCATTGATACTCACAATTAGGATTCATTTTATTTATGGTGAGAAACCAAAGTTTTTATTGTACGTAAACATTTTCGTGACACCTCATTGGATACCAACAACAGTCGATTTCAATGGTCATTATATTAATTATTTCAATAATACAAAGCTGTTTTACTAGGGAAGTTAGTTAGTGGTGTGGTAGAGCAGACTTAATTCAGGCAGCCACATTTCTAGATTACATAGATCTGGTCTACTTTGTTGAACTGGCCAGTATGTGACCAATATTTAGAAGGTCTGGGTGATTGTTATCGACTGGCAAAATGATAATGTTTTTCGTCAGTTAATGATTTGCAACAGTACGTAATATACTTTGGAAAAGACAAGAAGCTAGGTAGCTTGTGTTACATGGGACTACCGAAAATTGTACAATGCCTAAACTATTATGTATTGAGCAATTGACCACCGATTTTTTATGCAAGGTATCAATGTCTCCAAATTGTCAAGCACAGGAGTTAGCGGGAATAAAGTTCTTTCGACTGACAAGAGTGAATTTGTTATGTGACCCTAAAGGTTGCAACCCTACTAAAGTACAGGGTATTAGGGAATGACGGTAAACCAGTTGATGTGATCATGAATCTTCATCGACTGAGATGGTTGGGCCATGTGTTACGTATGCCTGAACACCGATTACCACGACGCGCAATGTTGACCAGTGTAGGGGATGGTTGGAAAAGAGTTAGGGGCGGCCAAACCAAAACATGGCATCAGTGCTTGAAGTCATTAACTTCTAGTCTGAGCCGTGTTGGTAAATGCAGACTACCTGGTTGGGGTCCGCGTGACTATCGTAACCAATGGTTGGAAATTCTGGGTGACATGGCTGAGAATCGATCACAATGGCGTAGGTGTATACACTCTTTATCTTCCCTTAAACCTTGAGATTAAAATTGCTTCATATCTCTCTTCCTTCCTATACTATATCCTTATATACAACCTTTCTTTATATACTACCACCACTAAATTAATTACTTCTATGGATCCGGTGTTCATCTTGTTGTGCTAACGAGGTATGGCAACTTGGACCGATGCATATACGTGCCTAGTCCTACGTTGTCGCTGATTGACTGACTAAAGTACAGGATTTCGCTTACTGTCTCTACATCTAGGATACCTCCTACCCCATCTAGCACCTTATATATTTCTGAGACAGCTGTCATGTCATCATTAAATTACTAACTGTGAGTAGCAGCCCCAGAAGTTGTTGAGAGAACAGATAAAAATCATTTGATTTCTTTAATGTAGTATGATTTTAATTCACAGGATACTTTATCTAGCTTTTAATACCAGAACATACAACAGGATTTTGTTTTCCAGTTATGATGACGAGAACGAACTGTCTACTTACTTGAACAAATGTAGTGTACGTCTGTTCTTTGATTATTTGAAACAGAATGTAGACAATTTGATAGTTAACATGTATTAGGTTCTGTTATTTATTTATCTTTAAATGCTAAGCAACAATTCTCCAACAAGCAATTTACAATAGCGTAAATGGATATCACAGGTCCAAGTAAAAAATAGCAATATTTACGTCTTTAGAGTGTGTTTACTCGCATCTATAAAGACAGCTTTTGAACCAAGCTGGAAAGATATTTCTTTTTCTTATAATAAATTGACTGTCAATACGTAATTACTGGTTTTCCAAGTGTCACTCGGATCATGAGGAAGTGCATGCAGTTGTTGATATTTAGTCAAAAAAGTATTATTCATATGGTGCGACACTAATCTACCACTATAGGTCAACCCAAATCCTTTGAACAGGACTTTTCTGAATGTAGCAATGCATAGAAAGTTCAGTCGGTTATTATTTGCTGGGTTGATATTTCAACTGGTAAGCTAGTTTAACTCCTGATGACAGTGAGTAGAATATTGGCATATATATGTATTAGTGGATAAAATTAAATTGTACTATATTCTGCTTCAATTTATTGTGTCAATAATCCGAGCTATTTGGATGATTATTTTATCAAACTAATGGTGTAGATTAGGATTATAAGGAAAACTACAGTGGTTCTGTTGGCATTCAATACAAATCGTGTGTTATCATGACTCTGCTGGGAAATACTGACTATGAACTGCGTAACATCAAAACGTTTGCGCACCTACATCATACATTATACTCACTAATAGATACTGTGTAGTTTATACTTTCTTCAGTTTAGACCAGTTACTAAAATAATTATCTACATACCTATGTTTTTAAATATTTGAGGATTCACAAGTCTTTTAAGAGCATGATTATTTTTATAAAGTTTCAAAGCACAGGAACGACTATTGGCAGAAACAGAGTAAGGAAAAAATTAAAAGTAACAATAGGAATAATAAAAGTCAGCTATAAACTGGCATGATTATGATCACATCAGTGAAATGCTTTAACTGGAAGACACGACAAAAATGTCGTAATAAGGGTAATCAACTAGTAATTACAAGGGATCAGTGTACATCAAAGTATATCACAGCTCATAACAAAGTAGTTGACAGTTTTTTAAGAGTTATAATCTTTTGAGTTTAGTAGTGATTAGTCTTCTAAATCCATAAGTTCTTTGATAGCTAGTTGGACTTCATTTGGATCCAAGTTGACTGAAAGTCGCAAGTTTTGCAACTCTAATTGACATAATGCACCTGCACGAATGAGAACAGTAGCAAGATCATCTGCAAGTTTGGAAGTTAGCATAAGTTTACTTGGGAGTGTTTTTACTACTGGGAGTCGTAAATAATTATTGACCTCTTTTGATGAAGGTTTGGTTTCTGAAGAATGCAAACTACAGTCATCTGATAGACGTTTGATTATTTCTGACTGAGTAGCGATCAGTATTACACACAGCGCAGATACAGATTCTGAAGCCATATTATTACTGTTGAAGGTTTGCGAACAACGGCCTAATTTGCAGTCTAATACAAGAACACCGGATGACTGCTCTAAGTATTTAACAATTGCATCACGTAGTGCTGAACCATTCTCAAGAACTGTATTATAAAACTGTACGGATTTGCTGTCCAGTATAGCTCGACTGGCCATTCGAGTTTTGAAGTCATCTGCACTGTTAATAACTGGACATCTAGAATCATCTTTCGATGAATTCTGATGTAAGCTAATATCCCGATATGCCTCATTGTTAGCCATGTTAAGTTTTGTACAATCATCAATAGGTGGATTTTTGGGAGACATTTTATTCGATGTTTTTGATTGACGTAAGCAGCACACCAGAGGTAAGAGCAGTTTGATCCACTGATTACGAGCATTTTTGATGGTATTTTCGGCTGGCTTAATATAATCCATATTTGACTGGTTAGTATGTGTAGCTAGTCTGGGTGTGGTGGTATGGTCTATCCATACAGGCAAAGATGGTAACCTAAGAAACAAAATGAATATAGCGTTATAAATGTTTATCTATAGATCCGTGGAAAAAAGGAGATTCTGGAGCATGGTAGAAATTCATCTCAAAATAGCCACGCAAATCAGTTAAATATAGGTGTAAGAGAAAATCGTAGACAGGTGGCAAGCCGATTCACATGAGTTTGCAGTTGTCAGATACTAGTTTATTAATGATACAAATCTTTGTAATATGCCTTAAAAAGCAAGGGTTTACCTAAATAAGCAAGAACAACCAAAATACTTGACCATTATCGAAAGTTTTCTTGGAAAGTCCATTGTTTTGGAAAACTTACTTTTATTAACTGTAAATATATTTAGATATTGCTACGACAGTTGGAGAAGGTATGAGTTAAGTGTGTGATATACTGGAACGTAATTTCACCACAGAAACAGGCTAATTTTTTTATAGAAACAACGATAAACATCTTAACCACAAATATTTTCCCATCTGATACATAAACATACACACAGTTCTCTTAAGTTAAAAATGATTACGACAAGATCTGTTTTTTACACGATTTTATAGAGCAGTTACATTAATCAAAAGAAATAAGGAAAAAGCTTAAAGCATTGATATCTATTAATGAACATTTCGATATCAGTAACTATATAAAAATAAACCTCATTAGTCTAATTCAACTGAAAACTTTTCAGTGAACTTTTTTGTCAGTTGGTTTTAAGATATTTTAACTAGTACAATAATAAATATTGTTCCATAACTCAGTCACTTAAATAGTCTCATCTATTAATTATCAGGTTATGAATTTGAGTTCCATTCTGTCCAAAAAATCCTGCAGCTAGACAGTCCTGTTAGCCTATAACCTAATGATTATATACTCAAACGCTTCGTCAAGAGGTAGTTTCAAAAACGGTTCACTTAAAAAGAAGAGCCAAAGTCCCTGAAATAATTAGCAAGTAAAGAACGATTAACCAATTAGTATTATTTTGCTAATCCGTGATGTGTTTAGAAAAACATGATTTCAAAGAGTATAAACAACGTACTTTTGAAAATGTCCTGGCATTCGCTCATCTTGATCTTTTAAGTCAAAGAGTTTATTGCTTTCTTGCATTTTTTCAACATGAGACGGCAAAACGAAACTATCTTTTGTTTTATTTTTCGTAGCATTCGGTGTTAGTTGATTGTAGAGGGCTGGAGATACTTTGATTGCTAATAATTGGATCCACAACGAGATTTGTCCGCGTCTTCTTTTATCAGAGAGATCGGCTGTAAGAAAAATGAATAATACTTAAGCATGGGTCATAAACTTGTGATAGGCAGAAATGTGGAACACACCACAAGTATGCATAGTTTTGAGTTACTAAATGTCACACTAGCAGCGTGAGTGAAAATCACTGAGTAGAAAAACAAACGAGTAAAAATAGTAGTACTAATAGTAGTGGAGATGGGAGCGAAACTGATGAAAGCAGAGAAAAAGGACAATGATATTATTCACGAGAAAGAGGAAGATTGAGAACAAATATATATGCAACAGTATTGATGACTTTGAGGCACAACTTAGTTTGCAATGTTAGATTACTCCGAAACCTACTTAAGAAACCTACATCATTCGGTATAGCCCAAACCAATGGTTGGTAATTCTACCGACCCATAGGCAAAACATAAGCTAATAAGCGAGATGGAGTCTTGCTTGTTTTTCTGCCTTAATCCTAGTATCTACTATAGATAATTTTATTTTATTTAAACACATATATATTGGTACAAAAGGGCACCAGGTACATATGCGCCACACAAAATAACGAAAGTAGGAAGAGAAGGGATGAAAAGATAAGGCGGACTGAAATGTACAACCAGAAGACTCTTTCAGTTAGGAAAGTTAGAACCATTCTTTATGTAGAAAGTAAAAAAAGGTTGCAGCAGGATCGCCACTGGCTTCTATTCTGAGCCATATCTGATAACGTCTCTAGCCACTGTGTTGCACCATCTCTCGGACCCCAGCCAGGGAGTCGTGAAGGACCAACAGAAGCTAGCCCTTTGCAGCTCTCTTTCATGCCACGACACCATGTCATACACTGACCTCCTCTCCGCTTTTTCCAACCAGTCCCAGGGTCGGCAAATAATGCACGACGCGGAAGTCTCTGGGACGGCATTTGTAAAACATGTCCAAGCCACCGAAGTCAGTGTTTCAAGATGGTGACACCAATTGAATTATCGTCTCTGCGCCCGAACACAAGATGCCGAACCTCTGCATTACTAACATGGTGTTGCCACTGGATGTCAGCAATCCTTCGGAGACAACGATGATCAAACACAGAGAGACGTCTAACATCCTCAACTCGGAGAGGCCAGGTTTCACAATCATAGAGCAAAACTGCTCTCACCGACGGGTCATAGATCCGACCTTTTACAGCCAGACTAACATCACGAAGGCACCAAAGATGGCCAGATTAGCGTAAGCCGCTCTGGCTTTCATTATACGTGCATCAATCTCATCACTCACGCCACCACCAGCACTTATATAGCTACCTAGATACACGAACTTCTCAACTACTCCAATCTGCTCACCATCCAGGGTGAGTACAGGATGAGAATCCTGCCAGTCTTGTAGGAGTACTTTGCACTTGGAGGGTGCAAAGCACATGCCGTACCTGCGGACACTGATTGCTAACTGATTAAGTGCGAATTGCATGGCTTGAGCATTATCGCACAGTAAGACAATATCATCCGCATACTCAAGGTCGAGAAGTCGTTCTTCAGGCAACATATCCACACCGCCATTACTTACATCCATCAGAGCTGTTTCCAGGATGTCATCGATGGCAAAGTTGAAGAGGAATGGTGAGATCGGGCAACCCTGCCTAACCCCACTGCTCGAATGGAACAAGGGAGAAAGGTGGTTGTATGCCCTCACTCTGCCTGAGGTGTTCGTATACAGGGCCTTTAAGATGTTAATGAACTTCTCAGGCACACCCTTCTTCAATAGACAATCCCAGAGAAGTCCTGTCCAACGAATCGAAGGCCGCCCTGATATCAAGAAACACTACGATTGTTGGCCTGCGATAAGTATGACGGTGTTCTAACATTTGGCGGAGAGTGAAGATGTGATCAATGCATCCTCGACCAGAACGAAAACCAGCCTGCTCCTCGCGAGTCAATCGTTCTCGGGTTTTAAACAACCTACGAAGAATGATAGAAGCCAATAGTTTGGACGCAATCGAAAGTAGACTTATCCCCCGATAGTTATTGCAGGAACAACGTGAACCCTTTTTAAAGATAGGGACGACTATCGACTCATTCCATGATGTTGGAACACTTTCTTGTTCCCAAACCTTTCCAAACAACACAGTCAATTCCTTAGTCAGACGGTCACCACCATCTTTAAAAAGAGCAGGAGGTAAGTCATTTGGGCCAGGTGATTTGTAACGTTTCAAGAGTTGGAGTTCCTTGCGGACTTCCGCCTCGTTTGGTGGATCAGTCGTCACCGGCCACGGGAGGCAGGACAAGCTGGTTGATGTTGCCGGAGCAGCAGGCCAGTTGAACTGGCCTTCGAAGAATTCCGCCCATCGTCCAAGACGTCGAGAGATATTAGTGATTGGCATCCCATCATCCTCGTAGATTGTTTCACTCACACCAGACTTCTTGCTGCCAGTGGCTCGGATGAGTTGGAAGAGCTTCCGGCAGTTACCAGATGCAGCTGCTGCTTCCATCTCATTAGCACGCTCCGACCACCAGGCTTCCCGGTCCTTACGCAAGCTTTGCCCGATTTCGTTACGTAACAGCCTTCGTTTGTGGTCAAACTCACGGTCACCCGGAGTAGACCGACGGGCTTCCATCAGTTGTAAGGAGCCAGAAGAAACCCAGTGCTTGTAAGCGGGACGTTTCGCGAAGCCGCAAGCGGCTTTACTCGCCATTTTCATGGCGTCGTGAAGAAGCAACCAATGCTCATCTATACTTTTCGGTGGGGTGGTAGCTAGCCTAGAGGCTAGCTCCGCTCGATACTTACTTGCAACAGAAGTTGCAGCCAGTTTACTAATATCAATCCGTTGGTGGTGGTCAATCCTTCGGCCACTGAAAAGTAAGGTGAGATTGGCGCAGACCAGGGCATGATCAGACTCCAGATAGGTACTCCAAAAGGAGCGGCAGTCTTGTACACAACCACGCCAGCGGTAGCTGATCGCGATGTGATCAATCTGAGTCCAGGCTTGGGATGCAGAGGGAAGACGCCAGGTGCCACACCGGCGATGACTGTGCCGGAAGTTAGTGCTGACCAGAAACAGGTTGTGGTCTGTGCACAGTTGCAGCAAACGGTCCCCGTTATCTGTCCTGCGACCAACAAGTCCCCATCGGCCACCTAAACGACTCTCTTCTGTGCCTAGACGCCCGACCTGTGCATTCAAATCTCCGGCTAGTACTACAATATCTGTCGAACGCGCTTTCTGGAGAAGAACTGTTAACTGATGGTAAAACTCATCCTTGATTGCATCCGGGCTGCAATCTGTTGGGGCATAGGCGGAGATGACGAAAAGACACCGTTTCTCACGCCGGTTTCTTCTCACTTTGATGGAACTTTCTAATCTAACAGCACATAACCGACTGTTAATGGGGATCCAATCGATTAGTGCTGCCTCAGCCCTAGCGCTTAGTGCGACACTAACGCCAGCAAGACCAGACGAAGATGCCACAGGGTTCCCGGATAAGCGCACGTGGAACAAGCTTTTCGAGGCGACAGATGGAGAGCGGATTTGTAGTACTTCACTAGAGTCTTGAATACGGGTCTCGGATAGACAACAAACATCAACATTAAGACCTTCCAAAGACATAGCCAGCCCTATCTGTTGTCTGATATGCATTAGTGTGCGAACGTTGAAGGAAGCCAGCTTGATCGGTGTACGTGGTTTCAGAAAGACTGCTTCAGTATTCATAATCGGTGGAAGCATTCACTTTCAACCAGACAGTGACTGGAGATCGTTTAGATAGGACAGATTTTCCACCATTAGTGAGCTGCTGCATAAGTTGAAAAGTAAGGTTACACAAATTGGGGATAAAAGGGGGTGAATTAGCGATATGGTAAATAATAATAATAATAGTAATAATAATAATAATAATAATAATAATTTAAATTGTCTTGCTTCTAGTATGAGCAGGGATAGTATCGTCAATAGAATTCATCATTTCATTTATTTGTGTGTGGGCTGTGATACTGCCCGGGTGCCCAAACCGAAGCAGGTGGTTTTCTTAGGGGGCCACACCCCAAGCCTTTGACCTGAATGTCTGATCCACAAGGCAGTGGAGCATCGTGAGGAGATGCAGTCCCATGGTGGCCGTTGACCAATGACAGGTTCGTCCGCCATTCGTTCCATCAGGATACTGAAGCCCATGTGCACCATTGGTTTGGAATCAGGGTTTTCCAACTCCCCTAGGTGGACTCTCCGTGTCCACCAACCCGGTTAAAGCGCCGGACATTCGCTTTTCGTCCTCTCACTTTTGTGAACAACACCCCCTCCACGAGAAGGCAGTGAGTAGGACTTCCCTGGCAGAGGCTACATATTCGCGTGGCCATGTGAGAGCATTTCGAGAGGGAGAGTAAACTCTCCCCACTCTCGACCGTACCAGGGCATTTGGGGGCTATAGATAAAAGCGGATTGTATATCAACAATTAGATGTGGTATGGTAGTATTAACTTGATCCACAAGCAGTACAGAAAGCGGTGGTTATCGAGATGAAACGAAGTCTTGGAAACAGTAATAGCATGGAAAATATCGCATACAAAACAAAAGAGATTACTGGGAAAATGAGATGAGGTAATGGATAAAAGATACAGAATAGAGCGTACATTTTTCTTGACAATATAAGGAACGGGTAAATCTGGGTAACTGCGACTGGTTTCAAGTCAAGTAACTCAGAGATCTCAGTAGCCGGACCTAGTTATCTTATAGTTACCTTTCACTAGGCCAATAGCCCTTTTATAGTGAAAACTAACTTTGAGACGTTACCGGTTGAGACTTTTCTCACTGACGCAGTACAAAACTTAATCTCAATATTTTTCATTCGGTGTATTAGGCAGATGTAAAAATATCAGTGATTACAAGCTTTTAACTTTATATGCAATCCACACCAAGTACTAATATTTTACAGCCGTGGAGTAAAACAGTGAACTGACGCACAATATGTCCGAGTTCTGGTAACATTTAGGTTCTTTGACAACGACACAACCAGTGTGAATCAGTTGACATCGAAAGATCCATTTTACATTTACATTAAAAGTAAGCTTATCAAAGGGCTTGTAATAATGATTTGAATGTGGGCGTAGGTAATCAGCACTAAAGAATCAGTCAGTCATACACAACGTATAACCTAGGACATGTGCGCAATGATTCGAATTTCCATACTCCATTAGCACAGTAAGGTGAAACCTTTAGGGGAGACTTCAAAGTAGTAGAAGTATCAACAGTTTCCGTGACAAAAGGAAAGATATGATTCGAGAACATAAGGATCAGCGAAATAACTTCATAAAGTTAGAAACTTAAGATTTAAGGATAAAGAAAAGGTGAACACACTAGTGCCATTCCAAAAATACTTTGAATACGTTAACTTTATGTTAAATCATGCATTAATATAAACCAAATTTATTTATTTGAACACATATATTGGTACAAGGGGCCACCAGATATATATGTGTCAAATCCAAAGGCAGCATTGATAGAATGACAAATGTCCGGAGAGTTTTAGTTAAAGTGTTTGGGGAGCCTTGGATGTAGTCGAACTTATCAGGATAAATTATGTCCACCACTCTGACAGACACTTCCTAGGGAACACAAGGTATTCAAAAAAAATCAACAAGCCTATTAGCCATACCTCTATATACCTTAATGATTTCACAAGTATCGCAAGTGTACGCAAAAATATCCTGCAAACACTACACAGCTCAAGGCAATATATCAGTTTCAGAAGCAACTAGAGCGTTACTACATGCAATAATGCTATTTACTAAAGGTTAGTGAAAAATATAGGATAACTCACAGCATCCTGAGGTCATTCCTCCGTTGACTGATGACGGATTGATTCTCCGACTACAATCCAAGTGGCTGGCAAGTTCATGATGACCTGTATGCCGCAACGCATTAAGTAGGAGTGCCAATCCTGGTGGCGGAGGGTAAGAACACGTAGGACTTGATTTCGAGTTGATAATTCCGTTAAATACAGGAAGACCGACGGCGCTCAGTAACAAAAACGGTCGTTGCAATTTATCAGCCTGCATAATTTTAAGGCTTGATTCCTCACTGATAGCATGATGTCGGACGAGATAATCAAGCAAAGGAGGTTGTACGTCTAGACTTTCAAAAGTATCTGTAAAGCAATCAGGAAAACTTTTCGTAGTATTTGGTGGGACGCTAATAGTTGTCTCAAAGCCACTGCCATTGTGAACAGAGTTTCGGTAAGGAGAACGTACTTGAATTATACTTGTTGGGCTTTCCAACTTTATTATACTGGGATCTTTTTCTTTGCATTCAGGTGTCGATTGTGATTGTGGTGTTATCTTTAAGTTGAAAGTTCGTTTTGTAGCTGTTAAGTTTCCTGACGCTTCATTATATCCACTGAAACTACAGTTATTGGGATTTTCAAAATATCCACCTCCATAATTTACTGTGAAGTTATTGACATGTTCACATTCTCTACTAAAACTTATCACAGTATGGTCATTACCACCAGAAGAAACTTCCAACATCGAGGTCTCAGTATAGACGAGGAATAATAATTTACATAGAAAACATGCAGTATGTCCAAAATTAAGAGACCATGATGTCAACTGTAGGTGTAGTTGAACCACAGAACCAGCTGACTACTTTCATATTTCGATGATCTACAATCGTCTAAAACAACAAGGTCATTTTCCTAAAAACTTGTCGTTCCAATAGCAAATAACCTTGTGAAAAAATGCTTGTAGACAACTACAGCAACAAATATAACAAGCATAATTATATTAAGGTTAAATCACTTTGCAAAAAGTTTAGCTATCTCGATCATCTGCTCTCGTATCAGTTGCTCAACGTAAAAGTAAATAACCTAGCCAGCTCTATGGTATGACCTTGCGAACTCTGTGAATGTTGTTACTCAGTCAAAACCTGGTCAAAAGATTTATTGTGATTCATAAAAATAGACAGGATATTCAACGGCACGGCTATAATTAATGAATGAAACAACCTTTTTATTCAGGTTTGATTTGTGATCCAGTGCTACTTGACACGAAAGCCCGTTAAGCGGAAGCTTCTTTTATTCCGTCCACAACCATTTGAACCATTTGAACTGCAACATACACACATCCATATTCTTGCAAACACAGTACTGGTGAATAAGTTACTGAATCCCTGCGAATTCGCTTGCAATTTTAAGTGTCTTTAATGTTTTAATCTCGTGCAGCATATATACACTTGTCCTCATCATTTTCCTCCTTCCAAACATTCGTTCCGCTCACACCCTTCTTAGATTGTCTCTCGTTCTATTTTTTAGCCCATTGAGTAGCATAAGTAGTGATAACCTTACCACCAGTACTTACACTCTATCTACAAAGTTGACTAACACAGGTAGCGGTCTAAACCCAAAGATTATTGGTAGGTCGAAAATCCCCGTTTCTCGAACCGAAATTATAAGAAAAGTGAAGACGACTATAGAAAAAAGACCTCAAAGTAATGTGTGCAACATGGATCACTTAAGCCAAAAGCCGAAACTTAATTTCCCACTAAACAATCAGGATCTCACTCCTACCCAGGCGCCTAGTCTTAGCAAGCCTAGTAAGCAAAAGGAGTTAGGAGAAAAGCGCGTTGCAAACTGCTTGCTTGTTGAGGAGAAACAACATAAAAGTGGTAACTGTATCACATGCTCGCCGCTCGTTACTGCCAGAGACTCAAAACTGGAGTGTAATTTCTGCAGCGACTGGGTTCACTGTCACTATGATATTTTAGTAACAGGCAGTACTACAGGTTTAAGTAAGTCTCTTCTGTCTGTGATTCCGGTAAATTTGCATACTGTGTAAAAAGTACACTGACGGAACTGATAAAAAGGAAGCATAAGAACACATTGGAAGGGTATCACTTCAGTCAAGCTGTGACGCATGTTTGGAGGCAAAAACGAAGCAGAAATTAAGAACAGATAGATTAAGAGCAACTTTAGATTTAGTAGATGTTGCGGGGGAAATTTTACTGACACTCAAGAGACCATTGGTTAAGCTACCAGATCTCAGTCCTTCCGCCAAGAGCCTTTATAGCATCCTAGAGAGAGACTAGAGTAGTAAATCACAACAAACCAGAAAAATGTAATGGTGATTTGTTTTCATATATCAATGTGTTGCAGAGGCATTGCAGTTTGTAGGTAAAATAAAAATGTTGCATGCGTTACAGTGTTTGCTGTAATGAGCATGACATGTACCCCAGGTTAGATCAGAATATCACGGTCCTAACTGAAAGATGTCTACCGTTCGACAACATGGATCAAGAAGTGAGCCTTCTGTGACATGACACTTTTCAGATACGATAAGATATTCAAAACAGGTGATAGAGTGGCGATTAATCAAGGTAGCAGAATCATTCTGGTGTTGTTTCAGTGCAAACGGGACAAAGTGATTGATTGGAAAAATATAACATCTCCACAAAGATTCCGGCACCCAACTGGATGGGATAATACAGGCGATACAAAGGATACCATGCTCGTGGTTTGACCAAATATTACTAGCTGGTGTGGTTCCATAAACGGCTTCCCACAGCCAGTAAAAGTTAGGGACCGATCAAACACGTGCTTAGAAACAACAGATGGAATAGGAACGATGGACCCTCAAAACTGGATCATTTGTTGACAAATGAGCAGCTCCTAATTAAAGATGTCCATGTCAACGCACCATTAGGAAGCAATGACCATGGTACCGTCATGTTTAACAAGGTCACAGAAGTAATACTTCGGGTGGATGAGAACGTTTCCTGCTTAAGCTACACTGTAGTGAACTGCACGAAGATGAGGGAAAGTTTTCAGAATGTCCTATAGCCATGTGAATAATTTATATTGACAGTGGAAGACCACTGAGAGTTATTGAAGGATATCATTCAGAATGCAATCCATAGAATGTACCATAGGCAAGCACACACCTGAAAAGCGAAGATCATGGGCTAACGGATGCACGGAGCCCTTGCAACAGAAGAACTAGAGAGTCTGGGAAGAGTGGAAAGCCTCCCTAAGGAATTCAGGTCGTGGCTCGTACTTGCCATGGAGAAACGGATACATCGCCAGTCTGGAGTGGTAAATGTTTCCAGGTCTGAGAGACAGTCAAAATGCAGGCTAATCTTAAACAACTCTTAAGATTCATAACCAGGAGAAAGCCTGTAAATCAAGGGGTCTGTGCTCTTAAAATGCCAAATAGCAAAAGTCGCAACAATTCAGAGATATCAGAAATCCCCAAAGCCAACTTTATAGACTAATTAAAACAAGAGCCTGCAAGTGCGGAATACCTTTTGACTTTAGTGTCACTTTAAGGGTCTAGGAGATATCCAAATAACTCCCAGATTAGTAATAAGTAGAAAAATTACCTGAATTTGGGAGAGTCGCCAGAATGTGACAACTTACGACCTATAATATTGAAACGGTCACGAATGGCATCAGCACAACAGCGTGTGATCTGCCAAGATATTCGCTAGATTCACAGCACTTATCAAGATAATATAAAAAGGCTACTCCCACCCCAATCTTCGAAGGGGGGATAGAAAAGCCACAGCATGTTACAGACTAGTCGCCTTACTCCTAATACTATTGTAGGTAATGGAAGGACTGATCAATCGACAAATAAGGGAATACAAAGATGAAAATTACACTCTCCCTGAATATTAACACGAATTCAGGGAATGCAGACATTGTGAATCCAACCTACTCATAGTATGGCAAAGCTGGAGGACCTGTTAGGACCATAAGACACCGGTTCACGTAATATTCCTCAATCTTGCAAAAGCGTTTGGCACGGTACTTCATGTGCTACGAAATTATGTTTCACTGACCACCTAGGTAACGAAATGTCTCGTACGAAGGCGATTAGAGTGCAAGCAGGTTGGATGGTCTCAACATCACGAGTTCCACAAGGGACAATCTTAGGTCTAACCCTGTTCTTGATCTTCACTAAAATTAGCTGAACGCCACTGAGTTGTACAGGCGACCCATAGATCTGTAGGTCTGTAAAACGCGAAAAGGACTCACTTGGGCTTATAAAGTATCTTATAGCAATAGAAGAATGAGTGCTAGATAATAGGTTGATAGTTGGCCTGTCGAAATGTCAAGTCTCAAACATTCCACTTCACTCGACACAAGATACTAACATCCTCTTTGGGAATCCGCCCCCGATTGTCGATCCATAGAGCTATCCCGGAGTTGTAACCGTAGAGTATATACACCATCTCAAAATACATAGGAGATGCAGCAAGGCGAACGCAGCTCTCCAATTTACGCGAAGACAATTTGACTAATTCTGCCCATAGTTGTTCCTAACTCTTTTTACAGCGTACCCACAGATTCAATTTTATGTTGGCGATGTTGTTTCTCCTCTTCTCTTTAAAAGAGACGAAAAATTCTTATACGAAGTATAGAGTCGCGCAAACAAGTGAGTGGTAGGATCAAAACATGAATCTTACGAAAACAGACTCTAATACTTGAGATTATTGTCGCTGAGTTATAGGAGAATAAAAGGTAGTCTGATAATAGGGTAAAACACACTATGTGCACGAAATTATTCCAACACGAGCATATTACCAGAACATCACCACCACATCACTACATCACCACACTCCTCGAGGCGACTCTCAAAGGATTACACATCAAACAAATCGCACTCACAGTTGCCAACACTTGGAATTCTTTTCCAAGGAAAGTGAACATAGCCACCTCAGTGGATAGATCTCGGGGGAGACATGAAAAATACATACTCATCTGTGGATAACCATCCCTTCTTGAACCTGCTGTGTCTGATACATGTCTCGAAAATCACCGGAATTATCATTAATGGGTGTCAGTGAATACTTCCTACTTTTCCTACCATTACCTACATTTTCTCTCTTATTCTTTCATTTTCGCCTACTTGAACGTTATCGATTAGTTAATCTATTTATTTATTTCTGAAGTTATCGTTTTCTCCTAGGACTTGAATTATCACCTTATTATTTTCTGATTGCAACCAATCGAACTCCTGTCCGGTATTGTGATAGCTAGTGGTAGCCAGAAACCCTTATGCTTCCAGACGAACACTCACTCTATTATACGATATATAAACCCAAAAACAACTACCACACTGGCTAGTATTAGTGAGGTCGGGTGGCTGAACTACCATCCCTTTTGCATGACCGAATACCTGGAACCGTAATGGAATAATAAGAAGCGAGAGCAAAGAAATTATTTAGTCTATACAAACTCGTGTCAAAGACACTCAATACTAGAAACTGTGCTGTTGTAGGTCACTAGAAGCGTCTGACAGGCTGTTAGACGTCAAGTTCCGTGTATTTGTTATATATTTATCCATATTGCATTACTTTTGCGTTTGTAGTACAAAACAGTGTCATTTATGCAAATGTTGTTTAGAACATACAGATCTACCGGTTTCCCTAATCTATCTTTTATTTTATTCTGTTCATACCACCACGTGAGTCCTTTATGTCCATTGTCGCGGTTGGAGTATTGACGTCCAAAGTGTGAATGAAATACAGTGTAATTGACTATTCCCAACTGCCAAACCAGTAATAGAGAAAGAAAAATGGAACAAGAATCTGTTTACTGATAAATTACAGCAACAATATAAACACTCTTCCTGCTTCTTCAGACAATACATGTGAAAATTATTGTATTTATTGGGCATTTTACTACTAATGACAAGAATATGGCAGTTAATCTCCCAAAGCTGGTCGTTTCTATCTTCACACTTCTGCCGCCATTGAAGTTGTCTTTCTGGTGGTCCTACGTTATCAAAGAACTCCATACACCTTCGCTAGTTGCTGCTACAAATTTGAACACCAAGGAGTCGTCGATTTCACTATGTGTTATCGTACATATTACATATGAAGGCGATCCCGATCCTAGAGAAGTGTTAAAACGAGTCACTTGGTTTGTTTGGGTTTGTGTTTTCCAGAGAGATTTTCCATGAGGTTAGGTTTACCAAACTCTGCCCTTCTAGGGTTACTGCCAGTCCCAATCCTGAAGGAGGAAAGATGGGTATAGGGTCAGCAACCCCTTCTCTTAGAAAACAACTTTGCTAGAAAACGCTAGCCACAAAAAAGATCGAACCATACAAAGTCTATCACTCGAGTTGAAGGATCTTTATTCAGAGGAATTATGAAACCTCGTAGTAAAAGTCAAAATTCTTTGTAAGTCATGAGGCAGACGCTCCTTCTAAGAACTGGAGCAACAATTAATATAGGTAAATTGACTGTCCAGAAAGTGTGGGTAACCGGAAGGACCAAAAAACAGCTACAGAAATGAGGAGACACAACTTGTCAGTGCTCGGAATTAATGAAACACATTGGACTCAAGCTCGACAGTAAAGGTTAGATTCAGGAGAGATGCTATTGTAATCTGGTCATGAAGAAGAAAATGCTCCGCATACGTAGGGAGTTTCTCTGCTACTGTTCAAAGAAGCACGTAAAGCACTGATAGGATGGGAATGTCATAGACCCATAATCATCATAGCATGCTTCAAAACAAAGGAGGGGATCACAATGAATGTTATCGGATGCTATGCATACACCCATGATGAAAATGAAGACGATAAAGATCATCTTTATGAGAGGCTGCAGTCGATCGTAGTGAATTTCTCAGGAACGGACATGATCATTGTAATGTGAGACCTGAACGCTAAAGTTGGAATGGAAAACATTGCGTATAAATTTATTATGAGACGGAATGAACCGAGGGAAAAGGAATGAGGATGGTGACAAGTTTGCGAACTTATGCGCATCCAACAAAATGGTTATGGACGACGCATTTACAAAGCTACATGGGTCTCACCAGACCACAGGACAGTGAACCAGATCGATTAGATCTGTCTCACTAAAAACAGAGAAAGTCTAGGCACAAGCTAAATACACGGGAGCAAACGAGCAAGTGAACAGGGGCATTAGAGCTGACAAGCAGAAATACGAGGAAGACCTAGTAACGACAGTGGGAAAAGCTGCAAGAGAAGGGAATGTGAAACAACTTTATGACACGACGAAGAAACTAGCGAGGAAATTTAGTATAAAACTCAAAACAACTATCTGCAAGCCAATGTCAAAGTCAGATTCGTCAATATGAACGTCAAGACAATCCTGCTGTATGGAGCCGAATCTTGGAGAACCATTACAACCATCAATAAAAAGGTATAAGCATTTATCAACAGTTATCTATGCAGAATACTCAATGTCTGCTGGCCGGATATCATCGGCAACAGCTTATTGTGGAAGAAAAAAATAGCTTCGAGCAGAAGAGAAACTGAGGAAAAGATGCGGGAAGTGGATAGGACATAAACTGAGCAAATCAACATACCACATCACGAGTCATATGCTTACTTGAAATCCATAAGGAAAGAAGAAGACCAAGGAACACACTGCATTGGGAATAGGAAGCAGACATGAAAAAGATCAATAGCAACTGCAAGCAGCTGGAGAGGATTGCCCAGGATGAAGTTGAACACAGGATGCTGGTGGGCTGTCTACGCTACTCCACGAGGAGCAACGGGGGTAGGTAAGTAAGCAAAGTTGTCAACCTGACACAACAACTGTCTTCTTTACCTAGTTTTATGACCAGTAGTAAACTTTAGCTTGCTCCAGATGAATTTGAGAGCAGTTCAATAGATATCAAATGTGTAAAATAATCCATAGGAAAATATATTTACTATAAGGCTGGGATGAGGTAATACTGCTAGGGTGTGTGCTATCCATATGAAAATATATAATGAGTATTTATACGATTTTAGAAATAGGAATAATAACGACAAAAGAAAACATTAGAAGAGAAAGGAAAATATACGCTGTCCAAATAGCAGAATCAATGGAAGAACCATGGAGTTTCTAAGAAATAGTTCAAGGAGGATGTACAAATTAAGTACTCAATGTATTGTCTTCATATTTTACTAATGCAGTGTGTGATTTTGCTTGATAGAAAACACTGGTTTGTACCACCCAAGTCTTCGTTCATTACCTTGCTTTAAGATATTGTGAATGAAAATACATGTGCCAAGAGGTATTGATAAAAGTAAGGATATCCTCAAGAAGTAGTCCAAATTTCACTATAGTTGTCACTTAATAAAATAAGAGATGCTTTAATACGTTTATAGTGCGCTTGGTAATAACTCAAAAATAAAAAGATTTACAATACTTCTTGATGTCGGACTATATTTCCTTGCCTGCCCTCTCAATAAGTCAAAATTACTCGATTTTATTACGTCCTCTACTTGATTGTGGCATAATACGGTACACAGCTAACGGTACTTGGACGTGTAGGACCTCAACAGTCGTCAATCAAGGGACGGGAGGAGAGACTATTGTATAAAATTCATAAGTTTACAGAAAAGCAGTGGTGTTTATAGTTTTTATGATCGGCCATAACATCGCTATAATCCAGTCAATTCGCAAGGGGTAAAGTCATGCAATCGTCCAAGCATAGCATGCCATGTTGATAACCCAGAAGACTCTGTCAACTTCTGGTTGAACGGGATCTTTTAGGTTCCCTTACAAACTCTGGAGGCTTCGTCATGATTTTCGGAGCCGTCTCAACAGATCTGAATTAAAATGATAATAAATACTTGACTTACTTAATATTGAGTCAAACTATGCAACAATCACCTGGCCTAATTCAACGTACCTGGTGATCAGATTGTTCTGCTTCCTTGGTTGCCTCAAAGAACAGATGTGGGATTACCCAAATAATGTCGTATATTTGGTAGAACAGAACAGAGTAGGACAAAGTAAGCTTTGTCGGTTGCTTAAAATAACTGACCTCAATAGTCAAATATATATTGACCTATATATTTACACAGTCAAAGTCACGAACTAATCTTAGCTGTGCCAGCATTGAAAACCTATAAGTACTGGATGGCCACTCCTTCCTAGTGGCTTGGAGGTTAAGTACTCGGGGAAGTTCAGTGGTGTTCGATTCGATTCCAGCATGCAGGGTCGTCAGTATGAACTTCTAAGAAGTTTCATAATTAGAAGAAATGGACATTTAATGTGTTAGGATGGTTCGTTGGCAAACTCAAGGAAGCCTCTAGAAGCTCAGAAAGAACCAAAAACATTCTATCCAATCACCGCTAGAGGAACATTCTAGCTCTTCTATTGGTTGAATAAAAAGTACCTCTTATGTGCCTATTAGCTATCCGAAATGATGATTTACTTTCAGCCAAAAACTATAAATACGTGAGATTTATGTACTATATTTGACACTGTTTCGGGAATAACATTCCTACTTACTAGTCTTCTGTCTTTTCATTTTGCGACTTGGGATGGTTCCAGCGTTCAAGTGCTCAAGTATTACGTGACATACTAAGAATCTAAGTTTGAGATATAACACAATGACTTCAAGTTTTTAAATGATAATCTAGCTGAGATTGATTCGTTATAATAATTATGAAAATATTATAATCTCCACAAATCGTCTATATATATTTTTAAAACAGAATAAAAAAAATGGTTAACACAACAATTATTTTTTATATCTTGTAAATGTTTACACAAAAATTTTAGATCAGAAGGGGTTTTGTGGAGAATTTAATATTTTCATAGTTGAAATCATGAGTCAATTGAAGCTAGACCACCATAGAAAACCTGGAAGCATTGGACGACCGTTTCATCCTATTATGGAACTCCTCAGTAGTGCGCATCAGCGAGTGCTGGATCGTGAGTGCGCACTGCTGAGGAGCCCCGTAATCGGAAGAAACAACCGTCCAATGCTTCCAGGTTTTCTATGGTGGTCTATCTTCAATTGACTCATGATTTCAACTATGAAAAACAAAAATTTTATACAATAATATATGAATTCAATTATTTATTGATTTACAGTAATAATCAATAAAATCAATAATTAATCATCATTATAATCATCAATTAATGTTGGATGAAATAATAATGCTGATAATAAAATTGTTATAAAATATAAAATAAAAAATATTCTATCTAATACAATACCAACAATTTTCCATTGTTCAATAATTTTTTCTTTATATTCACGTTGTTTTAATTCAATAATTAATTGTCTAGCTGCTTTTGATATATAATTTATATCTTGTTTAATATATTTTAATGATTGTTGATCTTTTTGATTGATTATTGATATTTTTTTATTTAAATGAAGCGGGAAATAATCTTTTAATTGTGTACTATTGGATTTAGATACAAATTTATTTTGTTTATTTTGTTTATTAAATTTATTCCAATAAAGTGATTTTGAAAATTCTTTTAATTTTTTATGTTCATTATATTTTTGTTTAAATATTGGTATCGTTTGATTTAAATGATGATTTGAATGATGTAAATAATATTGATTATTCCAATTGTTTAAATCATTTATATTTTGAATAAGATTCTTATTTAAATAATGTTGTTGTCTACTCATCATTGGATCATTTAAACAAATATTTCTTGGTAATGAATAATGTGAATTAGATAACTCTATAGTATTAGATGATATATTATTATTATTATTATTATTATTATTATTATTATTATGTATTCTATTCTGATCATTTGATAAATCATTAGTACTTAAATAACATAAAGGGGAAGATATTTGTTTAAAATAATAACATGAACAACGTGTATTAGTTTCTGAACAAATTGGAAGTTGAAATGAATTATGAGATTTGTTTAAATTGTTGTTATTAGTTTTATCATTGAATGATTTATAACATTCAGAATGAAGTGGATATGATTTTGAAGTATTCAATTGGATTGTACAATGTGGACATTGACTATGAAAGTTCACATAATCATTTTGAAGTGTATTATTGTGTAAATAATTATGAGCTGATGATAATGATGATGATGTTAATGTTGAACTAGAAGATTTTAGTACTAATGATGAAACATTTTCATTTAAATCATTTAAACTACTATGTGTATAAATATTGGAATGATTGAATTGTCTACTAGAATTACCTAGATGAGATGACATTTTAACAGATTTTTGTGCTGATCGATTGAAACATACATTCATTTCTAAGTTATCTTTTGTTTCAACTAATTCAAGTGCATCAATGTTGATAAAAAGTATTCGTCCCATCAATGCGGTGAACTGTTAGGAAGAACAAAAACAAAATACATATAAATTTAAAACAAAACTACAACAGCTGATAAGACATAAGTATGAGTATTGAGTTATGTTGGTATCTAACGGATGAGTCTGAACCCAATATTTTATATTTAAGCAAAATATTAAAAAAAAGTTCAGAGAAGAAAATTTGGTTTCTGACGATGTCCTCTACTGGATTGGGCTATACAACTGAATTTACACATTGTAGTCATTAATAAAATAGGGAATTATCGAGTTATTAACAGACGGATTACAGTTGGTTCAAATGTTAAGTCATGTCATGGTCAAATGGTCATAAGAATGAAAGTAACATATTAAAGTGAGATAAACGAGATTATCCACTAGATAATTATTAAGAAAATGAACAAATAAGTGTCACATTTTCAGATATGTCTATTCACAAATTAGTTAAATCATAATAGAATGTCACTAGTTAGCAATCACTTCACTATTAGGATAAATAAATCTACTAGCAGTCGAGATGATCAATGACTTAGTTCAAGATTTTAGCAAAAATTTAGTAATTTTTTAAAAATAAATATTTGACAAAAAAAATTGAATAATCTGGTGTATGTTATGCAAAACCATGGAAGGTTTTCCATGGTGGTCCAGCTTCAATTGACTCTACAATTAGACTATTGAATTACTAAAATCTCCACAAAACCTCCTTTTAAATATCAAATGATAATAGATGTTACTATGTTTGATGCAGCTAATTACTAGGAGGGGATTTTGTGTAGATTTTAGTAATTTAATAGTCGAATTCATGAGTCAATTAAATCTAGACCACCATGGAAAAACTGGAAGCACTGAACGGCTATTTAATCCTATTATGGGACTTCTTAGCAGTACGCATCTACGAACCCGCACTCGCGAGATTCGAACCCAGGATCAGGTTTTCCATGGTGGTCTAGCTTCAATTGACTCACGCTTTCAACTATGAAAAATACTAAATCTCTAAAAAAACCCTTCTGATAATTAATTAATTAATTATTCACTTCTATTAGAAGTAAATTTTTTTGAAAACATTAAGTGTCATGCATTTGTTTGTTGATAGTGATTAAAGTAACATTCATAATGGAATACGGTTTTATAACTTTTTGACACAAATAATTTTCTATTAAAGCGAGAACGAAAAACATTGTGAAATGAAATAAATTTATGTACTCTAATTTACTTTAAATAATCCGAATAAGTACTGGTTCCATGAATAAGATGTGAACTTTCACCGAAGTTATGTGAGAAAAATGCACAAAATAGCTAAATTTACCAGTATGAAAAAAAACATAAATGTCTCCAATGATTATTCAATTCAGTTATTACAGAAGTAGGACAAATTGAAAAGTTCATGAGATAACTTTCTAACGGAACCATATGGAAAATGATGTTTGTATGGTACACAAAAATGATAAAACTACCAAATAGCCTTCTAAAGCATCTTCCTTTTTTTACACTGTTATATTTCATCTATATATAATCTCAAAATATTCATAACTTTTCAAGATCTTACCAACTATTAACTTAAGAAGGTTCGAAATTTAAAAAAAATTAATTATAAAAGTCCTACATAATTATGGAATGAGATTGATATTTTCAGTTAACTACAGCTCATAGCAAAACAAAGAGACATTAACATGAAACTATTCCGGCTATAAAGGAAGAACATAATTCAGAAAATGTAGATCGTTCATGGAAAGAGGAGTTTATTTTTAACTGCATGTGACAAATGGTTGTTATGCTATAAGGTTGAATTTTTTTTTTCATAGATGCAAGATTTAGTTAGAATATATCAGATCTTATTTCAAATAACATAGAGATTGAAAACTAAAAAATATGATGAATGCTAAACAAAATGCTAGATGTCTACTTGTGTCTTGTGAATGAAGTTTGCCCATAACTCCATAATATACAAAAACTTGAAAACCTTAGAGTTTATAAACAAAGATGGATAGTGGCTAGCAGTTGAATCCAGGACGGGTGTCTCGTCTTATTTGGGACTCATCAGATGGATGTACTTTCATCTCAGAGTTGATGTTCACTCTGATACTTGAACCCAATAACTTTCGCTTCAAACGCCATCGCGTTATCTACTCAAGACGAAACGCGCCTCCTGAGTTCAACTGCTGGCCACCATCCATCT
This sequence comes from Schistosoma rodhaini, assembly GCA_944470415.2. NCBI lineage: Eukaryota > Metazoa > Platyhelminthes > Trematoda > Strigeidida > Schistosomatidae > Schistosoma > Schistosoma rodhaini. The sequence goes on from OX104037.1 coordinate 12,109,001, forward strand.
TTGTGATTTAAGACAATATCGATGCAATCAGCACAGAATGCCTATATAACAATAAGAAACTGATCAATTGCAGTCCTAAACATCAATGGGAAGAATCAAACAAACAATATCAAGTAAATTCAACCATAGAGTTTGTTGTTAATATAAGACTAACAAATTTACTTCATGTATGCATTAAAACAGGAATGTGTAATAACTGTGAAATGATTCTGTAAACTATTTTCAACATTCCGAAAATATCTGTCAGTGAACTAAGTTTCCTGTCATATTCCATATTTAGATTATCATGAATGCCTCAATTTTTATGATCGTTTTTAGAAAAGACAGTTCCTTTTACTGAAACATTATACAAAAGTGATTTAAACTTGAGTATACACGGTTATTATAGTAATAGGGAGGTCAATCCATCCAGAATAAAGTTTATTCACAAATTACTTATCTCTCCTAAACACCACTTCAAATCATAATAATAATAATATATGAATGATATATATATATATATATATATATATATATATATATAAATAATAATATATAATAATCCATGTAATATCCCCTAAATAAAAGTCATTCAATGGAGACAATGTAAAAGAATAACATTTTTTGAAACGATTGTTTCGTTGATATGATTGTATATATATAGTTGTTCTCTCGTTGTCTTTCACTACATACTTATTATTACCTACGTAGTTTTGTAAATAATTTAAGAATGAACAAAATGGTTACACCCATTTCCTGTTTAGATTATTAGTAGTATAATTAAATACAATTTGAAATGAATATTTATGTCAAAGAATATAGATATAATGATGAGTACTATCATAGCTAACTAATTGTTTGTATCCATAATGAATCTCTATAATTATTATTGAATATTCTCTTCTTTTTTTTATTATAAAAAAGTCTATTCACAACTGTTTTTTCTTTCATAAACTATATAAGTAGTATACATTTTGTTTTAAAAAAATTCATTGAATATTTATTTAGTTGTAATTCAATGGCCTATATAAATGACATTTTAACAAATTGATTATCCTTAATTCTTTCTTGGTAATCCTATAAAAAAATAAATTAATGATGAAATATGATTATCTATAAAAGCATGTGTGAAGTTTGTTAGTTCTGAATGCTTTATTAAAAATTATACAAATATTATAAGCAAAGATGGATGATAGCTAGCAGTGGAATTCAGGATGGGCAGTTCGTCCTATTTGAGACTCGTTGGTTGGATGTAACTGCATCTCAAAGTGTCCTGAAGTGAACATCAGCTCTAACTGACGAGTCCTAAATAGGATGAAATGCGCGTCTTGGGTTCCACTGTTAGCCACCATCCATCTTTGTTTATAATGCTTGTGATTTAAGACAATATCGATGCAGTACGCATAGGATGCACATATGACAATAAGTGACTGATAAATCGCAGTCTAAACAATGAATGGGAAGAATCAAACAAATAATACAAAATAAAGTCAAATATTAGTTTTATGAAATATATGTAACAAGCTTCATGACGTCCGGTGCTTTTATGGTGTAGTGAAGATTTTAGACGTTTATATCTAACGATATGTTTCAACACAGTAATGAAAAAGGTATCACTGAGTTATTCAGTATACAGAAGCAAATCTTATTAAAATCCGGAAGATCTAAAATGTCAATTATCGATGTTTACTTCAAAACCTTAAGCTATCACTTGTTGTTTAGATTTGACAGTTCGTGTCTTTATATTGATTACATGTTGATAATGAATACTCATTATAGTATTTAAAATAAAGTTTTTACTAGTAGGGAATATTTAGTTATCTGTGACGAAAAGGTGAGTTATTCGATGCCCTCCAACGATGTCTTATCAACGGGGATGCAGAATAAATCGCTCCAAAAAATATTTTCAGAAAATCGTTGACTAAGTTATACTATTTAAATTCTTTAGCTTACGGTGTAATGAGATCTAATACTTGGCGATTGAGGTGTTTGCTTTTAATAACTCACAAAGACATTACCGCTTCATATACACTGAAATACAATCAAAAATGATTATCATCCTTTTATCAAACACAAAGGAATAAAATTTCGCTCAAGGTATTTCTGTTCAACGTTTAGTAACAGGCCCTAATCTAGATCCAAAATCAAAGAATTCATTGCTGAATTCCGGCTCACCGTACATCTCTATGATCATCCTTGTTCAGTAAGTTCAATTAATTTTATAATTAAACAAATCGCTTTTTAATTCATATACACAAGTTAGGTATTAAGCAATGTATAAGAAATAATCCATCAAACGAAGACTAATATTTTGATTTATCGTATGGAAAAGATATAGTTACTGACCGCTCACTTTTGGTTTATTTATAAAGTTAACGGTTTCAGATTAAAATCACTGAATTTAGATATGTGCATTTAAATAAACTTTTCAGGTATTACTCTTTTCTTCATCTTCAATACACAAAACTTTACAATCACCATTTATAATTGGTTATTTATTTAAAAACATAGATGTTGGTACAAGGAAAAACCAAATATATGTGCCTCACTTTATCATTCGACTTGTGTGAGGGCTAGAATACTATCTGGGTGTCAAAACCGAGACAGGAACTGTAAGAACTTACTGACAGAGATCTTAAAGTTCGTGTAACTCAGATGTCTGAGTAATTATCAGACATGGCTTAGAATAAAAGTGAGTGTTGGTCGTATAGCCATTTTACTTTTCACTCATTACTATTGGTAAGGTTTATTTTTACAAGATATATAATCTGTCTGCCTAATGATTCGTTCTAGATTCTATTGACAAACATTTAATCATACTTAATACATTTTTTAACAGTTTCTTTCGATTAAAATATTTCTAGTATGAGTGTGATATATGTTTATACTGATGGTTTTGTGAAGAATTAATGTGGTTTAAGTTCATCTTTATTCGGTAGCTTACATTAACTAAAGAACCACTGGAGCTCCTCTTGATTACTCACACTATGCTAGGGCGACCCCAGAATGGTCAGGTTATATGGAGAGGTTGTAGTCAGTTAACCACTGAATATCAACTTAATGAATCACACTCGAATGATCAGTCAACAATAACTAGCTTTGAGGTTGATTTATCAATCATCCCAAAGAATAATTTAACTAGTGAATTCACTCCAGCTAGAAAAGAATCAGTCAACTACCTAGGGTACTGAATTTGTATTTTACCACACGATAAAACAACTGAAGTTGAAAATTCCGACAAATACCAGTGAGATAGCCGGAGGATGTGGAGTGATTAGGTGAGTCCTGCTACCTATGCAATCATTCATTTAAATTACTAGCAAGATTTGAATCAGTCAACTGGTGGTTCTTCATTTTCAGTACTTTTTCAGCTGACGTCAGTGCGTGATTAAAGTTATAACTGTATACTTTATTCTTTTTAGTAGTATTTTATTCTGCTGAACATAGAAATTTAAACGAAAATAATTATAATCGTTATATGACTAGGAATTCAAGGTCACCACGAGTCAGTATTATGATACAGAAGTGTTATCACAAAACTGAAGCTTCTTCTGTACTCATGAATCACATAAAGTTAGAAACTTGAAATTTTGTATAACTGAAATCGATAATAAGCCAAAGCTTTTCTTTTCAATCTTCTTTTAGAATCAGTTCCTTTGGGATTTTTAATGATTCTGAATGAAGACATTGGTAGAGGTAGATGACTGCAAAGGAAATTGCGCATAACTAAAGCTTTTGAGGTTTACTATTGTAGGCTATGCTGATAAGCAATATATTCGAACCGTTGTTTTAAGATTCTCTTCATCCCACTTCGGATTATAAATTTTAAATCGCTTTAGATGTTTTCGTCCATTATTCATCTTCTTCAAATGAAAAGTTGTCTTTTAGACCTTATTCTATATGTTGTTTCCATTTTATTTACTCTGACTATTATGTAACCTAGCTCAATACTTAAAATTTTTCATCTAATTATGAAAACTTTGTAGATAACTCAACAATTTTCTATTCCTTATTATAGATTATTATGTGAAATAATCATGAATACGATTGCAACATTTGAATAAATAACATGGTAGTTAAAAAACAAAGAAATTTTTAGCTGTCAAAGTATGTAAAAGATAAGTTGTTTTGTGGATTCATCATAAGAGCAGTTTAGAATAAAAAACTATAATGTATTTCAAACCACAATTTGCATCCTTTGGATAAGAATTTTCAATTGACTATGACTATCAGACACTTTATAGACTCAAAAAGAACTCTGCTTTTACACTATAAAACCCAACTATTTAAACCAAATAACTCCAATGTTTCACTGTGTAGTCTGGTTCGAGATTTTTCTTGTTAATAATAAAACGAAACGGCCGTCTAGTGCTTCCAGGTTTTTCATGGTGGTCTAGCTTCAATTGATTCATGATCTCAACTATATAAAATTATTATAATACCCACAAAATCCCTTCTGATAATAATAACAAAATGATTAAAAAATTACCGGATATAAATATAGTCATAAACTTCATACGACTTTATTGACTAAATGCTTTAGATATTTAAAAGATGAAATACGCTTACCTTTTCTCTAAGTACGTTTGTTACATTTCATCCACGAAGTTTATTCAATAGGTGATTAAAATAAACATATGACATTTAGCTTTCTTCTAGAATTGATAAGTAACAAAATTAAAACGTAACTCATAAACTAGTGAGAGAAATATAACTTTCGATAACATCTATGAATGAGATTGATTTCTTAATGAACACTAACACTTGAAAGTTATCATTAATAGTCAATTATAGTAATGATATGTAGAAGTAAAATGGTAATTCGATCATTAATTCACTTTAGATGGAGTAAAACGTACTGGGTTCAAGTTTTGGGATGAACTTCGACTCTGGGAACCAGCTATATTCAACTGACTGATCCAAAATAGGATAAAATGAGCATCCTGGTTTTCACAACTAGCCACATTTTATTTATTCTATACTAATTTGACCATTATCCTGTATAATAAACGTTTAGTTACTACAAGCAAAGATGAATAGTAGTTAGCAGTTAAATCCAGGACGTGCGTTTCGCCCTATTTGGGACTCGTCAGATGGATGTACCTTCATCTCAGAGTTGATGTTCACTCTGGTACTCGAACCCAATACCTTTCGCTTCAAACGTTATCGCATTATCCACTCATGACGTAACGCGTGTCCTGGATTCCACTGCTAGCCACTATCCATCTTTGCTTACAATACTTGTTAATTAAGGCTATATCGAGGCAATACTCACAGTATGTACATATGCCAATTAGAGACTGACCAGTTGCAGTCTTAAACATGAATGGGAAGATTCAAACAAACAATACTAAGTGAATTAATTTACTGCCTTGTAATAATCAAAATGTATTGGATTTTTAACAATGAACAATTAAATCAGTTAAAAAAAATTTAGTTTATTTAAAATTAATCTTACTTTTCTTAACCATTTAGATGGTTGTTCAGTTTCAGCTGTTCGAAAATGTATATTCACTGTGATACAGCATAAAAACATTGAAATTGTAATTACACCCATATTGAAACAATAATATGCGCCTAAAAAAACATAAAGAAAAAGTACATAGTGATTAATTTATTATGACAAGTAGTTGAAATAGGTTAATGCATCAAATGAGATTTAGTTAGTTATCATTATAGTTAATTTATCCAATGTTATGTATGTTTTATTATAATAAGGAATCTTTAACATAAAATATTGTGATAAATTCCACTTTAATATGTATTTCAACATTGTAACTTACAACACACAATTCTGGTTTTCTCAGATGTGTGTGTTATATCCTGACGAGAATTATGAACGGTAACTTTTGAGGACTATTTATGGACCGATACGATATATGCATAATTATTAAGTAGCTAAACTATACATATTCATGTTCACCCTGTTACAAGCTTTATTTTGACCCGTAAAAGGTGACTATACGATTTACTGTTCTTGAATAATGTCCAGTCTATTAGTTACAGTCTCCTACATCCACAGCCACTTTTTGTTAGATCTTGTACAAATGTTATTTTCTATTTCATGGTACGATGTGGTCTGTTTATAAACTTAGCATGTTTGAATTACATAATTCATATTGCAGAGGCCGAGATTGGTGTTGTAGATTTAAGAGACAGGGGTAGACAGGAAGAAGGATCGATAGAGGCTCTAGACTGTTCTTACAGGTTTAACGCGTCATTGGTCCGATCGATAACTAACTGTATTCTAATTGGCGTCATCGTCGCGCCATATACTGATTGGAGCAGAAGACCGCAAGTCCTTAAGGTGGCCAATCACTTATAATTTCTACTGTGATCACTTTATAGGTTTCTATCCGCTAAATCTGGGGAATGATGACCTTGGTAAAAAATAAAAATTTTTACCAATTTTCTTTCAAACAATCTTAACACAGTTAAAAACTGAAATCAATGAGAAACAAATATTAATAAACCTAATTTTTTACAAAATGTAAATTGTGTTACTAATAGTAAACGAAATATATGAGTATTGATGGTTGAATATCAACTAATGAGTTGTAATTTGATTACAAAAAGAGGAGTACAGTTAGTCGTAAGTGAACAATAAAAGTATAATTTCAAAGTGAGCTTAAAATAAAGTAGTAATTAAACTGTAGTGAATTCCATGATTAATAATGTAGGACAGTGTTCTCACTTGTATGAATCTTCATTTACAAACAACTAAAACCAAGACTTAGATTTCTACTCATAACTGTTATTCTGAAGAAAACATTTAAAAAATTATCTTTTCAATCCGAACATGTAATGTTAATTGTAGAAACTGTCTGATCTACAACCTCTAAGGTGCAGTTGATTCTAGAAAACAACTTTTCTGGTAAAACTTACCGATCTACCTTCTCAGAAACTTTTCAACTATTATATGAAAACAAAACTATAGATTGTGGTAATCATTGTTTACAAAATGAACAACTGATAAAATCGGTTATATCAGGTATCTCTCTAATTACTTGTGTTATAGAACACTTTCTGTTATGTTTTATTTAGATTATTTATCAGTTCCTACAAAATAGATTTAAATTTAATTTTCATCGCAACTAATGCGCTCCATGTTTCCAATGGTGGTCTAACATCAATCGGTTCATGGTCTCAGTTAAAAACTTATTAATCTCCACGACCCCATACTGATAATGACCATGTGGTTACTAGTGACTATCTTCGTGAAGGAATTTTCGGAGTTCTAGTTAGAAGCTGTAACCAGTGGAGCTGATCCATGTGAGGTAGAGACAAATATCTACCTCTGTGCAATGGAAGATGGTCACGCAATTTCGTGAATTGGTTGAGGTTAGACATTAAGGCCGTTGGGTGCCGGCTCAGTGGTTTCGAGTCTAAGCGTTTGCACACGAGACCCACGAGCAAGATCGTGGATGCAAACTTTTAAGGAGTTCCACAATAGGTTTTCAATAATGGTCTAACATCAATCGGTTCATGATCTCAATCAAAAACTTGATGTTATTACTCATAAATAATATCGATTACAGAGTTTTTAAATTTATCTTTTAAAGTATATGATAAATAATTGATTCAGATTTAAGAAGAGCTAATCAAATGAATGTTCTTTCATAATTTTATAATCTATGAAAATCTATTGACTTTTCTGTTAATAATCGAGTATTTTAGATAACTAACTAACCTCTCTTTTATCAGTAAAGTGTATGGAACCAAACGTTTGACTGAGATAACAAATGATCGTATGAATAGAATCCCCTAATAACTAACAATGTTATATATGCAGATATTGTATATAGATTCGACTTTCAGTAATATAATATGAGAATTCTAAATAATGTAGATATTCCTTACGAATTAATGTTAATGAGCAGGAAATGTAGATTTAAAGTGTCCTAAAAAGTCATTCTATTACAGTTTATATTATTTTATTTCATCTTTCGATATACAGACTTTAGTCAGGAGTTAGATGTAATGTTTGATATCAATTATTGTTCAGTGATTAACTTTTCAATAAGATAAGTCATTCTGTTATCATTTGATTAATGATATTTTTACTTTACTTAAGAATCAATAAGATATGAAATCTTCCTTTTTTTGCAGTTTGATCTCATGATAAATAAAAAAATAACAAGTTCACTTAGTATTGTTTGTTTGAATCTTCTCATTGATGTTTAATACTGTAACTGGTCAGTCTCTTATTGGTATATGTGCATACTGTGCGTATTGCCTCGACATAGCCTTAATTTACAGGCATTATAAGCAAAGACGGATAATGGCTAGCAGTTGAGTCCAGGACGCGCGATTCGTTTTATTTTGGATTCGTCAGCTGGATGTACCTGCATCTGAGTTGATGTTCACTCTGGGACTCGAACCCAGTACCTTTCGCTTCAAACGCCATCACGTTATCCACTCAGTTACTGAGTCCTGATAGCCTTTTGCTTGTGTAGTGGGGTGAAGTTTAAATTCACTTAGTATTGTTTGTTTAGGAATGCAACTGGTCAGTCTCTAATAATGCGATGGCGTTTGAAGCGAAAGGTACTGGGTTAAAGTCCAAGAGTGAACATCAACTCTGAGATGAGGGTACATTAGGCTGACGAGTCCCAAATAGGACGAAACGCGCGTCCAAGATTTCACTGCTAGCCACCATCCATCTTTGCATAAAGAATAACAAGGTTTACACAATTGGATGAAATCATAATTCCATTCTATAGTTTATCATTCGTGTAAAACCATAACGATGAATATGTTTATAAACTAAAGTTTGATATCATTTAGTCCATCATGTTAAGATAAAAGATTGAAAACGAAATTGAGAATCGTAATAATTGGAATATAATACAATATATATAATTAAACTTAGATGAGATTGGGGAGTAATTATATGTTGAAAATAATAGTATTGTTGAATTATACTCGGTAAGCGTTACTATCTAATCAGAAATTCTATATTCTATTCATCTTATTATGACTTTCGGTTCTATTCCAAATAACCAACCCAACTTTACTAAAGTATTTTAAACTCATATCTTTAATCGTATTACTCAATCTAATTGAACTTACTTACTTACGCCTGTTACTCTCAATGGAGCTTAGGCCGCAATCTAATTGAAACAAATGTTAACATCTGATAAGAAACCAAGAGAAGGAAACTAATTCAAGTCATTGTGGAGATCTTGTTGCTCTTACTTTATCTATTTTTTTTAAAATTATGAGATGATTTCAGTTTCAAAGAATAAAAGCACATTATTCCACTCTGATTATGAAAAAAGGGGAATAAAAATAGAGGTTTATAGAATGGGATCTGTAAAAAACCCCTTTATCTAAAAGAATACTTTTGACAAGAGGAAGACTCTAAAGCTGTAAATAAATACTATCTCTAAAGGAATATCTGGACTTTTTACGTAATTTGAGTCAACTGATGAGTTGACATAAAGGATAGATTCAATAAACAAATTGGTAAATTATATTTCTATCTTATAGTATATTTTAAAGATACACTCCGCTCACTATCAGATATCATTGTTATTAGTTTTGACGGAACATTATGGAATGGCAGTAAAGTACAGATAGTGTAGTGTTTGCTATTTATGCGGACAGACATAAGCAGTATGTATCAGGAATTAGAAGTAGCATTATTATTGACAAAAAAGAAACATTAGGAGAAGAGAAAGAAAAGTAAAAACTGTCCAAATAGCAACAGGAATCGAGGAACGACTGAATCTGTATGAGACAACTACAAAGAAGATGTGTAAAGGGTTTTATTCAATGTATTGTCTTCACATATAACAAGTGAAGTATGTGATTTGGGTTGATACAATAAATTGGTTTACCGTATCTGAGTCTTCATTCATTACAATAATGCATTAAAGAAACTGGATTATTAATTTACAAGTGGAAATCACTTACACCAAGAACACATTGTTATTATAAGTATCATGAACTTTTCAGACCTCATCTTTATCTACTTATTAGAACGTTTAATTTTCCAAAAATAAATATCCATTCCCATCCTACTTAAAATGATTTTTTGGCAGTTCACTTTGAGATAACCTATATATGCTAATTGTGAAACTACTTCAATTTAAGTCTAGAATATGACAGACAATAAATACAAAACGATGAAGATATAAATGTGTCTGCGGTTATTCCGTTAAATTGTTATGGTGTAAGAATAGTCTCAACAAATTATGTACTTTAACTGGGTGAACCGCTTGCCGTTATAATTATAATGACAACCGATATGACAAGATAAAAAAGGGAAAACTACATATTTTATTTATTGTGATTTTTAGTCAACGTTGCTTCGGTTTTTAATTCAAGATGAAGATTATTCAGTATAATATTTGTTTTATTTCTAGTGTGTGGTAGAAGATAAACACTGTGCAAGTAATCAAACTGGATCAAAAAGCGAACTCCAACTTCGAATCCTTAGAGCAATGAAGAAAGGGACAGTTAAAAAGTCACACTGTGCCAGGAATTTGAGGCAGAAATTAAAATAATGAGTAGAACTTGGCAACATCCGGAAAGTAGAGCCCAGGACAAAATAAGTTGGAGATCGCTGGTGAACTACCTATGCTCCATCATCGGTAACAATTGCAAGTAAGTAGTATTTTACCCAGTATGATATAAATTTATTTTAGTGTGATGTTTATTCAAGATAGGATATTCTTGTATTAAATTAGCGTTTACTGTGCTCAGCATGACATTCAGCATATGATTTGCTATGATTTTAAACATTTTTCATATATTTAACTTTTTTCTAAATAATAATCAAAATGGGTGTACAAATAATAAATAAATGAGTGTAGTTTCGACAAGAATCGTCTGTTACATTTTGTAGTCAAAAACTCTTAACTTACATCAGTCTTCCTAGTCATGGGAATTGTGACGGTTTCTCATTTTTAAGTATACTAAAAAGACGACGCGGATATATATATATATATATACATATATATATATATAATTTGTTTTTATTCACTTACCAAGTAGTGGGAAATTACTCGCAGCTGCTGGGGTTGTATCTTCCAATAAAAGATGAAGTAGAAGGAATGCAACAAATACGTTCATTGCTGTAATAGATTAAAAGGTATGAAAATTAAAAAAGAGTAACCTTCATGTATCGTAAGTGAACAATAAATAAATATCTTTTATATTTAGTTGAAATCATGAGTCAATTGAAGACAGACCACCATGGAAAACCTGTAAGAACTGAATGGCCGTTTCGTCTTATCGTGGGACTCCTCAGCATTGAACAATGCATCTAATATAAAGAGGATTTATTTGATCATTAAATATATTGTTCACTATAATATTAATTTTCATATAAATGGAGCTCTAATTCAACAATGACGAATTAATGATTAAAATCCACTTTCCGATTTTAAAAATTTATTCAGTTTAAAAGTTAAAAATCATTTTACCAGTTAATATTTCAATAGACTTATTTATTTATTTAAACATATATAAATTGGTACAAAAGGGCACCAAATAGATAAGCACCACACAGATCATTCGACTTATTTGAGGGCTGGTGGTTTTCTTAGGGGGCCGCACCTCAAGCCTTTGATATAAATGTCTAATCCACAAGCCAGTGGAGCATCGTAAAGGGATGCAGTCCTATGGTAACCGGTGACCAACAATTGGTTAATACACCATTTATTTCCTTAAGATACTGGAGTGCATGTGCACAATTGGTTTGGGATCAGGGTTTTTCAACTCCCCTAGGTAGACTTTCCGTGTCCACCAACCCAGTTAAAGCGCCGAACATTCGCTTTTCATCCTCTCAATCTCATAAACAACACCGTCGACACGAGAAGGCAATGAGTAGGACTTTCCTGGCAGTGGTTGTATCCACGTCACCATGTGAGAGTATTTCGAGAGGGAGAGCTGACTCTCCCCACTCTCTGCCGTACTAGAGCATTTGAGGGCTATTTCAATAGACTCGCCGAACTAATACAAAATGAACGATCTTATCCTAGTGATGTTTTCTTGGAACTTTTTAAAATGTTTTACATTTAAAATACAGAAATTTGTTCATAATAATTAATAGTTCATTATTTATCTTATTGGATTAAAAACAATGAAATATCATATTCTTAAAATAATTGAAACATACAGTTAATTGATGTTTAGCAAAGAAAATAATGATGGATCTTTCTTGTCGTTTTCAAAATGGCGGCAACAACGGTCATTTCGGGTCATAAATATTTATCATATATATATATATATATATATATATATATATATATATAATTACATTTTGTTATAAATCAGGAATATGAAATATCAACAAGAAAAGAAAACACGTTATAAAATTTGATTCAAGATTATCGAAATGAAAGGTTCAGGAAATTAAAGAGGGAGTGAGAGAGTGAATGAATAAGAAATCATCAAACACAGAGAAATGAGATGATTTCATTGAACAGAAGAAATGATAACACTCATTCAATTATTTATTTCAACAAGTTCAATGTTACATTGTTTTTGTTTACTTTCGTTTTTCCTATGTGTTTCACACTGTGACTCTTTACTGTTGAATTTTTATTTGGTTCTTCTTTGTTCAAATTCTCTGCTCTTTCACTCTTTCTCTACATATATGACTCTTAATTTATTTTGATATTTCCTAATCTAACCTTTGGCTTTCTTCAATTCAGTGTAAAAGAAGAATGTTACTTTTTAATCAACAAACAACTAGGATAATTGATTAGGATAAATATATGTGTACAGATACATTGAAAACGTATCTTTGTCTCTAGGTAGTTTTTCTTCTTCTTTTTTGAAGCTCATCAAAGTAAAAAAAATATTAGTGAAGTGTTTTTATTAAAGTAAAAGAATCAACAAAGAAAAGAAAGAATGCATACATAAAAATTCATCGGCCTACAAACGTGTATTGAGACAACTGGGGTGGTGGAGGGAAATAGAAGTTCAACTGAGAAAATGTTGAAATATTGAACAGAGATAGTACAAATAGCCGAACAGTTTTTAAGGGTTCAGAACTTAAATCACACAATAATCAATAAACATATTGGATGAGACTATAATTTATGGACAACCTTTGATCGACGCTAGATTGACCTTGGGAGTGCTCACCTAATAACTAGGACCAAATGAGGGTTTTAAACCAATGTGAGGGATTAGAATTATGATTTACTGTTGACGATTAAAGTAAGAAATTAGAATTAGGGTTTTTATCACGAACTAACATCATCTTTAATGCCAACATTCTATTTAGTCAAATGGATGAGTGAATTTTGCGCCAAAACCAGAGGCCTATTATCTTATACGCGATTGGTTAGTCTATAAATTATAGTCTCGCCACACATTTAAATCTACGAGTTAGACAGAGGGAAAATAACATTCACATTGAAATTTAGGTTAGTGAAAAGAAGACAAAATTAAGTGTGCAGTAATAACAGCACAGTTGATGATTGCAGGTATAACAATTTATTATTTATTTGTAAATTTTATAGGGTAATTAGTACGAAATTTAAGCCATAGAATACTTACGATTAATTAATTAAATATAACAAATGGTGTAAAAAGTGTGTTATGATAGCGTTTAACTTAGTTTGCTGGATACATTTCATACTGTAACTGATAAATTATGTTCATTTGTGGTTTACACGTTACGTTAGTGTCAGTTTTTGGAACGTTATAAAATCTATTGAACTGAGTATTATGTTTTTTAGACTTATGATTTGACAGTATCTGTCTAGGTCTAGGACAGCTACATAGATAAACTGAGTGTGTGTATTTGAAGTTTTATCAGTTCTTTGTAAGTAGATGTGAATGAAAAAGTAACTTAACTAAATCAAGTGAATCACTGACACGAATTTATTTTAATTTTACAAAAAAGATTAACTAAAATGTTTGATTGAAAAAATAATTTAACAAATACTATCTTCTTTTAGTGTGGTGCGGTAAGTTTAGCTCTAACATGAAAAATCTTGGTGAAGTTTTGTTTTCTGAGCTGCATGGTTTGGTAATGAAGCTTTCATCGTTATTCTGAACGACATCATCAGCACAAACTTCAGGTAGGAGTTTGTTCAGAATAACGACGAAAGATCTATGACCAAACCATCCATTTCAGAGAACAAAACTCCACCAAGATCATCCATCTTAGCTACAAATCACCTCCATCAACGAAGGAAATCTATTTTATGTGTATTTCCAATGAATTCATTAAACAGGAATCTACGGATATATAAATCTTTCACAATTTCTCTTTTAAGTTTTAATTTTAAGTTATGTTCCTAGAATTCTAATGATATGCAACTAATTAAAGTTCGACACCAAATCTATTCCCAATACATATGGTAGATTCAAGTTATTAAGTAAGATCCATCCACGAATTTTCATACAATCAAACCAAAAATATTTCAATTTCACATCGAAGATGAGAATATTAAACCTTCAATGTAAATATTCAGTTTCATTTCTTTATTCTAGACTGAATAAAACATGTTGACTTTTAATAAATGGGATTACTTTAAAAATATTTTCTCATAAGTTTTGAGTTCAATTGTTTGAATCTCAATTTCTATTATAAGTAGTCACTATTATAAGTAGTTACAGATTCATAACTGAATCAACATTATGAAATGCTTTCATATTGTATCATTTATCATTTTGATAACACTTAGTAACCATACCAAAATATATTAAGTTACTTGATGAAGAAAAGTGTTCATAATTGAAATGATCAAAAAGTAATTAGATAGAAATTACTTGAAAAAAGTGTAATATGATATTTTCTTTAAAAATAAATTGAATAATTAAAAAAAAACTATTGCTGATGTTACGTAACAATTTGCAATATGCAAAATGATGAATAGTGTTTTATAAACAATGTCAATTATAAGTACATTACCAATTTTATTTTGTTTCTATGACATGTAATAGTGATTTCATAAAAGAATTCGTTTCTAATAATATTTATATTCTTCCATACGTTGTAGTAAGTAAACAAATAATGTTAATTTATAATTGTGAAATCAAGTTGTTCACGTATTCGAATGATTTGAATATAAGAGATTGAATGTTTACAATTGGTTGGTCATTGTGTAATGATCACTGTATCGTCATTCAGTGATTTCTTAGATTATGGAGCCAGACGATTTAGGTTCGAATCCCATGGGTAACGTTGATTTCCCCGAGGTCACGGGTACGGTTTTCTAACGATGGTCAACTAGAATGAAATCTAGGTTTTAGGTTTTTTATTAACTACTCCCAACCCCATTATATTCGTTGTCGTTTGCTAAACTAAGAATAGATAATATCTATAAAGTATACAACCTTAATAGATGACCATTCACAATAATGATAAGCCGTAAATTTTTTTTGATAAAATTAGTTGAATAGTTCTTGATATGAAGCTGATTATTATAACTTGAATATTTCCTAAAACTTTACTGCTATATCATTAGTTCTCGTCAAAAACCCTTAACTACAGTTTCATTGTTATTCCAAACAATTTACAACGAACTATTTTGTAGTATTCACATTGATGCATCAATGTGATATATATGTATATATCGATGTGTTCATAGTTCATTATCCTAATTTTATAAATCTAGAGTGGCTGGAGGTGGTTGGTGCATTCAAACTTCGTTCTCGTATTCGAGTTATTTAATTCCGTTATTCATTAACTCGATTCAAGTCAATGATTATATACGAAGATTGACGATATGTACATTTCGATAGTTGTCAGCAAACAATCTACCTAAAGTCGAATCTCGAGTCACTGATGTGGTGAACGCGTCGACAACATCCGATCTAATTGACGTCAAAATAACGGGTCATTAAAAAATAAATAAATTGTCGTAATATCATATTTTCATGATATTAGGAGGGAAGAATAATTTTTATAGCTTGAAATAATAACAATGATCATAAAGCAAACAATGTTTAATTAGTCAACCGAAAAAAAACTATTGTGTTTTCGTATTAAATCATTCAAAACATGAATCTAGAGCATCTGAAAGAAAATTTGTTCTATAGAATGAAGATGATAATTTTCCGTTTATAACTTAGATCTGATATATATGAACATTGAAGAAATCATGTTTATTATGGTTAAATCTAGTTGATATCAGTTTCCGTTAGTTTAAAAAAAACTTAATTTATTATCCAAAATCTTTGTTCATATGAGATAAAACTGTTTTTTCATGAGTAATGATATTACGTTACGTTTTTTTATTCAATAATTAATATAACAAGATTTGAATCAGAGAATTCATCAATGATCCATTCTGATTATAATCATATGCTCACTAGTGACTGACTTCAAGATACATGTCCTGGAGTTCTAGTGGGAAGCAGTGACCAGTATAGTTCAACCACGTCTGTTGTGAGATAACAACTCACTGAAGATAATTGCTGAACAGTTGCTCGAACTTTGTGGATTGGTTAAGGTTGAACATTAATACCGTTGGATACCGGCTCAGCGGTCTATCAGTTAAGTGCTCTGGCGTGAGACTGGTAGATCCTGGGTTCGAATCTTGTGAGGCGGGATCATGGATGTGGACTGCTGAGGAGTCCCATAGTAGGACGAAATGGCCGTTCAGTGCTTCCAGGTTTTCTACGGCGGTCTAGCTTCAATTGACTCATGATTTCAACTATACATAAAAATCAGATATAAGTTTGCAATTTTAACAGAGGAACACTGATTAAAGTTAACATTGTATTAGTTATTGATTTTAACAAAGATCAGAAAAGAATTATCATACGAATAACAGTGTTACTTGATTTCAAGAAATTTTTTGAATTATTTTTATTCTACTATTCATACAATCAGTAATTTTAAGTGTACATTTTAGATTAACTATTATCTTAATTGTTTACTTACGCCTGTTACCCCAATCGAGCAAGGTCACCAACCAGCATTCGCCAACCCACTCTGTCCTGGGCCTTCCTTTATAGTTCTGTCCAATTTTCGTTCATTTTTTCTCATATCTGTTTCCATTTCTCGATGAAATGTGTTCTTTGGTCTTCCTTTTCTCCTTTGACCTTCAGGATTCCATGTGACGGCTTGCCTTGTGACGCAGTTGGTGCTTTCCTCAAACTGTGTCCTATCCACTCCCAGCACTTCTTCCTCCGCTGAAATCTGGTTTGTCCTCTCCCTCAGTAGGTTGTTGCTGATAGTGTCTGGCCAACAAATCTGAAGTATTTTGCGCAGACAACTGCTAATAAACACTTGTATTTTCTGGATGATGGCTTTCGTAGTTCTCCTGGTTTCCGCCTCATACAGTAGAATTGTCTTGACATTTGTATAGAGAATCGTGATCTTAGTGTTGGTTGACAATTGTTTTTAGTTACGGATGTTCTTCAATTGTAGATATGCTGCTCACAATTTGTAGATCCACACCCTCACATCTGCATCAGATCCACTGTGCTCATCAATGATGCTGCTCAGATATATAAAGGTTCTTACGTCCTCCAAAGCTTCTCCGTCAAGTGTAATTCGATTGGTGCATGCCGCATTGTATAGGAGAGTCTTGCTTTTCCCTTTTTGTATATCTAGACTTACTGTTGCTAAGGCTGCTGCTATACTGGTCGTCTTCTCCTGCATTTGTTATTGCGTGTGTGATATAAGAGCCAGATAATCTGCGAAGTCTAAATCGTCCAGCTGCATCTTAGCTGTCCATTGTATCCCGTGCTTTCCTCCAGATGTTGACGTCTTCATAATGCAGTCGATTACCAGGAGAAAGAGAAAGGGTGAGAGTAAGCAACCTTGCCTAACACTAGTCTTTACCTTGAACGAATCTGTGAACTGTCCTCCATGAACGATTCTTAACTATGATAGCTTATTAAAAATTCGTTGTTTGAGTACATTTGAATAGAACGGCTGTGAAGAGAATTGTCAATTTTTAACCTAAATACCTCCAACCTTATGATTATGGTCATATTTTCTTTTGATATTACTCGGTGTAAAAATGAAATACAGTCGTATACATTAATTCCTTTATAATCTATCTTTTTAAGATGAACACTGGGTAGGTTGATACTAATAGTTAGTTGTGAGTATGAAACTAAGATACTGTTATGCAGTTGTATGGGACCAAAGTTTGTGATCAAAACCAAAAACAGTATATAATTATGCAAGAACTTAATAAATGAATAACCTATTTATTTTCGATATAATTTTAATGAAAGCTAATAATTTATATAACCCTAATCAGTCTAGATCATTGTGTTTGCAAATGACGATATTTTAGTAGTGATATAGAATAAAAATCCCGCTAGTAAATTTTGTCCAATTTCACAAATAAAACACTCCGATTATTCTATTCACTAATTTCTAAAATCAGAAGGGGTTTTTGTGGAGAATTAGTATTTTCATAGTTGAAATCATGAGTCAATTGAAGCTAGACCACCAGGGAAAACAGGGAAGCACTGGACGGCCGTTTCGTCCTATTACGGGACTCCTCAGCAGTGCGCATCCACGACCTCGCCTCACGAGATTCGAACCCAGGACCTACCAGTCTCACGCCAGAGCACTTAACCGATAGACCACTGAGGTGGCATCCGATGGAGTCTCACAACAGGACTAAACGGCCGTCCAGTGCTTCCAGGTTTTCCCCGATGGTCTAGCTTCAATTGTCTCACGCTTTCAACTAATTTCAAATAGTTATTTTGTTTGAATAAAAATAACCCTGTTCATCATAGAAATTTTTCACTTACCTAAAACAATTTTCGCTGGTGAAGGTGGTGGTAGCCAAAAAATTACTGATGTAAGCGATGATAATAAAATACTTGGTATTATTAAGATATATGTATAAAATGCAGATTTTCTTTTAATCCATACATGAAATGTTATATCAGGATATTTTTCTGGACAGCATGGATAAGAGAATTCGGTGAATACAGCACTTGAATTTAATAAATTCCATTCGGGATTAGTAATATAATTAAGTAGACGAAAATTTCGTTCACCATCATAAAATGAAATATTAACACGAAATCTAAAATATACAATCAAAATGAAATTTTTATTACTATTAATAGAAGATATCAAAATGTTCCGTTTGATTTATATTATTAATTGATATCAATAAATGTATTGATAGTTTTGTTCTGACAAAATCTGTAAAGATTTTCTTGACTAATAGAATTCAGTAGTTGAGATCATGAGTCAATTGAAGCTAGACAACCATGGAAAACCTGGAAGCACTGTACGACCGTTTCGTCCTATTATGGAACTCCTCAGCAGTGCGCATCCACAATCCCGCCTCGAGAGATTTGAACACACGGACCTATCGGTCTTGCGCGCAGACGCTTATCATCTTCAAGAGGTATTTGCTGAAGTTCTAGTGCGAATCAGTGACCAGTAGAGTTCAACCGGGGCTGTTGTGAGATATCAACTCACTGAATACATTGATGGATGTGTTGCTCAACTTCGTGAATTAGTTGAAGTTAGACTTAAACACCATCGGATGCCGGCTCAGTGGTCTATCGGTTAAGTGCTCTGGCATCAGACTGGTAGGTCCTGGGTTCGAATCTTGGGGGGCGGGTTCGTGGATGTGCACTGCTTAGGAGTCGCACAATAGGACGAAATGGCCGTCCAGTGCTTCCAGGTTTTCGATGGTGGTCTAGCTTCAATTGACTCATGATCTCAACTATCGAAATGATTATAATATCCGCAACAACCCCTTCTGATGAATTAATAGAATTCAGTTAGCATAAACTATTAGATGAAGTGATGTAGAAATCTAATAACATAAAAATTTCATTTATAAAGATCACCAGTCGTTCCAAGAATAGTTAATGACAGTGAGTCACTCAAAGAGAAATGTCAGTTACTACAACATGAAAAATATGCCTTATTTATGATTACAACTACCATGAAATAAGGTCCGAAGCACCCGATTGATTACTTTCTGAATGAAAAATAAATAAAACTGGGCATCGATGTTGAGACATTATAAATTTTAGACCACAGAGCAATGTGATTCTATCAAAACTAAAGATTAAACA
Source organism: Schistosoma rodhaini (assembly GCA_944470415.2). Taxonomy (NCBI): domain Eukaryota; kingdom Metazoa; phylum Platyhelminthes; class Trematoda; order Strigeidida; family Schistosomatidae; genus Schistosoma; species Schistosoma rodhaini. The sequence continues at coordinate 12,128,963 of OX104037.1, forward strand.
ATATGATTTAGTTATTATCAGATAATTAGTTAGATCTCACCGATTTTATTGAATTATTGGCCGGTATCTTGAATTATGAGGACACATTTGTTTTTTGTTTTTGATAAGGACATTGAATGCAAATCTAAGAATATGAATAGACCTACGCGACGGAGGTCACAGCTGTAAAACAATTTATTAGGAAATAAATGTTTTCTGTATTTGTCGTAAGAACATCCGTTAATTTTTTTATTGAAAGAAATGGATATGTGTTAACATTCTGTTGTTAGTGAATCGTTAAAATAATATCACTAAATTGTTTAATTATTATTTGAAAAGTTTATGCGTAAATTAGCTTCCTCAAAACATTACGCCTAAATTTATTAAAAGCACAATCATATTATTAGAAAAGATATCAGTTATTGTAACAAAATTATAAATAATATTTTGATAATTAATTTCATCTATGCAAGTGAACTATAAGAGTATATAAGTATAAAAGCAGTTTAATACACTTAATATTTGTTCCATGGTTGGAAGTAGTCACAAGGCAAACCCTAACTTGGAATCCTGAAGGTAAGAAGAAAACAGGAAGGATGAAAAACACACTACGTCCGAAAATGGAAGCAGATATGAAAAGGATCAATAGCAACTGAAAATGATTGCCCAGGACAAAGTTGAATAAAGAATGCTAGTGGGTGGCCTATGCTCCTCAACGAGGGGTAACAGACGTAAGTAAAAGTAAGAAAGTAAGTGGAGGTAGTCAACAGGAGCAACCACGAACTTTGATCTTCGCTGTTTAAAATTTATCATCAAAATGTATTAGTAGTATTAATTTTTCTTTACTTATCTAATTCATTATTTTTCCTACCATGTTAATGAAAATTGTATGAATATAAGAATTTGTGAATTTTCACAAGTTCATATTATTTCGCAATATCATGTTTGTTTTTTAATTTGTTCTATTCATTAACAATATAATGATAGTCAAGGTAACACACCAAATTTTTGACATTTGTATCTAGATTTTTTTCAGTAAACAATCCTCTTCTACTTAAACTCATTTCGTATTGTTTGTTTGAACCTTCCCATTGATGTTTAGGACTGCAACTGGTTAATCAGTGAATTCAAACTTTACCCCATCGCACAAGTAAGTGGCTATCAGGACTCAGTAACTGAGTGAATAACGCGATGACGTTTGAAGCGAAAAGTATTGGATTCGAGTCCCGGAATGAACATCAACTCTGAGATGCAGGTATATCCATCTGACGAGTCCCGAATAGGACGAAACGCGCTTTCTGGATTCCACTGCTATCCACTATCCGTCTTTGCTTACTTTTCGACTTAAAAAAAATATTAATTAATAATTTTTACTTACCCATCATAGCTCCATGGTCCAAATTTCAGAACACATTTTTGTCGGTCAAATGGAAAATATTTAATATCAACAGAACATGTACTTTTAAATATACCCATTGGATTCCAAAGTACACTTCCATCAGAAAAAATTCTTGCATCACACGGTCTTCTTTCATTGAGTCTTTCATCTGCGCTGTAAAATAAATAATACTAAATATATAAGAACTCTCGTCTAAATTAGAGCGAATAGTTTCACAGTATTTGAGCGCCGAGTTGATGTAAGACATTAAATAGGAATAATACTAAAGTTACACATAGCAATCCAAAGAACATTTAATGCACGTAAACTACAATTACTGTTTTCTACACATACCACGATCATTCTGAAGTTGAAAGATAAATTACCTAGACTAGCCACTTCTTCCAATATCTATCAATTTAATTGCTCTTATGAAGCATGTTATATTGGCAAGTGTAGATGCTTTTTTAAAACAATGAAACTTTTAAATTCACTTAGTATTGTTTGTTTGAATCTTCCCATTGATGTTTAGGATTGCAACTGGTCAGTTTCTTATTGGCATATGTGCACAATGTGCATACTGAAATGCAGGTACATTCAGCTGACGAGTCCTGAATAGGAAGAAACGCGCGTCCTGGATTCGACTGCTGGCCACTATCCATCTTCGCTTACAATGAAACTTTTGTTTATCACTTTTATATCTTATTTCATAAAAAAATATGTACGCTAAACAATTTTCAAGATTTCAATTCCTTTTTTAAGTAGTATCTTGATGTAAGAGTTTATCTCATAATCTGTTAAATTGATCATTATATAAACTTAGGAAGTTTAATTAAGTTGTTCACATAATTCATATCACAATTATGCTTTGAATGCAAAGAAAATTTGATATAACTTATTGCTCATCTCAATTTCATAGTAACAATTTATAATGCTAGTTAGACTACTTATATACATGACTGATGGAAAGAATCTAAAATGTGATTATAGTTTGTTATTTGAAAAAAGGCTATGAACTTATAAAATAAATTTATAACATTTATCATTCTGATTAAACAATGTGCTAGTTTATAGTTCATTTAAACCGTTTGAACATTCAATACAAATTCTCTAATGATTATATGTAATGGAACTTAATTCAAAGTTAGTTACTTATTCTAGATAATGTTCAACAGCTGAAAGCACTAAGCAAAGATGGATAGTGGCTAGCAATGGAATCCAAGACGCGCGTTTCGTCCTATTTGAGACTCGTCAACTGGATGTACCTGCATCTCAGAGTTGATGTTCACTTTAGGACTCAAACACAGTACCTTTCGCTTCAAACGCCATCGCATTATCCACTTAGCTACTAGGTATTATGATATTTTATTTGTTTAGCTAGAGATGTATTCACTCCAGTGTTACAAACGTAAACATTAAATAGTGAATAATACAACGGTGAGGAACTATGATACAGTTACCTTACATTCGCATCGTTATTAAATTTATGATCTGTAAACTGATTAAAATTATCTAATAACTGAACTATAATTTACAAGTTAATGACTTTTTATTTGTTTTTTGTGTTTAAATGAACCGAGAAAAAGAAAAGAAATTCTTTTGAATAATTCTGGAACTCTATTTAATTCTATTTAATTATTGAACACAGAATGTGATATAACACATTGTCAGATTACTAAGCTCAATAATTATTGAAGATGGTGGAGTATTCTGTTTTGCTGCTTATTCAACTGATAAATAATTATTTAAATTAATGTAATCAGTTCAATATTATTTAGGAAATAAATTATGAAGTAACTAAAATTAAAAAAGAAAACGTTATTTGAAAAAACCATTTAAATTTACTTGGTATTGTTTGTTTGAATTTTCCCATTCATGCTTAGGATTTCAGTTGATCAATCTGTTATTAGCATATGTGCATACTGTTCACATTGCCTCGATATTGCCTTAATTTGCAAGGATTATAAGCAAAGATCCTAAACATCAATGGGAAGATTCGAATAAACAATACCAAGTGAATTTAAACTGCGCCCCACAAGCAACTGGCTATCAGGATTCAGTAACCAAGTGAATAATGCGACGGCGTTTGAAGAGAACAGTATTGGGTTCGAATCGCAGAGTTAACATCAACACGGAGATGCAGGTAAATCCATCTGACAAGTCCCAAATAGGACGAAACGCGCTTCATGGATTTCACTTCTAGCCACTGTCCATCTTTAAAAAAACATTTACATTTTTGTAGTAAAATTAGTTCAAATATACATCATTCAGTATGAAAATTAACATTGATTGAATCATTGTATTCGGTATTGCATCCAATATACTTAGATTCAATGTAGTAAGAAACATAATGTTTAAAATGGAAAAATGAATACAACAGAAAAAATAATACAATTATCATTTTCGTTAATTTAGTTTAAACTACCAAAGTAAAATGTTTTATGGTATTATTATTCATTCATTTATAGTTATTAGTGATTTTTAAAACTCTTTTTAAGTATTTTAATATTTGAGTTTATGAGTCAATTAAAGCTAGATCATCATAGAAGACCTACTAAACTAAAAGTACCGAACTACCATTTCGTTCTAGTATGGGACCGATAAGCAGTGCGCATCCACAATCCTGAACACGAGAATCGAGCTCAGCACTCCCGATCTCGAACGAACCTCTAGACCACTAAGCGGACATCCACTAGTGTTTATGTTTGACTTCTACTGATCCACAATATTTCATGTCCATCCTTCATTGTCTTCAATGGGTAATTGCCTCACACGTGACATAGCTGGACCATACTGGGACGCCTCAGAAGTAAATGCGCATTTCTGAGGAGTCTCATACTAGGACAAAACGACCATCCAGTGTTTCCAGGTTTTTCATAATGATCTAGTTTTAATCGACTCATGAATTCAACAATGAAAAAAGTACTCCAATATTCACAACAATTTTATTCTTTTTTGATTATTAAACAGTGATTATATTGAAATACATTCATATTTAAAATATACTGATTGAATAAAACAAGTTTATTCAAAAAAAGGTCATAATGACCTCATACATAATTATTGTTAATGATGGTATTAATGTTGAATATTGAGATAAATTTGAAATGAATGCCAACAAACAAACATACATATACTAGTTATTTTGATAAGTAATATCATTTATGATGATAATAAAAGTCTTTATTATTAAATCATAAATAATTTCTATAAATAATGAATAAATAATTTTTAGAATAGTTTCCAATCGTTTCCCCCATTTCTTTTCATTACCATCTGTAATTACTGTGATTATACTTAATTTACTGTACTAAATGGTTAATTAAGTAACAGTTTAACTTTTTTTTTACTGAGCCTTATCATTTAGATAAGAAGTTTAGACTGTTAGTGGGATAAAGTGCAGAAAGAAACATCTTTATTTTATTCATTTAAGATACTATTTAATAAGTTCTTAGAATTACAACATAATTCATTACTCGGTGCCCAATTTTTATCATACTATTCGTTCTACTTCACTTGGTATTGTTTACTTGAATCTTCCCATTGTTATTTAAGACTGTAATTGATCAGTTCGTTATTGACATATGTGCATACTATGCGTATTGTCTCGATATTGGCTATAACGACTCAGTAGCTATGTGGATAATGCGATGACGTTTAAAGCGAACTGTACTGAGTTCGAGTACCAGAATGAATATCAACACTGAAATGCAGATATATCCAGCTGATGAATCTCAAGGAAGAGGAAATGTGCCTCCTGAATTCCATTGCTCGCCACTATCCATCTTTATTTATTCGTTCTAATATTGACGAATATTCGTATAAATTACAAAATTACTGTTTTAAAATATATCATATTCTGACAGAAAAAATTACAATTATTTACGGTATTTGTTCGCTGTTTAGTACATCATCATCATCATCATCAAAGAATTCTAAAAGAAAAACAATGAATCGTTTCTAAAAATACAAAAACATTAGTAATGATCTAAAGTTCAATGAGAAATGAAGGAAAAGTTAATCAGTCTGTAAGAATAAAACATTCACTACACATGGAGTATAAAGTAAACAATTTAATCGATTGATAAAGAAAGAAAGCTAAATGAAAAAAACCCATAAAATTTAAAAACGAAAAGTAAAATAAGTTATGATCATGATTATCATAATGGGAAAATATGTTGTTTAGGTAGTTCATTCTGAAACATATAATTGTGTCCGTAATTTCTGTGTTGTCATAATTATTTGAAGATACATAGCATTGAACTCGAAAAAAAGGTTTCAGGAAGGTGTGTTACAAAATTTGATTGTATTTGAGAATGAGATCTTTTAATATTATATGTCATTCTATGAAAAGTTAAGGCGGATAATTGTTTACAAAATGATTACAAAAAAATTCACTTTTTCACAAGCAATCTAACCCTTATCTTAAGATTTATACGAAAATAGTCTAAATGACGAAACCTTATCTTTACCACATTTTGAAGACTAATATTATTTAAGAAAAATAATTTGAAAAGCGAGATGAATGACAATTGATTGATCACTGGGTGGTGATCAATCTCATGCATATCAGGTCCTTCTTAGTGCTGATCGAATGCTATTGATCGAGTTGCAATGTGGCCACCAGTCTAGGTGGCTCGACACTGCTTGCACTATATATACTGAGGTAAGATGGTGGTTGGAGGTGGTCAACAGGAAACCCTGGACCCTGGTCCTACAGGAGGTTGGTCGCGACCCGAATAGCTCAGTGGCAACGTCTCTGACTGTGAAGCTGAGTGACTCGGAATCGAGGGAGCATCAGTTCCCTCAGGATAACAGGTACACCTTGCTGACGAGTGCCAAGTAGCACGAAACCCGGGTCCAGGGTTTCCTGTTGAACACCTCCAACCACCATCTTACCTCAGTATGTATAGTGCAAGCAGTGTCGAGCCACCCAGACCGTTATACGCGAGATGAATGGAATTTTTAGAACAGTTTGATTTAAGGTATTTAATGGCAGTGATTATTGTGAATACGTAGGTTCTTATCATCGAATTTCACATTATGTAGACGTCAATTTGTATGAAAATACAACCTACTATTTAGTATATATAAATTGCTTATGATAAAGAATAACTTCAACAACGAAATAATTCATACGTAAGAAGCATTAAATACATAACATGACTTAGACTGAGAATTCTAAAAGGTTTTTTCCCTTTTTATTATGATATTAGTAACTAGAAACAGTGTAACCGTGATCAATAATCAACCAATCACAATATTTTAGTTCTATGAGAGGTTAATCGCAGCCCAAGCAACATTATTGTAACGTCTTTAACTATAAATCTGATTAACACAGCTTTGAGTCTTACAAGGAGCATCAGTTCCCTCTAGATTTCAAGTACATCTTCTTGACGAGTGTTAGCTGGCAAAAAATTTAAATTTAACGTTTTCCTAACAACTAAATCTAACTATTAATTATTATCATGTAACTGTAATTTAAAACGACTATATTTACCGGTTACAAACGATTAGATTTGTTATGTGCAACTCTGACAAACATGTAGACCAACCCATATATAGACATAATTTGACTATTTATTAGTGTATTTGTCAGTCAGTCAGCTACAACGTAGGACCAGGCACATGTGTGCATCAGTCCAAGTTGCCATACCTCGTTAGTACAACAAGATGAACACCGGATTCATAGTTATTGTATCTGTATTAGTTAATAGGTCGTAAATATGCAATCGAATTCATTACCCTTTAAATGAGAAACTTGCATTTTTTTTTACCAATTATTGATTATTTTATTGATTTGTTTGGATGATACAAAGCTACAAAAGTTGACAGTAAAATAATATGAATCCATGTTATTTCGTCGATCACAATCATACCTAAATGAATGGAGTATATAGTTAAGATCTACGAAATAATAGTCATAATATTATAAGTTGGTTATTTTAATTAACATATTTTGAAATCTGTCTAAACTATATAGATAAATTCATTGTTTGACTTACTTTAACATAGGAAATATTAGATGGTAGAGAAGATTTGTTGCTCAGGTGGATGATTTTGATGGAGTTTCATTCTCTGAACTGGATGGTTTGGTCTTGGAGCTTTCATTGTTATTTTGGAAAAAACTCCTACTTGAAGTTTTTGCTGATGATGTCGTTCAGAATAATAATGAAAGCTTTATAACCTAACTATCCAGCTCAGAGAACAAAACTTCATCAGCCTAAGTTCAAATAGATTCCTCTAACAGTTTTATTTGTTATAATAAATTCAGTAATTCATAAAAAATATATCCTTAAATATCTTTAAATCAATAGTTTTTTGTACACTAATCCGGATTTATTTTATTTATGGTAAGGGAAGATAATAATTTTAAGATAAAAAGTTTGATAAGGTCATTCATAATGTGATGTGTGCTACTGACGTTGACAGATATAAGTAGCATGTAACATCAATCGAAAGTGAAATGCCTGGAGGCAGAAGGTTAAGAAGATCAAAGAAAAGAGAATGCGAACAAAGAATGATTGGTGTGGAAACGAAAGAAAAATGTATTCTGAAACGATTGATTAATATTTTATAAAAGGAACAGTCAAATTTGAGACTATTGATTGATATTTTTTAAATGAAGAATTTACTGTATGGTTCTTAGATTTTACTAAGTTGCGCTGTAATTTTGTACTCGTGTTCTCGTCCATTAAAGTATCATTATTTGTAAATATTTCTTTTCGGAAAAACACAATTTTCGTAAATTTTCCAAACAACTTATCATAAACGACTAAGTATTGTTTGATTGAATATTCCCATTGATGTTTAGGACTGCAACTTGTCAGTCTCTTATTGGCGTATGGGCATACTGTGCACATTGCCTCGATTTAGCCTTAATTTTTCGCTTATAATGCTTGTGAAATAAGGCAATACACACAGTATGCACATATGCCAATAACAGACTGACCAATTGCAGTTCTACACATTAATGCGAAGATTCAAACAAAAAATATCAAGTGAATTCAAACTTCACCCCATCGCACAAGTAAGTGGGTATCAGGACTCAGAAACTGAGTGAATAATGCGATGGCGTTTGAAGCGAAAGGTACTGTGTTTGAGTCTTAGAGTGAACATCAACTCTGAGATGCAGGTACATCCAGTTGACGAGCCCCGAATAGGACGAAACGCGCTTTCTGGATTCCGCTGATAGCCACTATCCATCTTAGTTTATAACATATCAAAATGTTTTCATACGGTTTAACTAAATAGACACCGCATTAAATTCAATACCATGTATTTGATTACGTTGAACAGTTTTCATCATAGGATCTGTAGAATTGTAACAATATTTCTAATTTACAAGCAATCCACTTTTAAGAATATAAAAACGAATGGGTAGCTTGATACCATTCATTTTATTAGTACAAAAATGTGGTGACTAAAACGTTTCTGGAGGTTTGCTAGGTATGGTTTTGTTGATTTTCACCCTTACCCCCCCCGAACCATCATCGTTCTATTCAGTTGAAATATTAATAATTAACAATCATAGAAAAAAACAGAGTTCTTCATCATTAAAATTAACTAATCGAATATAGAGAAGGTAAAACAGAATTTATACAGTTTAAATGTTACTTATTAAGGTCATTAACAACGAAAAACCCACTTGAGTAATATAGTTAGTAATTAGAAGTTTGATGAAGTGCTTTATTCATTCTGTTTTTCAATTAAGGTCATATTTACATTTATCTAAGTAAATTTTTGTTTATTTATTTATACATATAATGACTTTCATATATATCAACTGAATGACTTCATTTAATTAAGCTTGATGTTTTAGATTAGGCAAAATGCAATTAATTGTTACCCCCCCCAAAAAAAAATAGTTATTTTATTTGACTGTTTATTGTTAATGCTACTTAATTACTTCTACTTATATGAAGTTTGTTCCATTTTGAAAGATGTATTTGAATAGCTTCTGTATTTGTTTTTTTTGCTAATAAGGAATGTTCTTGGGTATATTTATCTTAATGATTTGACAAAAAAATGTTCTGTTCATTGACAGATTAACTTTTTTGTTTAATTAACTCGCAAAAATCTCTCAAACGCGATATTACTGAACATGAGAAATGCTATTTAGTTATGAATGTTAGGCAAACCCTTTCCCTTTTGCTTCTTTTTAGCTTTTATAACAGTTTAAACTAATTAGTTGAAGTTAGACGTTAACATCGTTGGATGCCGGTTCAGTGGTCCAGAGGTTAAGCGTGTAGTGGCCAAACTTCGTGAAACAATCATTCTGATATCTATTATTATATAAATTCCAACGGCATTTGAATTGAGAAGGCAATTAGCGGATAGCATAAATAACTAGGTTACAAGAACATGGGGCAAATTGGAGCACAGAGAATTGTGTATAAGTGTGAGTGTGTATATGGAGGCGAATTTATAGTCAAATCGAATCAAGGAGTCGCTCGACAAGGCAAAGGAAATTCATAGGATTCGAGCACATATATACATGGGAAAGAGAATGATTCATCGAGAGATATTTAAGCTAGAGCGATATGTGCGAAGGCTGTTATGTGATCAAACGTACAGACATGGTAGTGATAATAATAGTACAAAGAAATAGATGAGTATTTACTGTTCCATTAACACCGCCTGTTAAAGAAGTTAATTAAAGGTTTGACAAAAATTAACCATAACCGAAACTAGTCGTAGGAGTGTTGCCATAAGCGTTCACGTGCAGAACCGACGGTCTTGGTTTCGAGTCATTCATGCAGATTCGAGGATGTTCAATGCTCAAAAGTCCCATACTAGAACGAAACAGCCATCCAGTGTTTCTAGGTTTTCAATGGTGGCCTAATACTAGTCGATTCATGATCTCAGTCAAAACTCAACAATCACCATAACCCTATACTAATAAACTGATTGTATTTGAAATGATTTGATCAGGGATTATCCAATTTTCACTGAAAAGAAATGAAATTTTACTGGTAATAAGAACAAAATTATAAACAATGATTTTTAACATTATCGATTGTGACATGAATAGATTCCCGGAAATTCTATTCATTATAATTTGTATATTTTCACATACTGGCAAGTACTAATAACTATCATGGAACTCACTAATTTATTATTTATTTATTTATTCTGAAAATGTTCTTTGCGATTTTTGAATGTTCTTGTTTCTTAATACCATTATATTTGTCAATAGTCTACTAAGATCTAGTAAATCAAGATTGAAAGCTATTATTAGATAAATTATATCACTAATCCCTTTAGCTAAGGTTCAATAGTTCCACGATAGGTTTATTCAGACAATAACTTTTCAATTTTAACAGTTGACTTCATGAGTCAATCTAAGCTAGACAACCATTGAAAACCTGGAAGTGCTGGACGGTCGCTTAGTCCTAGTATGAGATTCTTCAACAGAGCACATTCTCGATCCCGCATGAGGGACTCGTACCCAGGACTTTTGGTCATGTGCGTGAACGCCTAACCTACAGAACTCCAAACTTTTAAATTGTTGATTTTATGACATTGAGAGTAATCGAAAATAGGTTATTGAATCTATTTGTAAGTTATGAAGAAAAGCTTTATTAATTTATACAAATTATTTCTAAGATTATGAAAATTCTGAAAATGTTCCATCGGCTAAAAATGTCATTTGACTAAAACAAGAATAAATAATGTAGTAAAATAACATGAATTCATTATATTCAGAGTTTTCTCATTAGCTGTTTACAACCTAAACATCATAGTATTAATCTTTAAAAGTCAGTGTACATACTTTATATCGTAATATTGGAAGTTATTACGCTTCATACTAAGGTCTAGTAAATGGGATACATTGTTGTGTTCATGTTCCACTGCAAATTTAATATTTCTTTGTGCCATAATGAAATGCTTCAGTAAATGAGAAACATATTGATTAGCACTAAATGTCACAAATTTATTAACAGCATACTAGACGTATGAAGTTATATCAATGATTACTGATTTCATCACATTTTGTTCTAAGTTTTCCTAAACATATCTGGGAGGATCAGATTCAGTGGGCTATCCGTAGTCACTCTGTCAATCCGACAACATAAAACATTATCAAATTGAAATTGCATTTCTTCAGTACGCATTATTAGAAGCTGTTTAAATTAATCTTTTGGTAAGAGGAATAGGTCAGAGTGTTGGCATATTATAAAAATCCAGTTAGTCCGATTAATTACGTAATAATGCATCTAACTTAAATTCTTATAACTGGTAAACCTCAGATAAAGCCATATCTACCATTCAATGGGTAGTTTAGTTTCTTATAAGTCAGTTGTTTTCTTCTGCATTTCCATATAATATGTAGTCTGTGACCTAGTGGATATGTGATTCTATGTTCATTGCGAAACTCACTTTCATTTGGTGACGGATCTGATATCAATCTATGATGAACACAACTTTGAAGTAAGCTTTCATGATTTTAATTTTACCTTAGAATATCACATCCCTAGAAGGGTGTTGACGTTTTAAAATTCCATTTCTGAATTTTATAAAATATATTAAATTTACTACATTTTACATATATGTACATTAAATTTAATACATTCAACCATTATATTTCCAATATATGTCGTACTTACTTCCTACACTTAAATGTACAATAAATTTCCCATAAAACTGATGTCAATCACTCTATCCTCACACTTAAGCACAACAATATGTTTTTAAGAATAATGATAATAAAGTAGATTTATCAGTACTGACTTTCTATTTTGACTGACTATTATTCAATAGTAACAATGATTTAATTTTTGTTATCAATTTTGAGTCTTTGATTGACTAATATCATATTTTATCTAGAGACTGTCTAATGAATGTATATCAAGCAAAACTATTCTTAAGTCAATCTATTCCTGAAATATAAAACTATGTGGTTGTTAGGAAACAGTTGTAAAATTTTGTACTCAGTGACTATTTACCTAAATCAAATTACTATAACTGTCTTAGAATAACTAATTATTCATGGTATCTATAATTGCCAATATCCATCTTTGCTTACAATGCTTGTGAAATAAGGCTATATTGAGGCAACACGCACAGTATGCACATATGCTAATAAGAGACTGACCAGTTGCATTCCTAGACATCAATGAGAAGATTCGAACAAACAATACCAAGTGAATTTAATTCGATAAAGTTTCAAAGGAAAAGAAACTGTTCATGACAATATTTTAAAGCATATATATTAATCATAATCATCAATCCTTATTCATAACCCATGATAATACTGATTTCCTTGTGGATATTTCCACGAAACAAATAAACTTGGTTTGAATTCCTGAATATCCGACATTTGTAACAGTTATTATCTAAGGTTCATTGTAGTTCTGATCTAGCTGATTTATTGAGGAGCTACCATTCTTATTATGAATAATTTCATCACTGTATATTACAAATAAAAGTAATTGCTAAGTGTATTGACTAGAATCACAACGAAAGCTCATAGTTAGGTCAGCCAGTCCAAAAAACATGATGATATCGAAATTACCTCCGTTGTTTATCTCTATAGATATAAATTAATGAATCTCAAAACACTAATAAACATGGTACATCGTATAGACCGATCCGAGTTTAGTGTACAACAGGTTATCTTTTATCCAACACACCTATGCATTGAAGAAAAAATTTTTTATTAGCTCAGTATCGAAGACTTTCCATGTTTGTTTTTTTGTAAACATTTTAAAGGTGAACGATAAAGAATGAAACTTTGTAAGGCAAAACTCAAATATCTTCATGCTTAAAGAATTATTTAAATCCATAAATCCCATCCCACATCTTATGTAATTTATTCTTAGATTGAAACAATTATACAAGTATTATCAGAAGGGGTTTTGTGGAGATTTAATATTTTCATAGTTGAAAGCGTGAGTCAATTGAAGTTAGACCACCAGGGAAAACTTGGAAGCACTGGACGGCCGTTTCGTCCTATTGTGGGACTTTTCGGCCGTCCAGTGCTTCCAAGTTTTCCCTTGTGGTCTAACTTCAATTGACTCACGCTTTCAATTATACAATTGATTATCACCTTGAAAAACTTTCAAAATGAAATTTTACGCTGCTCATTAGGCATTTTTTTAAAAATTTTATATTGAAACATTTGAAGCGTCATATAGTGTGAAATCACCAATAATAAAGTTAACGACTTAAGTAATGACATTGAAGCTTATCCAAAACATGATTTATTGAAGTTAATTAAATAGAAACTATTCATAGTAGTAGGTAAATATCAGGTCAAGCAAAATAAACTATACAATGATATTTATATGTTAGTTACATCTAATTGCCAGTTTAGAATAAATTGCTCTTTATATGTCAACTATGAAAATACTGAAATCTTCACAAAACCCCTTCTGCTTTTTATGTAGTCAAATAGTAATATCACTGGGAATTTCAAAGAATTAATTTTTTAAAAAAGGTTCGTCAGTATCGTTTTCATTTGGCTCAATCACCAATATATGTAAATACATATATTACTTCAGTGTAATAAAGGATTCAATACAAAAATAATTAACTCTTTAGGTATGTTGTAATTTAGAATGATAATATCAAATTATATAACTATTCATTTAAATTCATTGACCGTACATTAGTTGTACTAATTCTTTATATATCCTAAGGGTATCAGCGGCTTTAGTGAAACGGAAAAAACAAACTTCATCAATTTATCTTCTTGTTACTATGATGATTTGAAAATAAAGTAATTGAATATTCAATTGATTAAGTCTTATTGGTAAGTTAATCATATAAATTTCTGATTTGTTTTCTTAGTGTACTTAATTTAATTGTTATGTAGTTCTTAGTCTATTTCAAAATGTATTTGACATTTGTTAAAATCAAACTACATTTTTTATTCATTTACATGAGAGTTGAAGGCTCTGAGGTTTGACAACAGGTTTACGAATCACTTTAGAAAATTTTAAGGTGTCGACCTGATGTCCACTATTCATTGCGTTGTTTAAATTAGTTTAATATATTATTTGAAAGATCTTCGTAACATGCCTAGAAAATGTAAGATATGACTCCTTTTCTGTTTGGCCTATGTGGCTGTTTTGGCGGGTACATATTAATTTATAGATACAGTTGGGAGTAACATGAAAGGAAGACTTTTTGATCTTTGACTGAACTATTGGACATGTTGTTTAATACAAGATCAACACTTTGGCGGCTAAGTAAGTTCTGGCTAATCCTGAGTTAAACCTCATGATGATTTTGATTATGACTTCATCACTTTTGAAGTTGGAATTTATAAACATTGGCTTTTACTGACTGCTGCCATATTCTTTTTATTGTCTTTAGTTTTTTACATTTCTTAATGAATGCTTGCAGTTAGCAGTTATCATTTTGTAAATTTTCTACGTTTATCAATTCCTCCCCCAGTTTGTCAGTGGTACATATCCATTTTTCTCCATAATAGTGTTGTGATTAATTCTTTCTTGTGACTGTACTAAAATTACTGAAATTCAAATAAAAACCGTTCCAAGAACTTTTTCGGTAGACCAGACATTAAAATGTCCCATCTGCTCTTCGTTATGCGGCAATTTAAAGAAAGTGAACTGGTTCTTTTCGTTTCCATATAAAATTGCATGTTATAACTAGACTTTATGAAGAGTTTCAAGAGGTGGATTGCATTCTATCAACCTTTGCAAACTATAAACTTTATATATTTAACTACAGTAGTACTAAACGAAATGAGTTTCTCAAATATATATATATATATATATATATATATATATACCTGCTTAAGCAATGATCTTTTTGAGTATATCTACATTTAACTAATAATGACATATATATATAATTGTTAGTGACTTCATTGTAATTGAACAGTTTCCATAACCTAATGCTGAAATATTTATTTACTTGATCAGTACTTATCTATTCATTCCTCTCCCTTCCTGTACTTAATGGTCACGTCATCATTTAAATTAATTTAACATGCCTTTTAAAGACTATACACTGTCCGAAAATGTCATGATGACAGTTATTCTGTTAATTTGTATTCTAATTGTAGAAATAATTGCACAGATAAAAATTACATTTAAAATCATATTTTACAAAGAATAAACCATGTCATGTTACACCAAGATTTCTAAGATTTATGGTTAATAATTATTAAATCACCTAAAAAAAAATTACTTACTAATTGTAAAGTGAAATGTCAGGTATCCATAGATATTCTACAGGTATAGTTACTGAATCAATACCACCATATTCATTTGGATTCCATATTAAATTATGATCTGTCCATTTCTAATTTGTTTAATATTAAAAAAGGAAAAAAGAAAATATTTAAATGAATATTATTTTCTTATTAAAAATTGTTTAAAATGTTATTTCATAAGAAGGTATTACATGATTCAAATTTAGTTTGCCAGTTAATATTTGGCCTTATACTCTTGAGCTTAGTGATAACAGAAAAGTATGATAAACATGTAAGAAATCGACACAATAAATTCAATTAGTATTGTTTGTTCGAATCTTCCCATCGATGTGTTAAGACTGTAACTAGTCAGTCTCTAATTGGCATATGTGCATACTGTGCGTATTGCCTCGATAAGGCCTTAATTCACAAGCATTATAAGCAAAGATGGATAGTGGCTAGCAGTGGAATCCAGGACGCGCGTGAACATCAACTCTGAGATGCAGGTACATCCAATCTGCACCATGGTTGTTGAATATACAAAATTCAACTTTTAAATGAATCTAAACGTTACTTTTAGGTATAAAAAATAACTCATCTCTTCATGAAATAAACATTTTGTTCAAATAAGAATTAATACCTCATTATAATCAGTATTAGAATGAAAGAAGAATATTTATACATTTAATTGATATAACACACCCGATTGTACAATGAGATAATTATCAAAAAATCAGTGAAAAATATCATTGTTACTAAGCGAGTGAATTATGTTGTTACTGATATTTACTACTGAATCTTGATCAGTCATGATTGGTATATGTGCACAAACAGGGTGGATGACATTCTTATGTACATGTTAATTGATCAGAATTCAATCTTGAATATAAAAAGAAAGTTATCTTAAACTCTTACTAATAATGAATTCACTTAGTATTGTTTGTTTGGATCTTCCCATCGATGTGTTTAGGACTGCAACTGGTCAGTCTCTAATTGGCATATGTGCATACTGTGCGTATTGCCTCGATATACCTTAATTTGAAGCGAGGGTACTGGGTTCGAGTTTCAGAGTGAACATCAACTCTGAGGTGCAGGTACATCCAGCTGACGAGTCCCAAATAGGACGAAACGCGCGTCCTGGATTCCACTGCTAGCCACTATCCATCTCTTCTTACTAATAATGTTACCAACATCATATTCGTTGAAGTTATTAGCGTTACGAATAAAGTAACTTAGTAGATAATTCATTAGTGTTTAAAAGGAACGATATTAGATTCAAGTCCTAATGCGGTTACCGAAATTGTTATTTAGATACATCTAACTAATCAATCTCAAATGGGATGAAGTCCGCTTCCTGGAATCTTCTGCTAGACACAATCTTTCTGTCCTAAATAAATCAATGATCAGTGATATTTTACTTAATCATACTTACTTACTTACGCCTGTTACCCTCATCGAGGAGCATAGGCTGCTCACCAGCATTCTCCATCCAACTCTGTCCTGAGCCTTCCTTTCCAGTTCTTTCCAGTTACTATTCAGCCTTTTCATATCGGCTTCTATTTCCCGGCGTAGTGTGTTCTTTGGCCTTCCTCTTTTCCGCTTCCCTTCCGGATTCCAAGTTAGGGATTGAGTCGTGATGCACATTGGTGATTTTCTTTAATGTATGTCCAATCCACTTCCAACGTCTTTTCCTAATTTCCTTTTCAGCTGGAAGCTGGTTTGTCCTCTCCCATAAAACGCCGTTGCTGATAGTATCCGGCCAATGGATGTTGAATATTTTGCGCAGACAACTGTTTATAAATACTTGTACCTTCCTGATGATGGTCGTAATAGTTCTCCATGTTTCAGCTCCATACAGTAGGACTGTTTTGACGTTCGTATTAAAGATTCTGATCTTGAAATTGATTGAGAGTTGTTTTGAGTTCCATATGTTCTTCAATTGTAGAAATGTTGTCCTTGCTTTGCCAATCCTCGCCTTTACATCTGCATCCGATCCTTCTTGTTTATCAACGATGCTGCCCAGGTACTTGAATGTTTCCACCTCTTCCAGAGTTTCGCCGTCAAGTGTGATCGGGTTGGTGTTCTCCGTGTTGCATTTGAGAATCTTGCTTTTTCCTTTGTGAATGTGGAGGCCTATCGATGCGGAGGCTGCTGCTACATTTGCTGTCTTCATCTGCATTTGTTCGTGTGTATGAGAGAGGAGGGCTAGGTCATCTGCGAAGTCCAAATCATCTAATTGATTCTGAGAAGTCCACTGTATTCCATATTTCCCGTCAGTTGTCGAATTCTTCATAATCCAGTCAATCACTAGAAGGAAGAGGAATGGGGAGAGTAGACAGCCTTGTCTGACTCCGGTCCTTACTGGAAATGGGTCTGTCAGCTGTCCTCCATGCACCACTTTGCACTGTAGTCCATCGTATGAGTTTTGGATAATGTTGACAATGTTTTCAGGAACTCCATAGTGCCGAAGAAGTTTCCATAATGTTCTCCTGTCCACGCTGTCAAACGCCTTCTCGTAGTCAATAAAGTTGACGTATAGTGATGAGTTCCACTCAACTGATTGTTCAACGATGATCCGTAGTGTCGCAATCTGGTCTGTGCACGACCGATCCTTACGGAATCCAGCCTGATGATCCCTAAGTTCGGCGTCTACTGCGTCTTTCATCCGATTCAGCAGCACTCTGTTAAAGACTTTTTCTGGTACTGATAACAAACTGATGCCTCTGTAGTTCTCGCATTTGCTCAGATCTCCTTTCTTTGGTATCTTGATGAGATATCCTTCTTTCCAGTCCGTTGGCACTTGTTCCTCTTCCCAAATCTTTTTGAATCGAAGGTGAAGCATGTTTGCAGTTATTTCAATGTCTGACTTCAGTGCTTCTGCTGGTATATTGTCAGGTCCTGCCGCCTTCCCACTTTTGATTTGTCCGATGGCCATCTTGACTTCTTCGATCGTTGGTGGAGTGACATCTATTGGAAGGTCAGTGTGTGCTGCTTCGATTCAATGGGGCTGGTCTTTTCAGCAGTTCCTCGAAGTATTCTGCCCATCTTTTCTTCTGTTCTTGAATCTCAGTGCTTCTTTTATCCCTTTCCAGTTGTCCTCCAAAGTAGTTTCTTGTTCATTCAGTAGATCCTGTAGAGCCTGGAACCTATTTTTGAGAGTTATCTTGAATTCATTGAGCTTGTCAATATCTCGAAGGAAGGCTGTATTGAACCTTTGTAGTGCTGTTTGTCCAGTTGTCCAGTGTTTCTTTAGCTTCAGTCTCATCTTGGCCACAACCAGGTGGTGATCTGAGGCTATGTCAGCTCCTCTCCGGGTTCTCACATCTTCCATTGATATTCGGAATTTTTTATTGATACAGATGTGATCTATCTGGTTCTCTGTGGTGTGGTCCGATGAGATCCATGTAGCCTTGTGTATGCGCTTGTGTGGGAACTAATTTGTGGAAACTAATTTGTAATAAGTTTCCACTTTTTATGCTCGAACCGCCTGTTTCGATTTTTGAAAAAAATATCTGTTATGCCAGTACATCGCGTTCTTACTCCAGAGGCATTTACTGATCATGACTTTTGTGTTGTAATTTCAGATCGCTCCTGCTTCCAAAGGAACGCTAATATATAACTGTTAGGATGGTTTGTTGGCAAACTCAAGGAAACATCTAGAAGCTCAGAAAGAGTTGAAGACATTCCATTCAATCACCGCTGGAGGAACATTCTAAAATGTCGACGTGTAGCTCTCTTATTGGTTGAATATGTGCCTATTGGCGATTCGAAATGATGATGATGACTACAAATACATGAGATTTTTGTACTATATTTGACACTGTTTTGGGAATAACATTCGTACTTACTAGTCTTCTGTCTTCTCATTTTGTGACTTGGGTGTGTTCTAGCGTTTGAGTGCTCAAGTATTATGCGACATACTAAGAATCTAAGCTCAAGATATAACAATAACATCCTACAATAATTATTCAAAAATATATATCTATCGGTTAATGCTCTGGCGCGAGACTAGTAGATCCTGGGTTCGAATCTTGCGAGTGGGGAATCGTGGATGCGCACTGCTGAGGAGTCTCACAATAGGACGAAACGGCCGTCCAGTGCTTCCAGGTTTTCCTTGATGTTCTAGCTTCAATTGACTCATGATTTTAATTTTGGAAATACTGAAATCTCTACAAAACGTTTTCTGATAAATAAATATTATTTCACTTACATATAATGAACGTACACTTGTTGTTAAAATTTGATCCATTTCATCTAAATCTAATATTTGTAATAATTCTAAACCAAATTCAACTGTAATTTGTTGTGTAATTTGTGTATTTGTTACATAAATTTTAGGTGTTAAATTATCAACAACTGGTCTTGATTGTTTTTCATAATCATATAATAAATCTTTAATTAAACGTTTTTCAGCCCAATCTGTTGTAATTTGATTTTGTTTAAATTCCCAATTTAAATTTAAATTTGAATAGGATGAATCAATTTTGTTTAAATGATTATTTGTATTATTAATTAATGATAATTTATAGAAAGATCTAGAATATTGTTGATTGATTGTTCTATTTGAATAATTTGAAATTATTGATTTATTATTATAAATTGAATTGATCCATTGATTATTTGAATCAATTTTTTCAATATAAAATAGAATATAAAAATAAATGATGAATTGAAATGGCATGTTTATTGATTTATTGATTTTTTTGTTTGTTCTTTTTTTTTCTTTATTTATGCACAAATTTGAGATGGTGGAGAAGATTTGTTGCTCAGGTAGGTGATTTTGATGTGGCAGCTCAGAAAACAAACCTACATCACAGAATATGCACAAATTTGTTTATTTTTTTGTTGTTTTTGTGTTTTTTTTATTTGTTTATAAATTTGTTTATTCATAATAATAATTTGTGATCTAAAATTAAAAGTAAAACGATAAATCAAAGAAAACAATAACATGTTTTTGGTGTATATAATGTAATAATAATAATAATGATATAAATTCTATGATTACATCATGAAAAAAGGGCAAAATTATACTTTATTACTTTTGATCAAAATTTGAAAAATTGAGTAATTTAGTAAATTAAATTAAGACTGATAGGTCCTGAGTTCGAATCTCACAGGGTGGGATCGTGGATGTGCAATGCTGAGGAGTCCCACAATAGGAAGAAACGGCCATCCAATACTTCCAGGTTTTCCATGGTAGTCTAGCTTTAATTGATTCATGATATCAACTACTAAAATTAAATTAAATTTATTCATTTTATTTATAGATGTTTTTGTTTTGTTTTATGTGATGACAAAATTGTTTTGAAAAGATCCATCTACAGAAAAGAAATATAGGATGATTAGTAAGACATTTTTTGTTTGGTCACAATATGGTTAGAAAGAATATTTTTATTTACGCTTAACAATATTTAACGTATTATGCCCGTAGTAAAGATTTTAGTGATGAAGAAGTAAACGTTCTAAGGGATTTCTATTTCAAAACGGCCATTTTAGTTGCTTCGTTGATAGAAATTTGACGAGAATGGGTAACTAATAATCAATCAGTTAGGATTTTAGGAATTATCTTCACATGAATTCTGAGTTGCTAAAGCAACGTATGTACTCAGAAATCACCAATCTGAAATGATGAGTATGTTTTTTTAAATTTCTAACATCCTACAGATATTTATAAACTTCATACCAGCTTTTTCATCTGGTTACGCGTATAAGCATCTATCAATTCACCTACTCCTTGAAAAAAGTTGTGTTTTGCCTCTTATATCAAACATTTATACAAGACCGTGTTCCACAACAGCTTTTAAATGTTAAAGGTTTGTGGGCGACATTTCGATCCTTGAAGATTTGACCGAATCTTTTCATGAAATAGACATGCATTTCAATTTTTAGGAATATTTATTATGATTCATTGAAATCTTTTCATGTTTTTTTTTCATTACTAACCTTTTAAAGAAGCAGAAACATTGTAGAAAAATGAGTATGTTTTATCTAATTGTTTACTCAATTCCCAAACTTTCATCATTTGTATATCTTTTACTTTAATACCTTCAGTGAAATCTATCCTTCTTTATATTATTTTTCATACTACTCTATTTTACCACTCTTAATGATTTCCGGTATTATTTAGCATCATTCAGTAAATACTTCAGTATTTAAACAATGAGACAGAAATTCTTTTAAATAGATTACTTTATATTTACAATATCATATGCTCAGTAGTGACTGGCTCCATGAGGTATTTCCTGGAGTTCTAGTGAAAAGCAGTAACCAGTGGAGTTCAACCAAGTCTGTTGTAGAGATATCAACTCACTGAAGACAATTGGTGAACGGTTGCTCAACTTCGTGGATTGGTTGAAGTTAGACATTAACACCGTTGGATGCCGACCGGCTCAGTAGTATATCAGTTAAGTACGCTGGCGCGAGACTGGTAGATTCTGGGTTCGAATCTCGCGAGTGCTGGATCTCGGATGCGCACTGCTGAGGAGTCACACAATAGGAAGAAACGGTCGTCCAGTGCTTCGAAGTTTTCCCTGGTCGTCTAGCTTCAATTGACTCATGATTTTAAGTATCATTTTAAAAATATCATACGTCATTATTCTATTAAATTCACGCATTTTTGTTAGTTATAAATATATATTTCAGACTATATGGATATTACATTGTTATCATTTGCGTTATATAATTCATTAATTAAATCATTCGTTGTTATTATCGAGATCATATCGTGATCATTTATTATTCATCTTTAAAATGTAAATACTAATAATCATGTATCTTCCTGATTAATCAGTCAAAAGAACATTTCATCATCCAGTTTCTTCCTTTATATCAATGGAAATTATGAAATATTATTAGTATTTTGTTTAAACTAAAGAAAAGCAGTAAAACATTTCATAGATCGTTTATGATAGTCAACAGAAAACCATAGACCTAGGTTTCATGCTGTATAGAACTCTTTAAATGGGTGCACCTATTATCTTAAAGAAAATGGTACTCATTGGTGGATTCAACAAAGCTTCACTAAACTTCACAGTCTCAAAAGTTACCACTGAGCTAGTCAAGCAGCGACTTTTCTGTTTTAAAACTGGGATATTTTACAGTTAATGAGTCACTTCTCAGTTATCAATCACTGGTAAATATAAAACCTTTACGAAAAACAGGATGAATTTTAAAATGTGTGCTACATTGTGTTTCGGATACGTGTTTTAGTTATTTTCAGTAGTCTATACGTTAAAATAAAGCGAGAAAATGTTTATTAACGAAAAAATTAGTCTGTAAGATACTGTTATGAAACAAGCGGTATTATATAATTATTGAGGAAATACTTTCAGTCTTAAGTTTTTAAATCAATCCGTCTAGTTTAATTCAGATCCTATCAACCTAATCCCAAGGTTTTTTTTATATAAAATGATAGATTACTCGAATTATATAGAAACAAAAACCTGTTGTGAACATTTCGAGCAGCAAAATAAGTGTGGGGAACGAGAACACAAGTAGAGAAATTTCAGTGGAACATCTTAGTAAAATATGAGAATCATACAGTAAATACTTATTTACAAAATATCAGTCAATTGTCTCAAACTTTACTTTTTCTTCTACAAAATGTCATTCAGTTGTCTCAGACTTTATTGTTTCTACATTTCCATACCAATTGTTTTCTGTTCCTGTTCTTTCCTCTTCGATCTTCTTGAGCTTCTGCTGACAGATATTTTATCGTTAACTATTGTTATATACTACTTATGTTGATATAAGTAGCACACACCACAATAGTTTTTGTCAATTTTGTAGTTGAACCGAAAGTGAAATAAATCTTTTATTAAGTTCTTAAATAAACAAACAACAAATTTAAACAAAATATTTTATACCCGATAGTCAGTATGCAAGATTTATTTATTTTTAAACATAAAACATTTATTATATATAAAGATGGACAGTGGCTAGCAGTAAAATCCAGGACGCGTGTCTCATCCTATTTGGGACTCGTCAGCTGGATATACCTACATCTCAGAGTTTATGTTCACTTTAGGACTCGCTTCAAACGCCATCACGTCATCCCCTCAGCTACTGAATCCTGATAGCCACATCAATGGTAAGATTCAAACAGACAATACCAAGTGAATAAAACATTTATATTTTGTTAAATAAGTCGGATAATGATGAATACAATTTAAAACAGCACAACTTTTTTATTCGGAAAATTACTAGTTACAAATTATTTAAATATATTAGACAATTAGTCAATTAAGTGTTGTAAACCTTATAATTCACGCGAACATAATGCAATCTTAAGGACGGTATGAGTGTATACTTTATTTATATTGTATGTCTGTAAAGTAGTAAGTAAGTGTTAATAATTCTAAGTGAATTGAAAATTTAGGTTAACAATAACAATGTAACGTGTTTTCACTATGACTTAGCTTTAAACCAGCAAGGTCACATTCATGTTATTGAAGTAAACACTGTCATCACTATGAGGATTTGTGGAGACTGTAGTATTTCAATAACAGAATTCGGTATTTAATCTAAGCTAGGCCATCATTGGAAACCGGAAGCAATGGATTAAGGTTTCGCCCCAATATGGGGCTCCTCAGCAGTGCGCATCCACGATGCTGCACGCGGTAGATGAACTCGGGACTTTCGGTCTTGCGCTCGAACGCTTAACCTCCAAACCACTGAGTGGGCATTCGGCGGTATTAATTTCTAACTTCAGTCAATCCATAATCTTGCACAAACACTCATCCATTGTCTGGGTTCGTGGATGCACACTTCCGAAGGGTCGCACACTAGGACAAAATGGCTGTCCAGTGCTTCAAGGTTTTCACTGGTGGTCTAGCCCAGATTGATTCATGAATTCAACTGTTAAACCTCAACAATCAACAAAATATCTCCGATATCATATACATTGGTCAAGCAACAATTTTAATGATGAAAAGATTTAGAAATTCATTAAAATTCTTTCTTTTTTGTTATGATAATATAAATTTTGAATGATCAACAAATTTGTATTACAGTATTTTTATTTATATACTGTGCAACTCATTTGTATTTTTCTCATAACTCATATTGCTGAAGCAAAGATAATCGGTTAAAGCCTCCTGTAGCTCCTCCGGGGGCTACTGCCGGTTCCTAGCCCAGATAAAGGAGGTGGATTGGGTATAGGATCAGCGACCCCATCCCGTAGAAAATTAACTCGCTTAAAAAAACGCTAACCAGAAAAAATTATTCAAAACATTTAAACTCTGCCCTGGGAGTTGAAGGAAGAATTATGACGCCTCATGATGAAAGCCGAGTTCCTTCGGAAGTCGCTAGGCCGATGCTCCTTCTTAAAAGCAAAGTCGATTAACATTTGTGTTACACTCTCTTTTCAGTTCACATTCCATAAATACACTGATGATAAATATGGTAGATTTTCTTGAACAAACTAAAGAAACGTTCTGCTATCGTTAAAAGTAACCTTCATAGTATCATCAGTAATTAGAAAAATACTAATACAAAAGTATTTAAAATTAGCTGATGTAAAATATTATTCATATCATGAATAAGATTGCACATGTTTATATTTCAGTCGATCGGTCAGTAATAAACAACTTGCAATCTGGTCTACATGTGTATCGCTCGACTTTTCTAAACCTCTCAGTGACGATTTTACAGTGTTAATCTAATACCATATGTAATTGCAATTTTACTATCAGAAATTTCAAACTCTATCAGTTAGGAACTGAGTACAAATTATTAGGACGTCGCATACTAGGTAAAAAATTTCTGTTCAGAATTGGTTTTCATAGTACCCTGACTGAACTCAATGTGTCAAGAATATCACGTACAAAGGGCATTAATTCCCACAAGACTTATTCAATAAAACAAATTAAAATTGGTTATAACTGGCTGTACACTCAGTCAACTGAATATTTTCGAGAAATCATTTTGTTAATGATAGTAATGATAAAGCAATATATTGATTCATCTAAGCGGCATCGTTACCATACTTTAAACCAAAACATGCTTATATCTACGATCTACAAGACATTAGAACATACACAATTAATGCTGTTGTGTTCTTCTAGCTAAATTGCTTAATTGCTGCCCTTCTATTATCATTCTAGACAACAACATTAACGTCCACTTCATGTAGAAGTGGATTACCTACTTATTTTACAAGTGTTAAATCAATTTCATATGGTGACTTTGTTTGTGGTTGGTTGTTTTGTTGTTGTCGATTGTCCTTGGGTTCATGACTACTTTTTCTGTTTGTCGCTGAAGATCAGGTTTCCATTATTTAGATATTAGCTTAGTTTCAAGAAGTTTTTCATTATGAACTAACAAGATCGGAAGGATGAATCTAAATCAAAAAAGCAGTAAACAGATGTTTGATTGTATTTATTTAACTCTTCAAAATAAAAAAGACACTCAGAGGATACCATTGAGCTACAATCTAACCATCCATATTTTTCAACTTTAATGTGAAAGTCATATGTTTGGTACCATGCAGAATGATGCACATGCATTATTGATGAGTTTTTGTCTAAGATTTTTGATGTTATGCTATATAAGTTTGCTTATTAAGAAATACCATTTTCAAACAAGACAAGATCAGTTTAAATTCATTTAGTATTGTTTGTTTGAATCTTCCCATCGATGTGTTAGGACTGCAACTGGTCAGTTTCTTATTGGTATATGTGCATACTATGTACATTGCCTCGATATAGCCTAAATTCACAAGCATTATAAGCAGAGATGGATAATGGCTGGCAGTGGAATCCAAGACACCATCAATGGGAAGATTCAAACAAACAATACAAAGTGAATTTAAACTTCACCCCATTGCACAAGTAAGCGGTTATCAGGACTCAGTAACTGAGTGGATAACGCGATGGCGTTTGAAGCGAAAGTTACTGTGTTCGAATCCTAGAGTGAACATCAACTCTGAGATACAGGTACATTCAACTGACGAGTCCCAAATAGGACGAAATGTGCGTCAAACTGGATTCTACTGCTAAACCACCAACCATTTTTACTTAAGATCAGTTTATTTTTAAAATTAACTTAGTTTCCATTTCACTATTGTTCAATAATTTGTTGACCGAATTCTATATTATTCTTAGTATAAATTTATACCTTATACCTTTTTTCCTTTTATAGATAAGTAAATTTTTTTTCGATCATTTACAAGATCTCACAAATATGTTTTTTTTTTCTTTTTCGTTTTAAAGAAACTAACTGTAGAATTTTCTTTCATGATGATCTTTATCTATTACCCGACAAAACCGGAAACACTTTGAAAATTGAAAAAAAAATAATAAAGAAAAGAATTTTTAACCATTGACCTAAATAGTTTGTATTAGACATTAAAAGATACTTTTTTTTATTATTCATTTATAAAATTATTTGATGTTAAGTATTGAAGTGAAGTTTAGAAAGATGAATAGGCACGAATAAAAAAAAATTGGTTTCCTAATCGGTTACAATCGATCTGATCAGTTTTAAATCTATTTGGTGAATAAACTTGTTCAACACATATTATTGATTGTTATTGAATATTGAATATTCTTTGTTAAGTATAAATGAAACACTAAGTTCAGTACAATACCTACCAATCATTTTGTCTAATTATCGTGGTTTATATTTTTCGTCAACTTTGATCAATCTATGGTATTATTATCATTGTTATTGAATGTTACTAGTAGACAGTTGATTTACTCTTAACTTCATTAGCTACAATAGTAATAGATTCAAATTAAAATATCAAGGAGTTCACCTTATAATTAGTCACTATTCAACAAAATTAAATCTCAAACAAAGATACATTATCAATGAACAGTTTAATTTAATGAAATAGAATGGCCATACAAAAAACCGATATTGCTTCCAGCCGACGAGTCACAAATAGGGAGAAACGCATTTCCTCGATTTCACTGATGACCACTATCCATCTTTGCTTATAATGCTTGTGAATTAAGGCAATATCGAGGTAATTTGCACTGTATGTACATATGCCTATAAGAGACGGATCAATTGCAGTTTTATACATCAATCAATGGGAAGATTCAAGTAAACAATACCAACTGTATTGTTTCATATAGTTTCAGCCAAACTGTTGACTTCATTTTTGTCTACTATATGAACATCAAAGGCATCAACATAGCTTGTGACATTACAATAAAACTAATTCTATAAAAACTAATTTCATAATCAAAATAACTAAATTTCAAAACTAGAAAATTAAGTTCTTAAAAAATCACAAAATACATGTGACTATGAAAGGTACTTCAGTGTAAAAGTTAACCACTTTTATAATATACTGTGTTCATGGTCATTATTATTATTTAATAGTTGAATTCATGAATCCATTGAAGCTAGACTACCATGAAAAACTTATAAGCATTAGAAAACTATCTTGTCTTATTACGGGACTCCTCATCAGTGAGCATCTATAATCTTGCTCATGGAATCCGAATGTAGGACCTCGATCTCACACTCGAACGCTCAACCTCTAAACCACTGAGTCGGTATTCAGTGGACTCAATATCTAACTACAACCTATTCACGAAATTGTTATCATTATTGTTATTGTTCAGAAAGGGTTTTGTGCATATTTCAGTATTTTTCATAGTTGAAATCATGAATCATTTGAAGCTAGACCACCAAGGAAAACCTGGAAACACTGGACGGCCGTTTCGTCCTATTATGGGACTCCTCAGCAGTGCGCATCAACGATCCCTCATCGAGAGATTCGAATCCAGGACCTACCAGTCTCGCGCCAGAGCACTTAAACGATAGACCACTGAGCTGGCCGGCATCTAACGGTGTTAATGTCTAATTTCAACCAATCCACGATGTTTGAGCAACCGTCGACCAATTGTCTTCAGTGAGTTGATATCTCTACAACAGACTTGTTTGAACTCCACTGGTCACTGTTTCCCATTATTATTGTAATTACTGAATAGTATTTTAGTTTCACACACAATATGAATTATTCAATTTTCAATCAAAGAAAAGAAAACGATGTGATGATTCAAAAATTAAATATACAACTCACTTTTTGTTTAAAATTACAAGTTTATTATTATTTTTTTTCACAAGTTAAATATAACAAAATTTGTTTTATCAAATTCAAATTATTCATTATTCAATTTTTTTTTTAAAATTAAAAAACTTGAAATGTTCATTTTTGTTTTATTCTTTTAAATAATCATAATTTTATTTATTATTATAATTTGAAATTCAAAAACAGATCATGATAACATTTAAATCCTTCAATTATTTCTTCTATATTGAATTAAAATAACAAAAACAAAAAGAAATCATTATTCTATTCCTTGTATAGAATTCATCATTTATTATTTAATGTATAGAAATAGGTAATCTTATTTGAATTTACTTGTTAAAATTGTTGAAATTTGAGGGGGGATGGGTTATTTATTATTAAAAAAAAACAACTCTTGAAGACAGAATTATTAGGTGAATGACTTTATGTAGGTACATTGAGAATATTGAGAAATATTATTTACATTAAAAAAATATTTGACCGAATTTGTATGTCTAAGCTACTTTTCAATTGACTAATGAATGATCAGGGATAAAAAAAAGGTTACAAAGTAACCAATGATCTTTTTTCCTCAGTATATATATATATATATATATATATATAATTGGTTCGCTAATAGCTCAAGTCGTCATCTTCAAGATCAGCCCACTTGTTATTAGTAATCCACATTTCTAACATTATTAAACATACAGTGTCACTCATCCATCATTTATTATCTTTGGTGTTACTTAACTCACTCCAGATAATAGAGAAAAAAGAACATGTTTCAATGTATAATAAAGATTATTATAATCAGATGGGAGTTTTGTGGAGATTTAATATTTTCATAGTTGAAAGCGTGAGTCAATTGAAGCTAGACCATCATTGAAAACCTGGAAGCACTGGACGGAATGGTTAATCCGTATAAAATGGTGAAACTAATCAACAACATAAATTGATTGTTCACATTCAACTCCATTGTTACATATTTATTATGTTTGGAGAAAATTTTATACTCAGATATTTATTTATTGTTTCACTTCGCTATCTAGCTACTGTTCTACTACAACCTCTTGATATCAAATACAATTATATAATTCATTTAGTATTGTTTGTTTGAATCTTCTCATCGATGTGTTAGGACTGCAACTGGTCAGTCTCTAATTGACATATGTGCATATTGTGCGTATTGCCTCGATATACCTTAATTCACAAGCATGGTTAGCAGAGATGGATAGTTGCTAGCAGTGGAATCCAGAAAGCGCGTCACTTCGTCCTATTTGGGACTCGTCAGTTGAATGTACCTGTATCTCAGAGTTGATGTTCACTCTAGGACTCGAACCTAGTGCCTTTCGCTTCAAACGCCATCGCGTTATCCACTCAGCTACTGAGTCTTGATAACCACTTACTTGTGCGATGTGGTGAAGTTTAAATTCACTTTGTATTGTTTGTTTGAATCTTCCCAAATAAGACGAAACGCGCGTCTTGGATTCCACTGCTAACCACTATCCATTTCTGCTTACCAATTACATAATTGTTTACTAAAAATATAACACAAATCGGTATTTTTTTTCTAATCAGTAAATGCGATTTCTTCACTTAGTTAATTATCCTTTTTTCTTTCATTTGACAATCACAATCATATAGACTATTCTATTTCTTTACATGAATTGTAAAACAACTTAAATTGATAAAATAATCTTGTAATGTAAAACAAAAAAAGATAGTAACTAGTTTAAATGAAATTCCTCGTCGAATGGACCATTTTGGTTTGTTATAACTTTTAAGTACAAGCTAACTACTTTGTTATTTTATGTTCTTAAGTATACATACTATTATTATTTATATTTTACATATAATAAACACTTTTTTATTGATAGGAAGATTTTATTCATAATGTATTAAACAAGAAGATGAGTAGAGACAACCTAATATATTTGAGCACAGAATTACAGAATATCTCAGTAATATATGAGAACCATATAGTAATTTACAAACTATCAATCAATTGTCTAAATCTTGACTGATCCTTCTACAAATATCAGTTCATCTTCTCTGATTTCATTGTTCATGTATTTTCATATCAATTGAGTTTCATTCTCATTTTTTTTCGTTATCGATCTTAAAACTGAAATACATTCAATGCCCGACCATCGTTATAGCTTACTTATGTGGATATAAGTAGTCCACACCACAATAATATCAAATGATATCTTCATGAATTCATCTATTATAATATTATTCTTTAAAACAATTTAATGTAGAAATAAACTCCGGTGTATTCAATCAACAACTTTAACATGAATATTTGAATTATGTTAAATTATTCTATGCAAAATAATTTTTATCAGTTATAGTCATCTTGAAAAAGATAAGTCTTTTTCTGATTTTTACTTGTTCTTATTTCTTTTACTATCCCAGGTGGTATCGTTTTACTTATTACAGATAAGGGATAACTGTAATTATAATGATTGATGTCTACTTTATAACTTTGAATTTATTTTCAATAATTAATCGAAGTGCCGTTATTGTTTAGGATTGACATGGATTATTAAGTGTTAAACATTATATTTTAATCACAACTTTAATAATACTGATGTAATCGTAGCGCCGTGCTTCGCTATTCGTTCACCCTGATAACCGTTATAATGCCAATCTTAACGGTGCATAAAATCAGAAGGCAAAGAGAAGCGGCAGCTACAGTTAAATTGACAAATGATACAGGCCAGAAAGTTATAAGCATATATGTAAATATCAGCGAGCGAAGTAAAAATGACACATATTGGAGATTTCTGGTGAGCCAACTCGAGAGAGCGAAGCGAAAATAATGCGTATTGGAGGTGGCGGATAAGCCAACTCGAGAGAGACTCAATCAATATTTATGGTCCGACAAAAGAATAAATGACAGACATGTGATAAATAGGATAAGAAGTGTGCGCACACCTACGCTCATATAAAAAATAGTCGGCGTTAATAAGTGAATGAATAACAAAATCAAAACATGACTCGATGAATTGATGAATTGACTTGTCCAGAAGTTAGAATAAGGCATATGTGCTTAGCATATCAACTGATACTACAAAACATTCACTGGAAATAAAAACGATAGAATGCTCTTTAGTAGCATAGTCTGCGATTCTGACACCCAACACAACATTCTTTGGGTAAAATGTTTTTTGTTGATGGTCTCCGTAGAGCTTAAAGTAAACGGCTAATAACGTAGATTACCTTCACTATCCTCTTATCTAGTTTAGATACATTCAATGTCGGTTTTATTTTTATATTTTTAACTACTAGATAATCATCAAGTAGTACGTTTCCTAATGTTAAAAAAGATGAGCGGAAACTGAATATGTACTAAAACCGAAATGAATCAAGAATCTATAATTTACTACTGAATTTTCTGTTCTAAAACTATTACTCTTACACCTAAATCAAGTGTGTTAATAACAAAGTATTTAATATTTTTCAAATATGCACCCCGTTGTACATTCATCAACACAGTCATCATAAAGTTAATGGGTAGAGGATGTGGATAGAAAGCTGTTTATTGAGGTATTTCGTCTATTGATGATCACCATTAATAATTCTATGGAATATTAACACGATAGATAAAACTTATCTTCTGAACTGATAAACGTCTGTTGAAGTACTAAGGTAAATGTAAGAAATATCTAGTATGTGGTGATATTATATGCATTCATATGTTTTCCACTAAATATATTCAAATTATTACAAATGAACTAATATATACCCATTAATTTTCACTCCTAAGAAATTAAAATGTAAACATCAGAAGGCAAAAGTCTATATTTACAGTATTTCAAAAAATTCACTATTACCAATTCATGAATCCAAGAAATATCTTTCAGTTAAGAACAGAAATATTTATACAAAACCGGAAGTGCTTATTCTATGCGGATATGATTAGGATTGGTTAAATTCATTAAATCTTTTAAAAGCCATGTGTTTAGTATTCACTACTATTATATTTATGTAATTTTTCGAATCCTCAATTTTGTTAAGTAGTGAGCAATCATGACTAAATAAATTAACATATTACAGTCTGAAGTTCCAAAACAGTATATTTTGAAGGAGGTCTTTTGTGAAGATTTCAGTATTTTCATAGTTGAAATCATGAATCAATTGAAGCTAGACCACCATGGAAAACCTGGAATCACTGGACAGCCGTTTTGTCCTATTATGGGACTCCTCGGTAGTGCACGTCCACGATCCCGCCTTGCGAGATTCGAACCAAGGAGTTCAACCACGTCTGTTGTGAGATAACAACTCACTGAAGACAATTGGTCGACGGTTGCTCAAACATCGTGGATTGGTTG
This sequence comes from Schistosoma rodhaini, assembly GCA_944470415.2. Lineage (NCBI taxonomy): Eukaryota > Metazoa > Platyhelminthes > Trematoda > Strigeidida > Schistosomatidae > Schistosoma > Schistosoma rodhaini. Next base: position 12,161,851 of record OX104037.1, read on the forward strand.
AAGTTAGACATTAACACCGTTAGATGCCGGCCAGCTCAGTGGTCTATCGGTTAAGTGCTCTGGAGCGAGACTAAATCTTAACTGTTCCTTTTACAAAAATCAGTTCATCTTCTCTGATTTCATTGTTCATGCATTTTCATATTAATTGTGTTTCATTCCCATTTTTTCGTTATCGATCTTAAAACTGAAATACATTCAATGCCCGACCATCATTATATATAACTCATGTGAATATAAGTAACCCACACTACAATATGGTACTGAATAATATAAATCTATAACATATACATTACTAAACTTTTAGTGCTCCACGTTTTATTAAGTCTCAAGAGTATCAGGAGAAAACAGGAAATTTTTATTATAGAGACTTAATATTTCGTAAGATTTCTAATCAACTAAAAAGTGCAAAAGAGAAAAATAGAACAATGATGATAACAATAACAACATGAGTTGAAACAAAAAGAATGAAAACTTATTACTTAAACAATTGATATCTAACAAAGTCATTTCCTATCAACATGATGTTATTTATTACTCACTGATCATAAGATCTATGTCACTAAATTAATATTACCGAGGTCAAGTTACTCATTTAGATTTATTTGTTATCTTTTTTCAGTATACTACACATAAATAATATAAGTATTAATTTAAGAATTTAATCAGAAAATCTGAGGGTCATTACGGATAATCTCTAGAATGAGCACTCTTAGAAACACCTACTGGAGTTTTTGTTGAAATCAATCCAATCCATATCAAGTCACTGATGACATTGGTGAATGGTTGCTCAAAAACATTGTGGATTGGTTGAAGTTAGACATTAACACCTTTGGATGCCGACTGGCTCAGTGGTCTATCGGTTAATTGCTCTGGCGCGAGATTGGTAGGTCCTGGGTCCGAATCTCTCGATGAGAGATCGTGTATGCTCACTACTGAGGAGTCTCAAAATAGGACAAAACTGCCGTCCAGTGTTTCCAGGTTTTCTGTGGTGGTCTAGCTTCAATTGATTCATGATTTCAAATATAAAAAATAACTGTCAGTATATTTATAAAAATAAATCACATAAAATAATGGGTATGATATTTCATGAAAATGTCATTCAAGGAAACGATATTCTCTCGGAATTTAAACGATCTAGAAACACTGTAAGCAAAGATGGATAGTAGCTAGCAGTGGAATCCAGGACGCGCATTTCGTCCTACTTAGGACTCGTCTAGAAACACATTCAAAGTGATCTTGATTTAAAAAAAAACTTAAACGTTAGTGTAAATATAGATTAATTGGTGAAAAACAATTGCTTGGTTTGTGAAAATAGTTTTAAAAATTTCATAAAACTGAAGGGAATATTCATTATAAAATATAGGAGTTTTGTTGGGTGCTGGTAATATGTGAAGCTCACATAGGTTATTCTAGCCTCTGGACAGATCAATCTATTCGTTCTTCCCAAGCCACATTTTCCCTATCACTTATTTGCTTATTAACCCTGAATGTTTTCATGAGATTGTATATGTGTTGATTACTTACCCTACTCATTGTGTCTAACTTATTTTTCTTCGACTATAAATATCGATTTATACTTGGCTAAATGGAGTTGGCTCACTAACTGTCTCCATAGCATATCGTTTCGTTTTGCTTCTTTTTCCGATAAACGATTGTACGAAATATACGTATTCAAACTTCATTCTCGTATATGACTTATTTGCTTCCGTTATTCACAAGGTAGCCAGGATGTATATTTCGATAGCAATCATTCGATAACAATCATTCATACGATCTAACTAGAGAATGATATAGGGCCACTAAAGTTTTGATCAAAACAAACAACTAGAAAAAAAGATAGGTAGTATTTAGTGGATTAATTATTTACCAGTTTCATGCAGATAAAAATAAACGACAGCAGATGAAAACCGAATTTTTCAAAGTTTTCATTTTTGGTTTGAAAATAAAAAGATCACAGACAAACGTTTTTCCTTCTCTTGTAAACTAATGTTTAGGACAAATCTTTTCTTGAATGAATAACTTAAATGGATAAAACATCAATTTTTTCTGGGATTTTGTTATAATGAGATGAAAACTTGAATTTTTTGGGAATTTTCCTACTTCAAGTTATCATTTACACTATTAAATACTTAAATTCTAATATTTTATATTAACCTGGTTGTAAGCTTTTCTGTGATGCATAAATTGTTCTTGTTTGTTGTACCTTTCTTAAGTTACTGTTAATCTATTGTGAACTCATTACTTAGTTCACTTCCACTTATGCTATAGCAATGACGCTATTGTAATTTCTTAATTATGTTGACGTGTGATGATGAATAAACTCGATATTATTGTATGAGTTTTGAGTGAATTAAACTGAGTAAAATGGATGCTGGCTGCTGACTTTGCTTTAAAAATGCAAAAGATGGAAAAATGTTTGAGTGTAACGAACCAGTAGAAGCGCAGATTTCGTCGGCTTAAGGTTAATGGTGTACGTCAGACTTATAATCAATCGATTCTGCGACACAAGGCTACAGAAGAAATAGAAGACACGGTACAAAAGAAATTTACGACCGGAATTCTGATCGGTGACTTTGAAACGTGATGTCGTTCGGCATACTCATGCAATGAGAGAGTTGATTCCGATGTTGAATTATTAGCTGGAGAAACTTATAGTCAATAAGGATAGTCTGCTGTAAATCATAAGTAAAAGCTTAGTCTACAAGAACATAGTATGAAGAACTTCAAATTTCTAAGACATTCAGTGTACAGTAAGCTGAGCATCTCTTGAACTGTAAATACAGTAATCCTTTCAGTACTTCGGTACATCTTCAGATTTTACCACTGCTAGATAGAATGATTTGTACATTTTCTGAAAGTTTTTTCCAAAGTGCATACTATCCAAATAAAGAACACATATTATAAAATTCATTACGAAACGATAGATTTAGTTTTATTTGTCCTATCATAGTAAACTCAAATACAGTCGGGTACAACCACATGTACTTTAGCACAACACTACAAGATATCTTGGCAACATCTCAGAACCATATAGTAAACACCTCATTTGCAAGATGTCGATAAATTTTCTCAAACTTCATTGTTCCTTTATTTCCACACCAATCATTCTCCATTCTCGTTCTCTTCCCTATGATCTTAACCTTCTTCCACCAGACATTTCTTTTTCGACTGATGATATATACTACTTATATCTGTCGACATCAGTAGCACACACCACACTATCTCCCATGAAATGATGACATTTCAAAATATTTCAATAAGCGTTATTTTCTATTTTTATAAATTATACTTCCTGAACTTTTCTTTTTATAAAGTCATGTTATTAAGAGTTACATAATATGACAACTAATTAGTGTCACTAATTTATGCAAAGTAAATATTCTGTTAGACTCACACTATATTACAGCAAGCATGTAAGAACCGTAGAGGTTTTAATTACATTCTATTACAAGAATATCAACTACTTTAAATCTTATTCCCTGAATAAAGGTTTGAATTGTGTATCATTCACCATTTCATCAACTTACAATTTTAATATATGGATTGTGATCATTATGAAAATCAGAATCACAAACTGCATAATGGTAGTACGTCACCCTTTCATAATTTCTAATGTCATTCTTTAACACTTCAAACGATTGAAAAGTAACCAGATGCAACTTATTCAAGAACACGTTATCTGCGTCTGTGACAACGTTCGAAACAACAACTCTTGCACTTTATATGTTATTTAATTTCATAATTTGGAGAAGCATTTATCTTTTATTATAAGCAAAGACAGATAATGGCTAGCAGTGGAATCCAGGACGCGCGTTTCGTCCTATTTGGGGCTCGTCAGCCGGATGTACCTGCACCTCAGAGTTGAAGTTTCCTTCTGGGACCCGAACTCAGTAGCTAAGTGGATAACGCTATGTCATTTAAAGCAAATGTTACTGAGTTCGGGTCTCAGAGTGAACATCAACTTTGAGATGCAGGTAGATCCAGATGACGATTAACAAGCAGAACGAGATTCCATTGGATTCCATTGTTAGCCAATATCTATCTTTGCTTATAATACTTGTGAATTAAGAAATGTCAAGGCAAGGTACACAGTATGCACATATGCTTATAAGAGACTGATCAATTGGAATCGTGAACATCAATGAAAAGATTCAAGTAAACAATATCAAATGAATTTATCTTTTATACGTTTCCTGAAATAATTAACCAATTATTACGATTTTAAAACTACTACTTTTATTGGACGAGATTTTTGTTAAAAACGAATAATGATATCCACAATCTTATATTGGCAAAACTATTCATAGAGTAATCGCAAATACGCTGGTACGGCTGAGAGTGGGGAGAGTCCGATCCCCTTCTCGAAATGCTCTCACATGGCCACGCGTATACAGCGACTGCAACGGGATATATAGCCTCTGCCAGGGAAGTCCTACTCACTGCCTCCTCGTGGCACTACTGTTGTTTACGAAATTGAGAGGACGAAAAGCGAATGTTCGGTGATTTAACTGGGTTGATGGACATGGAAAGTCAACCTAGGGAAGTTGGAAAACCCTGATTCCAAACCGATGGTGCACATGGACTCCAGTATCCTGAGGGAACAAATGGCGTATCGATCAATCGTTGGTCACTGGCTACCATGGGACTGCATCTCCTCACGATGCTACACTGCCTTGTGGATCAGACTTTTAAATCAAAAGCTCCAGGTGTAGCCCTCTAAGAAAAACACCTGCTTCAGTTTGGGCACCTGGACAGCATCACATCCCTCACACAAATCAAATGAGATTTATGTGGCGCATATGTATCTGGTGCTTTTTTGTACTAATATTTATGTGTTTAAATAAATAAATAAATTCATAGAGTAATACGGTATAATCTCTAAACTACAATTCTACAATTAAATCTTTTTATCTTATATAGAATGAAAGAAAATTTATATTTATAAATTTTGTCTTGATATAATTGTAAATACAATGTTTTCTTTAAATCAGATGATTTTTTTCTCCTCTGAATCAACTCATTGCTTTGATATATCACACAGTTCATTTGTATTTCTGGACATATGACTAGTTCGATACCGTTTTTTGAACAAAAAACTACTATGTATGCATGTGATATAATATATTTCGAGTTAATGTTCACAACAATTTATTCAATTAATATTGTAGTTTGGGCTACTGATGTCGACAGATATAAGTAGTATATATCATCAGTCGAAAGGGAAGTGTTTGGTGGCAGAAGGTTAAGAAGATCGAAGGGCAGAGAATGAGAACAGAGAATGATTGGTGTGGAAATGAAGAACAATAAAGTTTGAAGCAATTGATTAATATCTTGCAAATGAGGTGTTTACTGTATGGTTTTCAGATTTAACTAAGACGTTCCGCAATTTCGTATTCAAATACTTTAGATTGTCGCCACTTATGTTCTTATTCACTACAATATTACTGACATCATGTCTGAGTAAACGTTTGCCACCCAAGTTTTATTATTGGGAATTGACAAACATATGATAATAATTGTCTTAAAATAGGTCGAAACCTTCATAAAACAATTATCTTAGTAAATAATAGTCATATTTCTTCCCACTAATCTCTAAGATGACGTTTTTGAAAACCTAGTGGTAAACTGTGACCTGTAAACTTGAAAAAATTTAGAATAAAACAGTAACTCATCAATTATTATGGATGAGAGCTTTGTATACCATCTAATTGGCTGATGTTAAAAATTTAGAATATAAATGATTCCAAATTCGTAGAATTTTAAGTGTTCAAGATTCTTTCCCCAGTAAGTATATTATTATGGACAAGAAAGTCATCTCTAAATAGTTCTCTCCCGATTTATAGCAATCCTTTGAATTAAATATAAGTAAAATTAAACAAGAAAGCTATTTAAATGTTGATTAATTTTCACCACATCTATCAAAATCATTTACAGATAATCTCTTATCATTATGTTGCTGTTTGCAATATGACTAACTATATAAACATATATTATTTCGAGTTACAAGTGAATTTTGTTTCTGATTGAGATCATGAATCGATTGATGTTAAAAACATAGCACCGGATGGCCATTTCGTCCTAGTATAAGACTCCTCAGTAGTGGGCATCCACGATTCCGCAAGCAGGATTTGAACCTAGGGCCTTCGGTTTCGCGCGTGAGCGCTTAAGCTCTAGATCACTGAGCCGGGACCCAACGGTGTTAATGTCTAACTTCAATCAATACTTGATCTTGTTCAACCATTCATCCATTATCTCAGGGGGATACCCACCCCTACCCGACACGGACTGGATTCCACTGGTCACAACTTCTCACTAGGCGAAGGAGTATCATCCTACGAAGATACGGCCGTTCGCCGTTTCCACGTTTTTGATGGCGGTTTACCTTGCATCGACTAATGAATTCAACTATTAAAATCTCCATAAAGCCCCCCATTTCAATGATAACTAGTTGGTAGACGTCAATGTTGTTATTAATTTTGAACGAGTATATATATATAAATATACATTATGTAAATGGGTTTTATATTAGATTCATAATAAAATGCAGAATGTCTGTAAATACTGTTTATTATTATAAATTAATATTCAATCTGTTTACCATATACTTTTTGTTGTCTTAATTATATAACTTTGTTTATGAAGAATTGTAAATGAATTAAATGTTAACATACATGATGTTTATTGACAGATTTCCAGAACCATTCATGATCATAATAATATTTTTAATAATAATATAGAATAATTAATCATAATGGGAATAACATTTTACTTAGTGATTATCAAATTTTTATAATCAGAAGGGGTTTTGTGAAGTTTTTAGTAATTTTATATAGTTCAGATCATGAATCAATTGAAGTTAGATCACCATTAAACCTGGAAGCACTGGACGGCCATTTAATCCTATCATGGAACTCCTCAGCAGTGCGCATTCATGATCTCCACAAAACCCCTTCTGATAATGATCATGTGCCCACTGTTGACTGGCTCCATGAGGTATTTCCTGGATTTCTAGTGAGAAACAATAACCTGTAGAGTTCAACCAGGTCTGTTAGGAGATATCAACTCACTGATGACTTTGGTGAATGGTTGTTCAATTTCGTGAATTGGTTGAAGTTAGACATTAACACAGTTGGATGCCAGCTCAGTGGTCAATCGGTTAAGTGCTCTGGCTCGAGACTGGTAGGTCCTGAGTTTGAATCTCGTGAGACGGAATCGTGGATGAGCATTGCTAAGGAGTCCCATAATAGGATGAAACGGCCGTCCAATGCTTCCAGGTTTTCCTTGGTGGACGAAAAATAATTGAACATTTGAGAGTTCCGGACAGTCGTAGCATTCAGATCAGGGATTCTTCAACAGTGCACATTTAAGAATATATAAGAAATCTAAGTTAGAACGTCCAACTTTGACAAAGAAGATTAAACTATTGAGCTTTGAACTGATGCTCTGTATTTTCGACTTCAGATTATCATTCATATTGCTGGACCATCACTGAATATTATAAATAATGTCTGTCCGTATCGTAATGTTAGTTTATGTTCGTGGATCGGTGTGCACTAGAGACGGCATTTGCTCCCTGGTTTTAAAAGATTCTCCAGTAAACATAAGTCTATGATGACAATATATCTCAAAATGGACAATCTACATAGACCGTTTTCCGACTAATCCTCATGTATCTTGATAATAGCATTTTTTCAAACAATAATCTCTATACTAGTATCAACTTTTTGTATTTTACATTAACTTCAGTTGAATAATGTGAGCGTAATACAAATATACCATGAATAACGATTCTGAATTCTGAATTGTTTAAGATGTTTGATTCATAGTGTTGATTACTTCCAGAGTGAGACTATCCTCATAAGATTAATACGTAATCTCTTAAAAGACGTTGTGCAACAATAATTATAGTAATAATTACCCTATTCATTACTATGTGTTTGAAGACAGTAAAGAATGTACAGTGCAAGACATACAATATTGCTATAAACTTCATTTCACATTTGTAACTATTTTAAAAATATTTAATGTTGTGTTTCAGAAATCTACAACTGCTGATCAACTTCAACCGTAAAAGTTTTCGACCATTTCCACAGAGCATAATAAGTTTACAGCATGAATTCTAATGTATCCTTCTCTTGTTTGATCCAAAGAATAGACAAGGAAGAAAACATTGCAACCATAGTGATGTTATCTTCTATATCTTATGAACTTCAGTATGATGATAAGCTGTGCGCTTTATTAAAATTTGTACATATAATTATTTTGTCAAAACGAATCTAACGCAGAAATATTTATTATAAGCAAATATGGATAGGGTTTAGCAGTGGAATTCAGGCCACGCGTTTATTCTTGTTTGGGACTTATAAGCTCGAGTTACCTGCATCTCAAAGTCGATCTCCACTCCGGGACTCGAACTTAGTAGTGTTCGCTTCAAATGCCATCGCCTTATCTACGTAGCTACTGAGTTCTGATAGCCACTAGCTTGTGCAATGAGGTGAAGCCTAAATTCATTTTGTTTCGTTCGTTTGAATCTTCCTACTTATGTTTAAAACTGCGATTGATAGTTGTACAATTTTAGCACAACTAGACGAGTACTTTTGGTAGTTCGTGGAATTGATTATTATTACAAAATCATTAAAATGTGGATTTTAAGTTTAAAGACCGAATAAATATAAAATTGATACCGTTGTTGAAATAGTTATTTACAGCAAAACTAGCTTTCATTATAGAGTTTTTTAAACGTTACTGAGATGATGAACCAACCTCGGACGAAACATCTATCCAGTGTTTCCTGGCTTTCAATGGCTAACAAGCATGATTTAAATAACATGACTAATTGTTTACCTAAAAATAACCAGGCGGAAAAAAAATTAATCACTACAGGTCCCTTATTATAAAAGTTTAGAAAACTACCACTGTCTCTAAAAAAAAATGAAAGGAAAATCAAAGACTTATCGAGTCAGTACAAACAGCTTTATTATGTTGGGGAAAACACAACGATTACTGATTTGTTATTTCAGTAGTAACAAATTAAATTATCAATTATTGTGTATTCGTTTTAACAACTGTCCAACATTTGTTTCTAGGACAAATAAGGAAAAGATGAATAATAATTGATTACAGGATGAAATACGAAAGGAACTTGAAAAAAACAATGCACCCCACAAAGTAAAACAAAATAGTTAGAACAGCTTTTATGACAAAACATACTAATCATAGAACTAGACAATGGACAAAAATAGAAAAATAAAATGCTAATATTAAGAAAACAATATTTCAAGGTGTTATACAACAAGAAAGTATCGACATATTTTCACAATAGTAAGTAAATGCTTTTACTATACAAGATCACATCAATCATGCTGTTCAAGAAGTAAGCAAATTTGCTACTAACCAAAACAGTAAACAATCAAGAAATCACTTAGTATTATTATTTGTTTGAATCTTTCCATTGATGTTTTAAGACTGCAACTAGTCAGTCTCTTATTGGTATATGTGCATACTGTGCGTATAGCCCTGATGTAGCCTTATGTCACAAACATTGTAAGCAAAAATGGATAGTGGCTAGCAATGGAATCCAAGACTCGCCTTTTGTCCTATTTGGGACTCGTCAGCTGGATTTACCTGCATCTCTGAGTTGATGTTCACGCGCGTCCTGGATTCCACTGCTAGCCACTATCTATCTTTGCTTACAATCAAAAAATCAGTTTCTTGATAAATCCCACAAACAATTAACAGTTAGATGGTTTTAAGTAGACTATTAACTGGTGAATAATATTTGATTATACCGGCGATAATTATGTTTAATCAAGTATTTTTAATGTCTCAATTCAACCAGAAACTTTGTCATAAATCAGAAAGTGATTTATATCATCAGTTGTTAAAATGAACGACCAAATCAATATTTTCTCTGAAAATATATGTGTATTGTTGGTGATAGCTAATTCTTTAAATATCGGGACTTTTAAGCCGAATGATTTAATAACTGTTAAACTACATTATGATAGATGAAGCGATTTCAAAGCAATGATGTACTTATTAAATAAGGACCGAAATTGTCGACCGCACTGCGAATAATTTCAGTGGGAAAAGCATAATTCACTTGCTACAAAACGTTGAATTTTTAAGCAAATCGTTAATATTCAAATGTAGATATAAATTGTAAAGAATTCTGAGCTGAAAAGACGTTTCGTTTATTGTTAAGTCTATGAACTATGTGAATAATTCCCAGATGTAACTTCGATGGTGCAATAACTAAAGACAGAAGTTCAAGCTCGTTTAGAAGTCTTACCTAAGAAGATTATTAGTCAATCAAATACATTTCGTTACGTACAATATATATTACGCTATTTTTGAGGAGAATTACGAAGTCACTTAAAAATCGGTGAACGGAACGAAGGATTAGCAACACAACTACAAGACAGTTAAACTATTCCAATGCTTCCCAGTCCTGCTAACTAGAGGGAGAAGTTCAGGTTCATGTGGAAATAAGTATATTTCAAAAACAACCAGAGGAACGAACAACAAGCACACAACTCAAGCATATATATACAGTATAAATACGTCATCGGGAAACGTCACAAAATGTCACATTAAAGCAAGCAACCAACAAATGACATTTACGGTTCTTTCAAGTGAGTAATACGATTTGTAGGGCACTCTCGGCGCAAAAATGAGAAATTCAAATTTCCAAAATAAAATTACAAAAGTAAAACGTTTACTAAATGATTTCTAGGAATCTAACATCTCCAACATATTCACTGGTTATTAGTTAAAGTATATATATCAATCTAATTAACTCTTATATTTAGTTAATATAATTGAATACCATATTGAATAAAAGTCAAGTGAACAGTAAATCACATTGGATTAATAAATGCAAATTAGTTTAATATCAAGTGTGAATTACACTGAATTGATTCATAAATCAGATGAATATATATCACATTTAGTTAATATGGAAGTCAACTGAATCCAAATTACATTTAAATCAATATAGAATCTTCCATTTATTTTGAAGATTAGGCTCCCTGAGTATTCTAATGTGAGCTAGAGAAAGAAATTAATCAGGAGCAATACGTTTCCGTCTCGTTCAATGTTTTAAATCGGACAAATACAGCTATTTATAATATACAAAGTAATGTAAATATAATTAATCGTAGCAGTTGGAATAAAATAATTTAAAATACAATAGTTTGAACATCGTCAATTTGTTTCGTCTGAAATTTCAATAGCATCAGTGATGGCGCACAGACCGAAAAGTTATACAGGGTATAAGAACTTTCGTCTAAATTAGAGCGAATAGTTTCACAGTATTTGGATACTGAGATGATGTAAGACATTAAATAGGAATAATATATATTTGTAAACTCTCAGCGAATGAATTTGAAATAAATCCAACATTTCGCCTGGCAATCTGGTCCAAGCTATTTTTCAAGGAAATATATCCTTAACAAAGCTGGACCAGATGTTGGATTTACTTCAAATCCATTCGCTGAGATTTTACAAATATTTTATTTCTATTTAATATTATACAGGGTAGTTGAAAAACCCATTCTTAATCATATGAAAGCTCTTGAGGAGAGATGGATCCTTATAAATTGAATTTTTTATGAACTTCAGTCAAGTTATTCTGGCAAAAATCAAATATCATAAGAGCACGACGCATAAGTACATATATATTTCTTGATTGATAAAGCTTAAAACATATTTTCATGAGGAACTGTCTCATAAAGTAACAAATTTCCCCTGCGGAATCCATGTTCTTACATACTTTAACTGATATGTACTCTAAGTATGTATAATTTACTTTCTGAACTATGCTTTGAAATTATAGAAATATTTGTAGCTATGTTGGTATTGTGTTCCGTCATTTGGGTGTTTTATTTCTTAGGATTTCGTAATCACTCTAGAGTATATTATTGCCAATGTCAATGTTATATCATGTGCCCTCTTAATACATAAACGTCCAATGATACATAAAATCGTACGAGCAGTTTTGAGTGCTAACCGGTTCTGCTTTCTGCCTAGCCCAGCCAGTTAAATCCAGAACACAAACAACAGCCTCGGCAATATGAAACATTATTCACAAATATACTTGGTTTATATACAAACCAAACAGACCACATCATACCATAAAATAGAAAATAATATTTGTACAATGATTGGCCAAATGTGGCTGTGGATAGGGGGAAAGTAATCAATAAACTGATGATAGCTCAAGCATCGAATGATAATAGGTCAAAGGTCAAAATAAAGCCAATGATACAACAATAATACAATAGGAAATATACATATTACATTGATCCATAATTAGTCCTCAAAAGTTATCATTCATAATTCACCAGGGGATATAACAGTAAATGAAAACTAGGTTCAACAATACGGATAAACTTGAGATTTCTCACCGCAGTTAGCCAATTAGAAAAACTCACTGAAGACAATTGGTGAATGGTTGCTCAACTTCGTGGATTGGTTGGAGTTAGACATTAACACCATCGGATGCCGGCTCAGTGATCTATCGGTTAAGTGCTCTGGCTCGAGACTGGTAGGTCCTGGGTTCGAAACTCGCGAGTGCTGGATCGTGGATGCGCACTGCTGAGGAGTCCCATAATAGGACGAAACGGGTTTTCCATGGTGGTCTAGCTTCAATTGACTCATGCTTTCAACTATGAAAATTAGAAAACCTCCAAGTCTTGCAGTAAATATTTAATCCTTAGATAATTAAAGCGGCATCAATTAGTTTGAATGTCCAAATGCAATCTTTCCAGACTGAAGATAACTAAATACATTATTAAGTAAACATGTACGTGTTCATTTCTAGCAATAATCATTAAGGTGTATTTTAGCACAAAACTCAAAGAATAGTACTATTTGATAAAGTGTTCAATGAATTTGAAGTAGAAATAACTGTATGCCGAAATGATGCTACTTGAAATTAAAAGAAGAACATTACTGATGTTTTCATAACTAAAAGTTTGTTCTTATTAGAAAAACCCTTTATTTTATTGTTTATCAGAGATTCATGAATTTTAATGTCATGGAGAAAATCGGAGAGTTTTTGATAGAACCTAATCCGATTTTCATTTTATTGTTTGTATTGTAGTGAATGAGAACATAAGCGGGGACAATTGAGTGTATTTGAACACAAAATTACAGAATATCTTAGTAAAATATGAGAATCATACAGTAAATACTTTATTTTAAAAATATCAATCGATTGTCTCAAACTTGACTGTTCCTTCTTCAAATATCAGTCAATCGTTTCAGACTTCATTGTTCCTACATTCTCATACCAATTACTTTCTATTCACGTTCTTTCCTCTTCGGTCTTCTCTACCTTTTGCTTACTGACATTATATTTCTGACTAGCGTTATATACTAATATCGATATAAGAAGCACACTATAGTATATGTTAAGAATTGAAATATAAGATAATATTTACAAAATATTCAACTTCAAACAATAAGTTCTGTAAAATGAAAACGTAATTAAACTGGAATGAAACGACTGTTAATTAAGTTTTTTACAACAGAAGTTTGAAGCTTGTTACAGATAAAGAAGATCAACAAGTTAAATTGAATAGAGTTTTGTGTACACTTCGGAATAACAACCATCCAAAGAAGTTTTTAAAGATTATTAGAAATGAGAAAAAAATTAAACTAGAATGTGTACTGAAAGATTGGAAGTCGACCGTGGTCATCCTATATGGTAGTGAAACATTGGAAGAAATCAAGCGGATTCTAAACAAACCTGATATGAGTGCATTTCCACACATGTGATACTATTTGGCCGGCATTAGTGAAAGTTAAGGATAGGTTCCCACAGGAACAATAACAAAATATTGTCTATGAGATTAATTGTCATGATTGTAATGCAGCTTATATGAAACATCCAGGCAATTGAATGCAAGGTTGAAGGAGCGCAAAGTGTTTGAAAAATATTCTCGAAACCTCGGTAGACATAAGGAAACTTGAGAATAAGTCCCAGATAGCGTTACATGCGTCAGAAACAGAACACAGGATTAATTTTGAAGGGGTCAAAATATTTCAGAAAGGTTTTAACACTCATGAAAATTGACAGCATAAGCGTTGTATATATGGGCGAATAAGAACAGCATAAACCGAAAGGATGGTATTCAACTAACGAGTACTTTACAAATATCCGTTAACAACTGGACCCTTTCTTTCTTTATTCAACCTGTTTATTTCACATAAATCGTTATTTTGACTGAAGTTAATATGTTATTTTCAGCATCACAATTATCTACCTGATGATTCTCAGAAACAATTTCTCAACTTTTAATTTTACTTTATATAAAAACATTATCACCGAACTCATTCTTACATATAAAATTCAATCAGTCTTTCATTTGACATTGTGAACTTTTAACACGACTCATTTAATTGACTCATATTATCCTATTTACTAAATCCAACATCCAAATATGATTGGTTTAACATAGTATAAATTTGATGATTGTTAAGCAAAACGCTATATAATTATTTGATGATTTCGGTCATTACCCTGAAGAAGTTCAGATAAGTTAGCCAGAAGAAACATCGGAATTATTTCAAACATAATTTTCACATATGATGACTTTTCTATACTTGACGCCCAATTTTTGTCAAGCTGTTCGTTCTAATCTTGACAAATATTCGTTTAATTAACCACTAACCCTTTTTGTTCACTCAATCTGAGCAGTTATGAACAAACAAAGATGGACTTCCTCCAATGTAACATATGCGATTTTTTTTATATATCTAATATGTGGCAGAATGTTTCATTTCTAAACTTAGCTTCTCCGTATGTAATTTAGAAAGAATCCTTCTGTAAAGAAATAAAGACTGACCAGAGTGAGATGGAAGGCTAGAATATTGTAGCTTATCGACTAATTACTTAATTTCAATGAGACCTATAAAACTAGTACAATTAACCCTAAGTGTTGACAAGATAATCCGTCAATATGAGCATCTTATTACCTTTAGTCTTTAGTTCAATGTGATGGCAATACAGACAAGCCTCTATTACTATATTTTAGACACTCAGTAATTGCTACGTCACAACACAAAATTAATTAGTCTGGTCAATCCTACAGTAACAGGACAACTTTAGTGATTTATCTGTTACTACACTGGAATTGCAATTACACATTACATTGAAACCTTCTAGTTAATACGAGAACTCGCGTTACAAAGACATTGTTTTACAAAAGGTACATGAATCTTATTTAATTCGAACTGCTTCCCATTTGTAATAATACACTTGCCATATTTCTGTTGACACTCTTCAAACCATCCTCAGTCAAAATCACAAACCTCTTGTAATTACACGTTTTATCGTCTCTATAGAATCTCAGCGCTACTTACGTATAACATTTGACATTCGATGAACAAAACGAAGTACCAATATGGTGTTTAGTGAGTAGGTAGGGTAATATAGCGTGATGATTGCATAGAGTATGGGGATAATTACTTCGGGATGTGTATGTTCATTGTCGTGCTCCAGAACTAAATGATCCCTCAAGCTCTTGAGAACCTTCTTGTTTGTCCTCCTGGAAAAAGATACATTGCATTTAACACCATAAAATATAGAAGCATGAGGTTAACTTTCAAATGAAGCTTCGTTCGTGGCTTTCCAGTTCAGCTTGATATTCTACTTGCAGAAACAAAATTACCCAAGTCTATAACTAATAACATAAATATCTCAATTTGCATATTTTGTGAACAAACTATGTATATGGTTCTTTGAAAGCAAATAATAAGTTTTAATGTACGTATATCAATTATGTAAAAGACAATTTGATTTTTTAATAATTTCTGCTAAATTATAAGTTATACCTTATGATTAACAATATCCCAATCAATATGAAGACCAGTAAAGTATTAACTTTAGACAAAATGAAGGAAATATCAACATAATAAATAGTAATTCTCCTCCACAACGTATATATATATATATATATATATAACACAAGGAATGAAGAATAACATTTTCCAAATCAATCATAACAATGATACTATACTTATCGTCAATATTACCATGAATTGATAACAATGATAGTATGATTTTAGGTATTGGTGATAGTGATAAATGAATAACAACTGTAGTATAATTACAAAACGGAATTTCAAAACAAAACAAACAAGAAAAAAGAAGATCAATAATAACCGTTTACAATGGTGTAAATATATATATATAGATTGTTTTGAAGAATAAAGCTGGAAAATGGTGAAGATTATGATAAGAATGTTAAATGATATTGATCATAATTAATAAGAATAATTAATGAAGTATACAACAATATTTGTTATTATGCATTAAAACAAATTGGTTGGTTGTTAACAACAGAAAATGTAATATTGATTTTGAGAATAAATAATTGCATGAATTGATATTCTGATAAAATTGTTTGAGTAATGTAATTTTATTAACGGTATCTATAGGTATTATCAACGACGCCTAAAATGAAATCGGACAAAATGTGATTGAAAATTAATGAAGAAAAATATATATTAAAACAGTGAAAAGTGAAAAATAATACCGAGAACTAAATACTGAACTTTGTTTAATCTAGAATCTCGCTGAATGTCTTTTGTCTATTGTGGAATATTTCACAGCAGACGTTTAGAAAAGGCTTCCAAATGCCCTGGTACGGCCGAGAGTGGGGAGAGTTCGCTCCCCCTCTCCAAATGCTCTCACATGGCCACGCGAATATATAGCTTCTCCAACAAAAGTCCTACTCACTGCCTTCTCGTGGCACCACTGTTATTTATGAAATTGAGAGGACGAAAAGCGAATAACCGGCGATTTAACCGGGTTGGTGGATACGGAAAGCTCACCTAGGGAAGTTGAAAAACCCTGATTACAAACCAATGGTGCACATGGGCTCCACTAACCTGAAGGAACGAATGGCGTATAAATCAATCGTTGGTCGCCGGCTACCATTAGACTGCATCTCATCACGGTGCTCCACTGCCTAGTGGATAAGACCTTCAGGTCAATGGCTCCGGGTGTGGTCCTCTAAGAAGACCACTTGTTTTGGTTTGGGCACCTGGGCAGTATCACAGCACTCACACAAATCAAATGAGATTTGTGTGGCGCAGATGTATCTGGTGCCCTCTTGTACCAATATTTATGTGTTGAAATAAATAAATAAAATAAGTCTAGAAAAGACTATTACCAAAGAATTCTATATTATTTTTCTGACAAGCATTCGATAAGTAAATTAAATACATATACTGATTCAGGAAGCGGTAAAACTATGCCAACAAACCAATCAGATTAAAGATAGAGATTGGTTTGTACTTTATTAAGATCTGAGAAAGCCCTGTTAATATTTAGTTAGTAAGATGCTTAAAATTTTGATTGACTTAGAATCAGTTCAAAATTATTAATATAAACATAGCTTTATTTTAAAAAACCCTAGTAGGTATCACAATATTTTTTTAAAAAAATTCATCATAGTAGACGTTATGTCACTATTATTAAAATGTGAGATTGACAGGAGGAATGAAGAAGTTTCACAACATTCTCTCAAAGACTACACAATGTTAAAAAATAGTTTATGACTGTTCATTGTGAATCGTATATAAATTACAACAGGTCACAATAGAATGAGTGTTAATAAACAACTCAGGATCGATTAACTTCTCTGACAGTTTCAATCTGTGAGTTATGAAAAGATCTACAGTGAAAGACATTTTAGTAGCTCAATAAAAAGTGTTCGTAGCTATTACTAAAGTATCATTATGTAAATACGGATGCAGAACTTAGAAAAAGAAGCATGCAGAGTAAATCTCATAAGAAATATTAGTTACAAATAACATAAGATTGAGTGTAAACGTGCATCGGTTATTCACCACAAACTTTATAATATGCAATATGAGTTTTCTAACTCACAATGTCAATATTATATGTCAAAACATATTTGATAATTTCAAATCACCACAATAAAAACAGTGAACAATTCAAACAAATCTAACATTTAAAGGTGTCGAAGATTCAACATCAGTGATATCAACCGTCAGCATAAGTTGTATATCTGAGAATTTATAGTGCATCTGTCGAATGATGTCCAATATACTTGCAATATTCTGGCTTTTTTTCTGTGTATATAGTAAGTGAACACTAGATATAGAAGCATTATTTTCGCTGTAAATTTCGTCGTAAGCTCTAATTTTCACTTTATTGTTGTTTTTTTATCCACCAAGTTGGAATGCGATACAGTAGCGTGTTAACAGAAGATATAAAGAGACAGCTCTATATGATTATAATGAAGCCCTCAGTGTAAATTACACTCTTACATGTCACACTGACGCACTAAATGAATGGAAAAACGATCGAAAGTACTGGATATTGTACTTTTACTGAACACTGAAAGGGAATGGTTATCTTCAAATCATGCGTTTGTTATCTATTGAACAGTTTACTTGATCATCTGATGACAAAATTGCTTTCACACTTTAAGTACATTAATTTGTATGAATATCATCGATATAAGGCTGATATGTAACATAGTAACTCATTTAACAATAATAAGGAATTATTACAATTAGTCTCATACTAAAACTAAACAATCGCCAGTGCTTCCAATTTTTCAATGGTCGTTTAACTGTGATCGACTCATGATTTCAATGAAATCAAATTTAAGCCATTCGGGATTTATGTACATTGTTATTAAAAGACTAAGTGAAAGTAGTAGCTTGATAGAGCAATTAATTCATAATCTCTTATTCACTAAATAAATAAGTAAGCATACATTCGCTTTAAGATTTTTCTATTCCATCCTATAGTGTGATTAACTGTTTACCATTTTCTGTTAGGTATACAAATCAAAAAAAGAAACAAAAAGAAACTCACTTAAACCTCATGCAAACCAATTTTTAATGCAACGAACAACGACAACAACAAGGGGAAAAATCAACATTCCAAATTGGATGGTAAACATTGACTGATATATGGTTTCCTTTACTTACGCAGGAATGGATGGTGGTACTAGTGGAAAACTTGTCATAGAGTTAATTAATCCAGGAGAATTGGGATCTTTCACGACCGGGAACATGTCAGCTGGATATAACCGTCTATATATACATACACATGTATATAATGCGCACGTATACATGTAAAACATGAGATTTATAATTGTGATGGTAGTAGTAGTTGTAGGAAATGTGCACCGATGAAAAATAGACGTACAAAATGAATAAAACAAAAATAAGTGACAACATATACAATGCACAACACATGAAACAACAAAAAGACAATGACAATTTTATAAATATTTTACGAAAACAGTATTGTAAACCATGTATATAACAGGAATAATGTAATATTATGAAGAAACTTCCCCTCCAAGTACAAAGTAAACCAGTATACAACAGAAAACAAAAGTAGTATCACACACATTCAATGATTCAATTTACAGATAAATGTTAGTAGGTAATTATAATAAATGAAAACAAACAATAACATAATCAAGCAGTTGTTTGGAAGCTTATAATATAGTATAGTGAATCATAAATATACATTGCTTTATCTGCTCTTTAACTCCTACAAATTTTGAGGTACAGTTTGACTTTCTGGTTTTAAAAGTTTTAACTCAAGTTGTTAGGATTACATACGACCGCTATTGTAAGTTGTCTGTATAACTTGTAAACACCATAGAAATATCTCCCATATAGACGATTTGTCCAACTACATACATCCCTATAAATGTACCTATATCATAAAGTTTAGTTTCAACATTCACAATTAAAGGAATAAGTCATGAGTGCAGAGTTCAACACTACCAACTTAAAATTTGTATACTTTAGTAGTATGCATCTAGCTATTATAAAATAACATTTCATTACTAGCCTTCTAAACAGACAAATATTTAACCAGATAAGTGTATTATTAATTAGATTAAATAATATAAAATGGACATGAATAAAATGAAACTTGTACAACCAATTCTAGTCTAATGACCAATATTGCCACAAAAATGTTGGCTGGCTAGGTTTTTGATGCTACTCACTAAATATTACATGTAATTGTATTTTAGTTAATGAATTTACTTACAATGTTGAGTAAAGACAATTCAATAATCCTTAAATCAAAGTATATGGTCACTTGTATAATGAAAACTGAATAATAGTACAAGTTTCAGCTTCAGAAGAGGATGTATCACTTAGAACTGTATACCCCGTTTAGTTGAGGAAGAAAAAGTCAGTAACAATGAAACATATACATTGACAGGAGTTCAACGATATTACTGACTGACGGTCTATATTGTGCGAAGGAATTAAAAACTTGCTAGGTGGGTCCATGACAGCAGAAATCTATGGCCGGCGCACCGCTAGCCCCCGAATGCCCTGGTACGGCCGAGAGTGGGGAGAGTCCGCTCCCCCTCTCCAAATGCTCTCACATGACCGCGCGTATATAGCATCTGTCAGGGAAGTCCTACTCACTACCTTCTCGTGGCACCACCGTTGTTTACGAAATTCAGAGGACGAAAAGCGAATGTCCAGTGTTTTAACAAGGTTGGTGGATACGGAAAGTTCACCTAGGAGAGTTGAAAAACCCTGATTACAAACTAATGGTGCACATGGGCTCCACTAACCTGAGGGAACGAATGGCGTACAAATCGTTGGTTAGCGGTTATAATGTGTCTGCATCTCATCACGACGCTCCACTGCCTAGTGGATAAGACCTTCAGGTCAATGGCTCCGGGTGTGGTCCTCTAAGAAGACCACTTGCTTTGGTTTGGGCACCTGGGCAGTATCACAGCACTCACATAAATCAAATGAAATTTGTGTGGCGCATATGTATCTGGTGCCCTCTTGTACCAATATTTATGTGTTTAAATAATAAATAAAAAGAAGTTGAAGATAAGTTATTCTGAATTTGTTACTATATTAGAAAAGAACTTTTTTACCGAATTCTGAACACTTCCACACCAATTGTCATTTTTCTACTCATACTAATCTCTGTTCGCAGGCGTGATAACAATCTATCATTATGAAGTCCTGTTATTCTTACGATAAGGAAATTGTCTTTTTCTTCATCAATGGAACTATATTTCTTTGTACGCTAATAGCTATTTCTAAAAAGTGCATAATTTATCTTCTTTTAAGGGTTCACTACTTTGAAACAACAATAATTCGAAAACATTCTTTCAATGACAACGACAACAAAAACTTACTGCGGAATCAATGGGGAAGGCAGTTGTCCAGAACTTGTTTTAGCAGGAACTGATGGTACTTGTCTGGGAGCAGAACCTTTGATTGAACCCGTACTACTTGTAGAACTCCATCCACCAGGAGGAGGTGGTGCTGGTGGACGACGATTGGCTGTTGGACTAGGAGGAGGAAGTGTACCTGTAGATCCAGGAGCAGTCAAACCACCAGGAATATCACTCTATTTATTAAAATGTAAGAACAATTAAAAATAATAGTGAATGTTTTTAAATATCATATAATAACTGAAATCGAAACAAATCAACCAGAAATTCTTAACACAGTCAGTATTATCAGCAAACAGTAAAATATGGTCTAGCGTATGAACATAAACAAGATAGTTAGGTTGCATTAATGTACTTTAAGTAAGAAAAAAAACATGAAATAATTATTTACCAGTAACCAGTCGTCATTGACTGGAGGTGGAATTGGTGTTGATACAGTAGACATAGACACTTCACTTATAATATTCAATGCTTCTTTCATAGCATCATAAACACGAACCATTTCATCGCGTTTTTGTTGAACCCCCAATGATTCAGACATTAATGAATTCTAAAGCGTAGGTAATAATAAAGACAGTATATGTATAGATATTGAAAGAAAATTACAATACCAAATAACATCAAGAATCATTATAATCAAATTATTTTGTTTTCAATTACAATTCTCATTTCTGGTAATTAGTAAGGTCGATTTTCTTTTCAAATGTAGACAGTCAAACATCAGATATTACATTCCATACTTTATAGATCAGTCAGTCAGCTATAACTTAGGACCAGGCACATTTATGCATCGGTCAAGTTGCCATACCTTGTTAGCACAACAAGATGAACACCAGATTCACGGAAGTAGTTAATTTAATGGTGGTGATATATAAAAGATAGGTTGTATATAAGGATATAGTATAGGAAGGAAGAAAGTTATGAAGCTATTTTAATCTCAAGGTTTAAGGGAAGATAAAGGATGTATACACCTACGCCATTGTGCTCGATTCTGATCCATGTCACCTAGCTAGAATATAAGTGAAGATTTCAAACTAACTAAACAACCTATATAACTTTTTTTATATTTAAAAAAATAACACTGATCAGTGAAATCAAATGATGTTTGAACAATATCGAACTAAAATTACACTAACTGGATTTTGTTGATTTAGAAGGAAATTAATTAAGGCTACACATATAGTTAGACATATTTGAAGATAATATTAATTAACTGATTCACTTTATTTATTATTTGCTTTTTCTTCTGTGGGTAAAATTTATTTAGACTTTCTCATGTCATATTTTTACTTCTTTTTACCCATATATGACTAGACAATGGATAATTCATGGTATAATGAATGAAATTGATACAATTTTAAAAAAAAAATGGTTTCCATGACTACATTGATTCATTCAACACCATGGAATAAATCAGCAAAAAAAAAGAATTATGTTAAATAAATTCATAAATCCCATTAATTCATTCTAAGTACAAAACTTACCAAGTCACCAGCCTGATATAAATTTGGTAATAGTTCACCTTTTAAGAAGGATTTAATCTGAATAAGAAAAGAAAATG
Organism: Schistosoma rodhaini; assembly: GCA_944470415.2. Taxonomy (NCBI): domain Eukaryota; kingdom Metazoa; phylum Platyhelminthes; class Trematoda; order Strigeidida; family Schistosomatidae; genus Schistosoma; species Schistosoma rodhaini. The sequence goes on from OX104037.1 coordinate 12,184,636, forward strand.
TTTTTAATAGTCGACATTAATTATTACTATAAAAAAACTACATGAATAAAAGTATTTTATGCAAATTGGGACTGTTAAGTATTATTATTTATTTATTTAAACACATAAATATTGGTACAAAGAAGCACCAGATACATATGCACCACACAAATCTCATTTGATTTATGTGAGTGCTGTGATACTGCCCAGGTGCCCAAACCGAAACAGGTGGTCTTCTTAGAGGACCACATCCGGAGCCATTGACCTAAAGGTCTTATCCACTAGGCAGTGGAGCATCGTGATGAGATGCAGTCTCATGGTAGCCGGCGACCAACGATTGATTTATACGCCATTCATTCCCTTAGGTTAGTGGAGCCCATGTGCACCATTGGTTTGTAATCAGAATTCTTCAACTCCCCTAGGTGATTTTTCCGTGTCCACCAGGGACTGTTAAGGAAATAAGATGTAGCTAGAACAATTAAAATTGGTATCATTTACAGTGTTTGCTAAAAACGTTAACATGAAGAGCTATGATAATAATATAAAATAAAATAGATGAAATTACGTGTAGAATACACATTAATGAGGTTTACACTTTAGAAAGCATAACCATATATATATAACTGTTAAGCAACTAGATTATATGTATTTATATTCATTTTATCACAAGCTTTTAATTGACCAATTGATCATTATTTAACGATTTACTATTCTAAAGTTAGTCCCAATCTATTAATTATAGTCTCCTATACTAAAAACCACCTTCGACTTGATCTTGTATGATCATTACTTTTCACTTTATGGTGTGATGCGGTCTGCTTTGCTTGTATATATATATAAACTACGTACGTCTGAAACATATGATTCATACAGTGGAGGCTGCAACTGTGTTCTGGACTCAACGAGCAGGGGTAGACAGGAAGTCACTATTTTGAGGATCAATAAGGATTCAGAGTTGACACAGGGTCGTTAGTGCTGGTTGACATGTCATTGGTTTAACACAAGAACAAAGTCATAGAAGTCGGTATTCTGATTGGCGATTTTGTCATGGGATAATTGACAGGGTCAAAAGACACAACAGATACTACCAATGATGGTATGTTGATCTTATATTCTCTTACTATGAACAATAATTTGTTTTTTAACTGTCTAGGAAAAGCAAAAACCTTAAGCACAATATGGTATGAAGCAAAATGACAACATTGTAATACTCTACTGCCGTAAGATATGACCTGAAAGTAGACGATATATACAGGCCAAACATTTATTTATAAATGCCTATGAAGTATTATTTAAATATCATAAAACAATAGAGTGAGCAACACTGAAGTTAGACGTGAGGTATACAATAGATACATCAAATCAGTACATACAACAGTACATTTTCACTGACTACAGTTAATGGGTCATGTGTTATATATGCCAAACTATCATCTACCTTGACACGTAATACTAATTTGAATAAGAATAGGTTAAAGAGAGATAGGGATACATATCACCAGTCCACGAAGACACTGACTATAAGACGGAGCCGTGTCAATGCACATAGAGTACATTGTTGGAGTCTGAGCGATAACTGTGATCAGTGTTTAGAAATGTTGGGTGGTATGGCACAGAACCGGTGACAATACTCCTGATGCACGAACTCTTTGTCTTTAATTAAATAGTAAATTTCAATATTACTTCATACAGGCATTTTCTTATCTTCTATCGCAACAATATTCTCAATGCTTAGTCGTTTCACTATCACTGATACTACATTCATTCGTACTACTTTCCAATACATATTGTTAATTTTATCTCACCTCACTGATATGACGATGGAAACTTGGGTTGCCGCACAATTGTGCTAAGCCCTATGTTGATGACAGAGTTTCAGACCTACATTTAACAAAGAAATATTAGAATCATTTATAACTGATAAATTCTTCTTTGACAATCCGCAATAACAGCCAACTGTAGAAACACATAAAAATGGCAGAAATACAATGTTTGAAAGGATACATTTATAAACATTTTGGATTATCTTCATTAACTAGTTTACCTACAAAATTTTTATTGACAAATTAAATATTACAGATTTGTTACTTAAAACCTTAAAATGAGGATCACAACCAGCGTTTTACCGAAACGTTAGCTGAACACAATGTTACAAATCACAACCTAGAACAAATTGCCAACTAACCATCTGGAAAAATAGAACTTCCATATGCTTTCAAAAGAAAGAAATTAAATAAATGAATACAGAAGGATGACATTAACTCTGTTTAATGGTCTTGTCTATTTGGTTGACTCATAGTGTATACTGAGGCTCAGTAAAAGTCCTCTCAAATTACTTTGATAAATAAAGCAATACACTACTTCATCATTTTGATGATGAAAGTTATCCGTCCATGGAAAACATAAACATCAAATAGTTATTTTGTATGAAGGACTTTTATTTAAACATATATATACATACTCACTTCATTAACAAGCATATGCATTAACAATTTTGGCACCAAATCTAACTGCGTTTTAATCACAATTTTCATGTATGAATCGACTAGATTTCGTATGATTTCTACTTGACGTTCAAGCTGAGGCTCACTGGCTTCAAGTGATGAAATGTCAGATTGCTGAAAACATATATGATAGTGAAAAAAGAGGTCGAAGGAATAACCAAATTGGTTAAAGCTATATAGAAATAAGCCTAATAAAATATTATCGGAAAAATATCATTTACCATATATATATATATATATATATATATATTGCTTTCTTTCTTAATGATGCATAGCCATAGTTTCACAGCCGTGATCAATAAATTTACAATCGGTTTTCATTTTAGCTAGAGCCGCTAAGTACATTTAACCAATTAAATAAAGAGATGCTACGTTCATCAATGATAAAACATAACTACCACATCATGAAGTAGCGTGTGTATGATGGATAACAAACAGAACACTTTTTATAAAAACGCTAACACATAGTGAGTTATTTTGTATATCGATGATCAACACCATTCAGTACCATAAAAAGATGTTAAACCAATAGATTACTTTTCTTTTTTTTTTATTGATAGAGTCAACCCAAACCACTTCTTTGACTTGGAGAATATTTCAAATAGACGAAGTATGAAAAAATCTTAATTCAATTTAGATTCAGAATCACAATAGAATTTAATAAATAGTTACATCAGAAAGATTCCCACTCTTACTAGTTTACTGATCAAATATTTCATAATTTGGTAACATGTAATAACATAGCCCATAAGTTTTTTTCTTAATCTAATCTTAAACTAAACATAACTTTAGTGTTCAGAATGTATGTCCTCACTTATATAGTTAATGAAGATACATCTTATTGGTCAACTCTAAACACATAAATTCAATGATTTATCCACATTCCAATAATTCGAAAAAGGTGACGCTTTAATCTTTTAAAGTTGAGTACTTTTAACAATCCATACTTCATGGCTACAGGAAAGAGGAAAGCAAATTACCGACCAAAAAATGTTTATTTCTTAGTATACAATTACAGACAATAAACAAAACGGTCAAGTCGTATATGAACTATCTTATACAAATAAAAAATACTGCAATATAGTACCTCTTACGTTATCTATCATATATAAATGCGCTCGTTTTCATTTCTAACATAACTATTTTAATTATTATCACAAGGGGGTGTTTGTGGAAATTTAGTAATTTTATAGTTAAGATCATGAGTCAATTGAAGCTAGACAACCGTGGAAAACCTGGACGGCCCTTTCGTCCTATTATGGGACTCCTCAGCAGTGCGCATTCACGACCCCTCACTCGCGAGATTCGAACCCGGGACCTACCGTTGGATGCCAGCTCAGTGGTCTATCGGTTAAGGGCTCTGGCTCGAGACTGGTAGGTCCTAGGTTCGAATCTCGCGAGTGCGGGGACATGGATGCGCACTGCTGAGAAGTCTCATAACAGGACGAAACGGCCGTCCAGTGCTTCCAGGTTTTCCGCGGTGGTCTAGCTTCAATTGACTCATGATCTTAACTATTTTAATTATTGCTGATTTATATGTTAGAAAAATAAAACCCACTATTCATTATTATACGTACAAGAAAGAATATCTACATTTATTTGGTAATATTGTAATGAACAGAACACCAGTTGGGACAATTGAATGTATTTAAGCAAAATTTACAGACTATCTCAGTAAATTCTGATAACCATACAATGAACAGTTAATTAGTAAACTAAAAACCAATTGTCTCAATCTTCACTGTTTCCTCTCTGATTCCATTGTTCATGTATTCTCCTGCCGATTGCGCTTCATTTCAGTTCTTTCCTCATCGGTCTTATGCCAAAATACATTCTATGTCTGACCAACACCATATACTACTTATATGGATACAAGTAGACCACAACACAATATTATACAAAAAACGAATTTGATATAAGCAGAGATAAATATGGCTACTAGTGGGATCCAGGACGCGCGTCTCGTCCTATTTGAGACTCGTCAGCTGAATGTACCTCCATCTCAGTCTTGATGTTTTTTCCGGGACTCCAACCCAGTACCTTTAGCTTCAAACGTCATCGCGCGTATCCAATTACCTACTGATTCCATCTCTGCTTATAATGCTTGTGACTTGAAGAAACATCGAGGCAATCTACACAGGATCCATGTATGCTAAAAGAGACTGATCAATTGAAGTCCTAAATATCAATGAGAAGATTCAAACAATCAATATAGTGATGAATTACTCTTACATAACCGACCTCAACAGAAACCTTATACATTATCGTAACATCTCGATTTATTTTACACTAAATGTAATGGGATTTCTCACACACAATGAAAATGAAATAATAACCGGTAATTAAGTTTTCTTTTATTGACAATTATCATTATCTTTATTCACAACTATTGGTATTGAAGTAAAGCAGGAACTATTTTAATTTGATAACTAATGGTGAAAGGGGATTTAGATGAATTTGGAAGTAAAATACTATAATTCGTTTCCCAGGATTTCAATAATAGGTAACGTAAGAAAAGATATAATCCCGTGTTAGTCGGACAGTCTTCAAAAACGTTTTGTCTTTAAAATAAGCCATTATAAGATAATGTTGTTTTTATAACATACCTCTGTTTTTTCCGATTTAGTTTTAGCTGGATAAACACCAGCACGCAAAAATGATGCCTTCCATGAATCAACTAATTCAGCTGATTCAGCACACAACTCCAATTGTTTATAGTCTTTGTAGACATTATGATTATCCGGATAGAATAGTGCAAAAGCATGCTTTTTACCGAAAAATCCCGTTTCAATATCACGTATTTTTAAACCATCCAATAAAAGGACGTAACGTTTTTCTTTCTCCTGAAAAATGTAAAAAGAAATTAGCAGTAAAGATATTGATCCATAGTTGACTTCAGTATTTACAAGTAATATAGGTTGATAAAAGTACGATGCAATTATTTCTTTAACAATATATATATATATATATATATATACTTTTTCGTTGGGAGCAAGAATTAAATGCATACACATTTATCTAGGTGATGTGAAGTTTTTATATGAAAGTTTGATATTCACCCCGAATTGATATTGTAGTGAAAGAGAACACGACTGGGGACAATCGAATGTATGTTAGCACAACATTACAGAATATCTCATTAAAATATGAGAACCATATAGTGAACAGTTAATTTGCAAAATAACAATCAATTGTCTCAATTTAATTGTTTCTTCTGCAAATATCCATCCATAGTCTCCCATTATAATTCTTCATGCACTTTCGTACCAATTTCGTGCCGTTCCCGATATCTCCTAATCGATCTTCTACTGAAATACATTCAATGTCCGACCATCATCATATGCTACTTATGCGGATATCAGTAACCCACACAACAATATTAGTTAGCTTTAACGATTCGCCAGCTTAGTTGTAAATATTTAGTTTAATTGATATAGGTACGTATTGACTTGTCTACGCAATTAGAAAAGAGGACACGATACCACGAAACGTAATTAAGAGAAATACTTGTTATCCCCCCTCACCAAACAACTCTACTTCATCCCCGTGCGATTGGAAAGACAGAGAAAAACAAATGTTTGATTGTAGTCCTGACAAACTATGATGGAGTGTGAGAATTTTATAGAAGACGTCTAGATTCCCTTTGGAATCGGTCAATAAATGTGTTGGCAAAAGGGCGCTGTATTGTTTTGTAAATTGATAAAGTACTAGCGTGGCTAATTTTGATATCCTATAGATAAAACTGGTTACTTACCCCTGTGTAAATGAACAGGGACTAATACAGCATAATGCTTCAGAAATAAATCCACTACAAAGAAAACCACCGATTCCAAAATTTATTCAAATACTAGATAAAAACTACATCGAATTATATATGGTTTACTTGTCTGATCAGTAGGTAGATGTGAATATATTTAACTACGTAATAGTTGATAAAAATTATTCAGTAGCATAAAGTATATATATTTATATACATATATGTTTACAATTTGTAACATCAATAGACCACACCAACTAAATATATAAATTATTCAGTTGTATATTTATTTGTTTCTAACATCTTTAACCACATACTTTCAGTTTGAAAACTTTAAAATGGCGCTTAAAATGTTTTTTTCGCTGATTCTTGTAGAATCTGTTGGGAAGCCCTGAACAGTTCAACAGGTTTTCAAGAATGAATAGAATAGTGAGTCATGATTAAATAAGTTATTATTTATTTGAACACATAAATGTTGGTACAGGAGGGCACCAGATACATGTGCGCCTCACAAATCTCATTTGACTTGTGTGAGGGATGTGATACTAGCCAGGTGCCCAAACTGAAGCAGGTGGTTTTTTTACGGGGCCACACCCCGTACAGTCCTACCAGGTACATTAGCTGACGAGTCTCGGTTAAGATGAAATGTACATCCTGTAAACAACTGTTGAGAAATGCCAAAACACAAGACCAATAAGCAGCAAATTGGATTAGACAAAATTTTAAAAAATTAAATTAACGATCTCTAAGATCCTACTGTCATAAACACAAAGCGAAGCAAATATTAAAGTATTCAAAATTAAATTTATAAGAGAATATTTCACACATGTTATGTAACTTACTTCATCGTCTTTGTACCAGGTCAATGATTCAGTATTTAATACAAACCAAAAGTCTTTGTTACCTCCACGAAGCAAAGTAACATTTTGCAAAGATAACCAACCTTTACGAATTACCTGGTAAGCAAATAAAATCAATGTGACTATTAGTCATAAGTAGGAAAGAATGTAAGAATAAACATTTATTATTCATTGACCAAAAATGTATGTAGATAAATATAACTGTTTTTTAATGTCAGATTATGTACACCTCAATACGGACTTCCCTAATAACTATGCTTATATGATAATTCATTAGTCTAGTTATATTTTTCAAATTGAGGGATGTATTTATGGAATTATAAATCTGTATATCAATGCATTCTGAAGATGTTTTTCTATGCTGCTAATTAACGACATATTCCTATACTCCATACAAAATTCTGTATAACGAAATTGGATGGATATTTATGGCTTAGAATTTGGACAAAGTAATTCCAAGTGCGATTATAGTTGTTTCCACTTTTTTGAAAGTAAAGGCCTTGATATGTAGAAATCATTGATGAATAGTAAAACTTTGGCATGTGACAACAAAGAAGCATTACATCATAAGTAATAATTCGTCAAAGCTTAGACAATTAAACATATTTTTACTTAAATAGGATGTAATTAGTACATACGCTAAAATAACCTTAATATAAGTAAAATGTTGAAATACTTTTAAAATATTTATCAAATTGACCCTTCAAAAAAAATTTTCCACAATGTTTATTGACAATACAGTTCTTTGTATAATTGCTTAATGCGATGAAAGATAGTTAACTCACATCATTATTGAAGGAAATAATCAAATTATATGTCTACACTGACCTGAACTTAATATAGATTTCAAAATAGCTAAATTATATTATGAACAGTATGATTTCCAAGGCTTAAAATTTAAATAACTCCAATATTTCGCTAGATAAACAAAACTAGATAAACTGCTCTGAACTTCTGTAGGGAAATAATAAAAAAATCGAATTTATTTTTTTAAAAACGTTGATTGCTCCTTTGAACAAGTTTAAACCGATTTGTTAAGCGAAATAGCAGAGTTATTTAAATTTCAATCAATAAGATTATTTTAAATATTATTTTTTTTTTACAAATATTGTACTTTATATAATCGGTGCCCAATTCTCGCTGAACTAATTGTTCAGATTTGACGAATATTCATATACAGTATTGTTTCCTCTACTAAAAAATAATCACACTTATTAACTGATAAGCTTCACTGGGCATAATTAAATTTTTAATGGTTTAGATTACTCCATTTGAAGGGGGAAGGGACTGGGTTCAAATTCTGGAGTGAATATCAACTATGGGGTGAAATTACATCTAGTTTATGAGTCCGAAATAATAAGAAACATGCGTCTTGCATGTATTCCTTTGTAAGTCACGTTCCGTCCATTCTAAATAAACTTCTTCGTACATGTTTTAATTTCTCTAAAAACCGAAAGCTGCGTCTTTAAGCGATTTTCATTAACAAGTTAAATTAGGCTGAATCGTAACTTGAAAATAAGTGAAATGGTGATTCGAACAATCATTAATAGGTACTTGTAGATAATAATTATTTGTGACTAGAGGTCTGCACATATTAAGGAAAACATGAATGTGTATAAAAATTTATGCAAATATCCATTTTGTAATTAGAATCACTCGTGTTTTAATCATAAAGTTGGTTAAAATGTATGAAATTCGTTAATGGACGTTAGCTTCACTGAATGGCTTTCTCGCCATAACCACAATATATCGAGCTTCAAAGCATGACTTTACTAAATTATTTTCCTTGGCCACACAATCAAAATTATGGACAAGGACTGGAATTTTATATCCCTTTCAGAAACCTTACACATGAAATCTCTGCAGTTGAGGGACAATCTTTTAAAAACTTTCCAAACTTGGATATCTTTTAGAGAGATCTCTATAATTTGAAAATAGACTGTGTCAGAAATTAATTACGTGTACACTAGAAATACGATAGTCCACAAGTTAAAATTATATACGGATCACCTAGCTAGTCGAAAAGTTTATTGTTAGGTAAATTATGCAATAAATTTACTATAAAAAAATAAATTATGTCTACAAAAAACCACTTTGGGACGAATGAATGAAGTATGTCGTGTTATATTTTCAACATTAACCATGTGATATGTGCAAATCATAATTATTTACACACAGTAACAATAATTAAGCCATTGACTAAACAAATTGATATGCTTCTAATATGTGAAAAATAATTTATTACATCACAATAACATGGACTAAAATTTGACACAAACTGAGAACTTGTTTCATAAACAACAGGTAGTAAAACCTGCAACAATTCAGATATGTCGATTTCTAATGAAAAGTGTTGAAAAAAAATATGCCAAAGTAGGCTGTTAGATCTTTCACACATACTATGAGAACAAACGATGTTCAAAAAACGTAATTCTCTTTTTGATTATTATCTTCACCTATCGCATATTACATAGGTTTAAATTTCGCACGCAATACTAGGGAATGGAAATAAACCCTACATCCAAACTATAATATATAGAAAATCGCTATGGATATACGAGAGTTATAACTGTTAAGGGAATGGTGATTTAATGGCTTAAGTATTTGACATTAAATCATTAAAGTGCATGTTTAAATCTTGTAGCATTTGGTGAGATTTGAACAGCCAAACGGCATCATCAGTAGCCAGCTTCATTTTCCCTCATACACAGATCGGAGGTAAACATTAAAATGATAATGTTTGTGAACCACAACGTTTACTTATACATTTAATTAGTAGCATACGAACAAAAAAAGTAATTTACAGAATTTAAATCTCCCTCAATAGAAACAATCTGTTCGTATATAAGATAATAAAATATATATACATATATGTGTAAAATAAATGAGCAAACATACTGAGCTGACCTTATTTCCAGGTTTATTTTTTGCTACTTCTGAGGACTGTTGTTCTGCACTACAGAAAAAAAAGAAAAAGATGAATGCACAACCCACCTTTTTATCCTTTAATTTAATCACCTCGATACAGAAACAGCAGATAAAACTGAATATGGTTATAATAATGCGTACAAATTTATGAACATAACTGATACGAACGCTACAGATGGACATCAACAGCAAATCGAAAACCAGTAAACAATATAATACTCTATTCAATAGTGTGCTGATAGAATTTTACTTTTGATTTCATATTTTACCGATTAAACTAAGTGATGCTAGACTTATGTATCTTTGGATTCTACATTGTACATTTTAATATCTTTGACATATTCACGACATCCTATCTTGTTTATCTTCCTAGTCAAAAACAATTCTTCTAAATTGATTAAAAACTGTAACTTTCTGGGGAAAAAATCTGTCCTATAAAATAAAAAGTGCAAGTTTTCACAAGGTTCCAAGTGAACTTAACCAATGCATGTTCATATGAATATAGTTAGCTCGTTAGGCTTCTTATGGATGGAATTATGCAACTTGAAAATGTAATTCAGATGAAAAAGGTTTTATTATAAAACATTATTTTTTTAACTAGAATCTAGCAAAACCTAAATCCAAATTTCTTGGGTTTTATTTCTTCAGACTAAGCACATTAGTTGGTGAATATTAATGACTTTTAAGTTAAAGAACCGAAAAGTAAACAAAATATTTATGTAAGCATAAATTTAAAAGCAGGAAAGCAAGTATAAGCAAGCAAATAAGCGCATACACGCTCAAAAAATCACACATATATATATATGTATTATTACATTAAATGGTTAAAGACTTGTATTCATCATTAATAATGTACTTAAATTCACCAACAATTAAATAAGTTAAAAGATATACATAAATAAAAGGTAAGCAAACATTGTTTCAAATGGTATGAGCTGAAATGTTATAGTGACAATAGCTTCACATTAAAACCATACCGTAATATACATAGCGGTGTATATATGAGAGAATTCCTAAAGAAAACACATTAACGAGTGGAAATATATTCAGGATAGATGAAAACATGTGTATCCATGCACTTATAAACGACAGTGAAAAGGATTTTATTAACATCTTGATGTGTGATGATGTTTTATGTATTTTTCACTATATGTAGTCTTATTTTGATTTGTAATTTTAGAGAAAATGTAGTAGTAATAACACTAAGAAAGACTGAACAATGGGAATATGGTCCAAAAAGGTAGAATGGAAAGATATGTAGGAAGGAATAATAGAATTTAAGATGTGAAGAAAAATAAAAAGTTAATGAAATTGCTCTATTTTGAACAACTTTGGGTCATATTACATAAACTCTCTAACTACTGATCATGGTTATCGATCAATGAACACAAAATTATATAGTAATAAGGTAAGATAAATAAAAAATTGACTATTATTTAGAATATCATAGGTCATTAAAGTCTATTGAGCATCTTATATTTGATTCTCTGACGAGAATCGTAAATGTTTATTGTTCATTAGTAAAGTTAGAATGACTGTTACTTTTTTATTTAGATGAATGTTTAAAAGCTACTTACTCACAATGAAAACTGTCCTCAAAATTTACTAGACAGCATAAAAAGATTAACAGAAGTTGACAGATTTAAAAAAAGGAAACCATCTGTATTATAGGTAAATGCAAATCTTCCCTTATACACTCTTTATCTTCCCTTAAACTATGAGATTAAAATTGCTTCATAACTTTTTTCCTTCCTATACTATATCCTTATATACAACCTTTCTTTACATACTACCACCACTAAATTAACTATTTCTATGAATCCGGTGTTGATCTTGCTGTGCTAACAAGGTATGGCAACTTGGACCGATGCATATATGTGCCTGGTCCTACGTTGTCGACTGACTGACTGACATACATAGATCAAAGCTATCTGAAGTATTCAGGGCATGAAGATGGAGAAATATTCTGTTACGACTATTTTAAACGTTAATACATATTTATGCTCTTTTAAACTAAGCAAACATCCATCAAGTCACCTAACATCGAACTCAGGACCTACAGATCTCGTGGTAAGAGCTTAACCTTTAGACCACTGAGTCAGCATCCAATGGTGAACATGTACTAACTTCGTTCGATAGGCGATATTATCCATTTTTCACTGTCATTGGTGGGTAACTCCCTCATTACCCAACACTGTTGAACTACAGTAACCACAGTTCCACACTAGGTCTCAAAGAATTTCCTCCGGAGGTGCAATATATATATATATATATCGTGAGGGAAACATATACTGAGAAACGAAAACGAGAAATATAAGTCATTAGTAAGTAACAACAAATTTTGTATTATTGTTATGTTATTTCAATTGATAACTTAACTCCGCCTGTAGCTCTTCTAGAGTTACTGCCGGTCCCAAGCCCACACAAAGGAGGAGGGTTGGGCATGGGGTTAGCGACCCCATCCCGTAGAAAAGCTAACTCGCTAAAAAAATGCTAACCAGAAAAAATAATTCAAACCATTTAAACTCTGCCCTCCAAGTTGAACGAATAATTATGACGTCTCATGATGAAAGCCGAAATTCTTCGGAAGTCACGAGACCGATGCACCTTCTAACAAACAGAGCAACACTCTTTATAGGTACATGGAACGTCCGGACAATGTGGGAGACAGGAAAGACCAGCCTAATAGCAATGGAAATGCGGAGATACAACTTGGCAGTACTCGGAATCAGCGAAACCCATTGGACACAAACTGGACAACAAAGGCTAGGTACAGGAGAGATGCTGCTGTACTCCGGTCACGAAGGGGAAAATGCTCCACACACTCAGGGAGTTGCTCTAATGCTGTCCAAAGAAGCAAGAAATGCACTTGTAGTAAGGGAATCTCATGGACCCAGGATAATCAAAGCATCATTCAGAACAAAGAAGCAAGGGATCAAAATGAACGTTATCCAATGTTATGCACCCACCAATGATAGCAACGACGATGATAAAGATCAGTTCTATGAAAGACTGCAATCAATTGTAGCAAAGTGCTCATAAAAGGACCTCACCATCCTGATGGGAGATCTAAATGCTAAAGTTGGAGTGGACAACACAGGATATGAAGATATAATCGGACGACACGGACTAGGAGAAAGAAATGAAAATGGGGAGAGACTTGCAAACCTATGTGCTTTCAACAAATTGGTTATAGGCGGCACAATATTCCCACACAAACGCATACACAAGGCTACATGGATCTCATCGGACCAAACCACAGAGAACCAGATAGATCACATCTGTATCAACAAAAAATTCCGAAGATCAATGGAAGATGTAAGAACCCGGAGAGGAGCTGACATAGCTTCAGATCACCACCTGGTTGTGGCCAAGATGAGACTGAAGCTTAAGAAACACTGGACAACTGGACAAACAGCACTACAAAGGTTTAATACAGCCTTCCTTCGAGATGCTGACAAGCTCCAAGAATTCAAGATAACTCTCAACAATAGGTTCCAAGCTCTACAGGATCTACTGAAAGAACAAGAAACTACTTTGGAGGACAACTGGAAAGGGATAAAAGAAGCACTAACTTCAACGTGTCAGGAGGTTCTTGGTCCTAAGAAGCATCATCACAAGGAATGGATCTCTCTGGGAACCCTGGACAAAATTCAAGAAAGGAAGAACAAGAGACTAGCAATTAACAACAGCCGAACACGAGCAGAGAAAGTCAAAGCACAAGCAGACTACGCAGAAGCAAACAAGCAAGTGAAGAAAAGCATTAAAGCCGACAAACAGAAATACATGGGAGAACTAGCAACGACGGCGGAAAAAGCTGCAAGAGAAGGGAATATGAAACAACTATATGATACAACGAAGAAATTGGCAGGGAGATATAGCAAACCAGAGAGACCAGTCAAGGACAAAGAAGGAAAGACAATCACTGAGATTCAAGAACAGAAGAAAAGATGGGCAGAATACTTCGAGGAACTGCTGAATAGACCAGCCCCATTGAATCCACCGAACATCGAAGCAGCACACACTGACCTTCCAATAGATGTCACTCCACCAACGATCGAAGAAGTCAAGATGGCCATCAGACAAATCAAAAGTGGGAAGGCGGCAGGACCTGACAATATACCAGCAGAAGCACTGAAGTCAGACATTGAAATAACTGCAAACATGCTTCAACTTCTATTCAAAAAGATTTGGGAAGAGGAACAAGTGCCAATGGACTGGAAAGAAGTATATCTCATCAAGATACCAAAGAAAGGAGATCTGAGCCAATGTGAGAACTACAGAGGTATCAGTTTGTTATCAGTACCAGGAAAAGTTTTCAACAGAGTGCTGCTGAATCGGATGAAAGACGCAGTAGACGTCGAACTAAGGGATCATCAGGCTGGATTCCGTAAGGATCGGTCGTGCACAGACCAGATTGCGACACTACGGATCATCGTTGAACAATCAGTTGAGTGGAACTCATCACTATACGTCAACTTTATTGACTACGAGAAGGTGTTTGACAGCGTGGACAGGAGAACATTATGGAAACTTCTTCGACACTATGGAGTTCCTGAAAACATTGTCAACATTATCCAAAACTCATACGATGGACTACAGTGCAAAGTGGTGCATGGAGGACAGCTGACAGATGCATTTCCAGTAAGGACCGGAGTCAGACAAGGCTGTCTACTCTCCCCATTCCTCTTTCTTCTAGTGATTGACTGGATTATGAAGAATTCGACAACTGACGGGAAATACGGAATACAGTGGACTTCTCAGAATCAATTAGATGATTTGGACTTCGCAGATGACCTAGCCCTCCTCTCTCATACACACGACCAAATGCAGATGAAGACAGCAAATGTAGCAGCAGCCTCCGCTTCGATAGGTCTAAACATTCACAAAGGAAAAAGCAAGATTCTCAAATGCAACACGGAGAACACCAACCCAATCACACTTGACGGCGAAACTCTGGAAGAGGTGGAAACATTCAAGTACCTGGGGAGCATCGTTGATAAACAAGAAGGATCGGATGCAGATGTAAAGGCGAGGATTGGCAAAGCAAGGGCGACATTTCTACAATTGAAGAACATATGGAACTCAAAACAACTCTCAACTAATTTCAAGGTCAGAATCTTCAATACGAACGTCAAGACAGTCCTACTGTATGGAGCTGAAACGTGGAGAACTACTACGGCCATCATCAGGAAGGTACAAGTATTTATAAACAGTTGTCTACGCAAAATACTCAACATCCACTGGCCGGATACTATCAGCAACAGCGTTTTATGGGAGAGGACAAACCAACTTCCAGCTGAAGAGGAAATTAGGAAAAGACGTTGGAAGTGGATCGGACATACATTAAGAAAATCACCAATGTGCATCACGACTCAATCCCTAACTTGGAATCCGGAAGGGAAGCGGAAAAGAGGAAGGCCAAAGAACACACTACGCCGGGAAATAGAAGCCGATATGAAAAGGCTGAATAGTAACTGGAAAGAACTGGAAAGGAAGGCTCAGGACAGAGTTGGATGGAGAATGCTGGTGAGCGGCCTATGCTCCTCGACGAGGGGTAACAGGAGTAAGTAAGTAAGTAAAAAGTAAGTAATTGATAACTTATTTTTAAAAATGGAATATATTGTATTGACTTTAAGTTTAAACATCATTTCTGACGATACTTCATGGTATACCAACATCTACTAATTTAAGACAATATTTTAACGTCCGTATATGCAATTTCCTATCGCACGTCAGTCGATTGTACATGCTGTATCGTGCTGACAAATAATAATGCTTAGTAATAAATATAAAGACGAGAGGAATATTTAAAGTACATTTCATTTAATACAGAAAAAATACTTCAGCAACTGAGACATTCTAACCTCGGTAAACATCATCAACTGAATCAGATATTATAATAATATAGTTACCTTTCAAAACCAATAAAATCTTCATGATTAGTATTCATATAGGATAATTGTATGTCAACTAATAGTACAATTTGATCTCTCGCACGAATTTCTCTTTCACGAATCCATTGATTTACAATACGTTCTGTTTCTTCCCTTAAACGTGGAAAATTCTCCATCTACAATGTAATCAAATCGAATTAAATAACCAACAACTTTCCTCTTATAAAACATAATTCTAATAATACATATGAAAATAAATTAAAATAGTAATATTATTACTACTATCATTAAGTTTAAGTACAAAAACAGACAACGATCGTAGAAATTATCCAGAATAAATTCAGAATAAAGAAAGAAAGCATGAACAAAGTACTTTACAAAGTGTTTAAATGTAGGAAAAAAACCACTTCTCATCATATAAAACCAACAGTTAAAGTGACAAGTGTAATGCGAAGAGAAAAATTAACTGAGAATATAAACAGTTTGTTAACCTTGCTAAACGTAGTTAATAAACGATGGTGAACGCGGTTAGAGAAACATTGAAGACTAAAGAAAACACTGAATAGTTATTTTGCTGTCTTTTGGGTCGCCGCAACAGGACATACTCAGGATCCAGTTGACAAGAATCGAACTAATGACTTTTAGGTATCGTAGAGAGCACGATACAATTGAGCTACTGAATCAAAATCCAATAGTTTAAACTCCCAAAAATTGTGAAAAATGTTAGCTTTAACATAAAAAAATTTTCACAAGCCAAACTTCAAAATAGTAATACTAATAATAGGAAAAATATTAGACAGAAGTTATATACTTACACGTGCAGTACATGCGTGTACAATTTCAGTCAATTGAGCCACAACTAAATCAGCACATTTCAATGATGGTATTTTCATTTTGTCAATTTGTTTACGAGTTATAGTTTCGAACGCTAAATCAGGTGTGAATAATCCAGTTCTACCGAAATAATAGGAAATTTATAAAAGTTAGTATTAGATAGTGGCATGATTTTTGAATAATAATTAAACCACCAATAGCCTTGCCTATTGAATTATGTGGAGTTGAAGGTTCCAGTAGAGAGAAAAACTGGATCGAAACAGTTACGGTTCACGACTTCATGCTGTTATATCCGAATGAAGAATGAGTGGTAACTACTAGGAATTATTTATGGACAATTATTACATATATTTTTATTGAATAACTACTAAGTAAATTTTATGTATATTCGTATTTCTTTTATCATAAGCTTTCATTTGAACTATTGCGTACTGTTATACCTTTAATTTATTCCCAATCTATTAATTGATCTTGTATGATCATTACTTTTCACTTTATGGTATGATGCGGTCTGCTTTGCTTGTATATGTACAAACTATGTGTGCCTGAAACATATGATTTATACAGTAGAGGGTGTAACTGTGTTCTGGACTGAACGAGCATGGCTAGGTGAGAAGTCGCTATATTGACGACCAATAAGAATTCAGAGTTGATGCAGGGTCGTTAGTGCTGGTTGATGTGTCATTGGTTTAACACAAGAACAAGGTCATGGAAGTCGGTAATCTGATTGGCGATTTTGTCACGTGTTATTTAGCGGGCAATAGGACATAACACAAACGTTTTAAGATGGAAAGATAGTTAACACTTTTAAAGTAATATAATAGCCGGATAGAAAGTGTCGTGTTACCATGAGTAATGTACCGTTAGAATCCTCTGTAGTCATTAGTAACGTTTCCATCTAGGACCCCAACGGAAATTTTAATGACTACAATGCATTAAAATGTAGATTGCATTCCATGAATTACATTCAATTCCCCGACAGTAGCTGCTACCTTGACGTGGTGGTCGGGCTTGCCTATCGTGATGAACCAGTCGAGCTATTCTGACTAGAACAGTCGTTCCTCTAGGTTCTACCATGCCAGACAGGTCGGTTGAAGAGCCGTAAGACTAAAAGCAATAAACCAAAGGTCCGAGGGTGAAGTACTGCTGACTGTACAGAGGTGTGACGGCAGTAAGGTGTTTCTTTCAGACAACCAGCATAACAGCGATGCTGCCTTTCCACAAGGAAGGGTGGGGTCAGAAAATGTCGACCCTAAAATTGTCACGCCTCATCTTACCTCACGGATTTCCGTCTCCGGCGGTAAGGTCCTTTGAAGAACGGAGCTAACACGTCAAAAATCCCCCACAAAAAGGCCGTGCGTGACCGGCCTCAGGCAGTTGTCCCTTGGGCACTGCGATCACGCTCTGAGGTCATTGTGACCACTTTTAACCCAATTTCATTTTCAGGTACCTTTAGAAATACCCTTCCACGGTGTGGGCAGCCGGGAAGTGGTAAATGCACTCATACCTCTAACAGCACTCAAGATCACTGTAATCATAATCGATCTCCTTCTATTGTGTATCGCGTTGCGACTACTGGAAATTCTACCGATTGACCAACTTCAGATATCCCAGTACGACACCAATACTGTTCCCCGAACTCCAATATATCAGAACACAACCGTTAAATGAGAATTGATTATGGGGTCAGAAGAAGAACGAATATAATTTACAGATATTAACCCTCATACATGTAACAACACACGGTACCAAGTTGGTCACTTTCAAATCCTTCCTACATCTCCTAATAACCCTCTTGTCCCCACGAATAAGCCTTCCCACGTCCTTTTACCATCTTCAGCCGCTAGAGCAAACGATTCGAGTACGCGGAACGTTATTCCTGGTTTCTTGAAACTACGCTCTAAACTACATGTAAGAACTTTTAACGTTCGAACATTGTGCCAAATAGGACAACAGGCTTACTTAGCTAGGACTTTAGAATCTCGCACCATTCGATGAGTGCTGCATCTCCGAAACGCACATACAAGATCCGAGTAGCGTCATTCATTTGACCTCACCATATCAAAATAAAGAAACATCTCGATACACACTTCGTGTATCTGGAAGTCCTGATGCTGCTTCCCGTGGCCTCGCTGGAGTAGGTATAGCATTGAGTACTAGCGCAGAACTAGCTCTTTTAGACTAGATCCCAGTAGACAGTCGGCTGTGCGCTGTCCGACTGACTGATTGACTAACATTTAATTCAATCTTTACATTATTTGAATACATGTGTAGAAACTACATATCGTTATACTGAAACTGCATTTTAATCAACTTGATGGAGTCGGTGGAATAAGTACCCTACAGTAGTAAAAATTATATAAAGCTGCGAAATGTATATCGATTTTACAATGTTTGTTCATATTAAAACCTGACTCACATAGAAAACAGAATTAATTACCGTTGTTTTAACTTTCGAATTTTTAAAACCTTTGAGATAGAAGATAAGACATGTGGAAATCAATCACTTACCTAATACCATGTATATTACGAATGGCGTAACTTATTTCTTTCCGTAATTCTTCTTCATCAGTTTCGATCTAATGAGCGAAACCACAATCAAAACAAAACAGGGAACAATGAACTATGTAGAATATAAAATTAGGTGGAAAGCAGTGCATAAAAATGAAAGCTGAGGATGGCCAAACCAAAATGTGGATAAACACTAGTGACAAGTTGGTAAATATATATAAAGCTTTCCATTTGAGAATACAAATCACAAGACGCATGAGGAACGTCGAAGGGTGGTTTTTCGCGGTAGCTGGTGATTACAATACCCACATATATTTCTGCAGGATCCTATGGTAAAACTAGTTTATTGGGTAGTAGTCATGACTTTTAAACAAAAAGATGGCCCTTCGTATACACAGAACGCTACGAGTCTACTTTCACTGTTGTGTAAATAAGATCAAATAGTTAATGGACTGAAGAAGGTTTCTTTTGGAGATGATATAAACGTGCAGCTGTATGATGATAGAAAGGAGAATTCGATTTTTCCAATGGTTAATCTGATCAGAGTACTGACAAAAACCCGTAACAATAAACCTGTTAGGGATGCTAGGTCCCCAGAAATCACTTGGTAAACTTCTCATTTTCCTTAAAATTTTACTACAATTATTTGACCGGCCATTTTCGCACAAAAAGCTCTCATTTCTACCTTTAGTTTGTTTCCCACCTGGAAGGACCTTAAACGTTCGTCGTTCGCTTCCTCTTTTAGTACGCTATTTCGTGAAGTATTCAGGGACATTTTTGTATTGTATATATATGCTTAAATTGTGTGCATGTTGTTTAGTGTTGAAAGTCGAGGTAGAAAGAATAATAGGAATTGAAGGTGTTAGGATATTTACAAAAATATCCTAAAAAGTTATGTTGAGTCTAATTCTATCTTGAACGTAAAGTGGTATGTTTTCACATGTTTTCAGACTTTTCACATATCGTTTCCTATAGGTCAATATTTACAGTTGTCCTAACTATAAATTTCACGTGTCGTTTTCCTATTGGTTAATATTCAAGGTCATCCTAACAGTATAAATATGCATTGTCTGTAAATTATATTCGTTCTTCTTCTGACCCCATAATCAATTCTCATTTAACGGTTGTGTTCTGATATATTGGAGTTCGGGGAACAGTATTGGTGTCGTACTGGGATATCTGAAGTTGGTCAATCGGTAGAATTTCCAGTAGTCGCAACGCGATACACAATAGAAGGAGATCGATTATGATTACAGTGATCTTGAGTGCTGTTAGAGGTATGAATGCATTTACCACTTCCCGGCTGCCCACACCGTGGAAGGGTATTTCTAAAGGTACCTGAAAATGAAATTGGGTTAAAAGTGGTCACAATGACCTCAGAGCGTGATCGCAGTGCCCAAGGGACAACTGCCTGAGGCCGGTCACGCACGGCCTTTTTGTGGGGGATTTTTGACGTGTTAGCTCCGTTCTTCAAAGGACCTTACCGCCGGAGACGGAAATCCGTGAGGTAAGATGAGGCGTGACAATTTTAGGGTCGACATTTTCTGACCCCACCCTTCCTTGTGGAAAGGCAGCATCGCTGTTATGCTGGTTGTCTGAAAGAAACACCTTACTGCCGTCACACCTCTGTACAGTCAGCAGTACTTCACCCTTGGACCTTTGGTTTATTGCTTTTAGTCTTACGGCTCTTCAACCGACCTGTCTGGCATGGTAGAACCTAGAGGAACGACTGTTCTAGTCAGAATAGCTCGACTGGTTCATCACGATAGGCAAGCCCGACCACAACGTCAAGGTAGCAGCAACGGTATGGCAACTTGGACCGTTGCATATATGTGTCTTGTCCTACGTTGTAGTTGACTGACTGTATGTTGTTTGTTTTCTCGGGTGATATTTTAATCCATTGAACATAGCGAAACCACTTCTAACTAAACAGAAATCTAAGTATAACTACACAATAGTAACAGGGTACATGAACTAGTCGTCCAAAAACATCAAAATGACTCGCTATTTGATTACATTTGTGGGGTAAAACTCATGCGATTTGTCAATTCTGTCAAAAAAATGATACTAATAAAGTGTTGAACACAATTTAAGGGGTAAATTATCGAACATTTTACCTTGTTCATTTCATATGGTAGACGCTCATGGAATATACGATTAATTAATGCGCCACCAGATAAGGTTTTTGTATCTATTTCAGCACCGCCCCCATCAATTGCATGATGAAAATCTTTTTCAAAACTTTGTACTGTTCTGAAATTAGAGGAGAAAAGAAACATTACGCTATGGTTATACTTCAAATGATTTCGGGATTTAGTGGTAATTTTTAATTTATAATAAATTGAGTAAAGCTCTTCAACCACTATGATACATCCCTAATTTGATTTATTTTGAATAAGGTAGGACCTAAGAAAACTGTGTATTGCATGTTTAAAAATTAATTACTTTGATAAATTTAAATAATGCAATGACAAGCCTTATCTCCGCATTTCACCATCAAAATGTATGACATGCTTTGAAATTACAGGAAACCTGTTGAAGTAAATATGGGAATTAAAACGTAAAAAATTAGGGTCAGGAGTGAAACCGACGCAAAAAAATGGGGGATTTTTTCTCAAACTAAGAATTTCTGGCTTTGCGTGAGTCCAGTTTACAGAACGGTAATCACAAGCATGTCATACAACGTTAATTCTACTAGGTACTAAACGATCCAATACCACTGATACGTTAGGCGGCGATACAATGTGCAACTCCGTTCCGAACAATAAAAATACACAGCTCTATCGTTAGATTGGTTTAAGTAGATGGAGAAATGTAGCTATTGCTCATTGGTTGAAACACACTGTTTTAAATTGACAGATTAAGAATATGCGTTATAGTGATTATGTTGATTCAACAACGTAGCATTTCTGGTCGCAACATAATAGATATGACTCGGCACCTAGTTCATTAATTCATACTTTTTTATATTAATATTGATGAAAGTAAATTCTACTACTGAGATCAAAAATTTTAGTCAGATAAAACCCTATCATAACGAACATGCAGAATATTAAGCATACACATCATAACAATACAAATCCTTCCTACCTCATGATATACAATTGGAGTGATTAAAAATAAAATAAAACACTTTAAAAACATTAACGTCTACTGATTTAAAACTGAGATTGACGATGTTACATATCAAGTAAACATGAGAATTAAAAGTCCTTTTTTAATAAAAATAACAGAACTTACAGAACTTTTTAAGCAGAGATGGATGGTGGCTATCAGTGGAATTCAGGACGTGCATTTCGTTCTTTTTGAGACTTTTCAGCTGGACGTACCTGCATCCCAGATTCAATATTTACTTTGAGACTCAAACACAGTACCGTTCGTTCTAAACGCTATTATATGATTCACCTGGCTGGATTACTTTGCTAGTCACCATCCATCTCTGCTTAAAAAGTGCTGTAAGTTCTGTGTCTAAAAAGACTGATCAATCACAGTCGTAAATATCAATGGGAAGATCCAAACAGCCAATGTATATCAATTAAAACTTACAGGAGCAAAGCTTTAGTTTTAAAAGATGGATCACTAGGTTTGTAATGTTTATATTCTTCAACTTCTTTTTCCATAGCTAACATTTGTGATTGGAGTTTATTCCTTAGACCAGGTAAAGTATCCCGAATATGATTAGTTAATTGTTGATTTAATGTAGATTGTAAAAATGGTGTCCCCATTCGATCAGCCATATGACGATAAGACGAATGACTTAAAAAGAACTTTCTTTCAGCTGCTAAAGCTGCTTTAATATCTTTACGACCCTCGATATCCCGCTGACTACGATTAACCACACCGATATAGCCTGATAAAAAGAAAGGAAACACAGTATTACTTACATTAGTTAAATGAAAACGAAAACTGGTTAGTGTTACATTTGATGAATTACCAACAATGAGATATCCTTCAGTCAGTTAGTAAGAAAGTAGGACCTCGTACGTATGTCAATCGGTTCAATTTCCCATTCCTCATTAGCGCAGAGATGAAATTGTCAGATCAAATACCAGAATGGTAGAGGTAGTAACAGTAGCCGTTGTAAAAGAAGAGATTAAGCATCGAAGATACTATTCAATAAAATTAGTGAGATAAAAACTAAGTTATAGGAGATTTAAAAGCTCGGAATTTGGGGAAGATGAAAAATGGATGCACCTTCGCCATTGCAAACGATTTTCAGCCATGTCATTCAAGGTCTCTAACCATCGGTTGCTATCATCTCGCGCATCCCAACCAGGTAGTCTACACCTACCAACATGACTCAGTCCACTTGTCAGCGACTTCATAGATTTGTGCCACGTTTTGGTCTGGCCGCCCCTAGCTTTCTTCCAACCTACTCCTACACCATAAAACATTGCACGTCGGGGCAGTCGGTGGTTGGGCATACGTAACACGTGTCCCAGCCATCTCAACTGATGAAGTTCCACTACTTCATCAATCGATTTGCCATCCTTACCTAGTACCCGTTTCCTAACAACTGCATTACTTACCCGGTGGTCCTAGAATATATGAGCAATGCTTCGAAGACACCTATGATCAAATACTAGTAACCTACGAATATATTCTACTCTTACCGGCCACGTTCCATAGCCATGGATTTCCTATAGCTTTTTCAACTTCGTAAAGGGTTGGAGGACTTACTTGCAATTTAGGTCGATTGGATAGTGGGAAACGAGATATATCCATATCAGACACAATCATAGATTAAAACTCCCCAAAATATACTGTTATGCATGATTTACTTAACCATTCAATGGACAAACTTGAATACATTGAACTAGGGAGTAATCGACATCAATCCGTAACCTAATGAATGTATGGAATTGACAGTATCAACGTATTAACTATTATTATTAGCGAAAAATTCTAAATGTTACTGAGTGATGCATTTTCTCTCCAACCAATAACATTATTTAAAATAATGGTAAGATAGGAAGACTTTGAGCTGAGATGAAATTATGAACCTCCAAAATTCTCTCCCCAAACCACATATCTCCTCTATTATCCCACAAATGAGAGGGGGGTAATTGATGACCTTTACACAATGTTTAAAACCAGTGATTGGATGTATTGGGCGAAACTAACGCAAACCAATCAATGGAGATGTATTCACCATATTTTAAATCCTAAATATCTTATTAGAGGATACTTGTTCGTTTCTTATCCGCAGATTATTTTTTATGTTATCTCTAGATTTCATGCGCATCGTTATTTCATCGATGGCATCCGTATTTAATAACCTGGGGTGATTAACTACTTTTTAAAACTGTTACTTTAATGTAACCTTAGACTCCGCTTGTATGTCTTCTCGAGTTACTGCTGATCTCAAGCCGGGGTAAAGAAGAGGAGGTCAGAAATGGGGTCAGCAACCCCATCTCGTAGAAAACAACCTTGCTAAAAAAACACTAACCACAATAAACAATTCAGACCATTTAAATTTTACCCTGGGAGTACAAGGAGCGTCATTCAGACGAATTATGACGCCTCATAGTGAAAGCCGGAATTCTTCGAAAGTCACGAGGTCGATGCCTCTTCTAACAACCAGAGTAACAATTTTTATAGGTACATAGAATATCCGAAAATGCGAGTAACCGGGAGGACCAGTCAAATAGCAACGGAAATGAGGTACAACTTGAAGGTGCTCGGAATCAGAAAACTCATTTAGCCCAAGATGGACAGAAAATGTCAGTATCAGGAGAAAAGCTGTTGTACTCCAGTCATGAAGAACAAAATGCTCCAGTGTTTCTGAACCAGATAAAGGATACAGTAGTCGCTCAACTTCGAGACCAACAGGCTGCATTCCGTAAGGATAGGTTATGCACAGACCAAATTGCGACACTACGGACCATTGTTAAGCAATCAACTGAAAGGAACTCGTCACTATACACCAGCTTCCTTGACTATGAAAGCACGGAATACAAGGGACAACTTAGATGCAACTAGACTATTTGGACTTCGCAGATGACCTAGCCCTCTCATCGCATACACATCAACAAATGCAGGTCAAAACAAACAGCATAGTAGCAGTCTCTCCATCAGTAGACCTCTACATACACAAGGGAAAAAGCAACCTCCGCAAATACAACACAGAGAACACCAACCCAGTGACATTTGATGGAGAAACTTTAGAAGAGGTGGAAACTTTCACGTATCTGGGTAGCATCATCGATGAACAAGGAGGATCTGGTGCAGACGTAAAGTCGATGATTGGCAAATCAAGGACAGCATTCCTACAACTGAAGAACATATGAAACATATGAAACAACTGTCAACTAACATCAAAGTCAGGATCTTCAATACGAACATTAAGACAGTTCTACTGTACGGAGCTGAAACTTGGAAAACTACCACAACTATCATCAAAAACTACAACTATTTATAAACAATTATCTACGAAAGATAAGCAATGTCCGTTGGCCGGATACCATCGGCAACAGCCTACTCTAGGAGAGGACAAACCAGCTTCTAGATGAAAAGGCAATTAGGAAAAGACGTTGCAGGTAGATAAGACATAAATTGTGGAAATCAACAAACTGCATCATGAGGCAAACACTAACTTGGAATTCTGAAGGGTCATAGAAAAGAGGAAAACCGAGGAAAACATTGCGTCGGGAATCGGAAACAAACATAAAAAGAATGAATAGCAACCGGAAAGGGCTGGTCAAGACGGAGTTCGACTGAGAATGCTGGTGGGCGGCCCATGCTTCTCCACGAGGCATGACAGGCGTAAGTAATATATTCTCGACTGAACGTGCATACAATGCATTTGTCAAGCTACCCACAGCCTGCTCATAATAGTTATGTACACAAAAGGTTAAACTTAGTCTACTTTTTATTACACTCAAAAAACAGAAGTTGTACTTTATTTACTACCTTTTTTCAAAAACAAATGAAGGAAACTTCATGGTTTGGGAAACTCTCTTCTCTATATTTTTTACATTTTATACAGAAGCAAGCACGTAACGCAGATAAAATAATAATTCCACCCCTCCCACTGGAGAACATCTATTCAATTTTACATTGTAATAACCAACAGTGAATAGATGAATGAAAGAAAGGTTACTAGGACATAATATTAATAAGAATAGAAACAAAATCAATAACTAGTAGGAATGAAAATCCGATGCTATAAATAAAACTCAACTGGATAGCCAATCGAAATTATTTTTGAATTCATTGATTGAGTAGGAGAAAACAAAAAACAACAACAAAGCGACGAAATGAGTAAAAGTAGCTGGAGAAAAAAACAAGTGAAAAGAGTCAAAATGTACGCGAGGAAAGAGAGAAGTGGTAAAACTAAGGAGGATAATCAAAGATGAAAATAATTTTATCTACACAAACTGCGTTATATGTTGGTTGTGGGTCAAACAAGATTTAAATGGAAGTGGTTGTTTCAACGATTTACCAAAATATGATGTACTGTAACATAGTACTCGTTAGATTTCCAGTTAAATTACATTTCTTGGAAATGGATTAGAGAGAGCAGTGAAAGTGTTACCTATGGTTACACAGAGTTCGTTTAGCACCAGGCACTCCAAAGAGGATGTTGGAGCAAGGCACCACACGCTGTTAGATGGAATGTAGGTTTCTTTGAGCTAGTATGAATGTTTTTTGTTAATGAAGATAACTACATAGAAACGAGAGATTAGGACTTTTTCAGTGAAAGTGTTGGTATAGAAAATCTTGATACAATTTTAGCACATAAACGACAGGAACTGATCTGTATCTCAATTATACGTTGTAATCGATAACGTTTAAGTGATATCAAATATATTTAAATGATATCATAAGCCTAAAATTCATTGAATTTCATTATACATCGGTACGAACTGATTTGATAATCGAAGAGTTGCTGGCGTTTATCTTATCAGTAGTTAAAACGTTTAAGTATACCCACACTTTTGACCTCTCCTAAAATCATATTCACATACTATAGCCTTCAAGGAAGAATGCATTAACGCTAATCCATGATCAAGAAAACAACGGTTTGATATTTTCGACTTAAACTGTATTATGATACTTTTAGAGAATAGTTCAGTCTTTTAACGAAAAAATAATTTCGGAATAGAATTTCAATCGTTAGTTGGAGCACGGAATTCTGAAGTTACATTTTTCTAAATTTTATTGTATTAGATGTACCCAAAAGAATGCTTTCTTCATTTTTATGGTTTTTAACTCCTGCGGAACAAATTACTGACTACAAGAGCTCGGACAGAATGGACGTAAAAAAACTACAAACATGCTCCATATGAAGTAAAAGTCAGCTATACTTTCCAAACCGTTTGGTGATTCGACCTTAAATGACTTCACCTTGAACACGTATTACCGTCTGTGTTATGCTTAGGTATTTCTAAAGTCATATGAATAGAAAGCAATACTAGCAATCCCAAGTAGTTTTTTTATATTAAATAAATTGTCACTAACCTCTTCTAAGTGGTAGAAGACGGTTTTCCAAGATTTCTCGAGCATCCGTACCCTGATCCATTAAATCCAACTTTGTTACTACTCCTATTGTTCGTAAACCTTGAGGGTCTACCTCTTTGGACAACTTTAATGCATCTGAATTAGCTAAATCGGAATTCGCGGGAGAAACAGCCAAAATTAAACAATTTTCCTGAGTAATAAATTCCAAAATCATTGATCTAATTTGAACTTCAATATCTGGAGGTTGATCACCGACAGGAACTTTAGTCATTCCAGGTAAGTCAATCAGAGTTAAGTTGAGAACTAAAAGAGATTATAGAAGCAGCATAATGAATTACAAAAAATTATAAAACTTAATCCCAAATGAAAGGAAAGGTTATACACTAACTACGTACATATTGGCGCATTCAAGAATTCAGTATTTAAAGATACTATTTAAATGAACGAGTAAAAGCAATCATACGGGATATTAAACACATGATCCAACAGTTTATAGCTAAATTGTTCTTAACACTGTTCTACGTGATAGTAGAAGCACCAATCATATATGATACATAAGTATATTAATTCCGTGTTCATCAACTTTCTAACAAAAGTAGGGGATAATTTATCAATAAAATCACCTTTATCATAATAAAAATAACATTACGTTAGCATGATTAATAAACCATTGGGCAGATGATAAATGAAAACTCTGAATGAAGAAAAGGGGTATCGATGATGACGAATTTCGCACAGTAATTCTAGAAAACTTTAAAACTAAGATTAAAACGAAATACCAAGGAAAAATTCACTTTGGTGAATTTACACTAGCTAACGAACTTAAGGCCTTGAGTAATATACTCTGTTAACCAACTATTTCTAAATCATTTTTTATTGTATCCTCCGTTCGGACATTTCTTTAAAATGTTCAGATGAAACCCTGATTTTAAACAAATGGTGTATATGATCTTCAATATCACAAATGAACGAATAGGATATGAACCTAATTTGACCACAGACTACTATGACTGTATTAATGACTTCGCTCCAACCTTGTGGATTAGATCTATACTTCAAACTCTCAGGTATTGGCTAAGAAAACTAACTAGCTCTGTCTGAGCTGCTGAGCAGCATGCTAGTCCACTCACAAATATAACAATTAATAACTGTGGAGAAAATAGCTTGTTTCCTTAGTCTTATCATCAATTCAAATACTTCCAATCAACTTGCGAAGAACAAATTTATTTTGTGAAACTTTAAGTTTATTTTCAGTCTCGACTTCACTCTGCATTTTTGAGACTCAGCAGCTCGTCTCTGTTGAAAGATTTTTCCTGAATAGGGCCATGGAATAGCCGATTTCATAAATGCTGGTACAGGTCAGTAGCAGATCGGCTGACGAATTTGTCAAAGGTTTTCACTTTTCAAAAAACGGTTAACAGCTATCTGTACAAACGGATAGTACTGTAAATTTCTGTTTATTACAAATATTACTTGGTCATTCAAATAGAAAATTGGAGAGAAGTTTCGGAAACCCAATGAAGTTTGATTGTTTTTTTCTCAAAACGACACATGCACACAAAGAACTTAGTTGGCGCTATGAGCATGGAAAGAACTGAAGGACAAGTGGGACATGATGGACGTAAGTAATGGCGGCGTGGATTTGTTGCCTGGAGAAAGACTTCTTGACCTTGAGTATTTGGATGATATTGTCTTACTGTGCGATAATGTCCGAGTCATGCAATCCGCACTTAATCAGTTGGCAATCAGTGTCCATAGGTACGCTATGTGCTTTGCATCTACAAGTGCAGAGTACTTCTACAAGACTGACAGGATTCTAACCTTGTACTCACCTCTGGGTGGTGAGCAGATTGAAGTAGTCGAGAAGACCACTTGCATCGGTTTGGGCATCCGAGCAGTATCACAGCCCTCACACAAATCAAATTAGATTTGTGTGGTGCATATGTATCTGGTGCCCCTTTGTACCAATATTTATGCGTTTAAAAAAAATAAAAATATAAGTGTTGGTGGTAGCGTGAGTGATGAGATCAATTCACATATGATGAAAGCCAGAACAACTTATAACAATCTGGGCCATTTTCGACACCGTGATATGTTAGTCTGGCTGTAAAAGTTTGGATCTACAACGCGTCGGTGAGAGCAGTTTTGCTCTATGCTTGTGAAACCTGGCCTCTCCGAGTTGAGGATGTTAGACGACTCTCTGTGTTTGATCATCGTTATCTCCGAAGGAAACACCGACTTCGGTAGATTGGACACGTTCTACGAATGTCGTCCCAGAAAATTCCTTAACGTGCATTATTTACTGACGCTGGGACTGGTTGAAAAATTTATTATTTATTTGTTTATTTAAACACATATATATTGGTACAAAAGGACACCAGGTACATATGCGCCACACAAAATAATGAAAGTAGGAAGAGAAGGGATGAAAAGATAAGGCGGACTGAAATGTACAACCAAAAGACTCTTTCAGTTAGGAAAGTTAGCACCATTCTTTATGTAGAAAGTAAAAGAAGGTTGCAGCAGGATCGCCACTGGCTTCTATTCTGAGCCATATCTGATAACGTCCCTAGCCACTGTGTTGCACTATCTCTCGGACCCTAACCAGGGAGTCGTGAAGGACCAACAGAAGCTAGCCCTTTGCAGCTTTCTTTCATGCCACGACACCATGTCATACACTGACCTCCTCTCCTCTTTTTCCAACCAGTCCCAGGGTCGGCAAATAATGCACGACGTGGAAGTCTCTGGGACGACATTCGTAAAACATGTCCAAGCCAAATAAATGAAATGATGAATTCTATTGACTGGCTGAAAAAAGCGGAGAGGTGGTCAGTGTATGACACGGTATCGTGGTATGAAAGAAAGCTGCAAAGGGCTAGCTTCTGTTGGTCCTTCACGACTCCCTGGCTGGGGTCCGAGAGATGGTGCAAAACAGTGGCTAGAGACGTTATCAGATATGGCTCAGAATAGAAGCAAGCGACGATCCTGATGTAAATTTCCATTACTTTCTTCATAAAAAGTGGTTGTAACTTCCTTAACTGAAAGAATTCTTCTGGTTGTACCTTTCCGTCTCCCCCATTATTATTCCTATTATTACACTAACATACAATCTGTGGTTGTTATTGTTCTTTTTTTATTTTCTCATATGCACCTTTTCTTCTCTTTCTCCATTCTTATTGTTATTGTGTGGCGCATATATATCTGATACCCCTTGTACCAATATTTGTGTTCAAATAAATAAATAAATGATCAGATATGTTCTTGGTCAGGAAGAACTAATGTTACATACGGAACAAAATGAAATAAAAGGCATATATAAACAGTTGAAATTAGAACTTCAGAAAACCTCATATTGTTGAACTCACAACAGTTGACATAAATATTAATAGTAATGAAAGTTATCATACTGCTGCTGAGTAATGAATTAAGATGACCAACTTATTGGGGATGTCAAATCCCCGAGTCCAAAACACCAATAACAGCCTCTGTGGTATGAATCATTATTCACAAACATACTGGGTTTATATACCAACCAAACAGACCACATAGTACCATAAAATAGAAAATAACATTTGTACAATATTTAGCCATATGTGGCTGTGAATAGGGGGCAAAGTAACCAATAAACTGATGATAACTTAAGAATCGTATAATAATAGTTCAAAGGTCAAAATAAAGCTAATGATGAGAGGAACACGAACATGATTAGGTTAGTTACCTAACAATTATACAACAAGAAATATACATATTACATTGGTCCACAAATAGTCCTCAAAAGTTACCATTCACAATTCTCTTCGGGATACAACACAACTAATGAGTAGCCAGTAAAATAAACTGAATAATAGGCTGACAAACTGAAGATTCATTGCAACCGAACATATCAATCAACCTATATTAATATGAAAACTCAACTACTGGGTTATTTGTTGATGAAAAATAACCCGACTGCTGAGCATTCAGTTAGTAAAAGATCACATAATTAGTGTGACTCGAATAAAACTGAAGACTAACAGCAGTTATTCAGACGGAGTTATTTTATTGAGCTGCGCTTTAACCGGGTTGGTGGATGTGGAGGATCCACCTAGGGGAGTTGGAAAACCCTGATTCCAAACCAATGGTGTACATGGGCTCCAGTATCCTGAAGGAACGAATGGCGTATGAACTAACTGTTGGTCATCGGCTACCATGAGACTGCATCTCCTTAAGATGCTCCACTGCCTTGTGGACTAGACCTTTAGGTCAAAGGCTCCGGGTGTGGCCCCCTAAGAAAACCACCTACTTCAGTTTGGGCACCTGGGCAGTATCACAGCACTCACACAAATCAAACGAGATTTGTGTGGCGCATATTTATCTGGTGCTTCTTTGTACCAATATTTGTGTTTAAATAAATAAATAAATAATTCCCGATAAATTTAATGAACATAAGATAGAGAACACAACTGATAATGCATAGACAATAAAAAATTCAGGCAAATATTATGCTGGATTTCAGACAGAACTAAACTTAATCGGTTAGTCAATCCATATCATCGGAGTTCGCTTAAGGCTGCACAAACTAAAGTGGGGATACGGATGTGGCTTGGTATTGAATGAATAGATTGGAAGTTACGAACAATAATTACGTTAAAATCTATCAACAAGGTGGATAATTTCTCACATCAAGTGTAGGGCTATCAACATAATTAGCAAGACGAGGTCCTTATGATTTGGTGAGTGCACTTTCATTACATTCAGTGTGAAATATACTTATACGTAACATATTAACTTTTAAATCAATCGTCTTATTATTTGATACGTTTTCAAAACCCAACACAACGAAATAAGACACTGCACATATTGGTGACTCCGGTATCCCAGTATGAAACCATTCGAATGATAAATTCACGTGTTATGGAACTGAGATTAAGGAGACTATGGGAATTATTTGAACAACAAAACAAACAACTACTGTTCAAACTCACTAAACAAATATTTAATTTGTAAACAAGTATTCAGTATGTGGAGGATCCACCTAGGGGAGTTGGAAAACCCTGTTGTCTGTAAACTGCTTGTTTTTACAGTGTAGGAATTCAACATATTCTATTTGCCCCCAAATGCCCTGGTGCGGCCGAGTTAGGAGAGCCACCTCTCCCTCTCGAAATGCTCTCATATGGCCACGCGAATATATAGCCTCTGTCAGGGAAGTCCTACTCACTGCCTTCTCGTGGCGGGGGTGTTGTTGTTTACGAAAGTGGGAGGACGAAAAGCGAATGTCCGGCGCTTTAACCGGGTTGGTGGACATGGAAAGTTCATCTAGGAGATTTGGAAAACCCTGATTCCAAACCAATGGTGTACATGGGCTCCAGTATCCTGAGGGAACAAATGACGTACGAATCAACCGTTGATCACCGGCTACCATGGGACTGCATCACCTCACGATGCTCCACTGCCTTGTGGGTCAGACATTCAGGTCAAAGGCTCCGGGTGTGGCCCCCTAAGAAAACCACCTACTTCAGTTTGGGCACCTGAGCAGTATCACAGCCCTCACACAAATCTCATTCGATTTGTGTGGCGCATATTTATCTGGTGCTTCCTTGTACTAATATTTATGTTTAAATAAAATAAAAAATTCAGTATTTAAATCTGTTAGAAGTCTGCTGGATTATCACTTTAAATTGCGGGTTGACGAGTATCTAATCTATTCGTCTTATCACTATTCCAAGAAATTCCTCCGGATCACATTCCTTCTTAATCCAAACCCCTGAAAGCTTTACTTTTTTGAGTTTTGAATACTGTTGAAATGAGTAGTGTCAGGGAATTATTCTGAGATCGACCAAGTGCATTGTAACCAAAAGAGCCGAAGAAAAACCAGTATGAACATGATTATTACAAAACAATACGGGAATTCATAAAATTTAGATTCTGGGCTCACCATTGGGAGAGTAAACGCGAAGATTAATAGGAGTGTTGGAAATTCCTTTGTTACTCCCAGTTAGCCTATCTGTCTCCGCTTCTATTTCCTTGCGAACTTCATCAAAGTCTGTAAACTGCTTGTTTTTACAGTGTAGGAATTCAGCATATTCTAATAATGAAGAGAAGAATAAACTAGAACCTTGGCTTACCATTGCGCGAATTAATTAATTGCAGGACCAAAGGTCGGCGTGTGACAATTCCACTTCCACGAGGGAGAAAGTCTCTAATTGAGACAATAAAAGAGGTAATATAACAGCCCTACCGACCGACGAAATTTTCCAAAACACTGCTTTTTCCTGCGCTTTGGCTGCCGACTACAGCTATTTGAGGCAGATCCAAATTGAGTGGGACTCCTAGTGAGGAGAATGCATCTTGCAGCCGGTTAACCAACGGGATAAGTTGTTCCATCCCAATATTGCCCGACATTATTCCTAAGATACCAAATGACCCGCGGAGTTTTCTTTTCGCCAACGCGGAGATAAAACAAATACTCGGAAATCTCCAGACATGAAGCATAGTTCTTGGACGTACATTTTGTTTTTGCATAATTTAATCAATTCGAGATAATATGAAAAAACTGAACGATGTCATAAATATTAGAAGTCGTTTCTGGTGTCGTGAATGTATATAGCTCTTCAAAATAAGGGCCTTTGTGAACTCTTGGAATTCATGATGACTTCCTACTCTTAATAGATACTTACGGACGAGGGAGCTTGGTCAAACATTACATTACATTACTGCCCATTTTCAAATGGTGGTGGATAAAACGGAAGCAATCTTTGTATAACAAGCTCCCCTAACCTCAAAGAAGGTATCTAGGTAAATTTGCCGGCGAAAACACTTTAGTAAATTATATTTAATACTTCCCTGAATTCATGGGCCATAAATAAGTAATTAATGTATATTTCTGACAGAGTAGCAGCACGCCAGATTTACAAGTAATAAATCTTCTAACTGAATGCTTAAGTATGTTTCCTAATCTCTCCTAATAACCCCAAACTAAATCAACACGACACCTTGAACACAAGAGAATAGGGGTGAAATGTAGAAAGAACACTTTACTCCAAAGTCATTTTATGTTCAGAAAATTGAGGGCATTTATGGCACGTCAGATGAACTTGATCTTCTGAAGGGTTCTGAGATCCTAGTAAACATAGCGCCGGGATGGGTAATCGTCCAACAGGGAATGCGATATGTAACTCTTCACTTTGTAGATGTTTCTCAGAAAAGTCTATTCGATGCTGATTAGATAAAATAGATGACTGCTGCGAATAATAATCTTTTGGTTCGTTGGAGAAAAGTGTATTTTTTTTAAGAAAAATTTGCCTGGAAACGGAATG
This sequence comes from Schistosoma rodhaini, assembly GCA_944470415.2. Classification (NCBI taxonomy): domain Eukaryota; kingdom Metazoa; phylum Platyhelminthes; class Trematoda; order Strigeidida; family Schistosomatidae; genus Schistosoma; species Schistosoma rodhaini. The sequence goes on from OX104037.1 coordinate 12,219,664, forward strand.
TGATGATTACCAATTGGAAGCATTTCCCTGCTACTTTCTTTGTTGCGCCATATAGTTGTTCCTTATTTCTTTCTTTTGCAGCCTTTTCCGCTGTCATTGCCAGCTATTCCACGTACTTCTGCCTGTCGACTGTAATGCTTGCTTGCTTGCTTGCTTGCTTCTGTGTATTCAGCTTGTGTCTTTACTTTCTATGCTCTTGTTCGAGTGTCGTTAATTTCTTTCTCCTTGTTCTTCCTTCCTTCAATCTTGTCAACGGTTTCGGTAGAGATCCATTCCTTATGATGATGCTTCTTGCTACCCGGAATCTCCTGACTCCTTGAAGTTAGTGCTTCTTTGATTCCTTTCCAAATGTCCTTCATAGTAGTTGCTTCTTCTTTTAGTAGGCCCTGTTTTGAGATGGTGGAAAAGATTTGTAGCTCAGGTGAGTGATTTTGATGTGGGTTTGTTCTCTGAGCTTGATGATTTGGTCGTGGAGCTTTCATCGTTCTTCTGAACGACATCATCAACCTCTACCCGAAGTTTGTGCTGATGATGTCGTTCAGAAGAACGATGAAAACTCCATAGCCAAACCATCCAGCTCAGAGAACAAACCCACATCAAAGTAGGTCCTGTTGTTGAGAGTTATCTTGAATTGGTAGAGTTTGTTAGTATCTCTAAGGAAGGCTGCATCGAACCTTTGTAAAGCTGTTTTCACAGTTGTCCAGTGTTTCTATAGCTTCAGTTTCATCTTGGCAAAAACCAGCTAGTGATCTGAAGCTGTCAGCTCCTCTTCTGGTTCTCACATCTTCCACTGACCTTCTGAATTTCTTAGTGATGCAAATATGGTCGTTCTATATCTTTGTGGTGTGATCCGGTGAGACCTTCGTAGTCTTGCGTGTTTTCTCACCTGACCAAGGTCGAAAATAAAGAAAAGACTGACTCGAACAATAAAAGAATGAATAAAATCAGCCAAATCTGAAGAATTGCTCTATTACACTTATAAGATAACTAAATACATAAAGGAAATTCACGATTACAAGTGACAAATGCTCGGTTCTATACAATCGTCTGGTCTCGCAGAACCTAATGATAATCTGAAACAAAATGGGAAGAGTGTAGACGACAATATAAAATTCGTATTACCTATCTTTTCTTGTGCCATAAAAATTTTATTTTTCCAATTTCTGAAGGTGATTGTGAAACATAAGCAACCTGTGTTAAATTCACATGTATGTACGGAATTCAAGTAGCTAGGATTGTGGCAGTGAGCTTTAGGCCTACGAATATACTGGCTATGCATTGTATACCCTATCAATAATTGGGAAACAAGGAAAATATTTTTCATTGGGGTTTGTTGTTTTTATATGCTCTGAAAATGCTAAAGATTTGGCTCGAGGATTGAATCCCCTTCATAGAACAAACAAAATAATTAAAATCTTGTAGATTAACCACTTGGTATGCGTGACGCTATGAAGCATGTTATCGCACGAAGCGTATATTCTCTGAAATCACCCGGGAAAGAGATTTTTGTCCATATTATCGGTGTTTATGACAAGCCAGTTATAGGACTTTACTTAATAATTAACTGGAGGTAGAGATTACAGCAGTCCTACTCTCCACAGGCAAATGTGATCTTTTGGCTGGGTACGCAGATTTGTATGTAGACAGGAAATGGTTGGAGTGCATGAAGAGCAGCAATTTTGTCCCCGTCACTCGCATTCACATGCAATGTCCTGCGGCTCCAGGTTAATCAAACGCGTGAAGAGACATATGTACATTTGATCATAATTCACGACTTCCTAAATTTATTCAGATTTGTGGTCTGTGTACGCCGTTGATCAATCTTGTAATTAACAAAAAATATGTGTAGGCTCAGTTTGCATGCCGCTGTGAAGATATACGACAAATTTCTTTCACGTGTCTTTTCTCTTTGAATATTGTTTTGTTCTTTTGATGTATGTACAGCTTCCTCTGTTGTTAAATGTATCCACGTATATATCGTTTCTCCTTTGGTTTATTTGTATTTATCACCACTGTGTTGATCACAGTTTTTGATGAATGATAAAATTTTGAATGTTTTTAGTGTTTAGACCACCGACTAATATTGTGTTAATAATGCTTTAAATAGAAGTGGATGCCCTAATGAGTGACCGCCTTGATGATTGATTTCATCAGATTTGACCGTATGAATCTATTCCTGATGAAACAGATGCTTGATTATCTAATTGTTAGAGTTGTGTCAGAAATCTAAAACGAACATAGGTTGTGACTTAACTTGATGCTAAACTGACCTAATTATGGACTGTCAGGGTATACGAATCTTATATATAAAATTCATCTATAGAATTTCAGAAGAGGTCTAACGTACAATCCACCGGAAGCTTTTCAACACCAATTTTCTTTACAGTGTTTGCCCGCACCTCTGACGGAATCAATCTGATGAATTATAAGCAATTATTAAGTAACTCTTTCTGAGGAGCCAGCCAAAGTTTTCTGTCACATAATTGCTTTGAGAATACTATGGCTAGGGACTTAGTAATCATAGACGTAAATACTTCTATCCACAACTTACTGCGCATCATTTACCGACCATTTATCAAAAGTATCTACGTCAAATGTTCTATACAACATATGATGAATCGAACACCAAGAAGTCCCCATTAACTCTGTCCTACGTCACCTTCCTTAACCATGACAGGTGAAATGTTCCTTTTCCCTGGAAATTTACTTGGAGAATCATCAATACCAGGGGTCAATGCTGTCTCACATCACCGAAGTAGTGGCTCGACACTGTCGAAACTATTTACTATATTTGGTTCTCTTGAAGGCCAATTATGATGAGAACAACCCTGGTGAAAGGTGATGCACTTAAAAACAATTTTCAACTTTCCTGGCCATTGGTTGCGCGAAATTTGAAAGTGGTAACATTTTTTCACGTGGTCTATAAATTCTTAGACTTGTTCTTTTGTAGGCTGTATTGTCCTTAGATTATCATCCTATCGCGTTTATCGCTCACACTTTACTCTAGGTTAATAAATTTTAACCGACACTTGCCCAGTTAGTAGAGATTTCACTGATCAGTACTTCCCTATATTATAACTGAGCACTTTTTATCTGTAATACGTTATATACTAATAGTACCTGATCCTAGCATTAACCCGGTTAATACGTAGAATTAATTATATTCTCATATATATCTGTTATGCAGGTTTTTAACTAATACAGCTTCAAAATATGTCAAGTAACTTGGGTAAAAGAAAGATTTCACCAGCTTTCAAGCCTACTAAAAGGTCAAAGTCCGTAACTCCTAAGACTGATGACTCAGTACCTGAAAATGATAAGCATTTATCCTTTGAACCCCATTCTACCTACCCACAAGTGTCACTAACACTACCTGATTCTCCAAGTAACAACCCCTCTATTTCTTCGTGCAGTATGCCAACGGTAAGACTAGTTGACATAAAAAGCGAAATGCCCACGTGCATCAAAAAGTCAACACAGTCCACCAGACCGCATGCTTTGCTTAGGCCTAGGTCCAATATACCAAAAACCAAGGAGTCTAACAGTGTATCTCACGTATACGAGAATGCTGATCGATATAGTACTGACATTCGTCAGTTACAAAACTCCCTAGCCGAAATTTACAGTAGACTTAACCAACTAGCACCCCTCACACACATATGGGGTATTAATATCGATAAAAATCTCGAACAACTCACTAAAGCCGAGTGTATTTTAGATTTTGTGGCTGAAGAAGTGACGAAAAGAATGATGTCTTCCCACAATGCAGTAGTTTACAATCTCCCTGATCGCATACACCCAAATAAATTGAGGGATATCTGCCTTAAAGCATGCGACATGCTGAAGGTCAACTGACAAGTCATCCGCCTTAGAAAAAAGTCGGATAGATTGACTTACCCTCTACTATTTAAGTTTGGCTGTTGTAACGATGCTAAACAGTTTATTGATCTGAGCAAAAATATCAGCTCATTAGTTCCATACAAAAGCATTAAAGTCACTCCTGACCTAACACCGTGTCAACGTCGTATAAGAAAACGTGAAGCAATAGAATCGTATGACAGAGTGATAGTAAAAACCCAGCTAAAGACAGTATGCAACAAAATGATTGATATAAAGCGCATGGATAACAAGCATGATGTTATATCACAAACGACTGGTCCATCCGTAGATCTAGATGAGTCTGCAGATCAGAAATCTTTGAATAAGATATGGTCCCCATCTGTCACTAAAAGGCGTGACGGCATCTCTGATCCCGGATGTTCGCTCAGTATAATACCAAAATGTGGGCCATGTAACGAAACACACCCAACTGAACATATTCATGTAGAAATTGGTTCCCCAAGAGATACTTCACAAGAGGATTCGAATGAACCTAAGTTCATCTCACAGAGACAAAGAAACTCTTCATCTCTGACAAAAAAGACTGGGGAGATAAAATCCAAAATACGAAATAGGAGGACATGTAAGATTGAGGCCAACTGTTCTGTGGGTATCCCAACAACAGTGAATAGGTTCTATCCGCTGATATCATGTAACTTGCCATCAACACCCCGCACAATGGGCAGTACGCTTGAGCGTAACAAACCTTTTTACACGCACACTCACAAAAACTATCAGAATACTGATCACTTCACTCACCTTCTTAAGCCTAAAACCGTTAATAAACATGGTAATTACAGGTTCCTCATCCCACACCCTATGCACATTCCCCAGAATCACAATTGTAATTACTCTCAGAATGAGAACTTTCCAGTACCAACTCACCACATGAAGACGGCCTCCATATATAACAACAGTCGTAACCACTTCCAGTTACGAGCATCAGACCCCTCTCATGCTCGCACTAGCGCAAATAGTTATAACAGAGGCTACGAGCTTAACCATCAAAACTGTCTTGCAAATAACAGTACACTTTACAGTCAACATGTACCAGATTTTTTTGGAATAAGGCCCCTAGTTGCACCCCTGTTGAAGCATATAGCCCTAGTCATTTCAAACCAAGTGCGGAACATAAACTCGCTTCCCCCGTACAGTTCGCATCAGAAAGTACTCCCACCATTTCCTTCTGGATAAACTCCCCAAGCAACTTCACTAGCTCATTTGATACATGCCCCAGTAACTCTAGCTATTAAAATACAGAGCTATTGAAAAACACTACGTGAAACGCTTCTTCACGCCGTTTTCGACCGACTACGGTCATTACGAAATCTTAGGTATCGGTGAGTGTATGACATATTTGGTTAATATCATTCGGGGTCTTTTGAGGCTTTTCTTTGACTGGAAAGACCTCAGCGCTAGTAAACTTCGTAATATCTAGAATTCGATTGGCAGATGTGGCTAGTTCGTCTACGGCGTTGTTTTGGAACGCGACGAGCACTGTCTGCACCTGTTTCGAGAGTTTGGATAAAAAAAGTTGTTTGAATAGGCCTTCGTCGAAAGTTATTTGACCTATTACTTCTCTCATCCTTAACAACATGTCCGTGGCGGAACCATGTTCCAGGTCGATATTATTGAGGAGTTGGTGTAACCGTTGTCGGTCGGTTAGATCTCCACGTCTCAGAATCGATCGTTTCAGCGTTTCGTAAGGTTCCGGAACATCACTAGTAAACATACTAGGTGGTACGTACCTGTTGAATTCGCGCGGTAGTGCCTTAACTACCGCGAGGAATCGCGAGCATGAGTCTGTAATGCCGTGGCTGTTAAAGTCGGCTTCTGCGTAGCAGAACCAGGACTCGATATTGTCAGGCCAGAAGGGAGTTAATTGAATCGATGACGGAGGAGTAGTTTTTAACTTAAATTCACTGAATTTACAGAATAAGGGGTTAGAGGAGGCTCGTTAGACTTTGATAGGTGGTGATGTGTGGGCCAGAATGACAATGATTGGTTGCCTTGATGAGTCAGACGTGCAGATAGTGTGACAGGTGTTATATGTGTTATATATTCCCCTATCTTGACTGTTATTGATTGACTGATCCTTGTTGTTGGAGTTATAAGCAGTATCCTTACGTTTATAACAGTTGGTAAGAAACTAAACCTTGAAGAGCATTTAGCTTCCATAAGAGGAGACAGAGTTGCTAGGGCAGGGCAGGGTATGTTTGCTTAACATAATTCGAATATCAGTAAACGCATTTGTGAAAAGAGATTTTATGTGAGGGCGCACCTTAACATAGTTTGGCATGAGATAAGTAACTTCACGAAATTAGCTTTTATCAAAGGTAGATAGTGGCCATCCATCAACCTGAGAGAACGGTCAACTACTTCAAGATATTTTCCGTCTCGAACAAGATATTTTACTAAGGCCATTCAAATCCTTGGACTCACAATTGTGCAATCGCGGATAAGGGAACGGTGAAACTACCGAACTTTATATGTTGATCTATTTGTTCCGGTGAGACCTGCAATCCTTAAACCGAGGTGCACAAGAGTAAGAAACACATTTTTCCGTTTCCGGTTTCCACAGCACTTACTTTCGATAACTTCGAGCAGTCTTTTCACTTGTATCTACCTTTGATAAAAGCTAATTTCGTGAAGTTGCTTATCTTATGCCAAACTATGTTGAGGTGCGCCCTCACATAAAATCTCTTTTCACAAATGCGTTTACTGATATTCGAATTATGTTAAGCAAACATACCCTGCCCTGCCCTAGCAACTCTGTCTCCTCTTATGGAAGCTAAATGCTCTTCAAGGTTTAGTTTCTTACCAACTGTTATAAACGTAAGGATACTGCTTATAACTCTAGGGTTTCTTCTTATAACAGTTCTTTTACTTTTTACACGTATGTGTGACGTTAATTTACCTTAGACGAATATCTACACTAGATCCCCGCCCAGTATCTATTATACAGGACTTCAACACAACTAAGATCAAGAACACAAGATTAGCCTGACTATAACGTCAATATATTTCCACACCAAAATCAGACACAAGGAACAGTCAATCAATAACAGTCAAGATAGGGGAATATATAACACATATAACACCTGTCACACTATCTGCACGTCTGACTCATCAAGGCAACCAATCATTGTCATTCTGGCCCACACATCACCACCTATCAAAGTCTAACGAGCCTCCTCTAACCCCTTATTCTGTAAATTCAGTGAATTTAAGTTAAAAACTACTCCTCCGTCATCGATTCAATTAACTCCCTTCTGGCCTGACAATATCGAGTCCTGGTTCTGCTACGCAGAAGCCGACTTTATAATAATAATAATAATATTTTATTCTCAAATAACAGATTGTTACATGAGGCATGCCGGTTTACAGGCAAGATCAAATTGTTAAAGAAGTTACAATTTTCACTGTTGAAAATTACTCAGCTGGGTTGATATTTCATAAGATATAAATGTAAATGGATTTCATAAGAAACATGTCAATATCAATATCACACTTGGCACACTTTATGGAGGTAGCGTTGCAACATACAACTGATGGTCGAGAATAGATACATGCGAAATTGGGGGCTTTTAGAAGTTTCGAACTTATATCCCTCCAGAATATCGGAAGCATTAATAACGGTGTAGGACGAAGTCACCCGTGCCATATCTGTTTTCGGTGGAGTATCTGCAGGAGGCTGAAAAAGGTGTAAGAAAAAGGAAGGACGAAAAGCAGGGCACACAATATTCATGGAGGAATAGTTAAGGTATAACCATTTAGTCTATTTATCTGTTACTGAAGTATTCATTGGGCAAGAACATACTAATGTGTTAAAGAAAAATAAGTGTGGGCAAGGTATGAGTGGATAAGGAACTGTATAAATGAAGGTAGTTTAGAAGGAAGTATGGAATTGTGTAATTATAAAATAAAATGCTGAAAACAGTATTCCGATACAAATGACTGTCTCTCTTTACTTTAGAAGCTGTTTGAACTCTCTTTTTTTGTTTTCAGATTTTATAGGGTATGGAGTGGGCTTCGTTTTTAACCAATTGTCTAGTTTGCTTGTATTAGGATTACTTGGTAGGAAGTGGAACCAATTCAGCTTTTTTTAACATGATTCAAAGTGGTATTTTGCATGAATAATTTCGCATCAATACCGTTGGTTCGTGACATCCCACTAGACATGAGGAGCCGTAATTAATATGTTCTGCCCCACAGACACGGGTGGATTGAAGTTATCTCCCCACCATCATGTTTGCTGGTCAGTAACGCCACCTTCCCTCCTTTTATGATGTTAGGCTCTCTTACGTTTATGGTCGGTATGAATATTGCTTTTATCAAGGACCATATTTGGAATACGCTGTCTCTACAAGTTCCATGTTACAAGCAAATCAGATGGTAATAACATTTGTATTATAGGTTAGATATCCATTTAATATATCGTACTACTATGAAGATAACTAATAGTAAGGGTTAGAAGAGACAAGTCAGATTATATGTGGTTAAGAGATGGTAAGGGCTAATAGCAAACCAGAGGATATGATAGTAAATATTGTAAAATTTTCAGGGTAAGAAAAAATAAAGCATTGAACAACTCACAAGAATTTAGGACGTATGAGCTTCTTTTGATCGGCCTTAGTTGGTCAGCATCCATAAGATTAGTGAGTTATCTGTCTACTTGTAATAAGAAAAATAAAAGGACATGACACTTAGGAAGAATAATTTGGATTTATCCATTAGAGATTCGGAAAGTGAAAATGAGGGTTAGGAGCGGAAGGCCATGGTTAATAATCAATAAATAATGGGGAAAGATAAAGCATGTTTTCTTTAGTTTTGCTATATTCATACTAACGACAATGGAGTTCGTTATATTCTTGTTCCGTCTAGATATTGGGCGGTCCATAATAAAGTGCCTCATTGGTAGGCGGGAGTTCAAGGAATAGTTGAAGTTCTTTAGAATTTAGTAACAGGGTTATTAGCCTTTTAAATTTGGTGAAGGTGTTACAGTTACGAATAGGTATTGGCAACCTGTTCCACAATAAACTATACCGAACTGTAAAAAACCTACAACGCATTTGTTCTTGGTGTTTTTCGGTAAATAGTTTATATGCATTTTTTCTTAGTCTATAGGCTGGGTCATTGATCATAGTTGGACAAGAGGTTAGGAATGACAGTCCATTTATTGCTTTGTAGAGAAATATCAGATTGTTCCTTAACCTACGGTGCCATAAAGGTTCTAAATAGAGGTGCTTACATCTACTTGTGTAATCAAGAGTGGTGTCACTTCCTAGCAGTTGGCGTGTAAAGTGTCGTTGAACATCTTCTACTCTTATTTTGTCAGTGGTATTCATATTAGAGAAGATAAAAGAGCAGTATTCTAAGGAAGGTCGTACACATTTTGTAGAGGGTAAGCTTGGCATCTGTCGTGAAGAAATTTTTTGTTATGAAGTTAATTAGACGTCTGGCTTTAGAAATAATAAAGGAGGCGTGTGCTTTAAAGTTTAGGCTTCCTGTGTAATTTATTCCTAGATCGTGTACTGAACTTTAACAGCCACGGCATTACAGACTCATGCTCGCGATTCCTCGCGGTAGTTAAGGCACTACCGCGCGAATTCAACAGGTACGTACCACCTAGTATGTTTACTAGTGATGTTCCGGAACCTTACGAAACGCTGAAACGATCGATTCTGAGACGTGGAGATCTAACCGACCGACAACGGTTACACCAACTCCTCAATAATATCGACCTGGAACATGGTTCCGCCACGGACATGTTGTTAAGGATGAGAGAAGTAATAGGTCAAATAACTTTCGACGAAGGCCTATTCAAACAACTTTTTTTATCCAAACTCTCGAAACAGGTGCAGACAGTGCTCGTCGCGTTCCAAAACAACGCCGTAGACGAACTAGCCACATCTGCCAATCGAATTCTAGATATTACGAAGTTTACTAGCGCTGAGGTCTTTCCAGTCAAAGAAAAGCCTCAAAAGACCCCGAATGATATTAACCAAATATGTCATACACTCACCGATACCTAAGATTTCGTAATGACCGTAGTCGGTCGAAAACGGCGTGAAGAAGCGTTTCACGTAAGAGATCTGTCTCTCGACCACGAGAGACAGATAATCCCGACTGTTGCTGGTATCATAACCAGTATGGTAAGTCCTCCAGAAATTGCAGGAAACCCTCCAATTATCTGAACTCCAAATCCACGGACATGAAAAAACACTCGGGAAACTTCCAAGCCGGCACGCGTTAACGGCAACCGTGGTCGGTGAACACAGCCGTCTATTTCATGTCACCGATGTGATCACGAAAGTTCGCTACCTCGTCGACACCGGAGCAGAAGTTAGTATTCTTCCAGCGAATTCCAACTACAGACTTCGCCAGTCTGTTTTAAGTTTACAGGTGGCGAACGGAAAGCCGATCGCTACATACGGTAAAAGGTACGTCTACCTTAACGTGGGTTTACGCAAACCCATACATTGGATTTTCGTTGTTGCAGATGTCTCTATGCCAATCATTGGTATAGACCTTTTACAATACCACAATCTACTAATGGACACACGCTCACGAAGGTTAATAGATGGAAACACTAAGTTATCCGTTTGCGTAACTCATTTTTCTGGTTGCATATTATCCCCAGTCACAATTAATCACATCATAGACCCCCTATATCAATCATTACTCGACAAATACTCCGGGATATATCAGCCGCAATCGAAATTGCCTTGTGTAACCGGCAATGTTACACATCACATCTGGAATACAGGACCACCTGTATTTTCGAAAGACCGCCTACTCACTCCCGAAAAGCTTAGGTTGGCTGACAATGAATTCAACCATGTGATAGACTTAGGAATAATTCGACCATCAAATAGTCCATGGCCATCTCCATTTCACATGGTCCCTAAAAAGGACAGCAATGATTGGCGTCCAGCTGTTGATTATCGGCGTCTGAATGCTAATACCATTCCCGATCGTTACCCGTTGACTCACGTTTACGATTTGACAGCTACCTTGAGAGGTACAACTGTCATTTCGAAAATCAACTTGGTTAAGGCGTTTAACCAAATACCGATGGCAACCGACGACATTCCTAAAACCGCCTTCATCACTCCTTTCGGTCTTTATGAATTCTTACGAATGCCTTTTGGTTTAAGAAATGCGGCTCAGACCTTCCAAATGTTTATAGACGACGTCTTCCGAGTTCTCAACTTCGTACATGCGTATGTTGATGACTGTCTGATAGCAAATCCGGACAGAGAATCACATCTCAAGCATCTGGACATGGTTTTCGAACGACTACAAAGGCATGGCATTACTGTCAACATTCATAAATGCCAAATCGGAACCAACCCCTTAGACTTTTTAGGACACACTATTGATGCTCAAGGCATCCGACCCCTTAGAAGCAAAGTGGCGGCCATTCTGGATTACCCAGAACCGACCACGATCAAGCAGTTGCAAACTTTTAACGGACTTATAAGTTTCTACAGACGGTTCATACCTAAATGCGCATCTCTTATGAAACCGTTAACCGACCAACTTCATGGAAATGCAAAATCAATTAGTTTAGACGACACAGCCCGAAAAGCATTCTCCACAGCTAAGGAACACACCTCAAAGGCAACCCTACTTGCGCATCAGGACACTCAAGCGCCCATTAGTATCGCCGTAGACGCATCCGACTCAGCAATTATTATTATTATTATTCACAAACATCTTATAAGTACATAAGTGCTGTGAAGAAACCATTTCGGGTTTCTTCACAAAAATGCAACAATACACAATTTGCAATAATGTTAACATTACATATGCCATATTTGAGAAAGGAAAATAAAATATTAATAATAGAATAGTAATAATAAATCAGGTTCTGTGTAATTAGCAAGAATTTTGAATCGATTTTGAAGAAGGATAGGAAGAAACTAAGGAAATAGAAATAAAGGAGACGCGGAATACTTAAATATCTTAACGCAGAACAAGAATAAACAACTATGTATGTAAAGCAAAATGAGTAATAAAAATAAAATAAAACAGAATAAATTGATGAGTAAATAACTTATTATTGCAGTAAGATATGACGTTAGAATAAGTGTTTGTTCGTGCAGACATAGTTTTGGGTGATGCTATGAAAGTCTTAATTAAGTGCAAAAGATAATCAATATGTATGAGGTGTATATACATAGTGAAGATAAAAGGAGTCTGATAAGTTGAATTCAACGTAACTCAAGTTATTGTCTCAATCCAAAGCTTCGTAATCTTAAGAATAATATTTATTTAGAAGGGAAATAAAAAGCAGAGGGAGAGAGAGAAAAGAAATGAACATATAGTGAAAGGGTCCAACCATGATCATAATAGTGTAATGGATATAGACTTTTGAGATGAACGAGTAATATTAAAATAATAATAATAACAACAGTAATAAACCCTTACGGATAAATAAGTGTAGATTTATGTAACAGTATACAGAGTGGAACCGTGTATTAGTATAAACATTAGAGCAATAATAATAATTTAGAATGATGCTATCATAGTCACAATTAATTGCAATGAATAATTAAATATAAATTTCTATATGTTATATATATGCTGTGGAGATTTTAAAAAAATTATTTGTTTAAGTGTAACGTAGGGTTTTTTGTTTTTAATTGTAGACTTTGGATATTTAGGAATAAAATATGTTTAGAAAGACAAGAAGAGATGAAATGAATATCTAATGTGTCGAAAGACCAATAATGATATTAATAGCAGTAATAATTATAAATACGAACATAAGCAGACTTTGTATATTCAGATAAATATAAAATAAAGTGAAATAGACGTGAAAAGTTTCAAAGGTTTCACTTTGCTTTTCAGTCAGATAGATGACGGACCTTTTTTGTATAAATCATTGTTAAGCACGTTGACATTCAATAGGTGACACAATCCACTTTGGGAAAGAAAATCATCAAGAAGACTTCGGAACCGGATTATAGTTTCACTGCATCGGAGGTTCACTGGCAGTCTATTCCACATGGTTAAGGAGTGAATAAAGAAAAAATTCTGGCGTAAATTTGTGTGGGTCTTACAACAATGGGTTAACAACTCTTGGCAACCTTTAGGATTTTTCTGGAGACGATTTCTAGACACGGAATCTAGGTACAGCACGTTCGGTAGGGGACTCCTAGCTATGTACTGTGCTGTACGGCATTTCCAACATTCTATCGAAGGAAGAGAATTAACACTTTTTACCGACCACAAACCTCTTACCTTCTTTTTAATTCATCTTCAGATAAGTACTCACCGCGAGAGTCTCGACAACTAGAGTACATTTCGCAGTTTACTTCAGACATATAACACATTTCTGGAGCAAACAGTGTAGTCGCAGACGCCTTGTCTCGTATAAGTTCCTTGAACAGTTTCCAAGGAATCGACATCCTTAAACTCGCTCAGCTTCAAAAGGAAGACATTGATCTTCAGCATAAGTTATCCTCGACAACTCTTAAACTGAGTATAAAGCAGATGGGAACAGGTAAGGAAACCTTACTTTGTAACACATCTACAGGTAGGAACCGTCCAATAGTACCAAAACATTATCGACGCAACGTCTTCAATTCGTTGCACAATCTTTCTCATTCAAGCTTATAGCCGAACGGTTTTGCTGGCCTGTCATGAATTAAGACGTGAGGGAGTGGGCACGCTCCTGCGTAAGCTGCAGGGAATCTAAGGTCATAAGACATAACAAATGTCCCTTAGGCTCTTTCAAAACTTATTCTGTGAATTCAGTGGTGGTGGTAACACGGTTTTTTCCGAATCGGCCGTACAGCCTTCATCTAACTTACATTCCATTTGTTATTGTTATACATATATTACGTAGCATGGCTACAAATTCAGTTAGGGCATCAGGTTAACATCAAACAGATTTGTAATTGAGCAAATCTACAAGTATTTTACGGGTAACTAGATATTCCCTTCCAAAAAGGTCACACGAGCGTTTTCCCATTTTGTCATAATGCGAATGGCTGCACGAAGAGGTCTGGTCTGCAACGTGAACGCGATGCCGCTTTCGAAAAACATTTTAAAAACCTCACTTAGTTCCATACTAAAACATAAACCTAACAATTAGCGCTCTGGAACATCTGCACAAATATTCTGTACTTCTTTTTTGTTGGTTTTGTTTGTTTAACAACTACTTGGAAAGTGTGCTGTAATCAAACTAATATTGTAAATTACAGATGTGTGTGTAACTGCCACAGCGAAAAGATATTATTATATTATTATGTCGCCAACTGTAAACAAAGAATCTCTAACATCAGGGATTTATTTGCCTTCTATGCTGCTAAGGGGTTCTTCGAAACGAATGATTCAACAAGTATCATATTACCAAAGTCCTCCCAGCTCGACATCTACGCTACTGCTATCCACAGGAAACTGAAAATCCTTTTATTCAGACGCCTAATACTAATTAGCTACCTCATCACCCTGAATTTCTGACAGCTTCAGCTACTTCTCCAATTGAAGACTCTTTCAAAAACATTTTTCACAAGAGAAAGTCTGATTAACTATACCTTGGAAGAATTGAGTAGACTAAATCTTGCACTATAACGCTCAAGTTGTTATCACATTTCTCTAAATTAAAAAAATGGAAAGTTGCACCTAATGCAATAATACCAGTCAGTAGATCTAGGAATCCAATATAAATTATAAGCGTATGAAATGGATCCGAAATCCAAAGAATCCGACAAAATGAATTAAGCGGCATTTCTGTGATAAAAAATTTTACTGCAAAAGTTTTTTGAAGGATGGTTGATCGATAAAAGCGTATCTATAATAGATAAAAATAGGACCAAAAATCGAACTAATGGGAGACATGAACAAAATAAAACAGTAAACAATGACAGGTTTAAACTCAACAAGAACCAATCAACATCGAGGTCTACAGGACAAGCTACGAACCATACGTGTAGAAATTCGAACACTTCACTTCTACCTGAAGTTCGTGCTGGCGATGTCGTTCGGTGGAACGACGAAAGCTCCAGTCAACTGTCTCATGGTCCACGTGCACAGTACAGGACGACCACAACCACAGCAGTTCGTTATAACAAGGGACGTCTTAAAATGTATTTATGAAATAACTTGTTTACCCTCCCTTGGTTGTGTTAAATTTAAAATAAGTGCATACCACTTCCGGATACTTCTCATGAAATACAATGTGTTGATGAGTAGCCACACAAAGTCTGTTCAGAATACCGTAATTTGAATAAAACTCCCTCATCGACTTGTTGCGGTCTAACACACTCAATAATTGATTTTGATAGAAACCAGATTGCAAATATTTAATAAAACACTTACTTCTAGCAACCTAAGACCTTAAATTGCTTATCGTCATTGATAGTGAGTTTTTTGAATACTCAATACACTATCCAATGTGGATTTTCGTTTCAATGCAGGGTCTAATTCCTTCCCTGAATACAATATTCTGGTTATCAGATTGTAGACCAAAAAGCCTTAAAAACACCCGTGATCGCAAACTATCATAAAAACCTTATCGTATACTCACTATCATGTAAAGCAACGCGAAACATCGGGTGACAAACAAGACACTTAGACTTACTTGATTACATAAAGGTACATATGCTTGCGGTTTTGTGAAAAGGCTGAAGACTCGTGACTTCCTTTTAACGTCCAATGTAAATTCAAAAACAACAAACACATGCACAATGTTTATTACGATTTCCTGTACTCTTGTGTGACTAACTTAGTGTACATACTCCGGATTTACATTATCTAAGCTTCTCTTACGTGTTGAGATACGTTAAAATTATTTTAGCATTTTCTTCAATAAATTTTTTCAGTAAATCAACAGCTGTTGAAAAAATAGCGTATGTTGACATGATATGTATTGGCTGCAAAATATGAAACAATACATGATGATGGTGATGATCAATGAACAAAAATGTTTTTAATATTATTTAGCTCAGTCACATCCCATTTATACTAGAAAAACAAGACAACCTGATGACGGCTGCCCTAGACAACGGCCAGTCTGTCGGCGTGATATTCATAGATTTTAGCAAAGCGTTTGATAAGGTTTCACAATTAGGCCTTATGCAAAAGCTCTCGAGTTTTGGTATAACAGGTGCTATACAGGAATGGATAGGAAGCTTCTTATGTGACCGCAGACAGAGAGTGAGGGTCAATGGAACTCTATCCGAATGGAAACCGGTCAAAAGTGGTGTACCCCAAGACACCATCTTAGGCCCTTTACTTTTCCTTCTGTATATTAATGAACTACCCTTATTACTTAAGTCGTCGACGTTATTGTTTGCGGATGATGTTAAAATCTGGAGAACAATAAGAAATGAGACTGATCGTTGTTATCTGCAAGCAGATTTAGACGAATTAGTTGGGTGGGCTCATGATCGGGGCCTGGAAGTCAATTCCAGGAAGAGCGTATTCATGCATATCGGGCACGATATTAGTTACCATTATACCATTAATGGTAGATCTCTGCCACGCGTTCATGAGCACAAAAATTTAGGAGTATTTATGAGTCACAACTTAAAAACTACTACGCACTGCAATGCGGTTGCTTCCAAAGGCTATCGCGCGCTATGGTCGCTTCGCAGAGCATTTAAATGCTTTGACGAGGATATGTTTCGAATTTTATATCCCACCTATGTTAGGCCACACTTAGAATACTGTATCCAAGCAGCTATCCCTTGTCTGATAAAGGATACTAAATCGCTTGAGCGTGTCCAACGTGTAGGGACAAAATTGGTAAAGGGTCTTTCTAAACTCCCTTACGATGAGAGTTTAAAACGTCTAAACCTTTTCCCCTTATCTTATCGTAGGGCGCGAGGTGACCTTATACTGGCATTTCGTATCTTTAATTATGATCTGGGTGTTAATATGTCTTATCTTTTTGCTCCCTCCAGCACTAATAATCTCCGGGGTCATAGCAAGAAGGTTCTGAAACCGCGATCTAATAAACTAAAGGTGGGGTCCCGTTTTTCTCATCGAGTGGTCAATTACTGGAACGCTTAACCAGAACAAATGGTATCAGCACCATCAGTGAACATTTTCAAAAAGAAGCTGGACCTTCACTGGAAGGAAATCTGTCAGGATTAACACAGGTTCATCAACCTACTATCCTTATTACTGAAGAATGAAGACTGAAGACGCGTACCTCATCATATACAAAATCTCCGTTACTTCATCTGCTCAAGGTCGTGGTAACAACACAGAGGCAATTACAACCAGGTGGTGACTGTTATTTCGCGCCTTTTTCAGTTAAAATAATTATTATTGGAAGGCGCACTTAAGGAGTTTAACTCTCTAGTGCCTGATGTCTTTGATCAACGAGGTCGCGTCTTGTATGTTGTTTTAGATAACGTACCTTATTTCATAGCTTTGCGTAAACATGTTTTTGAAAAACTTTCCAAAACACCCGGGTGGAAGGTTTTGATTATGGATGACGCAGCCACACGTGTATTGTCATCATGTTTTAAGATGCAAGATATAACTGAGTACGGTGTAACTCGTAAGTTTGTCTATAGTTTATGTAATGTACCGAATATCCAGTTGTCGAATCTCTAAACTGCAAGCGTCAAAAACTAAATATGCACGCAATTTATATCATGAGGCCACGAAGAGCAGTAAGTTAATCGGTCCCCGTAATTTTTCTCAAGGAGATAGAATTGCTTTTACAAGACTTTCCTGAATCAAACCCAACATATTCCGCTGCACACGTTTTCTTTTTGTCTTGTAAGTCAAGCACATTTTAACATGCACCTAATATAAGTAGTAAATTCTCCGCCAATATAACGTAAATCCAAGCCGAGTTTTGCCTCTGTTAATTAGTTATTAATAGTGATGTTTTACTTTCGAAACAATAAAACAGTAGGAAAACGTTGTCACCAGTTTTCTCGATTTGCAATACTACAGAAGTTCCATATTAGCCTTAAAAAAGTCGGCAGATAGCACTAGTTAGCGTTCATACTAAGCGTTTCAGTGATCTGTCGTTTGGTTTAAGGACTAGGTTTTCTAGGCACTAATAATTTATTTGTGCTTAGATATACATGAGGTTTTCCTACCACCACTTTTGAGTGAAATGGACGAGCAATATAACGCCTTGGAAACTACCTTTTCAGTTCCTGTGAATCTCTAATCAAGTATAATTTCTGAGCCTAATTGACTTTCTAAACGTTTGTTTTGTGATGGAAATAAAGATGAACACATATTTAGGTTAAAAGCATATGTTTTTGTGTGGATTCTGCAAAAATGGAGCTAAAAAGTCAACATTTCGGTGTGTTTTTCTAGGCGAAAAGTGGACAAATTGGCGTAGGTTTAGAGATATTTTAAACCTAATAAAACAGTAAGGGTAAATGTCTCACTATTTCGTTACGGTATGCAAAAAGTGACTGTCGTTTCCTCTTTGTTGTCTTGAGGAATATCTCATTTGTATCCCCTTTTTGCTATGCTTGGGATTAACATCAAAACAATCTATTACTTAATATCCGAGGTCTTTCCCATTGTTATATCCCCTCATACGTTATAACACCCATCAATGACAAACTATCTCTCGGTCGTCATTTTAGTCAATCGTTGGTAGAGACAAAGTTTTTTTAATTATTTGCGGATAGCACTAATTGATTCGGCCTAGTTGCCACGTTCATTTACCCAACACATGAGGACTAATGACGTTTAAGCTGTCAAAAATGAAGTAGGTTAAGTAAATTTTGTACCTGCAGCCTAGTGGCTAGAGCGATTGCATCAAAAGATTGCTCACCACTACATGGTTGGATAATTTAATCCTTACCTTACCAATATATTCTAATGTGTCTGCTTTCATACTTGAAATAGGCTGTCAACTCGGATCATGTATTTCAAATGAAAATTTAACTCTGTAATATCAATCAGCTGAGCATTGAGTTATGCTCATTAATAAAATAAAATCCATAATTTTAATATCTTACATAGTGAGTAGAAAATCAAATTTCAACCTTTTACAACGTAGTGTAAGTCGCTTCTTTATAGGTTAAACAACTTTCCCACTTATCATGTCTATGTAATGAAAAAGTAATCCTGGACATTACACATATCAATAAACTAAAAGCGTTTCATTTTTGTAAGTTTGAATTACTTTATTTATAAAGTATAATTCATCACTTTCTGATTGCTTGCAAATGTTTGTCTTGTGATAGAACTTCTCTTCGTAATAGTATTTTAGGCTTCAGACTGACTACAGAGGCTCCACACATTGGTAATGAAAAATGTGGGATTATTTGTAGTCTGGTATGTTAACAAACACCATCAGCACACCACCACGTGGGAAACGAAAAATAACGACAGTATATACAGTTTTAAGACATTTTTGGCTTAAATAACCCAATTTAAGTGTGATTCAAAGACAAAAGTTGTCCTGATTGGTCTATACTTTTGGTACATAAAGTAATGTTAAACGTTAAAAATTACTCTGGGTACCCTGTGACATACTCTCAAATGGAACACTACAAAACAACATCTCACTTAACATTTGCACAATATTTGGGTAAGGTGTTTATCAGCTCATAATGGTTCCTTTGGTGGAGTTCTAGTCGTTCTGGTCTTACATCTTTGTCCTTTGTGCCATTCAAATGGTTAGAAATGAAATCGAAAATACGACTGTGTCATTGTGAAAACTTTTTTGGAATGGCTTTTTCAAATGTTTTCTTAATTTTCAAGTTTATACTTATTTTAATAGAGATATATTTCGTTTGCTTTGCATCTTGCTTCTGACATGTTTTCATACTTCCATTTTGATAAGATCAGAGAAACAAAGAATCCATAGGCGTTTATCACTGCTGTTGTTAAATAACGGTATGTGTTATCCTGTTGATGTACTGTAAAACAGTCCTCTCTAAACTACTCGATGGCTGTGAGTTATGGTCGATGGAAGTACAAGAAATGCATAGACTGCATGATTTTGATCATAGCTGTTTCCAAACCATTACTCACGTATCATGGAACAATAGAGTGACCAATGCAAAGGCCAGACGTAAGTCACTAGGCTAAAATGGTAAATCGACTTACGAGGCTGCGATTCCTCACCTGAAGTTTCTCGGTCATATGTTATCGATTCAGTCAGTCAGTCAGTCACAACGTAGAACTTCGTACGTACATACATCAGTTCGAGTTGCCATACCACATTAGCACAGAGATGCAGTTGTCGATTCAAATCCCATAGTGGTAGAAGTAGTGGGAGTATAATCAGAAATCCAAAAGATTAGGGTTTGAAGAAATTATTGAAGGAGTATAGTACAGTGAAATAAATTTGGAAAGAGGAAAAGATAAAGACATGAGGAATTCAGAAGATTAGAATTTGGTAGAACACAAAGAGTGGATGCATCTTCGCCATTGCAAACGATTTTGAGCCATGTTATTCAAGGTCTCTAACCATCGGTTGCTGTCATCTCGCGAATCCCAACCAGGTAGTCTACACCTACCAACATGGCCCAGTCCACTTGTCAGTGACTTCATGGATTTGTGACAGGTTTTGGTCTGGCCACCCCTAGCTTTCTTCCAACCTACTCCTACACCATGAAACATTGCACGTCGGGGCAGTCGGTGGTCGGGCATACGTAACACGTGTCCCAGCCATCTCAACTGATGAAGTTTCACTACTTCATCAATCGATTTGCCATCCCTACCTAGTACCCGTTTCCTAACAACTGCATTACTTACCCGGTGGTCCCAGGATATACGAGCAATGCTTCGAAGACACCTATGATCGAATACTAGTAGTCTACGAATATCCTCTACTCTTATTGGCCATGTTTCACTGCCATAAAGTAGGACGGAGCGAACTGCTGCACAGTAAACCCGTCCTTTGGTTGCTAGACGGATATCTCGCCTACTCCATAAATGACGCAAGTTGGCGAAAGCTAGACGAGCCTTCTGTATCCATACTGAGATTTCGTCTCACATCAAACCACAAGGGCTGATAAGACTCCTAAGATAAGTGAAGCGGTCAACACGCTCAACTACTTCACTCCCTATCATTAGTTCAGGTGTCGATGCAACTCAATCCTGAAGTAACATTTTGCACTTCGAGGGAGAGAATCGCATCCCGAACATGCCTGTATAGTTGCTTATAGTGGTCAGAAGACTCTGCTTTTTGTCAGCGCCTTCACCAAATAGAACTATGTCGTCGGCGTATTCTAAGTCAACGAGTGATCCTCCCGGTAAAAGTTCAACTCCTGGAGGTTTAGCTGATGAAAGTGCTATCTCTAAAAGTATGTCAATGACAAAGTTAAACAAGAATGGCGAGAGTGGACAGCCCTGACGAACACAACTTGAGGTAATCAGTTCTGATGACAGTTCGCCATAGGCTCTAACTCGACCAGTTGTGTTCGAGTAGAGAGCCTTCATGAGGTTAATGTACTTCTTTGGTACTCCTTTCAGTGACAGACGCTGTCATAGAACCTCACAATCAACGGAGTCAAATGCCGCCTTAAGGTCAAGAAATACTACTATTGTGGGACGTCTGAATTTGTGTCTATGTTCTAGAACCTGACGTAGAGTGAATATCTGGTCTATGCAACCACGTCCAGGTCGAAAACCAGTCTGGTTTTCTCTAGTCTGCTCTTCACGAGCTTTGGTTAGGCGACCTAGTATTATTGAAGCTAATATTTTAGACACTATATTAGTCAAACTGATCCCTCTGTGATTGTCACAGGAGGACTTTTGTCCTTTCTTATAGACTGGCACAATCAGTGATTGGGACCAGTCAGATGGAATTACGTCCAGTTCCCAGATTCTACCTAAGACCTCAGTCAATCTCACTGCTAATACTGGACCACCATCCTTAAAAATCTCAGGAGTAAACCTGTCAGGGCCTGCTGCTCTCCCTCGCTTCAGATTTCCTATAGCTTTTTCAACCTCGTAGAGTTGGAGGACTTACATCAATTTGCCATTCAGGACGACTGGGGATCGTGGGTAATTGAAGTGTGGCTGAAGGCCAGTTGAACTGATCCCTGAAGTGTTCTGCCCATCGATCCAATCTCCTGGATTGAGAATGAATAATATGCCCATCTTTATCTGAGATGGTTTCACTGATATTCGGGTTCCTAATACCGGTTTCTTTAACGAGTCTGAGTAGCTGCCTACTGTTACCTATCGATTCACGAAACCACTGATTACTGGATTAAGCCACGTTGATAGGTACGGAATATCTAGTCAAGGTCTTCACAATACTCTTTCCCTATATTATCTTTCTATACGTAATTGCCCATAACTACGATTGTTACTATTTTTATTGCTTCCCTTCTCTTTTCGACATTCGTGGCTATTGTTTCGTGACTGTGTAGTGTATATTACTTTTGATTAGGAAACAATGTTCACACATAAGTTAGAGAATCACTTGTACTTTTCTTATCCTTAAGGCTTATGATTTTTTAATTATGAGATTAAGGGCTTATTTGAATTTCTATTTTTAGCTTGTCCGAATGATTTACTTAATCAGATAATTGCTTCACAAGCAGTCCGACGTATTATGAATATGATTCAATTGTCGGTTGATTTTATTCCCTTGGAATCTCATCTTTATTCACTAGAAGCCACTGAAAGTGCTCAACTTTACTTTTTGCCATCAGATATTGTTCATGACAAACTCAGTCGAATCGACCAAATTGCAGAACAACTTGCATCTGTTTGTATAACTTTGCAAGAGTATCCAAAAATTTGTTACCAAAAGTAAGCGCACTATATAGACTGAATTTTGTTTGTACAAGCTTATCTATCTGGTTTTGGTTATAATTCTCAGTTTTTGTAGTGATCATTCACTATTTAGTTCAAATTTTTTTTTACCAAATAACCTTTTGATACCATTAAAATTCAGCCGATGAGGGGTTCTCCAGACAGTTTTGTTATGTTTTCAGTCTTGGTGTTAACGGACCTGGTACTGCTCTAACCATTTCAAGTTGTCTTCTAAGTGTCACACTGTAGAGGTATCTAGTTTATCGACTGTGGATATGATGTTCTCTGTGTATGCTGATGTAACATCTTTCAGCATTCATTGTTGCCACCAGTATAAAATAATCTCTGAGTAGGGTTGGAAGAAAGTTAGGGGAGGCCAAACCGAAACGTGGAATCAGAGCTTGAAGTCGCTAACTTTCAACGTAAGCCGTGTTGGTAGATGCAGACTACTTGGTTGGGGTCCGCGCAACTGTTGTAACCAATGGTTGGAGACTCTAGGTGACATGTCTCAGAATCGATCACAATGGCTCAAGTGTATACACTCCTTATCTTCCCTTACACCTTGAGGTTAAGATTGCTTCATATCTTTCTTCCTTCCTATACTATATCCATATATACAACCTTTGTTTTATGTATTATCACCACTAAATTAACTACTTCTATGAATCCGGTGTTCATCTTGTTGTACTAACGAGGTATGGCAGTCAGTCAGTCAGTCAGTTACAACGTAGAACTTCGTACGTAAGTACATCAGTTCGAGTTGCCATAACACATTTGCACAGAGATGAAGTTGTCGATTCAAATCCCATTGTGGTAGAAGTAGTAAGAGTATAAGTATTATGTGAAAGATAAGGGCTTAAAGATGTTATTGAAGGAGTATAATATAGTGAAATAAATTTGAAAAGAAAAAAAGACAGAGACATGAAGAATTCGGAAGATTAGAATTTGGTAGAACACAAACAGTGGAGGTACCTTCACTATTGTAAACGATTTTGAGCCATGTCATTCAAGGTCTCTAACCATCGGTTGCTATCATCTCGCGCATCAGTCAGTCAGTCACAACGTAGAACTTCGTACGTACGTACATCAGTTCGAGTTGCCATACCACATTAGCACACAGATGCAGTTGTCGATTCAAATCCCATAGTGGAAGAAGTAGTAAGAGTATAATCAGAAATCCAAAAGATTAGGGTTTGAAGAAATTATTGAAGGAGTATAGTACAGTGAAATATATTTGGAAAGAGAAAAACATAAAGACATGAGAAATTCAGAAGATTAGAATTTGGTAGAACACAAAGAGTGGATGCATCTTCGCCATTGCAAACGATTTTGAGCCATGTCATTCAAGGTCTCTAACCATCGGTTGCTATCATCTCGCGAATCCCAACCAGGTAGTCTACACTTACCAACATGGCCCAGTCCACTTGTCAGTGACTTCATTGATTTGTGACAGGTTTTGGTCTGGCCACCCCTAGCTTTCTTCCAACCTACTCCTACACCATGAAACATTGCACGTCGGGGCAGTCGGTGGTCGGGCATACGTAACACATGTCCCAGCCATCTCAACTGATGAAGTTTCACTACTTCATCAATCGATTTGCCATCCCTACCTAGTACTCGTTTCCTAACAACTGCATTACTTACTCGGTGGTCCCAGGATATACGAGCAATGCTTCGAAGACACCTATGATCGAACACTAGTAGCCTACGAATATCCTCTACTCTTACCGGCCATGTTTCACTTCCATAAAGTAGGACGGAACGAACTGCTGCACAGTAAACCCGTCCTTTGGTTGCTAGACGGATATCTCGCCTACGCCACAAATGATGCAAGTTGGCGAAAGCTAGACGAGCCTTCTGTATCCGTGCTGAGATTTCGTCAAACACCAGACCACAAGGGCTGATGAGACTCCCAAGATAAGTGAAGTGGTCTACACGCTCAACTACTTCACTCCCTATCATTAGTTCAGGTGTCGATGCAACCCAATCCTGAAGTAACATTTTGCACTTCGAGGGAGAGAATCGCATCCCGAACATGCCTGCATAGTTGCTTATGGTGGTCAGAAGACTCTGCATGTTGTCAGCGTCTTCACCGAGTAAAACTAT
Organism: Schistosoma rodhaini; assembly: GCA_944470415.2. Lineage (NCBI taxonomy): Eukaryota > Metazoa > Platyhelminthes > Trematoda > Strigeidida > Schistosomatidae > Schistosoma > Schistosoma rodhaini. Next base: position 12,244,369 of record OX104037.1, read on the forward strand.
GTCGTCGGCGTATTCCAAGTCAACAAGTGAGCCTCCCGGTAAAAGTTCAACTCCAGGAGATTGAGATGATGAAAGTGTTATTTCTAATAGCACGTCAACGACAAAGTTAAACAAGAATGGCGAGAGTGGACAGCCCTAACGAACACAACTTGAGGTAATCAGTTCTGATGACAGTTCGCCATAGGCTCTTACTCGACCAGTTGTGTTCGAGTAGAGAGCCTTTATGAGGTTAATGTACTTCTTTGGTACTCCTTTCAGTGACAGACGCTGTCATAGAACCTCACAATCAACGGAGTCAAATGCCGCCTTAAGGTCAAGAAATACTACTATTGTGGGACGTCTGAATTTGTGTCTATGTTCTAGAACCTGACGTAGGGTGAATATCTGGTCTATGCAACCACGTCCAGGTCGAAAACCAGTCTGGTTTTCTCTAGTCTGCTCTTCACGAGCTTTGGTTAGGCGACCTAGTATTATTGAAGCTAATATTTTAGACACTATATTAGTCAAACTGATCCCTCTGTGATTGTCACAGGAGGACTTTTGTCCTTTCTTATAGACTGGCACAATCAGTGATTGGGACCAGTCAGATGGAATTACGTCCAGTTCCCAGATTCTACCTAAGACCTCAGTCAATCTCACTGCTAATACTGGACCACCATCCTTAAAAATCTCAGGAGTAAACCTGTCAGGGCCTGCTGCTCTCCCTCGCTTCAGATTTCCTATAGCTTTTTCAACCTCGTAGAGTTGGAGGACTTACATCAATTTGCCATTCAGGACGACTGGGGATCGTGGGTAATTGAAGTGTGGCTGAAGGCCAGTTGAACTGATCCCTGAAGTGTTCTGCCCATCGATCCAATCTCCTGGATTGAGAATGAATGATATGCCCATCTTTGTCTGAGATAGTTTCGCTAATAGTTGGGTTCCTAATGCCGGTTTCTTTAATAAGTCTGAATGGCTGTCTGCTGTTACCTATTGCCACTGCCTTTTCCATCTCTCTTGCTTTCGCTACCCACCACTGTTCACGATCATTGCGTAGGCTTCTTATTAGCCTGCGCTTAAGCTGACTCCGCTCTTCGTTATGCTCAGAGCCAGGTGGGATGAGTTTTCGAGCATCTATCAGTGCGGTAGATGCTGCCGAGATCCAGTGTTTCTCCCTAACATTATGGCTTACCTTACTAGCGGATATTACTGCTGTTTCCACAGCTTTTCGGATGTCATTCCACGCTGCTTCGGGATGGGCACAACTTGCATTGCTGCCTAACTGTTTTTCTAGTTGTTCCTGAAATATATTCTTAGCTTGCTTATCGTTAAGTAAAACCCTAAAAGGTTTCCTTGCAGTGTCTTTCCTACGTCCAATAAGACGCAGACAGATACGTGCTCGCACTAGAGCATGACCTGAATCTAAACATGTGCTCCAGAATGAGCGACAGTCTTCTATCGAGCCCCTCCATCGGTGGCTGATAGCGATGTGATCTAATTGGGTCCAACGTTGGGACGAATTCGGGGATCGCCATGTCAAAAGATGTTTTTCCTTATGCTTAAAGTTAGTATTTGCAAGAAATAGGCGGTTATCTGAGCAAAGCTGCAACAGACGGTCGCCATTATCTGTTCTTTTCGCCATGACACCATAAGATCCACCCAGGTGTCTTTCCCTTTCACTTAGTTTACCTACTTGAGCATTAAAGTCACCAGCCACTATTACTACATCAGAACGCCTAGCTTTTCGGAGAAGGTCAGAAAGTTTCCTGTAAAACTCATCTTTTATATCGTCTGAGCTGCAGTCAGTGGGAGAGTAGGCAGAGACGACGAAGAGGCAACGACGAGTTTCCCTATCTTTCCGGGTCCTTACTGATCCGTTTAGTCGGACAGCGCATAGACGACTGTCTACTGGGATCTAGTCTAAAAGAGCTAGTTCTGCCCTAGTACTCAATGCTATACCTACTCCAGCGAGGCTACGGGAAGCAGCGTCAGGGCTTCCAGATACACGAAGCGTGTATCGAGATGAAACTTTATTTTGATTAGGTGAGGTCAAATGAATGACGCTACTCGGATCTTGTATGCGCGTTTCGAAAACGCAGCACACATCGATAGTGTAAGATTCTAGAGTCCTAGCTAAGTAAGCCTGTTGTCCTATTTGGCACAATGTTCGGACATTAAAAGTTCCTATATGTAGTTTACAGCGTGGTTTCAGGAGACCGGGAATAACGTTCCGTGTACTTGAATCGTTTGCCCTAGCGGTGCGAGGTGATAAAAGGACGTGGGAAGGGTTAGTCGTGGAGATAAGAAAGTTATTAGGAGTAGGAAGGATTTGAAAGTGACCAACTTGGTCTCGTGTGCTGTTACGGGTATGAGGGCTAATATCACTTCCCGGCTGCCCACACCATGGAAGGGTATTTCTTGAGGGACCTGAAAAAGAAGTTGGATTAGTGTTGGTCTTAACGACCTGGGTGCGTGACCGCAGTGCCCAAGGGACATCTGCTTGAGGCCGGTCACGCACGGCCTTTTTGTGGGGGATTTTTGACGTGTTAGCTCCGTTCTTCAAAGGACCTTACCGCCGGAGACGGAAATCCGTGGGATAAGGCGAGGTGTGCATTTTTAGGGTCGACCTTTCCTAACCCCACCCCTCCTTGTGGGAAGGCAGCATCGCTGTCATGCTGGTTGTCTGAAGGAAACACCTTACTGCCGTCACACCTCTGTACAGTCAGCAGTACGACTTCGCCTTCGGACCTTGGGATTGCTGCTTTTAGTCTCACCGCTCTTCAATCGACCTGTCTGGCATGGTAGGACCTTGAGGAACGATTGTTCCAGCCAGCATAGCTCGATTGGATCATCACGATAGGCAAGCACGACCACCACGTCAAGGTAGCAGCAACGGTCGGGCATCTCGCGCATACCAACCAGGTAGTCTACACCTACCAACATGGCCCAGTCCACTTGTCAGTGACTTCATGGATTTGTGACAGGTTTTGGTCTGGCCACCCCTAGCTTTCTTCCAACCTACTCCTACACCATGAAACATTGCACGTCGGGGCAGTCGGTGGTCGGGCATACGTAACACGTGTCCCAGCCATCTCAACTGATGAAGTTTCACTACTTCATCAATCGATTTGCCATCCCTACCTAGTACCCGTTTCCTAACAACTGCATTACTTACCCGGTGGTCCCAGGATATACGAGCAATGCTTCGAAGACACCTATGATCGAATACTAGTAGTCTACGAATATCCTCTACTCTTATTGGCCATGTTTCACTTCCATAAAGTAGGACGGAGCGAACTGCTGCACAGTAAACCCGTCTTTTGGTTGCTAGACGGATATCTCGCCTACTCCATAAATGACGCAAGTTGGCGAAAGCTAGACGTGCCTTCTGTATCCATACTGAGATTTCGTCTCACATCAAACCACAAGGGCTGTAAGACTCCTAAGATAAGTGAAGCGGTCAACACGCTCAACTACTTCACTCCCTATCATTAGTTCAGGTGTCGATGCAACCCAATCCTGAAGTAACATTTTGCACTTCGAGGGAGAGAATCGCATCCCGAACATGCCTGTATAGTTGCTTATAGTGGTCAGAAGACTCTGCTTTTTGTCAGCGCCTTCACCAAATAGAACTATGTCGTTGGCGTATTCCAAGTCAACGAGTGATCCTCCCGGTAAAAGTTCAACTCCAGGAGATTGAGATGATGAAAGTGTTATTTCTAATAGCACGTCAACGACAAAGTTAAACAAGAATGGCGAGAGTGGACAGCCCTAACGAACACAACTTGAGGTAATCAGTTCTGATGACAGTTCGCCATAGGCTCTTACTCGACCAGTTGTGTTCGAGTAGAGAGCCTTTATGAGGTTAATGTACTTCTTTGGTACTCCTTTCAGTGACAGACGCTGTCATAGAACCTCACAATCAACGGAGTCAAATGCCGCCTTAAGGTCAAGAAATACTACTATTGTGGGACGTCTGAATGTATGTCTATATTCTAGGACCTGACGTAGAGTGAATATCTGGTCTATGCAACCACGTCCAGGTCGAAAACCAGCCTGGATTTCTCTAGTCTGCTCTTCACGAGCTTTGGTTAGGCATCCAAGTATTATTGAAGCTAATATTTTAGACACTATTAGTCAAACTGATCCCTCTGTGATTGTCACAGGAGGACTTTTGTCCTTTCTTATAGACTGGCACAATCAGTGATTGGGACCAGTCAGATGGAATTACGTCCAGTTCCCAGATTCTACCTAAGACCTCAGTCAATCTCACTGCTAGTACTGGACCACCATCCTTAAAAATCTCAGGAGTAAACCTGTCAGGGCCTGCTGCTCTCCCTCGCTTCAGATTTCCTATAGCTTTTTCAACCTCGTAGAGTTGGAGGACTTACATCAATTTGCCATTCAGGACGACTGGGGATCGTGGGTAACTGAAGTGTGGCTGAAGGCCAGTTGAACTGATCCCTGAAGTGTTCTGCCCATCGATCCAATCTCCTGGATTGAGAATGAATGATATGCCCATCTTTGTCTGAGATAGTTTCGCTAATAGTTGGGTTCCTAATGCCGGTTTCTTTAATAAGTCTGAATGGCTGTCTGCTGTTACCTATTGCCACTGCCTTTTCCATCTCTCTTGCTTTCGCTACCCACCACTGTTCACGATCATTGCGTAGGCTTCTTATTAGCCTGCGCTTAAGCTGACTCCGCTCTTCGTTATGCTCAGAGCCAGGTGGGATGAGTTTTCGAGCATCTATCAGTGCGGTAGATGCTGCCGAGATCCAGTGTTTCTCCCTAACATTATGGCTTACCTTACTAGCGGATATTACTGCTGTTTCCACAGCTTTTCGGATGTCATTCCACGCTGCTTCGGGATGGGCACAACTTGCATTGCTGCCTAACTGTTTTTCTAGTTGTTCCTGAAATATATTCTTAGCTTGCTTATCGTTAAGTAAAACCCTAAAAGGTTTCCTTGCAGTGTCTTTCCTACGTCCAATAAGACGCAGACAGATACGTGCTCGCACTAGAGCATGACCTGAATCTAAACATGTGCTCCAGAATGAGCGACAGTCTTCTATCGAGCCCCTCCATCGGTGGCTGATAGCGATGTGATCTAATTGGGTCCAACGTTGGGACGAATTCGGGGATCGCCATGTCAAAAGATGTTTTTCCTTATGCTTAAAGTTAGTATTTGCAAGAAATAGGCGGTTATCTGAGCATGGCTGCAACAGACGATCGCCACGACAACATAAGATCCTCCCAGGTGTCTTTCCCTTTCACTTGATTTACCTACTTGAGCATTAAAGTCACCAGCCACTATTACTACATCAGAACGCCTAGCTTTTCGGAGAAGGTCAGAAAGTTTCCTGTAAAACTCATCTTTTATATCGTCTGAGCTGCAGTCAGTGGGAGAGTAGGCAGAGACGATGAAGAGGCAACGACGAGTTTCCCTATCTTTCCGAGTCCTTACTGATCTGTTTAATCGGACAGCGCATAGACGACTGTCTACTGGGATCTAGTCTAAAAGAGCTAGTTCTGCCCTAGTACTCAATGCTATACCTACTCCAGCGAGGCTACGGGAAGCAGCATTAGGACTTCCAGATACACGAAGTGTGTATCGAGATGGTTCTTTATTTTGATATGGTGAGGTCAAATGAATGACGCTACTCGGATCTTGTATGCGCGTTTCGAAAACGCAGCACACATCGATAGTGTAAGATTCTAGAGTCCTAGCTAAGTAAGCCTGTTGTCCTATTTGGCACAATGTTCGGACATTAAAAGTTCCTATATGTAGTTTACAGCGTGGTTTCAGGAGACCGGGAATAACGTTCCGTGTACTTGAATCGTTTGCCCTAGCGGTGCGAGGTGATAAAAGGACGTGGGAAGGGTTAGTCGTGGAGATAAGAAAGTTATTAGGAGTAGGAAGGATTTGAAAGTGACCAACTTGGTCTCGTGTGCTGTTACGGGTATGAGGGCTAATATCACTTCCCGGCTGCCCACACCATGGAAGGGTATTTCTTGAGGGACCTGAAAAAGAAGTTGGATTAATGTCGGTCTTAACGACCTGGGAGCGTTACCGCAGTGCCCAAGGGACAACTGCTTGAGGCCGGTCACGCACGGCCTTTTTGTGGTGGATTTTTGACGTGTTAGCTCCGTTCTTCAAAGGACCTTACCGCCGGAGACGGAAATCCGTGGGATAAGGCGAGGTGTGCATTTTTAGGGTCGACCTTTCCTAACCCCACCCCTCCTTGTAGGAAGGCAGCATCGCTGTCATGCTGGTTGTCTGAAGGAAACACCTTACTGCCATCACACCTCTGTACAGTCGGCAGTACGACTTCGCCTTCGAGCCTTGGGAGTGCTGCTTTTAGTCTTACCGCAAACTGAATGTTTATAATATCACCCAAAAATCTGTTATAGTTGTTTAAAAACCAATTTCTCAAGTGGAAATAAATATTTTATGAACCCAAAAAATACAAACGGTTTTTTAAAACAAGCATTTGAGAGATTCGCAACCTAATGAGAATGATCGAATGAAGGGGAACCTGATAAGTAACCAATTCTACCAGAATTGAAATCAGTAGCATTTCTGAAACCCCTGTAGTTCTAATAAATCAGTTGTCTGGAATCGTGGCTCGCTTATATTGCCTGTAGGCCTGATGACGCGGAGGTCAATGAACGGCGGTCGAGACTTTATCACTTATTTGTGCACGAGCTCTTTCCAACTCAGTGTCTAATTACAAGACGAAGTTAACAAGGAAATATCTCTTTAGAATCACGAACCGATCTAAGTTGAAACACCATTAAATAGCTGAAAAAATTGAATGGTCACTTCATCCTATCATGGGACATCTCAGCAGTACACATCCACGACTTCGCGCGCGGGAATCGAACCCAGGACCTCATGTTTCGCGTGTGAACGCCTAATTTCTAAACCACTGAACCAGTGTCAAACGGTGTTAGTGACTAGCGAGAAGCCATGACCGGTGGAGCTAATCCGTGTCGAGTGTCAGGCAATTATTTGCTGGAGACAGTGAAAAATGGTTGCATTGTTTCGTGAATTGTCTGAAATTAGACAGCAACATCAATGGATGTCAGCTCAGTGGTTTAGCAGTTAGGCGTTTGCACACGAGATCTAAGATCCTGGTTCCGATTCCTGTGTGCCAGGTCGGATGTGCACTGCCGAAGAATCCCATGCTAGAACGGAGCGGCCATCCAATGCTCCAGGGTTTTCAGTGATGGCCTAATACTGGTCTGTTGATGAGTCCCTTTAAGTACGACGATCTTTGTAACCGCATACTGAAAGTATCCCAATTCTCCATTCCTCATGACTCATACAATGATATACCTGATCGCACAACAGCAAAAACAGGAAACTACTATATATTCATAGTTCATCCATAAGTATTACAAAAACAGAGGGATAGGAAAATAATCGCTGATAAGTTTGGAACATTAAGATGTATAACAACAGTTTGCTGGTCAAACGAAAGCTTACAAATAGAAGAATATAAGGATACAAAAATCCAAGCAACGTATTGTTATACAATAAAAGTATAAACAGTAATCTCCCGTAGGATAGTTCTGAAAGTTCATCCGTTCCCAAACGCTCTTTACTGTCTAATTGGTTGAAACAACACATCATATACGCAGGCATGGGATGGCTTTAATTTTATTGGAGATCTTTGATGTTATTTCCTATCTATTTGTTTCTTATTTGGTTATCTCTTCCGGACATATGATGTAAGCTAACAGTCTAGAAGTGATTGAGAACAAATGTGTACTCTAGTAATTGTTGCAAGTTTTGTGTAGGCCCACTTTAACGAAGAAAACGATAATTACTTCATTCCAAGACGAACGGATTGTCAAGATCAATACTAAAGTAGTAGTAGTACCACTGATAGAAAAAAGAGTAAAGATCGAGAATATAATTCAAAAAGAAAAAGATAACTAGGGGAATAGAAGATAAGAAGCATTCTTATAACTCATTATCTAGGGAAATAAATTTGTGCCATTGTGATCTATTTGAAGCCATCTATTACAATGGATCCAACTATTGGTGATGGTAATCGTGTGGACCCCAACCAGGTGGTCTCGATCTGCCAACATGGTTGATACCAACAGTCAGTGACTGTATAAACTAATACCACATCCGCGTTTGGTTGCCCCTAGTTTTCTACTGACCTACTTCTATACGTGCTGACAACTGTCTTGGTAGGTGGTAGTTGGATACATATAATACATATCCCAACCACAGTCTACGAAAATTTTACCATTTTTGTCTAGTACCCTGCATTTAACCTCAACACGCTCACTCAATCGTCCCAATGTGCGTGAGCTATGGGTTGAAGGCAAGCACGGTCAAATAATAGTAGCCTACGAATATCCTGTATTCTTAAAGGAAACGCCTCAAAGCCACACAGTACACTCATCTTTTATTTGACAGACGGACATCTTCCAAAACGAATAAAGTAGTTGACACACTCAGCTACTCCCTCGGGGAAAAAGGTAGCTGCATAAGATTGATAGAAATCCTATTGTTGCCTTCTATTGCAGTTTTAATAAAAATGGGATAAACCCTAATTAAACGAAATTTATCTCGTTTATATTTTCAACTAAAATTGTTTTATTAAAAATCCTCACCCTCTTATATTTATTCACAACATTGTCACTGTATTCTTTTGTTGTGTTCTGAGCTGAATGGTTTACTCGTAAGGTTTTTGTTGTTTCCTGTTTATATTCCGTGTTTTTGATGTTGTTTAGGAAGATAAATGGAGCTTCGAAATTAAACCATCCATCTCGAGGAGCACAACGTTACTAAAATAAAATAAATAGATGTTTCTTTCCGTATGTTCCTGTTTTTACATTTGATGTGGTATTGCTCTCTTATTTTGAAGTACAGAAGCTTCAATCGGTGTTCTGTTTTACTGTCTTGGTTTTCTCAGATTCTTTGGATAAGGTAGTGTAGTTATAATTAAACAGTACATTCATCGGAATCTAGTCATTTATTCTTTATTTTGAATGGCAGTTTGTTTTATTCCCCGAAATTTTACAGGACAGAGAGTAACCTCGAATTGGCCCGTCTTGTGCAAGTGAAGTTAGATACCTATAAGAGCGACAACCCGATTTTGGGTCAGGTGAGTTTCGAATTTCTAATTTTAGCGTGTTACTACAGGTGATTAATATTCACAACCTCATCATCTACAAACAAATTGACAAAGCACACAAGTTGATCTGACTGAGGATAATAAGAGGTTCATTTTTATATGGAAATATATAGTCATTTTATACCTTCGACGAAGGTCCTACTCTGCCTACATCTGATTGTTGTTTCCATAAAAGTGGAAATAGACCTGATGTGAACATTAAAATAAAAAAAGCCATGACAAACAACGGAAGCTATTTTTGGGGACGTTACTTCGATTAATTCAAAGTTTATGAAATACTAACATTTAGTTTTGTCTCTAGGTTGTTCTTTAAACTATAAGCTTTCGTTTGATATATGAATCACTGTCATACCCCTTTTTGTTCCAAAGGTATTGTAATTTAAACGTAACTTTTTGTAGTTTACTTTTCCTATCCCTAATCCCTAGTTTGGACATAATTGTATTTTTATAGTTGTTTGTATGTTGTGGTCTTGTTAGTCATATGTTTATTAATGTATATTTTTACACTAATCTGAATCGGGAATTTATCGAGTAGTGTTCCGTTTGACTATTCTCTCTCGCTTGTCGACCAGTCAAGCGATATAATAGTTTTCGCCCCTCTGCCAAAGGCCGTTAGCCTCAGTTCAGACTCACGCATTTCCAGTCTCAAGATTGGACCAGTTAGCCTATCGTGACAAGGCCTTAACCTAGATAGAGACAAGTCCTCTCCTGTATGTTGTTTTCTAGACAGATCACGGACGTAACAGAACCTCTTCGGCTGATAACGAAGGTTTACCTAGGGGAGTCGAAGAGCCACGATTCCAGACAACTGATTTATTAGAACTACAGGGGTTTCAGAAATGCTACTGATTTCAATTCTGGTAGAATTGGTTACTTATCAGGTTCCCCTTCATTCGATCATTCTCATTAGGTTGCGAATCTCTCAAATGCTTGTTTTAAAAAACCGTTTGTATTTTTTGGGTTCATAAAATATTTATTTCCACTTGAGAAATTGGTTTTTAAACAACTATAACAGATTTTTGGGTGATATTATAAACATTCAGTTTGCGGTAAGACTAAAAGCAGCACTCCCAAGGCTCGAAGGCGAAGTCGTACTGCCGACTGTACAGAGGTGTGATGGCAGTAAGGTGTTTCCTTCAGACAACCAGCATGACAGCGATGCTGCCTTCCTACAAGGAGGGGTGGGGTTAGGAAAGGTCGACCCTAAAAATGCACACCTCGCCTTATCCCACGGATTTCCGTCTCCGGCGGTAAGGTCCTTTGAAGAACGGAGCTAACACGTCAAAAATCCACCACAAAAAGGCCGTGCGTGACCGGCCTCAAGCAGTTGTCCCTTGGGCACTGCGGTAACGCTCCCAGGTCGTTAAGACCGACATTAATCCAACTTCTTTTTCAGGTCCCTCAAGAAATACCCTTCCATGGTGTGGGCAGCCGGGAAGTGATATTAGCCCTCATACCCGTAACAGCACACGAGACCAAGTTGGTCACTTTCAAATCCTTCCTACTCCTAATAACTTTCTTATCTCCACGACTAACCCTTCCCACGTCCTTTTATCACCTCGCACCGCTAGGGCAAACGATTCAAGTACACGGAACGTTATTCCCGGTCTCCTGAAACCACGCTGTAAACTACATATAGGAACTTTTAATGTCCGAACATTGTGCCAAATAGGACAACAGGCTTACTTAGCTAGGACTCTAGAATCTTACACTATCGATGTGTGCTGCGTTTTCGAAACGCGCATACAAGATCCGAGTAGCGTCATTCATTTGACCTCACCATATCAAAATAAAGAACCATCTCGATACACACTTCGTGTATCTGGAAGTCCTAATGCTGCTTCCCGTAGCCTCGCTGGAGTAGGTATAGCATTGAGTACTAGGGCAGAACTAGCTCTTTTAGACTAGATCCCAGTAGACAGTCGTCTATGCGCTGTCCGATTAAACAGATCAGTAAGGACTCGGAAAGATAGGGAAACTCGTCGTTGCCTCTTCATCGTCTCTGCCTACTCTCCCACTGACTGCAGCTCAGACGATATAAAAGATGAGTTTTACAGGAAACTTTCTGACCTTCTCCGAAAAGCTAGGCGTTCTGATGTAGTAATAGTGGCTGGTGACTTTAATGCTCAAGTAGGTAAATCAAGTGAAAGGGAAAGACACCTGGGAGGATCTTATGTTGTCGTGGCGATCGTCTGTTGCAGCCATGCTCAGATAACCGCCTATTTCTTGCAAATACTAACTTTAAGCATAAGGAAAAACATCTTTTGACATGGCGATCCCCGAATTCGTCCCAACGTTGGACCCAATTAGATCACATCGCTATCAGCCACCGATGGAGGGGCTCGATAGAAGACTGTCGCTCATTCTGGAGCACATGTTTAGATTCAGGTCATGCTCTAGTGCGAGCACGTATCTGTCTGCGTCTTATTGGACGTAGGAAAGACACTGCAAGGAAACCTTTTAGGGTTTTACTTAACGATAAGCAAGCTAAGAATATATTTCAGGAACAACTAGAAAAACAGTTAGGCAGCAATGCAAGTTGTGCCCATCCCGAAGCAGCGTGGAATGACATCCGAAAAGCTGTGGAAACAGCAGTAATATCCGCTAGTAAGGTAAGCCATAATGTTAGGGAGAAACACTGGATCTCGGCAGCATCTACCGCACTGATAGATGCTCGAAAACTCATCCCACCTGGCTCTGAGCATAACGAAGAGCGGAGTCAGCTTAAGCGCAGGCTAATAAGAAGCCTACGCAATGATCGTGAACAGTGGTGGGTAGCGAAAGCAAGAGAGATGGAAAAGGCAGTGGCAATAGGTAACAGCAGACAGCCATTCAGACTTATTAAAGAAACCGGCATTAGGAACCCAACTATTAGCGAAACTATCTCAGACAAAGATGGGCATATCATTCATTCTCAATCCAGGAGATTGGATCGATGGGCAGAACACTTCAGGGATCAGTTCAACTGGCCTTCAGCCACACTTCAGTTACCCACGATCCCCAGTCGTCCTGAATGGCAAATTGATGTAAGTCCTCCAACTCTACGAGGTTGAAAAAGCTATAGGAAATCTGAAGCGAGGGAGAGCAGCAGGCCCTGACAGGTTTACTCCTGAGATTTTTAAGGATGGTGGTCCAGCGCTAGCAGCGAGATTGAATGAGTTCTTAGGTAGAATCTGGGAACTGGACGTAATTCCATCTGACTGGTCCCAATCACTGATTGTGCCAGTCTATAAGAAAGGACAAAAGTCCTCCTGTGACAATCACAGAGGGATCAGTTTGACTAATAGTGTCTAAAATATTAGCTTCAATAATACTTGGATGCCTAACCAAAGCTCGTGAAGAGCAGACTAGAGAAAACCAGACTGGTTTCCGACCTAGATGTGGTTGCATAGACCAGATATTCACTCTACGTCAGGTCCTAGAATATAGACATACATTCAGACGTCCCACAATAGTAGTATTTCTTGACCTTAAGGCGGCATTTGACTCCGTTGATTGTGAGGTTCTATGACAGCGTCTGTCACTGAAAGGAGTACCAAAGAAGTACATTAACCTCATGAAGGCTCTCTACTCGAACACAACTGGTCGAGTTAGAGCCTATGGCGAACTGTCATCAGAACTGATTACCTCAAGTTGTGTTCGTCAGGGCTGTCCACTCTCGCCATTCTTGTTTAACTTTGTCATTGACATACTTTTAGAGATAGCACTTTCATCAGCTAAACCTCCAGGAGTTGAACTTTTACCGGGAGGATCACTCGTTGACTTGGAATACGCCAACGACATAGTTCTATTTGGTGAAGGCGCTGACAAAAAGCAGAGTCTTCTGACCACTATAAGCAACTATACAGGCATGTTCGGGATGCGATTCTCTCCCTCGAAGTGCAAAATGTTACTTCAGGATTGAGTTGCATCGACACCTGAACTAATGATAGGGAGTGTAGTTGAGCGTGTAGACCACTTCACTTATCTTGGGAGTCTTATCAGCCCTTATGGTCTGGTATGTGACGAAATCTCAGCACGGATACAGAAGGCTCGTCTAGCTTTCGCCAACTTGCGTCATTTATGGAGTAGGCGAGATATCCGTCTAGCAACCAAAAGACGGGTTTACTGTGCAGCAGTTCGTTCCGTCCTACTTTATGGCAGTGAAACATGGCCAATAAGAGTAGAGGATATTCGTAGACTACTAGTATTCGATCATAGGTGTCTTCGAAGCATTGCTCGTATATCCTGGGACCACCGGGTAAGTAATGCAGTTGTTAGGAAACGGGTACTAGGTAGGGATGGCAAATCGATTGATGAAGTAGTGAAACTTCATCAGTTGAGATGGCTGGGACATGTGTTACGTATGCCCGACCACCGACTGCCCCGACGTGCAATGTTTCATGGTGTAGGAGTAGGTTGGAAGAAAGCTAGGGGCGGCCAGACCAAAACCTGTCACAAATCCATGAAGTCACTGACAATTGGACTGAGACATGTTGGTAGGTGTAGACTACCTGGTTGGTATGCGCGAGATGATAGCAACCGATGGTTAGAGACCTTGAATGACATGGCTCAAAATCGTTTGCAATGGCGAAGATGCATCCACTGTTTGTGTTCTACCAAATTCTAATCTTCCGAATTCTTCATGTCTCTGTCTTTTTTTCTTTTCAAATTTATTTCACTATATTATGCTCCTTCAATATCATCTTTAAGCCCTTATCTTTCACATAATACTTATACTCTTACTACTTCTACCACAATGGGATTTGAATCGACAACTTCATCTCTGTGCAAATGTGTTGTGGCAACTCGAACTGATGTACGTACGTACGAAGTTCTACGTTGTGACTGACTGACCTTCATCAATAACAAAAAGCTCTTTACTGGTCTGATGACTAACAATATGAATAATTCATTGAAATTATATTCTAGCTTCATCATAAATGACAAGTGTTTAATAATCTAAGATGTTTAATTGTGATTTTATGGTAGTTTAGATTGTTTTGGTAGCATTCTTCTTACTAAAATTTGTCATTCCTGCAATTTATAACTTGAATGTTTTATAAATCGAGGTTTTATTTGGTATCGTAGCTACATGAAAACATTATACATGCAGTTGCTATTCATGAAAATGTTTTTTTTGAAAATAACAAAAACTGCGTTTTTTCCTTTTCCACCAAACGTCTTATGAATTTTAGTTCGTTTCTTAGCTTAGTTTATTTCGCACTGAAAAGTATACATACACTAGATTAAACTATCTTTTTTGTTTGCTTGAATTTTCGGTAATAAAGCTCTTCTTCTCTCTCCCTTTCTCTCTTCAGGGCTCACACAAAGATCAGAGTCTTTTGTTAATTGTTGATCGAAGTTTGGATCCCATTACTCCTCTTTTGCATGAATTGACATTACAGGCTATGTGCTATGATTTGCTCACTGTGGAGGAAAACACAATTGAGTAAGTTTTTAAGATTAATTTATTCCTTATTTGTCCATGATTTTCGTATATTCAGTTGATAAAACTTTCGTCAAGTAGTGTATACTTTCGACTTTCTGAAATTGTCATAAATTAGAAGGGAACAATCATAATGAACATGGAGCCTAACATAAATGTGAGTCTGCCAGATTTACCATCATCACAGAATGCTGAGGTGAAATTAACAGGATGTATTGTAAAGTAGTAGGAATAATTGTAGTATCATTGATGGTAAAAAGACTACATTGTATCGTGTTTATAAAACTTTGTACAAGATTGTATCAAAGCTATGACTGAGTCGTTTGAGCACTCAGTTTTCAACCTTCAGGTAACATTTTAAAACCCCGTTTCACCTACCTCAGTTTGTGTAGCCAGATCTTATCCCCAGCTCTCATAACAAAACCTTGCTCAAAGTTGATTATACTGTTCGAATTCTATGGAAACTTCTAACTTACAGTGCATCACATAATATCTTATTCACAGATTTCTATTGTTTTACGCGCCAAATTAAAAAAACCTGCAATCCTAGATGACATGCCAATCTAAAGCAGCTGCAGTCGAGTAGCAAATCACAATCACCACCTTTTTCTCCGAACATAAATTTCTTCCTATTTGACTCCACCTCCATACATTTTGATTGAAGTCACTAACTACTGGGTTTACAACTAAATATTGACATTTAGTGCATAACTAAATACAAAATTGATTGAACTTTCGATACTCAGGTTTTCTAATATACCTTCGCCTAAAAAAATATCCTTCATTGATTTATGGGGATTTTAGTCATGAAGCATCTATTCTATTGAGGTGAAACATTTTAGATGAACTCTACTCTACAGCTAATGAAGCTGTGAAAGGGCGTGTTTCAACCACAGAGTTCACTATATACTATTTTTGTTTTTACTGTATTTGTTATGCTATTTTATTGTTCAAATTGTATTTATCTTTTGAATTTAAAGGTATAGTGGAAATCGCAAGGCAAATGTTGCTGACGGAGATGCACTGTGGAAAGAATTTCGACATCAGCATGTTGCAGATGTCACGAGGTATGTGATTTTATTAGTTGGATTGATTTGAAATTCAGATTATTGATATGATCTGTATTATGAATCAGCTACTATTGAACAGTTCCTACACAATCTATCCAATTAAATACCGTCTAAGAATTTGTATTTATCAAAGGAATACTCTTAGCTCATTTATTTTTATAGTTAGAATATCCTAAACAGTAGATATATAGAAAGGAGACCTAATTACTTATAAAAGTGTGTGCACACTACCATTAAAATTATTACACAATCTTGTCTGGTTCATTTGGCATATCCGTCATGAAGTAAACACTAGTTGTTTCCCATTACTGATCCACTCAAATCGATATGATCAGTCTCTGTCAATATGTGAACTTCCGTCTAGTTATCTAAATTTTGTCATTAATTGCATTCTTACACTATTTAGTAGTAACTGATAAAGCAATCAGTAATGAATAGGGTTTTTTTACTACGAACAATAAATAAATGTCACTGTTCTTCTAATCAATCATGATGTATCATTTGTAACTTTTAATTGTTACTATCCTTAATACTTTTCAGTTGTGAAATACATCTTTTCTTCCTACTGATTCATTATATTATTTTATTCAACTTATAGAGCACTCCCCCAACGTGTTCGTGAATTTGCTGAAAGTAAAAAACAATTTGTTGAATTTGAAGAAGCTAATATTGATAATGTTCCATCAAAAGAGGATACAAATAAAAATGTTGATATAAGAGATTTATCTGATCTTATCAAACGTATGCCACAATATCAAACAGAATCGGCTAGTTATGCAGCTGCTTATCATATCGTTGAAACTTGTATGGCTACATTCAAAAAAGGTGTTGATAAACTATGTGAAATTGAACAAGTAATTTCACTTAAAAGAGATTACTTTCAGTATTGTAAACATTGTGATTTTTTCTTCTCGCTGGTTAGATACAGCTAAAATCAAGTACATTTATCATGATGGTATCATTAAAAATAACCACAGGACTCTCATTTGATTTCTGGAAATATCAGTATTTAGATTAGTTGAAAAGAGGGGGTAGGGTGGCATTTGAGAGCACTAAATTAATTTTAACTGGTTGCTTTCTATAGTTTATGGGGAAAGAAAGGATTCTATTTATCATTATCATAGGTATGTTACGTAATTTGATAAATTAAAAAATCCTTAACTCAATGATTATTTGACCGTGGTTGAATGAAAATACAATAAAAAAAGTCATGGAGTGTTATGATTATTTTCATTTTCTTTGAGAGATTTGCTGGACAATATAATCTGGGTATTTGATTCCATTATCAGAACTTAATTTCGTTTATCCAAATACGTAATGGAAGTGCATAACAATAAACAAAATTACTGAGCTCGAAACTATTCTGCTGCATATTGTTTACTCAACATCTGTCTTAGTAACATTCTGTAAAAAACTATATTGGGAAGATATTACAGTAAATTGTGTTAGCCAGCGATGACGGCTCTACACTTATCGCATAACTTTTTATAGATGTATTTCGAGAAGTGAGTCTTACTTGCTGTGGCGTTTTATAGATTTTACCTAGATATACGTTGGTTCACTAAAATTATGTAATTAAAGTATTGTTGTTAATCAGTGACACCTAAAATATATAAAATATTTCGTTTAGGGTTTAGTTTTTCCCACAGATATCTTGTTTTAACTCCTGTAGCTCTGTCAAGTCTCTGTATACAAGTACAACCTCGTTTTCAAAACCTTAATTTGTTCCTAAATCTTAGTGTTATTTTAACTAGTAGGGAAATATGAAGTTTAATTATTAGAGGAAAGAATATAAAACACACATACTGAATACTGATAGAAAATAAGACAAATGAACAATGTATATGTTATTTTTTGAAAGAGATTACAATGCTTATCGATTGGTACTCATGCAAAGTGATACCAAACTGGTGCGTGTTTAAATTTTATTGTGATTTGTAATTTATTTAATTTTGGGCGTAACTCACATTATACACATGGGAAGATATTAAGGTTGTTTAATAAAGGATATTACTTCAAAAATAAACCGTGCACATTATTCCATTTGTGTATTGGTTATTTGGATCTTCTCATTGATGTTTACGACTACAATTGATCAGTCTCTTATTGTCATATGTGCATCCTATGTGGTTTGCCTCGATATTACATTAAGTCACAAGCATTACAAGCAAGGATGATTGGTGGCTAGCAGTGGAATTTAGGACGCGTGTTTCGTCTTACTTGGGACTCGTCGACTGGATGTACCTGCGTCCCAGAGTTGATTTCACTCCGTGACTCTAACTTAGTACTGTTCGCTTCAAACGCAATTGCGTGTACATTATTTCCTTTCTCGATAACTCATATAGAAAATGTAAGTATCAAGAACAATTGTAGTATCCAGTTCTTCTTTAGTTCGCCATATTTTTGTCTCAACTTTACAAATATAATGTATTTTTCCCAATGAATTTAATAAAACCACATACTAACGGTTAATATTGCTGGTGTGTATTGCAATATCTGGACTATTTGAACAGCATATGTAACGGGTATCCAAACCGAAATATTATACTAGTCCAGGGTGATTGTCTGTTAGTCTAATGTACTTAAGTTGGTATGATCTTCCTAGTTGTATATCTTAAAATTTCCTTTTTTCGTCTTGCTCCATTCATCGATTCTTGTTGTTAACTCTAATTTCTTTTCATGAGAGTCCACTTTATCCTGTTTGTCTGTTAGAGTGCAATCATGTTACATAAATTACTGTGAATTACTGTCACAAGACTGGAGCGTCCCTTTACTTCTCACTCACTTGTAAATGTGATAATGTTGGATAACAAGTTCGGATTTTGCTAGTGGTAAAGTTACTAGTAAGTTTCACCAACGAATAAATAAAATGAAGAAAATCTAAGTTAAAGGCCTCTAGTATTGTTGTCACATGAGAAACTGGACATTATTTCAGTGATAGCAGTTTTAGAACATATTTGAAAAAAGTGATTAAAGAAGTAACATCTTTTTGGCTAATGTTAAACTTCTGGAAACGACAGTTTTGTCAAGTGAAAGCAGTGTATCAATACTCTTAGGGAGTGTTTCGGAGTTTTCAGTACGGTCTCAGTATGTTACGAAATATGAAATCATAATCACCTACTTATATAATGCGTAGAGTGATGACTTAATGGTTAAAGCATTTAGCTTTCAGGCACTCAGCCCCAGGTTTGAGCTCCACTTCACTCTACCGACCTCGGTTTGAGCGACCAAGTATCATCATAAGCTCTCACATTTACAGTGTGACTCATACCCAACTATCTGATGAATGATAACAACATATAAATCACATTATAGTTCTCAATCAACTGGTAATAAGAATACTAAGTTACATTAAGCGTTCGTAAGAAACACGAAGAACTATCAATACACAATCGAGTCCTAGATTTATAAAGATCAACAAACGGTTATTTACCAATAGAGGGAACTGTGACAATTTACAGCGGTTGTTTTCTACTAGTTTCCAGAAATCCACTTTTCTTAATTTACCAAATGTCTACACCGGCCATACCAATCGATTCCGAAGTCTTTTTATTCCCGTTTTAACATAGGAAACATAAAATTCTTATTACATATATACTACTGAGTGAAAAAAAGAAAGTAGTGTAGTCACCATATTCTAGTATACTTATGGTAATTTTATGAACATTCTCTTTTAAAAGGATCTTGTGATGGGTGAGAATGCAAAAGGAGAACCTATAACGGATCCTATGCGTGTATTGGTTGATATTTTCAAATACGATTTTACATCAGTGGAAGAACGTTTACGTCTTTTACTTATCTTTACTCTTATAAAAGGTAACATATATTCATTCTTTATCTTCTTCAAAACGAATTTATATAATCTCACTAATATTTGTTATTACAATTTAAGTATCAATGAATTAGCCTTTTTCTACTTATTGTCATTACGGATAATAATTGTTTTAAGGAACACACAAAATTTTCGCTTCATTCAACCTTCAAATAAGTTAACTTGATCCGGTATGATTTACAGTGTGAAGTCTGTCGATTAGTCAGGTTTGAGCTCCCAAATGCCCTGGTATGGTCGAGAGTGGGGAGGGTCCGCCCTTCCTCTCGAAATGCTCCACATGGCCACGCGTATATAGCCTCTGTCAGGGAAGTCCTACTCACTGCCTTCTCGTGGCCGGGGTGTTGTTGTTTACGAAATTGAGAGAATGAAAAGCGAATGTCCGGCTCTTTAACCGGGTTGGTGGACACGGTGGGTCCACCTAGGGGAGTTGGAAAACCCTGATTCCAAACCAATGATGCACATGGGCTCCAGTATCCTGAGGGAACAAATGACATATGAATCAATCGTTGATCACCGGCCACCATGGAACTACATCTCTTCACGATGCTCCACTGCCTCGTGGATCAGACCTTTAGGTCAAAGGCTCCGGGTGTGGCCCCCCAAGTAAACCACCTGTTCAGTTTGGGCACCTGAGCAGTATCACATCCCCCACACAAATCAAATGAGATTTGTGTGGCGCATATGTATCTGGTGCCCCTTTGTACCGATATTTATGTGTTTAAATAAATAAATAAATAAGTCTGGTTTGAATTTCCCTTCAATCTTTGTGTGTGTTGATGGGTTAACACACACACATACAAACACACACATATATATATATATTCTACTCAAAATGAAATCAATTAATTGATTAGTGGTGTATGGATTCTGTTTCGGCACTTTTATTTCTCTTAAAAAAGATGGTTATCAATCTGTTCTATCTATAACACTAGTTACTCGTATTCAGTGATAAACAATAAAGAGTTTATATTTCTTGTTGTTTGGCGTAGCAGCGGGTCAGTGGTTAAGATGTTCAGCTACTACTTCACAGGCTCAAATACTGTCCTACCTACTTCCGTTTGGGCATCCGAGTAATATCAATTGCTCCCATATTTGAAGTTTCTTTTAAATCTACATGAATATGTACCTAGTATATGAGCATGACTCTTTCTTAACTTTTAATGATTATACGTTACATGTATAAACAAATTTCCTATCGTCAATTAATTAGTTAGTCAGTTAACTTTTTATATAATACGTTATAATTAAATTTATTGATGTATATGTATTTCAGCATGGTTGAAATCCCCGTTTTGACATTTAGTAAAATGAAGAACGAATAGAGAAAGGAAATTTTCTTTTCATTAGTTTTTCACCACGGCTTTACACTATATTTGTTATGTAGTAGCGAAGACATAAGTACGGGTAACTTCCAGGACCTACTATTGGACTATCATTCTTATTGTATAACTATTCGGTAACCAGATTATCTATATCTATATTCATCTTATTGTAAGCTTCATTTTGACCTATTGATTATTACTATATGATTTACTGTCCCTATGTTATGCTCAGTTTCATTGATTATTGTCTCCCACGCTTACAGCCTCATTTGGCCTGGTTTTGTACAAGTAATAATTTCTATTTTATGGTGTGGTCTGCCTGTCTGGTATATAGACAAAGTATGTTTGAAATAAACGACTCGCATTACAGCAGCTGCTATTGGTGTTCTGGACTCAAGTGGACGGGTTAGGCGGATAAGGACGCTAGATTACTCATACTAATCGAATGTCATTGTCACAGTGTGAGGGTCGTAGAAGGCGTATTCTATTGGTGGATAATTTACGCGACTTACGTCCTTGTTAAATTCGTAAGGTCATAAAGAATCATCGATGACCTTGATCAAGTCATAACAATTGGCTACAGTCTAGGTCAAAAACATAACAAATTGGCGACGGCTAGGTCAAGTCATAACAATATTATTTTTGTTTTACTATTTTTATGTTTATAAACAAATTCAGAAGGATTCGCAGAAACACATTTAGATAAATTGTTGGATTGTGCTCAAGTTGCTCGTTCGTTCAAACCACTATTTGCAAGTCTTTCATTTATTATGAATGCTCAATTAATTCAATCTGATGTGAGTTGATCTTTTACATTATTCCGTGATTCAATTAAAATAATGCAATTTATTTTTTTTATAAAAAGGTCTAATATTAAATTAAACTAAAGGAACACAAAAAGGATGAATACAAATTATGTTGGGGTTATTTAATCTTATACATCTGTAATCTAGACTTTAGTAATATTCGTAAATGTAAGCATATATGAAATCTAAGTTGGGTAATAACTATACGAATAAATTTGGTAGTTAGTCATCTATGCAATATCTAATTATAAGTTTAAGTACATTAACAGATGATGACGTCGACTCATCACACGTCTCATTTTTTATCACATCCTCTATCAAGTGAAGATTGTTCCAAATATGTAGAGATCGAATTCTATTGAAAGTTGTTTTATATCTAAACTAAGAAGTCAACAATTGGTAGCTAATGTCTTGAATGAACATTTATAGAAGCTAAACCAAATTTTCTAAAAATGTCTATATAAAATCCTAGGAACTACCTTTTGATGCGACGACAATGGTGAATCGGTTGTTCCAACCGACTGTTCCTGATTTGTATTAAATCTAAACACAAATGTTGGCACTGTTCTACGCAGAAATAACTAATATTAACACAACAGTTGATAAAGATGTACAGTACTTGGATAAACTACAAGTACGCACCTATACCAGTCTAATAAAATACGGTAATTAAGTAGTCAGAACAGTTCACGCTAATCGCTTTACGACGAAATCAACAAGTTTTTAATTCACAAACAATTAGGCCGTGGTTTTGAAATATACACCGTTGTATCTCGGTTTATGTAACTGGGATCTATTTCTCATCAACTCAAAGTATATATGATTCACAGCCTAGCGCAAAAAGACATGTATTGTAGTTGGTTTATAAAGTATCTAACCACATATATCGGAAGACATTTGTAAATCTCCCTTAAAAGTAATTCAATAGTATCATAATAACTCTATGATCAGCACATGAAATGAACAGCAAATAAATGCTAAGCTTCACGTAAGCTATTTTTAGTGCATACTATTTGACAGTCTTTAATATTTATTAAGAAACAGAAGAATCGATTAATCATTGACATCAAATTACATTTTTGTTACAGCGACAATATTAATTCTGTTTAATTTCTCAGTTCTCTTTTATTTTGGCTACTTAAGAAATGCTGAAGTTAGAAATTTAAGTGAAGTGTCATAGAAACATTTGTTTCTTTTGTTGAAAAAAAAAATTATATTTACTTATTTCACACATTTTGATAAACAATACCTACAATAGTTCATTCATTCTATATCATATGACTAGGATTTTCTCAAGTAAAATAATTGTGATTTCCTCATTTTACTTAATTTTACATCTGTATATTTAAAAGAATTTAGGTCATCATTTATTAATTAAGTTAAGCTTTGTCCATTGTTAGGCTTTCCACCAGTGAGGATACCATAAATTTAAATCGATTATGATTTAGGAGACAGTTTGGTTCATTTTTTTCCAGGTGATGCGTTTTCTTCAAAGAATACTGTTGTATTTAATTCATGTCTTCAAAGCTAAGTGTGGAGAATCTGGATTCCATATATAGTTGATTCTCATTGTAATCAACTCTCAATAGACCATAGTTCATGCACATATTCGTTTTAAAAACAACTTGTTTCTAAAGCGTAGCTATTTTCCTGACACAGTAGTTAGACTTGGTTATCATGGTAGTGTAGTCAGGCTCTACCGGTAGTTGTTTCTCAAAATCTTGCCATAATAACCATCTCTATTCAAAGGAGTAAAACCAATCCCATCAGGTTTCTTGTTGAAGAGAGAATTCTCAGTATCGTCAGTTAGATGTTTCTCGAGGAATAATCATCCTCTTTAGGGGTTTTGACCTTCCTCCAAATGTATGTAGGTGCTAGAAAAGAGATTCGGTAAACAATAACTAGAACAATTGAAGTGTGAATGACATACGGGGCTCATTTTTCACAATCATCTATGACATGCAATCACATCTTAAGAATGAATAAATATATAATTATGGTTATAAATGCTTAGTTATATGATATGGTAAATGTGTCGTTCACAAGGTAAGCTATTGATTAACTTCCGATAAATACTGCATTTCCACGGACATAACAAGAAGGTTGACCGTTAAAGTGACACACTTATCGTAATATATGGGTTCTCATTTCTTGTTCCAAAACATTAAATTGCATAGTGCTGATGATACAAAAATAACTGCACACACAATAGAGTTGTGGATAACCTATCTCAAGCACTCGTTCATTAGGTTCTTCAGTCAGTGAAATGTTACTATATGCTTATTTCTTTACAGGTTGGCTAAGAAAAAGTACTTTTCAAAGTTTTAGGTAGCCAGAAAATCTAATAGCCCATACAACTAAAATAACGAGTGTGGTGCTCAATGGCAATCTGTATATTGTTTAGGAACTGTAGGGGATTACTGTAGATATCTTTGAATGATTACTCGAGTATGGTAAATGGACAAACTGAGTAATAATAAGATTTGGATGAGGAATACTAAACAGAAATGACAAGCTGGTTGATCAGGCTGTCAACTATTGTTTGATGCATTCGGGCAAGCATAATACAATTCACAGCCTCAGCCTGCTTATACTGATATGGTAAGCCAATCAGAATTGACCTGAAGTATACGTTCATTTCATTGGCTAAGAAATGGATCAACTTCCTAAGGGTTAGTGTTATAAATATAAATGCGTATTTGTGCATTTTATTCGGTAGTTCAATATACTTCCTTGCTTATTCCCGTATCTTCGCTCAAGTAGTCAATTGGGGGGGGGGTCAGCGCGTAGTACACCGTGTATCAGTATTAGTTTTCGGACACCGCCCTTCACAACACATACATGCAGTTATGACTGGCATAATATTAGGTTGGAATTTAAAGAAGACAAAGCTCAAATATGGCATCCGTTCATGAAGTTACTGACTACTGATATAAGCCTTATGTGGTATATAAACTTCGTGGGTTGAAGCCCATGCAATACTTCTAGTTGTGGCAGTACATAGTTGTACAATGCTCTATGTTTTCTTTAACTGAGAGCTTGATATCTGTCTTCTAGCTATCAAGAGTAAAAAATGTTATCTATATTCATCCCTTCTTTTGGGACCTAGTATTATTTACGACTAACTGTTTTCAGTAATCATCACTAATATCAAGCCTGTTGATGATTTTCCCTCATTACTGTTTATGAATATGAATATCAGTCATTAGAGCGTTTTCTACCTGTAGATTCAGAATAATTGTTTTCAGTGATAGTGATTAAATATTAAAAAAGAAAACAGAGTTTATAACAATTCTTAAAGACTGCTAATTGATATCATAACGTGACCCACTTTTTCTCTTAATTTCACTCTTAATTTCATACAATGACCTGTCTAACAACTGAAAGTATCTGGCTATCTAATTAATTATTATTTTTGTCTTATTGAAAAAGAAGCGCTTTGGGGACTTGATATGAAATAGATACTAAGTTGATAAAACGGTTAACCAGTAGCATGCATTCTTCAATATCCTTTTCTTATTATTTGGTCTTCAGCTGGTATCTTTAATTGACTCCGCTTATCACCTCTTCTGAAGTAACCAATCTAAGGCATCAGAATCAAAAATCAGACATTAAGGAAATCATTAAAAAACAACTACTGAGTCGATCAAATATCTCAGCTGAAGACCAAATGATAAGAGAAATATAATGAATAATGTACGCTATTGGTCAAAGTTTGACTTATTGACGCGACGGACACAGACAGATCACTGTTGGTGGAAACATGACTCGATTATCCAAGGGGCACATCTGTATTTGTAAATAAGTTTGTGTAAATGTTTCGATTTAGGTTTTCAATCTAAGCTTCCTATTCGTCTGTTGTTTTTTCATTCGAGTAGTTCATTGGTACCGCATGTAAGAAGCGTGTATATGTTCAAGAGAATCGATCGAGCGCACAATAAATGTTCATAAATTACGTGTTTATTCCTTAAATAGATGACTGTGTTCATACACTTTTATAGATACAATGTGTTTCTACCTTATTTTTCCTAAATAGCCCGTCACTATATTGTTACCTAATCAAACAAATGTTCCACAATATCAGTTGGGTAGATGTGTATCTCTTCTGCGTTTACCACCAGTTCCAAGAGTTAGCCAATTAATACAAACATACCTTCCAATAAAAAAGAAACGTAGAGATCGTGTTAATGCTAGTTCATATGCATTATCACGATGGACACCGTATATTTTAGATATTATGGAAGTAAGTTTGAATATTTTGATAAAGTTTGTTTAGTCTAATTTTTCTTACTACTTACTATTTTATGTGATCATAAAAAAATTGACAATAAAACTGCCGTTGATCAAATGTAACCTTTTTTTCATTCGTAAATTAATTCATTTCATTTATTAAATCTCGATTAATAATACACTAACCAGTGTTATAATTGTTGCATAGTATATTTAAAGAAAAGAAATTGAATGTAGTACAAATCACCAATTGTAGTATGTAACTATTGAATAAGTTAGAAGTGTGAGTAATTTGAAGCGATAGACCACTGAGCCGGCATCCAACGGTCAAGTGCTCTGTCGCGAGAGTGGTAGGTCCTAGGTTCGAATCCCGCGAGTGCGGGATCGTGGATGCGCACTACTGAGGAGTCCCAGAATGGGACAAAACGGCTGTCCAGTACTTGCAGGTTTTCCATGGTGGTCTAGCTTCAATTGACTCACGCTTTCAACTATGAAAATATTGAATAACTGTTTCTATATTACTTCTTATCAGATAGATTTTAATTTTTTGTTTACAAATAAATGCTAAAAGTCTGTGTACACATTTATCAACATGGTATTTGTTTGTTTTGAATCTTGGATGAGAATTAGGCTGACTGAACTTCTAATAAAATCATCATCTAAAGTTAGTCTGTTGTTTGTGTTATGTATTTGACCTAGACTGTAGCCAATTGTTATGACTTGATCAAGGTCGTCGATGATTCTTTATGACCTTACGAATTTAACAAGGACGTAAGTCGCGTAAATTATCCACCAATAGAATACGACTTCTACGACCCTCACACTGTGACAATGACATTCGATTAGTATGAGTAATCTAGCGTCCTTATCCGCCTAACCCGTCCACTTGAGTCCAGAACACCAATAGCAGCTGCTGTAATGCGAATCGTTTATTTCAAACATACTTTATCTATATACCCGACAGGCAGACCACACCACACCATAAAATAGAAATTAATATTTGTACAAAACCAGGCCAAATGAGGCTGTAAGCGTGGGAGATAATAATCAATGAAACTGAGCATAACATAGGGACAGTAAATCATATAGTAATAATCAATAGGTCAAAATGAAGCTTACAATAAGGTGAATATAGATATAGATAATCTGGTTACCGAATAGTTATACAATAAGAATGATAGTCCAATAGTAGATCCCGCAAGTTACCCGTACTTATGTCTTCGCTACTACATAACAGTTTGTTTGTTTTTTTTACATAAAAATAAACGATATGATATGTTTAGTTGTTAAGTTATATAAATTAGCTAAGAGATTTTTACTGTGTTAAAAGTTGACGGTCAAGTTCATATCCATTTACATATAGATTTTAGTTATTGATCATTTCAGTGAGCAGATTATACTTTCGTTTAACAGTGAATACTTTATGGTACAGTGATTTAGACGAGGTACTCAGCTAACAATTATTCGTTCAGGAATTGATTATCAAGCTGTCTTACACAACAATAGGTATCATTCATACCCTCATACACAGTCAAATTTCCTATACCTATCTTACTTTTTTTCGGTAACTTTTGATTTGATTCTGTTGAATATAACAAAGATTTCAGCTTTAATCTGTCGTAACTGCTAAAATAGATTGTGAATTAGGGGAAATTGTATCAACTCTGATGGTAGGTTATTTAAAAAAGACCTTTTTTACATGAATCAAGTGGATAATTTTACTAATGAGTTGGAATAAACCACTGTAATCAAACTCAGTAACCAAGTTACAGGTTTATGTACTCCTCTTTGAGTTATACGTTTTATATGAGTAAGTATGGAGTGGGGTTCGAATCCGCGATTTATTAATTGGAAGCTACCATTGGAGATTATTGACACTCAGCATTAACAACTAATGTCATCATACTATTACGTTGTTGATTTGTCTACCCATTAATATACAAATAAATTGTCCCCATCTAGATTAAGGCCTTGGCACAATAGGCTAACTGACTTAACCTTGAAGCTATAATCGCGTGAGTTCGAAGTGAGACTAACTGGCTTGGGTAAAAGGACGTAAACCATTCTATCACCTGATTGGTTGACAAGCGCGCGAGAGAGAGAAATCTAGTCAACTGAAACATTGCTCTACTTGTTCCCGATTCAGATTTATGTCAAGACACATGAATAAATAGATGACTAACAAGACAACAACGCACAAGCAATTAGAAAAATACATTTACGTCCAAAACTGGGGATTAGGGTAGAGAAAAGTGTAGCAAAGGCTACGTTTGATTTACAATAGCTTTGTAACAAAAAGGGTTATAACAGTGAATCACATATCGAATGAAAGCTTATGGTTTGTAGAATGAACTAGGGATAAAAATCAACGTTAGTGTTTTACAAGCATTTAATTAAATCGAAGTAACGTTGCCAAAAATAGCTTCCTTTGTTTGTCGTGGCTTCTCTGTTCATATCACATACGAATCCCCGTTTTTAAAACGTTTGGGCGTTTTCTTTTCCTTGCTTATATTTTAGCAGACTATCAAATAGACCATCATGTTTGTTTATTTTAAGATCATAATTATATCTTCTAATAAATTATGAGATGTATTCACTCACTTACTAAGTATTATATTTGGCTAAGGAAACAAATAAAATATTGAAGGTTTTGGGTGAATTATGTTTGGTCCACCAGGGTGTTTGGTACCTGTGTGGTTGAGCCACAGGATTGAGCTGTACTATTCAGATTGTAGCGTTGAAGCCTTTGTTGTGTCTGGTTCTCCTGAAAACAAATACAAAATTACCCTGGACCACAAGTGTATATTATATAACCATAACTGGGTGAATTATGTTGTTGCTTTTCCATTACTCTTAGCAAGCTATTTCGGGTAAACTGGACAAATCACGTTTCGGATTCGTTGTAGCAAAAGGCATCAAAGATGTGTTTGGTCTCGGTAATGCAGTGGATACTAGTTCCAAGGATTTTAAAAAGCCTTCCGCACGGTTTCATGCCAGCGGTGTTTTGTCTGCAGGTCCTTCAGCATCTGTTAGGTCATCTAGTCCAAATCCTGGTTCAGATCGGAATACAGCTGCTTCTTCTATGGCTGAACACTGTGGTCCTCGTCTTATTGTCTTTGTTGTTGGAGGTTTCACGTTATCAGAAGCCAGAGTGGGTTACCAGTTAACTCAAAAAGTGAGTTTCTTTTATCTGAATTGAAACATCTTTACCACTTATAATTACTATGTATTTATTTTAAACGAGGTAATACAATTTTAACTGTTTCATAAGTTTCAAAGAAACAATAGTTCGACGACTTCTCATTAACTGTAAATTCTTGATCCACTTGAGGAGTAAAAAAGGGCATGTGAAATAGTTCATATCCGAATCTTAATGGCTTTTTCTTAGTCCCCTAAAGGAATAACTAATCCAGAAGGTACTTGACTATGCAGAAAAATTATTTATTACATAATGACTGGAATAAAAATTTATAAATGCCTTTAAAATAGTAAATATCCATAAAAATTCATTGATATATATGATTAAGTGACAAGAGATTATCGACAAAAGAAAACCCATCCACTTTACCAATTACTAACTTTCAGCGTTATCTAATCAGTTACTATCAAGCTATTACCTCTACCTCAGTGTTTTGATGTATAGTAAACTGTTCTTTATCACAATTTCAGGTTCATATATACAGTTTCCGATGTTACTATCAAATGTTCGCATCACTTAATGCTTATCTGGTAAAACAGTTACGTTGATATAACACAAAGGAGGGATTACCCTATAGTATTGTTATAAACGTAAATGAGGATGCTTGTTATACCGCTAGGGGATTTCTTGTTATAACGCTGGCGGTTTCTGGATATAACAGTCCTTTCACTTTTTACACGTATGTGGGACGTTAATTTACCTTAGACGAATATCTACACTAGATTCCCACCCAGTGTCTATTCTACAGGACTTCAACACAACTCAGATCAAGAACACGAGACTACAACGTCCACACCAAAATCCGACACAAAGAACAGTCAATCAATAAGTGTCCATCAACAAGGAACAGTTCATACATAATAAGGATAGGGGAATATATATAATACATAACACCTGTCATCCTATCTAATGTCTGACTGATCAAGACAACCAATCACTATCATTCTCGACCACACATCAAGTATGTTCATCAGTGGGCTATTGATAGTTTCTGAAATAAAGAAGCTATTGTGTTAACGGGATATAGATTAGATCAAAGCACGTTCCATGTAAGATTATGTTGGTGGAACACTGATTAACTATTTCTGTGGTGTGGTCTACTTATATCTATATAAGTAGTATATGGTGTTGGTCAGACATGGAATGTATTTTAGCAGAGGACCGATGAAGAAAGAACTGAAATGAAGCTTAATCGTTTGGAAAATGCATGAACAATGGAATCAGAGAAGATTGACACAATTGGTTGTTTATTTGCAAATTAACTGTTCATTGTATGGTTGTAAGAATTTACTGAGGTAGTCTGTAATTTTTGCCTAAATGCATTCGATTGTGCCAACCAGTGTTCTGTTCACTACATTTTTTTATTCAATCAGCACTAGTGGGTACTTGAAGACTCGTGAATCTTCCTATGTAAAAACTACAAATATATAATAACGTTTCTTTTATTGTAATTCCTACTTCCATCCAACCTTTTTGTTTGGAATATAATTAAGTTTCTCTTCAACTATGTTCTGATTTGGGGACTTGTTAAGTGAAGTATTGTCCAAGAATACTAAGCTATAAGAGAAGCTGGATCCTAATAAGAGAAATTATAACATATTGTCATTGAATTCTTCACAGGTTACATTTGTTATAAAGATAACAAATAGTAAAAAAAAACAGTGAACATAGTGATACCAATAATGTGTAGTTGAGCATAAAAAAGTGTAAGACAAGGTTATGTAACAGAAAAAAATGGTCTCTAATGGATACATCTTAAGTTTGATTGGACCTGAGTAACCTACAAAATCTGTATCTTCTAATCGCTTGTGTTCGATAATTCGCATATTATTTTATTAGAGAAAAAGTCAATTATCTTGTCCCTGTTATCAGTTTGCATCAATAAACCGTTCTCATGAGCAACCATCACACTGGACACATCGTTATGATTGGGTTCATCCATCGATGTACATTCTGTTAATGTATTTTGAAAGCCATTAAACGGCACATCATTTATCAGTAAGGTATTGCAAATTTCGAAGGCTGAGTACTACACAGATCTGACAATAGTGTAATCCATCCCGAGTTATTTCAGCAAATTTTCAACCGTTTTTTGTTATCTTTCCATTAAACTCAATTCGGATACATAACTTCTTACATAAAGTGAACTGTAATAACTAATGCAATTAGTTTCCTGTTCTAAATATTTAATCAAGTATAGCCTCTAATTCTTTTTTGATATTTTCAATGTAAATAAAGCGATTGTTTAATATATGTGCTTTCTTATTGCTGTCTAGTCTTGTTTAAATAAGATGTGGAATGTTAAATATTTCAATTTCATGTCTTATTTAGAACTGTTGGTCACTTTCAACAACAGTTTATGAACTTTGAGATGGATTACTTGTTAATTGTAATAATAAAAATGTTAATAAATGGGCTTAATAATCTTTTTTACTTATTTATTTAGTGTGTAGAAACTCGTCTTGCAGCTAGCGATAAGAATACAAATAAAATAAATACACCTACAACAGAAAACATTTCAACAATCCCAGGTGGAGGAGTTGGTTGGAACTGGGAAGTCGTACTTGGTGGTACCCACTTGTTGACACCAAAAATATTTTTGGATAATCTTGAAGGTATTGCAAAAATTATAATGCCACCAGTTTCAAGTACACCGATACCTGAGTCAATACTTCGTCGTGTCTCAATTATGAATCCTTTTCGGGGGTGATTTTTTGTAACCATGATTTAGTTCATAACAATTGAACCAGGGCTATTCTCGACTATGCAATTATTGATATGTCATTATCAGTTACAATTATTTGCAATTGGTCTGTAATTTTTTTATCATTGAAGCTACATTCCATAATATTTGTTTTTGCTTATCAACTGTTATTTTCTACTGGAGAAGACTATTATTTGTAATTCTTTCTACGTTAACATATCTCAATGAGAAAGCTGTCCATGTCATTTGTTTTTTTTTTCTAAAAAAGGAGCAACAATTGATCTAACAACTATTTGTTTTTTTCTAAATTTTATCAATTTTGAGACCCCTTAAAGAAAGATATTCATGTGCAAACATTCACTAGCTTGATATAATAACGTTTATTTTCACTGAATCTATTTTTTCTACTTGCTCTGTTGTAACTTGGTATGTGTATGTGAATGACCAGAAATATTGCCTTGTGATATATCGATTTTATTAGACAAAAGTTTGTTTGTTATTTTACTGGAAACTCAATAGTTAGAAGCGTTTATTGCTTTAATAAGTGTATCTCAAGCTAGACCTTAAATTCTGTATTTGTCGCCTCGAAACACTGAAGAATTCTTCCTAGCGATGTTATTTTGTGTAATGCAATCAACATTTATACAAATGGGTCATGAAAATATACGACAATTAGATCTTATTATTAGTAAGAGGACAAGTATAAAATACGTAAGCTGTCATTGTGTATCTTACCGAAGTTTATGAAGTGATCAAAGAAGATCTTATACATTAGATAGCTGGCACCTATTAAGGATATATGGCTGCTGATATGATTACCCGTTGAGATCCATACATAACATAGGTTTTATGTAAAACGACTATGTACTCCACACATTTATTTAGTATGTTAGTTCCTCGCTATATTGGTTCAAATCTTTTCTTCATTGTAAACACCTGTATGATGCTATTGATTCTAGGCAATATTTCCATCTGGTACATTTGTTCAGGTTCTTTTTAATGTAGTGCGTTCATACAAAAAGAAGCAACGAAAAACACTACCTTCGGATATATAGTCGACAACTATTCACTATGTAACAAATTTAACTTTCGGTATATGTCTAAAATTATAATATCAATTCTCCAATTCATTCTTATTACAAGATTCTGGTAGGTTTGTCAAGTATTTTGCTGCTAGCTATTTACGTAGAAACCAAAAGTGTTTTGTATTTTAAAAGTGCTTAATATTCCTTAATGTTTACTTATTGATAGTCTAAATGGTCGATGATCACCCCCAACCTATTTTCTACTCATTTGTTGGACATGTCCAAACTTCTTAATTAGTGAACATTTACAGTTGTCACACTTCTCCTAGTGCACTGCGTCTAACTTTAACACTGCTCGCACGGTGGTTCAAATATTGACAGAGTTCGGTAACCAGATGTAGTCTTAGATTACCATTGTCTTATTTTACGAGTATGGAAATCTGATTATCATGAAGGTTTAGTATTGACTAGTGAAGTTTCAGCATTCATAATCATGGAATGCACCAGAGATGTCATGTGTTTCAGCTGCATGAGGTAGTTTGTCAGAACTACTCACTTTACGGATACGTACTTTCTCACAGATAAGCTAAGAGGTGACATTTCCCTTATTTGAGTTTCAAGTAGCTGGTCTTCCCAACAAGGGTTCATGTAAATGTTTGGTACATTTCTCTATGAATGCCAAATGCCGCTCTAAAAACGGTTTAAACGAATGTCCTGGCGAAAAAAAGAGAGTAGAATAGATGAATTTATTAACCTCTTTATCTATCTTAGAAGTTTTACCACCTTCGTTGGGTCAGTTGCTGATTGAATCTAAGCAGAGATACACAAGTTTTTCACAACTTGTATCTCATGGTATTCGGGTGGTACAAACGTTTACCTCCCAATTGGCGATGGTAGCAATTGACTCCGGATCGCTTTGCGGCTATTACAGTAGAGGGAAAAAATGTAAGCACAGATTTTCCTGAAGAATTGGCGCCATGTGAATAGGACTACTAAGTCAATAATGTTCAGTTTAATCACGGGAAATTGACAAGGTTCTTGATATCTATCGACTATATTAGCTTAAACGTTACGTAAGTTTAGCTATAGACCAACCCGATGCACTACGCTGGGACCGTGAACAAAAACACGGAATCATTTTATGAAAACATCGACTTCCAATCTCAGTTGTGTTGGATGCAGTTTTTTCAGGTTGATATCGTCGGAGACACTAGTTATACATAGGGAGTTGGATACAATCTTTATTTTCTTATTGTTGAATCTTATTTATTTCCTACAACACGTATTTCTCGTCTAAATTCTTCACTCCAATTGATACTTTTCTCTCCTTTGTTGTTCACCTTGTCAGTCTTTACTTCTACTGTGCTGATGTGAACTGTGTGTCAAAATGTTCTGAAGAACATCATGTTTTATTTTTAAATGAATACTAGTTAACCTGACTGTACTAGATATGCTAGATGTTACAGTGTAATTGACGGCTTACTTATAATCACTAAGAAACAGCCGTGATTCATATTCATTAAAGAAGTACAATCCACCTCAGAGATTTATATGTTAGTAATGAAAAGACCAAACGTAATACTAAATTTATTTATTGCTCTACTATGAAAATATATGGTCAGATGTAGTAAAATGAAACCTAAAGAGCCTACAGAAGTATCCGTAACCCCTACCCCAATAAAAACAAAACATTTAGGGAAATCTATTTCCTAATAAACCAAAAATTTAGTTATTTACATTGAATAAGTAACGAAAATAATACAAATAGGTACATATTCGATC
Source organism: Schistosoma rodhaini (assembly GCA_944470415.2). NCBI lineage: Eukaryota > Metazoa > Platyhelminthes > Trematoda > Strigeidida > Schistosomatidae > Schistosoma > Schistosoma rodhaini. Next base: position 12,278,904 of record OX104037.1, read on the forward strand.
ATAGGACTGTACAATAATCTCAAACGTTATACTATCTGCGGCTGAGAAGTACAGAAAGAAGATCTTCTTGTTTCTTCTGAGTGCCGCGTGGAAGTATTGTAGCTCTAGAAAGTAATGCATTATATTTAGTAACTTACAGTGAACGCTGAGTATCCACACTAAGTCTTTTAGCCTTCTTGCTCTGAATAAGTAAATTTAGTAGAATAATGTCATAGCTTACATTGTTAGCGAGAGGTTTATTAGAACTTATGGCTTCATGGGAATCGGAATTATCAGGAGTCCCTTTTGAAGTCAAAAACTTTGGGATATCTTTAGTTCGAATTTCGCCAAAATCTAAACTGAAGTACAATGACATAAAACGAGGCTCTGTAAACAATACACTTTGCGATTATTCACATCTGTTGCTGGTGGCTTTGTTTGATGATTTAACGAAGACGGTAGAGTAATATCAGATGGTAGCTAAGATATCAGTTAAATATAGTTAAAGAATCTACCCAAGTCTTTGTATCTGTTAAAGATCTCCGGACTGCAAAGAGGTTACCATAACAACAATTAACTTCATCTAGAGAATTAAGAGATTGAACTCTACCCATATTGATGCTAGGTTTTAACTTACCTTAAACCTGAAAGTACTGTCATTATTAATAAGAGGACTTTGGTAAAGTGTCCGGTAGTAAACTGTGCTTCACATGACCTACATAATTTTTGTAAATATGTTTGGTACAAAGTACCTCCAGCAGGAATTCAAACGAATAAGCAATGTTTCTATTTTTTTATACAATTGGATTAGGCATACTAGTGCATGATCCAAAGTATGTCCACTCACACAATGTTCACTTTTACATTTTAAAGACATAGTACAAAAATTTGAAATCCCATTTAGGATAGGACCATCACAAAGTTGTGCTAAACTGCGTCGAACCTGTAAAAAATCTACAATCTCAAAGGTGATCTACAGAAGAGAATGATTTGAAAAAAAGGAATTTGTGTAGTTGATTTTTGAATCGAATGTATATCATATGGGATATAAGTATATCTTTATTCCGATAACTCCAAGTTCTTCGCAACTTCCCTAAACAGGAAACTTGATTTTTGGAGTAATCTATGGGATTTATTCACGGTCAAGATTATACATACTAGAAATTTGCCCAGTGCATGGTATATATAACTTTGGCGGGATGAAGTCAATGTTTAAACTTTCAGCCATACTATGACCTGTAACAAAAAGGGAGATAACTGACGTTTATCGGAAATCAAATCAACGTTAAAATCATCAAAAGAAAGAACTCTTGCGAACATATGTCAAATTTGTGCTTTAAAAACGTTTTTAGGTGAACATTGACCTTATTATGACAGTCAATTGAAGTGCTGACAAGTAGCTGAAAAGTCATCGTTCTGTCGAGATTTAGTGATTATGTCAAAATATATGATTAAAAATACAGTAAACTACAACCATGTACGTTTGCTTACTGTTTGCTCTATACTATAAGTAAACCAATAAGTTATCAACATTTATACGACGGTTTTACCCATCAGGCAACACAACTAATGCAGAAAGTGGTTTAAATCGTTGCGTTTCCTCCATTTGTATTAAGTACAAATGTACGGGAAATTTATGAGGGTGAAAACTGGCAGGCAAATTTTGTAAAAATGATTTCAGTACACTTCACATGACATTTCAGACTGCGTTTCTTCAAACAATGTTAGAACTATATTTCATGGACAAACCGATCAGACAACATATCCAGTTCCGCATATTGACCTGTTAGGAAGCTAAAGCTGATAACTCCTAGTTTCCACTATAGGATTGTCTTAGACCCCTGCATGTTATTTGTAATTGTTATTTATTGCTTTTATTCTCAAATGTAGGTCCAGCTTATGTGCTTACTGATTAGTAGGCTTACTTTCCTCTTTTTTTCAACTGTTTTGGATTCTTTCCTATACTGCCCCTTATAACTACTCAGCACAAAAGTTATTGCTAAGTAAGAGTAAATCCTATCGAACGCTGGACATTATAATATGGTTAACTGTTAACTTGTCATTATAGTTGTGGTAAGTATGGGATGGAAACCTGATATCTGGTTCATAACCGCAAATTCTAACCCAAACTACTGGCACTAGTTTATCACAAAAACTTATATTCCACTTTGACACTTGTGAGAAACGGAAGAAAAACCATTAGGGCATTACTCAAACGTTGTGTATGACAGAATTCCGTTCTGTTTAGGATGATACATTTTTAACCATTAAAATCCTAAATTAAAAGACTATTTGAGAATTTATGTATGTACTTATGCAAAAATTTTTATTTTGGAACTATTAAACTTTGAAAGGTTTGGGCTTAACCTACAACGACCTTGTGTGTTGGGAGTGTGAAAATTCAGAAGAGTAAAATGAACAGACGACTCAGTAAGCGCGCAAGTAAGTTTAAACCTGTTAAGAAAGTATTCGAAAAAACTTAAAAAGCATGGTCACGCAGATACGACAATCTGGTAATCAGAACTACGAGTCAATAGAGTAACGTTTCGAGTTTGCTAAAACTGGTTTTACATCAAGTTTCAGGACTACAGTGAATAGCTTTATTATATGAAATTTGAAAAACAACCATGTGGTTACTTGTGTAGTAAATATGAATCTTAACAACGATTTACTGTAGCCAATGTGAAATTATTTGACTAGTAACGTTAGCACCAAAATGAGCGGGTTTGGAAACGTCCGATATATTCGTTAAGAGGTTATTCAAACCAAATCAATCCTTCGTGTTTCTTTCCTACTGTTTTAATGCGGACTCATGTCGTCAATAATAATCAGTAGGTTCAGTCATGTAACAGTACTAGTTATTGGCAGTTGGGTTGTTATTTGTTGGTTGATGTGTTTTGTAACTAAGTGCGTTTATCTGAAGACACTAGAGCTTTTAGGGCATTAAATATTTGCCCCGTGTTTTACTTGTGATGCTGTGCACGCTCATATAACACACATTTTTTGAATTATAGCTCAGAAATTAGGCAAATGTTCAAATGCTATATTCTTGTTGATTATTCACACTCAAAATATCAGATTCAGATTTATCTAGTAAGCATAGAAGGCATGAAGCTTACGTTAATTCTTTTTCTAGAATGCTCCTGTGAGTTTACAGCCTTCTCTTGAATAAATCGATTGAAGGCGCGGAAACCACTACTTCGAGTAACAAGTTCCAAGATTTGGTCATTTCGTGTGAAAAACTGTATGCCCCGGGTATTTCATCTGTTCTTGGCTTTTCTACTCACCTGCTATGTCCCCTGAGTTGTCCAGATCTAAGGCAAAGAAGAAAAGAGGACATGTTAAGTCCCAAATCATTTTTTGGTATTCGACACATCAAAATCCAACCACCTCTTAATCTGCGATAGGACAGAGCAAAGATATCTAGCTTTTCAAGCCGCTCTTTTTATAGTAAGCTTCGAAGTCCTGTAATTGCACAGGTAGCTGCTTTCTGTACTTTTTCCAAGATATCCGAGTCCTCTTTTAAACAGCGGCTTGCAGCCTGAGAGCAGTTCACAATCTTAGTTCTCACTATGGTTTTGTATACTGTAGTGAACACGGTAGTACCTAACTTAGTAAAGCCCAGATTGTTCTGGACCGTTTAGCTGTGACCTCGTGGCAGATGACTATGGTCTTAAGATCATGTAGGTACCATTTTGGACTCAATCATACTTGGGAGATCATCTGCATACAGTATAAAAAATAAAGGACCTAGGACAGAACCTTAAGTTTCTCCACTCAGTATTAGTCTACAGGCGGAGCACTACAAAATTATTCTTTCTTTCTGTCTACGACCCACTACGAAATCCCTAAGTCATTTTAATAGCAGTCCAGAAATGTCAAGATTTTCTAACTTCATGAATAGTCTATTTGTTGACACCTCATCAAATGCTATGTTGAAGTCTATGTAGACCACATCCACTGATTTTCTGTTGTCTGGAGCTGCTAGATACATTTTGAAAGTGAAAATCCCTCCATTCATATATTCAAGCGATAAATCCCTGTCAATAGAGGACCAAGCAGCAATAGAGATAGTAGAAATAGGTACTTTCTTCGACGGTAGTCACTTCGTAGTTCCGATATCATGGAAAATGAATCCAAACATAAGGACGGGGAACTATGAGGTAGCGGTCAGTAGGTTACTTAGTTTGGAGCGTCGATTGTTGAGGGATAGCAACCTACACTCCAGATATTTTGAAAGTAATTTTGCTAAAGGTTATGCACGGAAGGTCACTGAAATACAGTTGAGGTCAGATTACCTCCCTCGTTGGCATTTACCTCACCACGCAGTGATAAATCCGAAAAAACCAGAGAAACTGAGAGTGGTGCTGGATTGTGCTGCTAAATGTGCTGGGGTTTCGCTAAATGATATGATTTATCAATGACCTGACACGACTACAGAACTAGTTTCTATATTATTGCGTCTTCGCAAATAAGCAATTGCCATCTGTGCGGACGTTGAAGAGATGTTTATGCAAGTTAAGGTCCCTGAATCTAATCAAGGAGCTTTAAGGTTTCTATGGTGGCAGGATGCAAATATGTCAAGAGAACCAGTCGAGTTTCAAATGACAGCTCACCCATTTGTAGCGACGTCATCGCCGTTCTGTGCGAACTTTGCCTTGAACAAGACTGCTCAAACATTCTCTGATGGATATGGTAGCTATGTCGTAGAGGCTGTTAGGAACAACTTCTATGTGGATAATTGCTTGGTATCCTTTTTCACGTGTGACCAAGCAAAGAACTTTGTTAAGCAAGTAAGTGAGTTATTGTGTAAAGGTGGTTTTAAATTAAAGAAATGGATAACCAATTCGGAAGAAGTTAGGACCATTTTGCCTGAGGTATGAGAAGAAGCGCCTTGGATGGCAACGTCGAAGAGTTGTGATGTTATTCATCGTACCTTGGGTGTACAATGGGATTGTGAAAGAGATGTTTTCCGGTTTTACTTTGACGCACCAGAAAGGCCGTTGACGAGGAGAGGTATTCTATCTGTGGTATCTTCCCTGTCTGATCCTTTGGGCCTAATTTCCCCAGTCTGTCTCACAGTTAAACGTCTGCTGCAAAAGTTGTGTAAGTCTCAAATAGGTTGGGATCCGCCGATCAATGAGCCTTATTTATCGACCTGGCTAAATTGGGTGAACTTCATGCGATGGATAGATCACGTTATAATACATCGAGGAATCAAGAATAGATCCGACGAACCTAACGCAAGGGTGGAATTGCATTTGTTTAGCGATGCCTCAGAGGCTGGTTATAGGGCAGTAGCTTGGCTAAGAAGGTTTCGATCAGTTACTCGTTATAACATTGTGTGCAGGATGAGTAGGCGTACTGTTGTAAGTCCTACCCGTTCTTTTAGTGTGAAATATGCGATTAGGTGAACCATGGCTAAAAGGGCATCAGAATAGCTTGTGCAGGATGGAGGGATTTTGGGGGCCGATGTTACATCCATTTTGAAAGTGAAAATCTCTCCATTCATACATATGTGATTTCTTCCTTACGTTTTCTTTATTTGTATATATTGTTAACTTTTTTGATGCTAATTAAGAATGTAACGTTTAATTTTCTTGGTTTTACTATCGTTTTTATTGAGTCTCTATGTTCCTTACCGAACTGTATCTAGTTTTTTTTAATTGTTATTATTCTGGCGGCTGCCATATTGGCTGCTCGCTCTTTGATTGTGCGGTTTGATTTTGGCTGGGATATTTTTTTGGTTCTATTTTGGATCACTTTCCCAGAAATAGAAAAACACTTTGTGTTAAAGAACAGCCGCTCAAACGGAATCTTACGTGATCTATCCAGAAAGGATAGAATAACACTCACCTTTTGGTGTTTTTGGTAATTTTCATATATTTTTTACCACTTTGCTATTCATTGTAATTTAGAATGAAAATTTTGGTATCAATTGTCGGTTGAATACCTGGATGGTAATATTTGTTTAGGTAAATTTGTACATTTGTATATATGATGAAATCTAGAAACGTTATTCCCCCCAAAACACCTTGTTCTGATTTCGACTGGGGTTTTCGAGTGTCTTTACTTTTACTATCCAGTTGTTCATCATTCCTAACCTAGTTGGAATTAGGTTTGGATCTTACAGGAGCTTTTTTCCAATGCTCGTTTGCTATAAGGTTTGTTGTGCAAGATAAATCTTTTCTGAAACGATGTTGTTTGCTGTTTTACATGTTGTTGGTTTCCACAAATGTCCTTATAGTCATTTTGACTATTATTTCCAGTATTTTAACTACGATACTGGTGAGATTGACAGATCTGTAGTTTTATTGAGTTTGTATCGACCCCGTTTTATATATGGGAGTGGCGACTGCATCCTTCTAGTCTGTGAGTAACACACCTTGGTCAAGTGACATATTGAATATCACAGTTAGTGGGGCTGTGGTTTACTCCCCAATATGTCTCAGGATTTTGAGATGTAATTCATCCGGTCCTGTTGACTTTTCCATGTGTTAAGGTGCTAAGAACCTCATGTACATCGTTTCGATTGAAGTCCATGGTGAGCAGATGTTTTACTGACTTTGTATTCGGGTTTAGTTCTTCGTCGCTCGTATTGGAATACTTGTTTAGACTCTGATCACTCTTTAATACGAGCGCGCATTTGTCTGCGGCTCAATGTACTCAGGAAAAGTACACTAAGAAGATCCATTACGATTGAACTAGAGGACGAGAAAGCCAAATGCGAATTCCAGAAACAACTGAGTTTACATCTAGGCAGTTCTGTAAACAAGACTGACCCAGATACTGCTTGGAAAGACATACGAACAGCTGGGGAAACAGCAGTTACATTTATTAGTCGTTTAAACCACAGGGCTCCAAAAAACCAATGGATTTCTTCTAAGTCTATTTCACTGATGGATTCGCGTAAACTCATCCCATCAGGCTCTGAACACGACGAGGAGCGTAAAGAAATTAGATCTAGGTTAACTAAAAGTCTAAGGAATGATCGTGAGCAGTGGTGGGCAACGAAAGCAAAAGAGATGGAAAAGGCAGCGGCTGTAGGCAACACCAGGCAACTATTCAGACTAATAAAAGAAACCGGAATTAAGAAGTCAAGTGTAAGTGAGACAATCTCCGAAAAAGACGGAACTCTTATCTGCTCTCAACCCAAACGTTTAGAACGATGGACGGAACACTTTAAGGAGCAGTTTAGCTGGCCTTCAGCCACTGCACAACTACCCACTATTCCTAGAAAACCTGAATGGAACATTGAAGTAGGCCCCCCGACCCTACTTGAAGTTCAAAAGGCTATAAGTAATCTGAAACGAGGAAGAGCAGCTGGTCCAGATGGATCGGTTCCAGAGGTCTTTAAATATGGTGGTCCAATTTTAGCGATTAGGTTGACTAATATTCTGGCTAAAATCTGGGAGACGGATGTAATCCCATCCGACTGGTCACAATCACTGATTGTCCCAATATATAAAAAGGGGTCAAAATCATCCTGCGATAACCATAGAGGGATTAGTTTGACTAACATAGTATCTAAAATACTAGCCTCAATAATTATCGGGCGCCTAACTAAGACTCGTGAACTGCAAACACGAGAAAATCAGGCTGGCTTCAGACCTGGTCGTGGCTGTATCGACCACATATTCACCATTCGTCAAGTTTTAGAGCACAGACATGCTTATCGGCGTCCGACAATGATAGTTTTTCTTGACTTAAAAGCAGCATTTGACTCTGTAGACCGAGGGGTTCTGTGGCAGTGTCTGTCATTGAAAAGTGTACCTGAGAAGTACATAAACCTTGTGAAGGCTCGTTACTCGAACACTACCAGTCGAGTGAGAGCTTATGGCGAACTGTCATATGATTTTACAACCTCAAGTGGTGTCCGTCAAGGCTGTCCACTATCCCCATTTTCGTTTAACTTCATTATAGACCTGTTGCTGGAAACAACACTCTCTTCGACTGAATTTTCAGGAATTGATCTCCTACCAGGGGGACCACTAAGCGACTTAGAATACGCAGATGACATAGTCCTGTTTGGTGAAGACGCTGGCAAACTGCAGATTCTTCTGTTGGAACTGAGTAATAATGCCAGGATGTTTGGGATGCGATTCTCCCCATCCAAATGTAAATTGTTACTCCAGGACTGGCCTGCGTCAACACCCGAACTAAGGATAGGGAGTGAAGTAGTCGAACGCGTTGACAACTTCACTTATCTTGGAAGTCTGATCAGCCCTAATGGGTTGTTGTCTAAAGAAATCTCAGCACGGATTCAAAAAGCTCGTTTGGCTTTTTCCAACTTACGTCACCTATGGCGAAGGCGAGATATCCGTCTATCAATTAAGGGACGAGTATACTGCGCATCAGTTCGCTCTGTTCTACTTTATGGCTGTGAAACATGGCCATTAAGAGTAGAAGATACTCGTAGGTTACTAGTATTTGACCACAGATGCCTAAGAAATATTGCTCGCATCTGCTGGGATAACCGGGTAAGTAATAGTGAGGTTTGACACAGGGTATTAGGGAATGATGGTAAATCAGTTGATGAGGTCATGAATCTTCATCGACTGAGATGGTTGGGCCATGTGTTACGTATGCCTGAACACCGATTACCACGACTCGCTATGATGACTAGTGTTGGGGATGGTTGCAAGGAAGGGGCGGCCAAACCCAAACATGGCATCAGAGTTTAAAGTCACTAACTTCTAGTCTGATCCATGTTGGTAGATGCAGACTACATGGTTGGGGTCCGCGTGACTATCGCAACCAATGGTTGGAGACTGTGGGTGATATGGCTCAGAATCGATCACAATGGCGTAGGTGTATACATTCTTTATCTTCCCTTTAAACCCTGAGATTAAAAGTGCTTCATAACTTTCTTCCTTCCCATACTATATCCTTATATACAACCTTTCTTTATATACTACCACCACTAAATTAACTACTTCTATGAATCCGGTGTTCGTCTTGTTGTGCTAACGAGGTATGGAAACTTGGACCGATGCATATATGTACCTGGTCCTACGTTGTAGCAGACTGACTGACTTAGTTCTTCGTCTGCATGAGGATCCTGAGTGAAGACTGACCCAAAATAGTTTGCCATAGCCTTTGATTTTCCTTGATCGTCCTCTATTAATTCAGATCCAACCCTTTCCCGATTTAGGTTGGGAACTCAGTGCTACATCCTTTTTTTGTGATTCATGTACGAGAATAGTCTCTTAGGTTGCTTGAGTGCAGATTGTGCCAACTGTATTTCATATCTCCTGTGAGATTCGCGGATTTTTTTAATACACTTGTTTCTTACTCATCTGTAGCGTTCCATTGTACTTGCTGTGCCAAGGCTGATGGCAACATCCCAACATTTCTTCTTTTGTCTTAGTAAGCGTCGAATATCCCGTCTGTCCAGGGATGGCCGTGTTTCTTCTTTGGGACTGTCCAAGATATATAGGGTTAGGTTACTCGATCGTATAACTTTATGAAATTTGTCCATGCCTCTGAATCAAATTTCCAGCTTTCCACCGATGCTGAAGAGTTGATTGCCCCCATGTCTGCCTTCCAAATGTTAGGACAGGCCTGGTTGCACTGGAGGATGAAATGCTCCATGATTGCTTAACTGGTTGCAGTTACTGTTTATTACAACAAGTGAATTAAACTCCCAAAGTTCAATGAAATATGATCTCCATAATTCACTGAGGTCAATGTTGGGTTAATGTTTTTAACGGATGAAGCTCTTCACCATAGTCGCAATGAAAAAAGACAAAGTCGGTAGTTGCAATTATCGATTATACAATATAATTTTTTGATAATCGAAAATGCAGTATTTTTAATTTTCCAAAATGTCGTGTTACACTCTCAAAGTCCTCTCCTGTAAGAGAAGGACTTAAGGAAAGTGATTATGTTCTTCAGGAATTTCTGTAGCATGCCAAAATCAGTGTTCACTGACAAGAATCGGAATGCAAAGAATCTGTACACTATATATAACGTATAAATTATATTACGGTAATACGTTTTTCATATAAGTGGATACAAAAAATAGCATGTGCCCCATTTCCATTTATCGGGTGACTTTAGAATATCTCAGATATGCTCTAGTTAGTTATTCGTTCTGAATATATTGTTCCATAGAGAGCTTACACACCGTGATTCATTATGAGTTTACAATCACTATTGCTACATGTATATCGTCAATATGGCCCCATTATATTTGTATGCATTTGTTCGAATAATTAACGAATACTGGAATGTTGGCTGTTCTACAAGTTCTTTACATCAAAGTGGGCTTTTCAATTGTCATCATTCAAGTAATTCATGGTACTTTATACTTATCACTTTCTCATACGACTGTTTCAGGTTCCAATTTAATTATGATTCTTTCAGGATCCAATAAATTCCAATGAACGAATCATACGGTCTTCAACCACAACCTGCTTGAAACAAATATGAATCCTTTTGATTACCATTGCTGACGTGTTGTATGTACAGTTAGCCACATTTCGGTTTCTTGATGGTGACGGTATACAGACATGGCATCAAACATTGGAGGGTTTAAAAAATAATTCCTTTGTCGAGTCTGGGAAGTTTGTTGTGGTATTGGGCCCCAACTACACAATCCTCAAAACTGAACATGAGACAACTGGGAAAACAGATATTCAACGTTTAACGCGGTGAAAAACCCAACAATGGAAAGGGCGGTAGAAATTAACTCAATAAGTCCAACTCATCTGACGGCATGGCTCAGCCATACAAGTGAGGTATATCTTATGTAACTCTTTCATTCATAGTTAATACAATGTTCTATCTCCGGCTAAAATGTGTTTTCCGTCATATATTGGTGATTATTATGATTCGATGAGCCAGTGTAGGCAATGATATGACTTCCACGTAAAATCCTATAGATTAGGCAGTTGCATCATGGCAAATCTACAATTTTATAATTAGGGCTATTATTAGAGCTGTACTAGTAATAAAGTAGACCATAATTCTACAAGTTTATCAAACTTTATAACCCATTAGTTGTTATCAGAACGCTTCTACTCTTTCAGTAGTTTCGAATGAATGCTCACACTTTGACCAATATTTCCCCCCTGATCATGTGTAACTAATATGACACAGCCTTATCAAAAATTCTTTTCCGTAACCGACGGTAAATGCATGTTTGTTCACGGAAGCATTCAATTTAAAATACTTCACCACTTCAGAAGTTTAAAACTGACACTGCATGAATAAACGGCTTTTTTAGATGTTAATAGTGAAAAAATGAAATGTGCTGTATGAGGTTAGAATTCACAATGTTTTTTAGAAAAGTGGAGAAATGGCACGATCTGAATTCTCTATTTCTTAGCACACTAATTAATAACCATGTATAGTCTTGGATTTCACAAAAATCGTTTTGGTACCTTTTATATGTTTGGTTCAAATTTGGCCATCTTAGTAAGTCTGTGAGGCACATGAATGGCAAAATTCTCACTAGCGTCGGTATTCCAAGCTTGTTTCTGGTGAGTGGTGCACACCACGCGATTGACTATTGAAGTATGGCAATATCTGGTGCGAAGATTATTATTGCACAAGATTTCTTAAAGTAAAAAATGTAGCTAGACAATCAACACAAATGCATTCGAAAAGACAAAATGAACTGATAATGTGAATGCATTTTATGACAGCATGTTCAACTAACCTGAAAAACATAAACAAATAGAGCATGATGATCCGCGTAGAAATACATGGTTATCAGAACTATACAAATGGCGTCAAACTAACAGTGTTTACAGTTCATAACAATCTTTTGCGGCACAAAATGTATCAGCGCAGAAAAAAGAGTTCAGGGCTTCAGGAACTCGTAACTAGTGGGGTAATTTTAATTAGATATATCTTTGCAGATATAGTGTTTTGAAAGCATGCAGTTTCCTTGTTGTGCTCCATATACTTTCAGATTTCCATAGAAGTAACGTTACGGTTTTCTGTGAGCGTTCGTCAGTTTGAGACATCATTAGAATGTAGTAGTATCGAGTCGTGATTGACTATGATCACCACTACAGGAAAACTACGTACCAGTTGCTGGGTCAGACCCCTCCGAAGGCCAAATATCAGGAGGCAGTTAAGGGTTGTAGTAAGATGTATTTGTTGGTGATCTCGTGATATCAAAATTATAAAGAGATCGTGACAAAATCTACAAGCAAGACTACTGAACGTACGAGAGTTCGTACAGGGTCACAAACAACGGAAGACGGAGTTTTTTGGTACATTTAAACAAATAGGTACTGCAAAACAATCGATGGTACAGTTGATTATAATAATAAATGTTTCCATTACACCAACCGCGTTCTCTCCATAAAAGTGGATCACTACAAAATATTCCGCAACCCCACTAAGGAGTTTAGAGCCAACATCAGTAGAGGTTTTTATGTTTTCAGTAATCTGATTTCTGTGCAAGTAAAACAGTTCGTTTAAGATATTCCATAAATCAAACATGATGCATTTTTCATCCCATTGTTATTTATTAAAACCTGCTGTGCTACTAGGAAACTAACCCTTGACATTAATACATGAGATGGTATTACTGTATTGTATCCAGAACATTTTATCACAATTATTGATGCATCCTACAGTATTGTTATTATTCCCAACAGTCAAGTCTTTGGTTGTTTGTTTACTCGCTGTACTCGTGGTGATAGATACGATCGTTTTCAATGTATTTGAAGTGTGACATTTCTCTTTTGTTTTATTGGTTGTATTTATCCTAGCCTTCAGACAAGCATGCCGGAACCACATGTATATTTGACTTAACTTAGGAACTGCAGTGTAACAGCGAAATTGCAATGAGTTAACAAAAAAGTTGGCACTCCAGTTATGGTCATTGGTTCTGACTGATGTTGAATACGAGATACAACCATGGTTGTTTTGTCGTTGATAAGCAAATAGTGTTTGCGAGAGCCTGGATTCAAAAGTGCCTCTCCCTCAATGTTAATAAAAATGAGAATCTATTTGCCAAAGTGGATCATTGTGCTTATATAGATACTAGCGTTTCGTATTTGAGTTAAGTGCTCAGTACTGTATACGATTCTCTGAGATATTTCTCTAGTAAAATTTCTGATTTAAACGAGCGCTTGGTTAGCTATTAGGATTTTGGACTTAATAGATTCAGAACTTGTGGAAACGTTGTTATTGTGCATTTTTATAAGCTTGAAAAACAGATATAGAGTATATAAAAAAAGTTAGTAAACACAGACTCCATAGCGAGAAAACGTTAAAGACACTTGATTTAAACTTTACTTCCAACCGCTCTAGGTAATCCAAAAAATGCTCTTGAAAGTAACAGGATATTCAGTTCATGTCATGATTTCGACAGCTATACTTGCATGCAGCCCTGGTTCAGTAATGGCTATGTAATATGCTATTACTGTTATTCATCAGCAAGAAAGACTGACTTGATGGATTTAATGTGGTTGGGTATTCTAAATAAATGGTGAGCACTGTGGATTTCTGGTTGTTGGTCACAACTCTGATAAGTCATATTATACTCAAATAGTATGAGAAGTTTAGCTCTAAAAATTGCTGGACAGAAGTAATAAAAAATTTGTTTTTTGAGATGTTCATTTATGAAGTACTCCTCATTGTTTAAGGGTGTAGTTCTTGTCATGTTGCTTTGGGATTGGTGGACCATAAACAATAGCCAAAGATGGATTAGCGTGAAGATACCACTAGTTTGTAGTTTGACAACTATTAACCAGTAACACCTATAATGGAATCGTTCCATACTCCGTTAAAACCAGAAGTCAGAAGCCAAAATGTTGGAAATATATATTTGATGCGTTATCAATATATCAATAAGCGGTTGATCTAATCTGACTGGTGAACGTAGGAAATGTTTTCCACGCTGAGCTGTAACGTGATCTGGTGCGGATGCATGACCGAACGCCTTCAGTCAAACAAGTCGACTTAAAACAATGTGGTCAGCATCCAATGTCGAACACTTAAAAAGCTATTGATTTTGGGGAATTATTTACAGCCATAAGCGACTGAGGAAATAAGACTAAATGTATCCCCACAATAACAGCAGAAAGAAACTAAACCTCCAGCCGTATTCAGGGGAAAATGATGCTACTACTATCATCTCTGGTGCATGGTCCCACGATTTGCTGGTTTTAACGGAGAAAATGCTCACACTTGGGTTTTTATAAGCTCTTCTTTAGGCGTCGTCCTAACTACACCTTAGCACTGGACTGTATACATCATAGATCTATATGACTGAATTTTAAGAGCTTTGAAATACTATAATCATATCCATCTTACCATTTCGTACTGCACAAGCTGTACTTCCTTAAGTTCATCAGAGGAAAACGACATCGTTCATCATGTCAGGAAACAATGGATAAGCTTATTGTTATCCATTATCATCGAATGATAATGACTATATTGTAATATTTACACTGTTCAGCTTCTCAAATGTTCTACCGGCTGCTTATCTTGACACAACAATGAAGTAAGAAGTTGAATAGGAAAGCGTTTTGGATGCATATCTGTGGCATATTTGTCATCAAAGACAGAAAATAAGAGACAAAACGATGGAACCTAAACCTGTAATGTCAAAATATTACTTGTTATTAGTGTTAATCTAACTCAAAATACCGAATGAATATGCTATATTCAAAGAGATTACAAGTTCACCTAATCTTAGAATGGAACGAAGACTCTGTGACACGATTACCAATAAGCTAGCTATTCCAATGCGTCCCAGTCCCATTAACTAGGTAGAAGTCCACGTTTCGAAGAGGGAATATATATTTCACAAGCAGCCAGGAAAACGAACAACAACAACAATCGTAGTCGGCAATACACTCATTTATATATTGATTTATACAACCATTTTGATTAATAATTAGAATAAAATCACACACATGAAAAATACTTACAGTCATAACATATCATATACTGAGTATAGTTCATGTTAACATGATACAAGAATATCGTATGTTTTACGGAATAAAATGTCATACGGAAAAACAAAACAAATAATATGTTGAGTATTCATCATGGTGAATTAAAACGGAATTAACGTTGAATAAAAATCATGAAAAGTAAATCATTCTAATTTCGACTTTTCATTCGGTCATATCACAATAATACAAACGTGGAAACAAATGTGTAGTGAAATAAGTGAGTGTGCAGACCCTTACAAGCAAACAGAAGCACAAGTTTAGGAATAATAACGAAATGGGTAAAAGATGCACTAGCCGAAAGTTACACAATTCAGGCATATATAAAACATACGAATTCGTATTGACAAGATCACAAGAAATAGAGGTACATGTGGGAAGTCATATGCGGGCTGAATTACTACTTGATTACAATTTAGAGCCGGCCCATTTAGGCTTTATACAGAAGAAAACAACACAAAAATAGGTGATCATTCATATGGCGCTCTTTGGGTATGAGAGGTTCATTTGTATCAGATAGTGGCACCCAATGACCAAATGTTATTAGGACGTATGAAAGTAAATATGCTGGCATGATAATTGGAATTCCTACTCTGTTTACAAAAACAGACCCACTTCGCGGGTTACACATGGTTACGATACCGCACAACTCTAGTTTTCTTTCATGACAGGATTTGATTGAATAAACGTTGAACAGTCATTAGGTATCAGGTCATGATTAAATATTGGAACTGGGATCGTCCTCATTAGTAATATTGTGGTATGTGCTACTTATATTGACGTGAGTAGTATATAACAATAGTCAGGAATAGAATGTCTGGCAGTAGAGGGTCGGAAAGATCGAGAAGGGAAGAATGGGAACAGAAAGCTATTGGTATGGAAATGAAGGAACAATGAAGTCTGAGACGATTGATTGACATTTTGCAAATGAAGTATTTACTGTATGATTCTCAGATTTTACCAAGCGATTCTATAATTTTTTGTTTTAATACATTCCATTGTCCCCACTTATGTTCTCGTTCACTACAATATGGATGAGAACATATGCTTGACTGTTAATGTGAAAATTTCAGATCAATGATAACGCAGATTAAAAAGCTGTCAATCATAATATCTGCAAAAATAAAAAGGCATGATTTTGAACGCTTACATCAAGGGTTTTCGAGGGATGTTCGTTGTGATTTGTCTGATTTCGTATTATCTACCATAAGTATGAGGATATATATCTATAACCATGAAACACTATTTGTGTACACTGAGTAAGCGGTGGACAAACTATTGTTCAAGGAGACTTTAAGAGTTAATGAATCACTATCTCCAGTTGGATTTGAAAAATAACATTTTACAGTATTTAACTATTGTCCTTACATATTTTTCAATTTCACGGATTACAAAACATTGAAGTTGACAATTTTCCAGGTTTAGGCCAAAAATATTTGAACTTTAGCCGACTAACGTTTACAAATCTCTAGAACCTAACTTGTTTTTTGAATCGGCATTGAAAATGTGCGGTGTTTGTATGAACTAATAATTGGTTTGTACTTGATGACTGTATGATTTCGAATTCCAAATAAAGTATGTTCGTGCTCACCTAGTTCTTCTTGGTCTTAATTGCGTTATTTCGGGAATTCCTGGTTCGTATAATAATTCAAATAATCATAATCGTCACGAAATGCTATCCGTGTTGACAGTGAAGACTTCGCAACTCAATTATTTAGTTAATAGAACGCACCATGATCAAATACACGAGCCTAAGCTACAAACATTCCAAAATGTTAAATTATTTCATCATACTATTTGTAACAATAACATTATCAATGAAAAGATTCAAATGAATCAATAATATGGTGAACAATGGCTTAATCGATCGGAATTCGAATAGGATATGAAACTGATTTTACTTCCAATTCTGTGTGACATTTACTAACAGCTTAGGAGGGAATAAAGGTGCTTCGTTGTATAATATGGTAATCTGTAATTATTAATAGATAAAACTTAGTTCAATTAATACAAATCTGAATGTTAATCTAACTAAATAAACCATATAAAACGTGGTGTATCCCCGAATCATTTTGATTTATTTCGTAAGTCGAGTAAATCTTTATCACCAGTCTTCGCATATTTTCTCTTGTGTTCAGGTTACCGTGTAGGTACAGTCTAGGTTTGTTAGAAGCATCTATGAAGTCGGATCGAACGTCCATCTACCAGACTTGAAAATTATAATTGAGCTTTATTATAATAATAAGAGGAGGCTTTCCACCTCACTGATCTTAAAACGTAAAAATTGAAAAGTCATTTATAAAAGTATAAAATTTATATTCCATGTACACTTGTATACACTTAGTACAGTTATTAAAAAATATTGCTTCGATGATCCAAATTTAGATGACATGAGGTATTACTAGAGGTCTAGTTTTCTCTGCTTTCACCGACCGTAATGATTTATAATATCTAAAATACAAAACAGGAAAGTTAGTCATTGGACAATGAATAAAACTTATAATCACCATTGACTCTTAAATTAAAATAATTTTAAATAGCCGATTGACTATCATAGATTAAATCTAAGTGAAGATTGAACAGAGGAAAATGAACATAATTTATGGAATAAGAGGAATTCCTTCTATTCTAAGGTTTCTTATAAGATAAAACATACAGCTTAAAACTACAAACAGTTATATTACTCGAAACAAATCATTGCAGTGCTTCGGCTAGTCAAATTGAAATCGATGTTCAAAGCACTAACGAAAATTATTAAAAATAGAATACAGTACATCATGTGTAATTAATTGTAGTTCTGATTGGCATGTGGTTACATTAGTACAGGAGTTTGTGGAGATTTCCAAATTTTCATAGTTGACATATCACTGAATGATCACTTGAGTTAAACACATACAACAATTGTCTAGAAAGGAACGTCACAGAACTTTCTTCGGTAAACATAGATGAAGTTGGAGATTTGTGATAATAATTGCCTGTACAAAATAAGGTAAACTTTGTGTTGGTTGTTTGTTAATGATTTGGAATGTTTTAAAAATGCTCATAATATGTTTGGTAAATATGAGTTGTTTGGTGATTGTGCACTTGATTAACTGATTATCCTTAAGGTATAAGTTTCTGGAATCATGATAAAACGAGCATATAGAAACCTCTCATACAATGTTTCCTAACTTGAGTTTTCAGTTTTGAAATGTGTGATTGTGTTGTATCTGAACTATGTAGTCAGTCATATACACATAAATTTTATATTCTATACAGCTAGTAAAAAGTTAAGAAAGAAAATTTACTTTATCAAGTTATAATTTGTTACAGGTGAGAATGAAGAACTCTAGCTGATAAATTACCATCTGTAGCCCATTTAAGAAAAATCATAGATTGATTCTTCAATGAACTTGAAATACTGACTTTTATCCTAATATCAGTTTCGTACTCTGTCCTGATATATATTGCAACTTCAGTGTATTGACAGTATGATCAACACATGGTTATAGATGAACATGTAAATTTACTTTTTATTCATTTACACTTACTAGATCTGGTATTACCAGTTACTAAATCTATTGCTCTTTCTGTAGCTACTGCATTTGCAACTTGAGATTGATTAGCTGAGACTAAACGATCTAAATGTGTTAATATTTCATAATCTGGAACAGTTAATTGTTCATCATCTAATCCAAGATAGATTGCAACAAGTTTACGAAATTCTAAAAGCTTTAAAAAAGTTATAATTAAAAAAAAAACAATAAATGTTGCAACTGAATATTCTTTCTAACTGAACTCCTATACAAATATGAATAAACTGTATAAAGGTTGAAAGCGTTAGTCAATTGAAGCTAGACCACCAGAGAAAACCTGGAAGCACTGTACGACCATTTCGTCCTAATGTGGGACTCCTCAGCAGTGAGCATCCACGAACTCGCCTCGCCAGGACATACCAGATTCGCGCCAGAGCACTTAACCCATAGACCACTGAGTCGGCATTTGATGGTGTTTATGTCTAACTCCGACCAATCCACGAGGTTGAGCAATCATTCACCAATTGTCTTCAGTGAGTTGATATCTCACAACAGACGTGGTTTGAACTCCACTGGTCACTGATTCTCATAAGAACTCCTGGATTTACTCTCGAAGTCAGTGGTCTAGCTTCAATCGACTCACGCTTTCAACTATGTAAATACTGATTCTCCACAAAAAACCCCTTCCATATAAAAGTTATTTTAATCGGAAGGGCAATAAACTTCTTAATAGTAGATATTGAATTAGATAATAAAAAGAAAGTATCTATAAAAATCACTATGTAAATAATAATCAATGACTTATGAACAGAATTCTTTATTATGAGTAAAGATGCATAGTGGATAGCAGTGGAATCCAGAACGCGCGTTTCATCCTATTTGGAACTCGTTAGCTGGGTGTACCTGCATTCCAGAGTTGATGTACATTCTGGAACTCGAACTCAGTACTTTTCGCTTCAAACGCTATCGCTTTATCTATTTAGCTATTGAGTCCTGATAGCCACATACTTGTGCAATAGGGTGTAGTTTAAATTCATTTTATGTTGTTTTCGAATCTTCTTAATGATGTTTAGGGTAGCAATTAATTAGTCTCTTATTGGCATATGTGTATATGCAGGTACATTCAGCTAACGAGTCCAAAATAAAATGAAACGCGCGTCCTGGAATACACTGCTAACCAACAACCATCCTTGCTCATTATGCTCGTGAGTTAAGGCAATATCAAGGCAATCCTCAAAGGATGTACATATACCAATAAGAGATTAATCACTTGTAATCCTAAACATCAATGAGAAGATTTAGGCAAACAATATTAAATGAATTTAGCATTCTTTATTCATCATTATTTTTGTTGATGTTATGTCCCGACAAGATATAACAGTTGGCGACGAGGTAAAAATAAAACGAACCAAAGTCAGCCTGCAATTGGCCATAAAATCAGACAATTATTTTGTGCAATCAGCACCCTGATTTGTCGTTGGTGTCCTTGAACGACATTGATCATTAGTCATGCAGTAATTTTCATAACTGTACTGATTCATGCATAAACAAAACAATGACCCTCCCTTCCGATTGATTACAGTTGCTGTTTGAGCGACACTTCGAGTTTATGGTCAGAGCTGGAAAATGATCGCAGCCTCCAGTAATCCTTGACAAACCGTAATTTAAACGAAACAGCAGTCACTCAAGATACGCCCAGTGGTCCAGTACTATCCAATAGAAACCCTACTATCCCCGAAACAGCATATGCGAACAGTGACGTTTCCAGCTCACATAAAGACTATGCCGCGTTAAATATTCATGAGATTGTCGCAGTTACAAAGGACAAATAGAGCAGTACACTGAACATAGCTGCACCGAGCGGACCTCATCATTCTGCAATGGAAATTTCTGACGAATCTAATTGTCGAGATTCTCATGTTTTACCAGAAAATATGTCAGATGTATCAAATGATAATCAAGAACCTAGTGCAGTTTTGATGGACGCAGTGATGTTTCCAATAAATTTGATGTCAATATTTCAGAAGAATCAGACTCTGAACTCATATCAAATGTTGTCAATCCTCACCATCCAGTCAGTTCTAGCAGATTCTTTATTGAATGCGAAAAATATGTTATACACAGAGTCACATTAAATGTAACTTGGGAATATGAGAATTCAACGCTTTTTTATGGGGGAGGATAAATTCGGGAAATTTAAAATCCGGATCTTTCAAAAAAGATATAACAGTAGTGTTATATCCCGAAGAGAATTGTGAACAGTAAATTTGAGGACTATTTATGGACCAATGTGATATGTATATTTCTATTGTATAATTGCTAAGTAACTTAACTATTCATATTCATGCTCCTTCTATTATGAACTTTATTTTGACCTATAAACTATTATTATACGATTTACCATTCTTGAGTTATCCCCAGTCTATTAATTACTGTTCCTCCTATTCACAGCTATATTTGGCTAAGTCTTGTGCAAATATTATTTTCTATTTTATAGTACGATGTGATCAGTCTGGTTGGTATATAAACCCAGTATGTTTGTAAATAATGATTCATATTGCAGAGGCTGTTATTGGTATACTGGACTTAACTGGCTGGGCTAGGCAGAAGGCAGGGCCGATACGCACTCTAGAGTGCTTGTACGGTTTTTCGTGTGTCACTGTCCCAATCGATAATTCGCTCTTCTCTCATAGGCGGGAATTATCACGTCATATATTAAACAGGTCACGTGCGCACCCAATCGATATAACAAGCTGAAAAGCTTTTTTCTAAAATTTTCATTCGGTACTGAAGTATGCTTCAAAGATCTTAGGGTTACTTGATAAAAATTTAGTTCTTTATTTTAATTTACTCAAATTATTTCTTCTTGTATTCTTTGAAGAAAACTTACATGTTCCTCAGATTTTTGACTACTACTCAATGAAGTTTGTAAATGTTGAATCTCTTTTCTTAATTTTTGTAATTCTTCATTTTGATTTTCTAATTCAATATTTGAATGTTTCTTGGATTCATTTAATTCAGTAGTTAATTTTTTAAGTTCATTGTCACGATTTTCACATATAGAGCCTAATTCATCAATTTTATTTTGAGCAGCACGTAAAGCTTTTGATACACTCATTTGTGCAAGCTAAAAAGAAATCAAGGTTCAAAAGTGAACATAAATAAAATTTGTTGAAATCACGTACCGATCAAAATCAGATAACAATCGAAAACATGGAAGTACTGAACTGCCATTTCGTCTTGGTATGAGGTTCGTTCAACAGTGTGTATACCGTTTCAGGTATGAGAAAGGTACACATCAACAACATTGGAAGATGGTCACACAATATCGTAAACTGAATGAAGTTAGAATTATGCACCATTGGATCCCAGCTCATTGGTCTATTCGTTAAGCGATTGTGTGCAAAACCGAAGATACTGGATTCAATTTTAGATTGCGCCGTCGTGGATGCACACTGTTGAGGAATCTCATACTAGGACTAAAAGTCTGTCCAATGCTTACAGATTCTCAATTATTGTCCAGATCTGCTCGGTTTGTAATTTCAATACAATTTAATAATCATCACAACTATATAATGGAAATAACACTGTGTTGTAGCATAAACAAATGTTTTGAACAAATAGGACACTACTATCTGGTTCTACTAGTTAATAATAAGCATTCAAATATATCATATTTCTTCCTGGAAATTTATTCGTACAATGTACCACAGTCTCCTTGCAAACTTTTATCGTTGTCAATAAAAAAATATATCGAATGATTTTTTTTATCATCATTAGCTTTATTCAATATTTTATCTTTGGTACAATATAGAATTCTCAGCACAATGTATTCCAACAAGATTCCATTTCTTACTTCTTGATCGACCTTGACGACAAATATTGAGTGATCACCAGTTAAAAGTTAGCAGTCCAGTCAATTGACATCTAAAAAATGTACATTCTTTTCGCTGCATATTACCACCAACTACGGTATCTCTGATTGGGCCTTTGTAACTTGTACAACGAAAATTTGTACACTTTTCATAAACGCAACTGAATAGGTTATGCGATTAATAGCCATAATGATGTATTAAAATAAACAAAATTAGATAAATTGTTAAAATATCTAGGTAGCAGGAACAAGCAGCCCAAATGTTCATGCAGGCCGCCTTTATGTATATGGTTGAACTAGACTGTGAATTTACTGACTTACACAGATTCAGATTACATAATATCAATGTATAAACTGAATAATAATTTAGTACTACATATTTAACACTTCATCTTTCATTGGGTCAAGTCTGTAGGGAAAATTGAAGTAGTTATCCAGTACTTCTCAGCTAGTTGTTAATTTATTAACTGATTTTCAAGAGTTATGTAAATCTTATTCTTTCTTTGCATCATAACTCAGACAATTGAATATGAGGCTTTGGAATACAATAGATCTCATGTACAATCTGAACAATACACTAATATCAGC
Organism: Schistosoma rodhaini; assembly: GCA_944470415.2. Classification (NCBI taxonomy): domain Eukaryota; kingdom Metazoa; phylum Platyhelminthes; class Trematoda; order Strigeidida; family Schistosomatidae; genus Schistosoma; species Schistosoma rodhaini. The sequence continues at coordinate 12,301,784 of OX104037.1, forward strand.
TATCAGGTCCAGTTTATTTATCCGTTTTTGTTTGATATAATATAAATGAATAAAATAACTTTTTCACGTTGGAGATAATAAAAATTATGTTCCCAGTATTTTCCATGTAGGTTAATTTTCTTTACAGTAACAACTTATGTAACTAGTTAGTATGTAGTCTAGAAAAAAAATTATAAAATTACATCACTGGGTAACAAGTTATCTCTGAATAAACCAGTACACCTTATTTAAGTAAAACACTATTATGTGTAACGAAAAATACACAATTTTTATAAAAACATAAACTACACCTGGGCATTTCTGTGTTGTATTCATTTTTTAATACTTGTCAACTATAAACCGTAATCAGAAGGGCGTTTTGTGGAGATTTTAGTAATTTTATTTGAGTTAAGATTATGGATCAATTGAAGCTAGACCACCATGGAAAACCTGGAAGCACTGGACTGCCGTTTCGTCCTACTGTGGGACTCCACAGCAGTGTGCGAACTCGCGGGGTCTAGCTTCAATTGACTCACGATCTTAACTATATATAATATAAACCGTAAGACAAGACATGTATAATTAAAGTGGACATTATAATAAACATTTGCTGACTAAATATATACGAGAGAATGTCAAACACTCAAGTTATGTAATTAATAATACCCATTGAGAAGTTACACTATTCATAATACCGTGGATTACTTACGTCATCAATCATAGAATATGAGAAGAACCATATAAGAACTTTCGTCTAAATTAGAGCGAATAGTTTCACAGTATTTGAGCACCGAGTTGATGTAGGACATTAAATAAGAATAATATATATTTGTAAAATCTCAGCAAATGAATTTGAAGTAAATCCAACAATATGTTATCTTAACCCATATCATTTCACATCACAAGTCTCTTACACACTAATACATATACCTAGTTTAGACATTTTTAACGCTGATTGGATGGCCTATTCAATGAGCCTATACAATGAACTCGGAGAACCATGTGTCTATTTATATTCGATAATTTAGATGTTTGATTATATTTCATTTCATATTTCTTATATAATATGGGAACAACCTTTTATAGAACCAATGTATGTACACCTACTGCTCACTATATGGTCTAGTTTACGAAGATGAAATAAATTTTATTTTGAAAATGTTGATGATGTACTCACATAGAGAACCTCGGAAGATGCTATGGGAATATTATCCTTACAAATATTATATATTTGTTTAGATCATTAGCTTCATATGCTATCAGTGATTTACTCAACCATATGACTCAGATTAAAACACATTCATATGAGTAGAATTGAACAGCTTAAACATGCCTTATTTATTGTCAATGCTAAAAGATAATAAAATTAAACCAGAAAATAATAGTAATAGGATAAGCTAGTCGATATTGTTTTATCTCAATTATGTAATGAGAAGACGAAGTTTATCAGAATTATGTGACATTTGAGCAATGCATTTCGAACAATGTGATCACATATATACTTGTGAAGAACATTTATATATTAAAAATAAAAGGTCAACTAGACAAATAAAAGGTAAGTCGTAACGAGAAAAAGTGCACAAAAGTAACATGGTAACCAGTCTGGATAATAAATCAGTATTACTAGGGTAGGTTAAGGATAAGAACAAATTGTTTTAATCTACAAATCTTATTTAGTTGTATGCAATTGTCGAACTAATGTACGTACGTACGAAGTTTGTTATATGCTAGTGAAGGCATGGTACGGGTAACTCCCAGGACCTATTAATGGACTATTATTCTATATACATACTTATTGTTTAACTATTGCGTGACTAGATTGTGTATATCTATATTCATCTTATTATAAGCTTCATTTTGACCTACGTATTATTCTTAGACGAATTACTGTTTCTAAATTATATTCAGTTTATTGATTATTATCTCCCACGTTCACAGCCACATTTGGCTTGATGTTGTATGAGTATTATTTTCTATTTTATGGTATGATGTGGTCTGTCTGTCTGTCTGGTATATAAACCGAGTATGCTTGAAATAAATGATTTGCATAGACTCGTGTTGCAGAAGCTGTAATTGGTGTTCTGGACTCAATGTGAAGGGCCAGGTGAACAAGGGACCAATAAGGACGCTAGACTGCTCGTACTGGTCGGACGTCGTTGATTTGCCACAGTATTAAGTTTGGAAAAGTCGTATTCAGATTGGTGGATAATTCACGTGATAAAAAGCCGGACATAAGATAAATAACGTGCAGCATACGTCCTTCTTTATTTTTTAAATTCATAACAAACTTCTGCGTTGTGACTGACTGAGTTGCCTATTTATCATCTGTCATCAAGGAATATGTTATTTAAAAAACCTATTTATCAAATTTAATCATATTTTATCAGGTCAACAAACTATTTATACTGGTTTACAACCCAGATTATCTTCAACCAAATAACCATTTAAAGATTGTACAGCTCTTTCATCCTAGAATGGGGTTCATTAATAGGGCATCCCTATAACTTTGTCAAAGATCGAATCTAGGATATCCAGGAATCGTGGTACATTTAAAACCTATGAACTATATTTTTAACTTTGGCCAACTCCTGTCATCGAGCTGCTGCCACCTATTGGTATCAATAATATATGTTTCACTTCTTTTATGAATGGACGATACCAAAGATGATTTTTCACTATAGGTTCAAGAATTTACCCACGAGTTTAGCAACTAATCATAATATTATTATTAAATTGTTTAAAAATAGGAGCCAGCTACACGTCCTAAAGGTCCAAAGTCCACTCCATGATAAACTTAGGGATAAACATCATTGAGAAGTGATGCAACAGGACGATTCAGTTGTCCAATAATTCTTGGTTGTTTAACTAAAGTCATTCTGTGATATAAATTATTATAAATAATGTGACAGTTTAACAAACTGTAGTTGAATTTAATAAATTCATTTCCCTACAATATATTTGGTGATTACAGGAGATAAATCCATAACTTCATACACTTAATTGTAAATTAAATGAGAAAGAAGAAAGAAAGCAAACAGATTGACAGTAGATTATCTCTATTGTTCAAAAATGAGTTCATTGGTAGTTAATTAGGTTTAGTAAAGTTGTAACTTCTAGCTAGTATTGTGGTGTGGGTTTCTGATATCCATATAATTAGTATATGGTGATCATCGGGTATTGAATGTATTTCAGTAGAAGATCGATAAGGAGAGAACTGAAACGGCACGCAATTAGTACGAAAATGCATGAACAATTATAATGGGAGACTATGGACGGATATTTGCAGAAGAAACAGTCATATTGAGACAATTGATTGTTATTTTGCAAATTAGTTGTTCACTATATGGTTCTCATATTTTAATGAGATATTCTGTAATGTTGTGCTAACATACATTCGATTGTCCCTCCCCTGAGAATCATTTCAATATTGGTCATTAATGAGTAGAGGATTGCTATTCATTTAAGCTGCTTTATACAGATTTTGGTTATTATGTGTCGCTTAGTTTGAAATATTTCTCTAACTGATATCATTTCGTGATGAAAATTAGCTCATATATATATTGGAGTTCTTCAGTAAATAACTCACCTTAGTCTGACTTGATTCAAGTAATCTAGCTTTTAACATGACCACTTCTTGACGCAGATTATTTTCTAATACTTTAACATTTTCTAATTGTTTTAATAATTTTCGTCTTTCTTTCTCTGATGTAGCCAATGTCATAGGAGTACTACTTGCTGGCATAACTGTTTGATTCCTATTCTCCTGAGCGTCAATTAAACGACGTCGCATAACTCCTATTTGTAAATCAAGTGATTCTGCTCTATCTTTTGTTTCACGTAGTTCACGTTGTAATCGAGAAATTTGTAAACGTTGATTTGTTTGTTTTTCCGTTTCACCTTGTTGTAACTGGGTAAGACGTACTAAAAGTTATGGCATATATAAAACATTCAATTAAACCAAATCATAAAGGGAAGTGAATTCACTATCAACATTAACTAGAATCGTTATTTTTCATTTATTTGTTGAATATAAAACTGAACTTAGAGTTTATTTTAAAACAATTATCATTCACCATGAAATCAATTTGTGAGGTTACTTAAGCTTTATTTAAATGTACTTCCTCAATACAAATAAACTTAATATTTCGATGCACAAAAGAAAAATTTAACCCTTTTGTGATCATTATAACACTATAACTTAGTAGTAATAAGAAAATAAAAGACATTAACGAAATATGAACCATCATGCAAGGATACATTATTGATTAGTCGGGACCTTTTGATCGTTAGTTTGAATTAAATATCGAAATTATAAATTTCAGGATAAGATCATAAGGCGGTGAGGAATTAATGACTGGGGAAGATGAAAAATACATATGAATATTATTTTATTGGTATTTTGGTGTCTACTACTGGTGTTGACTGATATACGTAGTATGTATCATCAATGGAAAGTGAAATGCCTGGTGACAAAAAATTAAGAAAATCAAGAAAAGAGAACGAAGGGACAATGAAGTCTGAGACGATTGATTGACATTTGGAAAATGAAGAATTTACTGAATGGTTCTCAGATTTTACTAAGAGATTTTGTAATTTTGTGCCCAAATACATGTATGAAGTGAAATTTTTATATAAATTTGATCATAGTCACTGAAACAGACTTAGAGTAGATAAGTACAAAGTTGAACCATTTGCAAATAGTCAACTCTGAAGAATATCTTTGAAGTTATTATTTAGAAATGTTTATATAACAACAGCCGTTTTCTGATTTTCATTTTAACAAAAATAGACAGACAGAAATCAAGGGAGTTGTACTTACTTACTTACTTACTTACGCCTGTTACCCCTCGTCTAGGAGCATAGGCTGCTCACCAGCATTCTCCATCCAACTCTGTCCTGAGCCTTCCTTTCCAGTTCTTTTCAGTTACTATTCAGCCTTTTCATATCGGCTTCTATTTCCCGGCGTAGTGTGTTCTTTGGCCTTCCTCTTTTCCGCCTACCTTCAGGATTCCAAGTTAGGGATTGAGTCGTGATGCACATTGGTGATTTCCTCAATGTGTGTCCGATCCACTTCCAACGTCTTTTCCTAATTTCCTCTTCACCTGGAAGATTGTTTGTTCTCTCCCACATAAGACTGTTGTTGATAGTATCCGATCAACGGATATTGAGTATTTTGAGTAGACAACTGTTTATAAATACTTGTACTTTTTGATAATGGCTGTAATAGTTTTCTAAGTTTCATCTCAGTACAGTAGAACTGTTTTGATATACGTATTGAAGATTGTGACATTGATGTTATTTGACGACTTTTTTGAGTTCCATATGTTTTTCAATTGTAGAAATGCTGCCCTTGCTTTGCCAATCCTCGCCTTTACATCTGCATCCGATCCTCCTTGTTTATCAACGATGCTCCCCAGGTACTTGAATGTTTCTACATCTTTCAGAGTTTCGCCATCACGTGTGATTGGGTTGATGTTCTCCGTGTTGCATTTGAGAATCTTACTTTTTCCTTTGTGAATTTGGAGAACTATCGATGCGGAGGCTGCTGTTACATTTGCTGTCTTCATCTGAATTTGTTCGTGTGTATGAGAGAGGTGGGCTAGGTCATCTGCGAAGTCCAAATCATCTAATTGATTCTGAGCTGTCCATTGTATTCCGTATTTCCCTTCAGATGTCGAATTCTTCATAATCCAGTCAATCACTAGAAGGAAGAGGAATGGGGAGAGTAGACAGCCTTGTCTGACTCCAGTCCTTACTGGAAATGCATCTGTCAGCTGTCCTCCATGCACCACTTTGCACTGTAATCCATCGTATGAGTTTTGGATAATGTTGACAATCTTTTCAGGAACTCCATAGTGTCGAAGAAGTTTCCATAATGTTCTCCTATCCACGCTGTCAAACGCCTTCTCATAGTCAATAAAGTTGACGTATAGTGATGAGTTCCACTCAACTGATTGTTCAACGATGATCCGTAGTGTCGCAACCTGGTCTGTGCATGACCGATCCTTACGGAATCCAGCCTGATGATCCCTAAGTTCGACGTCTACTGCGTCTTTCATCCGATTCAGCAGCACTCTGTTGAAAACTTTTCCTGGTACTGATAACAAACTGATACCTCTGTAGTTCTCACATTGGCTCAGATCTCCTTTCTTTGGTATCTTGATGAGATATCCTTCTTTCCAGTCCGTTGGCACTTGTTCCTCTTCCAAAATCTTCTTGAATAAAAGGTGAAGCATGTTTGCAGTTATTTCAATGTCTGACTTCAGTGCTTCTGCTGGTATATTGTCAGGTCCTGCCGCCTTCCCACTTTTGATTTGTCTGATGGCCATCTTGACTTCTTCGATCGTTGGTGGAGTGACATCTATTGGAAGGTCAGTGTGTGCTGCTTCGATGTTCGGTGGATTCAATGGGGCTGGTCTATTCAGCAGTTCCTCGAAGTATTCTGCCCATCTTTTCTTCTGTTCTTGAATCTCAGTGATTGTCTTTCCTTCTTTGTCCTTGACTGGTCTCTCTGGTTTGCTATATCTCCCTGCCAATTTTTTCGTTGTATCATATAGTTGTTTCATATTCCCTTCTCTTGCAGGTTTTTCCGCCGTCGTTGCTAGTTCTCCCATGTATTTCTGCTTGTCGGCTTTAATGCTTTTCTTCACTTGCTTGTTTGCTTCTGCGTAGTCTGCTTGTGCTTTGACTTTCTCTGCTCGTGTTCGGCTGTTGTTAATTGCTAGTTTCTTGTTCTTCCTTTCTTGAATTTTGTCCAGGGTTCCCATAGAGATCCATTCCTTGTGATTATGCTTCTTAGGACCAAGAACCTCCTGACACGTTGAAGTCAGTGCTTCTTTTATCCCTTTCCAGTTGTCCTGCAAAGTAGTTTCTTGTTCTTTCAGTAGATCCCGTAGAGCTTGGAACCTATTGTTGAGAGTTATCTTGAATTCTTGGAGCTTGTCAGCATCTCGAAGGAAGGCTGTATTAAACCTTTGTAGTGCTGTTTGTCCAGTTGTCCAGTGTTTCTTTAGCTTCAGTCTCATCTTGGCCACAACCAGGTGGTGATCTGAAGCTGTGTCAGCTCCTCTCCGGGTTCTCACATCTCCCATTGATCTTCGGAATTTTTTGTTGATACAGATGTGATCTATCTGGTTCTCTGTGGTTTGGTACGATGAGATCCATGTAGCCTTGTGTATGCGCTTATGTGGGAATATTGTGCCGCCTATAACCAATTTGTTGAATGCACATAGGTTTGCAAGTCTCTCCCCATTTTCATTTCTCTCTCCTAGTCCATGTCGTCCAATTAGATCTTCATATCCTGTGTTGTCCACTCTAACTTTAGCATTTAGATCTCCCATCAGGATGGTGAGGTCCTTTCATGAGCACTTTGTTATAATTGATTGCAGCCTTTCATAGAACTTATCTTTATCATCGTCGTTGCTATCATTGGTGGGTGCATAACATTGGATAACGTTCATTGTGATCCCTTGCTTCTTTGTTCTGAATGATGCTTTGATTATCCTGGGTCCATGAGATTCCCTTACTACAAGTGCATTTCGTGCTTCTTTGGACAGCATTAGAGCAACTCTCTGAGTGTGTGGAGCATTATCCCCTTCGTGACCGGAGTACAGCAGCATCTCTCCTGTACCTAGCCTTTGTTGTCCAGTTTATGTCCAATGGGTTTCGCTGATTCCGAGTACTGACAAGTTGTATCTCCTCATTTCCATTGCTATTTGGCTGGTCTTTCCTGTCTCCCACATTGTCCGGACGTTCCATGTACCTATAAAGAATGTTGTTCTGGTTGTTAGAAGGTGCATCGGTCTCGTGACTTCCGAAGAATTTCGGCTTTCATCATGAGACGTCATAATTATTCGTTCAACTTGGAGGGCAGAGTTTAAATGGTTTGAATGATTTTTTCTGGTTAGCGTTTTTTTAGCGATTTGCTTTTCTACGGGATGGGGTCACTAACCCCATGCCCAACCCTCCTCCTTTACCCGGGCTTGGGACCGGCAGTAACTCTAGAAGAGCTACAGGCGGAGTTAAGGGAGTTGTAAGTGGAAAAAACTGTCTGTATTCTTCTGCTTGCGAATGCAGTTGTCTATTTCATAGGATTATTATTAACGGAAATCTGTCTTAAAACAAAACTTATCAGGACTCCTAGATAGTTTCATTATTGTAATAGTATTGATTTGTCTGAGCTATGTTGTTTAATTGAAGAGGATTAATTGTCATTTTGGGAGATAACATCATGTTGCTTAGAATAACAAAGAAAGTTTTACAAACAAACCACACAACTAGGAGGGTGTTATGACTGATTGTCTCTAATTGCTTTGTCGGAATCGCTTATTACTTATACTTGCAAAACGAGAAACCACAACGCAAAGTAAGAACTACAAGACTGGTTACAAGTGAAGGCTTATTAAACCCCAAACATGACGACAATGAATCTTGTTGAAAATACACTCATTTATATATTGTTTGTAAACCGATTTGATTATTAATTAGGGTGATATTATATATAAAACAAGTTATAGAACAAATTACATGCTGCATGTGATGCTGAACATAGTCCATGTTAACTTAATACAAGAATACTGTATCCTTGAATAAAAAACCACACACAAATAAATTAATGTTAAACCGAATAAAATATCACACAAGAAAACAGAAACAAATACTACACTGGGTAATTATCACATTGAACTAAAAACAGAAGTAGTGTAGAATAAGAAGTTACAATGAGTAAAAGAATATGATTTTGCCTTTTTCATCTCGTCATTATCAGAAGGTATAATGTACATCAAAAGCATTTATCTGAGTGACCAACGTTATCCATCATTCTATAATCTTTACCATATCTGAAAGTTACTTTTTAAGCAATTCCAAATTTATAAGTACTTTTTCATTTTAATCACATCACAGTTTAACAATTCATTTGTTTGTTTTAAAGTATCCACATCAAGAAGAGAAGTAATGGAGGTATTGTACGTATCTTCGAATATAATGTGTTATCTTAGGATACATGTATTGTTTTCATAAGAACTAAGGCAAACGTATGAATTCAGTAAATCGCATTTTATTTATGTATACTTTTAAAGTAAATCTAAATTGTTCATCTATATTCATTATTTATCTGATCTCAACTGATACAGACGTAAAAGCAAAGATTGGTTAAACAAGGGCAGTATTCCTACAACTGAAGAACATTTGGAACTCAAAAAAATCGTCAAATAACATCAATTTCAAAATCTTCAATACGTATATCAAAACAGTTCTACTGTACTGAGATGAAACTTAGAAAACTATTACAGCCATTATCAAAAAGTACAAGTATTTATAAACAGTTGTCTACTCAAAATACTCAACATTCACTGGCCGGATTCCATCAGCAATAGCCTAATGTGGGAGAGAACAAATCAACTTGTAGCTGAACAGGAAATTAGGAAAAGACGTGGGAAGTAAATAGGACATACATTGTGGAAATCACTAAACTGCATCATGGGGCAAGCCCTAACTTGGAATCCTGAAGGTAGGCGGAAAAGAGGAAGGCCAAACAACACATTACGTTGGAAAATAGAAGCAGATATGAAAAGGATTGATAGCAACTATAAAGAAATGGAAAGGATTAACAAGGACAGAGTTGGATGGAGAGTGCTGATGTGTGGCCTATGTTTCTCCATGAGGGGTAACAGGCGTAATTAAGTAATTCATCGTTTAATCTACCTGATATTAAATCTCTAACGTATATTGAAACCGAAGAAATACATGAAATAAACTCTTCATTTCTATAAACCTTATTCAGATTGTCCTCAATTATCCCTTTTCTTCTTTTGATATATTGACTAAATCATCATCTAAATCGAATGGTTGTATAATAATCCGTGTAATTTTTTCATTTTAACTTCAACAACCCTTGTCTATTACTTATTCATATCATTTTCTGTTATAGCTAATATTTTCATCTAATGTAAATACATATAACTAATTCTAACTTCAAAGTATAAACTCAATCAAGTATGATAAAATGTACGAAGAATTCTAAATATCATGATGCTAAACATAATTGATGACAAACCTGAAAACTAGGTTATACCCCCTGTTGAAGCCAATGAACAGTGAAGATTTAATAAGAACTTCATTGAACATTAATAAACATTATTACAGTGTTTAATAAAGCATTATTAATATGTGAATAAGATTGGGAACCTTAAGATTATAGTAAAAACGGCGAGACTATGATTTATGGACGACCTTTGAACGAATCTTAAGTGACCTCGAGAAATGTTAGCCAATCAGTAAACAGTCAGCATAGAGTAAAAATATATTATGCAAAACCAAAGAATTAAGGTGGATACACTTCTTATATATGGTCCTAAATCCTGTCAAGGTTAGAAAGAGGTTCAAAGGTTCTCAAATCGTAATGCATAAGGTAGAGGAACTCATCCATATGGCTCCATAATAGTCGGTCTCTTGAGCCACGATAAGGTCATAAAAACCCTCTCAGCCTTGACCACATAGCTTCAGTATTGTTTGAGTGCACTCCAGTTGTGTAAGTTTATCATTTTTATTATGGACATGTCCCTGCAATATTCTTAACACTGAACAGCCGAATTTTCCGTAAAATCTGCGATTAATTCAGCCAATGTTACTGGTGCTTTTATCATACAGTTCGCGGAAATTATTATAATATGCCTTAGTCTCAATCTGAATCGAGTGAGAAAGCTTCCTATTCTAACAAACGTCTTCCTCCAACATGTGTTACAACGAAGGACAACATCATGGTAATCTGCTCGAAATCTGCAAGTCATTTAATTACTGCAATTACAAATAGAGGAACTTATTGGTAGTCCCATTTATTGTAGCTGCCTAAGTGTCAAGTCTACTCTAAAATCCTCTGTGAATCGACCGTACGTCAACACCGGGTACTAAAATTGGCTCTATGACCTTGAAATCCCTCAAACGCCTCTGATTGGCTCGTCCATAAATTATAGTCTCGGCGTAAAAACTTATAAAAACATTATAAAAGCATAGAAGTTACTTCAAACAAATAAATATAACTATGGTAATATTATAACTACAGAAAAGTTTTGATTTACGTGCTAGTGTATCTCCTAATATTTCTGCACCCAATTCAGCAATTGGTTCATCTATTTTGAGAATTTGAGCTAATTTACATAGATGGCAGTGTAACTACAAACAAATAATAATAACACAGACATTGATTAGTGAAAAAACTCATTATTTTCATTATTACTGAAAAAAATTTAAGTAAACGTTAGACGACTCAAAACTATTCAAACAGCTTTTTGTCCTGATTTGAGACGTTTCGATAATCCACAACCAATACTCCATACGGAATAAGGCCTAAGAAATTGAAGTCAAACAGTGAGCAGGACACCATTGATCTATTTGGTTGTAATCTAAAAGCCGATATATTTGACTTAAGTTCATTTGTGATAAAGTGTTCTGAATTCAAAAAATATTTTGAAAAACATACTACATCAATAAATAACTCAGTATATTTTTAATAATCTACTTTAACTTCTCTTAGTATAAGTGGTTCTGAAGATTCTTAGTTTTTGTAAATTTTTTAAACACGGACTGAGCTTCGACAACTGTTGAGAGCTAATAAGCACTGAAAATAGAAATACAGACCACTGAAAGCTAGATTGGCAGTCTGAAAAGTAAATGCACATTGTGATGTCTCAAGGTCCTTGGTCAGTCACTGATGAGGCCGTAGATGTACACTATTGAGAAGCCTGATAGTGTAGTGAACAGAACACTGCAAATTAACAACCAATTGTTTCAATCTTCACTGTTTCTTCTCTTATTCCATTGCTCATGCATTTCCAGACGATTGCGCTTCATTTCAGTTCTTTCTTCATCGATCTTCTGCCAAAATACATTCTACGTCTGACCCACACCATATACTACTTATATAGATATAAGTAGACCACACCACAATAGTAGGAAGGGAAATCTATCCAAAGCTTCCTGATTTTCAAAACTGATCAATTTAATTAGAGGCGGAAATGAAACTTTCAAAGAGGTATACGTATAATGCATCACTATTCGGCTCTAATTTAATGTAAGTAGTATTATATTACACTTAAATTGTAGGAACTAACAGTAGTAAACATCTGCCAAACGCATTTTATGGCAATCAATAGACATGAAAATGAGAGTACATTACTGTTATGTACGAGGAGAATAAATGTTATGTTCTATGATGACAAATACTAGCTGTCTTAGAGGTCTAAAATAAATGTAATAAACATTTTTCAGTGTAAACTGCTAATAATCATCAGTCTGTTATTTATCTTTATATAGATATAAATAGTTTGAAACAATTGTAATTGGATTACAAAAGTTGTTCTGTCTGAGAGTAATATCTACTTACCCAACTGCGTCACAATGCAATCCCTCACATGGAGTCCTGAAGGCCAAAGGGAAAGAGGAAGACCAAAGAACACATTACGCCGAGAAATAGAGACAGACATGAGAAGAATGGACAAAAATTGGATAGAACTAGAAAGCAAGGCCCAGAATAGAGTGGGTTGGAGAATGCTGGTTGGCGGCCTATGCTCCATTGGGAGTAACAGGCGTAAGTAAGTAATATCTACTTTAGAATAAAAGATACAGTCAGATTTGCAAACAAACATTTAACAGCCAAACTAATAGTATGGATGATTTAAAATAGTTGAACGAGACGATATTATATTGTTTTTCCTTCGATAGGATAAAATACTTACTCTATCACGTTCATTTCTTAATTCATCAATTAATGTTCCATCAGAAGCTCTTTGTTCTTCCAAATAAGCAATACGTTCTTTTAACATATCAAAATTAGAATTATAATTTAATCGTTCTTCTCTCAAATCATTCAATTCTAATTCTACGTCCGTACAAACCTTTGGCGGAAAATATAAAATAAAATACAGAAATAATGATTGATTGATTGATTGATCTCAAATATCATGTTCCATTAAATGTATCCATTGTTTTAATCCAAATAAAGTTCATACATTGATTTAATGTATATTCAGTTCACGAATCTTACATTAAAAAATGAATAAAGAAATAGGATTTCTGAAAAAGTTCGTACACCATTATGGTGACTTCTATACAAAACTGACATCAACCAAATAAACAATCTAGCGAGCACTTGATGGTTGTTTTGCCTCTACTTTGAGAATTCATAACAGTGGTGACATATCATTTAACGTTCATAGTGGTTTAGTGAAAATCGATTGAAGCTAAAGTTGTGAAGTATTGAATTCTGATATGGTAGTTTAAAGGCAATGTGCGTGACACAAGAATAAAGGGAACATTATATGATCCATCATAAGTTCTTGGCTGTGTTGAGTCTCAAAGTAGACGTAAATAACTATCCAGTATTTTCTGAGTTCCAACAATTTCTTAGTTCATTTTAGCCTATGATGGAAGTAAACTTTAATTTTATATTAGCTGTTGTATGCTTATAAAGTATCTTCATGTGAATTGCCTTAGTGCCTCGTTACGTTTAATATTATTACAGACGACTATTTACTGATCGCTTTGATTGTGGTTGAATATTAGGCTTTTTCCTAAAGTTTTTTATAGAAACACACTACATTTTGAATTCTATTATTATTATTGTTATTATTATTATTACCATTATTAATATTATTGTCAAGTCTACGCTCTCTGTCCTTATTCTCTTCCCTTCAATTCTTTTAATTATTGTTTTATACTACTTGTTTACATTCAGTAAATAGTTGTATTGCTAGCAATTTCTACGCGTATGTTGTAACGCAAATTTGTTATGTAATATTTAAAAATATTTACATACACTTATGATGTTTTTTCTACTTATCATGATAGTTACCTTCTTTCAGTTCCTGTGGCAGTCATTCGCAATTTCGGCAACCTTTTAATCCTCGTTTAAATGCACCAGTTTTCATATTGCTTGCTTTCTATCCCGTTTTTGCTTGTTGATAAACAGTTGTCAAGTCTATACACATCTATCAGCTGTCATCTACACTCTCGTGTGTTGTAATTATTCTTCATATTACTATTGCAGAAGCCATTTTTATTCCAGACTTACGGACACAGTAAACGTCACAGATACCTAACAAGTCGAGGTTTATAACTAATTGATTTATATTATTCAATAAAGAACCGCTTTTTAGACAAATCGTTCTTTTGTGAACTTCGATTTATCGCTTATCTCAATTGTGTGATTTAGACGCCTCGGTACATTTAACAATAATCATTATCATAATCGTGTTATAGCAAATTATTAATATATTAGAAATAACTGCAATAACAGTTACTACTTGACTGACTGATAAACCAAGAACACGCCGTGCGAATGACCTAGATTTATGATGAAACTTGTATTGTAGATGAGAAGTATTAATAGTCTATAAAATTATCTATTACGTGCATTTCAACTCTTAATTTTTCTATTCAATACTCTGTTCATATTTAAGATTTTAACCTATTACATAGTACTGATATTACTAGAATCTAATATGTATATTTTATCATATGTGAGATTTGATCGGCTGGATTTATTTGCATCTCGATGTGTTTATATTCACTTGGTATAATTTATTTAAATCTTCTTGTTGATGTTTAGGACTGCGCATTGCCTCAATATGACCTTAATTCACAAGCATTATAGTGGCTAGCAGTTGAATCCAGGATGCGCGTTTCGTCCTATTCGGAATTCCCCAGCTGGATGAATCTGCATCTCAGAGTTGATGTTCACTCTTGCTTGGCAAGAGTGCTTCTTTAAACTTTGTGGTGTGTTTTCTTCAATGAAGTAATTAGTCTAAAGAGTTATTTGTTATACAAAAGAAATTGTTCGTTGTTAGGACTTTTCAAATTATCTAATTTTCTATTAAGTAAATACGGAAAAGTTACTCCTCATTTTCTTTACAGAACAGATAATCATTAGGGTATAGATTTGATTATTACGTATAATGAGATGAATCATTTGAATTTTTGTAGGATTAATATTAACTTCTCTTCATAGTCATGTAGTCATCATCAGTTATTTAGCTGTGAATTAGAAATTCTGTCCACCTTCAAATTTTGTTATCGTTTGGTAGAAAAGATGACTGTATATTAGGACGTTAAAAACTTCTATTACACATGACAATTATGATTTTTTTTAATTTAAAAGTTTCCACAACTATAAAAACTAAATGAAAACTTTGGTAGGAGATGATTATGAAAAGTTTTAAACTTTTGACATGGGTACTTCACTTTTGAGCCATTACTTGCATGAACAATTACTGATACAGATTCACATCAATATAGTTGAATTCCGAGAGTTAGTTCTCTTTCTGCCAAACACTTTGAAATTTTACAACACTATAAAACTATCACTTTTTTTAGTTTTTGTATAGTCAGATCGGAGCTGGTACATTTTAACTAATTCTTGAATCTAATGTTACCGGCATAAACCGGAAATACAACAATATTATTCTTGGAAGATCTTCAAATCTGTAAAATGACTTAGTGCGTCCATTTTATTCTTACAGAGGATTTGGATAAAACTAATACCTTACCTGTGTATGTTGTCTTAAAGACTCCTCCATTTCTTCAATCCTCTGTGAGATTGCATTAAAGAGTGATGATAATTGATCCGGATGAGAAAATGAAAGCCAAGAAACCATTGCATCGCTATAAAAGTTATTTAAAATGTCAATTTATTTTGCCTAATATTAGAATGTACAGGTTGCTCTAATAAATCAATACCTAGTTATCTTTACATACAACACTTAATGCATAATTGGAATATTTTGGATCATCTATGAAGTAGTGAAGTAGATCAGAGTACCAGTTTAGGGATAGGTAACATAAAGTTGAAATGGTGGGTACACACCGCTTTAGTCAAGTAGTTCCCTAGATCACCTTGATCTACAATTCTTTAGAAATTTTATCTTAAACAAGATGATTTTGCAGATAGCTTCTTTCTTACGTTTCCTAATAGAAATAAACGTTAAACTCATTGTACTTTGCATCTAATAGGTTCAAATATCTATTGGTAAATGTGTTGTGATGATCATGCAAATTTCTCGCAATAGACATGACAAGCTCAGGAAACATTAAGAAACATTTTATCCAATCAGCGTTTGATTAGACGTCTTGTTAGAAATATTGCAAAAATGAAGTTACATGTAGATGTTCTGATTGGTTGATTACTACACTGCTACTATGTTCAGTAGCATTCTAGAATTTTCAGGAAAACCCAAGGACTTCTAAAATACTACAAAAACCCTATATTTTCTGTAGATAAATGAACCTTTGGAGTAAAGTGCTTCTCGCATATTTTGTGCCTTTTCGCTCGTGTTCAAGTCGCTGTCTAGTCCTAGTTTGAGGGTTACTGGACTAGCTTAGGATCCGAGTATAGCGTTCAATCAACAAGACTTATCAAAATGCGTTAAAAACAAATGATATAAACTGATAATTACGACAGAATATACATAGTTTTATAACTAGACTGTCTGAAGAAGTAATTGACAGTAACAGTTCTCAGTTATGACTTTAAATTCTGCTTATACCTACATAAATTTTTGAATTTCTTTTAAATCATCAGAATTCCAATGATATTTTTCCAAGTCCACCATAGATGATTGTTCTGATGTATTATGGTTATTAGTTTTAGTTTGAAACATTGCTTCAATTTCATTTATTTTATTTAATTGTTTTCCACGTTCCATTGCATCATCTCTTGCAGCTTGAAGTGATTGTGTTAAACTGTTTACACGTTCTTCTAATAAATGAATACAACTTTCTGATCTTTTATAAGCTGTTTTGAATTTTTCAAACTCCTGAAAAAAACAACGATTACAAAATATATGGAGACTGTTATGTTTTACTAAGATCATGAACCCATCAATGTCCGACCATGATTAAAAAACTACAAGCACTGGATGGGCGTTTCGTTCTACCACGAAATTTTTCAACAGTGCGCAACCTGACTTCGGATCATGGACCTTCGGTCTCTCACACGGACACTTAATCAAAAGAACAGCAACCAAAAGTTTTGATGTCAAATTTCAATCGATCCACAATACTGCTCGACCATTTTTCATTGTCTTTGATGGATAACTGCTTCAAGCCTGATACGGTTGATCTCGACAGGTCACGACTAATCACTAGGTCTCATTAGAGGTTCGATATTGGCGTGCAATGCTGTGGATACTCACAGTAAAACGAAACGTTCATTTAGTGCTTCCAGGTTTTTAATAGTTTTCTAGCACTGATCGGTTCATGATTTCAGGGAATTTAAAATACTTAGTTAGCATGAACTATACTTTTAAAAAATATCTACGAAATGAAATAAATTTCCTGTATTTCGAGACTTATCATCAACGACAAAATACAGCTTAAAACTACAGGGAGCAATACTATTCGAAGCAAAGTATTGCAATGCTTTCATTAGTCAAATTGAAATCGATGTTCGAAACACTAACGAAAATCACTATAAGTAGAATACGGTACACCATGTGTAATTAAGTATAGTTCTGATTGACATCTAGTTACATTAGTACAGGAGTTTGTGGAGATTTCCAAATCTTCGTATTTGAAACATCATTGAATAATCTTACTTAGACCATGACCAGAGTTAAACACATACAACAATGGATTCCGGTTTTGGGGTGTAGAGATCAAGTGTTTGTTTGTCAGACCGAATGTACTTGGTCTGGTCCCCATTAATATCGTTGAAGTGCTTATTTATTGAGGATATAGTCAATCACGTTATAAGAGGTTAGGTAATTATCCCTAATGATCATGATGAAAGAAGTGATTACACATTGGTAATCAAAAAAGTCAACGATTAAACTACTGGTCGACACGAATAAAAGTGAATGCAAGTCAATGTGTGGACATAATCAAGATTATGTAAAAATAGATAATTATTCGACTATGATCACAACCAATGTGGTGATGAAAGGAACATCACAGAACTTCCTTCAGTAAGCATAGATAAGGTCGGAGATTTGTGATGATAATTGCCTGTACAAAATGAGGTAAACTTTGTGTTGGTTGCTTGTTAATGATTTGGAATGTTTTAAAGATGTTCACAATATGTTTGGTGAACATGAGTTGTTTGATGATTGTGCACTTGAATAACTGATTATCCTTCACGTATATGTTTCTGGAATCTGTTCAAACAACCTTGTAGAAACCTCTCTTACAGTGTGACATAAAATATATTTCAAAAACGTATGAATGATTCTGAGCTATGAAACGCATAATCATTAATCCCTACTTATGATAATCTCATAGAACTCTAATAGGGAATTTGTATCTATTGACACGACTCAGTTCAACACTACACAGTTTATTGGACTGATGTTAAGTCTTGGTTTGGGTTTTACATCTCCTATCACTTAAAAACTATTCATTTCAAATAAAGACAATCAAAGCTTTTGACAGAGTACCTGTTTAATTTCTCTTTCAGAATTTTCAGCTGCTTGTCTTAATTCTTGTTCTTTATTAATTTCACCAGATAAACGTGATATAGTCTCTCTAGATGCTCTTTGTTCAAATTCATATGCTTCAATTGTATCACCTTGTCGTTTATTTTGTTCTTTAGAGTCAGATAATAATCTTAATATATCAGTTAACTATAAATTTATAAGAATAAATGAATAAAGAAAATGTATATGATAAAAATGAATATATTCAAACAGTAAGACTTATCAATAGTCTGTTTACTATTTGATTTGATTTCATCTTCAATTTCTTAGTAAAATAAACATTTCACAATTGATTTACGTAGTTAAAACTCAGATAATATGTGGTTTAATATATGATGAGCATCAATCCTCAGGATCTCTCAGTTAAATGTTCCTGTGTGCTACTGATAAAGACAGATATAAGTAATATATAGAAGGCACCGGGTGTGGAAGGCCTATCACCAGAAGATTTAAGTGAAGAGAACATAGAGGAAAACGGAGAGCAATCAAAATAACAACTATAAGAATAGTGATCGGGTAAGTAAGATACAACTGATGGAAGATATGCAAATGATCTATTTAATCAATGTTTTCATAATTTACCTAAACTTCCAGTGTTGATTTTCTCAAGGAAATTAAGTATCGAACAATAGCAATAGGAAATTTCAAACCACTTCTAATACTTTCCTACCTTCAGAATGTGTTACTAGACATTTAATCTCAGTAGCTCAATGAACAACGAGTTCGGCATTTGATGTGAAAGATACCTTGTTGAAATTTCAGTGTAAACATTAATACTAGATACATCCAGCTAAAGAATCTCAAATAAAAGGAAACGTACATTCTAGATTCCACAGCTGACCATATATCATATATACTAGGTACATGTGACCAAAGGCTTTGGCTTGATGACGTCCTAAGCATGGTTACATAGCATCAAAGATTATTATTTGTAGTCATGACTAACGACAAAGGAGAATTACAAAAATTCGCTGATAGTTCGTGATACAGCTCCGGTTCATATTCAAATTATAATCAATTTAAATTTTATCCAAATTATATTCGACAAATTTTCCACAATACTCATAAATTAGTGAAAATGTGGGCATCTGGATTCTGACACAGAAATTTAAGTATATCACATTTGTCACAAAACATATTTCCAAGTTAGTTACCATGGTTAGCGATTGGTTGAGATCCTCAAAATAAGACAGACATTGATCCATTATTTTTTTGTTTTAAAGGTTAGTAATAATACCCATCTATTTAAATCACATTACGACAGGGAAGTTCCAAACCTGCTATTTAATGATTAAATTGAGAGTGTTAACTCCTAGGCTGCTCCTCTAGCTAACTTCGTATGAGAAAATATATATCATTATTTAATAAAGAGCATACAAACAAGATAACATTACGAAACTGACTAAAATCTTATTTCTATAAATGTTCAAAGTTTTTTATAGTACACTTAATAATATTTGCGAAATAACAGATTAAATTAGGTCAGGAATAAAACAAGTTACATGTGTTTGATTATTAGGTCAAGGTTTCCATAGTAAAATTATCGGCTGCTGTTTTTGTCAGTAGCTGATTTAGAGTTATATTTAAGTGGAAAAAAGATAAGGATTTATTTATTTAATTAAAATTTATATAGAATCCAATTTACTGGATTAGTTGTTTTAACAATTGAACTTAGTTTCATTTGTAATGGTTTGAATGGTCCCATTATTAACAATCTGACTGGAATTCGATCAATCTTGGTTGGTATAAGTTTATCCTCTATGGATTGCTTGGATAAAGCACTTGTGACATAAGTTGGTATAGAACAGACGGAATGTAGCTAGATGCGGAAAGTACATTTATCTGACGAGTCCCAGACAGAAGAAAACGCTCATCCTGAGTTCAAATCTTAGTCACATTCCATCTATTCTATATGAGGTTGTGTTTAATGTTTAAAAGTTAATACAAGTTATACACAAGTTGCTGTGAAGAAACTTGAGTCTTAAGGGGTTGTGACATTATTACTCAGTAGAGTTATATAGTATTTTAAGTTATTACGGCAAACTGTAAAACAATATAAAAAGCCAAGTCGATGGATAGTCACAATAAGGAATGAGAACATAGTGCATCTCCAAAACTGGTATGGGTATTTTTTTTAATGTTTTAATGAATAGGAATCAATAGCCTTCCAGAAAAAGAGGAAACTCAAAAATGTAATCTAGAATAATACTGAGCTTACTAGAAAAAAGTGAAACATAGGTGAAAATGTTAGAAATGTTATCCATTACTTTAAGAATACAAGATGGCGGTTTCGTCTCACATTCTAGCAAATTTGCAAGATCCTTGAAGTATTTTTCTAATTCTTCTTGAGATGTCTTTGCAGCTTGGACTTTGCTTTCATATTTCTCCTCTAACATCCTAAAGAAAATAAAAAGTAAATAACCAGCTAAAATTGTATTGCATTAACATTAATTCAGCTTAAATTATGAGTACTTTTACTTGGGTTTGTTACAAGAAACAATTTAGCTATAAGGTAAAATCGTTCGAAGCTTTTTTACTACGATTATATATATATATATATATATATATATATATATATATATATATATATGGAATATTTTGATTTTATTATTTTTGCACTACCCTAGTTCTAAACTTTTAATTGTATTGTAAATTGTTGCTACATGATTTTCCACTCATAATCTAGAACCGATTATTCGTGTACCTAGTACTTCCATCAGTGTTGTTATTCATCGTTAATATTGTTACTCTATTGGTCTGCTGCACCGCTGGTCTTGCATATATATAAATGAGTGTCCGAAATGCTATAATGATCTTAAATAAGTAATCATTGGTCTTGTGTTTTTCCTCTTCGTACGGGGATAGTTAGTATTTGGCCAACCGTCAGGCATAGAGTAACAGTTTTGCTTGTCTTCTCTGAGTTTTAATTTCGTTTTGGTCGGTTGGAGGTCATAATGAGGTTATCCGGCAAATATTTGATCATAATATGCTCTTCTCTTAAAATATGAGTTTATCGAAAAGTCTGTGACCGATCTGTTTTTCATGATAAAATATTGTTTTGCCGGCCCAAGAAACATTCAAATATTATTCACGTGTCTTGTATATGAAAGAGTATTCCCTCGAAAATAAAAAGTTAATTGAAAGTTAACTTATGGTTTAATAAATAATCAAAATATGTGTGCCAATGAGGAAAAATACTCATATCATGACTGACATTATATTCTTATCAATAAATGAGAATCAATTAATCAGTAAAATTTGACTCAATTAAGATTTTGATTCATAATTAGTATCCTTCAGTAAATTTACTCCAAGTAGAAAAAAAGAAGCTAGCATTAATAACCTAAAGCAAATTTACTTACTTATATTGATAACGAAGATCTAGAAGTTTAGTTGTTTTAATTTTTAAATCTTCTTGTAGTGATTGAATTACTAAATCACGTTGATTTTCAGATTTTTCACAAGAATATAGTTTGTGTGACTTTTCTATCAATAAATTTTCTAATTCTTCAATTCTTTTTAAATGATCTACATTCTCTAATCGTATTGCATCATATTCTGTTTTTAATTCACTGATTGTTATATTCTTTTCATGTATTATATCTTTATTTTCTGCAATCTGAACATTTTTATATTCAGTTTAAAATACAAGTTTTTCTTACTGTGTTCTGAAGTTTTTCAACTTTCATTCGAATTTCTTCGAGTTTTTCATGTGAACAAATTTGTGCATCGGGTGTACGAAAATGCTGGATAACTGGTGTGTTTGCAGTTAATCTACGAAGAAAGTTAATTTTGTAAATTGTATAGAAAAGATAGCAAAATGCTCACTTTGTCAATTGTCTTATTAACTCATCCTTTTTATCTACCTCCATTTGGTAGAATCGTAAACGTTCTTCAATCTAAATAATTTGTAGTTACTTTCAGTCTTATTTCAATGTAATTCATTGGGTCATTTTATTTAGAAAACGATTTCAAACCTACCTCGCTACGTGGTAGATCACGTGGTGAAAATAAAGTTGTTCGGTCTATATATTAGAAAATTATTGTGTGATTAGCTTACTGCAGTCAATGTTTGGATCACAATCCATTTTTCTTTGAATATGTCAAATATATTTGTTGGTATAAGTAAGCTTCAGGTATCTGCAATAAGCAACAGTTGATTAAGGCACTTTTTTAGATGGTATTCAGTACTTAAACCTAGTCAGAATACCTGCAGTTAGGCTTTGATTTGTTAAGTATGCTATAGAAAGGGTATTTGAGAAAGTGTTAGCCATCAATGAAATGCAAAGTAGCATTCTGTTTGCTTAGCGTTACTTTGATTTGAATAGTTTTTTTCGTTTTCATTCTACTAACTTCCTAATTTTATAAAAAGTTCAAAGTTATTGGATGTTTCAAATGACCAAAAACATGAATTTCATGAAGACAATTTATTTTAGTGATTCTGTAGAGTCTTCAGTAACACCATGCACACTTTTTAATTGATTTTAATTGATTTACACAATAAACGTTTTACATGCATTTGTATATGAATACATATAGTTAAAAACTAAGTTATACACGAGTTCAAAGAGCTTTCCTGAGCTTCGCCTGTTATAAATAGCTATTTTTACTCGGCGTTATCTAAAAATCTTCAGTGGCAATCTTTTACCGGTAATAATTAGACCTAAAACTATTCAAATAAAAAGCCAATAAGAAAATATTGATAATCTCATTTTCTTGATGAATAACTTCAAGTGAAATTATTCCTTCACATCATGTTCTTCAAACAGCTTTCTAGGCGGATAAAAACGATAAGAAGTGAGTAGTAGTTTAGAAGAATAACTTATAATGGGTCATATATTGAGACATTCCAATCTTCTTTCATGAGGAGATTGACAATGCAAGTTAAACAAATTTACATAAATTAAACATCATCATCTTATTCATTTCATAGTGCATTTGAATTTAACATGGGTCAATCCCTATATTTTCTATTCATACTTAGGTCTTACCACAACAAAATATACATTTTCAGAAGAAACTGTGTGGCAGAACTCTTCCAACATATTATTTGAATCCACAAATAATGAGAGACAAGTGAACCGATCTATGAAAGCTTTGAAGTGGAACAATATTGTTTTTTTCGTTTTCTCATTGCTTTCAAGTTTGTTAAATTAGTTACCGGTTTTTGGGATACTTAATGTGGCATCAAAGAAAGTTCCTCCTGGCTTACGTTAAAATACTGACTATAACCCTTAGTTTTCTAGATTTAATTATTTTCAATAAAATATTCAACGTTTATGCAAACATACTGACTTAAATGCTGCTATCTTTAGCGTTTCTACTAGATAACAATGAAAAAGTGCCTTCATAATACCACGACATTTTATGTTACTAAGAGAATGTGGGAAGTTGCTGCGATAAATGCTTTAAATTACAATAAAGCAGCTGTAGTAGTAGTCGTCACCTTATCATCTTTTAATGCTAACTCAGATTTACTTAGTATTACAGGATTATAAGGTGGTATTAAGAACAGAGATAATGACTACGAAATTTACTTTTCGAAGGTCACCTCTATTATTGTTTATAACGATTCTTCAACATTATTTCAGACGAGTCATACAATTCTTTTACTCTGCATAACAGATTAACAATAGATAGGCCTGTAGAAAGAGTAGACTACGCTTATATTCACAGTGAAACAAACATTCTTTCATATATATTTGTACTATTTAAACTTTTGTTTCGTTCGGTGATGTATTTACAAAAACGACGTAACCTCAGCCATAAAACTTCAGAAAATTTAAATCATACTGACTGAAATATCACAAATATATCATTACTTTGTTATTGACAATCTACCGAATGCTCAGCTTTTTTGAAAGTACCAAGTTTTGGTAATTATTATTGACTATTCATATTTAGTCTTTAGTTGTAATAATTGGTTTGACATATTGTAAAATTTATGTACAACAAAATTTAAACGAATGCTAAAACAGCCTATCTCTTTTAACTTTCGGGACAGTTAAAAGTTACTGGTATTTGGGCGGAGCTAATATAAACACATTATGTTATGTAAAATGCGAATAATTTATTCTACCCGCGTGTAAAAAAAGAATGTCACCTCGAATGCATGCCCACAGAAATATAGTGTTTAGGTATACTTTTAAGATGCAACTTAATTCAACAGTGAAATATGGTCATAGTGACAAGGATATTCTATTAGGAACTTAAAGAAATGCTGTAAAGTTTAATGAGCAATATTTCCGCATCTTTCTGGTAACACTGTGTAATTAAACATTCAGTTTAAATCAATATGGTGAAAAACCAACGGATAGTTAACATTCATACACAAATGATATAATTCAGGGGGTAATTCAGTGAACAAAGTCTCGGTCATTTAAATGTATCTCCTGAATTCAATGTGTTGCATAATTAGAAGGGTTTTGAACTGTTAAAGCATCGCTAAGTATTTTAAAAGGAACTTATGCCTCAACTATTTTGCATGTTCCATGAAAGCTTACGTAGGTATTTAGGTACCTAAAAATTATCAGCCATTGTAATTACCATGATATGCCAAACACAGCCTAACGTATATAAAAAAACAATCTTAAAAGGCTACAAAACTTGAGCAAAACTGAACTAAAAACATAGTAGATGCGCAAAACATTTTTTTACAAATAAAGTTTCCAGTGGAAGCATTATCCCACCTAGGATCCCTAAAATTTGGCTATGTGAATACAGGCAACAAGGCCAGTAAACAGTGCTTGCAAAGTTTCCAACTAAAATGTTCCGAATATATAATACAAATAAAATCGTCTAAACATGACCATGAACTGTGTTCGCTAAATTAACCAACTTTCAACATCTCCGTTTACTAACGAAATCTTGTTTAACCACAAGAGCTCAATAAAAAATCATTATAATGAGAACGTCCCGCGAACAAGTACTACACCTTTCGTGAACATCGAGTGGCTTTTGCTTGTTTTAGTTCGTAACAATATCACAACACACTTTTACGCTGCCGTTACAAACTTCAAACATTTCAGATTGAGTCGCTTTCTCTTGCTGACGACTTCTAGCCCGACTGTGAAAAAATTAATATCTAATGCTACATAGTATTAGGTATTATATATCATACTATTATGTTATATTATCATGTTTTAAAAGGTTTATATTTATATGAACTATTGAAAATATTATTCATAATTACAGTTCAAGAACCTTTGCTATGTATATCCGCTGTTAGGTTGCAACAAACTCTCACTGAAAATATGGAAAAACATTAAGGAAAGCGTCACATTTTCTTAAAAATCGTGGTGTAATCTACAAAAAGAACGAACCTTGCGGTGCTTTGAGTCACTTAGATATTGAAGTGATGGTTGGTTAAAACAAGGTTTTACATATCTTTGTGATTGGCTTATCTGAACATGCTGATTCACCAATCTTTGTCCCTTCATGGTGAAATTCAATTGATTTTTATTGATAAAAATTCAAAAAATACCATGGTATGTCATACAATGTCAAACCGCTTAATATATAATAGTAGGTCATATCAAGAATTTCACACTGATTGAACAACCTCTTTGTATGAAGTTAATTCTTCTTGTCACGTAACATTTCACCAATAAAATGCTTTTCACATCTTCATCTGTTAGACTGCTAAACGTTAGTACAAATTTGTACAAATTTTAGTAGCTTGGGATCTGACTCAAATTAGATAGTATGAATGATTATTACTGAATGGTTGGTATCGAAATATAAATCTTGACTATTCTCGTATGTTATTTTCAACTTTATCCATGTTGGTGAATCACAGAATTCAATAAGTCAAATACGCGAATGGATTTCTGAACACATATATTTTGCATACTCACAGATATGGTCAAGAAATCAGAGAGATGAAGCGAATAGAAGAGAGTGGAGCGAAATGACGCGCGTTGGAAAAGGCGTACGAGCCGACTCCATTTATTCGGGTTGATCAGTCTTTACGGGCAGACAAAATAAGTTACAGACATGTGATGAATAGGATAAGAAGTATATACACACATACGCTCATATAAAAAGAGTCAGGGTTGATTGGTGAATATACAACACGGTCAAAACGTTGGTCAAGTAGAATGGATAATTTGCGTTTTTCAGAAGCTAGAATGAAATATATGGGATTGACATAGTTATCGACACTTTACAGCCCCCTTGTGGAAAATAGCATGCTTTGAAAAAATATCTGTTTTCGAAAATAACACTGATGTGGTATGTGAATAACGTTAATAGAGGGGGAAATGTAGTATACCTGATAATGTACAGTGTCGCGTGAGGAGACAGTGTCATACTTATGTGAAAGAAGACGTGAACATCGTAATGATGCGGGCAAAAATTGGAATGTTAGCATGCGATTATGGTCAAATTAACAAGCGTATAAAAAAGTTAACACATGTATATGTTGTGTCTGTCTGGATGATAAATAACATGTTCGTATAAGCGACTCGAAATATTGTGAAAACAGTAATAATCGTCTATAGGTATGACAATGAAATAAATCGTCAAGATAAGTAGGATAGAATGTAACCGAAATTGTGCTATGATGCCGACAGAATATAGGGATTAAGAATAGTAAAATATAAAGATGGTCTGATGAGCTTCTATAGAGTAAATAGCGTCTATTTGCGATGTTTGGATTCGAATTTATATCCATAGAGTTCTTGTTCGTAGGCTAAGAATAATCAGGCCATGAAATGATAACTGAATCGATGAATGATATTCATTGCTGTGCTGCAATTAGGAGTAATCATAAAATGCGATGTTGGTGTACGTTGTGGTTTGCGTTGTGACAGATGCATCGAGCTATCGCTAAATATGTATTAGTAGAATGATCAAAGGAACATGATAGTGACTAGGAGACGAGATAAGGGGAGTCGTATCCCTTTTTGGTAGTGAAATCTAAAGTGGTTTTCGTGGTTCGAGGGACATGCGCTCGACCTCGTTTGTTACAAAGCCGTACTAAGTCATGATAACAATACGAAAACATATGATTATCGATGACAGAAAGTGGGACTATCTTGGGTGTGATGAACTAGAGTGTATTTTTCAGAGACCAGCAATAAAATCTATGTTCTGGGATACAATGCGACGGGACAGAATAGTAATTGCAGTAATTGAATCACATTTATGGGTAGTGAATGATGCAGGATACAGTTATGCATGTGGTCGAATAGATAAGATGAATGTAACCGTTACTAATCAGCTAGTAAAAGCATACACAGACATAATAAGAGGCAATATCGGAATGATAAATGTATGGTATAATAACATAAAAAATGACTTCTATCAAGTGAATGTGTGTAATAATAGGCCAAAAATGACATGGAGAAAAAATGAAACGAACTCACTTAAAGCAGGAAAATTTTATGTTGTTGAGTAAAAAATATGATCCAGAGAGTTTCAAATGTCATAACATGGAGTCTTCATAAAATTATAATTTGTTTGGTAAGTGAAATGATTGCAAAAATGTTCTAATTTAATGCCATCACGAACAAAATAATAATTCCATGTTAGATGATAACGTCACATTATTGTGATAATGAGACCATGATAACTATTTGAATCATAATGGAACAATCCACCGGATGGATGAATGAGAAAAGTTGACATGAGGACAAAGTATCAACAAGACAATGCCATTTGAACAAGTCTATATGACTGCTGTACTTGCTTCAATGTATGCGTTACATTAGAGATTGAGTCATTTGAGTTGCTCATCGATCAAGTCGACCAATTAGTTCATTTACCGGACACGTAGAGTTCGAGATGTTCACCGTCTGCGCAGATTTGTAATGTGTGTTTAGTTCGAAGACGGGCTAACCACTTTTGTGGGGTCTTTTATTTCGACGCCAATGAAACCGCACGATGTTTTCGAACATTGACACTGTGTTCTTCGTTTGGTCACCCGTGAAACTGCCGGTTTGACTTTATTAACATCACTGTGAACTGGAAAAGCTGCATTAGATTCAGCATTATAATTCAGACTACTCATTATAACTTGACCAGTAGCGGTCCTCCTAACAACTGAACTGTTAATTACAGAGTATAACGCTCTGGAAATGATCTAAAGGTCTTGTCAACTGTTCGCTCGTTGGTGATCAGTAAATAAGGTCTCTGTAAAGACCAGTCATTCCATTTTAGCTCCTAAAACTAGCAATGAGTGTCATCTAGTATTCTGTATTCTAAGGGATCGGTCAATTACATTTCTATAGACATTATTATTATCAGTCGTCAACACTCAACTTAATTAATAACCTGGGCATGAAAACTTGCGAAAACATTGATCATCATGATTAACTCATCACGTGCTTAGGTCCTATGAACTGGCCACGTCAAATGTGTAACTCCTACTTCGAAGTCGAAAATCAGCAATAGGCAAAAAGGTGTACATTTCCCTCTCAGCGGTAAAGCTTTTCTATGATACGACATGCTCTAAAATCCAGTGAAATAATTTAAGAATTGGAGTTAGAAGAGACCGCGAGACTTAGCATCCATTATATCGATTTGAATTGAGGAGATATTTTCTTCCATTAAGAATGACTAGATTTTGTAATTCAAGGTCATTTGGCAGATTCAGTTCTTATTCCAAAAACTTAACATTATATAATGGTTCCTGCACATCACCTTCGCTTTAAATACTAAATTCCTCTATTCTTTCGTCTTTCACTCGAGTATGCTAGTGGCTTGCTTTATTCGGACTTGAGAATCTGCTACAAACTGATTCCGTTTATTCCTCAATCGATCTTCTGAAATGTGGTTTTAAGGGATGTATACATATTAGGCGGGACCCGTGAATATTGGCTGCGCTACTCATCGGTTGTTTCGTCTGGAAATATGATTTATTCGAGCCTTCATTGATAAGATGGATATGTAAGTGGTCATCAGTTAATGAGGATTATGTTTTTATTTTTGCTTTTGTGACAACATGTTTTTTTATTTAGGGTTGAGAACCTCACAGACTTCTCTCGAGATAGTGATGGTGGGAGCGAAAGAGAGTATGCCTCACATTTTTGTATTGACTTCTTTAGTATGTTTGAAGTGACGAGTACTAGACTGTCTGCCTGTAAACACGATGGAGGCGATCATCAGCAAGACAAAGAGAGGTATGCTAGGTAAGTCGATACTTTATGTCACTCGGATTTTTTAGGGAAAGTCACTGTGAAATAGAACGACGAAGACGTAACAAAATGACTGCCTATATAAACGAATTGTGTGAAATGGTACCAACTTGCAGTTCGCTCGCAAGAAAGCCTGACAAACTTACTATTTTGAGGATGGCTGTGAGCCACATGAAATCGATACGAGGTACCGTTTAAATAGATTTTACCATTGTAATCCAGAATAGTATGATAGAATTTAAGGTGTCGTTAGCTTTATTCCACGACACACTTCCGTTTTCGCTGCTCTTATTTCCTCAAGCTTCAGTTTATAGCAACGTTTTTTTCATTCTTTCATTAGCTAATTGAATGGCTAAGATTTGTTTAACTTTTACCATTTATTGTCAAATTAATCAATTTCTGGGTCTTTTTTGGTATGTGTTTGGCATTTTTTACGTTCTACTCGGTATTAAATGTATCGTTTAGAAGTTTAGCTCCTTAGGAATATACTCTCCAGCCACTGATAACTCAGGTTCTTTTTGATGCTTCATCAGTAGGCTAAAGAAAACTGAAGCTGAAAATTCTTATTCTCATCATCATCGTTCAGCTGTATATCTCTAAAAAGCATCCTCAAAATTGTCTTATAACAGCACTAAATGTTCTTCTAGTCATTGTGGATTTAAGCGTTTTCCTATATTCTTACAATCCTATGCAATCCAATAACAGACGGATAAATGTCATGTGTGTGGTTCGTTCAGGCTCAATGTCCGTCGTCAAACCTAATTTTGTTGAAGCTGCTGTGAAAATACAAAAAAGATATCCCAGTGTTGTTGATGTTCTCATTTAAGTCACTGTATCTTGCCCTAGATCTTCACTTATAATGTTCATCCATCTCTGTCTTGGCTATATTCTGAATTTTCGGTCTTTCATTGTACCATTCATGCGTGTGTTTTTTTAAAATTTCTACTATTTCGTTATTTCCACTTCCGTCGTATATATTTTGGGTAGTGACTTGGACAAAGGAAAATTTTTGCTTGGTCTCTTCATTTTGCTGTAATTGATTGGTGTGCAATTGTGAGTCTTTGTACTCCATACTAGAATGATGACATTTTACTAATGATGACAACAACATGGTGTTAAAAGTATAGATACTGAAACTCGAAGGGAATCTAATTAATAACTACGTTTAAATACTTGTACTTGTAGTAGTACTTGACTCTTTGGGATCATAGCTTGGGATTCAGAAGTTTCGGTTAATATCAACTATTAAGCGGTACACGAAAACCCATCATTCACTTAACAGGTTTGTACAAAAGAGGCTGAAACTAGTTTAAAAGAATTTATGAAAGAGGTAGTCGTAACTCGCTGATGCATTGGTTAGGCCTCCACTTTTGCGATATTTGTAAATCATGGCAGATATTGCAGACTGGTGGTCGACTGTAACTTAATATGACGTTCCTGTTTTGCCACTGAGATCTCTCTTACTTATGTACTGGTGTCATACTTATGTTCATTGTTTTTCCTGTACACTGCAGAACGTGACAGATTTACGAATAGTGGGAATCTTTTATAGTTAGTGGTATACATTCGTATCATATCCTCCGTTTTTTTGTCTTTTTGCCCGTTGGTTCGCCTTACAGGCACACAATGTAGTCCACAAAAAATCTGAACCGTCAACGTGAAACCTGTACAGATATTTGTTAGTATTTGAACAAATAGTTTAACAGGAATTGGATGCAGAGTATAAAGAAGATATTACTTGTGTTAATTATATTTGAAATAATCTCAGCGATTTCAATTAAAACAATCCCAGCGTTTCGTCCAGTAAACTTGTCTGAGCTTCTCCAGAGTAATAATCGAAATGAAAATTATCAAAGAAAATATAACGTTTACCACTCAAATCAAACCTATACTATGTAGATCAGTTTGCTAGACGAAACGTTGGAATTATTTAAATTTCAATGGCTTAGATTATTTCAAACATAATTTTTACAAATGGTATCAATGCAAAATGTCAAATGTGTTAATAAGTTCAACGCTTTTGTTTTAGAAGTATATTGTCCGTGCTATAGTGTGTTAGTTTTTGGTTGTGAACTGTACATCGTGTTTACGTGGTCGGTTAAAACACAAGTATCTAATCTAGCTGCTCACAATTATCGAGATATTTAATGAGTATTTTTTAAGATGAGATCATTGGTAATGGTCTTTTAATAGAATTTAAGAGGCTTAACGTCTTCACTTGTGCATTAGGTACGTAATAACTGAAACCCGTCGGGATCAGTCTAACCACTTAAACTTCTACCAACTGATCATGCATGATCTGCCAGACATAATCAACAGTGAATCTGGCACATATCTGCATCGGTTCAAGTTGCAACGATAAAGCACATCAAGATGCCAAAATATTAGAAATAATTACAACACCGATGGTAACAGAATGTTTCGGCATCAAGAATATGACTGGAGAAGGAGATAAGTATTCGTGGAGGGAAAAAGTATGAGATCGTTCTAAAACTCAGGATCTAAGGGAAGATATATGGTGAATGGATCTGTGTCATTTTGAACTATTCTAAGCCATGTCAAATTTCGTCTCCAACCATTGGTTGTAGTAATTGCGCGGAATCCAACCAGATGGTTTACGCCTGCCGACACAGCTCAGTCCAACATTCGACAACGTCATGGACTGATGCCACGTTTTGATTTTACCATCTTAGGCTTTCTTCTTACTTCTACATCGCCCCCAAATGCCCTGGTACGGCTGAGAGTGGGGAGAGTCCGCTCTCCCTCTCGAAATGCTCTCACATGGCCACGCGAATATATAGCCTCTGCCAGGGAAGTCCTACTCACTTCCTTCTCGTGGCGGGGGTGTTGTTTACGAAAGTGAGAGGACGAAGAGCGAATGTCCGGCGCTTTAACCGGGTTGGTGGACACGGAGGGTCCACCTAGGGGAGTTGGAAAACCCTGATTCCAAACCAATGGTGCACATGGGCTCCAGTATCCTGATGGAACGAATGGCGTATGAACCTATTGTTGGTCACCGACTACCATGGGACTGCATCTTCTTACGATGCTCCACTGCCTTGTGGATCAGATCTTTAGGTCAAATGCTCCGGATGTGGTCCTCTAAGAAGACCACCTGTTTCGGTTTGGGCACCTGGGCAGTATCACAGCCCTCACACAAATCAAATGAGATTTGTGTGGCGCATATTTATCTGGTGCTTCTGTGTACCAATATTTATGTGTTTAAATAAAATAAATACTTCTACATCAGACATCCATTTGAGGGTGTGATGTTTGGAAATATATATGTCGTGTATGTTAATTTCGCTTCATTTTATATTAAGATAGCCGAATTGTTTCTTAAGTCTCTATTCCCCTACCTAATACCTCATAGACTAACAAACGAACATCATTTGGATTTTAAGCCACAATATTTCATTTTGCTGAAGTGATAGCTAATAAACAAAATCAAGAGTTGTATTTTTTTTTAAAAATAACTTCCTACTTGATGTCCTAAAGATTTCGTCCATTCTAGGAACTGGAAGTACAACATCTGATGGATCATACAAACCTTCATTCCTTTCGGATCAAGAACTCAAGCATTTGGTTTTGGAAGTGAGTTTTTATAAAAATAGATAACCAGTTATCCAAAATAAAACCTTTAAATTTTTCACAATATTTTTATCCTTTTAAGAAAATGAAAAGTGTATCAGCATTGTAGTTAGTGTCATCTGCTTATAACCAATCATTTTAAAACATGAAACAAGTTAGTGACACAAAAACCCCGTGAAAATTCACGAGAAAATCGAACTTACTAAGAAATTGTGAGGACGGTATTAATACCCCACTCATTTTACGTATAAAAGATTTATTACTTAAAAGCCCCATCGCTTTTTTTGTTTATTGCTGTGGTTTTAAAATGAGCGCAAATAAATCATCAAAAGAATGAAAAATAGTAATTATTAGTTCTGTAGTTTACCCACCCGCCACTGAAATTCGAACCTGATTAGGAAGTTTGATTATTGCCTATATGGATTTTGGTGGAGTAAACTCAGTGGATTTCATCATCTGATTATTTAAAATTATATAGAAGTTAAAAAATAAGACTTCCTTCCTAAATGGAAACTTCGTATTTATAAAAGGTGGGTGTTTCTAAGACTCAAATGGGGCAACATGCACTAGCGAGCTCTCAGTACTTAATTTTAGAGGTTACTAGGACAGATTTCAATGATGAGATAAATTGAACATTGTCGATTGCTTATTTGGAAGGTGTCTATGTCCTGTCCTCACCTAAAGGGTTTTCAGTTATAACATACTTATAACATACATTGTTTGACCAAAAGTGCTCCGAATCTCACCATTGTATTTCTAATAAACAAGTTAAGTAATGTGTTGTACTGGTTTTCCGATGATTTATCTGTTCTATCATATACTGTATATAAAATTATGAAAATGTATGTTGTTATAAGTGCATCCCACGTATTTATTAGTTATGCATTATATGATGGTCCATTTTAATTACGTCTTTTTCTAAGGCTGCGGATGGATTTCTTTTTGTTTGTCAATGTGATACTGGAAGAATCATCTATGTATCTGACAGTGTAACATCCGTGCTCAATCAAACTCAGGTACGTAGTTCCATAATTCTGTATGCCAAAGTATATATACAATTAAGACTATACTAAAAGATTATTCATCAATTTTCTTTGTACTTATCATGAGTGTGGCGACTGAAAGTATTTTCGGCAGACCAGGTTCATGAACCAAAGCTGTTAATAGCTAAGGAACACCTTCCTACAGGGCAAACAGCCTAATTAGTGGTGACAATTTGTAATTTTGATGAAAGTTTCACAATCTAACTATTCAACTCAAAAAAAGCACTAGCAAAAATTAGCTATTGTCGCTTACAAAACTTCAATAGATTGTCACTCAGTCACGGATTACCTGTTTTAAAGTTGAAAGTTAAGAAACAGCTTTCATATTAAACTTCATGTTAATCGGTCATATATTAACCTGTAAGTATAATGTATGGTACTAAATAGGTTTTATTTCTCATGTCAGTGTTTCATTATCGATTTAAGCAGACCAAGCAGAATAAACTCTGGGTGAATTTATTTCCTGCTGTTATCAAAGATTATTTCATTAGGAATAGTACATGTGTCTATAGAATTATTTGGTGTGATTTAATAAATAACATAATAATAGCTTGGGTAAATTTCATTTTTGGGGTGTTATTGTCGTGGGAAATAATTTTAATAATCAATTATGTCTTCAAGGCTTGTTCGTAAATCACTACCCAAGACCCCTTCCATAAATATGTAGACTGATAGTGTTATGACTCCAGCTTAACTATTGATGTGAAAAAAGAAAACCTGCTTGCCCTTAAATGACACTAATAACTAATGGTGACAATTAGCATGATGGGTTCTTCCCTGAACTAGCCTAACACAATTCTTCTATTTCAGATGCACACATATGTGCACGACTCAATTCAAGGAAAAAGAATAAAAACAGGTGGACAGATTTAAACTTATTCCACACTAAAACCAAATAACTAAATTAAATAAAGCATATGAAGTCCTATTTTAATATTGCTTTCCTTTAAGTTGGTAATTAATACAAAATTGAATAAACTTGAATCTAATTGGTTCACAACTGATTGTCATTATCATAGAGTTGAAGACTAAACTCTTTTCAATTCGTAGTTGTTTACTCAGTCAAGAGTATTGTGGTGACAGTGTTAAGGAGTAGTTTCGTGGGTTCACCATAAAATTGATATTTTTGGGCTGTATAACAAATTACAGATAATGACATTTAGCATGGTAAAACAATCTGCTAATGTCGTAAAAACAAAAATACCACAACCAGCAAAAATAATTTACTAAATCACACACTCAACATAATCTCTAATAACTAGTTACAAAAGTGAGAGGACGAAAAGCGAATGTCCGGCGCTTTAACCGGGTTGGTGGACATGGAGGGTCCACCTAGGGGAGTTGGAAAACCCTGATTCCAAACCAATGGTGCACATGGGCTCCAGTATCCTGATGGAACGAATGGCGGACGAACCTGTCATTGGTCAACGGCTACCATGGGACTGCATCTCCTCACGATGCTCCACTGCCTTGTGGATCAGACATTCAGGTCAAAGGCTCCGGGTGTGGCCCCCTAAGAAAACCACCTGCTTCAGTCTGGGCACCTGGGCAGTATCACAACCCTCATACAAATCGAATGAGATTTGTGAGGCGCATATTTATTTGGTGCTTCCTTGTACCAATATTTATGTGTTTAAATAAATAAATAAATAACAACTAGTTGGCAAAATAGTCGAAGTTAAAAAAAATCCACTTGGAATTCATAAACAAATACAATAAGTGATCAGTATTGGGTTTTATTTAAAACCGTTTCCTAGGCGAATATACTTGTAGTAAGATTTTTAATAAAGTCTCTGAAGCAACTTGGATTTATTACTCTGAAAAGTACGATTCTTAGGTCTGGTTAATACACTGTTATTGCATTATCGAAAGCATTAAATTGTGGGTGGACGAATTGTTTTTAAATTATTTTTATATCGATCAAATCTTGAGAACCTATCGATATTGGTGCAGCCATCGAGGGTAGTTGATTTTTATAGACCTGCCCTCACTCCATAAAGTTTGAAGTGTTTAAGATGTTTTATTTTTCCAACTCGTATCGGTACTCATTCTCTGTAGCCTTCTTTGTTTTTACTACATATTTGTAATTAGAATAATCTAGACTATTTGTGATCAGTAATTTTATATTTTATATCATTGTTTTTAACGTTCTAGTCAGAATGGTATCAGCATACGCTGTACGAGTTATGTCACCCGGATGATGCAGAGAAAATATGTGAACAACTTACTGGATCTATATTACCGTCACAAGGTGCTAGTATTTTAGGTCTCACAGGTCAAGCTTCGTTATCTACTTTATCGAATAGTAATTCGACCAATCTAACCAAACAAACCGCTGGATCAGATCTTAAAATGGGTCCTGTTGCATCTGATCTCTCCCCTACACCAGCATCTGATCTGGTATCTACCCATATATGCGCTTCCCAACGCCATAATTCTCCAGCAAATTTGACTAATAATATTTGTTCGTCACCTGTTCCTGGGCGTATACTAGATTTAAAATCTGGTACATTAAAAAAGGAAGGTCATCAATGTACGTTACATTCAGATATTTATAAGCTATAAATTATCTGGGATCAAATTTTTCACCATGCTAAAGCATGTTTCTTATGTGTAATGCCTAATATTGAACAAAAAATAAGAACAGATTTTTTACAGTGAAAATTGTTATGTGTTCATCAAAAATAGTGAGAATCACAAATGTACACAAGTTTTTCCCATAGTTTGACTGTTGGCGGATTTCGGGTAAAGCATCCCACCACATATTACATTTATATATAGATGAAGTAAAATACTTTATCCTGTCTTTCCTGATTGTGACATCCTACTTACTTGTATCCAAACATTAATTAAGTCCGAGATATCTTGTTTTCAGATTTACGTATTGTGAATGAAAGCGTTCTAAATAAAACAGAAATACTTCCACTTGATTTCCGTCTCATCGATAAACTTACGATACAGATAATTAATTAATTTTCTCTTGCTAAATTTATTAGCTGGTTGTTAATCTATAAAAGTATTTGTTCATTTATAAAATAACTTCCAACTATATTATTTGTCATATGTTTCTCAATTGAGAATAATCAATTCTGTAATCAGTTGGTCAGTTTTCTGATATCGACATTTGTAAACAAGGTTTTATGTGCAGTTAAAACTCAGTTATTGATGTGATGGTACAACATGAGTTAAATACTTATTAAATATTAAAGCAATGAAGTTATTTAATTTAATCTAAATTATTTTTAAATATGCAAACAGCTTAAATATATCCCGAATTAGTTTTTACGTACCTGTGAAAAGTGATAGTAAAGGAATAAATGAACCTGATGACATTCTATCTATAGTGCGGTCATTCGAAAGTGCTTTATCGTGTTTGATTTTATATCTATAATCAAATGTACTATTTTTTTGCTTTTGTTATTCTTAGCTCACTTACGAGGAAATATGAGCTCACGTCGTGGTTTCATTTGTCGAATGCGCCTAGGTTCAGCTATCCAGTGTGCTATGCAATCGGATTCTGGAGTTGTAAGTTCTTTAGGATTAACAGCTCGGGCACGTTTACGTTATCGACATACTTTCGGAATATCATCAAGTGGTCAATGTTCTTATGCTGTTGTTCATGTGACCGGTTTTGTGAAACCATACAATCCTAGAATTGACCCCACTCCGAATAATGTCCAAGTTAGTGGTCAGGTTATAGGATCTCAAGCATACCCTCTATTCGGTAGGTTTTTAATTATAATTATATGTGATAAAACTTCATTTTTATCTGGTTCATTATTAAAGGTTCCTTATTTTCCTTCTATTTTACATCTATTCACATGGGGTTCAGTTTCATTTAATCGCTTTGTTGAATGTAAGCCATAAAACTTATTTTACAATTCGTCTGTTTCATTGATCTGAGACGTTTTCTCGTGCTCATCGCGTACATAGCCTAAGTGGCACTAATGTCGTGTAGTAAAACGTGGAGCAGCAGTCGCTTGGTTGTTAAAAAACAGTTTTCAACCATGAAGTATCAATCGCAAACCGTGCTACACCCCTAAGCCAGTTTGCACAGACGGGTAGGATCACTGACTCTTAAAAAAAATCGTGGCTTCAAATTCAGATACATAGATCGCTAATTGATAAATGAATCATACTAAAATGAAACATTTAAATTATCTTGTAGATGACCCGACCGTTACTGCTACCTTGACGTGGTGGTCGGGCTTGCCTATCATGATGAACCAATCGAGCTATACTGGTTGGAACAATCGTTCCTCAGGGTCCTATCATGCCAGACAGGTCGGTTGAAGAGCGGTAAGACTAAAAGCAGCAAACCCAAGGTCCGAAGGCGAAGTCGTACTGCTGACTGTACAGAACTGTGACGGCAGTAAGGTATTTCCTCCAGACAACCAGCATAACAGCGAAGCTGCCTTCCCACAAGGAGGGGTGGGGTTAGAAAAGGTCCACCTTAAAATTGCACAGCTCGCCTTACCCCACGGATATCGGTCTCCGGCAATAACGTCTCAACAAGTACAGAGCTAACACGAAAACTACTCATAAAATGATCGTGTGTGACTGACTTCAAGCAGTTGCCCCTTGGGCACTGTGGTCACGCTCTCAGGTCACTAAGATCACCCCTAACCCAATTTTATTTTCAGGTATCTCCAGAAGAACCGTTCCACGGTGTGGGCAACTAAAAAGTGATAACTGCCCTCATACTTCTAACATCACTCAAGATCACTGTATTCATAATCAATCTCCTTACAGTGCTCTTGTAGATGATTAATTTCGATAAGCTACATCCCTAGGCACAGTATCGTCTGGTGAATGTAATTAGTTCTCTCATATTATAAAGCATGCTTAGCTTAATGCATTCATTTAATGATTTTTTTCATTAGAATACTGGTTTATTGCAATCTAAATATTATGTAAAATATATTGACTTTTGCATTTACGACCAATTTTAAACGTTGAAAGCATGTTTAATTGGATTGTAAACGATTTTTATTTTGTTCATATGCTTGAAACGTACTTTGCATAGATAATTTACACCAATTTAATTTTCGTTGAAATTTCCCTCATTCGGCGTACACTCGTTAATAGGTAAGATAATTCGTAAAAATAAGCTAAAACATGTCCCGAATAGAGTGCGCATATAACATATCGTTGTTTAGCGTAAAGGCTAAAAAAATTCAGTTTTCGGAACAACTTACAAACAATGTAAAACTGTTTGGGATGTATTTCTTCTCTTCTGAATGTAAAATGATGCTTTTGGACTTGTCTACATCAATGCTTATTTTGGTCAAAGGGAATGAAGTAGTTAAGTGCGTTGACCATTTCACCCACGTTGGAAATTCCGGTAAGTTGGTGAGTGATAATTGACACGGATACAAAAAGCTCTCCTGGCTTTTTTCAACTTGCGCCACCTATGTTACATTAAAATATTCATCTTCCAACCAGTGCTGAATATAAATTCCACATCAGTCTACTACATATTAATCAACGGTTAGGAAAAATGGCCTGTCCAGATGGTTGACATTCACATGCTATTTGTATTTGGTTATAGGTATCTTCAAACGACTCCTCGCGTTTGTCAGAACAGCAAGGTGTGAAATCCTGTGGTTGGGTGTGTGGTACTAGGTAAAATATCCAAGTCAGTTATTCATCTTTATAAACCTTCATCAACTAAGGTTATTAGAGGACGTGCTATGCATGCCTACGACTTACCCCGAAGTGCAGTAGTGGCTAACAATAAGGCAGGTTGGGAATAAGTTGTAAGCGAACGGAATAGAACAACATCAGTCTTTAAAGCCATGGACTGCTGATTTGAACCGTACCAGTGGGTTCTGTTTTTCTGATCTCGTGTAGCAAAATACTGATAATCAATGTTTGGAGCTGTTGGGTAACATGTCGAGAAAACTGTCTCAATAGCGCAGTAAGATCCATTCTCAATCTTCGTCCATTTCTTCAGTTTAATGATAGCCATAACTCTTTTTCTATATTAATCCTCTTCGCTTCGTATATTTTCGTCTTTGACATCCATTTCACCTGGAAGTAAGTTCTCTCATCTGCTTTTCTTGTCAAGAACTCGGGATCATATTTATTCGTACTCTTTCGCTGATGATTACGAACAAACTTGCATTCGTCCGATTTAGAACACTTCAAGTCTAATGTAATGAAGATATTTTCTCAACGATCGAAGTGTAGATAAGAATAGACGGAGAATCAAACAAGTACATGGCGTCTAGGAAAAAAAATAAAGAATGAGTCCTTCCACACCACTGCATTCATTATTAAATAGTCTTTAGTAACTGACTACAATTATGAAATAACCCATACCTCTTTACAAAATTCATGCGGAATGTTGAAAACTTTCTGAACTTATTTTATGTTTTCGTTCTACTACCTTTTACTTTCTACCGATGTATTCATACGCCAAAATCAAATACTAAATAGACGGTGACTAAATTCATATAACACATAGTAAGGTGACCTAGGCTTAATTCCTTTCTATGATTTGATTTGATTACGAGTGTTCAGATAAAAAGTTTTCAATAGCATTACTTAAAAATTAGAGTTCTCATTCGGTATCAAACTGAACCACGGTATATTTTGATAAATAAGTGTAAATGTTGCTCTTAGATCTTGAGGAAAATTAGTGGTGACTACTTAAATTTTCTGTTTTTTTAGCTTCTTATGTCAACTAAGAATGTTAGCTAGACACATGAAAGAAATTTCTGATTACTCATTATCATCAGTACAAGAAAAACTATGTCAGGGTATTTAGTATATTATGCCTTATGTAAGGTTATAGGTTACCATGAAAGGGTCATCAAGACAAATGAACCTTTTTTCAGTGAGTTGTTTTACTTATTTTGGAATTAATACGAGTGAAAATCACATTTATAATCAATACATAATTTTCTGCTAAAAACCGTACTTGAAGAGTTACATCACCAACAGTCCTACGATCACTTATGTTTCAAATAACTTATATTTTGTACATAATTTTGTCACTTCATCCTACAAAGTGACTTATTATTATGTCTATCTACAACATTACTTAATTGATTAGTCACCACTTGGACAGAGGTCGCAGCAATTCTTAAAATCAATTGCATATCACACATAAACATATGACTTTTTTATTGAAATCGTGAGCCGAGCAAAGTGGTACAAATATTGACAACCTGGAAGCACATGAAAAGCCGTTTTGTCCTAGCATGGTAGTCTTAAGGAGTAGGCGTTCACGATACATTTTCTTCTAACATACGAATTATTATCATCGATGAAATGTAGCATATATTTATTTCATTTGGGTGAACTAAACCTCAAACAGGTTATCCCTTTGATTAATTTAGATAATTCAATGAGATGAAGATTCTGAAAACCATGTAATATATTTCGATCAATCTCATCACTCATTTACTTTTTATGGCATTTATGTGTGAACAATAAAGGTCATGTATTACTCCTTATTGTCTTTGTTCTACTCATATCTGCCTATTTGTCTGGTTGGTCATTATTTTACATATATAAATGTTCTTAACAAGTATATATATGATCAAATTGTTCGAAATGTGTTGCGTTAATATATCATATCGTTCTAATACTTTGTATCTTGTTATTAGACTATTTAGACTGAACTTTGCCATAAAACCCTCAATGAAATATGGCCTAACTAGTGTATGGGGAAAAAATTAATATAGGAGAGTTTTTCTTTCCATAATAGATGTCTGTTATATTAGTTTATTGTCTACACATTCCATATACGCTCTTCATAAATTTATAACTATTAAACATTAAATTTACCTAATTAGTGACTATTATTTCTACAAGAACTTTTGTCTAAATTAGAGCGAATAGTTTCACAGTATTTGGGTGCCGAGTTGATGTAAGACATTAAAATAGGAATAATATATTTGTAAAATCTCAGCGATGTAATTTGAAGTAAAGCCAACGTTTCGCCTGGCAATCTGGTCCAAGCTTTTTCAAAGAAATATTTCGCTGAGATTTTACAAATATATTATTTTTATTTGTTGACTATTATTTCTGTTTTAAATCATAACAAAAGACATCCTGATGTTGTTGTTTTTTCAAATTTTAATGTATTTATAGAGCACTATATTAATGTGTTCTTTGTTATCAGTTTATTGGTAAGTATGGAATTGAGCATTCTGAGCATTTTGTTTATAATTAACTATTTCACATCAACAAACTTTTCTGATTGTTTCAACTATTATTAAGATTGTTTTCGGAATGATTTAATGTGAACTGATAGTTTTTTAAATATTTTTTTGCTTGCTGTTTCTATAGTTTTCTAACTTAAAATATTGAATTGCGTCTATTTTAATGGGGTTTTTTCCTGCATTTAACGCATGTACTAATCCTTTATAGTGTGTGTGTTTATGTTTTAGTGGGTTTTGTTATTAATCTACTCATTTTGTTCTTGAATGAAGAGAATTCTAGTATGTCTTGTAAGTTGAACGCTTTATTCAGATCCTAAGCTATTCCGATAACCCCAAGACTAGCACTACTCAGCAACTTGAAGACCAGAGAAAAGACACGAGTATCAGAGAAACACTTTACTGCAAGGATCATCTTTGTACAGAAAATCGTAGGTATTTATAGATGTTTGCTTAAGTTAAATCAACATCCTAGTTCAGCCAATCCAATTAACGACATAAATGGTAGCATGCCACGTTGGAACTCCAGAATGTTCTGTCGTACTCTGATTGGTTGGGGCTCTTTCCGAATCTCTGGAGGCTCTGTTGGAGTTGGCTGGAAACCGACTTAACAAATTCAAAGAAGAAAACTTTCTTCTCGTTGAAGTCATTTACTTAAGCTGTACATTCATATTTATAGTTGTATGGTATATATGATACAATCTTTTCTATTCTTTTCTTACCTTACAACTATAAATAGAAATGTACAGCTTAAGGAAATGATTTCATCTAAAAGAAAATTTTCTCTGAATTTTCTTTATTTTTATTCAGTAACACAATGGATGATCTTAATTATCATTCTATTCTTCTAATCCTGACTTACATTTAAAATCTAGTTTTTACTGAATTCAAGTATGGGTCTATAAAGATGATGGTTTTAGGTTTTACAAAAAATAGTTTATATATTTTAGAAACATTTTATAAGGGTAACCTTTTTTTCTTAAAAGTTTTCAATCTACACCCATATCTACTAGTTGTTAAATAATTAACTAAATAGAATAGTTTGATTGTTATTTTTTAACATCAAAATAACTATAGTTTTGCAGTTTAGCCTGGTTCAGAAAACTTCCCGTTGAAATCACAACCATCCAAATCTTTGTTCTCTGAATTACATTAACATAATAAAATTGAGTTTACAGAAAATTGGGTATAATATCTCATTTAGTGCATAAGTATCGTACAAATTATCTGAAGATAAATGCAGAAAATTTGAAAAATTAGTACTGTTATGAAGAGACGCTCTAATAACATGACTCTGGGACTCACTAAAAGTTCAAAATAGGAGGAGTTCAACCCCTACAGAACACTACTCAACTTATTTTAGTACTATATTATCTGTCTTTTAGAGACAAATATTATTTCTAGTCCCAACATTCTGCAACAATTCAACAAAATGCGATGAACTTTACACAAATATCCTGTTTGGAAGTCCTATCAACCAGACATCTGACTCAGCTGCTGTCTAACAAAAATTTTAGACAACTCAAATTAATCATTGTTATTTGTTACTGATAAAATACTAATATAGGAGTAACTCAAGGGAATTTTTTACAAAGGAACACAATTCTTGACTAAATGAATTTTCAAGTATCATTATTTATTGTTGTTTCATCTTGATTAAGGTCCCAGTTTTATTCTTATAATTCGTAGGAATTATATTTCTAATTATCTTACATATCAACAGACGCAGATAAATTTCTAAAAAAATAA
Source organism: Schistosoma rodhaini (assembly GCA_944470415.2). Classification (NCBI taxonomy): domain Eukaryota; kingdom Metazoa; phylum Platyhelminthes; class Trematoda; order Strigeidida; family Schistosomatidae; genus Schistosoma; species Schistosoma rodhaini. The sequence goes on from OX104037.1 coordinate 12,345,919, forward strand.
CTAGAAAGAATAGATTGGATCAATTGGCGAAATTTCACGAGAATCCTAATAACGTGAATAAATTGCTAGAAGTATCTTTTACGAACGTCTTAGACAATAAGATTCTGCTGCCGCATGATTGTAAGGCATGAAAATGGTAGACAAGGAAGATGTTTTTTTCCTCTGTGTTGGATATAAATAACTCCTCTGTTAAGTCGGCTTACAGTAAACTCTATCAGAGCCTCCAGAGGCTCATAAAGAGCCCAACGAATCAGCGATTAGTTAGAAGCTATGCTACTAAAATAACGAGGTCCTGATTGGCTGTTTAACATACTGCTACTATGGAATCTCAAGGTCTTTTAATTACTATAAAACCCCTGTTTTTCTGTACATAAATGAACCTTGTAGTAAAGTAATTCTCTCATACTCGTTTCTTCTTACTGGTGTTCAAGTCGCAGAGTAGTGCTAGCCTGGGGTTATCCGAATAGCTTAGGATCTGAATATAGCGTTCAACTTACAAGATATAACATCCTCATACCATGCGATTGCCAAATACTTGGAAGAAATCCTAGAACTAATCAGAAACCAGATCAGCAGTTCGAACACTTGATTTTATGGACTCAGTGGCTGACTTCAATGTGTCTGAAAAGAGATTGATATCAATAGATGATATTTTTCTCCACAAATTTTGCTCCGACAAAAATAATTTGCTTCTTATGTATTTATATTGAGATGTGACTACCATTTGACTTTTTTCTAGCAAACTTTCATCATCAAACTGAAAAACGCTGTTTCTTCCACCAATATTCAGTAGAATTCCTTTCTACAAGTCATATTTGGACCACAGATTCATCAGATGTGGGTAGATAATAAGTTGTGAAAATACTTTAATGCGTTTAGTTTCTAGAAGAAAACCAAATCTAACAAAGTAACATTAATGTGTATGACGTGGTGTAGCGTCATCATACTGATATATATATATACCATGAATAATCTAGTTAGTTTGTAACTACCCTGGGATCACTCAAGACACTCGTAATATGTGCTTGTAATAAATTAAGAGCAAAAAGCATCAGTATGAAGGAAAGTTTTATTAGTATGCTTAATCTTAACATTTACGTATTTACTGTATTTATAGTTTTGTATTGTATTGCAATCTTACATACATGATAAAAAATTTCTCTATTCTGAACAGATGTTTACAAACTTTCCTGTTCTTCTTTTGTCTTTTCCCTAAACTTAACGTTTTTCTATTAATTCCAACAGATAAATTTGAAATACTTTTATGTTATACTCATTAAATTTGTTAAGAATCTAGGTTCAATGATTCTTTGTTCACCTCAACTTTTTATAAATGAGTTAATAGTTCATGAGTAATTTTATTCAGTTGTATTCACTTTTAAAATACAAATCAACACTTGTAAACTATTTGTTTATGATGGAGTTTTGTTCTCTAAGCTAGATGGTTTGGTCGTGGAGCTTTTATCGTTCTTCTGAACGACATCATAAGCAGAAACTTCTGGTAGAAGCGAAGTGTTTGTTAACCACCATTTATATATTTGTTACCATTGAATAGGTTGTTTAATGTATACGTCCTAAATTATTATCTGTATGGCAACGTCTAGTTGCGATTCCATTATCCATCTTGACAAAATTACAGAATCATTGCAAGTAAAAATAAATCATGCGAGTTGTTCCTTACATCTTTTGTGTTGGAGCCGTCTTTATATTTTTTATTAACAATAGTCGAATGCCCAGTAGAGTTCAGCACTTTTAAAATCTAATCTGAACTAACCATGTTGTTTGCCCCCTAACTTGAATGCATCCTTTAATCACATTTTTCGCATGTTAAGTTACCCTTGTTTGTTAATGTTTATATCATTCATTCTCTTACTTTTTGGAATATATACTTGGTGTCACCACTAATAACAGAATTTGTTAACCCAGATAGTAGTTAACAGTATGTTGGTTTTGGTTTTCTGTGTTAACTTATAATTAGTTACTGATTTTTGGAGACGCTGCGAAATTCACTCGTAATTCACACAAAAGAATTCTGAAATCAATCAAGGGATTTTTGTTAAGTCGGCTTACAGTAAACTCTATCAGAGCCTCCAGAGGCTCATATAGAGCCCCAACCAATCAGCGATTAATCAGAAGCTATGTTACTAAAATAACGAGATCCTGATTGGCTGTTTAACACACTGCTACTATGGAAACTCAAGTTCTCTTAATTACTATAAAACCCCTGTATTTTCTGTACATAAATGAACCCTGTAGTAAAGTGTTTTCTCTGATACTCGTGCCTTTTCTCTGGTCTTCAAGTCTGTGTATAGTTCTAGCTTGGGGATACAGAACCAACTTAGGAAAGCTAATATAGCGTTCACAATCGGCCAGACGTAACAATTATATTTCGAGAAACTGATAAATTCGATGTTTTTTGGTCAGTGTCTTTTTTACGAGATGTAACTGCTAACCCTATGCCCAAATCTTCCCCTTTACCTGGACTTGGGATCTACAGTAACCTTAGATGGGCTTCAGGCAGAGTTAATTTTCGCTATTACCACTGATAAATTATAGCTGACAATTCGTGCCACAATGGTATGGTTTGGTATACTGAATTGATCCGAAGCTTTTGCTAGGTAGGTGACAGAGTACTCTGGTTTCAGAAACAGTTGTAGTGACAGTCAACTATCGTTCACCTAAATAATCGACATAAGACTGTTGTAAGGTAATTGGACACTAAGTGTTTACTTTTGGAAGGATATGTTGTTCATTATGGAATTCGCACAGAGTACAGATGAGTATAAACCTGTGTTTGTAATGAAACCAGCCAGATAACAAGTGATTATTAATATTATTAGCTTTATTCAATATTTTATCTTTGGTACAATATAGAATTCTCAGCACAATGTATTTCAACAAGTTTCCTTTTCTTACTTCTTGGTCGATCCTGATGACAAATATTGAGTGACCACCTGCTAGAAGTTAGCAGTGCAGTCAATCGACATCTAAATAATGTACATTCTTTTCGCTGCATATTACCAGCAACTGCGGTATCTCTGATTGGGCCTTTTGTAACTCGTACAACGAAAGTTTGTACACTTTTCAGAAACTCACCTGAATAGGTCATGCGATTAATAGCCATAATGATGTATTAAAACAAGCAAAGTTAGATAAGTTGCTGAAATATCTAGATAATAGGAACAGGTAGCCCAGATGATCCCATTTAAAAGGTACACATATGTTTATTCTGATTTCCTGATCTTGTATTGGCCAATACATTTCTAAGAGTATTGCACCTTGAGAATATAGTAACGGGTACTTTTTATATCATCGTTACAGTTTGTTAACATTTCACAGCAATTTCAGCAAAAAACGCATTTCTTTTAAAAATAGTTTTCATCTGGGATTAAACTCCCAGAAAAAAACTGGGAACCCTAGAATACTCCACAACCAGTTAGTTTCCGTTTCTAGCGCTCTTCAGCGGTGCTCACTTATTGTGCGTTACAAGATCTAGACCAGAACTAAACAGTTGTCCAGTCTATTTTGTCTCTCTACTTTACCGTAGTTTTCCAACGCTTAGTGAAAGCATTTGCATAATCCATCTCAGCAATTAACGTATCTCTTTTTCTTGACATATTAAAAGGTAGTTTCCACACAGAACTAAATCCATAAAAAATTCATTTTTCTAAAATAAAAACATGTGTCTTTTTTGACGAACTGACCCTTCTAACGTACAAAAATTACTTTTATCTGTTAAATTAATACTAGTTGAACACTCGTTATTTATTACTGATTTTTCTGCAAATTCCATGTTATACTAACCCTTTTTTCTCCTGAACATGTATGCTTCGACAGGAATTATCCAACTTATGTAGGGATAAAAGTATTTGAATAGATAATGTTTAACACTTTTACCAGCATATCACTTAACAGTAGATTATAATATGTGTTATTTACTCATATATATATATGTTACATAAAATATTGGGTTTATGACTATTTTATTTCAGATGGTCTAATCTCAGAAGAAAGTGAATTTAATCCTCCAATCTCCGATAATAATCACCTAGGTCGTTCTGATACAAATAATTGTTCAGATGTTCATATACCTCAGTGTTTAATAGCTTTAGGTCGTTTACAGTTAGTCAACAAACCAGAAGCCGTTGACCTTTATCCTCATCGTTTCAATGAATTCCTTACACGTCATTCAGCAGATACACTTATCACATTTTGCGATCAAAGAGTTCAAAACGTTCTTGGTTTGGAAACAAATGAAGTCCTTGGGCAAGCCTTTGGAAATCTTCTACCTTCTTCTAGAGACAAGATTAGTTTTCAAGAAGTTTTTGACAAAGGTAATTGTATTTCTTTTATAGTGTCTTTATAATAAATCATCAGCTTATTTACCTCGATTTTTCCAGAACCTTATAATCAAGACAACATAATACAATGATACACATTGTTTATTGTTTGAGGAGAAAGATAACAAGAAAAACTCATCAAGCAAAAGAAGTGATAAAAAAATTGAGAATAAAAGTTCTAATAATAACTTCATTATGCATGAGTATGTAAAAACATTAACTTCCAAAGGATACTGGAATAGAAGTTCTCAATAAAATAAATGAACCGTCATAAACTGATGAAGTTTACTCATATGGACTAGTGATTTCAATGTATTACTTCTAAGCACGGGCTAAATTCTATTATATCTTTAGCCAATCAAATCTTATTAATTGCGATCATAGATCGTTCAGTGTTAGACCACCATTGAAAACCTTGAAGCACTGGATGGCCGCTTCGTCTTACTGTGTGGTACTTCTCAGCAGTGTGTATCTACGATCCTGCACGTGGGATCTATTTCTAAATCTTAGGAGCTGAAGGTTTATTTCCTTCTTAGTTTGAAAAAGATATCTATAGTTGCCATTTATGAACTATTCTCACGAATTAAGGTCTGGAAATTTTCATGTAAATAATAGTTTAGAGTGATTTAAAAATAATTTTTTGAATTGCTACCCACTTAAAACAATATATTTCAGTGCATATTCATCCACTGTTTCCTTTGGTTTTCTTTTTGGTGACTATTATTTACAAGCAGCCCTTATGGCTATTACTACCTTTGTAGAAAAGTTCAGTTACCTCTAATTTGCTTTACTCAATACCTTTTTTCTAGCAAATTGTCTTTCCAAACTTCAAGTCGAAGACTATAAAAAACGTCTTGTCATGTTAAGGATGTTACATCCTTAAATATATTTTAGCAGGAAGAAATAAAGTAAGATATTATGTGTTAATAAGCAGGGATGAATAATGGGTAGCACCGGGATCCAGGACTCGCGTCTCCTACTTGGGACTCATCGACTTAACATGCATGAGAAGTGACTAATCAGTTGCAATATTAAACATCAATATGAATATTCAAATAATTAATACAGATTATGTATTGACTCTAATGTAATTTTCATTCAGTTTAATTTTTGCGCAGTACAACATTAATTTATTTCAATTACTCCATTGTAATTCTTCATGTACTTGAATTTTATTCAGCATACCATTCAGTTGTATTATTTCTCTGCGACTTTGTATCTAAATGACGATTATTCTGTTTGATGACTATTATATAATTTGTAATCACTGTAATCGGATGACAATTCGGTGTATTCAAATATAATTTTAAACTTTCTGTGGTCCCGATCATATCAATCTTTCTTGTAATACGTGTTTTCGAGGAAAATGCGTATTCTGGCTCGAAATGTCAGAGTATTCGCTGTTACTTCAAACCATGTTACATTTGCATTAGGAATATTATTATTGTCATAATTCATATTGTGAGCTACATAAAAGTATGTTTTTGTTCTTTCGATTAGCTTGGAAGCTCAAAGGCCAGTCATTCACAATCATGGTACATATGCGTTCCAAGTTATTTACTGAATTGCTGTTCGTTAAGTGTCATTTAACAGCGTTTGTGAATCCTTACAGTGAGGAGGTAGAATATGTCATTTGTACGACAAGTTCCATAAAGTAAGTATACTCTTAGTTAAATGTAAGACAGTAGATTGTATGGTTTACCATGAAAAAATCCACTGTTTATCATTTCATTGAATTCCTTGTTTTACCAACTGGGATGCTACGAATATCTACTTATTTTCGTGTTGTATTCAATTAACTGTATTCCATTTCAGAGCTTTGGAAAGTGAGACTTCAGGTTCAAATTCAAATACTACTTATACGGAAAACAACACTTATGGTCAAACTAAGGTAGATTTCTTTGAGAGAACATCCCATGTTACTCACGCTAATTGTTCAGTGGTACGTGATCATACTAATACGACACCAATCCAACCGAACCCTAAATCTTCGACTTATATTCATCCAGTTAACCAAGCAAAAGAATCACATTTGTCTAATTACTGGAGACATACAAATGAAAATACAGATCACTTTGACCCAGGATTCGCAATACAACCAAGTACCACTGAGATGAATCTACCCTCAGATCTTGATCATCAATCATATCCATTTTCCGGTCAGATAGATTCATCCTTGAACAAACCTAGCTCACTACATAGTTTGTCATGCTCTAATACACAATTAATACCGCAATCAAATCAAGAGCATGCTAATATTCAACACCATACAGATACAGCATCTGGTGACTATTTATCATCTATCCCAAACAATTACGGTACACTACGAAACGGTACAGATTTTCCAACAAGTGATGTCCAAGTTCTAAATAATTTTGGTGAGTTTCATGTTACGTATTCTGTTATTTATCTCCAATTGAGCATTAGTTGCAATTTAATTAAGGTAGTATAGACACTTAGCAATAATCCAAATTTTCGTTTTAATTCCTTCGAAGTTTATTTTGTTATACAAATGCACGAAAATAAGACACTATTCTTTAGTGTCCAATGTTAAGCAGTTGACTCAAAGTAAATCCATAATACAAGATAATAAGTATTTCATGATAGCTTGTGACCCTTTCTATTCATTTTCTCCCGGTCCCTTCCTCATAACACTGAAATCTATTCTCATAATCATATCGAAACACTGTTTATCAATGTGGTATGAAATCACTCAAAACTGGCTTTTGTTCTCTTTTTTTATATAAACTGCCAGTTGAATAAGACTTATCAAACGTACAGTAACGTCAAATGACTAACAACAAAACTGAATCATGATTAAACTCTTTGACTAAAGTGTGATAAATTTATAAGGAAATACCACTTCTAGAAAGTAATCAGATATGTTGGGGAAGCTTTACTTGCTGTTAATTAAAAGATATGTTTGACTTCCTATTAGTTATATTTAATTTTAAACTTCTTGATACTTTTCCGAGACATTGACCCACTTTTTTGCTATGGCATTTATTCTCTTGTGATAACTACAGAATAGTCACATAAACTAATGCGGCATAAAATTGCAGACTATATTGTATACCAATATGAAAAGTATTATTAATAATTATACTTGCACAGAAAGTTGTCGTAGAACAAAGCACCGTTATAAAACAAGCTACTGCTGTTTTTTTCAATTCAATGCAGACATGTAGCCAAATGTGATTTTCATGTTTAAGACAGATAATTCATGACTCATATTGTTGCTGTTGTCCCACTTTATCTTATCAATATTTAGAAAACTGTCCTGTTAAATATCGTTGCTATCACAATTAAGTGTCCACTAGTTTCACTCACATCTTATTCAACACACTGAACTAAGAAAATACTTGCAAGTTGTTATTAAAATCTACGTTCTTATCGTTCAGTATTTATTTATTGCTTACACATCTTTGTACTTGATGAGAAACATCCAAATTTATATTTACAGATCACAAACGCAATAACCCTCTTGACGTTAACTGTGCTTTTCAAGCGTCTAACCTGAACACAGGTGACTGCCTAGTTCAAACATCTGAAAGTGGATTAACACGCCCATCAGCTATCTGCTTTATGCCGTCAGATTCAGTAGGTGATTGTGGTTGTGATATTACGGAAAATATGTCACCACATACCATGTCATATCTAAATATAAACCGACCATTTGGTAATCATGAAACATACTTACCAAGTATTGATATTACCTCAGATTCCAGGACATATCAACAACCAATTACTGATCATCCTACTTCTGCGTTTCATGGATGGTATGATCATTCACTACCTTCCAGTTCCATATCCACTTCGGAGTCTTCCTCTATACCATCAGATATTTATCATCAACCCGTTGCAAATAACCACACGCAAGATGATTTATCCACCAGCGATTTTGTATACCCTCAGCCCCACATATTGCAAGTCAATAATGAAACGAATAACTGTATACAACAAAACCCTCTGCAGCAACCGAGTTATGATTATTTCAAATACACTGTACAATAGCTTAAAAAACACTATTTGAAGTGAATTGTATTTTGTCCCTGGGAATGTTGTGCAAATACTATCATTCCACTTAAAAACAACTATTGTATAGTTTATTTGGAGTGTATACTTGAATTCTCTAATTTTCTTTCATATTGATTCTTTCGTGTATTCATATATTCTTTTTTATGCATATCTATCTTAATAGTTAATACTGTTATTGCTTACTTTTGCTGGTCTTTTTTTTATCTAATCAGGTTAATCATTTCCTGATGTCATTGTGTACATGTCTTCTTAATTATTTCATGAGCTTAAAAGGAATTATGCTATGCTTTAAAGATTATATATATCCTTAATTGCTCTACAATTTCAGCATTTTTAAATATCTTTTTCTTTGTTAATTAATGGTACTACTTCATTTATAAATAGAAACAAACTGTAAACTAATGTACACTAGTTGTTCTAACTATGGTATTTAAAAGCACATTTGCAATATATTACTTTTTTGTACGTGTGCAGTTAATGTCTAGTGATCTCTGTTGCAAAAATACCGTTTAATGTTGTGGAGAATATTTTCATAAAATACCACATGTGATGGAACAGAGATATGGAAGTAACTGAGAATAATATTATGCACATCGTTAACAAGTTAATTAAAATGAACTTCAACAGATTGAGTAGCGTAGACAGAGTACTTTTTACGAGACATTATCATTCTTCGTTCAGCTATTGGTTCTTTAATGTTAAGTATTTTAATTTTACGGTACGCATTTAAATTTTTATATGCGACTCAACTGTAGTTCATCCACACTTCTGTTACTCGAGACTCCTGAGTGACGTAACTAGATCCCCACCCCTGACTTTTACATATGATTATCCCTTGGTTCGCATTGTAAACAAATTACAAAGGTATCTTATTCAAGACATTCAATCGTTAGTATCAGTCTCTTTCAAGTATCTGGCATTTAGAGCAGTGGTCGTCTGAACATAGGAATCTATAGATCACATTTAGTAAGGACTCTGTCTTATCATTACTAAAGTGTAAGTGAGGAGTTTAAAAGTATAATATGTAAAACCGATACGGACCTCAAAGTTCGGCGTGCTGGATGTAGAGCATTTTAAAGAATCAAGATACACGCCGTTATCTGTCTACACATTTTAACTACACTATAACTGACTGTAAATCTATCGAAATAAAAAAAAATCACTTGTGCTAAAAGCTATTGTAACAGTCAATTGATAGTTTATGCTGAACTATGTTAAGGTTTTTTTCATTCCAGTTCGCAGAGCAGATAACCCCAACACTAACTTTGGCCGGTAATTTAATCAGTGAATTACATCAACTATATTAGTTCATGAATAGTCATCCAGACTATGTGCGGAAAAGCGAAATAAGTATGCTACTCGTAATATCAAGGAGTAGCTGCAAAGGACATATGCAGTAACTAAGTGGTAAAGGGAGTTAATTTTTTAGTTTAGTTATTTCTTTTTCATTCGTTATTCATCCTGACAACCTTTTCTGTCTGAAAATAGTTGTAACAAATTTTACATGAATGCGCTGTCACGTTCATTGGTAAAGATCTGTTATTATTGATTTAACTCATTTACCAAGTACATCTTAATGTATATGGCTTTGAGAGTGAGGGCCACTGAGATTAGCCGGTTGCTTAAACTAAAGTAGACTGAAGTTCAAATTTGACATCTTAATTACTGAGCCACTGTTAAACGAGTAAAAAATATACGGTTTAACATAAAGTTTCTTACTATTAAGTAATTTGAAGATTTTTGTATGAGACGTAGTTAGGCTGCCAAGGAAAGGTCATTTTTCGCAATAATTTGCCAGACGTATTTCAGTTAATTAACTGTTACGTATTTCCTATTCTATTATCCCCAAAACTTACAAGTAGTTACCTTACCAATGAGAATTTTAATCAACAAGCAAAACCATCAGAAAAAAGAAAGAATTTATTTACAAGAAAGGTTTGGAAGTTGGGTTCTAAGTTTTATTTAAAGTTTTCGACGATCTGGCCTTCATCAGCTGGAAAAAAAGATCTATTACAAACGCAAAGTAATAACTCACATTTTTTGCCTTATTGATTTCACGCTTCTCATCGAATCTAATTTCATCTAGTTTCTAAAAAATGTATTTCAATGTAAATAGTGATGATAATAATTACGCGTTCTGCATCACGACGAGCGATGGATACTTCGGCAATTATTTGAGCTACTTTTTTCTCGTTCACATCAAATGTCTTCAATTCCTTATCTACATAAAATATGATCAATGAGATACTTGGGGTTAAGCGCCTGTAAAAACGTAACATTAAAATGGAAAAATACAGCGAATCCCATTTTTAAACGAACAGATTTATTGATGTATGATAATAATTTATAGTGAATTTTTCGTTTTCATGCCTTCAGGTTAAGTGACTCTTGGTAGTTATTTAAGAAATGTGTCGTAGAATAATGAAATGCAACAGCTACTATTACCAATTTATATCCATTGGATTGAAATTTTTCATTAATTTTGTACTTAATATTGAGGCTATTCAGCGAATTATTGGCCAGGATGGTCATAATGTAAGCAGTCTCACTCATTGTATAATAATCGCATTTACGTAAGAAATGTGAGATCGGTTAAAGAGGAGTTGTTAAATACAATTAATTGGAGCTGGAAATTGGATTTCCATACTCAATATACCCATATAATTTCCAATAAAATATGTCTACCTCGATAATTGCATTGGTGTAAAGACAGATAATTGTGCTTGTGTTTACTATCTAAAGAACGGTTGATAATGGAGTTCACAATCAACAACAATGCAACTGTGTACTGATTATATATATGGTCGTTTAGGTCTCATACAGCTAAGTGGTTTGGTAATGCGATTATTATTTACTGAGTCAGTCACAACGTACAGCCTATCACAAATTTACGTTAGTTTAACTCCACACTGAATTAGCATAACGAGATGATATTGATTTTGGGACAGTGGGAATGGGAAATCAGTTATTTACGTTTGTCATTTTATATTTGTATACGCCAACTTCGTGCATAAATCTGTACGTGATTTTTTTAATTGTGCCAAATTCAATCTCGTTTATAGTGGTAAACATTTAACTACTAATCATACCTTAAGAAGTAGTATTAGAGATCTCCTGGTATGTTTTTACATAATTGATTTGTTGTTTTTTGACAACGGCCGTTAAATGAAGTGTTACTAAATAGCAAGTTAGGACATAATTTGTGGTCAGAATCGCATCAAAGTCACTAGACGATATTGGAAAATTATTACAAGAATAATATACGAAGTTTGTTGTTTGGGAAGAAAAACAATTTTTCGAAGATCAATCAATTTAAAGTGTGACTTACTGATAAATGTTTGAATAGCTTTTAAACGTTTTACTTCAAAAAGGTCACACAATGTCAATGCTAAACCAGCTTTCCCAGCCCGAGCAGTCCGGCCTACTCGGTGAACATAATCTTTAGGTCGAATAGGAACGTTATGATTGATTACGATATCAACTGTTGGAAAATCAAGTCCACGGCTTGCCAGGTCTGTTGCAATCAGAACACGAATCTGACTAGAACGAAAAAGAGTCAATGAAGATATGCGGTTTTTCTGAGCCATAGAGGAGTGAAGTAAGGTTGTTTTAATACCTAGACTGGTCATCATCAGTCCAATAAGATGACACCATTTGCATTTATTTGTAAAAATCATAATAAGTGAATGTGGATTCTCAGTAAGAAATTGATCGACAGTATGAACCAAAAATGCTTCTTTGTGTTCAGGTCGCATCAGAATATAATACTGACTTAAGGTCTCGACAGTTACGGCCCCTGCAGATGAACACGTAGTCATGCATTCAGGTTGCCATAAAATAGGAGGGCGTCTGTTTTCAGCGTAGGCCACTGACTTTGCAGCCTCTAAGGAAGATTTGACTGCACCACTGAATGTAGCACTAAAAAGCAACGTTTGACGACGTTTCGGAAGTGCTTTTAATATAGTGTTCAGATCTTCGCCAAAATTATCTTCCAACAATCTATCTGCTTCGTCTAGAACCACCACTTTCGTTCTGGATAAGGTCCATTCTGGCTTATTCTCAGTATCAGCTTCTTGTGCGGCTGTCTGGGTGCGCAGAAGATCAGCCAACCGTCCAGGAGTAGAAACGATAATATGTGGAGATCGAGCTAAGTCAATACTCTGATGAACTATGCTTCTTCCACCAGTTATCACCAACACGTTACATAGTGGTTCACCTTGGATTAAATTTAACCCAGCGGCTTGTTCCCCAATTTGATGCGCCAACTCCCTAAAACAACAAAACGTGGATATATTACATAAGTCAGTCAGATCTAGGAATGGTTAGCGAGATAAAACAGATAACTTTGCAGCCTGTTCAACTAATATATATGGGCATAAGCGTTCTCCTGCCAATCGGAAAAATGTACTCGCCAACAAACAACCTTATTTTACAATTCAATAACCATTAAAACCCGTAGATTTAATAACGCCTTAAAAAACATTTTACAAAAATAAATACGCCCATAACCTTTTGCACTTTATGGATTGCGTTTATTGATTATGGTTATTTCTATAAAGTTGCTAGATACAATAAGAAATGACTTAAAAAGCCCTAGGTCCATCGATGTGTGTTTGATCATATATCACAGTTCTGTTGATGGATTCGTTTTACAGCACTAGCCATAATAGTATGTTGAGACAAATTTTGTTCATATACACCCGAACTGTTAAAGCGAGCATCACGGATTCAAACTTTAGTGGAGAAAGCATTTGACTTTCAATTATTGGATTTTCGGTCCGAAATTCACCTTAAATAATTTTATTTGGGCATCCGGGTATTATTATTATTTACACATGTACACATTGGTACAAAAGGGCACCAGATATATATGCGCGACACAAATCTCATTTGGTTTGTGTGAGGGTTGTGATACTGACCAGGTGCCCAAACTGGAGCAGGTGGTTTTTTTAGGGAAGCACCAGATAAATTTATTTAAACACATAAATATTGGTACAAAGAAGCACCAGATAAATATGCGCCACACAAATCGAATGAGATTTGTGTGAGGGCTGTGATACTGCTCAGGTGCCCAGACTGAAGCAGGTGGTTTTCTTAGGGGGCCACACCCGGAGCCTTCGACTGAAAGATCTGATCAACAAGGCAGTGGAGCATCGTGAGGAGATGCAGTCCCATGGTAGTCGGTGATCAATGGTTGATTCGTACGCCATTTGTTCCCTCAGGATACTGGAGCCCATGTGCACCATTGGTTTGGAATCAGGGTTTTCCAACTCCCCTAGGTGGACCCTCCATGTCCACCAACCCGGTTAAAGCGCCAGACATTCGCTTTTCGCCCTCTCAATTTCGTAAACAACAACCTCGCCGCGAGAAGGCAGTGAGTAAGAATTCCGTGGCAGTTTCTGTATACGCGTGGCCATGTGAGAGCATTTCGAGAGGGAGAGCGGACTCTCCCTATCCTTGGCCGTACCAGGGCATTTAGGGGCACCCGGGGAATAGCATCATCCTTCACGAAAATTGTGACTTGAAAGCTAATTCAAGAATACTTCATTCTCAGCTGGGTAGTGTTCGAATTTCAATTTCCGTGATAACTTCAGAGATATCCTACTCGTTGTTTGCAGGCACATCTGAATGTTTACTTAACATAAAATAATGATGATAGTTTTGAAGGAATGGATATTAGTATGAAGTCTCTAACTTCTGGTCTGAGCCGTGTTAGTAGGTACAGACTACTCGGTTGAGGTCAGAGCGATCTATCGTAATCAATGTCTGGAGACTCTAGGTAATATGGCTCAGAATCAATCACAATGGCGTAAGTGTATGCACTCTGTCTTCCCTTAAACTGTGAGGTTGAAATTACTTTACATTTTTCTTTCTATCAACTAATTCTTCCTCCCTGTATTATATCTTTACATGCAATCTTTTATATATTATTACCATTGAAGTAACTACTTCTATAAATTTGGTGTTCACCTTCTTGTGCTAATGAGGTGTGGCAACATGGACTGATGCATATACGTGAATGGTCCCAAGCTGTAGCTGACTTATATTAGCATGCAGTAAATCACGAATGTTATTTTAAACCAACTAGCGTGCGATTTATGAATGCTATTTTTCATTTAGGGACTATTTGTCTTGGTAGTCTCTGGTTGTCATAATAGTAAGAGTCATAGATGACAAGGTCCTGTTAACTGTGAACTTTAGAATTTCACGGAAATGAAAGCAACTACCCCTGTAGAGCAAATTTTTGGAGATATTTTCCAATACCCTGATGGAAAAAATATTAATTCATAGATCACTTAAGACACAATATGATGGAAAATACTGGTCAGATCAATTAGAAGATGTGATATCATGAGTTTATCATCAGATGACGAATTTCGGAATCATTTATCTTAACACTCCATAAATGAACATACTCACAATTTTATTTTTTTCAGCCATATATTAAAGTTACCAGTCAATTGGTTTTATTTAAAAGAAACTATTATGGAGCATCTCATTTTAGCTAACAAACGTTCGTTGACTTAACAGACAAAAGTTTGTCTAAAATGGAAAGCTCTGTCGACTAGTCAAGATCCTCATGTATCTTTTTACACAAAAAAGGTGTTGGCTAACTTTAAAAGACCTTTATATCAGAGAAATATAAACAAAAATTCTAGATAACCAGTACCTTGTTGGAGTAATTATTAGAGCATATAATGGTTTGAGTTCCGTCATGAGTGATTGAAGTATGGGGATCAAAAATGCTGCTGTTTTTCCAGAACCAGTTTTGGCACATGCTACTACATCATTTCCTAAAACTGCATTAAAAAGTTACAAAAAAACCTTCCAAAATCACTGGAATGCAGCCTTCTTGAACTTCCGTAGGTTTATTAATCCCTTTATCTCTTAGCAACTCAACAATTTCAGGACATACACCAAGTTCTTCAAAAGTCATTTAGATCCGAATATCTTGTACTGCACTGGTTAATGTAGATATCAATTCTAAGTATCAGGTTTCTAAGATATGAAAAAAACAAGTCATCAAACATGTAAACTAAAAATATACATAGACACTAAAGATTTGAACATAATTTTTCAAGTTTTAATGTTATGTAAGCCTTTGTACAGTAAAAGCTAAGTTACCATACTTCAACCTGAGAAGCAATAAAGTTGTTGCAAAGTTGTTTTAACTGTGAGGTGTGGAATGTTCAACTTTTTGGTGGTGTGAAATTTTGTTAAGACTAAATTTCTATAAACATCCAACGCTGGTGATTTCAGATCATCTCTGATACTTTGACCCTCAATGAAATTCTCTTGTGTGTGCTGGAAGACTATTGTTGACAACCACAAAGTATTAAGTTCCAGTTAAAACACGGATACAAATGATGATTACTGCCATTTAGTGTCTATGAAGAATTTATCAAGTATGATAAACTTCCCAGGTATGTCACCATTACATTACTTTTAGAGTTATGTTGAGATAAAACATTCAAATATACACCTACCTTCTGAAGTAAATGAAACATATGCATCTAAATAACAGTTGAACTATCGTTTAAATATCACGAAACTGACAAAATTCCCAAATCAATCTGACTTTGATTTTTAATAATTATAGTGAGCTTGTAAATAATACTGTGTGTGTAGCCGCCGATTGTTTTATCGTACACGAATAAAACGAGTAAAATACGCACATATAATTAGAGGAATGAAATTCATACGTGTAATGACAGTTACTTTTTATAGATAAAAAGGAAGACGAATTGCCCACAATTTTTTTCTGAGTAGGATTTAGAAAAAATGAGAACTCTCCTGAATTAACGACGTATTTGCATTTGGTAGGAGTAACGATCCGTATAAGAGATAACTTGGAAGATCAAAAGTACTTTATGTAACATTTAGATCCACAGAAAGTGACCTGAATAAAACTAAATCAATAAAATGTAGCTACCTTAACACTACCCACACTGATATAAGCCAACCAATATTTTTTGTAACTAAATGGGAACATGCAAACGAGATGACAACAAGGTGAGGGTTCTTTGATTTTAGCATAAAAGAAACAAGGTCGAATCTCTATGATAGAACCATGTATGAAAAACCATGTTTATTTTTGACAAATTGTAGACCGGAAAGTCTAAATACTGCGTAAATTTATTCAAAGACACCAGCTTTTTAGGTAAATGTCTCCATGAAGGACGTAAAAGAAAGAACAGATGGTCATTTTCCGAAAGCGGGAGAAGAGAGTGTGGAATTGTTCTATGCTCTTCAGAATTCACACCAAACATTCGTAGTGATTCGAACATGCTTTCCAATAGTTGTTTTTCATCCACATCAAATTAGCTTAGTGTGAATAAAGAGCTCTGGAAAAGTAGCCAATTCCCCACTTACATTAAAATCATAAGCGACGAACTTTGACTCTATGAACAGAGTAATTGACTTGTAGCCAAATACGAAAGGACTTTTCCTTCATATATAGTGCGATAACCTCTTGATACGATTTAACTGCTGGTTTGTTGCTACTTCTACTCTTTCAGATGACATTCTGAGGAATATGTAGATAATGAATCGAGTGTTTATTAAATATTAATATCATCACCAAGATATTTAAAATAATTTAGGAATGAAATGTCTTATAAGTTGTCACCTCAATCAACGAATATCTCGCGATAGCGGTTAACACCTTTCCAGAAGGTACTTTGTGTACTAGGGAAACATGTAAAGTAACGTGAGTGAGGAGGGCAGGAAAACAAAAGAAACACTGATTCGACGATCTAGCAAGCACACACCATACACTCACATTTAATAATGAGAATAGACGACATTCTTGTGGTAAAAACTAGAAACATATAATTCAACATGCTACACTCGACAAAACCATTACACGTCGTAGCGTCACTTCTGAATCAACCACCTTAGTCGTAAAATGGGTCAAAAGGTCGTGGATGGGATATAAGCTTTCGTTTAACAGGCTATCGTACCTAGTACCAATTGATTACTGATGCATTCAGGTGTAGTGACCGGCCAGTTTCGATAAAAACACGATTGGAATAACGGAAACAATTATTATTATTGTAACCAATTGTACCAGAGATTGTTTTACTGTATTTGTTTAACTGTATCAGTTTCACTTCTGCTTCCGCTCTCCGCCTTGTTTGGTTCGAGCTTGATCACGCACTGCTTATTCGCTTGTACTCTTTGGCACGTCTCGGTATTATTTCGATACCACGAGATCGCCAATAAATATACTTGATCTGGACTAGTAAAGCCTTCTGGTTTACGGGCTATCAAGGGAACCAAGTCATATTTGTACGCGTAATCGAATAGTAGTGGTGATCATAGTCCGTCCACGACTCGACATCCACTACACAGGTATGAACCTAGATATATTTGAAATTGAAAAGCCAAACATAAGTAAGTCGTAATGAAATACTATATTGAGGCTCTAAGAGTATTTTGTGTCCTCTTAAATGGTTCAAATGGTTGAGGACGGAATAGAAGAAGCTTTCGCTTAATGGGCTTCCGTGTCTAGTGGCAGTGGATCACCAATACCTCCTCTTAAAAAGACTACTAAAAATTCACTTAAACCACCTCGGCCGGTAGGGATTTTTCTAGTATCTTTCTCTGGTTTATGTGTGCTGCGACTATGATTCGCCTCGGGACTGCACCTATTTAGGTATTTTAGGTGATACCCTTTAGTGTTTAGAATGCTGTTAGTCACTAAAAGGTCACATCAGCGACACCTATACTTTATTGTGTTATGACCCAAAACTGTCTTCATAAAGTTTGATTCCTTGAACTGGTTTCTTATCTCGCAGTTGGAAACGTTCCAGTTTATTCGTATTCATTACGAGTGAAAGAGAAACAAAACATTTCCATAATGTGAAGCAACATACTGTTGATACAGGAAAAAATGAGTTTCATCGTTACCAGTGCAAGGTTCACTCGAAAGAGATTTTAATCGCTGTCAACTTAAGATTTAAGGTCACAGGGCACAAACACAATGAGATCCTTTTCAGCTAAAGGTTCCCCTTGAAGAGAGTAGTAAGTGTAGTCCGCAACATATCTCACATGACCCACTTTACACTTTGAAGTGTCAGAAGTACGTTTCTTGTTATCCGATCAACTTTGAAGTCCAGTCACATCTTCCTGAAGTGACAAATGATTATACTGGTTACAAACATCTCTCCAGAGTTTCATATCACCAGCGAAAACTAATAGGTCAAACAACACATTCTGAGGAAACTCCTTTATACAAACTGAGAATAGAAGAGGTCCTAGTAATGAACCCTGATGGAGCCCATTAGGACATTCCGTAGTCTGGGAAAAAATGGGGTTTAAACTAAGTTCCCAAGTTGAAAAAGATTTAGGAGTGTTGGTACCCTACGACCTGAAATCGTATGCGAACTGTGACAAAAACGCCTCTCAAGCAAACCTTGCACTGGTAACATGGAAGCGCATTTTTGGCCAGTTTGACGGTAGAACCTTCCATATAATCTTCAACAGTTTTATTCGTCCCCACTTAGAGTACGGAAACATAGTATTTCCTCCCTCCCTCCAAAAGGATAAGGTCACTCTGGAACGTATACAACGTCGAGCCACGAAATCAGTTCGGGGTCTCAAATTCAAACCTTATGAAGAGCGCCTCAAATCACTTAACCTTTACCCGTTAGAGTATAGGCGTCTTAGAGGTGATCTTCTTATGACTTATAGTATCCTTAATACTTCTGGTCATCCCCTTAAACAACTTCTTAAGCTTAGTCATAACACTAATCTCAGAGGTAACACCCAGAAATTGGAGACCCTACATAGCAGAACAGACTGCAGACACAACTTCTACTCCGTTAGAGTTGTCAAGTGCTGGAATTCGCTGCCGACTGAGCTAGTCCAAGCGACCTCCCAGGAGTCCTTTAAGAGAAAACTTGACTTATTCTTAAGGACTAAGGATAACATATTATTATGATTTACCAAATTCTTTTTTTCCCTCTATTATCGTTCATATACCTAGGTTTTTGCCTGGAGGTATTGGTGATCCACTGCTACCAGACACGGAAGCCCGTTAAGCGAAAGCTTCTTCTATTCCGTCCTCAACCATTTGAACCATTTTGAACCATTTAACCTTATTAAGTCAATTAGCTAGATACGAAGTGAGTCAATCAATTGATTGTGACTTCATACACAATCGTTTGAGCTTATCGATAAAACGCATATGATTGAACCTATCAACAGTTTATGAAAAGTCAAGGAATATGGCATCAACCCTCTCCCTGATATCAGAGATGGTTGTCCATCTATCCACTGTGGTCATCAGATTGATTATACAAGTGCAACCATTCTTATAACCATTCTGTTGGGGTGAACAGAGGTTTATGGGTAGTAAGTAGTCATGCAGACCATTGCATATCAGTGACTACATAATTTTTGAGGGTATTGAGAAACGTTCTGATGGCCGTCGGTCTGACAGTTAGCTGTGTCAACCTGTATTAAAAGTCAATGTACTGTAAACCAACTTCCAATTTTCTGTCACTGTACCTCAGCTTGGTAAATGTGAAAACATTACACTAGACGTTTTTTCCGAAATTGAAGCTGCTTCTCTCAGTCTGGTAGAACCAACCGTATACAGGCAAGTAGAAATACCCTTGTTTAAATGCTGAAATCTCTGATACAACAATTCAATGGTCAGGTTTACTTTTCAGAGCCCTGTTGTGTTGCAGCTGAAGCTCTCGTCAGTGCAATTTGTTTTGGACGGTCGAAATATTCAGAGATACTGCTCTGCGGAAGACCAACTTCCGATTTTCTGTCACTGTACCTCAGCTTGGTAAATGTGAAAACATTACACTAGACGTTTTTTCCGATATTGAAGCTGCTTCCTTCAGTCTGGCAAAATGAACCATATCCGGGCTGTGAGAGATCTACTTTCTCGGACACATCAATCCGGTGCTTATGTTGACTTCTGAGACTTCTCTTAAGTTTCAAGTGATACGTTCGCCGACCATGGTGAAATCCGAGTTCCTTCGGAAGTCATGAAGCTGATGCCTCATCTGACAACCAGAGCAACCATTTATTTAATTACATGGAAAGCTCATACAATGTGTGAGACCGAGAGAGTATTCCGAATTGCTGCGGAAATAATGAGATACAACCTGGAGGTGCTTGGTATCAGTGAAACACATTAGACGCAGGCTGGACAACAACGACTATCTTCAAGAGAGCTTCTGTTATACTCCGGTCCTGAAAAAGAAAATGCCCCACATACACAATGACTTGCATTGATGCTGTCCAAACAAGCGCAAAATGCCTTTATTTAATGGAAATCCAATGAACTTAGGATCATCAAAGCCTCCTTCAAAACAAAGAAAGAAGGCATGACAATGAACGTCATCCAGTGCTATGCGCCTACCAACGATTACAATGGAGACGTTGAGGATCAATTCTACGACGGGCTGCAGTCAATCGTCGAGAAGTGTTCAACAAAGGACCTAACCATTCTAATGGCAGATTTAAATGCCAAGGTTGGAATGGGCAACACCGGACATTAAGACAACATGAGAAGACATAGACTAAGATAAAGGAATGAAAATGGTGATAGATTCGCAAACCTATGTGCCTTCAACAAACTGGTCATAGGCGGCACTATATCCCCACACAAATGCATTCACAAAGCCACATGGAATTCACCGGATCATACTACACAGAAACAAATCAATCATATCTGCATCAACAAAAAGTTCAGGAGGACGATGGAGGATGTGAGAACTAAAAGAGGAGTTGATATCATCATTTGCTGGTTGCCAAGATGAAACTAAAGTTCAAGAAGCACTGGATAACGGTGCGGACAACATCACAAAAGTTTAATACGGCTATTCTTCAGGATACTGACAAATTCAAAAATACGTTCCAGGTCTTTTATGGTCTACTCAATGGAGGGGGAACTACCATGAAGGAAGACCAGAAAATTATCAAGGAGACAATCGTTTCAACACGTCAGGAGGTTCTGGGTCACAAGAAGCACCATCACAAAGAATGGATCACTGTTGATACACTGCATAAGATTGAAGAAAGGAGGAATGGAATTTATCGCTCTACGTCAACTTCATTGACTACGAGATAGCATTTGATAACGTGGACAGGACAACACTATGGAGGCTTCGTTGACACTATGGCGTGCCTGAGAAGATAGTCAATATCATACGGAAATCCTTTGATGGATTGAACTGCCAAATCGTCCATGGAGGACAACTCACTGACTCGTTGGGGGTAAAGACCGGTGTCAGGCAAGGTTGCTTACTCTCACCCTTTCTCTTTCTCCTGGTGATCGACTGGATCATGAAAACGTCAACACCTGGAGGGAAGCACGGGATATAATGTACAAGTAGAATGCAGCCGGACGATACAGATTTCGCAGATGATCTGGCTCTTCTATCTCATACGCAACGACGAATGCAGGAGAAAACGACCAGTGTAGCAGCAGCCTCAGCAGCAGTAGGTCCCAATATAAACAAAGGGAAAAGCATGACCCTCCTATACAAAACGGCAAGCACCAATCGAATTACACTTGACGGAGAAGCTCTGGAGGGTGTGGAAACCTTTACATATCTGGGCAGTATCATCGATGAACAAAGTGGATCTGATGCAGATATGATGGCGCGGATCGAAAAAGCAAGAACAGCATATCTACAATGGGGAACATTTGGAACTGTAAACAACTTTCAACCAACACCAAGATCAGAATTTTCAGCACAGATGTCAAGACAGTTCTATTGTATGGGGTGAGAACCTTCAGAACTACCAAAGCCATCATCCAGAAGATACAGGTGTTTATGAACAGTTACCTACGCAAGATGCTTCGAATCTGTTGACCAGACATTATCAGCAACAATCTACTGTGAGAGAGAACAAGTGAGATTTCGGTGAAGGAAGAAATGAAGAAGAAACGCTGGAACTGAACAGGACACACATTAAGGAAACCATCCAATTGCGTCAAAATGCAAGCCCTTACATGGAGTTCTGAAGGCCAAAGGAAAAGAGAAAGACCAATGAGCACATTACGCCGAGAAATGGAGACAGATATGAGAAGAATGAACAAAAATTGGATAGAACTAGAAAGGAAGTCCCAAGACAGGAGAATGCTGGTTGGTGGTCTATGCTCCATTGGGGTGGCAAGCGTAAGTAGGCAAGTTCTTCATTTGTGAAGATGCGGTTTGGAAGTGACAGCTTGTGATTGTTTCTCTTTTGAGTCACTGACTCTACACTTCCTAATGGCCCTAGCCCTTGAATAAAGTGAAAGTACCGAGCTTCAGTAGAATAATCTTGTTAATTTCAGTGTTTCCAGCAAAATTGACTTTAGAACGACTGAAGTCTTCTAATATAAAGGTATGAGAGGCTTCAAGACGAACAGATTGAGATAATCACTGCAGTACACGATTGTCGAACTCGGTATCAGCAAATGGGCTTACTGTATATTACCTCAACTAGATATTTTGAGGAATTAAACAATCTCACTGATCACTATACAGGTTTGTCAAGATTGATAAACTCCTGAGTATTGGTTTCATGTGCTTCCAGAGAGGATCGTAAGTATAGCACTATACACCTACAATTCCGACGTTTCTGACGTGTAATACTGGCTTCCCTCTCATGGTTCAAGATCTCCATGTTCCAGATATTCCTATCAAATGAGGGTATGAAACGCATATATGTCCTTGTTCTGTTTGTTTGAGCCAAACAGAGAGAAAACCTACCCACTCAGAGTTTTCAAAATACTTAATTACTGAAGTTTCTACGTATTTTTTTCAGTTCTTGACAGCGCACAGGTGGAACAGCCAATTCCAATTTCCTTTTGTCTTTAATCCTTGTACCATGTAGTCTGTCTGGATACATCTGGATTCCAGTTTTAAACCGGTGTTTATTGGCATGAAATGCCTGAAGGGTAGTGGCCGCAATGAGGGAAAACATGAAGATTGACTACATTAGTCAGGGTCTAGGATCATCTACTTCTTGGCCAATTGTACTACTTGTTGGGTCTGTATATTTTTAAGGTTCAAGGGCAGCGTCATGAACTTCTACTCTGGAACATCACAAAATGACAAGTCGGGTTTTGTGTTCTAGTATACCTTTCAGAATAATGTCCCTTCCATGAAAAAATGTCTCGTGAGATTCCTTTGAAATGTCTCTGATGAGATCGCTCGCCGAATGTAATGTGCACAAAAGTGTCTTCACATCTCTCTTAGTTTCCAGCAAGCGACTGCCAGATGAAGATCCTGCACATTGGCGGCTCTATCGAAAGTTAAACAGAGCCTCGGGTGATTTGAGTGCTTGGTGTTCTTCACCCGACTTAGAACTATGACAAACATTGGTTCAATTGTGAGGTGCTCAAGCTTCCTGTACAAAGTTTTCCAAAGTATGCTGTTGTTTTAGTCTTGTAAACTAAGAGGAAGATCAGATCAGTAGTTAAGATTTATAGTTATTAAAGAATCCTCATGAAAATTGATCGCTTTCTCAGGTGTACACTACAAAAGAAATAATAAATAATTTATATCCTATGAGACTATTTCGTGATTTCCATACAGCAGCAGACTCTCTGAATATGAGAACACCTGAAATTCATGATACCAGACGGATATTCGGTGAACTCTGAACGACCGGAGTGGCCACCAAATACCGAACTGTCCGTTGTCGAAATGAAATAGTACCGTATGTCTTTACCATGTTTATCACTCCAAGGGTATAAACGCTGTTTAGTGGAACTTTAATGAGACTAAATACGAACCGAATTTTAATATATCAACTCCTTTGATAGCTAAAGATCATTATATGTGACGAATTAAGGACAGTTAAGTGCTTTATTAACGCAGCTTCGAGTAGAATATTAGACCTGTCCTCATCCGTTTTATCGGGAACCTAACTACAATCTAAAAAATTTTGAATTTCCAATTAATGGAAATCAGGCAAAATGTCTAACATACCAAAGACTGATCATATTTACTCTACTATCAGATGATTGTGAAACGATCAACATACAGAATAAAAACAAGTTTCTCGAATGTTTTTTAGAGAATAGGATCATCCACTTAGGCTAAGGTGCACATGAAATGCATTGTTTCTTTTGAAGAAGTAAAATAGTCACAAGGGAACAAATTTAGTATCTTCACGAACCGCCCTGAGTACATTGTTACACTATTGAATCAGTGAGATGTAATCAAGTTATATTTTGAATATGAGCTGTCTGTTGAAATCAAGAAGTGCATTTCATATTTTTGGAGATTAGTTAGAATGAATGGACTTGCTTGTATTGATGTTCCCGTAAGAAATGAGATTCAGCGTTGGTTGCCTCAAATGCCAGAGTGTCGTCAATTGTATTAATTGTACTAGTGGTGGATCCCAGCAAAAGAGCATACTCAAGATATAACAATACTCAAAGTTACCAATAATATACCAAAAAGAATTAACACTACAAACCTAAGCGTATGTCTATGAGTAACGCAAAAGGTAACAAATTACAGTTAAAACATATAAAGGTATATTGAGCGACAAGATGGTAACAGTTTTTATGAAATGGATGTTACTTGTAAGCTGCTCTCTGAGATAACAACCACAAAATAAGTTCATTTGATTAACAGAGGTTCCTCTGCACGTGTTGGCACCAACAGCAAAATGAAGAAGAATAAATCCGGTAGTATTATTTAATAATGATTCGGGCAAAAGCTCCAACGTAGCGTGGGCAGGCCTAAAAGGATATTTTACTACTATTATAATTTTCAATCAAAGGCCGTGGCTAATAAAGCAGAAGAATAGACGGCGGAGATAGCGTTTATATTTCAAGAATCACGTTAGTGTATTGTATATTAGATATAACCAAACAATTATATTCGTTTCTTTACCGTTGATACAGAGAAACCATAGATATTTAGTAAGAATGTGGTTATATATAAAGTGTGACAAATAGGAAAAATATGTTATCTTTATTTTGTCGTTACAATATACTCAAGGATACGTTTAGGATACTCATAATTAAGTACACTGATGTTCTATGCATGTTCTGTTCAATAGGTTTTTAACAGCATTATCATGTGTAATTATTAAGAGTAAATAATAATAAATACCCTATGAACACAGATTGCTCGATTAACACAGAATTACATTTCAAAGTTGTTTGCCGGATGAATCAAAACCCACATTGTAATTTTGTCTTCATAACACCGAAGCCTCTGTCCTACTCAGAGTAACATGAACTAAAATAAGAAGAACTTACCTAACCTCCTCTACCATAGTAGCAAACTTTAGTTTTGTAAACCATTGATTTACCTAGTCTTCTCAACCCCTAAACAATTTATTTCTGTTCCCAGGCTTTTTTTGGCTATGTTTAATTTTCAGACTCATATCACAGCGTTTTTCAGATCTTGATTGACAACTGCTACTGTTTATCCAGTTGTTGCGATATTCCTGAACAATATTCCAATCTATGTAACAATTATCTTTTAATCCCCGTCATAAGAAACCAAACCTTTTGTGCATTTTGTTGCCTCTTATCTCTTCGTCACTACGTTTAGTAAATGATTATTCGTAAAAATTGTATGCATTTGAGGTTGTATAGCTTAGAAAAAAAGCTGAAAAGTATATCTCCTTATTAAAATAATTTGTCTTGTTATGTGTCTCATCGATCGTTTTCCACTCGACATGTTATATAGGCTAAACATTTTTGTCTGAAAACATTTGATTTCATTTAGTTCTAAAATTTCCATGTTTTCAACCAGTATCAGTAAATGGCGTCGAGTCTCGATTGACTATGATCGCCACTACAATAAGATTACGCGCCTAAAATCAACTTGGTTCCTTTGATAGCTCGTAAATCAGAAGACTGTAACTGGTCCATATAAATTATATTTATTGGCGATCTCGTGGTATCGAAAAAATACCGAGACGCGCCAACGAGTACAGGCAATAAGGGCAGAGCTTAAGATAGTTCGAACCAACAAGATGGATAGTGGAACGAAAAGTGACTTTGATACAGTTAAACAACAACAAGTACAGTAAAACAATCGCTGGTACAATTGATTATAATAATAATTGTTTCTGTTATACCAATCGCGTTCTTGTCGAGAAAAGCAGGTCACTACAAACTTATGGCTTTAGATATGTTGGTAATGATCACGGAAATTACTAATAATTTTCTCTATATTTTTGTATTATTTCTATTCTGACTACAGATAAGTTTTAATTAATGCTTTTCATGAGAAGTCGTGACCCGTGTAGCTAATCCATGTCGTATGTGAGGCAGTTAACCACTGAAGACAATGGAAGATGATCAAAGAATATCGTGAATCGTTTGATTATATTAAAATTCAAAATAGTTATTCATTAGTCTTACAAAAATTATTACAATATTAACTTTTATCTTGAAAATTCAGTTATATAATATACCCTTATGGGCCAGAGTAATCTTGCACTGGTTTGTAGGAGAACCAGACACCATCCAGACTTTCACGCGGCAACCCCAGCAGTACAGCTCAATCCCGCCCCATAGGAAAACCAGACACTATATAGGCTTCAACGCTACAGTCCGAACAGTACAGCCCAATCCTGTGGCGCAACCACTCAGGTACCAAACACCCTGGTGGACCAATCTTGAGAATTAGTTAAATGGAAATACTGAGAAGACTTCCGAATATTGTAGGATAAACTTGTTGACTGATTATCTTGACAGTTTTCCATTGAATCTCAGTTGATTTGTTGTATACTCATAGGAAATAATCCGAAGAATAAAATGAAAAAATAAATCATATCATTATAATAGAAATGACAACAGAATCATTTACATTATACAATAAATAAATCAATATTTGTCCGTAAAGTAAAAAGTATTATATCCCGTGGAGAATTATGAATGGTAACTTTTGAGGACTATTTATGGATCAATACGATATGTATATTTTCTATGGTATAATTGCTAAGTAAGTTAACTATTCATATCCATGTTCCTTTTATTATGAGCTTTATCTTGACGCATAGATTATTACTGTATGATCTACCATTCCTGAGTTATACCCAGTCTATTAATAACTGTTCCCCCTTATTCACAGCCACATTTGGCTGAATCTTGTACAAATCTTATTTTCTATTTTATGGTACGATGTTTACGACGCTGTTTGGTATATAAACCCAGTATGTTTGAGAATAATAATTCATATTGTAGAGGCTGCTATTGGTGTTTTGGACTTAACAGGCTTGGCTAAGCAGATATCAGGACTGATAAGTACTCAAGACTGCTCGTACGGTTTTTGTGTATTATTGGATCCGATCAATAAAATCACTGCTCTCTATTTGGTGGGAATTACCGCGTTCATATATTAAACTGGACACAGACGCATTCACTTGATAAAACAGAAAGTCAAATTAATGAGATAATCAAACCATTGGATATGATCATTAACAAATTATAAGAATATTTTCGAAAGATAATAACCAAAGCATGATGAACAACAAAAATATACTTCACTATTTCTTAGCAAAATTAAAATGTAAATTTTTGAATACGGGTTTGTTATATCTTGTACCCGCCTATTAGAGAACAGTGAATTTATTATTCGGACCAACGACACACGGAAACCCGTACGAGCAGTCCAGAATACTTGTCGGTCCTGCCCCTACCTAGCCCAGCCAGTTAAGTCGAAAACAGCCTGGGTTTATATACCAAACAGATAGACTACATCGTACCATAAAATAAAAAATAAAATTTGTACAACATTCAGTCAAATGTGGCTGTGAATAGAGGGAACAGTAATTAATAGACTGGGTATAACTCAGGAACGGTAAATCATACAGTGATAATCTATGCGTCAAGATGAAGCTCATAATAAAAGGAACATGAATATGAATAGTTAAGTTACTTGACAGTTATGCAATAGGAAATATGCGTATCATATTGGTCCATAAATAGTTCTCAAAGTTACCATTCATAATTCTCTTCGGGATATAACAGGGTTAAATAATATGCTCAAGACTTTTACAATACTGAATTTATCTAAGTAAACATACAAAGAACAGTGATGAAACTATCTGTCTTTTAAAGACAAATAAATTAAACGGATTAAAGTAACAATGGAAATCTTAGATGCGTAATTTTGATAGAGTTTTGTTCTCTGAGCTGGATGGATTGGTTGTGGAGCTTCCATCGTCCTTCTGAACGACATCATCAGCACGTTCAGAAGAACGATGAAAGCTCCACGACCAATCCATCCAGTTCAGAGAACGAAACTCCATCAAAATCAACCACCTAAGCTACAAATCTTCTCCACCATCTTAGATGCGCAATTTTACAAAAATTTGGAAAAAAATATATTATTTCAATAAATTTGGTGAATTAGTAACTA
Organism: Schistosoma rodhaini; assembly: GCA_944470415.2. NCBI lineage: Eukaryota > Metazoa > Platyhelminthes > Trematoda > Strigeidida > Schistosomatidae > Schistosoma > Schistosoma rodhaini. The sequence continues at coordinate 12,374,648 of OX104037.1, forward strand.
ATTAAGCTGAGATTTTACCAAAAAAAGAAAACGTAATGTAAAAGTGATCACTTTGTTTTTTAAATAAATAATGAGTAACAATCATTGCAGAATGAACGTAACTTTTTCTAGTGAAGTTTATTCAGTTACTTATAACAGCTATATCAAATAAACTTATTACTGAGATAGTTAAAAGTAGACAGATTCCCGTTTCCTTTTATATCTACTTAGGCCTATGATGTGTGTTACTGATATCGACAGATATATGTAGTATGTATTATCAATCGAAAGTGGAATTCCTCGTGATAGAAGATTAAGAAGATGTGAGAGAAGAGAACGAGAATAGAGAGTGATTAGTGTGGAAACAAAGGAACAATCAAATCTGAGACAAATGATTGACATTTTTTCAAATGAAGTGTTTATTGTATGGTTCTCAGATTTTACCAAGATATTCTGTAATGTTCTATAGAAATACATTTGGCTGTCTTTACTGGTGTTCTCGTTCATTACAGGCCTACCAGTTTCCAAGTAAATATTAAAATATGCATATCCGTAGAAAAGAAATTATGATGGTTGTTCACATCTCCAAATAATTTCTGCAGACATCAAAACTTAAATGAATAACATTTTCTTAACAATGAAACCGATTGTTTATTGATCAGTTCTGGACATAAAGTTCATCCTTTCAAATCTCTCAATCCAATCAGCAAGTAAATGGGCTGAAAAGAATGTCAATTCTCTATAGATATCATAGTGAAAAGAGTCAAGTGACATTTATTTATTCAAAAGGTTATTATTAACATTCATAAGGTATTAACCATAGTATAACAATCCAATATGACGAACGCTATAGAAACAACATTAAGTAAAACAAATATAAAACAATGATTAAAAGACTTAACAACATCAATGAAATAGTTGAACTTCAGAATTTGTTAATAATATATTAATTATAACTACAGTCAATTCCAAAAACGGAGACAAAAATGCAAAAATATCGACAACAATAAAAGAAACGATACATACAACGGAAGTGTAGAAAAACTGGTTATAAGAAAAAAACAGACATGAAGAGATTTTCACAGAAGTGTACAAAAATAAATTTTAAAATATTTTTAATTTCACTTTAAACAAATGTGGATAACTATCAGAAGGGCTTTTGTGAAGATTTCAGTAATTTTAGATAGTTGAAATCATGAGTCAATTGAAGCTAGACCACCATGAAAAGCCTGGAAGCACTGGACGGCCGTTTCATCCTATTGTGGGACTCCTCATCAATGCGCATCCATGATCCCGTCTCTCGAGATTCGAACCCAGTCTCAGTCTCGCACGCGAGCGCTTAACCACCAGATCACTAAATTAGGTCTGTTGTCAGATATCAACTCACTGAAGACAATGATGAATGGTTGCTCAACTTCGTGTATTGGTTGAAGTTAGACATTAACATCGTTGAATGCCAGTTCAGTGGTCTAGGGGTTAAGCGCTCGCGCACAAGACTGATAGATCATGGATTCGAATCTCGCGAGACGGGATCGTGGATGGGCACTGCTTAGGAGTCTCACAATAGAACGAAACGGCCGTCCAGTGCTTTCAAGTTTTCCATCGTCGTCTAGCTTCAATTGACTAATGATTTCAACTTTGAAAAATACTAATGATAATTGAATAAAATTCATATAGGATCCAAGTATTATATAATGAATAAAAAATAGAGAGAATTCAACGAAAAAAATTTTCTTTTTAATGAAATTATTTGATATGTGAATTTGAAGAATAAGACACATCAATAAGGAATTATCTTACATATAAAGTAATATTCTAGAAAATTTTCAATAACTATACTTAATTACCGAATGACTTGATTATAATACATAAGGAATATGAACAAAGCTGTTAATTGTTAAGTATGATATATGTAAGGACGGCCAGTCGGTAGACTCTAGAAAACCCTAAGAAGCCCAGGAAGAGCCGCAGAAATTCCATCCAATCACGGCTAGGGGAATGTTCTAGAAATGCCAACGTGGAGCTTCTCCATTGGATGGATTAGTTTGATACCTATGTGCTTATTGGTTGACCTAAATGATAATTTATTTTCAGCCAATAAGTATAAATACACGAGATTCCTGTGCTATATTTTGACATTGTTCGGGGCAATAAACTTCCTGCTTACCAGTCTTTGTCTTCTCTCTTTTGTCGACGTTGCGGGTTCTATCGTTCAAGTAGTCAAGTAGTTCGCGGCATATTAAGAATCAAGGCTCTAGATATAACAATATACTTCAAAATATTTAATACACTATAAAGATTTTAATATTTTGAAATATGATATTTTACAACTTCTTTCTTATTAGAATGGGAGTTTGTAGAGAACCTAATATGGGGTCCTATTCAATGCTTCTAGATTTTCAATGATGATCTAGCTTAAATCAACTTATGATTTGTTAAAAAAAGAAAAAAAGAATTTTCACCTAAAAATGGTTCTTATATTATCCTAGTTCTTTAAAATTAATTGATCTCTACTGAATCGGTTATATATTTTTTTCAATAAATCATGACTACTTTATTAAACTAAATTATTTTTTGTGTAACAGTTTAATTACCCTCTGACTAAAGTCATCTTATTTTTTTTTTCTGACGCTTTTACAATTTATGTGTGATGAAAATCAATGTTTGACCTTATTTTTGACGATACCTATTAATTTAAATCCTATTGTGTTTATCAATAATGTTTTCAAAATTAATTAAACTTAGTCTAGTCGATTTACATCATTTAGTATCTAACTTATTAGTTAAAGTGGAATAAAAAAATTTTAAGGTATATGGCATACCATTCCAACTACATGGCTTATCATTATGCTATAATTTATTACTTCTATGAAGTTATTCTCCGTTCACTTTAATGGATCTATCATAACCAACTTCATTCATTGTGCAAATATCTTCTTTATTTTGTCTATAAAAAATATTTATCCTCTGCCTGGATATTTTGTATATCTTATTGGTAAACTTTAAAAAAAAGTATGACAAAACAGAAACACTCTCGTTACCATTAATCTGGTCGATAAAAACCCTTAAGTAATACACTGTAATATCGATTCATTCAACCTAATAGCGTTTTTTAGCGTTTTTTTAGCGAGTTGATTTTCTACGGGATGGGGTTGCTAACCCCATGCCCAACCCTCCTCCTTTACCCGGGCTTGGGACCGGCAGTAACCCCAGAGGAGCTACAGGCGGAGTTAGATTTATTATAGATTTATTATAGCTAATGTTTATTATATTCCAGTCAGTAATAATAGACGAAACAACATAAGTATTATCAATGAGTTATAGACCTATAACAATTTTTATACTGTTTATCCTTTATACCTTTTATCGATTTTCTTTTCAATAAAAAAAAATAATAATTTCGTAATCTTTTATTTATAGATCTGTATCACCTTTTGATGACTCATTGAAATAATAAATGAAAACTGTTTTCTTTTATGTTTTATTCTTTAAACTTTAGAAAATACTATCAGTTTCATTTACTGTTTTTGCATATCAATGAAGCTAAACATCAAAATAGTCTAATCTTTGTGTGTTATTGTCATTTCATGTACGTGTTTCAAATGAATTTTGAAGATTGAAAAAATATTACACATGTGGGTGTATGATATATATATATATATATATATATATATATATATATATATTTGTTTACTGAGAAACGTTCGGTGAACTTTCATAAAAGTACTTTCTCTCACCTTTATAAAACCATACTGATTAACTTCATTTATTATTGTTTGTTTGAATCTTCCCATCGATGTGTTAAGACTGCAACTAGTCAGTCTCTAATTGGCATATATGCATACTGTGCGTATTGACTCAATATAGCCTTAATTCACAAGCATTTTAAGCAAAGATGGATAGTGGCTAGCAGTTGTACATTTTATTATTGTCTACAAGTTATAGTAAGTTGAAAGATGTACATTGACAATACAAAACAGGACTTTTTTAATTACAATTTATAAACCAAGTCTTACTTAAAACAAAGATAAAACATGTTTGTTATGACTTGACCTAGCCGTCGCCAATCGTTATGTCTTGATCAAGGCCGTAGCTAAATGTTAGGACTTATTCAAGGTCGTCGCTGAATTGTTATGACCTTAAGAATTTCACAAGGACGTAATTCGCGTAAATTGTCCACCAATAGAATACGACTTCTACGACCTGTGACAATGACGTTCGATTAGTATGAGTAATCTAGCGTCCTTATTGGTCAGTATCCGCCTAACCCGTCCACTTGAGTCCAAAACACCAATAGCAGCTTCTGTAATGTGAATCCCCGTAAGTTATCAGTGCTTACTTTTTTCCTAGTATATAACAATGTTACTAATTGAATTCAATTAGTATTGTTTGTTTGAATCTTCCTATTGATGTTTAGGACTGCAACTAGTCAGTCTCTATCGGGACTCAGGACTCAGTAGCTGATTGAATAAGGCGATGGCGTTTGAAGAGAAAGGTACTGGGTTCGAGTTCCAGAGTGACCATCAACTCTGAGATGCAGGTACATCCAGCTGACGAGTCCCAAACAGGACGAGACGCGCCTCCTGGATTCCACTGCTAGCCACTATTCATCTTTGCTTACAACCATACTGATTGTTTTTATTAATGCTTTTGACTATTATAATGAGGATTATTACAATTTCTCTTAGTTTTCTACTCGGTAATTAAGAATCAATACTGCAACGAAAAGTATGGTGTCTAATAGGATCATTTGTTTGTTGTTGTTTTTTCAGCAAATACTGAGTTTGAGGAGGAATTCTGCATTAATCAACGCATCAATAATTATTATCATGAGATGGTGATTGTCGAATCTTATGGCTTTATATCACTAATTGATTTTAATTACACAATCGGTGATAATAAAGAAAGTCTGGACAGCTATTTCGTCCTAGTATGAGACTGTTTAGAAGTGTCTTGAAATTTTGACTGATTCTTGTTGATAAACAAATCATCTTCAAAATGATTCTTAGTCATGACATCTCCAACCAACAATCCTGAGTAGTATTAATTCGAACAGTAATATTAAAGATACACTTGGCAAATTAATGTTTGTTAATTTAAAAACAAATGTATTTCTATAACCTAATTGCCTACTCATATATTCCATATAAGTTAGAACCACTATGTATGTAAACCAAAAATATGCAAGTATAAGCTGTACATGTTAATATTTTTATTTAACTATGAAGTTTGTTAATACAAATATCTATCTTTTACATAATTTCAACGTGTTAATGCAATCGTCAACACCTGTTTTATTACTTAGTATATTTAAAAGACTTAAAATTATGAATCACCTAGTCAACTAGAAAATTTTGCCCTATTTGGGACTTGTCAGTTGGATGTACCTGCATTTCACAGTTGATGTTCACTTCGAAACTCGAGCTCGTAATTGTTAGCTTCAAACAACATCTCGTTATCCACTAAGCTACTGAGTCCAGATAGTGACTGTTTTGTGCAATGAGATGGATTTTAACTCATAAATAATGCATGTTTGGAGTTTCTCATTGCAAAAGTCAGTGGCTATCCAGACTCAAAGGCTAAGTAGATAACGCGATGGAACGTAAAGCAAACAGTACTGTCTCCGAATCCAGGAGTGAACATCGACCCTGGAGTGCAGTTACATCCAGCTGACAAGTCCCAAATAGAACAGTACGCGAAACACAATTCATTCCTGCTTAAAAAGGCTTGTGGCTGTTTAGCAATACCGAGGTCATCTATACTGGGTACACATATACCAAAATAGATAGATCGCTAGCAGCCGTAAACAGCAATGGGGAGATCCAAACAGCCTATTTATATGTATTAGTATCAGATCTCGAGCACCTCCCATCATAACAATAATCACATCTCTAAATAGATTAGTCGAAGGCAGAAATCAACAATAAATTGTATTGGTGGATTACTTTGTATTTCAACAGAAAGTTAATAGAATGAAGCAACTAAGGACACAATGGTTTTAGATGAGAATCTATTTAATACCCACAATACATCAAAATGATATATGAATGCACTAATTTTTATGTGACAATTACAAACCTATTTACAGTCAAATGTGTACAGTTTGAACCGAATAATATTTAACACCGGTTAATTAATAATTTAGTATATGAACTTCCGGACACGGGACCTTAAATAACCATATTCGAAATTATCAATAAACGGTGAATTCCCGCCCTTCTTAAATCGTTGGGGAATATAACGATTAGAAGGCAAAAACCTAATCTTCTAAAAAAAGAAACGAATAATTTTTAATTGCTTTGATGATAAATTTCAGTTTCATTTTGGAAAGGACAGGAGGCTTGATGGCTTGTGTTAGTCCTGAAAATGATGGTCTCTCAGTTGATTCAACTTTCTTTCGAAAGAGTCGACGGATGGAACCTCAACCACGTGCTGAGGTAATGAATTCCACTAGTTGATGATTCGATGGGAAAGTCGATAGTCAGCTGACAAGTAATTCGTTCTGGGCTTGTGAACTTTTTTGGAATGTCCTCGTAAATTTTCTGTTTTGGAAGACAAGAAAAATGAGGGCGTAATTTAAATAAATTCTTTCCTATTTTAATTATGACGGCAACTCTGGGAGCACAGTTTAGAAATGTTCTTATTTTACATACTCTCAGAAACGTCCATTATATTCAAATTAAAATTTTCTTTAATTTTTTCAGAAATATCACTTTCATTTGAACTATATTATGATTCTATCTTTCGAAAAGATTTCTGTCTTCTAATGGACAGTTCATTTTCTGCTTTCGAAGTAAGCTATTATGTATTCCAATTTTGAATATACTATAAACTTATTAGCTTACATGTAGCTCAGAATAATGCTATCATATACAGTATATTAATTACATTCTATAAAATAATTACTTGATTTGTTTAGTTGAATTTGTTAATTGGTTGATATAGCCATTAACAGCTGAACCGATGTATGGATCATGGTTGAAATATTCAAAAGTTTATAGAAATTACTAAGGCTATTGGTTTGTAAAGATTGTTCACTGGAAAGTTAATTCCCATAACATATCAGATTATTGTAAATAACTATTGAAAACTTCTCGTTCTATTAGAGTCATGTGCTTACTAGTGACTAACGTCAAGAAGTTTTAATGATAAGCTGTGATTCATGGAGTTTAATCATGTAAGAAGTGAGACAGGTATAATCAACACCAATGGGTGGTGGTCGCACAATATCACTTTAGATGCCAACTTAGTGTCTAGTAATAACATAGCGAAACGTAATATCTGACCGGGGACTCTCTGTACTTGACAGTACTGTCTAGTTAAATTCAGTTCGCAATGTAAATTATTCTCAACTTTGTAGAGGTTTACACGTTGTAACAATACTGGTTAGGATTCGTTGAAAATTTTCCTTACATCTACAAATACCCAGAATTGAACCTTTTTAATGATGACTACATAAGTGAGTGAATTATTTATCCTTCTGAACGACATCATCAGCACGTTCAGAAGGACGATGAAAGCTCCACTACCAAACCATCCAGTTCAGAGAACAAAACTCCATCAAAATTACGCATCTAAGATTTCCATTATTACTTTAATCCATTTAATTTATTTGTCTTTAATAGACAGATAGTTTCATCCCATAGAAATGAATGAGTTTTTATCTCATAATGGTAATGGTAATGGTCTCTTACTCTATCCATCTAAATGTCAAGCTGTTAATTTTAGCTTGAGACATGGACAGAACCTACACTCTATTTTGGGATCCCATAATGCTTGTGCCATTGGAGATTCCTTAATAAACACAGTGTCGAAGGTCAAATATCTTGGTGTCATTTTTTCCTCTGATCTTTCTTGGTCTTCTCATGTTTTACTCTTATCGAAAAAAGTTTACCGTTTGACATACTACATAAAGAGGTTGCATGCTTTTGAGATTACTCTCCATTTACTCTTACAATTTGTAAATTCCTGCATATTACCTATTATTCTATATTGTTATCCATTATTCTTTCCTGGTCTTTTGAGAAAAGACTTTGCTGTTTTGCGTAGAGTGCTGAAGGCGGTTTGCAAGGTATGTGGTGAATCTTTTGAAGTCATTATTAAAATGCTTGTGGATAGACATCTTAAGTCTTGCAAACTCTTGGCAGGCGTTATCTTATCAGATACTAACCATCCGCTTCATTCATATCTTTCTCCTTGTATATCTTCTGGTAGAACGGGACGTAATTACATTAAAATCCATGCACGCAAGCAAATCTATAAAAGTTCTGTAATACCTTACCTAGCAAATTTACTTTGTGACGAACAGGCTGTTAGAGTTGACCTAGTAAATAACCTGTCTTCTTAAGCATGTTTCAAATTCGATAATTTGTATAAACTCAGTTTTTCTTAAACCTTTTTCATTCCTTTTCTGTGTTTTTTTTGGTAAAAAACTTGTTGAAATAACTCGTGCTGAGAATTCTATATTGTATTGTATATTGAATAAAGCCATTATTAATAATAATAATAATAATAATAATAATAATAATTCATCACTGTTCTTTGTATGTTTACTTAGATAAATTCAGTATTGTAAAAGTCTTGAGTATATTATTTAACCCTGTTATATCTCGAAGAGAATTATGAATGGTAACTTTAAGGCCAGTTTATGGACCGATGTGATGCGTATATTTCCTATTGTATAATTGTAAGGTAACTAAACTATTTGTATTTGTGTTCCTCTTATTATAAGCTTTATTTTGACCTATGAACTATTATTATATGATTTAGCATTCTTGAGTTATACCCAGTCTATTGATTATTGTTCCCCCTATTCACAGCCACATTCGGCTAAATCTTGTACATATGCTATTTTCTACTTTATGGTACGATGTAGTCTGTCTGTTTGGTATATAAACTCAATATGTTTGAGAATAATAATTCATATTGCAGAGGCTGTTATTGGTGTTCTGGATTTAACTGGCTGGGCTAGGCAGATAGCAGGACTGATAAGTACTCTAGACTGCTCATACGACTTTTTTGTATCATTGCTCTGATCGATAATTCATTCCTCTCCAATTGGCGTTCATATATATTAACAGGGCACTCGCATTCAATCGATATAACAACTGACGACAGGGATGGGATCGATATAACGATATTACTATTCCCAGTTTTTATTATGCTTGAATACTCTTATTCAAAGCCATTATTTTTGTTCAACAATATTAATGATTCTACAAGATAAACAAGCTCAAATGGATCAGGATTACTCGAATGTTGTTAGATTTCTTTTCGGCATAATCTAGAAATACTTAATTTGACTAATAATGATGTTAATGCTTATAGTGACAAAATGGATTTTATGGTTAGAACACGTTAACTGTATCAATCTATCTGGATATGAAGAAGTTTTATTATCAAAATCTTCATGATATATGTTCCCATGTTTACAATTGAAAATATAAGTTGGTCGATTAATATCAATCACAAACATAATTCATAAAAGCGTGAGAAAATAATTGGTCAAGTTTTCAAAATTCATGTTTTTATAAATTTATTGATAGATTGTAGCATCGGTTGTTATGCTAAATTCTCATAGCTTATTCTAATTTCCGGACAAGCCAATTTATTCATCTTTCTTAAGTCACATATTAACCTTGTCAATTATTCGTTTATCAACCTTAACTGTTCTTATGTAAGCGTATGTGTGTGTGTTTCTTATCCAATTCATCAAATGTTTGTAACTTATTTTGTTTCGATCCATGCTTGGCTAAATTGAGTCGCCTCTCACGCCTTCTCCATCGTGCGTCATTTCACTTCGCTGTTTTCTCTTCGCTTCGTTCCTCTGATTGTCTGTTCAGATCAATTAGTGTACAAAATATAGGTATTCAAATCTTCGTTCTCATATTTACTTGTTTAATTCCGTTATTCACTAACACGAGTTAAGTTGATCATTATATGAGGATTGGCGACATGTGTATTTCAATAACAATCATTCATACGATCTAACTGGAGTCAGATATTTTAGAGCCACAAAAAGACCTTGTTAAATATTATCCTGTTGGAAATTTTTCATATTTAAGTTTCATACTAATCAGTTATGCAATCGATGTTAATTTGTATAACGAATCAGAATGAATCAAGTGTTCATAATAACCCTTGAAATTCCAGTATTATTAAATTATTAAGGCTATAAGTATCTATAATATTTCGAATTTAAAATCGGACAAAGTTATTCAATACTAAACAGATACCTTAATCATTTCAGAAGTTAACTTAAGTAAGTGTTCCTGGTGTGTGGCCAATTGCCTCAAAAGGAGAAACAGGGTTAAATAAGTGAGTTAAGCAAGTGTATAGAGAATGGAGAGTATCAAAAACTATACATTGATGCAAATATGAATGTGGTAGTTTTTTCGAAGTCATGTTGGTATATGATAGAAATTTGTAAAAAGATACAGAATTTCTTCTATCGTAGATACCAAAACCTTAAACACAATCATTTTATTGAAATCATGAACCGGCCAATGTTAGATCCCCCACTGAAAATCTGGAATCACTGAACAGCTGTTTAGTCAAAGTATGAGACTACTCATTAGTGAGAATCCACGACCTCACACCCGAGAATAGATTTAAATGAAGCTCAACAATTTCCATAACCCTACACTTACAATCATTTCAGCCTAACTATGAATATAGGTTGCATCACAACTAAATGGTTATTACAATAAAGCATGATCTTACACACACATACGTAGAAAGAGGCATGTATGTTAGATCGGAAACCCAATTACATTTATATATTTTTCATGAAAACATAGCATATTTAAAAGAGGGCTATGCGCAGATTACATTGAAAGCAAAATACTTCAATTTCTTTTGATGGAGTTTTGTTCTCTGAGCTGGATGGTTTGATCGTGGAGCTTTCATCTTTCTTGTTCTGATGTCGTTCAGAAGAACGATGAAAACTCCACAACCAAACCATTCAGTTCAGAGGACAAAACTCCATCAAAATCATCCACCTGAGCTACAAGTCTTCTCCACCACTTCAAATTATTACTAACTAATCCGGTTGATAATAAGAATTATACCCAGAAAATTCAATTCTTGTTTCGAATAGCTCAGCTGAATCAGTTGTGTTGTTTAACAACCTATAATTTATAAGATTCGGTTGTGTCAATTATTATTTTTCAATACAAATGACGTTTTAGTTCATTAATTAATTGAAATGTCAATATATCCGCCAAATATATAATAATATGCGCCATTTGTATACAAAAATATCCAACTGAGGTAGAATAACTTATCCGATCAAGGAAATGTATAGATGACACAAAACAGCCAACGATACTTCACGTTTGTTTATCTTATTATATTTTAGTTTGCAGAAGCTTTTAAGCTATTATTTTGTTTTATAACTATCTACATGTAAATAGTAACACAAATCAACGTACCTTTTCTTACCAGATTGCTAGTAACTAATATTTCTCAAAACAAATTGAAAATCAAGATGTTACTACAATGTAGCCACCAATTAACAAAAAGTTCCCTTTAGAATGTTACTATAATCTAACAAGCTCCGTAGATAAACTTTAATCCTGGAATAAGTAGAATGTATTTCTCTGGTTAATTATTCAACTAATTGTCTGTTCACTATAGGACTTGAAGGTCTATTGTCCGATCTTAGAGTAGTATCATAAGTACATGATACTCGGAAGTTGACAAACAAATTAAGATCTATGACTGACTGTTAGTATTTTTATGTATTACTAATACAATTTGGTGATGCAGTTTACTAGTGATGATGGTCGTTTTTTGATTATAGTGATATAAGTTTAAATTTATGTGAACTTCAGAATCAGTAATACTATGATTTGTGGACGGCATTTGAACGACTCTAAAGTGACCTTGAGAAAATTCACCTGCTTATTAGGATCAAAAGAGGGTTATAAATTATTGTGAGTAATCAAGATTAAGAGTTAAAAGTAAGGATTGGGAATCGGAGATAGGGTTCCCATTACGAACTGACATTAGCTGTAATGCCGAAATGCCATTCAACCATGTGGATGAATGAACTTTGTATCGAGATCCAAAACTTTTTACCTTTAATTTCTTTAGTTTCATCTCGAAATCTTATTAGTACTAGTAACATAATCTATATTCCTTGAGTTAAACTATCATATTATTATTATATATAATTTTAAACGTTACTCATCTATAAAATAGACTGTTTTCACATATCTATTACTAACTAATAGATACCTTTTTTTCTTAACTATAAACAATCCTTGTATAAATTCACTTATTATTGTTTGTTTGAATCTTCCCATTGATGTTTAAGACTTAAACTGGTCAGTCTCTAATCGGCATATGTGAATACTATGCGTATGGCGTTTGAATCGAAAGGTACTGGGTTCGAGTCCCGGAATAAACATCAACTCTGTGATGCAGGTACAGCCAGCTGACGATTCCCAAATAGGACGAAATGCGCGTCAAACTGGATTCCACTGCTAGCCACTATCCATCTTTGTTTGCTTACAATCCTTGTATAATTACATTGCTTTTCGAAACAACCTAACTGATAATATTCTAAACAAGAATTAGATTCACTAACAGAGAGAAAAAGAATTCACTAAAATGAGAAATACTTCATTGTATATATATAATTATAAACTAACCAATCAAATTAAAGGAAAATAAATAAAAATGCCAACTGTTTAATGATAATAATGGCTATAAAATAACCCTGGATATGTTTCTATCGATTAATTGGTTACTCTTGTAATATTAAAGATTAGAATGAATTTCTATATAATGTAAATATATGTCTGTCTGAATATTAGTAACCATATATATTCTCTCTGTCATAAGTCTATTATTTCCCTCTTTGTATTTAGTCTATTTTTTTGATAATAGAAAATTGATTTGCTTTTGTTCTTTCTATTTTCCTCTTCAACAAGGTATATAAGTCATAGTAACAACTATGAAATAAACAGAAATATTGAATAAAATTATATAAATTAGACATGTAACATACTACTTAAGTAAAGATATATATGTGCGTGTTTGTGTGCGTTTCTCCCTTCTAATAAGAAGACGCTATAATTTATGTTACTAATGCTTTTGGTCGATTATGACTACTCAAAGTAGGGTATAGATTAGTAGTTTATTCATTAGATCAATAATTCATTCTTATATTTACCAACAAAAAAGAAACACAACAAAGTATAACAAGTTGTACATTTTATTATTGTCTACAAGTTATAGTAAGTTGAAAGATGTACATTGACAATACAAAACAGGACTTTTTTAATTACAATTTATAAACCAAGTCTTACTTAAAACAAAGATAAAACATGTTACTGCTTGAATTCAATTAGTATTGTTTGTTTGAATCTTCCTATTGATGTTTAGGACTGCAACTAGTCAGTCTCTGTCGGGACTCAGGACTCAGTAGCTGAGTGGATAACGCGATGGCGTTTGAAGAGAAAGGTACTGGGTTCGAGTTCCAGAGTGACCATCAACTCTGAGATGCAGGTACATCCAGCTGACGAGTCCCAAACAGGACGAGACGCGTGTCCTAGATTCCACTGCTAGCCACTATTCATCTTCGCTTACAATGTTACTGCTTGGTTAATCTAACAGGAAATCGAAAGGTATGATTATAGTAATTTAACTGATTGAAACGGTCCAGAATTATTATTTATTCTTAGTTAATAACTGGTACAACGTGGTATACTACACATCATATGAGTAGATTGGGGAAATGCTAAAGGTAACAAAGACATGATATTAGTCCATAAAGTAATTAGATGTGGAGCTTTGTATTGAAAATTTTTGACTTGATAGCTGTTGTGCAACCCTAATTTATCTCAATCTGTAGTAATGATAATAATTCTCGTTTAACTCAGTACTATATGTTTGATAATAATGAAGAATTCTCAGCATCAAAACTGAAATATTCTAATAGAAGTGCCGTTTTATAAGCATTCAACTTGTGAATGTATAGAAAGTTTTGAAGTAATGGTTTATATTCATTCGTAAACGTTTAAGACTGGTTTCGCTCCCATAAGATCAATTTTTATCGACTTATAAATATATGATGTATAAATTCTATTGTAATCGCCTCTTGATTTTGCAAAGGACAGATATAGAGGAAAATATATGAAGCACCGTGATGGTGATTATTGAGTTTTTTAGTAATTAGATTTGCTATAAGTTGTAAACATTTTACGAAAGCGCATAAACTCATGCAATTGACAAATATATTCTGTTAATTAGAATAACCTTATACTGAAAATTATCATGTGCACACTAGTGACTAACTTCGAGAGGTATTTCTTGGAGTTCTAGTAGGAAGCTTTGACCGGTGAAGTTAAACAGTGTCAGACGTGAGGCAGTTACCCACCAAAAACAATGAAAGATAGTCGCGCAATATTGTGAATTGGTTGAGGTTAAACATTAACGCCGATGGATGGTGGCTCATTGGTTTATAGGTTAAGCGTTCGCAGAAGATTGAAGGTCCTGTATTCGAGTCCTATGTGTGGGCTTGTAGATTCGCATTGTTGTAGAGTCACATACTTAGATGAATTGGCCGTCCAGGTCTTTAATTGTGTCTAAAATTGATCGGGTCATAATTTCAGTGATATTCAACAATCTTCTCGACTCTGTACTGAAAATCGAAATAAATAAAATAAAAGGAAATCTACATCAATAAACTCAAATTTGGGAAATAAATGACCAAGAAGTTCCATCAGCTCGCCACTGGAAACATTGAACGGAGTGATTTAAGATTAATGTATTTATTTACAAATGAATGGTCACAGAATAGTGACCGATGTACTATTTGTCTTGTAGTGCCGTGCTTTAATAATAGTTCACTTCGATAACCGTTATTATACCAATCCTAACGGTGTATAATATCAGAAGGCAAAAGGGAAACAGCAACCACATTTTTATTGATGAATGATGCAGACTAGAAAGCTGTGGGCACATGAGCAAATGTAAGCGAGCGAAGCAAGCATTACTCAATATTTATAATCAGACAAAAATGAATGACAGACATATGATGAATAGGATACGAAGTGTGCATACATATACGCTCATATAAAAATATAGTCAAGGTTAATAAGCGAATAATTAACAAGATCAAAAGATGACTCAATGTATAGGTGAATTGGCTTGGCCAGTAATTAGAATGAAGTATATGGGCTTAACATATAAGCTGATACTACAGTCTAGAACTTATGGGATTCTATCGATCAGGTATTATTTGAGCCACTGGTTTAGTTGACTGGACATCGTGTGTAGCAAAGCCCTTACGACTGCAAGCATACGTTGATGCACCTATACAAACAAAGACTAATAGAAATCTAGTCCTGAATATAAACAATGGAATTATTCTAATCATTATTAAATGTTGTGTCTTATTAGAGGTCGCATTTATGAGACAATGTTTGACAGTAAAATTACGTTTCCTAAGGACATTTCCCTACTGTATATATACGCTTGAGTTATGCGCTTGTTAGCTCGTGCGTCCAACTTACTTTCTTACTTACGCCTGTTACTCCCAATGGAGCATAGGCCACCGACCAGCATTCTCCAACCCACACTGTCCTGGGCCTCCTTTTCTAGTTCTATCCAGTTCTTGTTCATTCTTCTCATGTCTGTCTCTATTTCTCGGCGTAGTGTGTTCTTTGGTCTTCCTCTTCTCCTTTGACCTTCAGGATTCCATGTGAGGCCTCACATGCATAAGGAGAGTGATGCCCCTGTAGTTGTCGCACTTGCTGAGATCGCCTTTCTTTGGTATCTTGGTCAGAAGTCCTTTTTCCAGTCTTTTGGTACTTGTTCTTCATACCAAATCTTACTGAAGAGGATGTGGAGTATCTTGGCAGTTGCCTTCAGTGCCTCTGCCGGGATGTTGTCTGGTCCCGCTGCTTTGCCGCTCTTGATTTGTCTAATGGCCATGCTGATCTCTTCAATTGTTGGTGGGCCAACATCGATTGGGAGGTCTGTGGGTGCTGCTTCGATGTTGGGTGAGTTCAGTGGAGCTGGTCGATTTAAGAGTTCTTTGAAATGTTCTACCCACCTGTTTCGTTGTTATTCAATGTCGGTGATTACTTTGCCTTCCTTGCTTTTCACTGGTCTTTCTGGCTTACGGTAATTTCCAGCAAGTTTCTTTGTTGTATCATACATTTGTCTCATGTTTCCCTCTCTTGCAGCCTTTTCCGCTGTCATTGCTAAATCTTTCACATATTTACGTTTGTCGGTTCTGATTCTCCTCTTCACTTGCTTGTTTGCCTCTGAGTATTCGGCTTGTGACTTGGCTTTCTTTGCTCTTGTTCGGCTGGTATTGATTGCTGCCTTCTTGTTCCTCCTTTCTTCAATCTTATGCAGTGTATCAACAGTGATCCATTCTTTGTGATGGTACTTCTTGTGACCCAGAACCTCCTGACATGTTGAAACGATTGCCTCCTTGATACCTTTCCAGTTGCTCTCCATGGTAGTTCCCCCTCCATTGAGTAGACCATAAAAGACCTGGAACGTATTTTTGAATTTGTCAGTATCCTGAAGAATAGCCGTATTAAACTTTTGTGATGTTGTCCGCACCGTTATCCAGTGCTTCTTGAATTTTAGTTTCATCTTGGCAACCAGCAAATGATGATATCAACTCCTCTCTTAGTTCTCACATCCTCCATCGTCCTCCTGAACTTTTTGTTGATGCAGATATGATTGATTTGTTTCTGTGTAGTATGATCCGGTGAATTCCATGTGGCTTTGTGAATGCATTTGTGTGGGGATATAGTGCCGTCTATGACCAGTTTGTTGAAGGCACATAGGTTTGCGAATCTATCACCATTTTCATTCCTTTATCTTAGTCTATGTCTTCTCATGTTGTCTTAATGTCCGGTGTTGCCCATTCCAACCTTGGCATTTAAATCTGCCATTAGAATGGTTAGGTCCTTTGTTGAACACTTCTCGACGATTGACTGCAGCCCGTCGTAGAATTGATCCTCAACGTCTCCATTGTAATCGTTGGTAGGCGCATAGCACTGGATGACGTTCATTGTCATGCCTTCTTTCTTTGTTTTGAAGGAGGCTTTGATAATCCTAAGTTCATCGGATTTCCATTAAATAAAGGCATTTTGCGCTTGTTTGGACAGCATCAATGCAAGTCGTTGTGTATGTGGGGCATTTTCTTTTTCAGGACCGGAGTATAACAGAAGCTCTCTTGAAGATAGTCGTTGTTGTCCAGCCTGCGCCTAATGTGTTTCACTGATTCCAAGCACTTCCAGGTTGTATTTTCTCATTTCTGCAGCGATTTGGAAGACTCTTCTGGTTTCCCACATTGTTCGGACACTCCATGTACCTATAAAAATTGTCGCTGTGGTTATAAGAAGGTGCATCGGCCTCACGACTTCTGAAGGAACTCGGCTTTCATCATGAGACGTCATAATTATTCCTTTCTACTCCCAGGGCAGAGTTTAAATGGTTTGAATGATTTTTTCTGGTTAGCGTTTTTTTAGTGAGTTGATTTTCTACGGGTCGCTAACCCCATCCCCAACCCTCCTCCTTTACCCGGGCTTGGGAACGGCAGTAACCCCCAGAGAAGCTACAGGCGGAGTTCCTGCGTCCAACTGCTTATGGAATATAATTTCCCCTCAGCTAAAACTGGTCTTTTCCCTCCAGTTACCGGGGCTGTGACGCAGTGAGTAGCTTGGCTTGTCATGTTGTGTGTTACTGAACCTTCGTTCCGTTGGCAGATTTTAGGTGATCTCGTATTCTTCTCTAACGTAGAAAATCTTTAGGTGGAATTCATCAGCAGAGAGTAAATATGTTGTGTTCTTATTAGACAATATTTTTTTAGATTTACTATTACAGATTCACCTTTCATAATTAGACTTTATATCATATATATATATATATAGATAGATAGATAATAGTTTGGTCATAGACAGCTAATTAATTATACTACAGTAAAATATGTGAACCTTTGAATTTCGAATTATCCAGTGAATAATATGATATGTACGGTGAAAACTGTAAATATTGTTTTTGTTTCCGCATACGATTGTGTGTTTGTATTTTTAAAGAATCTTCCAATTTGACTTAGCTACTGTCAGTTTAGAATTTAAAGAAATTCTATTTTTTACCTGGTTTGAAACATAGGATTTATCATAGGATGGATGATATGTGTCTAGCAGTGGAATCCAGAATGCGCGTTTTGTTCTATTTGGGGCTGATCAAATTTAAGTCAAACTAGCAGCAACGGGATAATTCAAACTATTTTAACTTCTATAGGATTTATTATTTGTCCTTAGAATCATTTAGTACTCAAAAAAAGAATTATACTAACAGGTTGATCTTAACTACACCATTATTGAAGAACACTAGTCGTCAGACGGCTATTACTGACTAGAATAAAACTCCTAAATATTGTATATCCACACTCCCATAAGGAATCAGAATACTAGGACCTATAATCTTTTGGACTGCTCAGTTGGCATTTAATTATTCTCATTTATAACTTGGGTCAGATCATGATGTTGCATGATAATCAGTTCTTGCTATGGATGATACTGATCTCACCCCGGCATGATTGAAGGTCAATGGTTATCGAGTCTCTCCAGAACTTCTAGACATTTTGTCACACTTGAGTACCAATGACCAGATAAACTTTACGAATTTTCTTGTAAATTCTGATCATAACTATTTCAGTTAGCATCATAAACTATATGACAATTCTATTTCATTATCTAATGATAAAACTTATGTACATTACGATAATTTTCCATCTGATGTTCTAATTATTATTGAAATGAGAATCTATACGTAGGTATAAAAATAATATTAGTATGGTTAATTGCACAATATGTTCAAATTTGTTGATATTACATTTCTTTTTGATTGCTTATTAGTAGTGTGGATACAGTCCCGCGAATGCCCTGGTAAGGCCGAGAGTGAGGAGAGTCCGTTCTACCTCTCCAAATGCTCTCACACGGCCACGCGTATACAGACTCTGACAGGGAAGTCCTACTCACTGCCTTCTCATGGCGGAGTGTTATTGTTTACGAAATTGAGAGGACGAAATGCGAATGTCCGGTGCTTTAACTGGGCTGGTGAACACTGAAAGTCCACCTAGAGGAGTTGGAAAACCCTGATTCCAAATCAATGGTGCACATGAGCTCCAGTATCCTGAGGGAACAAATGGCGTATGAATCAATCGTTGGTCACCGACTACCATGGGACTGAATCTCCTTACGATGCTCCACTGCCTTGTGTATCAGATCTTTAGGTCGAAGGCTCAGGGTGTGGCCCCCTAAGAAAACCACCTACTTCGGTTTGGGCAGCCAGGCAGTATCACAGCCCTCACACAAATCAAATGAGATTTGTGTGGCGCATATATATCTAGTGCCCCTTTGTACCAATATTTATGTGTTTAAATAAATAAATACAATCAACGAAATAATCATTTTAAAATTCAATTTCTAGTGAAAATACACACATAAATTATACGAATATAATCTTGTATATGATCATTGAGAAATTAGTCATTTTTATTGAATTAAACAATTTGAAGAGAAGAAAGAAAGAAAAAAGAATTAAAGTGTCCACAATTGATTATTCACTTTGAATTAGTGAACATGAAGTATTTAAATAATAAGTCATAACTGCGCCTGTAGCTCCTCCGGGGTCTACTACCTGTCCCAAGCCCGGATAAAGCAGGAGAGTTGGGCATGAATTTAGCTACCCCATCCCGTAAGTAAGTAAGTAGGTGAACATAAGTTATGATTGTTGGTTTATCGTTGAACATTGAAATATATAATTCAAAGTAATTTTAATAATGATTACTTACAAAACTTTCAGTGTGTATGCATTAGAAAAAAAATCGATAAAACACAAATGCCGCAATATCTAAATATGCATAATGATTACTTTAATTATGTTTAACTTTGGTTGCTTAGTAATCTGTATCAGTAATAACAATGAAATAATCACTTTAAAATTATATTCATGGTTAAAAGCAGGCATTAAAATTAGTTTAATGGTATTTGAAATTAATTGATATAGCAGAGATACTCGATAAAGAGTGGTTTTAGTAATTTTAAAATGCTCACGAAAAATTTTTTTAAAAAGAGACAAAGAGTATTTGGAATGAAAAATTGGATGAGACCTTGATTTATGGACGACCTTTGAGCGACGCTAGTTATCATAAGAACGTTTACCTACTATGACTGAATGAGGGTTATAAAGCAGTTTGAAGGATAAGGATTATGATTTATAGTTGATGGTCAGGGTTAGGTTTATGGTTTACAACACGAACTGAAATCAACTAAAATGCCAAAACGTTATTTAGACAAGTGGATGCATGAACTTCGCGCCAAAATACAAGACCTGTTCTTTTAAATCTGATTGGTTCGTCCATAAATTATAGTCTCGTCAAAAATCGTTTTCAACGATAACTTTTCCCTCAGTCTGTACATATTCTAAATTTATAATTACTGCATTTATTAAAATAAAAAATATTGAAGTATGAAGGTAAACATTTTGAATAAATTAATCAGTAAGCAATGATCGGCTTCATGATGACGTCTTAAAATGGCTAACAGAAACTTTAAATCTTCCCCAATGGCATAACTGTAGTGGCTTCTCTTCCTTAACCGATCATTCATGTAACCGTTATCATATTAATCTTAACAGTGTTTGAAGAAGGCAATGATACACAAGGCAGTGGAGCATCGTAAGGAGATTCAGTCCCATGGTAGTCGGTGACCAACGATTGATTCATACGCCATTTGTTCCCTCAGGATACTGGAGCTCATGTGCACCATTGGTTTGGAATCAGGGTTTTCCAACTTCCCTAGGTGGACTTTCAGTGTCCACCAGCCCAGTTAAAGCACCGGACATTCGCATTTCGTCCTCTCAATTTCGTAAACAATAACACTCCGCCATGAGAAGGCAGTGAGTAGGACTTCCCTGTCAGAGTTTGTATACGCGTGGCCGTGTGAGAGCATTTGGAGAGGTAGAACGGACTCTCCTCACTCTCGGCTGTACCATATACATATTAACTTAACAGATTATCTTAACTATTTTCTATATAGGATGTTTACAATTACCTACCCATAAGGTTTGTACTGATAATATTTTGTAATATCAAATAATAAAACTGTTATAGCATATCTTAGTTTTTTATTCGAATAAAAGAAATTGTGTTCTATCTAAGAGCCAGTTATATAAATGTCGATTGATTTATCTAATAGTAATTCAATTACCTACTCATCTAAAGAAATTTTTAATAGATAAGCATTGAGATATAAATGCTCATTAAGTGTATTATCATTCATTTATATAATTTCAATAGTTACCGTTATAAACAGATTGAGAATAAATTAAACTGTGTATTCAGCACATGTTAATGGGAGCTTTAAATACTAAAAATAGATGCATATATAACACATTATTATTGTTAAATATAAGACTAGGAATTTATGGTACCATTACTGTTTAGCTGGGTATATGCTCATTATTAATCAATTAATACAACTTAATTCCTGAATTTCTAATGAGATGTAGTAACTTGTTGAGTTGATCAATATCATAAGTGATATAAATAGTAATGACGACACTCAATAGTAATTGGTGAATATAGTAAACTGACTATAATTATTTTTTTTTTAAAAAAAGATCCATTTGATTTCAGTTTGTTAATCTAGTACTATAATTTATTATGAGATTCTAAATGAATTTATTTAGAGTTTCAAATCAGAATGAAACACTCATTCAATGCTTTATAGTTTTTAATAATCCTTCAAGTGATGTTAAACTGTAACAAAGGTTCACTTAGTATTATTTGTTTGAATCTTCCCATCGATTTTGTTAGGACTGCAACTTGTCAGTATCTAATTGGCATATGTGCATACTGTGCGTATTACCTCGATATAGCCTTATGTCACAAGCATTGTAAGCAAAGGTGGATAGTGGCTAGCAGTGGAAACCAGGGCGCGCGTAACAAAGGTTACCATTAAATCATATCAAACTAGATATCATTGATTACATTTATTATCATAATACTGTATAAATGATATCAGTATTATGGATGGAGATTCATTAGAAGAAACATAATCAAGGAAAGTACCATTTTTATATAGAATGTAAGTTAGAACAACACATGTAAGCGAACAATTGTCTTCAATTAGATTGTCATTAGGCTTTACTCTAATATACATGAATATTTATACAAAAATGTTAAACCAATCAAGGCTATTAAAGTCAATAATCACAATGAAACAGAATACGTCACCGAGCATAATAAGTAAAAGTACAAGTTGACAGTGGGAAGACAGGTGTACTGATAGTAGTAAGAATATTAAATTACGACAACAAAAATCTTATCAATAATTAAACATAAGAAATAAGAGGTTAAACGCGGGTAAATAAACTAGAATAATAATCACAAAACATTAAAATCATTACGTAATAAGAAGTATGTAAGTAATTAGATGAATTAGTTTTGCGTAAGAGGATCAGGGCGACCCACTTGCTCCGTTATTTACGGAGTTCGATCGGGACACCAGTCTGAACCGGGTCACGGATCGAATCCCGGGCGGGATTAGATAGTGAAGAATACAAACGAAAAGAGGCAGAAAATTACAAACAAATGATAACAAAATTAAAAACTCATTTGTTAAGTTATGTCCGATCATAGAAGGGATAGGGGAGTTACAAATTTCTTCTGTACACATAAATTGGAGTGGGATGTACAAATTCCTATGGCTTCTGCTATATGAAGGAGACGGGAACGAACTCTGTTGGCAAATAATGGAGGTATACGATAGATCACTCGAAATGATTTCGATTTATGTACATTATGACCACTATCAATTAGTTGTGCCAAGATAGAACTGCGTATTGTTTTTACCTGGCCCTTCCCAAACCATACTGGTAGATGTTCACTCATTCGTTGGTTAAGTTACCTAGTAGTACGCCCGATATAGCTATCTCCACAAGAATAGCTGAACTTATAAATGCACATAGAGGAGAATGAAAGTTGTAGAACTAATTTATACCTAATAATTCTGTGAGATTTAACGTTTTTACTGCTAACATAAGTATAGAATTAATTATTATGATTTGGAATGATAAATTTTTATAATAGTTGAAAGCGTGAGTCAATTGAAGCTAGACCATCATGGAAAACCTGGAAGCACTGGACGGCCGTTTCGTCCTATTGTGGGACTTCTTAGCAGTGCACATCCACGAATCCGCACTCGCGAGATTCGAACCCAGGACCTACCAGTCTCGAGCCAGAGCCCTTAACCGATAGATCACTGAGCTGGCATCCAATGGTGTTAATGTCTAACTTCAACTGATCCACGAAGTTGAGCAACCATTCACCAATTGTCTTCAGTGAGTTCTTATCTCACGACAGACGTGGTTGAACTCCACTGGTCACAGCTTCTCACTAGAGCTCCTAGATATACTTCTCGAGGTCACCAGTAAGCATATGATTATATTAGTAAAATACTAAATCTCCACAAAACCCCTTCTGAAATTTTTTTATCAGTTTGACAATTATTTCTATGATATTGTGAAGGTCCTTTGTAAAAAAAATAATACAGCATTGATACTAAAATGACTGAATGGATAATGATTTGAATTGTATAGTTTCATATGTCTATTTAATGAGAATTTGTTGTAATACATAGAATCATTAATTACTGTAAGTGAAGTTAAGGTCAATCAACAACAAAACTGATAATTTCATTATTAAATATCATCCTGTATAAGATGTATTATCATACTATTACTTCATTAGGTTTATGTTTTAGATCAAGAATACTCTTAGCTATTATTAAGATTTAGGTTGAATGAAATATTCATCAGTGTTTTTAGTACCCTTCAACATTACTGATATTGCAATAATTTGAAAAGAAACTCAATAAACTGATTATATTTACTGTTAGTTAGCATTAAAATCTTTTCATCTCATATCAGATAGCTGAATTAAGTATGGTGTATGTATGAACTAATGATTCTTTTGTATTGATGACTGTTTTGATTTTGAATCCCAAATACAATAACATTCGTTCGTGTTCACCTAATACTTCTTAATTAAATTGTGTTATTTCTGGGATTACTAGTTTATACTATATTTCAAATACTGTTAAATATCACATTAAATTCAATCCTTGTTGATGTATTCAATATCTATTATTTTAATGAAGTATGATAACCATTTATGGTGATCATATGCTCACTAGTGACTGGCTCCTTGAGGTAATTCCTGGAGTTCTAGTGAGAAGTCATGGCCAGTGGAGCTAATCCATGTCAGGTAGAGACAGGTATCTACCTCAGTACATTGGAAGTTGGTTGCGCAATTTTGTGGATTGGTTGAGGTTAGACATTAACACCGTTGGATGCCAGCTCAGTGGTCTATCGGTTAAGGGCTCTGGCTCGAAACTGGTAGATCCTGGGTTCGAATCTCGTGAGAGCGGGTTCGTGGATGCCCACTGCTGAGGAGTCCCATAATAGGACGAAACGGCCGTCCAGTGCTTCCAGGTTTTCCACAGTGGTCTAGCTTCGATTGACTCATGATCTTAACTATAAAATTACTAAATCTCCACAAAAAAATCCCTTGTCATTTATGGTGCATTGAATGTTAGTTGTTAATAAGATTTAAGTCACTATGTTGTTGATTTTCAGCATCGAAATTCTCTACTGATCAGTAAACAGTGGTTATCTTTAAGATGTTAAGTAAACTGATTTACTTATTTGGTTAATCTTTTTAGTGAAAAGGAATTTTGTGAGTTTTTGATAGACGAACTAGGAAGTTACAGCAACCAGTACGTTGCATCAGAAACCATATGAGAATGAAGTGAAAATAATAAAACTGCTAAGACTGTTTAAATGATTATTGCAATTACATAGTATTTTAATTCGGGTTCTGTATAAATGTTGTAGATCAAACTAAATGCTTATTTCAATTGTTTCCGTTCATTTTTAGGTTTTCTAATGACTGTTGTTGAGCCTTGATTCGCAGCCAATTCGAATTTAGATAAGAATGGAGTTTGTAAAGAGATTTCAAATGGACGACGAAGGTATCACTGCACTGAACCTACTAGGCTAACACATGGGCTTTCACACGTAACTTAACACTCAAAAGTTCCAGACTACAACTTCAGATTATTCTAACAACTAACATTAATAAAATCATACACTTCAACTTGATATTTCACCAACTTAAAGAGAGCTACTGGGATAAATCAAATTACATGAATTAGTGATCATCAGTCAACGCTCCTCTGAACGTCAGTAATTTGTGCAGAGAAATTAAGGAGTTGCCTCAATACTGCTAGAAAAATGTGATGTTAAATAAAGTACGTTGTGTAAAGATGGATGGTGGCTAGCAGTGGAGTTCAGGATGCCCGCTTCGTTTTGGACTCGTTATATGGGTGTACCTGCATCCCAGAACTCGGACCAAGTACTGTTCGCCTCAAAAACAATGGCGTCATTCAATTGGTTGAATTTCACTGCTAGTCACCATCTATCTCTGTTTAAAAATCCTTATGACTGAATGGCGATATTAGGGCTATCTGTTTAGGATGCCACAAAAAACTGATCAGTTGAAGTCGTAAACATCAATGGGAGGATTCAAACGATCAACATATATGAATTAAGTTGTATACATTTGACAGGAATGGTATTTCTAGACATTGTTGATAGAAGTTATTCCATCTACATCTGTAGAGAAAAATAATGTGAATTCACATACATCAAACTTCTAAAGACATTTATTTAAAAAAGTTAATGTACAAAATGGCTGCTGTAAAAATCACCTTGTATTGAATATTGTCAGCGATTCAATTTTGTACTGAAATTTTACAACTCGCCAAACAAGCAAATACAAATAAAACCAAACATCTTTTTTGTGTGGAAAGAACATACATAATTTGCATAGTTAAAATCTGGAAATCAAATGTGTACGGCTTAATAATAACGTGGGTGGATAAAATTAAGGTCTAAGAAACAAATTAGTCATTCTTAGCTGAAATACTTTTTTTTCTCTTTAACTGTATTTTAGTACATTAATCGTTATCAGTTTTCAGAATCTAGTATCTAAGGCTCATGTTTCCAACTTCATTCTCATACAAATGTACGCATAGTTGCTTGGTCATAGGTGTATTTGTATTAGGTATACTACATAATTCACACTATTCAAAACGATTCACTTTTTAAAAACACAGATATATATTGAGGTTTTTTATAAGAGTGATCTGAATTTTCAAACTATCTTTGTTTTAAATTCATTTAGTATTGTTTGTTTGAATCTTCCCATCGATTTGTTAGGACTACAACTAGTCAGTCTCTAATTGGCATATGTGCATACTGTGCGTATTGCCTCGATATAGCCTTAATTCACAAGCATGGTAAGCAGAGATGGATAGTGGCTAGCAGTGGAATCCAGTTTGACGCGCGTTTCGTCCTATTTGGGACTCGTCAGCTAGATTTACCTGCATCTCAGAGTTGATGTTCATTCTGTTAATTGAGTTAGTGAATAAACTGTTTTAATTTGACAAAATTAAATTAGTTTTCTGGAATATTGGTTTGGACAATTAAAAATATCCTGACTGAATATTGAATATAGTTTGTTCATTAAGAAGTTGAACTATTATCCAGTGCTTCCAGGTTTTCCATGGTGGTCTAGCTTCAATGGACGCATGATCTCAACTATATAAAATTACTAAAATCTCCACAAAACCCCCTTCTGATATTAACTTTAAGATTGAGAGTTTGTTCGCAAATCTACTCAGAAATTTAAATGCACCTAACCATAGACAGATATACACAACTTTAACCATTTTCTTTCTACACATTAGTTAGTTTATGTAAATGAACGATTTCATGTATACTTTCACTGTCTACAGCTCAGTTGTATTATTCATTCTTAGGTTAAGTTGATAAGTGATAGTTCATAAAATAAGTGGTGTTCAATACCACGAAATCCATTGCTAAACAAACCAATATCCCATCGCCTGTATCAACTAATGTCAGACAAAACTTAAAATACTGCCATATATAATCAATCCAGTTATGAGATGTAAACTCTTATTAGTGAATTAACTTGATTGGTATTAATTTTAATTAGACCCAGTTGAAATAATTTATTGATATTGCTTGTTACACACAGCCATTTTCAACTTGCCATTAACTCGTATCATTGTCAAGGCTACACATGTTCAGTCTTATTTGGGGTTCGTCTGATATTAGTCTACACTTTCATTATAGTTCACAATAGTTGTTTATGATAATAAACAAGATACTATTTGATTTAGTAGATAAAATTGTTACGTTTTCAGCAATGAATTTGAGGTAAAAACATAAACATACAGTAACATCTAGATGACGAAATCTAAATGGGATTAGATATGCTTTTTATATTTAATTACCTGTTACGAACAAAAATATGAAATATTAGTTTATAGGAATTCAGATTTAACTGAGCCAATAACATTAAATCAACTAACTCTGATACCGAATACCATAAAATTCATTGCTCGTGCAGAAACCACTCCATCCTAATCTACCAAAAACAGAGTCAGAAAGGTTGGCCGAGTAGTCTATGTTATTCAAATCCAAAAAACTTACGTTATTATAGACATAAAATATAAGATGGTGACATATCATAAGTAATGATTTTCATTCAGGATACTAGTAAATTTTTGTTGTGAGGTTGACCCATATTATATAATTAGTTAACTGTAATTTATACAAGACGTTGCGACGGTTGATTAAAAGGAACGCATACAATATGGATAGGATAAAAATACCATGAAGCCGTTGTTTAAGAAACACACACAGTAAATAACTTCGCCTGGAGCTGTTTTAGAATTAATGACGATCCCATTCCTGGATATAGGAGGATGTTTAAAAGTGAGGTTAACAAGCCCAACTTGTTAGGAAAAAATTGCTAAAAGACCCTAATAAACAAATATTTTAACCATTTAAACTCTTCCCTCAGAGTTGAACAGTATTCGTATAAAACAATTATGCCGCCTCACGATGAAAGCCAAGATTCTTCGGAAGTCAAGAGGATGATACACCTTCCGACAACCAGAGCAACAATAAAAATATAAGTACATGGAATGTTTGGACACTGTAGAAGACCAAACAGACCATTCAAACAGCTGCAAAAATAAAAACGATACACCGTGAAATAAGTAAAACGGATTGGACGCAATCTGGACAAAAAAGACTACCTACAAGAGAGGAAGTATTGTACTCTGGTTACGAAGAAGAAAATGACTCACACAAAAACAAGGAGTCACGTTGGTACTCTCCAAGGAAGCATGAAAAACGCTAACAAAATCGAAATGTCATGGGTCCACAATCATCAAAGCATTCTTTAAAACAAAGAAGGAATGGATTAATGTGAATATTATCCAGAAGTAGATAAATTCAGGGTACGTTTTGAATATACAAACCGAATCACCCTTGATGGAGAAGCACTGGAGGAGGTAAAACTTTCACATGACTGACCAGTATAATCGATAAACAGGGAGGATCTGATACAGACGTGAAGGAATGGATTGTGAAACAAATGCAGCATTCCTAGAATTAAAGGACATATGGGGCTTAAGACAACTGTCAACCAATATCAAAGTCAGAATTCTAAGTAAAAACGTCGAGATCGTTTTGGCGTACAGAGCTTAAACTTGGAGAACTACTACAACCATCATCGATGAGGTGAAGGTATTTATAAACGATTGTTTACTCATAATACTCCATATCCGTTCGCCGAATACTATTAACAAAGACCTACTATGACGAAGGGCAATCCAACTTCCAGCCGAAGAGGAAATTAGGAAAAGACTCCGGAGGTGAATAGGTTGTACATTGCGGAAATCATCAAACTTCATCACAAAGCACGCTCTAGCTTGAAATCGTTAAAACAGTATGAAAAAAGGCAAACTCAAGAACAAATTATGCCGGGAATTGGAGCCATATATAAAATGGATAAATAGAACTTGGCAACAACTAGAAAGGGAAGCTGTTTTTTTGTTGTTGAAAATAATCATTTCACACTATTTAAGTGAAACTCTCAATTGATTCAAATCAAATAATTTCATGGTATCCGTTAAAATTAGTTGAATAAATCATAGTAATTTAACCAAAAATAAGAAGTGTTTTAGGTCATCTATGTATAATTCAAGTTCAGATGTAAACGAGACAGTTTCTATGTTCTAATTATCATTCATTTAGACTTTTAATGGTTTTCCATAAAAATTTTATGAAAAAAATGGGATTGTAAAGATTTTTTGAAAAACGAACTTGTATGTTTATACGTATTGGTTATTTGAATTTCTCATTGATGTTTATGACTAAAACTGTTCAGTCTTTTTTGGCATACGTGCCTCCTGTACGGATTCCCGCAATATTACCGTTAACACACAAGGATTTTAAGCAGAGATGGATGATGACTAGCAATAGAATCCAGGATACGCGTCTCGCCTTATTCGATATAAGCTACCTTAATGTACCTGCATCCTACGACTGACATCTACTCCGAGACTCGAACCCAGCACGACATTACGTTGTCCAATTAACCTACTTTGTATGTCGTAATATCCAGTGGTTGAAGGTAGTCAGCAGGAAACCCTGTGCCTGAGTTTCATACTAGATGGAACTCACCAACAATGATGCTCCTTGTGGGACTCAAGACCACGTCACCTAACTGCATAGTCAGGGACGTTACCATTGAGTCTTTTAGACTACTGGCAACACCGAGGCTTGATCTGTAGAATCTGATCAATACTGAAGGGATAGATATCGGTCATCATTTATATATAGAGCCTTCACTTTTTGAAATAGAAATATGACTCAGTTGCATTGTAGTAATACCTCTAGTAATACTATAGTGAATGAGAACACTAGTGGGGACAAGTAAATACATTTCAAAATTACAGGATTTCTTAGTGAAATAGGAACCATATAGTAAATACTAAATTTGAAAAATATCAATCGACTGTCTCGGACTGGATTGTTCCTTCGTTTCCAAACCAATCACTCTCTGTTCTCGTCCTCTTCTCTTTGATCTTCTTAGCCTTCTGCTATCAGGTATTGCACTTCGCATTGATACTTATATCCGTCGACATCAGTAGCGCACACCACAATACTAATTGTGACAATTTTTTTCTGACAAATAAGTCATGACCAATCTTTTGGTATTTTTTTCGTTCTTTCAGATGTTCCCTATGTTCATTGCGTGACTAACAATTCATCGTCGGGTAAAATACAACTTACATAGCTTACCATTATTATTCATAAAAATAACTCATTTTGTTGACAATAATTTGCTAAAAATGTACAATATGATTAAGTGATAGACATCAGTGAAAGCCCAGATGTTAAACCGACTACCTCAGGTAATTTGAATTTTACTTCACAATCGTTCCTCTGGGTCGTGAACTTTTCCATTATGAAGCTGGTACCACAATGTACATACTCATTATCTTATCCTAGTTTAAATAGATATTTGTATATATCAGATATGATTGGATATTTTGGTTACTGAGGTGCTCAAAATACCGGCAGTTATTTTAGGAGGACTTAACACTAATGCTTAGGCTTGAACATTAGTCTATTTCAATACACTCCGTAAGTAAACATAAAATCCGAACGCTTCTCAACAACCACTAATCATTTGACTGTCAAAGTGAAATACACCCGGCATCGAATTCCATACCTGACTCATTAATGTTCTAGGAACTTTTATGTATACCTTCCCATTCAGTCTTCCTAAACCATATTTCCAAGACTGTCTTTCTTTTCATCGTTGCTACTACATTGTCTTGGTTTCGTTTATTTTCATCTCGTTCTACTAACCAGTTATGGGAACCTGGGCCAATCCACACATGTCAGGCTCTATTTTGGTATCTGTTTAGCCAGTTTACGCTCACATGTGAATCGTCATTTCTTTTCACAGCGTAATTAGACAATAGTAACAAGTTTCTTTAATAGTCAACTTGCTGCTTTGGGAAATGTCTAAGTAGTTTTGCTGATGAACACTAAGCTTGAAACAACAAAGGACTTACACTTCTATCAAGCAGTATCGATGTCTTTAGTATCCTTGCAGCACCGCGCACGTATTATTTGTACGATTGAGCTAACGGAGACCGAGTTAAAGGGGAAGATATCATTATTAAAATTCCATAGAACCACCACTAAAATAGCTTTAACATGGTTATCCACTACCACTGGAACCTAAACTGACTCGCATGAGTGATAAGTATCAAGTTGTTTCGTTTGCAGACTGATCTGATAGGTGATCGAATTGATGTCAATCAAACACAATGAGTTGAGTGCGATGCATACCTCTAGTGTATGAGGTACGCCAAATTATGAATTTATTGTCAGCTAAATGAGTAAACAACAGTTTAATCTCATAAATGAATCTCAAAAAGATTAGAGCACTCTGACTTAATGCGGTAAAATCTCATGGTGTAAAGCGACAACACTTATCATCAAACATAGTCTCCTGACTTATTATTTTCCATCAAGATAAAGGAACTAAGCAAGAATACGTACTTCAGACATGAGCATTTATGTTGGTCGGGAATATAAGGGTCATTATACTGGATATTTTCTGTTCCGTGACCATTTATAATTTGGCTCAGATGCGTACCACAAAACTGTGAAATGTAGGTTATATGTGTCAATAGTAGGAATTGTTAAGTCGGTTATTAATAATCAACGTAGGATCTGGCACAAATTAGCATGAGTCTGAGATGTTACGCCGCGTCAGCACAGAGATTGATAAGAACTCAGTCAAGAAATAGAATCTGGCACCCATGTACATCACCTTAAGTTGCCATACCTAATTTGGATAGAGATGAGATTGTCAAGTTAAATCTTAAAATAGCAGAGGTAGTAACAGTGTCAGTGGTAATAAGAAATGTTAGGCATCGAAGACAGTTCGAATAAATAAAACCCAGTGAAATAAAAACAACAGTTACGAAGAATTCAGTGGAAGACAAAGAACGGATGTACGTACGTCATTGCAAACGTTTTTTCTCTAACCACTATGTTAATCACGCAAACCAGGTAGTCTATACATATTAACATGACTCTATCCAATTGTCGGTGACTTCATACGATGCCATGTTTTGCTTTAGCAACCCTTAGCTTTTTACAACTTCTATATCAGAAAACATCGTCCGTCGATGGTTGGGGATACATGATATCTTGACCATAACAGGCGATGAAGATTTACTATCTCATTAATCGACTTGTCATCTGTACCTATCACCTTATCCTTGACACAGACACTGGTTGCTCGATAATCCCAAAATACATGAGCACTGATTCGAAGACGCTCATGATCGAATACTAGAAGACTACGGATATCGTTTATTCTTAATGATCATGCTTCGAATCCATAAAGGACAAAGCAAACTGCTGCATATTAAACTTGCCCTGTTATTGGAAGATGGATAACTCACCTAGGATACAAGGGACGCCAGTTGATAAAAGCCAATCGGGCCTTCTGAATACTTGCCGAGATTTCGCCAGACTCCAATCCACCAGGATTGATGAGGCTGCCAATATAAGTGAAGCAGTCGATAACTTCATCTACTTTACTCCCTACCATTAATTCAGACGCTGACACAAACCGATCTTGGAGTAGCATTTTAAAGCTGAAGGGAGGAAACCGCATCCAAAGCAAGTTTGCAATGCTGCTTAAGGTGGTTAGAAAACTGCATTTTGTCACCAAAAAGTACCATATTATCTGTGTATTCTAAGTCACCAAGTGAATCTGGTAAAAGACCAATTCTTGATGTCAGACGATGCAAGTGTTATCTCTAAGTGTATCTATGACGAATTTAAATCAAAATAGGGAAAGCGGATAGACCTGATGGACATTTTCGATGACAGCTTGTCATAAGCTGACTCAACCAGGAGTATTCAAGTAGAAAGCCTGTACAAGGTTGATGTACTTTTTTAGTATACCCTCTAACGACAAATGATGCAATAGAAACTCTCAGTCAATGGAGTTGAGTGGTACCTTGAGATCAAGGAATACCATTGTGGCCGTACGTCGAAAAGTATGTCTGTGTTCCAGGACCTGAAGTGGGGCGAATATTTTGTTCACATCAAAGATCAGCCTAGTTTTCTTGTCACGAACTTTAAAGCTAATATTCTAGACACTAGAACATCAGTCTATGTGATTCATTTGTGGTTGTCACAAGAGAATGTCATGGCGATAAAAGTGGATCAATGTCTCGGAAAAGTATGTAGGACCATCAACCCACCTCCGTACACAACCATTTGTTTTTTATTTCAAACATAATTTTCAGGTCTACCTAGTTTTCTTACAAATGCTAACTACTTTTTTATCGGATGCACTACAATCCACCCAATGCTCAATTTATTCAAAATTATCAAATCAAAACTTGGTAATGATACCTACAGACCCATTTCTTCTTATCAGATAGATTTAATTATAAAGTGCGATAATGTTTCTGGCACCTTTTAGGCCTATCCGTTTTTAAATTTATCGTTTACTCACTCCGCACTTTAACTTCATAATTCCGTTCAAAAATACATTTATTATTAAGTTGACCAGACACAAAATAAGTTTAAAAAGCCTTAGTAGGACCCCAGATAAGCATTAGAAAACAGCAGAAAAGTTAGACAAATTGTTCTATATTGGATCACCTCTGCACAATTTTAGCAGAATAGAAATACCGACCAGCTGGAAGAATTAAATGAAGCTTTTTTCTTACAGATTTCCACAGAGTAGAAGGAAGCAATCAGTATTACTAAGGTGAGAAAGTGGATAGATATAGTCAGTGGTCACTTTTTGTCACCCTTAGGAGAAGCAGTATCCTTTTCGCCTAAAGAAAAAAGATTACACAACAAAGAATGCTTACCTTCACTATTTGAGGTCCAAAGTGTAAGATTATCCCTTAATAGTTGCATAATTATTGTTGAATCTTTGTAACTTTCTTCCGATAACGTATCTAGTTCAGCGATAGCCGAATCAAACGCTACTCTTGCGCATTTGCACGCTTGTTCAGAGTTATTAAGAATTTCATAATAAAACACTGAGAAGTTTAGGGCAAGACCTAGTCGAATAGGATGAGTAACAGGAAGTTTCTCCGCGTCCTCTGCTGCTTTTTTATATGCACAAAGACTGTTTTCGGCTGCGTCTTTTCTTTGATTCCCAACAGAATACTCGGCTCTATAGCGATGGTAATCGCCTCTCCTAAACAAAATATGCACTGAAACTAAAACAATACTAACATTTTATTTAAGAAGACTTTTGATTCGTCTGAAACAGCTTTTGGTAACAGGCAGTTATCCAGAAGGTTCAAAATACTCGTGCATATTTCGTCTAACTCTTTTTCCACTTCTTTTCGAAATCGCTTGGTTATATGTATTTCGTCTGATCCCTTAGCTTCATCCTGGCTCTCCTTTGAATTTATTATTCTCCACGATGATCGGCGGGCACCAATGACGTTTTTGTATGCAACAGACAGAAGGTTTCGTTCTTCGACTGTAAGTTCAGTCTCGGTATTCGTAGCTATTTCGATCATGGCTTTAACCATTTCTAAAAAGGGTTATCGTGATTAGTATAGTGATTACTAGTCCAATTAAATTAAGTCGTGACATAAAGTTCATTATTCAGATGTGAACCATGGATTGATATCATGCCTGGATTTGATGTAAATTGTACCCAAGATCTTCAGACAAATGCATACAAATTTCTAAAAACCACTTGAATAATCAGTGTGGCGAAACGAGATAACGTGGGTTTACCAAGGCACTAAAGACCGAATCGTACTACAGTGACATTGCATTTAAGAGATTTGTGCGACAAAAAAGAGTAGTGCTTTGGAATATATTGAGAACCAAAAACTAATGATGTGAAAGTACAATGAGCTCAAGATCTGAACAAATTACAATGCCATCTTTCCTATGATTAGGAATTTCGATTCGGTTAGAAAACTTAGTGACGATCTTTGAGCGACCGTAAAGTTATCCCGTGAGTGTTCGCCTGCTAACCAGAACTACGTAAGGGTTACAAACCAGTGCAAAGAATTCGAATTTTAATCCACAGTTGGTGGTTAGGGTGAGGAACTAGACTTAGGGTTATCATCACGAACTGACACCAGCTAAGATGCCAAAACGCTATTTAGAAAAATAAATGCATGAATTTTCCGCCAAAATACAAGACCTGTTATCTTATATCTGCCTGGTTCGTTCATAAATCATAGTTTCGTTAGAGACTGTACTCTGAAACCAGAAACCAAGGGGACATTACGTTAGGTAGTAAATGTCTTTCTAGACCGATTCAATAGTGGTTGGGCGTCAACATACAGTAATTGGACCAAAAACGTCTGAATAGGTTCTGCATATCAACAGCAGAAATGTGTTGTAAGATCAAGTATATGATAAAAGCAAAATAAATCGATGAAAGAGAACACTAGACATACATTTCCAGGGGTTTGGGTAGGATCTATTCGCGTTTTGTGATTTATTTTAGACTGTTTGGTTTGGTTTTCAACCTGCGAAACGAGCACAAGATGTCATTTCTTCATGTTGTTAGCATTAATTTCGACTTTATGGACCGGTAAATCGTATAAGTTCGACAGAAATACAAAGTAACAGTCATTGTAGATTGACTTTGGGTTATTAGGCGATTGCAATACGTAGGTTATACAGCACTAGTTCATTCCCCCTTAGTATTTAAAGAACGTGGCAGCTAACTATAACACCACTCACCGGGCAGTTCCACTCCTAGCAAAGGCATATATGACCGAACACATGCAAAATGTGTGTTCTCTGTAATACCATAAATTTGGAGTAATAGGACAGGTAGACATAGAGTAGACAAAGTGGAACGTCCACCTAGAAGATTGAAATGAGTCAACCAAAATATGTTGACTGGAGGAAATATACAGGCTGGGGTCAGAAGTAATAAAATAATATACAAAACATTATCATGGGGAACAGTTGATGCCAGTTGAAGTTCATTCATATATACTGCACATACAGAAAGCATGTGCAATCGAATTAACACACGTACTTTTTGTCCAAAGTGTTTGCAGATATATGGAACAAAATATTTAAAGAGCTTTTGACTCACCATCATATCGTTCAGCTTGTTCACATAATTTTGCGAGAACGATGTTCCTTTCCCTTAACTCATCCATGGCCAAAACTCAAAGGTTGAACGGATGCACGTGTTAAGGACGCTGATTGACTGTAACAAACAACAATGAGGCAAAAGCTAAGATTATAGTTTTGATTACTTCATGGACGTAACGTACCTGACTATCAAGAAAATACAGATAAAGTACACCCGAAAACTTGCTTGATCTAACACTTGATTGTTCGAATAATTTTTGACATCCGAGCGCGCTTTACGAAAGACATTTTTAGTGCCCTGTGTGATTTGCATTTCTCAAACTTTTGCTGTATCCTTACTCAACAAAAGCGCCATTTTTGATCTAAAGAATCTGTTTTGGGCTCTTTAGGCAAATTTATATTTCCCAGTGCAGGCTCTCCAAGTGCAACTGTGGTCTTCGGACATTCGGTAGGCGACTGAACCCCAGTCAACAGAGTAAAAATGGATTTAGTGTCACTATCAAAAACGCCGAACAGCCTATGCTTTGTATTTGAATCAGTTAGTGAATTGGCTGTGTAATCTACCCCTAAGGGTGTTCAAACAGTCAGCCAAGGGCACGATAATCTGAAACGCGATCATCAGGAACATTCCTGAATCATCTCGCGAAACGTTTTCTCGTGAGAGAAATGTTATTGTGCAAGGTGTCCCAAAAAACATAGGCCCCGACAACACAGACTATGATATTCTGAAATGAAAATTCATAAAACAGTCCTTTAAGCTCAAGAACATAATGGCTCAGCAAGTGGTGTGACTAGTTAAGAATAACGGAGATTGTTGACTCTTTCTAATGGGAAAAATCTTCCCACCCTCCCGTATAGCAGCTGCCACTCCTCAACCCTTTTGTGCAAACAGACGTTGGTTGACAACTGTACTCCAAATGCAAACGGGCAGGCCATATAATGCAAGGGTCAAGCACAAAAGCCAGTTGGAGCTGACTATTCCACTTGTGGACTGTGAAGATCATGGAAACGACATGGAGAAGACATGGGGTATCACCTCGGAGAACTCAGTTCAGGTAGGTTGCCTATTTATTCACATAAGGCTCATTGATATAAACAGGACATGGAGGCTCACACGTCTCAAACTCAAGGCATAAACTGCCTATATATAAACGCTGAGAGCTTGCCGAATGAAATGGATGAGTTGCGTAAACTCAATGATTTTAATAACGCTCATGTGATAGAAAAACCTGAAACATGAATATATTCTCAAATGATGGACTAGAGGCTTGTACAATGCGACACGTCTTTGTTTCTCAACGAGTGAAAACAGGAGTGGGCCGAGGAATAGCCCTGTACCCACGATCTTGCTTAGTGGCATATCAAACGAATACTCGAGAGTTTATCAGTTTTGATGAATCTTTATGGTACACAGTGAGATTATCTGACATCTCGAGGTGTCTAGTTGGAGTCATCTAAGGGAAGCCCATATTCTGGAGAAGTTATCCCACTCTACTGGTCTTGGATACATTCGTGTCCTGATCCTAGGAGACTCCTATCTTCCTGAAATCAACTTCCCTGAGTATAAATGCATTGAAGGTGACAAATTTACCAAAGGCCGATTCCTCAACCTCACAGAAGATCTGGAATTATTCAAAAATGTCAAGTCAGCGAATCGTTAGAGAAATGGTCAGACTCCGTCGCTCTTAGACCACTTATTTATAAACGAGGACCTTTAAATTGAGAGCCCTTCACTCTTGGTTCCTATGGGTAAAAGTGGTCATGCTATCATAACCTTAGATCTTATCAATGAAACCGATCTAAAATATCCTATTAACAACAGGGATTGGAATTTCAAACGGTTGAGTGAGTCAGCTTCACAGGTCAATCTTCAGTAGGTGAACTGGTAGGCCCACCCTCAACTTGATGTGGACGTTCATTGGGACTTCCTACAGCACCCGATCTCATGTGTCACAAAACTATCTGTTACAAAAGCTGTCCTCAAAAACCACGAGCAAAGTATGGTCATCAAGATTCTCACTCTCCGAATGTCAAGACTCAAAAAACACTACTGGGAGGAATAAAAACGGACAAGTGATAACAGTACATATAGGTAGTTCAAACATGCAAGAAACCAATGCTCACAGGCGACATCAGAAGACAGGCTTCAGTGTCAGGTAAAGCTAATCGACAAATCCGATAAGCTTATTCCGCCGAGCAGCTTTATTTCGGCGTGCCAAAACCGGAGTTTCTTACGTGTTAGGTCCTCATGGTCAAGCCAACAACGACGGTATTGCATCTGGTCTTCTTCAAAGCAGTATCTCTGAATATTTCGACCGTCCAAAACAAATTGCACTGACGAGAGCTTCATTTGCAACACAATAGGGCTCTGAAAAGTAAACCTGACCATTGAATTGTTGTATCAGAGATTTCAGCATTTAAACAAGGGTATTTCTACTTGCCTGTATACGGTTGGTTCTACCAGACTGAGAGAAGCAGCTTCAATTTCGGAAAAAACGTCTAGTGTAATGTTTTCACATTTACCGAGCTGAGGTACAGTGACAGAAAATTGGAAGTTGGTTTACAGTGCACTAACTCTTAAGACAGGTTTAACACAGCTAACTGTCAGGTCGACGGCCATCAGAACGTTTCTCAATACCCTCAAAAATTATGTAGTCACTGATATGCAATGGTCTGCATGACTACTTACTACCCATAAACCTCTGTTCACCCCAACAGAATGGTTATAAGAATGGTTGCACTTGTATAATCAATCTGATGACCACAGTGGATAGATGGACAACCATCTCTGATATCAGGGAGAGGGTTGATGCCATATTCCTTGACTTTTCATAAACTGTTGATAGGTTCAATCATATGCGTTTTATCGATAAGCTCAAACGATTGTGTATGAAGTCACAATCAATTGATTGACTCACTTCGTATCTAGCTAATTGACTTAATAAGGTTAGTTTAAACCCCATTTTTTCCCAGACTACGGAATGTCCTAATGGGCTCCATCAGGGTTCATTACTAGGACCTCTTCCATTCTCAGTTTGTATAAAGGAGTTTCCTCAGAATGTGTTGTTTGACCCATTAGTTTTCGCTGGTGATATGAAACTCTGGAGAGATGTTTGTAACCAGTATAACCATCTGTCACTTCAGGAAGATGTAACCGGACTTCAAAGTTGATCGGATAACAAGAAGCGTACTTCTGACACTTCAACGTGTGAAGTAGTTCATCTGAGATATGTTGCGGACTACGCTTACTGCTCTCTTCAAGGGGAACCTTTAGCTGAAAAGGATCTCATTGTGTTTGTGCCCTGTGACCTTAAATCTTAAGTTGACAGCGATTAAAATCTCTTTCGAGAAAACCTTTCACCGGTAGCGCTGATGTGCATTCCTGGCCATTTCAATAGAAAGACTTTCCACTCAAGCTCCAACAGTTTCATTTGACCTTATTTAGAGCATGAAAACAGTGTTTTCTTATCAGAAGATGTTTTTGTGGAGATTTAGTATTTTCATAGTTGAAAGTGTGAGTCAATTGAAGCTAGACCACCAGGAAAAACCTGGAAGCACTGAACAGAGTTTCGTCCTATTGTGATACTCCTCAGCAGTGAGCATCCACGACCTCGCCTCGCAGGATTCGATCTCAGGCCCCACCGGTCTCGCGCCAACTGTGAAAATACTTAATCTCCACAAAACCCCCTTCTGATAATAATATGCTCACTAGTGACTGGCTTCGAGAGGTAAATCCAGGAGATCTACTGAGAAGCAGTGACCAGTGGAGTTCAAACCACGTCTGTTTTGAGATAGAAACTCATTGAAGACCATTGTGATCGGTTGCTGAACTTCATAGATTAGTTGAAGTTAGACATTACCACTGTTGGATGCCGACTCGGTAGCCTGTCGGTTCAGTGATCTGACGCAAGACTGGTAGGTCCTGGGTTTGAATTTCACGAAGCGGGATCGTGGATGCGCACTACTGAGGAGTATTACAATAGGACGAAACGGCCGTCCATTGCTTACAGGTTTTCCCTGGCGGTCTAGCTTCAATCGACTCACGCTTTCAGCTATGAAAATAGTGTTTTCTCCCAACTTCAAAAAGATAAGGACACATTGGGACGTTTCTAGTGGCGAACCACAAAATCAGATCCCGAACTCAAACTCAAGTGTTATTAGAGACGCTTATATTCACTGGACCTATAACCATTGGAGTATATGCACCTCAGAAGTGAACCTGGTGACCTACAGAATTATAACCCCATGATCAACCCTCCTCCTTCACTCGGGCTTGGGACCGGCAGAACCCCTCCCCCGAGGAGCTACAGGCGGAGTTATTTTGACGGACACTTACCAGTTAATACATATATAACTCGGACTGCCTTTTTTTACACATCTTTTATAAGGCCCCAGCAACAGACATTGGCGCGTCTTTATCTTTGGATTATACTAGTCGAAATATAGATATTCCACCGACCGGTAATCTCTTACGTTATAACTGAACACTTTACATCTGACATACGTTATATACTCATGGTATCTGATCCGAGTATTAACCCGGTTAATACGTAATGAAAACTATATACTCAGATGCTATGTTTCAGTTAGACAAGCTCTTTACTAACCCAGCTTCAAATTATGGCAAGTAACTCTAGTAAAAGAGAAATTTCACCAACTTTCAAGCCTATTAAAAGGTCAAAGTCTGTAAACACTGTAAACGACGACTTAGTTTCTGACAATGACAGTCCTTTATCTTCTGAACCCTATGCGTCTTATCCATAAATGACACTATCACCACCCGATTCTCCATGTAACAACCCTTCTATCTCTTTTTTCAGTACACCAACGGTAAGACTAATTGACATAAAAGGCGAAATACCTACGTGCATTGAAAAGTAAACACGGTCTACCAGACAGTATGCTTTACCAAGACCTAAATCCAAAATACCAAAAAACCAGGGAGTCTAACAGTGTATGTCACATTCACGGAAATGCTGATCGTTATAGAACTGACATACGTCAGTTACAAAACTCTTTGGCCGAAATTAACGGTCGACTTAACCAATAAGCACTCCTCACACACATATGGGGTATTATTACTGATAAAAATCTCGAACAACTCACCAGAGCTGAGTGTATTTCAGAGTTTGTGGCTGAGGAAGTGACGAAAATGGTGATGTCTTCCCACAATGAAGTTGTTTACAATCTCCCTGATTGCACACACACAAATAAATTAAGGGATATATGCCTTGAAGCATGAGGCATGCTGAACGTCAACTGCCAAGTCATCCACCTTAGATAAAAGTCGAAAAGATTGAACTGCTCATTCCTGTTTATGTTTAGCTGTTGAAACGATACTAAACAGTTTATTGGTTCGAGCAAAAATATTGGCTCATTAATTCCATACAACAGCATAAAAGTCACTCCTGACCTAACACCCTATCAACGTCGTATAAGAAGACGTGAAGCGATAGAATCGTATGATAGCGTTATAGTAAGTAACCGGCTAAAGACAGTTTGCAACAAAGTGAATAATATAAAGCGCATGAACTATAATCGTGATGTCACTCCACAAACGGCAGGTCAATCCACAGATCTAGATGAGTCTGCAGAGCAGAAACGTTTGGATTCCAACTGTCACTAAGAAGTATAACGACATTTCTTATCCAGGCTGGTCGCTTAATGAGGTACTGAAGTGTGAATCGTATGACGACACACATCAAACTAAATATATTCACCTGAAAATTAGTCCCCCTAAAGATACTTTACAAGATGACTTGAATGGACCTAAGTTCATCTGACA
This sequence comes from Schistosoma rodhaini, assembly GCA_944470415.2. Lineage (NCBI taxonomy): Eukaryota > Metazoa > Platyhelminthes > Trematoda > Strigeidida > Schistosomatidae > Schistosoma > Schistosoma rodhaini. Next base: position 12,416,541 of record OX104037.1, read on the forward strand.
GAGGCAACGAAACTATTCAGCTCTGACAAAGAAGTTCAGGGAGACAAAATCCACGATCGCGAATAGGGAAACAAGTAAGACTAAAACAAACTGTCCTGTGGGTATCCCAACAACAGTGAATAGGTTCTACCCGCTGATATCATGTAAGTTGCCATCAACACCTCTAATTGGCAAAACGGGTGGTTGGCTTGAGCACAACAAACTTTTTCACACGCACACTAACAAAAACTACCAGAGTGTAAAATCCAAACTAAAGTTTGGCTGAAGAATAACTGTGAATAGATTAATCATGTGTTATCACCCGTTTGAAATCAAAACAAGGTGATTGGGAAAATAACGGTTCTAAACAAATATTACCGTTCATTTATTCAACCAATAATTGTTCCCTCAATAGTCAATCCAAAAATAAGTGTTATTCCATCCTTTCTGGACAGATTAAGTAAAAATTCGTTCAAAAGATAATGGTTTGTTGCTTTATAACAAAGTGTTTTCAATTCTGGAAAAGTACTACAATTTACAATCAAAATGAACAATCGCAGTCAACTCAAGCACCAAAATCAAGGGGGGGGGACAATCAAGATTAAGTATCAACTAAAACAACATAAATACAGTCCAGGAAGAAGCATAGAAACGCAGTCAAGGCGAAAAAAATAAATAAAAACTATAATGGAATGAAATATTACCAACTCAAATGGTATCAAAAGGACTAACAAAATGTACAAGATGTCAATAAGCACAAGTTGTAAATGTATGCGTGGAGTGATTTTCACACACAAAACCTTTAATTGGATCTTTCACAGAGTACTGATCAGTCCACTCACCCTCTAATGGTTAAAACCATTATTGAGCATTGTAATTATAGGTTCCTCACCCAACACCTTATCTAAATTCTTCAGGATTACAATTTTAATTACTCTCAGAAAGAATCATTTCCACACCCTTCAGTACCAACACACCACATAAAAGTGGCTTCCATGTATAATAACAGTCGTAACTATTTCCGGCTACGTGCAGTAGACCCTAATAATGCTCACACTAACAAAAACAGCTATAACAGAGGCTACGAGTTTAACCACCAAAACTATTTTGCAGATAACAGTGCACTTTACAGTCAACCTGTACCGGATTGTTTTGGAATACGACCCCCAGTGGCACCCCTGATGAAGCATATAGCCCAAGTCATTTCAAACCACATGGGGAACATAAACTCACTTTCCCGGTACAGTTCCCATCAGAGAGTACTCCCACCTTTTCCTCCTGGGTAAACTCCCCGAGCAACTTCACTAGCTCATTTGACACATCCCCACTAACTCTGGCTATCAAAATGCAAAGCTATTAATGAACATTCAACCGCTCACCTCAAACCCATTTCACACCCACAAGGCTTATTAAAACTTTAGTCCAGATACTCTCACTCATTTAAACTTAATAGGTCATTTGTTTGATATGAGTCCTATCAACTCTAGGTCGATCTGCAATAAAAAGATGGATTTAGCCCTGTTTGTATCCATTTATCAGCCATCGCTTACAATGATATCTGAAGCATGAACTAACAGTAATATTTACGACCACAGTATATCTTCTGATAACTATTTCCTATATAGAAGTGATAGGTTGAAAGAACGTGGCGTAGGGTGTCCTATTTACGCTCACTCTACCTTAAACTCACCATTATATAATATGCCAGAACTAAACAAACTGAACGATTCGGTGTGGATTGTTTTAAAGCCATCAAATTCCATTACCTTACTGTTCGGCTATGTCTGCCGTCAACCTGACGCGTCATTAGGTGAAATAGCAGTATTATCAGAGGCATTCACTCTAGCATCATCCCTTTCAATCACAGGCAAGCTCATTTGTGGTGACTTGAACATGACTCAAATTTCTTGGTTTCCAGTCAAAGCTCCGAAACGTTATGAATTATTCAATGAATGTCTAGAACTAGGACAGTGGACTCAGTATGTCAGTAGCCCTACCAGACATCGCAAAGTTGATTAGAATAACTCCCACAATTAGCAAAGAAGCACTGATTGTTTACTGCAAACAATATCGACACACCAACCAATATATTTCATCACAACATTAGAAATATCATCAACAAAATCGCATTTTTAGAATACTGGAGACCTTAGTTCTCTGAAGATCTGTATATACCGGTTGGTACACGAAGACGTCTACAAAGATATTGTACTCGCTTCTACAACTTTAATGAATTTTCCTCTTTAGTAACGATGACCGAAATACTTGTCCGAACAAACGCAACAAGTACACAAAAAGCAGTCGAACAGGAAATACGTGCTGCCGAACTTAGTACTAACTCCTCTGCACTCACCATAATCTTTCAAAATAAACTTAAAAGTTCTAAATCGAGAGGAAACATATTTATTAAAGACAAACAAGTATACGAAGATCCTAAACGTGTTACGGAACTATTTAGTGAACACTTTTGTTCTTCATTAACTGACGAAAAACCAATAAATGATTCAGAACTTATCACAGCATCTTCCTGTGAAATTACTAACGTAGACTTCAATGTACAAAATATCTCTAAAGTAATTAGTACATTGAAACATTCGTACACTGATGGAGCAGATGGTATTCCGGCTAGCATGCTAAAACGTGGAGGCGATGATATGCGTGTTTTATTACTCAAACTATTTGCCATATCACTCTCTACATCACGTTACCCTAATGACTGCAAAACTACACATGACATTCCCAAAATTAAAACAGGACCTGAATCAAATGTTGAAAATTACCGACCCATAAAGATAACTTCAGTGGTATCTAGAGTGATGGAAAAAGTTGTTAAAGCGGCGGCAGTCCAACACTTAATTACTAATAACCTTACCTCTGTCTCCCAGCATGGATTTTTTAGGTCCAGATCATGTGATACATGTCTAGTGGGCTACATGAATGATATAACTATGAAACGAGACAATGGACTCCCTGTTTCGGTCGTATTTTTAGACTTTAAGAAAGTTTTTGATACAGTTCCACACAAAAGGCTCCTAGTTGAACTACGATCCTTCAAAATTAACAACCCACTCTATTCATGGTTTGTTTCGTTCTTAACAGAATGTAAACAAATAGTATAGTACAATGACTGTCTCTCATCACCTAGACCAACAACTAATGAAGTCATCCAGGGAAGTGTATTAGGTTCACTCTTGTCTCTTATGTATATGAACGATATATGTAACATCAAAAAATTTGGGAGACCATACTTATATGTTGATGAAAGTGTATCCTTGATTCAAAATGATTTCAATAACCTAACTATCTGGAGCGAAAAGTGGCAAATACCATTTAACCTCAACAAATGCGGGATCATGTATTTTCGAAAGCATCCCTATGAACTACAACTTTACTTAAATAATGATAAAGTCCAGATACTTAATTCAGTATACGATCTAAAAATCAATTACACAGGAGGCATCAACATTGAAGAACATGACCCTCTGTCATTTTATAAGCTGGACGGCTAATTAATTTCATAACGAAAAATGTCTTCACAACAGAGGCTAAGCTTGTCTTTAACGAAATATGTGTACGACCTTTCTTTGAATACCGCTCTTTTATCTTCCCTAATATGAATGCCGCAGATAATATAAGAGTAGAAGATGTTCAAAGACGCTTCACACGCCAACTGCTTGGAAGTGACTCCACTCTCGTTCACACAGATGTGAGCACCTCTCTTTAGGATCTATATGGCACCGTAGGCCAAGGAACAATCTGATATTTCTCTACAAAGCAATAAATGAACTCCCATTCCTAACCTCCTGCCCAACTATGATCTATAATCCAGCTTATAGGCTAAAAAACAACACGTATACACTTTTTATCGTCAAGCACCAAAAACAAATGCGTTGTAAGTTTTTTACAGTGCGGTATAGTTTATTGTGGAACAGGTTGCCAATACCTATCCGTAACCGTGACACTTTCACCAAATTCAAAAGTCTAATAACCGTGTTACTAGACTCAAAAGAGCTTCATCAATTATCATCTGGACTCCCGCCCACCAATGAGGCACTTTATTATGGACCGCCTAATATCTAGACGGAACGAGAATATAACGAACCCCATTGTTATCATTATGAATATAACCGAATTACAGAACACATGGTTTATCCTCTCCCATGATTTACTGATTGTTAATCATGGCATACTGCTCCTAACACCCACTTTCAAATTCCGAATCTCTCCAATGGTTAAAGATTTACTTTTCTTCCAAAGTGTCGTTTCATTTTTTCTATTACAAATAGACAGATCACTCACTGATCTTATGGATGCTGATCAACTAAGGCCCAACAAAAGAAGCTCAAAATGTCCTAAATTCTTGTGAGTTGCTCAGTGTTTTACTTTCATTACCCTGACTATTTTACTATCTACTCTTTCATACTCATTGATTTGCTATTAGTTCTCACCATCACTTAACAACATATGATCTGACCTGTCTCATATAGCTTATACCACTAGTTATCTTCATAGAAGTATGATATACCTCATGGATGTCTAACCCATAATACGAATGTTTTAGCCATCTGATTTGCTTGTAACATGGAACTGGTAGAGACAGTGTATTCCAACTATGGGTCTAGATTGAAGCAATATTCATACTGACCACAAATGTAAGAGAGCCTAACATCACAAAAGGATGGAGGGTGGAGTTACTGACCAGCAGACATGATGGTGGTGATATAACTTCAATCCACTTGTGTCTGTAGGGCAGAATATTTTGTTAAATAACGACTCCACACGTCAGGTGGGATGTCGCGAACAAACAGTATTGATGCTGATCTATTTATGCAAAGTAACTTTTGAAATGGTGTATTAAACTCTTAATTGGTTTCATTTCCTACCGAATAATCCTACTACAAGCAAACTAGACAATTCCTTAAAAACGAAGCCTGCCCAATGCCATATAAAATCTAAAAACAAACAAAGCGGGCTTGAATAGATTCTACAAAGAAGACAGTCATTTGTGTATCAGAATATTGTTTTCAGCACCATATTTTTTAATTACACATAGTCCCATACTTTCAAGATTCTTTCTGAATCACCATTTATATAATTCCTAATCCACTAATACCTTGTTTACACTTATTTTCTTTAAAATATTGGAGTGCTCTTGCTTAAGAAGTACATTAATAACAGAGAAACAGATCAAATAGTTATACCCTATTTTTCTCCATGAACATTGTCTGCTCTGCTTCTCATCCTTTCTTTGTCTGACATCCTTTTTCAGCCCCCTTGAGATACGTCACCAAAAACAGATATGGAACGGGTGACTTTGTTCTGCCCCAGATATTTCAGAGGGATATAAGGTCGCGGTTTATGGGAGCCCCCAACTTCACATGGATCTATTCTTCACCATCAGTTGCATGTTGCAACGTAACCTTCATAAAGCGCGAGTGGTATTGATAATATGTTCCTTACTAAAAGTGTAAACTCATGTCTTATAACATATCAACTCAGCTGAATAACTTACTGCAGTGAAAATTGTAACTTCTGTAATAATTTGATCTTGCCTGTAAACTGCCTCATATAACAAACTGTTATTTGAGGATAAATTATTATTATAGTATCTTGCTATAATTTACTGATATATTTTCTCTTTTGTCATCAAATATATCTAGGTCCCTAGTTGGTGACACATATGATCCAGTGTTATTCAATGCGGAAGCCTGTTAGGCAAAGACGTCCTCTGTTTCGTGCAAAACCCTTTAAAACGTTCCTGAATTGATTTTATAGTATAGCACTACTACGTGATTATAATTCCACAATTATACCATCATATTATTATTATTCACAAACAGCCTATGTGTACATAGGTGTTATGAAGAAACCACTTCGGGTTTCTTCAGAAGTGCAGTAATGCACAAATCTCGATGCCGTTAGCATAACATTTGCCATCTTTGAAAAATAATGATAAACAAGGCTCTGTGTGATTGAGAGGAATATTGGGCTGACTTTAGAGAAAAAAAGGAAGAAAAAAGAAGGCTAGAAATGAAGGAAACACGAAATACGTAAATAGTTTAATGAGCGTGTTTGTGGACGCATAACAAGATTGAACGACTATGTCTGTATCGCCAAACGAATAGCAAAAATTAAAAATTAAAAATATATGAGTAAAAGAATAACTTATTATTGCAGTAAGATATGAAGGTAGAACAAGCTTTTGTGCAGTAATAATTTGAAGTGATACTGTGGTGTGGTCTACTTATATCCATATAAGTAGTATATGGTGTGGGTCAGACATAGAATGTATTTTTACAGAAGACCGATGAGGAAAGAACTGAAATGAAGCGCAATCGTTTGGAAAATGCATGAGTAATGGAATAAGAGAAGAAACAGTGAAGATTGAAACAATTGGTTGTTAATTTGCAAATTGACTGTTCATTGTTTGGTAATCAGAATTTATTGAGATAGTCTGTAATCTTTGCTTAAATACATTCGATTGTCCCCAACCAGTGTTTTGTTCATTACAATACTATGGAAGTCTTCATTCAGTGCAAAGGATAAACAAGCATCAATATATATGAGTCATATATACATATTAAGAATAAAATGAATCTGCGAAGTTAATTTATTTCAGTGTAACACAAAATATTATATCGATTGCGAACTTCGGATACTTAAAAATAACGTTTATTTAGAAGAAAAAGAGTGAAAGAGAAGGGAAATGGACAACCAGTGATTGGGTTCAATAATGGTAATGAGAGTGTAATGAATATCGACCTCTGAAATAAATCGTTAGTTTTTTTAAGTCTTTAGTGCACTCAGGTGAATACATGTAAATTTATTTCACAGGATACAGAGTAAAACTTGATGCTAGTATAAACTTTTGTGCAATAACAATTTAGAATAATACTATGATAGTCACAATAATTCGGAAAGGATAATCAAATATCAATTTCTATATGTTATATGTATGTGGTGAAGATAAAATTAGTCTGAGAAGTTAATATATTTAAGCGTAACACAAGATCACTTGTTTTTAAATGTAGAATTTGGATGTTTAGAAATAAAACATCTTTAGAAGGAAAAGGTGGGACGAAGAGAATAACTAATGTGTCGAGGGACCAATCGTGGTAATTATAACAATAATAATCATAAATATGAACATAAGCGAACTTCAGCTGGTAAGATGAATAGAAAGAAAATAAAATAAAATAAACGAGAAAAGTTTCGAAATTCATACTTTGCCTTTCAGTCAATTAGATGGTCGGCAGACCTTGTTTGCATAAATCATTGTTAAACACATTGATATTCAGTGGGTGACACAATCCACTTTCGGAAAGGTAATCATCAAGGAGACTTCTGAACCGGGTCATAGTTTACTGTAACAGAGGTTCAATGGGATCCTGTTCCCCTTGGTTGAATGGCGAATAAGGAAAAAAATTTGGCGTAAGTTTGTGTAGGTTCTCGGAATCGCTAGAACCATCTTGCGTAGGTTATGAGATGATGCGACAGAGGTCGAAGGGGTAGATGCAAAAGAGTAAGAAATACCATTTATGAGCTGGTAGATAAGTACGTGGTGTGACTTAATATGACTGGTCTAGAGAGCTTCTAATTTGAGTGGTTGACATGTTTTGTGGTAATCCATGTTGTCGAAATACCCCAAAACAGCTTTGGAGAATCTTCTTTAAACGCCTTTAATTTTTATCAGGTCATTATGCCTGCAATTACTGCAAACTTAAATACCATATTCAAGAATGGGATACGTTTGCATAGTAAAAATCTCGATTCGAAGTTATTAAAGTTAATCATTATGGGACAAATGAGCTTTCTAGCTTTGAATACTTGAGATGCGATGTGCTTGGAAAAGTTCAGACTGTTGCTATATCTTAAACCCAAGTCACGGGCAGTGTTGAGAGGTTTCAGCGTATGCTTGTGTATAGCCAGATTTAGGTTGAAGTAGCAACCAATGTGAATAAATCCACTTTAAGTAGCAGGTTCCATGAAACAGAGCATTTGTAAAAATTGTTTATCTCTTTTTGGATTACCGCCGAAATATAGCTTTCTTTGATGGGAGGACAGAATGAATAAACCGATTTCAGGTAATCGGGAAAATGGAAAGGTTTGCCATAATAAAAGAGGGAACAGACGTCATTGATGAAAAAGAGAAAGAGTAATGGACCAATCACACTTCCTTGTAAAAACCCCACTGGTTACGTTCACAGGCTTGGTGTAGCAAGATCGAAAAAAGACTATTTGGCTACGTTCTGCCAAAAAAGATTTTAGCCAAGATAAAGGAGGATTCCTTATGTCAAGTGAAGAAAGTTTTAGAAGCTTGTATGAGACACTGTTGAAGGCCTTATTAAAATCGAAGTACAGAATTACTAGTGACTGACCATGATCTCTTCTCTGGATAATTTGATCAAAAACCCCAGGTGCGATGTGAGGCATGAGCGTTTAGTTATAAGCCCGTGTTGGGATGTGGTAATCAGGCTAGTCAAAAGCAAAAATGAAAATAGATGTTTGTGGATGATTTTTCCATGATTTTTGATAGCATGGCTGTCAAATTAATGGGCCTATAATTAGCGATATCACTACATAATCCCGCTTCAAATCCAGAGGTCATGATGGATCTTTTCCATACAGATGGATAAGCTACATATTCCATAGACAGGTTAACACTTTTTAACAAAATAATGGGAATTCACTACTACCGTATTTCACAAATGATGAAGGAGTCCCAGCAAGTCCACCGTCATGGGACTTTTTCACGGTAGCTGTGGCCTGTTTGGTGTTGGTGAATATGAAGTCAGTTTTGAATAGACATCTAGATGTCAATACTGGAAACTAATTGATAGCGGCTTTGGCCTCAGAGTTGCAGCATTGAGTGGAATGCCGTCTGAAATGTTCACAAATAGTTTCAGGATTGTCAAAAATGCTTAAGTTAGCTACGAAGAATTTGGTTGCGCCAAGAGGATCGGATTTCAATCGGGATTTGAAGAGCCCAGGTATTGATAACTATGGGCTTTTACTATCTAGGGCTTTATTTCCTATAATCATAAGATATATGCGTTTAAATGAATCATTTATTTCGATCAAGGTAAATATACTTTGAAGTGCATACACCTCATGATGCTTGTGATAGTGGTGTTCCAATTGTCTCTGTTTTTTATTAAAGGTTTCAAAAGTATTTTGTCCTTATTAGCGTTATAAACCACGCGGCCAATAATTGGAACAATGCAGTCAAGGCAATATGTAGACCTATCATGCAAATTGTCTGCAAATACATATGTTTGTTCGTTTTTAACTGGATTTGCAGATAGGACTGTTATATAATTGTTCAGATCATCCCAATTTACTACGGATATTTGACATATTTCCCATGAGCCTACTGAAGTCATCAGAGTGTTCAGATAAGTCTCTTACACCGCTCGAGAGGAGTGGAACTTGGAGATCTTGCTAGACTTCAGAAAGATGATAACCATCTCGGGTTGCATTTGAGGTCATTCTGACAGTATGGACTTTTAATCGGTTTTTCAAGTTTTATTTCGCCCATTTAGATTAAAGAATGTATTATTTCTTCTTCATTCACATTTCACAGGGGTGCTTTGAAGCTTATCTACAGGCGAGTCACGACCATAGTTTTGGGATTCAGGTTCGTGCCATTTGCAGAACTCCCTAAATAATGGTATAATAATATATTTCTGCAAGGGCAGGTACACGCCATTTTTGCAGGCATGATCTACAAGTTAAAACAGTTGCTGGTTAACAGTATGCACCCCAAGCAGGGTAGTTTAGTAAATATAATTTTTCAGTTTTCAAAATATTTTCAAAAGGGGTATCGCGTCCACGTTACACACCAGATCCAATATCGGCAAAGTTGCGTTAGGATTTTGGTCGCGCTAAGTATTTTTGTAATACAACCTTTTAAGTTTGTAGTTGTTATAAAGTAGACTTGCGGAGCTCTTCGTGTGAGCTATGACCTTGGGAAAGTGCCTACGTCTAGTTTGCCCAAGATGTCAGAGGTTCCACAGCGTTGCCCTCAGAGTAAGATTCTGAAAAAAGAGAAGCCGAGGAGCAGCAAGGCATTTGGATATGAACGACAAACAATGCTTAACATTTAGTAGTGAAACAGACAGAGGTATGATAAATTATTAGATTAAATTCACACTAGCTCATGTTGCTAGAGTGAAATGTGATCAGAGGCTCTAGATGAGAGAGTGTAGTAATAAAGAACAATGAGTTGTGATATTTATCAAGATGGAGTAGGTTCGAATGAAGGAAGGGAATTCAAGTTTGGAATAAGGAAGGCCGTTTATCAAAACAGAGAGTGCATATATAGAGCAAAGTGTTGAGTAAACTAACAACCATATCTACTCGTAATGAACTCTCTGAAAAAGTGGCTTACACCGATTCACGAAACGTCGGAAAATCTAATTTTTATACTCATTGGGATTTCACAAATATATTATTTATTTATAACAATCTACCCAATGCTCAATTTATTCAAAATTAACAACCATATCCTTCAAATCCTTTTTTTCATCATCCGATGCCTGCCTCAAAGTTCTAATGTAAAACTCCGGGTTAGCATGTTATAGGTTGTCTTATTAGAATAGCTAATCCAGCATAAAAAATAGGAACACGAGTCTGAATAGTGAGCGTAGGAGAACACCTCATTATCACAGAGAGATTGACTTGTTCTTATCCATAAAGAGTCTGATACAAACAAAATGTTCTGCCCCACAAACATGGGTGGATTGAAGTCATCGCTCTCACCATCAATGCTTACTGGTCAGTAACTTCACCCTCCCTCTTTTTTTAATGTTAGGCTCATTCAAGCTTATTTTTTGGATATGGATCTTACCTCACACAACGCCCTGTGTTTCACATCCTGTTGGAAAACACTATTTCTATAAGTACCATTTTACAAGCTTATCAGACGGTTACAAATTATGGACTGTGGGTAAGGCATCGATGCAATGCTTTAATTGACCATAGTAGGAAGTATATGTTGCCAATCAGATAATAGGCATTAAGAAGGATATAATGTAGCACAGCTGTTTATCAAAGTAGGCGGAAAAGTGTAGAAATATATTAGTTACAGATAAGGTAAGGTAACGAGTTGTAAGATAATAATAATGGCAAGGCAACATAGTGCACAGAAGAGTAAAAAGCTGATAAAGGATACACAAGAAGGAACTCACACTGAATTCGTACTGATGGTATTTTGTTCTATCCTAACAGGTTGATGGGTAACAGGTTTCATAGATGCAAGACCACTGGTGGTGGGCAGTCTATTGTGCGTTTCTTTTGACTTTTTAGGGTATTTGTGAGCGTCCCTTAGCTACCGAGTATTGATTGGTCTAGTGAATTGCCTGTCTACTTCAATTAAAAAAGTATTGGGGGAGTACATAATAAAACTAAAAAGTAGGGAAATAAGGCAATCTAGTCCATATATGTAGAGAGCCTATGATGCCTGTGTGGGACGTGGATGTGTTCGTTTGTGCTAGATCTGTGCAGGTGAGGGCTTGATCGATAGGTCTTACAAACGTATGTAATTTATCTGCCATGCTTATTTCAGAAGGAAGACTGTTCCATATTAATGTATACTTCATGAGGAAGAGGGTTTCCCGAGTTTTTGATCTGTATTTCTCAACTTTGACTGTGGACTTAATAAAGACTTATTTTAGCTTCGTTTTGAAAGAAATTACGAAGAATGAAGCCAAGCGATCTCCGCACTTGTGATGCTTTAGTTGAGATATTTCCTGAGAAGTTTGGAATGTCTAAGTAATTTACCCAAAGGCCAGTTACTAATGTCAGTCTGGGCAGTGTGTTCTTGTTAAGTTCTAGTTTTGTTTTGAGAAACGTGTCTCCAATACATAGCCAACCGCATTTCTCTGTGTTGAGATCTAACCTCCAGCGTTTGCATCAGTTGTCTACCTTGTTGAGTTCATGTTGGATTGTTTGCATAGTACTACGTACATCGCAAATGTCAGTTTCGTAGATGACTTTTAAGTCATCAGCCTAGAGGTAGGTCTTAACTGTGGTAAAGCACTTGCATATATTGTTGATGTAGATTATAAAGAGCATTGAACCCAAGACACTACCCTGCACAACACCACTGGTTATTGGTCGAAGTGTAGATGTTGTGGAGTTAATCTTAGTTATTTGGTATCTGTTTGTGAGGAAGGACTCAATCCATTGCAATAGGGGGTTTATAATTCCAACTGACTGAAGTCTGTTGATTATGAGGTACTTTATCAAAGGCTTTCTTTATATCGAAATGTCATATGTTTAAGGTAGAAACTTTTTAAAGGGGAATTTGATATACAAGCAGAATCCATAATACAAAAGACAAACAACCCAAAATTTTTATTCAGCAGTTGATGTATAACATTTAAGACATCTGATATGACAGAATAAGATGGAAAAAACACGAAGTTTTACCCAGAAATCTGACATACAGTTGATCAAAAAAATTCATATCCGAAGGTTTACTGTAAAGTAGCTAAGGTTAGTTTTACTCCTTCACTTGGCTAATTTCGTCAAAACTAATCTTACCAGCACCAAATGCATACCTGTAAGATCCAAACCTAGTTTCCAACTAGGTTTGATTTGTTTAACAACTGACGAGTAAAATTAGAGACGCGCAACCCCAGTCGAAATCAGAACAAGGTGTTTTGGGGGTAATAGCGGTTCTAAATTTCATCATATATACAAATGTACAAATTTACCCAAACAAATATTACCATTCAGGTATTCAACCAACAATTGATACCAAAATATTCAATCTGAATTACAATGAATAGCAAAGTGGTAAGAAATATATGAAAATTACCGAAAACACCAAAAGGTGAGTGTTATTCTATCCTTTCTGGATAGATCAAGTAAGATTCCGTTTGAGCGGCTGTTCTGTAACAAAGTGTTTCAATTTCTGGGAAAGTGCTCCAAATTACAACCAAAAATGCACGATCCTGGTCAAAGTCCAACTGCACAATCAAAGAGCAAGCAGTCAATATGGCAGCCGCCAGAATAATGGCAATTAAAACAAACTAAATACAGTTCAATAAGGAACATAGACTCAATAAAAACGATAGTAAAACCAAGAAAATTAAACGTCACAGTCTTAATTAGCATCAAAAAAGTTAAAAATATATACAAATAAAAAAACGTAAGGAAGAAATCACAAATGTATGCATGGAGGGAATTTCACTTTAAAAACGAATCTAACAATACCTCTTGCGTAACTCTTTTACCTATAGAACAATTAAACATTTCGACAAGATGCCTTTTATCAGCTACTTTTAAATAATCTTGACCTGTCAAGGACTTATATGGATAAGGAGTTAAGCGAGTGTGTTGATGATTCGATTGAAATGTGTCAACATCCGAGTTCTTTTGCCTGTGAGTTTCTCAAGATTTGGGTTGGATCTGGACTCCGTTTCAGAGGTTTTAAGTATTCATTATTTATTTAGCCTATTCTGCTCGGCTGACTATTTTATACTAGATTACATCAATTTATGAATCTGGCGTTTGACAGTAGTAGATTTAAAGGCTCCTAGTGTAAATCAGATAAACTTTTCCGAAATACATCCTATATCAGTTTCACGGTGGGTGTGTTGGAGCATGTTTTATTAAGTAGTACATTCGGATCTAGATCTTTCGGTTTCAGCTAAGGTTCTTCTTGGTATGATATGATATACTTCAATATCTTTTAATAAATCATATGGGAGGACATGCCATTCTGTATTTCTTACATCCAGAGTTTGTACATTTGAGGACATTCTCAAAAGTTTTCAAGACCTATATGGAGTCGCCTACGGCTGGAGCCTCCTTTCTCGTGTCAAGTTGTGAGTTACTAAGAATCGCTGCCAGTGCACTTGTTGATTTGTTCAAATTGAGGATCGATATAACCTACTCGTAGTTCTATTGTCACTAACCAACACCGAAGTGTGATTGATTACTTATGAAATACAGGTTTGAAGTCATGGATTTTCCTGTCACAAGGAGGCACAAAGGTAGCTTGTGCTATCTATCGTTTATAAATTTAAAAACTATTGAAAATGGAGCTTGTCTCATATTGTTAATAAGTAATAGTTTACTATATTGTTGAACAATGAGTTTGTTTATACCTATCATCATAAAACTATATGGTTTTGTGAGTTACTTGACCTCACGCTATATTTGAATCGCTTCTGATGTGGGCCTAGGACTTGATGCTAGATTTCGTTTCAAAGCGTTCGGTTGTCTTAATCATGTCATCTGAACCGAACGAATTTACTTATGACAAACTGCTTGCTTTTGCATCAAGGTATAACCGGCGACTACAACAGGATAAACTTAGTCGTTTACCATTTCTGGACAGCGCCACCGGAATAGCTCAAAGACCGTGCTTGCTTTACCGCAACCAAAGAGAAAGGGAGGGAGGTGAGTGACTTTCCACAAAGAGTGAACCTGTAGGCTATCTGACTCAGGTTTATCGATATCGTTCCCACAGGTGGAAGAAAAGCAAACGAACTGGCCAGCTTCCTTCTTTCCTGTATCATGGAGATGCGTTAAACGGGGTTGCTAAAATGGGTAAATTCGTAATATTTCTTTACCATCAGATCGTCCCAATACCTCAGGATTAGACTCGTGTTCTAAGGATGTAGACGATGATTGTCGTAGTACTTGGGCTGCATGTCCAGAATATGATATGGATTCTGATGCAAGTGATTTCGCAGATGAAAACTTTGGAGTTCGTAGACGCCGAAAAAAAGGCCGGGTGAGTACTGGTTGACGTTTTGAGGCCTTTGTGTGTTTTGATCACTACTTAGTCGATGATTCTGCCATCTGGTTGTCCCATTTGCAGTTAACATAAACTTTTGATAACATTCGATGTACTTGGATATAATCGTAACTGTTAAGCAGTTATTGATCGTAGTGGGTATTAAAAACAGACGAAACCACCCAAAAACCGTACCTCCTTAGTAATCCGAACTCAATATGTCGATATATATACTTATCTTACATAAACACCAGACATGAACGATGCAAAGCTTGCACGGTTTCAATCTAAACTGACTCAAGACAATCAGATTGCGGTCGTGTCTTGTTTTGGTGGGGTCGAGTTTACTATTTTACCTACATCTTACTTAATGTGAACTTCGGCATCTGTCGCTCACTACACCTTCAAATTACGATTACGGCTTTGTTGTGGGTTCAGTTTTAATTCTAAAAACTATATATATATACATATATATATATATGCTAGTCGCGTCCTCGATCGAGTGGTATTGATTTACTTATGGAACTGAGATACTGCCTAATGTCTCGATTTTTATTCTTTCTGTCTGTGAACTTCACCTAAATCACTTCATTTGCAACCTCTACTTCGCAAATTCTCTGTGCAGTTTTTATGGTTCATGAAAGATTCCAGCAAATACACTTATGCTAGATGGGAATTAGACTCGAGTGCCATTGGCCTACAAAGACATTTGTCCTAATATTACTTTCATTTTAATTGACTTTCAGCTATGTTTAGTTTCGTCTCAAATGCCTTGTATACGATTAAATGTGTTTTGCCAGCCAATTGTCCTATTATCATATAATGATTTGTTCTGGTAATTGTGCGTCATTAATGTGGTTCTAAGCAGTCATTTATCATCTACCTTTCTTCGTTTCATGTGGTCCATCATACGTCAATTGATTAGTTTATTGAACTCATCATTAGGATAAAGTTTCCAGATATTTGTGATATAATTGGCTTAATAAAAAAACAAGTTAAATGTTAGCTATATATTGTCCTTTTCCATTTAGACTCCACGCATAAGCAGGTCCAACTACTCTGGACCTGGTCGGCGACGTTCTAATTATACCTCATTCGATGATGACTCGAATGACCGTCAAACATCCTTGCCAGTATTTCTGTGTGAGTTTTGTGGCGTACGATACAGATCGCGAGCCGGACTAAATTACCACATTAATTCACAGCATTCAGAGGTACGTGTATTTCCTTTTATTCTAGGTTTTTGTTAATATTTTGGCTGGATCGTCTTTTATGTGAACATTACACATAAATATTTTACTCCTGGTTCCTAAGTTCATCTTTTCGTAACAACTCAGCCAAAACTAACTTGGTAAAACTTCCTGTCAATATCAGGATTTAGGTCATGATATCCCAAATACGCTGCTGCAAAACATAATGGACCCCAAACAACATAAATAAGTATATATTTGGTTGTCATTTGTCATAGATGTACTGCTTAAGTTAGTTCTCGCAATATCAGGTTTCGAAAACTAATATCCTACTTGGATACTCCTGATTTAAAGTATGCATATAAGTTTTGTTCTGAAAGGATGGTGCTGAAATTCGGTTTCCTGGATGCTTTAAGCGACTACAAAAACACTTGAATTGCTCTTTTAACCTAAATATAAACTGCTACAGAACTGATCTGTACCCATGCATATCCAAATGCCCTGGTACGGCTGAGAGTGGAGAGAGTCAGCTCTCTCTCCCTCGAAGTGCTCTCACATGGCCACGTGCTTACAACCACTGTCAGAGAAGTCCTACTCATTGTCTTCTTGCAGTGGTGTCGTCTACGAAATGAAGTTCACTTGTCTATTGTTAATTTACTCCATTTTTAATCTATATGAGATGTCCCTCGGCCCATTGAAGGATGAGTATAGTACGCAACAGTTCTATGTGCATTACGAATGCCTGTAAAGGGAAATATGTGTAGGCTTCTACAGTCCCAATTACAAACGTTATGATAGGATTCTTTACATATGGTGAAACTAATGCATTAATATTGAGACTGCGTACAGGGTGCTATGTAAATATGATGGAACACTCGGCGGATCTGTAAGGGAAAGTTCTGTCTACATGACAGCTTGACAAAAGAGCCAAAAAGATGTTTCTTTGATGTCGACCACATAATGTTTGTGAGTAACTTGTAATACATTGCCACTAACAGCAAAAATATGTTAAACAAGGGTGTAGGAGTAACTTTTTCTTTCGTTTTCATAAAGACGGAAACCCTAGAGATGCTATTTACCTATGGTAAGACTTTACTGCCGTAACTTCAGTGCGGTCGACATTCCCAATTCTCTCTAGCCGATTAATTTCTTTCTCCTACAATTCCACGTTCAACTTTCATTGGATGATGGTACCGCATGACAGTGTTCCAGATGATAGAACTCTAGTGGGTCACTAACTATCGAGTTATTAACACACTTAGCCAAATGATTCTTTGATTATTCCCTCTTTTGTTTTATCAATCAGTCAGTCAGCTACAACGTAGGATCAGGCACATATATACATCGGTCCAAGTTGCCACAGCGTACTAGCACAAGAAGACGAACACCAAATTCATAGTAGTAGTTACTTCAATGGTAGTGATATATAGGAAATTGTGTATAAGGATGTAGTACATGAAAAGAGAATTAGTTGGTAGAAAGAAATATATAAAGCAATTTTAATCTCACAGTTTAACGGAAGATAAAGAGTGTATACACCTACGCCATTGTGATCGATTCCGAGCCATATCACCCACAGTCTCCAACCATTGCTTACGATAGCCACGCGGACCTCAACCGAGTAATCTGCATCTACCAACATGGATCAGACTAGAAGTTAGTGACTTCAAACACTTGTGCCACGTCTTGGTTTTGGCGCCCCTTCCTTGCAACCATCTCCTACACTAGTCAGCATTGCGCGTCGTGGTAATCAGTGTTTAGGCATACGTAACACGTGGCCCAACCATCTCAGTCGATGAAGATTCATGATCTCATCAACTGATTTACCATCATTCCTTAATACTCTGTGTCTAACCTCACTATTACTTACCCGGTTATCCCAGCAGATGCGAGCAATATTTCTTAGGCATCTGTGGTCAAATACTAGTAACTTACGAGTATCTTCTACTCTTAATGGCCATGTTTCACAGCCGTAAAGTAGAACAGAACGAGCTGCTGCTCAGTATACTCGTCCCCTAATTGATAGACGGATATCTCGCCTTCGCCATAGGTGACGTAAGTTGGCAAAAGCCAAAGAGCTTTTTGAATCCGTGCAGAGATTTCGTCAGACACCAACCCGTTAGGGCTGATCAGACTTCCAAGATAAGTGAAGTTGTCGATGCGTTCGACTACTTCACCCCCTTATCCTTAGTTCAGGTGTTGACGCAGGTCAGTCCTGGAACAACAACTTGCATTTAGATGGGGGGGAACGCATTCCAAACATCCTGGCATTGCTGCTCAGTGCTACCGAAAGACTGCATTTTATCAACGTCTTTGCCAAACAGGACTACATCTTCTGCGTATTCCAAGTCTACAAGTGAACCTCCTCGTAGGAGATCAATGCCCAAAAATTCAGTCGACGAGAACGTTATTTCCAGCAGTAGGTCTATGATGAAATTGAACAAAAATGGCAATAGTGAACAGTTTTGTCGAACACCACTTGAGGTTGTAAAATCATATGACAGTTCGCCATAAGCTCTCACTCGACTGGTAGTGTTCGAGTAAAGGGCCCTCATAAAGTTTATGTACTTCAATGACAGACACTGTCACAGAACTTCTTTGTCTACAGAGTCAAATGCTGCTTTTAAATCAAGAAAAATTATCATTGTCGGGCGCTGATAGACATGTTTGTGTTCTGAAACCTGACGAATGGTTAGTATGTGGTCGATGCAGTTATGACCAGGTTTGAAACCAGCCTGATTTTCTCGCGTTTTCAGTTCACGAGTCTTTGTTAGGTGCTCAATAATTATTGAGGCTAGTATTTTAGATGCTATGTTAGTCAAACTAATCCCTCTATGGTTATCACAGTATGATTCTGACCCCTTCTCATATATTTGAGCAATCTGTGATTGCGACCAGTCATGTGAGATTACATTCAGTTTCCAGATTTCAGCTAAAATATTGGTCAACCTAATCGCTAAAACTGGACTACTATCCTTAAAGACCTGGAGTCAATCCATGTGGACCAGTTGCTCTTCCTCGTTTTCTAAAGTGTTTCTCCCATCGTTCTAAACATCTGGGCTGAGAGCAGATAAGAGTTTCGTCTTTTTCTGAGATTGTCTCGCTTACACTTGACTTCTTAATTCTAATTTCTTTTATTAGTCTGAAGAGTTGCCTGGCGTTGCCTACAGCCTCTGCCTTTTCAATTTATTTTGCTTTCGTTGCCCACCACTGCTCACGATCGTTCCTTAGACTTTTAGTCAACCTAGATCTGATTTGTTTACGCTCTTCATCGTGTTCAAAGCTGATGGGATGAGTTTACGAGAATCCATCAGTGCAACAAATCCGTCGGTTTCTCGTAACTCTTCAGTTCAGATCACTAATAGATGTTGCTGCTGTTTCCACAGCTATTTGTATATCTTTTTAAGCAACATCTGGATCAGCCTCGTTTACAGAACTGCCTAGATGTGAACTCAGTTGTTCCTGGAACTTACTTTTGGCTTTCTCATCCTCCAGTTCAATCGTAATGGGTCTTCTTAGTTTAGTTTTTCTGCTTTCAGTGAGGCGCAAACAGATGTGTGCTCGTATTAAGACGTGATCAGAGTCTAAAAATGTATTGCAGTACGAGCGACAATCTTCTATCAAACCTCTCCAACGATGACTGATGGCAATATGGTCTATTTGAGTCCATCGTTGGTTTGATGCAGGTGGTCGCCATGTTAGACGATGTCTCTCCTTATGCTTAAAATTAGTGCTTGCTAAAAATAAACGATTGTCTGAGCATAGTTGCAACAGACGATCACCATTATCGGTTCGTTGAGCCGGAATACTAAAACACCCACCTAAATGTTTTTCTGTTTGATTCAAGCTGCCTACCTGGGCATTAAAGTCACCCGCTACGACTACTATGTCTGAGCGCTTAGCTTTCTGAAGAAGCTCATAGAGCTTTCTGTAAAAGTCATCTTTCACTTTATCATGGCTGCAGTCAGTGGGAGCGTAGGCAGAAACGATGAAAAGACAATGACGTGTGTCCCTATCCTTCCGAGTTCTTACGGAGCCATTTAGCCGGACAGCACACAGGCGACTGTCAACAAGGATTCATTCTAGTAGTGCCTGTTCTGCCCTCGTACTTAGTGCTATACCTACATCTGCTAGTCCGCGAAAACTAGCCATCGTATCGTCAAATACATGAAGGATGTATCTCGTCGGCTTTCCGTTTTGGCGAGGTGAGATCAAATCAATGACCACACTTGAATCCTGTTTGCGTGTTTCGGGGATACAGCATACAACAATGAAACGAGATTCTAGGTTTTTAGCCAAGGAGGCCCGCTGACTGCTTTGACACAGGGTGCGTACGTTGAAGACTTCAATATGTAGTTTGGAACGAGGTTTCAGTAGATCTAGGACAATGTTTCACGCACTAGAATCGTTGGCCCTGGTGACACTTGAGCCAAAAGAAGAAGTTTAGAGTTGAAAGTCGATGTAGGAGGAATAATAGGAATAGAAGAGGGAGATTTATTATGAATACAGTTATCTTGAATGCTGTTAGAGGTATGAGGGCGGTTATCACTTTCCTGTTGCCCATACCGTGGAGGGGTTCTTCTGGAGGTACCTGAAAACAAAATAGGGTTAGGGGTGATCTTAGTGACCTGAGAGCGTGACCACAGTGACCAAGGGGCAACTGCTTGAGGCCAGTCACACATGACCTTTTTGTGAGTAGTTTTCGTGTCAGCTATGGCGAAGACGAGATATCCGTCTATCAATTAGGGGACGAGTATACTGAGCAGCAGCTCGTTCTGTTCTACTTTACGGCTGTGAAACATGGCCATTAAGAGTAGAAGATACTCGTAAGTTACTAGTATTTGACCACAGATGCCTAAGAAATATTGCTCGCATCTGCTGGGATAACCGGGTAAGTAATAGTGAGGTTAGACACAGAGTATTAAGGAATGATGGTAAATCAGTTGATGAGATCATGAATCTTCATCGACTGAGATGGTTGGGCCACGTGTTACGTATGCCTAAACACTGATTACCACGACGCGCAATGCTGACTAGTGTAGGAGATGGTTGCAAGGAAGGGGCGCCAAAACCAAGACGTGGTACAAGTGTTTGAAGTCACTAACTTCTAGTCTGATCCATGTTGGTAGATGCAGACTACCTGGTTGGGGTCCGCGTGGCTATCGTAAGCAATGGTTGGAGACTGTGGGTGATATGGCTCAGAATCGATCACAATGGCGTAGGTGTATACACTCTTTATCTTCCGTTAAACTGTGAGATTAAAATCGCTTCATAACTTTTTTCCTTCCTATACTATATCCTTATATTCAACCTTTCTTTATATACTACCACCACTAAATTAATTACTTCTATGAATCCGGTATTCATCTTGTTGTGCTAACGAGGTATGGCAACTTGGACCGATGTATATATGTGCCTGGTCCTACGTTGTAGCTTACTGACTGACTTTCGTGTTAGCTTCGTACTTGTTGGGACCTTACCACCGGAGACGGATATCCGTGGTATAAGACGAGGTGTGCAATTTTAGGGTCGACCTTTTCTAACCTCACCCCTTTTTGTGGGACGGCAGCATTGCTGTTATGCTGGTTGTCTGAAGGAAACACCTTACTGCCGTCACAGCTCTGTACAGTCAGCAGTACTACTTCACCCTCGGACCTTGGGTTTACTGCTTTTAGTCTTACCGCTCTTCAACCGACCTGTCTGGCATTGCAGGACTCTGAGGAACGATTGTCCTTGCCAGTGTAGCTCGATTGATTCATCACGATAGGCAAGCCCGACCACCACATCAAGGTATCAGCAACGGTTGGGCTTTTGTTTTGTACCATTCTAATATAATTAAGTCACTAAAAATCAAACTGTATTTACATACGAAAGACGCGAACACTGTAAAAGACAGAATTTTTACTGGTTTTATGTAATACATTTCGTTTGCTGTAACTAATGAATTTACATTAGGTAATATAGTGTTGTATCTTATCATGTTCTATGAATTCCGTGTAGAGTCTTGTGAATTTTATCGATTGATTTAAGTACGTAAGTGTCAGTACAAAGGGGCACCAAAATATATATGGGCCACAATAAAGAAGAGATTGTGAAATTAGAGATATAGTAAGAAATGTCAGTATAATAAAAAAGGAACAAAAATGAATGGATATTAGTGTATGAAAATGGAATAGACAATGTTAATTAAAGGAGCAGTTCAGTTAATAAAACTACGACCATGAAGGATTCCTTCAGTTGAAGAAGTTCCTCTTACTTATATGAAGAGAGTAAGAAAAATACGGCAGTACTTCCACTGGCTTCTATTCTGAGCCGTCTCTGGTAACATCACAAGCCACTGTTGCACTATTTCTAGGGTCTCAGTCAGCGAGTCGTGAATAACTGGAAGTTGCCAGTCGTGTACAGCTTTTTCCCTAAAAACGAAATACGGTGTCTGTTTGATTTATTATTAATAAGAACAGACAAATTAGGTATTAGAGTACATTTACTGTTAAAGAACGGGAGAGTAATTTGTATATGATGTTAGATAAATGTAAACAATTGCTATTATTCAGGGGAAAAAATTAAGGAGTTTAATATTGTCATAAGGTTTACAGGTTTTTGATTGCTCCAAACTTTCGTAAATAACATTGTTTTGAATCTCCTAAATGTCTTTTACATGCATTAACACTATGGAATATATCATTAGAATTTTTTAAAGCCCTATTTGTATGAATTCATTTGCGTTTTTCCTTCTTTTTCAATTATACTCCAAATTGAGAATTGTTATGTAAAATGTAGATCACCCGGTACAGGTTTGTATACTTAAGTTCGAATCACATCTCTCGTGTGTGGAGACTAGTGACACTACCTTACTGTTCCAACTCGAGTTGGTGGACCGGGAATCTAACCTGATTCTAAGTGGAATACTTTAACCACAAAGTCATCACGCCACACACATTCACTGTAATCATCTCGTTATGTCTTATCAATAAAATCCACTAATCTATCATTAGATGAGAAGCTTTTTGCGAAGTAAATGCTACAACATGCCTCTCGTATGAAACAATATTACTAATTGTGATCTTATAATTCACTCATAAAAGAGGACAAACATTTGTGTTATGTAACTTATACACTACGTACAAAACAAGCAAATTATTTATTTCATCTTCAGTATCCTTTTTAGTGCAAACTCGTAGGCTGAGGTACTTAGGAATTATAGCGTTTTTAATAGACTAAAGGCTGTTTTACGTCAAGGTTTATACAGTAGAAACAACTCGTACTTTGAATATAGTTGTTTGAATTTATTCTGATACACAAGGCCGTCCTCGTTATGGTCGAAAAAGGCATATTCGGTACCATACACGATGTTTTTTGAAAAGTTATTTTCATGTTTTTTCGGACGAACAGCCATTTTGTTTCCTGGTAGTTGTATTTTAAAAAGTTTACCAGGTGAATATAGACATTTTAGTCATTTTTATTAATTTTTCATAGTGAGTTCGTTATATCTTCCTTGTCAAGTATTATTTAGCACTAGATTACCTAATATTTTCTAATACTGGTACTATTACTACTTCCACTATTGTGGAATTTTTCCTCATACTTTCATCTTACTTTACAAATAAGATGTGACAACTTAACCCGATATGTCAGGCTCTAAATTGCGTACGATTGACTAAAATTTGTTTAAATGCACACAAATCAAAACACGAATCAGTTGAGGACAAGATATGTTCCAGTAAACAGAAACAATAAGTCTACAGTAATAAAACCACAAGAGTTCTTATGAAACTTACATCTAGAACTTCTGATGTCCTCTCTCTTAATCTTTTGTCTGTGATCGGTTGGAAATATATCAGTACTATCTTTTTGGCACATCTTTGGCTGGATTCCTAAGATTTATTGTTAGGATCCACTTGCAGCAGACTGACTGATCCGCACTCTCAGTCCGTTTACATTCTTAGTAGTACAGTCGTAGCTGCAGTTTCACTTGGCTGAAGTGAATGGTCTCTCATTACATGTTATTATTTTTTCTGACATTCTCTTGGAATGTGTGGTATTATTGTCCCACTTCCATAACTAAAGACATCAGATTCAACGGTGATTTCCAAGCTGGGATCGAAGTGTTTTAGGAAGATTCGTCATAAGCATTGACCTAATTTTATCAAAAGATGGTTGACATTCTACTGACTACTGACATGGTTTGTCTTTCGTTAGTAGTTTATTCAACGGGTCTCTCAATACATTTCGGGGAGAAATGTCCTGTAATAACTATTTCGTCCCAATAAAGATTGGATCGACTTTCTCATTGGCGTATGTTTTAGCTTTATTTGATCGTCAACCAATCTTATCTAAGATGAAGATAGTAGACTAAATGGAAAGATGTAGTTTTCTTCACATAGAACCCGTACGTCATTCTATCTAGAACGTGGTAAAGATAATCAGATTGTTCGCTTTCAGCTGATCACATAATGATGACGTCATCTAGGTATGATACTACTTCAAGTATACCTTTTAATGTCGTTCTAGTTTATGGGATTGGACAAAAATCCGATTGTGATAACCACAGAGTAAGTCAGTTTGACCAATAAGGTATCTGTACTATTAACTTGTCTAATCACCTAACGCTTAACCAAGGCTTGTGAAGATCGAACCGTACTTGTTTCAGACCTGGACATGGATTTGAAGACCAAATGTTAGCTTCTCTCCAGGTTTTCGAACACAGGCATCTACCAACTCACAATCATAGTTGTATTTCTTGACCCCAAGGCAGCTCTTGATTCTGCAGTTCTATATGTTATATGTCAGTGTCTGTCATTGAAAGATATGCTAAGGAAATATATCACCCTTGTAAAAATTCTCTTCATGAACACTACTAGTTGATTCATAGCTTATGGTAAACCACCATCGGAACTTGCAGCATCAAGTGATATTAATCAGGTTTGTTTACTTCCTGTAATTTTATTTAACTTTGTCATAGACATTCTTTTAGCGATAACGCTCTCATTGTCTGACTTATCCGGAATCTATCTCCTACCAGTAAGTTTACTTGTTGATGCAGATGACATAGTTCTGTTTGGTAAGGTCTCAGACAAAATTCAGAATGTTTTTTATCATTTTGAGCTCCAATGCAAAGATGTTTGTAAATGCATTTCTCTCCCGTCAAATGCAAAATGTTGCCCCAGGACTGGTCTGTGTCAGAGCATAATAAGGGATAAAGCAGTTGATCATGGTGACCACTTCATTTATCTTGGAAATCTGATCAACCCTGATGGGTTAGTATCCAACGAAATCTCTGCACGGATTCAGAAAGGTCGACTGAATTTCGCTAAGTTGTGCTAAGATGTCTGTCTGCTGACTAAAGGACGAGCTTACTGCACATCAGTTTGCTCTTTTTCACCATATGTCTGTGAAATGGGGCCTTTAAGTTTAGAGGGTATTCGTAGGTTGTTGGTATTTGATTATAAATGTCTTCGTAACACTGATCGTGTATGTTAGGACCACTAGGTGAACAATGTTGAGGTTGAACGCAATTTGCCAAATAGAGGGCAAATCGGTTGTCGAGATCATGAATCATCATCTTAGGCGGTTGAGACATATGTTACATATGCTCAACCACTACCTACCTTGACTTACAATGATGGCCGGTGTGAGAGAAAGTTGAAAAAAGCTAGGGGCAGCCAAAGCAAGATATGGCATCAGTCTATGGACTTACTGACTATCTTTCCTCAGGTCTTGAGTTCCAAAACCCTCTTAGACTGCTTTCCTAATTTTTCGGTAGTTAATTCATTTTAATCAAAGTCTCATCGAAAAAATTTAGTCTTCCATATATTAGCTTTATGTTTGTTCCAATGACTTGTCACGGTTGAGATTTCGAAAAAAGCGTAGTGATTTACACTTCAAAATAACAAATAGAAGAGTGATAAAACAGTTTTCAAACTCGTCAGGCCAACAAGGAATTCATCAAAATACAATTAACTTTTTAAATCTGGGAAGCAGTTAGCTATCTAACAGATTATATCTCTGTACCATATTGGTCATGATACATTTTGTAACCTGTGTTAAAGTTTGTAGCAACTTGAGACTGGATCTCATTGATTTATAGTATTATTTTCCATCAGTTGGGTCATATATTCAAAATTATTTTAATCACTTTATTCTAACCCTAACGACTGGGATCAGTAGACATTGGAAAAAAACAAATGTTATCCATAAGCTAACTTACAACTTTGTGCTAGGTTGTTAAGTTACAGATTGTAATAAATTTCAAGTCTTTTAAATACCCACAGAATATGCAACTATCTAGTCATATTTCAAATGAGATTATCATTCTGTGTTCTGAAATGTTTTATGTGAGCTTTTTAGTTTGGTGAATCAAATTATATTTTTTCTGTTTTGAGTATCATTATCTTTTTCCTGTTATCTAACTATTACACTCCTTCCAATACATATCTATCTTTTTAACTTACGAAACAATTTATTTAGGGCAGATTACGTTTTTGTTACATTTTATCCTAATGCATCTATCATTACCCCCACTTTTCTGTTTATTTATTCACTTCATTCCATATATTAGACACCACGAATGAGTTGTGCACGACCGGCCTTTATGTCTCCTTATCGAGGAACAGATGGACATCATCACCATCATCCTCATTCTCAACAACAACAGTCTCACAGTCAAACTAATCATTTGCTCAATGGGTCAGTAATTAATTCAGGAACTACCAGTAATCACACTTCTACTTCTCATTCCACTTCTGTAACTAATAAGAATAGTAGTAACAATAATCTTTGTTCTTCTGTAAATGGTTCATTCGGCCCTTCACGAGTTCGCCCTTCAGTCATTGAACAAGGTGGTGGTAGCCTAAGTAAGTATATTTACAAAACATTCGTAGTATAGATAAATATATTGACTATAAATATTGTCTGGTCTCACTAAACATTATGAAATCAATGATTTATTAGTTATCATTGTATTACTAACTGTTTTATAAATATTTCCAGTTATTGAAGCACAAGAATGGCGGGATATGAATAATACAGACTCATCGGAACATACCTGTGACTTTTGCCTAGGTGATGAAAGTTTGAATAAGAAGACTGGGAGATCAGAAGATATGTTAAGATGTTCAGATTGTGGACGTTTTGCTCACTTTTCTTGTTTACAGTTTACACCAAATATGATTACTTCTGTACATACTTACCGGTGGCAGTGTATTGAATGTAAAACGTGTTGGCTTTGTGGTACTTCAGAAAATGATGTAAGTAATTGGTTTTTATGTTGTTTATTCTTTCTTTATTCGGTATTTAAAAAGACATATATTTACTTGATATTAGATACATGCGTAACCCGTCAATCTATTCAGTACATATCGTCTATTGAACATAATTTTTCTACCAGTTATTGATTGCCATTTATGAGACTGTCTTGCTGTGTTTTCTACTAGCATAATAACCGTCACGAACATACATGATTGTACTTAATACTTATATATTCTGTAACTACGTCAAGTAACTTATTTGAATGTATTTCTTCATGTATGAATAAATATGTCTATGCAATTTATAATAAAAATGGGTTTTCGATTAAAGTTGTTACAGTCCATACAAGTACAAAAGCAAACACCATTTAGATGAAAAAGACAACAATAAAATTAATGACCTTTATGAAAAGGAAATCTTAATGAAAATAATAAAAAAAAATTAGAAGGATAGAGATGTGAAAATTCAAGAGAATAGTATTGTTAAAAGCATACTACTGAGAATTTCGATCAGAAATTGCTGAAAATTAGATTTTTCAAGAAAAAAATTCTAACAAGTTACTATTTAAAACATGAGTGGGAAATAAAATTAAGCCCTCTAGTAGTCGGATTCCTAGTGGTATATCCTTGAAATCACATGAATTAATACGTGACTTAACTGAGTTTTAAAAAGTCTTTGTTCAGAAGTCTGATAAAAGTTCCCTACATTTAATATCACTTTTACGAGTCATTTGAGTACAAATAAAGAATTGTGGAGCGACCATTTATTATAAGCATTTTGCTTAATAGCTCGCTATAAACTCCGATCCATTCCCACGGGTTCTTTAGTAAGAAGCATTCAGTAGATTAATATGCCTTATTAATATGTGGATTTAATATCTGTCGTGACTCTGTTTTTTTTTCTAGTTAAATTTGTCCCATGATGTCCAGACCTTAATCGCTTGGTACTAGTCTATATAGTCAGTGATTAACAGTTCCGCCTTCATGGATAAATGTAGTTCTTCGAAACTGGGATATTGAGAGTATAGATTATTAGTTGATGATTCTTGGTGAAGTCATTCGAAATCAATTGTAGTAATGTCGACATAGTCACTTCTTATCTTCCTTTAAATAATCTTAAACGTACTGTTGGTTTACACCTATTTGTTCTCTATCTACCGTCGTCGTCTAATTTATTTTAATATAACTTTATTGATATTTTCTGGGCTGGTTTTTGTTTTTGTTGCAGAGTATATAGTGCAAAGGTATAGGGTGATGAGTAGGCAAGAAAATGTACGTAGAGTCAGAGATTTTATTTTTAGATTTCGCTAAGAAATAATTTTAGTTTGCAAATAGTGTACTACGCGATTTGGGTGAATGATCAGAGTTATGTATACTGAATAGTATCATCTATGAAAAGTGGCATGCAAACTATTTTTATGTAATTCAAATATATTATCCATTTACATATTAAATAGTCTTTCTTAATAAATGTTGCCTTCTAATTTTTATTTATATTCTTCAGGAACAAATGCTTTTTTGTGATGATTGTGATCGAGGTTATCACATGTACTGTTTAAATCCACCATTATCTGAGCCACCAGAAGGTAGTTGGAGTTGTAAACTATGCGTAGATCGTTTTCAAACATCGGCCGCTTCTTTTTCTACCTCTTTTGTTAACGTCAGTTTAACAAAAAAGTCTGACTCTTGTATTGATGAATTGAATAATAATAATAATAATAATAATAATAATAATAATAATAATAATAATAATAAAGACGATACAAGCATTTGTGAATCAAAATTGAATGTGCCTTGTTCAACTATTGTTTCGTCGGTTGTCAGTCATATTGTTCCTGTTTTTCAATCATCTTCGTTAACATCACCATCATCATCATTATCATCCTCTTCTGGACTTTTTCAATCCTCTGCGCATCTTCAGAAGATATTAGTCAATCATGTATATCCGACTGTTTCTTAATGTATATGTGTTTATCTATAATTTTTCAAGGATTATCATTATTATTAACCTTATGAATATTCACTCAGTAATGTTAAATGATTTAAAAAATATCTTCTAGGATCTTAAAAATTCATCATCTGGTTTTTTGTTCCGTCTTATGTGTTAATAATTGAACAAAGTAACCTCTGAGCTTTTTTTAAATGTGTATTTTCTCTTTAAATATATATATATTTTTTCAATATTATTTCTAGGGTTGATTAATTTAACTGTTTATAGATAAGGGGATATAGAGGATTAAGGACGAAAGTGAGCAAGTGTAAGAGAGAGAGAGCAAAAATGTACTTACCTATTCATTTATTCTATGTATATTATGTACCTGTTTAAATCAATGTATTATTTCTTTGTTAACATACCCTCATATGTCAAACCTTTATTCTGTCAAAACAGACGTACTATTTAAAATGGAATTTCAAAACTACAAACAGACCTAGCTATAGTGACCATTATTTTTGTTTAGCAATGTATGTATGTATATGCATAAATTTGATCGGGTTGTTTTTTTTTCAATATGCTGTTATGTCTCGTCAGTTTTTGATAGTTACCAATATATATATATATATATATATATATATATATATATATATATATGTATATATATATATATATATATACATATTGTTTAGACCATCTTCCGTTTTATTATTGTCATTATAACTGTCCCGTCAGGATAAAGTTTCGGCGGGGCAGAAGGTGATTTGAATTTCGTATTATGTTTGCTCTAATGTTTAGTTTTATTTTTGTATTAACTTCCTCATATATATATATATAGTTTATTAACAACTATCCACCTCCATTTTTGTACTGGAAAATGATCCTCAGCTCCATGTTCGTTTTTCTTCTTTTTTTGTTTTGCTGCGCTAATGTATACAAACAAGCATGTTTTTTTTCTCAATCAGGCTTTTACTTGACTATTATTATCATTATTCTTATTATTATGTTTTTTTGTTACATATGTATATGTAATGAAGGTTTTCAATCAAGTTATCTATCAGTGTCTCGAGACACACAGAATGATCGAGTAGTTTACTCTTTATTATTATAACAATATTTGTCAAAGCATTTTTTTCCTTTGAATAATTGATAGTAATTTTGCTACAATCTATTCGAAATTATTGTTTTTATCAATTTATTGTATTATTTATCATGATTACCACCAATACTTCTACTACTGTTATCATAAAATTAGTATTATATGTATTTTCTGTATGTGTATGGGTTTATCTGGCGTTTTTCTATGACTAAAAATGATAGTATATATATTGTACAATGACTATTTATAAACAACATGCCTACCACAGTATGTCGGTCGTTTTAAAGTTTTCTTCATCTAATTCCATAATTGTCTGTAATAAGCGGAATAAACCATATTATCTATCAGTATGCAGTTAGTCAGTCACCCATATCTAGTTCAAATACGTGCTTAAACTTAGGTTTCATTACAAGTCTAATCAGAATAGCCTATTACATATATATGAAATAATTTTTATTTTACTTATTATGCCATTTAAATTTTAAAGCTGTTGGTTCAACTTGGGATGGTAGTTTTGTTATTGTGAGAAAGGGTTTGAATTAACTCGTTATAGATATTTCTGACTGAATTTTGATCAGCCTTCGTTGACTTATATGCATCCTGTGCAAATTGCCTTGGTATAACAATTTTGTCATGAGATTTAATATGATAAATTTATTTTAACTAGCTTTGGAGTCTAGAACATGCGTTTCATGCTATTTGACACTCATCATTTGAATGTACCTTTACTGACATTCTCACTAGGACTCGAACTACATACCGCTCATTTTAAACACCGAACGAGTTATCGATTCGATTATTGTGTTCACTTATATAACAGTTTTGAATCCGATTTCATTAGTTAGTGTTCGAATTGTATTTTTGTTGCTCTTCTCGATTGAGTTTTGACCAATTTTTGTTGATGTGTGTGGTGTTAAATTATTTCTAGTAGAGAATGGTGAAGTCATGCATAAATTCACACTAGTTTTGACAGTTGTATTTATCGACGGGTTGTCAAAAGAAAAAGTAAACAACGGATATTTAGAAATGACATTCATCAGTGGACAGAAATAGGAATACAGTTATGTAGTATTGAAAATTTAATGGGTTAGTGGCGAATTCACCTTGTACATTGTGGTAATTTAAAAAAACACTGCAGATTAGGTACTTGACTACGATTATTGTCTCAAATGTCTCAGCCGACAAGGTTATGAAAATTAAAACATCTTAAAATGATATCTGATGACTCAGTTGGTACTAATGTTTTTAGTTTGCATAACGGAGATATCTACTTCGGACTGCGTTTTTATATTCTCACTCCTTTAAAAATATACCCTACTACCTCTGGTTCTGCGCCTCCAAATGCCCTGGTACGGCTGAGAGGGAAGAGTAAGATCTCCCTCTTGAAATGTTCTCACATGGCCACGTGCGTACAACCGCTGCTAGAGAAGTCCTACTCATTGTCTTCTCGCAATGGCGTTGTTTACGAAATTGAGAGGTCGAAAAGCGAATGTCCGGCGCTCTAATCGGGTTAGTGGACACGGAGAGTTCACCTAGTGGAGTTGGAAAACCCTGATTCCAAATCAATAGTGCACATGGACTCCAGTATCCTGAGGAAACAAATGGTGCATGAACCGCTTATTGGTCACCGACTACGATGGGACTGCGTCTCCTAACGATGCTCTACTGCCTTGTGGACCTTTAGGTCAAAGGCTCGGTGTGGCTCCCTGGGAAAACCACGTGCTTCGGTTTGAACACCCGGGCAGTATGTCATCCCTCACGCAAATGGAATGATTTATGTGGAACATATATATTTGGTGCCTCGTTGTACCAATGTTCACGTATTTAAATAATAAATAAGTAAAAGTGGTTCCACCACACACGAACAATGTTATGAAGTAATCTGCTTTCGTTTTTACCAGAAGTCTTTAGGGTGAATAAAGAATTATCCCTCAATTTATGTCTAAAATATATTGATTACCAAGTAATTATAATTGGCTATTGGTCATATTAGTTGGGGCAAATTTTTGTTTAGAATTGTTGAATGTCTCTTGTATTATAATGATGGTTTCATTTGCATAACACTAGGTATTTATATTTCTACACTACATATTCATATTCACAAACTGATATTGACTATTTCCATTCTTGATTACAAATAAACATATAGTCTATTGACTTTCGGAAAACTGATTTTTACTTCTTATTGAAGATGTATCCTTTAGTTTAGGTTGTTTACTTTTCTTTGTTATGAGGACTTTGTTCTTGTTATTACATCTCATCAATTGTTACTCTTGAATTAAGGACAATATTTAATCATTTGTAATGCTTTAATATACCATGGAAGGTAAGTTATGTCGATTTTTTGTAGTTCGTGCATTCCTGGGTGATGAATGTTTGTTTTTATAACTAACCGACGAGAGACTATAATTAATGGACGAACCAATCAGATTTGGAGCGACATTCACTCACCTATTTGACTAAATGGCGTCTTGGCATTGTGGCTGATGAAAACCATAAATCTAATTCCCAACCATAACCATCATAATCGTTACTCTTCAAACTGCTTTATAACCCTTATTTATCCCTAGTTAGTAGGCAGACACTCTCAAGGTTTGGCGTCTCTCAAGGGCTTGACACACTGCATCTACCAGCCATTGTCGTTATGAGAGGGAATAAAATGAAATGTAAGGATTTGATCTGCTTTCTCTTATCGATCTAGGAAGATGATGCGAATTGAATATTCTGGTTGTTATGATTGACTGTGCACTATGTATGTAATATGTTGTGCCTTGTCCAATCATCATAATTACCTCGGCAAATGCACCTTGTTATGGATGATCCACAAGAAGCCCTCGGATAAGACTAAGTATTTGTTAGCATCCATCAGTAGTACAGCTTTGATTAAACCTATCTCTTATCATTGACTTACTATGTAGTTTTTAGAAACGTTATCATTTATCTGTTCACGATATGAAACAATTGTTATAGACTGTGGGCCACTGTGAAAATGTACTTCTCTGTGTTTGTCATCACTGAACATTAAATCATATGACACTGATCTGTTACTACATAAACGGTTTTTTGTTTTTTATAATTAGGTTTGCTCAAGTTAATTCAAGAGTTTTAAGTTCAATTTCGTCTAATTATCGACTTGGTTATAAGTTGTATGTATAAATGCTTATCTAGTCGGCATACCATTTTATATTTTGGTTAATTGTTACTACTACTTACTAATCGATGAAAGTTTTGTATCTTTATATTCCGATAGGCTTTGATTTGTCTTCATTAATTGTGGTTGAGGGTCATTTCTGTTACGTCCTTGAATCTGTCTACCCACTTTAGTGCCGAGTATAACTTGTCTAATGTAGATTAAAACCTTGACGTGATAGGCTGACCGGCTTAACCTTGAGGCTAGTATGCCTGAGTTCGATGTGGGGGTAGAGAGACGAAAACTATTCTATCCCTGATTGGCTGGCAAGCACGCGTGAGAGAGAAGACAAGGATAACTTGGACACTAATCACTTTATTCCAATCCCGATCTAGCACCCGAATTCAGATTAGGGTGAAAAGATACATGAATAAATAGATGACTAAGCGGACCACAACGTACAATAAATAGGAAAATACAATTATATTCATTATCAGAAGGAGTTTTGTGGAGATTTAGTATTTTCATAGTTGAGATCATGAGTCAATTGAAGCTAGACCACCATGGAGAACCTGGAATCACTGGACGGCCGTTTCGTCTTATTATGAGACTTCTCAGCAGTTAGACATTAACACCTCCGGATGCTTGCTCAGTGGTCTATCGGTTAAGGGCTTTGGCTCGAGACTGGTAGGTCCTGGGTTCGAATCTCGCGAGTTCGGGATCGTGGACGCGCACTGCTGAGGAGTCCCATAATAGGGCGAAACGGTCGTTCAATGCTTCCAGGTTATCCATGGTGGTCTAGCTTCAATTGACTCACGCTTTCAACTATGAAGATACAATTATGTCCATAACTGGGGATTACAGTAGAAAATAAAGTACAAAAGGTTACGTCTAAATTACAATAGCTTTGGAACAGAAAACGTTATGGCAGTGAATCATAAATCAAACGAAAGCTCATGATCTACAGAATAGACTAGGGGCAAAAATAAATGTTACAGATTTATAAGCTTCGAATTAAATGAAATAACATCCCCCAAAATAGCTTCCGTAGTTTTTTAAAGCTTCTTGTTTCGCCGTTCACATCAATGTCCTTTGAATCCGTTATTTGTCACGATGTTTTAACGTAAAAAAAATTTTGTACCTCATTTACGTAAACTGTACAAATATGTATAAATTTATTTGCTAAAAATAGTACTATAACAGAACGGTGTTGAATATTTAGCGAAATTGACGTGGTATCCTCTCATGAATTGTTTACCAAAATCAGATATTTAAACATGATTATACAATAATCGACTAGTGAGAAAAATAATAAGGTGAAGATAATTGCCCAATTAATAGATAATAATAATTAAAAGTGTAATAATGGCAACCAATTAATAATTATGAAAAGTAATTGGGATGAAGTAAAAGAAGATTATGGATGATAGAATGAAAGATAAAGACCATAGTAGAATGAGTAATTGGACATACTGGTTTTTTATACATAAAGGTTGGACTTGAATTAGTATATCGTTATAAACTTTGCTGTTCATCTGTATTCCTTTTGTACCGATTTTTATGATTGTGTGAATGACGATAAAGACAGAAAAATCATGAGCATATGAACATATTGTTTTGGTATATAAGAATAAAACGATTAATTTGAAGCGAAAGGTACTGGGTTCGAGTCCCAGAGTGAACATCAACTCTGAGATGCAGGTACATCCAGCTGACGAGTCCCAAATAGGACGAAACGCGCGTCCTGGATTCCACTGCTAGCCACTATCCGCCTTTGCTTACAAAACAATTAATTATATACACAACATTTATCATTTTAGATAGACACCAATCGATTGCTTATCAATATCTTATGTTTAAATATATTTCATGTTGGTATTCTTATTTTACAATCTTAAAATAGACAAGTTTTTGTTATTCTAAGATACAGACAAATGAACACAGTATTTGGAATTTTTGTTACAAAATACATACACACCAATGATGAATTGTTATTTCTGTAAAGTTATTTGACTTATTTGATATTGTTACTATTAATAATACTAAATAACATCAGTCTAGTTATGAACTTGGACGCGGATAGTTTAAATATCGTTAAAGCATTCTAATGTCAAACAATTTAGACAGTTCTAATCAATGCGACGTGATAATTATATATATGCCCCCGAATGCCCTGGTACGGCCGAGAGTGGGAAGAAGCCACCCTTCCTCTCGAAATGCTCTCACACGGTCACGCGCATATAGCCTCTGCCAGGGAAGTCCTACTGTTATATATTGTGGCCGAGTAGGATGCCCAGTTAATGTATGACGTGATAAGATCACCAGTCAGAGAGCAACGAATTGTCGATTGGAACAGCGACACATGAAAACCGTACGAGCAGTCTAGAGTACGTATCGGCCCTGCGATCTGCCCAGCCCGGTCAGTCAAGTCCAGAACACAAATAACAGCCTCTGTGGTATGAATCATTGTATTTCAAACATACTGAGTTTATATACCAAACAGACTGACCACATCGTACCAATAAAATAGAAAGTAACAGTTGTACAAGAGTTAGCCAAATGTGGCTGTGAATAGGGGGGCAGTAATTAATAGACTGAGTATAACTCAGGAATGGTAAATCGTACAGTAATAGTCCAAGGGTCAAAATAAAGATCACAATGAAAGGAACATGAATATGAGTAGTTTAATTATTTAGCAAATATACGATAAAAATTATATGCATAATATTGGTCCATAAATGTATCCCAAAGTTACCATTCACTATTGTTATCGGGATATAACACCTACTCACTGCCTTCTCATGACCGGGGGTGTTGGTTACGAAATTGAGAGGACGAGAAGCGATTGTTTAGCGTTTTAACCGGGTTGGTGGACACGGAAAGTTCACCTAGGGGAGTTGGAACACCCTAATTCCAAACCAATAAAGCACATGGCCTCCGGGATTCTGAAGGAAGAAAAGGCATATGAATCAATCGTACGTCACCGACTACCATGGGACTGCATCTCCTTACGATGCTCCACTGCCTTGTATATCAGATCTTTAGGTCAAAGGCTCCGGGTGTGGTCGTCTAAGAAAAGCACCTGTTTCGGTTTGGGCATCCGGGCAGTATCACAGCCCTCAAGCAAATCGAATGAGATTTGTGTGGCGCATATATATCTGGTGCCCTTTTGTGTGTTAATATACATATATAATTTGAGCGTCTCCTAGCTACAATATAACTTTTTTTTCTTAGATCATTTTTTTTAATAAGGCCATCAATCTAATCCATAATTAAAATAATTGTTTAATAATTGTTTTTTTTTCCTGCTTATATTGAATTATTGAAAAGTGTAATACTTAATTTGTAATGTTTAACAAAATGATTTATTAGATATTTAAATAGGCTATAATGTGTATTATTAAGATTATGTATTAGTTAAGAAGAATGATTTTCAATTATTAACGTTTAACTTATATCTAATAAAATGTACTGATCAATGCAAACATTTAAATCTATCATAAATACATTATAAAAAGTTAAATCTTAGTAATGTTTTGTTTTATTTAAACACATAAATATTGGTACAAGGAAGCACCAGATACATATGCAACACATAAATCATTCGATTTGTGGGAGGGCTGTGATACTACCCGGGTACCCAGACCGGAACAGGTGGTTTTCTTAGGGGGCCACACCCGGAACCTTCGACCTAATGATCTGACACACAAGGCAGTGGAGCATCGTAAGGAGATGCAGTCCCATGGTAGCCGTTGACTAACAATTGGTTGATACGCCATTTGTTCCCTCAGGATACTGGAGCCCATGTGCACCACTGGTTTGGAATCAGGGTTTTCCAACTCCACTAGGTGAACTTTCCATGTCCATCAACCCAGTTGAAGCGCCAGACATTCGCTTTTCGTCCTCTCAATTCCGCAAACAACAGTGATGCCACGAGAAGGTAGTGAATAAGACTTCCTTGGTAGAGGTTATATACGCGTAGTCATGTGAGAGCATTTCGAGAGGGAGAGCGGACTCTCTCCACTCTCGGTCGTATCAGAGCATTTGAGGATCAAGTAATGTTTATATGATGTGATAGTTGTAAGACTATTGTGATTTGTCTTGAATTTAATTTTGTTCGGATCATCTTTTTTAAATCTTTGTACACAGTGTCTTGTTTGTTTGTTTTTTGACTGATGTTTCATGATAAAATGTTGTAGTATATTCTTTTCCAAGGAATTACGAAAGAAATATCCGTTAGAATTATATAATTATGAGAACTTGTTTTGAATACTTCATGAGTGTACATATTACTTTAGGCATTTAACATTATGATTACATTTGAACAATAATATAGATGTGAGATTAACTGAATCCACTATATAGTATTATACTTAAATATGAACTATTTTGAATCGTTTAAAGTAAGATATAATAAAAACTTTATATTTTGTATAATAAATGGAGTGCCTCTGGGTACGACATTATTATACGTTATTGAAATCCAATGAATTTTATCTTATATGTTTGTTATGAAAAAAGAGACAAAAGGATTTGATTTCACTACATATTATAACATTCTACCTTTCTTTCTGATAAGAAAGTCTGCATTCTGTGCAGTTTACAATCGATGCTATGATGAACAAATCAATCTACTACGTCAAAAGATATCAACAGGCTCATGTATCATCTCAATA
This sequence comes from Schistosoma rodhaini, assembly GCA_944470415.2. NCBI lineage: Eukaryota > Metazoa > Platyhelminthes > Trematoda > Strigeidida > Schistosomatidae > Schistosoma > Schistosoma rodhaini. The sequence goes on from OX104037.1 coordinate 12,454,546, forward strand.
ATGCAACGCTGATTAAGCTACGTACATGACTGTCAAGCTCATTATTACAGGCTGATATGTTTTGCTAATTCAACGCTATATTCGGATCTTAAGCTAGTCTCGTAAACCCCAAGCTAAATCTACACAACGACTTGGACACGAGAGAAAAGGCGCAAAATATGCGAGGAGCACCTTACTACAAGGGTCATTTATGTATAGAAAATATATAGGGTTTTTATAGTATATTAGAAGTCCTTGGGTTTTCCTGAAAATTCTGGAATGCTACTTAACATGGTAGCAGTGTAGTAATCAGCCAATCAGAAACTCTACATGTGACTTTTCACTTTCATGATGTTTCTGGCACAACTTTTACTGAACTCTGATTGGATAAAATGCTTCTTGATATTTCCTGAGACTTTCTTGTCTTTTACGAGAAATTTTCTGAATCACCCCAACACAGGCAATTAGAGTGTGTATTTGAACGTTTCAACAACACAAGTTTTTTTAACACTAAGAAAGGAACCAATATGATCGATGGAGGAACGTAGCATGCAGAAATCATTCGCTTATAAGAGACTATATAAATCCACAACACATTACCAAATCATTCATAATTTTATTAATGAATCTTTGGTCTTTTTATTGTAGCAACTTAAAATTCTGTATGATAAGAATCACTTCATTAAAATTGTTTCATTGCGAAATCGTGTTTATTAAAACATTCATTACTGTTCTAAAGTAGAACTTAAATATCGCTTATTAACTAGGAATGTGATAATTAATCCTTTCGATTGACTATCTCTCTACAAAACACATTGAAATTACACATGACACCTTTGTACATTCTGTGATTATTTTCAATTAAGTCGAATATAAATCCTATACAAACACCACAAATAATCATTATATAACAGCCATTACAAATGATATAATTACTAATCATAATCAGAAGGTGTTTTGTGGGGATTTCAGTATTTTTCATAGTTGAAATCTTGAGTCAATTGAAGCTAGACCACCATGGAAAATCTGGAAGCTAAAATTATTATAATATCCACAAAACTACTTCTGATATTAATCAACATATGCTCACTAGTGACTGGCTTCAAGATTTATTTCCTTGAGTTCTAGTGAGAAGCAGTAACAAGTGAAGTTCAACCAGGTCTAATGTGAGATATCAACTCACTAAAGACATTGGTGTATGTGTCTCTGAATTTCGTGGATTGGTTGAAGTTAGACATTAACACCATCGGATGCCGGCTCAGTGGTCTAGTGGTTAGGCGTTCTGGCACGAGACTGGTAGGTCTTGGGTTGGAATCGTGGATACTAATCATAAGTCAAATTTCTTGTTTGATAGATTGCGATGATGTTAGCAATATAAAGTACTTCTAAGATTATTTTTTTTCTTGACAATACAGAAATAAAGCTTTTATTACATATAAAGATGAGATTGAACATAGTTTCTATCAGAATATATATATTATATTGAAATTGAAGTGTTGTACGCTACTTTTCATGAAAATAACAGCATGATACTTATTAATTTGCATAAGATTTCTTAATTATATGAAAAATTATGTATCATAAAAAATAAGTTTTTATTCTAGGTACGACTAATATCTTACTTGTTTTAACATTATGAACAACACATTGCCAATAATGTTTATGAATATTGTTGTAACTTTACGGCAGCTTTATACCATTGCCTGCATCATAAATAGATTCTTTATGTTCTGGAATATCTTGTTGAATAAATAGTTTCCTCAAAAATGTTTCCAGGAATTGCTGTTGAGCAGCTAACATCTGCTACTGCTGCTGCTGTGATAAGAACTACAACTGTTCTAGAGAAATCGCCATTCTTTTTTTACTGCTAATAATAATATTAACTTCAAAAACCACCGGCAATTATTACGGCTTATTTCTTCCCAAAATCCACATTATCACTTGATGTATTTTTCTCACAAAATCTCCATCGTCAGTTTGTTATGACTCTATGACTGGATTAGTAATTACGTGATTTATTCGCCAATCGAAGTACGACTTATTCAATCTTAGTACTGTGCCAGACCAATGACGTTCGACCGGTATGAGCAGCCTAGAGTCCTTATTGGTCTTTTGTTCGCCCAGCCCGTCCAGTTGAGTCCAGAACTCCAATAACAGCTTCCACAATGCGAGTTATTTATTTCAAACATACTGTTTTATATACCAACCAAAAAGACTGCATTACACCATAAAATAGGTAGTAATGTTCATACAAGATCAAGGCAAAATGTGGCCGTGAATGTGGGAGACTGTAATGAATAAACTGGGCATAACTTAAGAATGGTAAATCGTATAATAATAATCTATAGGTCAAAATAAAGCTTATCATAAGAGGGATGTAGATATACACAATCTAATAACTGAATAGTTATACAATATTAGTCCATTAATAGTTCTCAGAAGTTACCGGTAATTTAATCTTCATTAGGATATAACAAATACTCTCTACTTATCAGAGACGGACAGTGGCTAGCAGTGGAATCCAGGACGCGCGTTTCGTCCTATTTGGGACTCGTCAGCTGGATGTACCTGCATCTCAGAGTTGATGTTCACTGTGAGACTCGAACCCAGTACCCTCGCTTCAAACGCCATCGCTTTATCCACTCGACTTAGAGAGAGACCAGTTGTAGTCCTAACAAAATCGATGGGAAGATTCAGACAAACAATACCAAGTGAATTCAAACTTCACCCCATCGCACAAGCAAGTGGCTATCAGGACTCAGTGGCCGAGTAGATAAAGCAATGGCGTTTGAAGCGAGGGTACTGGGTTCGAGTCCCAGAGTGAACATCAACTCTGAGATGCAGGTACATCCAGCTGACGAGTCCCAAATAGGACGAAACGCGCGTCCTGGATTCCACTGCTAGCCACTGTCCATCTCTGCTAACCATGCTTGTGAATTAAGGTATATCGAGGCAATGCGCACAGTATGCACATATGCCAATTAGAGACTGACCAGTTGCAGTCCTAACAAAATCGATGGGAAGTTTCAAACAAACAATACCAAGTGAACTCTCTACTTATGTTTTTTATATAAGTTCTTTACCAATTCATTCCCATAATACAAATAAAATACTTTCTCTTAGTCTAATTATTTGTTTGAGTAATTAACAACAGTATTATTACATTGTAAGCCAAACAGAATTTCAAACCAATGATTGAAGTAAGTAACATTATCAGTATTATTACCATTACCATTATTATTACAAGATTAAGTGTTAATTTTTGTTTATAATATTCTACTACTTTTAAGTAATATAAATTAAGTTTACCAATTGTGTTTAAGGTACTCATTTACTTTGAAATATGTAAAATACCAGTCATAAAATAAGGTTCTACAAAGGCAGTGTCAATTAATACTGAATATAACTACTATAAATATAAATTTCTATTGGTGGAGTGATGGCTCAAAGCTGAAGGTGTTCGACTCCAACACATCAGGTTCGAAACCCTTTTCGTCTTCAGTGTCGATAACCAGGTAGTATCACTAGACCTCACAATATGAGTGAGGCTTGAAGCCAAATACATAAATCTGCAACTGATAAATGAATTGAAAACTTATTTTTAAATTAGCTCTTTTTACTGCCTATTGAAGGATGGAATAACATTTGTGTGTATTGAATTAACATTTTTATTTATGAAAAACTGTGAGATACACAGAATTTATGATAGCGGAAATTCGGAAGACTATTTCTGTCTCTTATAGATAAAGAAAAATATTAGTCGAACCAAACTACTTTCATTAAATAAAAGGAAAGTGCCACCATTAATTTACACTTACCTACTAATCAGATTCACTGTTGGGCATAGGCCGTCAATCAGAATTCTTTAAACACGTCTGTCCTGGGTTCTCCTTTCCAGTTGTTTTCAAGTGCGATTCATTTTATTGGTGTCCGCCTCCACTTCCCAGAGTATTATGTTGTTCTTTCCTCTTATCTTTTTGCCTTCAGGATTCCAGGGTTGAGCTTACTTTATAATACAGATTGACGGTTTCCTCAATATGTCACTTATCCACTTCCATCGTCTTTTCCTAATTATGTAACATATAGTTGTTTCATATTCCAGCCGCAACTTTTTCCCTTATTATTGCTAAGTATTTCACATACTGTACTTTGTCATGGTAGGTCTTCGGTTATAGTATCAGGCCAACGGATATGGATTATTATGAGTAAGCAATTGTTGATAAATATCTGTACCTCATCGATGATGGTTGTAGTAGTTCTCCACGTTTAGGCTCTGTACGATTAAACTGTCTCTACGTTTCTACTTAGAATTTTGACTTTTATAATAGTTAACAACTGTCTTAAGCTTCATTTTTCCTTCAATTCTAGGAATGCTGCCCTTGCTTTCAAAATCCATTCCTTCACATTTGTATCAAATCCTCCCTGTTTATCGATAATGCTGGCCAGTTATGTTAAAGTTTTAGTTGCATCCAATCTGTCGATTGTGTTCCGTGCTTCTCCTGAGACGTGTAAGTCTTCATAATTTAATGGACCACAAGAAGAAAGAGGAAAAGCGAGAGTAGAAAGCCTTGTCTGACACCGGTCCTCACTTGGAATGGATCTGTAAGCTGCTCTCCATGCACGACTTTGCAGTCAAATCCTTCGTAAGAATTCCGTATGATGATAACAATCTTCTCAGATAAATAATAGTGTCGGAGGTTAGTTACATTGGGTTCTTTTATCCACACTGTTAAATTCTCTTTCATAATCAAGGAAGTTGATGTTTAAAGACGAGTTCCACTCAAATGATTGTTCAATAATGATCCGTAGTGTTGCAGTTTGGTGAGTACATCATCGATGCTTACGGAATCCAGCACGTTGATCTCGAAGTTGGGCGTCTACTCAATCTTTCATCTGGTTCAACAACCCTTTGTTGAAAACCTTTCCTCGTACCAATAGTAGTGTGATGCCCCTGTAGTCCTTACATTTGCTCAGATCTCCTTTCCTTGTTATTTTGATAAGGTATCTCTCTTTCCAACTGTCAGCATTTATTCTTCTTTCCAAATCCTTCTGAAGAGAGAGTGAATCAGTTACCTTTGTATTGAACTTCTTTGCTTTGACTGGTATGATTTCTGTTGTTGCTGCTTCGTTACTCTATACTTTAATGGTGGTCTCGCTAATTTCTTCCATTGTTGGTGGGGTAACATCTATAATGAGGTCTATGTGTGTTGGTTCGATGTCCGCTTGTTTCAGTGGAATTGGTCTATACAAGAGCTTTTCGCATTATTCTGCTCACCTGTTTTGATGCTCTTGAACTTCAGTGTTTGGGTTGCCTTCTTTGTTCTTGAATGGTCTCTTTGGTTGATTATATTTCCTACTAACTTCTTGGTTATACCATACTTTTGACTCATGTTTTCTTCTCATGCAGTTTTTTCCTATGTCATTACTAGATTTTCCACATATTTTCGGCTATAATGTTATTTTTCATTTGTTTGTTTCCTTCTGTATATTCAACCTGTACCCTAATCTTGTTTACTTCTTTTTGGCTGTTGCTGACTTCTGTCTTCTTATTTTTTCTTTCTTGAATCATGTCCAGATTATATATAAAGATCGATTGTTTATGCTAGTAATTGTTGAGGCCCACAACCTCCTAACACGTTGAGGTTATAATTTCACTGTTCCTCTTCTAGTCGTTCCCATAGTGGTTTCCTCTTTTTGAGTAGATCTCATAAGGCTTGCAAACTATTGTTCAGGGCAACCTTGAATTCGCTGAATTGTTTGAGATCTCGAGGTAAGGCTGCACTAAACTGTTGAAGTATAGCTTGTTCAACTGTCCGAGAGTTGTTTAGATTCAGTTTTAGCTTGATCATTAGTATGCGGTGATCTGGAACTATATCAGCTCCGCTATTTTGTCTTATACGTTATCCATGAACCTTGTGAATTTTTGATTGATGTAGATGTAATTAATCTCATTTTCTGTGATGTGTTCCAGTGAAACGTATGTAGCTTTGTGTATAGATTTGTGGGAAACAATCGTGCTATCTATAACCATTTTGCTGAGATCACATAGATTGGCAAGTCTCTCCCAATTGCTTTTCCTTTATCCCAACCCATGTCGTCCCATGATATGTTCATACTCGATGTTGTCCATTTCGACCTTAGAGTTTGAGTCCTCCATCAGGATGGCCAAGTATTTTTGTGTTTGTTTCTTTATAATGGACTACAGACTCTCATGGAACTGATTTGTACTATCTTCGCTGTTGTGGCATTGGATAATATCCACTTTATTCCCTTCCTTCTTTGTTTTAAAGGATGATTTGATGATTGTGGACCCATGAGATTTCGATGCAGTTGGCGTTTTTCATGCTTCCTTGGAGAGTATCAATGTAACTCCTTGTTTGTGTGCGAGTCATTTTCTTCTTCGTTACCAGAATACAACACTACCTGTCTTGTAGATAATCTTTTCTGTTCAGTTTATATCCAATCGGTTTTACTTATTTCAAGCATCTTCACAGTGTATCATTTTTATTTTCGCAGCTGCTTGAATGGTCTATTCGGTTTTCTACATTATCCGGACATTCCATATACTTATATTAATTGTTGCTCTGTTTGTCGGAAGGTGTATCATCATATTTACTATCGAAGTATCTCGGCTTTCACCATGAGGCTACATAATTATTTTATACGAATACCATTCAACTCTTAGGAAAGAGTTTAAATTGGTTAATTTTTTGTTTATTAGGGTCTTTTACCAATTTTTCCTAACAGGTTGGGTTTGTTAACCTCACCTTCAAACCTCTTCACATATCCAAGACTGGGACTGTCAGCTACCCTAAATATGTTGGAGGTAGACTTAAAAGTAACTTAACCAGGAATTGATCCAACCAAAGTAGAGATGAACTATTACAATTATAAATCAAGCATTGATATAAATATAATCAGCTCTGGTTACATATCTGGGCACTTTTTAAACCATATATGTTACGAATAATAATGCAGAAGCAAGCTAATATTTATTCTACGCTACATGAAGATAATTACCAAGGTTGAGTAGGAACCTTTGTTGAACTGATGGGAAAGGGCCTATGTATTATCTCACTGATAACAACTGAATAGGAAAGTATCATTTTGTATACATTCAATTTTTATGATACTGTATTGTGTTGAATAACTTATTATTAATGAATTCCTAAGTGCCTTGAAAATAGTTTATATTTTTGTGCTTTTAAGCTATTAATGTCATATATGATTAGATAACTCACTTCTAAACAGAACTTTATATCCAACAATTATAAATTCACCAGTAAACATTTTAAAAAATAAATTAATCTCAAAGGTTGGTTATCCGATGGCTACTAAATTTAGAAGTTCAAACAGAATATTCTACATTTTTTCATAAAGCAAAAAGATAAGTCTATTCAGTCACTTGATTTTCAATGATAAACTATAAGCCAATATAAATCTATCTCTTCACCTTTCCATCAGTTTCAAATTCAGTCATGATCAATGTATAGAGCCTGGTACAAATGTGTTGTATTAAGTTAGATTTTCATACCTTTAGTAGTATTGTGATTAAATTTACAAGATAAAAATGATAAGAAAAAAATATATTCAAAATCAAAGTGTAGTGACAATAATGAAAAAGATTAAAAATTCAGAGTACAATTCGAAAAGATAAAAAATAAAAGGTATATATGAATAAGTACTACAGGACGAGATCATAATTTATGGACGAGTCAATCAGAAGCATTTGAGGGATCTCAAGGTTAAAGCGGCAATTTCATATTCATGTACGATCGGTTCACAGAGGTTTTTAGAGTAGATTTAACAATTAAGCAGCTACAATAAATGAAACTACTAAGAAGTTGCCGTATTCGTAATTGCTGCAATTAAATGAATGGTAGACCTTGTGCAGACTACCATGATGTTGTCCTTCGTTGTAACATTTGTTGAAAGAAGACGTTTGATAGAATAGGAAGCTTTTCCACTCGACTCAGATTGAGACTAAGGCATATTATAATAATTGCCGCGAACTGTATAATAAAAGTACCAGTAACATTGGCTGAATTAATCGTAGATTTTACGGAAAATTTAGCTATCCAGTGTTATGAGTATTGAGGGATATATGCGTAATAAAAATGACAAACGTACACAACCTGAGTACACTCAAACAATATTGAAGCTATGTTGTCAAGGCTGAGAGAGTTTTTGCGACCTTATCATGGCTCCAGAGACCGACTGTTATGGAGCCGTACGGATGGATTCCTCTATACCTTATGCATTACGATTTTATAACCTTTGAACCCCTTTCTAACCTTGACAGGATTTAGGACCATATATAAGAAGTGTATACACTTCAATTCTTTGGTTTTGTATATTATATTTTTACTCTATAATAAATGTTCCGTGACTAGCTAATATTTCTCAAGGTCATTTTATATTCGTTCAAATGGCCGTCCATAAATTATAGTCTCGCCATACTACAGATTAAGATCTACAAAATTATAAAAAGTGTATGCAACGGCGACTTTTTTAAATAGGAAAGAAGAAATAATGAAAATGGAATAGAAATATTTTTTTGACTCCATAGTATTATTTTTTTTAAAGAGAAGATAAAACAGTATCATTTTTTAAAGATACTGTTATAACGTTTCGTTTTCCTTTTCACATGTGAATGGGACGTTAATTTACCTTGGACGAATATCTACATTAGATTCCCTCCCAGTGTCTATTCTACAGGACTTCAACACAACTCAGATCAAGAGCATGTGATTAGCCTGACTAGAAGGTGAATATATTTCCACACCAAATCCTGACACAATCCAACAACAATAAACAACCAATCAATAATAAGAAATAATAAAGACACCTGTCAGATTATCTACATGTTTGACTAAGCAGACAACCAATCCTTATCATTCTCATCCACACATCAGATACCCTTCTTTTTTAAATAACAAGCAATAATTTTATATTACATATAGCCTTGACAGTTTTTAAATAATGTAATTAAAACAAATAAACATAACAGTTAACTATGCAAGTTCTTTATCAATCTAACATACAATGATAAATATTTTGTGCGAAATAGTTGAAATCAGTTGAAAAGAAGCCTCTGATCTGTTTTCATCCTGATTAGAGTTCATTGATAGGTCATATTCGAAATCTTTAGAAACACAATAGCCTTTCCAGGGATTTGAAACGGCATTAACTAGTTCTTCAGTCACAGATATTGTCGCTGAATGAAATACCGTAAGACTGATATCTTAATATCAAAACTGCTCAGATATAACAGAACCATATCTATATACTTATACTTTATACATTGTGAAGTTAGATTGTCATGAATTCATTCACACCGAATTTTTTCAATAATATTTTGTGAGCTTTAAAACAGTAGCAGAAGCCTCTATGTCAGTGGGTCTCAACATACATAAAGGAAAAAGCAAAATCTTCAAATACAACACGGAGAACACCACCCAATCACGTTTTATGGAGAAGCTCCGGAAAATATGGGGTTTTTCACGTACCTGGAAAGCATCATCGATCAACAAAGAGGATCAGATGCAGACGTAAAGGTGAGGATTGGCAAAGAAAAGACAACATCCCTACAACTGAAGAACATATGGAACTCAAAACAACTGTCAATCAATATCAAAGTGAGAATCTTCAATACGAACGTCAAGACAGTATTACTGTATGGAGTTGAAACGTGAAGAACTACTACGACCACCATCAAAAAAGTACAAGTATTTATAGACAGTTGTCTACGCAAGATATTCAATATTCGTTGACCGGATACTATGAGCAACAGCTTATTGCAAGAGAGAACAAACCAGCTTCCGTCTGAAGAGGAAACTAGGAAAAGACGTTAGCAGTGGATAGGACATACATTACGGAAATCATCAAACTGCATCACGAGACAAGCTCTAAGTCTGAATCCTAAAGGTGGACAGAAAATAGGAAGGTCAAATAACTCACCGAGTAGAGAAATGGAAGCAGACATGAAAAGGATGAATAGCAACTGGAAACAAAGGGAAAGAATCATCCAGGAAAGGGTTGGATGGAGAGTGCTGGTGGGCGAGCTATGGTTCTCGACGAGGAGTAACAGGCATAAGTAAGTTCACAATAATAACTTAACTGTGTACCATTTTTTATTCAAAAGTCAGAATGAAGTAAATATGATATTCTTCGCTTTATATAATTCAGTATACACAGTATTCAGATGTATCCTTGATCCATTTTTCTCTTATTTATATGAGTTCTGCTTGAATAAACATGATCGGTTAATTGTGTATCTGGATGACTTAAGAAATCTATTGAGTAGTAATTATGTATCATGTTGTCTCTTACAAATACGAGGATATTAAAATAGCAAGAGGTTTAGGTTCTTGTTTTCTTTTTTAGTCAATTTACTAAATCTGGAAATGAATTTATCAATTAATAATTTTTCTAATAATTGAATTCATTAGTCGATTAAAGCTAGACCATCATGGAAAACCTGGAGACACTGGATGGCCTTTTCATCCTATTGTGAGGCTCCTCACTAGTGTGCATCCACGAACCCGCTACTACTGATTTTCCTTAGCCATGTGGAGTAGTTTCGTGAAAAGTACAAATACTGTGCGTGATAAAACTGTCAATGTTTGTGAAGAGACAAAAGTTTTTAATTAACTGAGAAATGAATTGGCAGTAGTAGTATAAATACACCACAGTTCACGGGTATCGTTTTATTTTTAACATCAACCATTAGTGAGACATTATCACTGGACGACTATCTTATATAAAAAAATTAATACGTTGTTGTTATGTCCTAAAGAAGAATTAAATGAATGGTAACTGCTGGGAATTATATATAGACCATTATTACATATATTCTTAATGTATAACTGTAAAGTAATTAGACTACATATAATTATATTTCTCGTGATATAAACTTCCATTTGACCTATGGACTATTATTACACGATTTACTACTCTTAAGTTATTTCCAATCTGTTAGTGACGGCACCTCATAATCCCAGCCACTTTTTGGCCTGATCTTGTATAATTGTTATTCGCTATTTTATGGTATAATGTAGTCTGATTTGCTTGTATACTAAAGCACGTTAGTTTGAAATACATGATTTATATAGTGAAAGGTGAGATTGTGTTCTGGACTCAGACGGACAGGGTAAGGCGAGAAGAGCCAACAATGACTCAGAGTTGACTCCAGGTTGTTCGTACTGGTTAACGCATCATTGGTTTGGAACAGTGCCAAGGTCATATAAGTCGTGTTCTACTTGGCAATTTAGTCACGTTATAATTAACCGGATAAAAGTCATGACAGTTGTAAAGTTGAATTCGTTTTATTTACATCGTTTTTATAGCACTTCAAATAGTGACAAGTCAACCACTTAAAATATGAGCTTTGTTACACAGGTACCTGATGTTGGTGAATTTGTTGCTTGTCTTTAGTTGCCAAGAGTTATATTTTTTGTAACTTAGGCATTTTGCTTGTGAATTTCATAGACTTAAAAATGCAAAACTTCGTAGAGGTTATAGATGTACACTGTTTAGGAGTGTAGACAAGTTAAGTAAGCTCACGTCATAGACTTGTAACTCTGAGGTTTCAATTTAATTTGTACGGATTTGGGTTATCCATTTGTTGATATTCTTGGTTGAATTTCGATCAGTCTTTGTTGACATATTTTTGGGATGACCCTGCATTTTTCTCGCAAGCGACATAACAAGCTCAGGGGTCATCAAGGAGCATTTCAACCAATCAGCGATTAATTAGAAATTACGTTAAGTTATGTTACTAAAATAACGAAAATGGAAAAGTCACATGTGGAGATCCTGATTGACTGATTTATACACTGCTACAATATTTAGCAGTATTCTAGAAGTTTCAGTAAAAACTCAAGGACTCTTAAATTACTATAAAATCCCTATATTTTCTGTACATGAATGAACCCTGTAGTAAAGTGCTTCCCACACACTTTGTGCCCTTTCTCTGGTCTTCAAGTCGCGGTGTATAGTTCTAGCTCGGGGGTACGGAACTAGCTTAGGGAAGCGAATATAGCGTTCACAATCGGCCAGACGTAACAATTATATTTCGAGAAACTGATAAATTCGATGTTTTTTGGTCAGTGTCTTTTTTACGACACCAACCAGGAATGCAGGTAAATCCAACCGACGAGTACTTCGTGGGAGGAAAAGTCAGTTCACTGTTCCACTTTTGGTCACAGTTCTACTTGTCCATAAGAGACCCGTTAACGTTATTTGAACGACTACATATTCATGAAAAGACGTTGCCACAAATATGATAATATTTTGTAGTGACGTTCAACATGATTCAATGTCTTATGCTGATCAATCATTCATAACTACAGAGTTATAGTAGCAGTTAATAGACAACTGAGAATATTCTACCTGGAACTAGATCATCAAAATAACAATGACTAGTAGAAACTCACCAAACTGCTGGTTACTTGTATTGTTATAAATTTCCAGCTGTCTGAGAAAAGCAGTGAGTTTTAATTTTACAATACTTTGTCTGGATGAATATACAGTCTGTACTGTGTGCACTTAAGGAAGAAGTATCCATTTTTATTAACCTATCTAATTAAAGTATTAAACTGGGTAATCATTATTGAATGTTAGTTTCTATATAGATTCGATAAAATGAGGTAGCTAATTTTTAAACCATAACTTCATCGTTCTAATCTAATCTAGTTTTTCCATTAAGTGGATTGAAGTTACAAAGACCTATAAAGTTATGAAAGTTTAGTTAAAACGGTTATTGTTAACAGAATCACTTTATTTATAGTTTATTAGAAGTTAACTTGATTAAAGAGCATCGTAACTTCAACAATAGAAAGATATAATTGACAAACTCATCTTTAGATGATTATATGTATGGTTAATGAATGAGCTATAAGAGAGGCAAGAATTAGATTCACAGATATAAGTAACTGATTGTAAATATTGTATTTATACTTCTATTTTGTCACTTGGCAGCATAAACTATGGTTTACATTATACAGTTACCTCTTGTACAAAAAACAAATCAAAATATATTGATTCTTTTGTGTTTGTGCAAAATCATTTTTACTACTCAGTCTTATTCAAATACAGGTGAAGGTTTTTTTTCATCGATTTTAATTATAAAATAGAATAAACGTGTGAACAAACAAGTTCTACAATATGGATTATAAAACACATCAGTTGTCGTCTTCTTGCCAGTGGGACTTCACATGTTGAGGCATAATAAGTAAAATTAATTCACTGATTTAGTTGCCTTGGAATTACCAATATATTTAACTGACACGTGGCTTAAGTTTAACATCTTATTGTATTCCTTCTACTTGACAACTGATAAATTTTGACCATAAATTGTGCTTAAATTAGTTTGAGAGAACAGAAAACTCTTAAAAAAGAGGTTAAGCGCTCGCACGTGAGACTGATAGGTCCCAGGTTCGAATCCCACGAGGATGGATTGTGGATGTGCACTGCTGAGAACGAAATGGCCGTCCAGTGCCTCCAGGTTTCCCATGATGGTCTAGCTTCAATTGACTCATGATCTCAACTATTAAAATTACTATAGTATCCCCAAAACCCCCTTCTGATCTTAAAGAAGAAACAAATTTTTGATTTTTCAATGAAAATAGTTAATTCTATTTGAAATTAAAGTGTACATATATTTTACCATATAACTGAATCCACATAAACGTATACACAATTACATTCAATTTATTATTTAATAGTATCCATCATACAGATATATTATCTACCTTATTATAAATATGATCTAACAAACTACTATTATTATAGTTGAGATCTAAACCAAACTTGCTCAAATCAATTAATTCATCATTGCTATCCATTTCATTACTATTACCATAATCATCATCATTATCATTATCATCAATATTAGTTCCATCTCTTGTATTATTATTATTAACCGATAATGATTCAGCAAAACGTGTAAATAATTCATCTAAATATTTTGCTCTTTTTTGTTTATTTGACCAAGAATTTTGTTCATCAGCTGTAGTCATGTTGATTGGTAGCAAATGTTTAATTCGATCATTTACATTTGAATGAATGATACTTGGATATTTTATTTGTTTTCTTATAGTGAATAATTTAAATTCTTTAAATGTATCTAATTTAACAATAATTAATCGTCCATTATAACCTAATTGAATCTTAATTGATGGTAATTCTGATAATTCTAACGAAGTAGGTTTAACTTCATCAATTGGTGTCAATAATGCTCTACCAATAACTGGATAATTATTATGAATTTGATTATTATGTATGATAACAAGCCATGCATTATAATATTCTAATGAGTATATAACACTTACAATATATAATTTATCTGGTGTAAATTGAGCACATAATACTATAGGATCATTTTGTGTACCAGGTATTAAATTTGATGAGTTCAATAAAGCCAATATATTACCATTTTGAAAGTTGATTAATCTTAAATTAGCATCTATCCCATAAGCACCATCTGAAGAAACATCAATTAGTTTATCTACTAATGACATTTGATTAATAATTAATTCATTAGTTTGTTTATATTTTAAATCTAACACTATTATATTTAATGTTGAATTTTCTTGTTCTAACCATATATATTGTATAATCACTTTAGTTGGTTGTGTTTCACATGTAAATAAACGTTGAACACTAGGTGTACGACAATAATCATCATGTTCTTTTAATAATTTATGTAAATTTACTTCATATATTAATTTTTTAAAATCTGGTGCTTCTAACATTCGAATCCATTGTCCATATTCACCACAACATAATATCAAATATTGATCATTAAATATAATTTTTGTACCTTTGATAACTGGATGTTGTAAAAATGTATATCCTAAAAATCGTCCATTTGTAGATCCATAACGTGATAATAAAGCTTGAGGTTTCACATCAATTATATTCATTGAATTTTTATTTTGAATTTCTTTTATGGAATAATTTTTATGTAGATCTTTTAAATTACATAATTTTGTATTACTAGCATGATCTGGTTTCAAAGTGTATATACCATATTTGGTTGACATATAAAATATAAATTCACCAATTATAGATATTTGACATTGTAATCCAGTGCCACCGATTTTATTATCTAAATCATATAAACGTATAACTGTTTGATCATATCCCATATTTGATAAATCTATATTCTTTTCTCTTAAAGATGTATAATAGTTTATATTTGGAAGTTTTGGTTTTCTATATTCCACTTTTTCATTGTTCAATTTTGTATAATTATTTTCTTTTAAATTATTATTTTTATTATTATTAATTATACTTTTAACATGATAAACTAGTGCTAATCTCTTTCCATCTGAACTTAAATGACGTTCACATGGTGTATCATCCAATATTGATGTCATTAAAAAGTCCATTTCAAAATTATTCATAAAACTATTTTGTATATTTGATTTGATACATTCAACTGAAATAATTTTTTGAGTTAATATATTATAATAAGAGAATAATTGTTGATTACCAATTTCAGTTGAATAAACAATATCCAATTCAGAATGATAATTAACTGTAGATAATTTTTTACCAATTGGTGTTAATGCCATAGGTCCTTGATTTTTTGAACCTAATATAAGTACATTTATACTTGTTAAAATAATACTTCCATTTGTTATAATTATTAAATTGCCACCTCGAATGAAATATAATTCATCTATAGCAGTTTTAAATGCATCTATTTTATGTATTTTAACAAGTATATTTATGCTAGATTTATTAGTATTAGTTATTGGTCTACTCATAGTTATATTGGATATGATTTGTGTTGATTGAACAGCATTGAATTCAATTAATTCAATCCATGGTTTATGAATAGATGATTTAATGAAATGTATTAAAAATGAATTAGTACTATCATTACCAAATCGTATTTGACTATTATGATATCCTTGTAGACCAGCAATTAATATTCTTGAATTTATTTGCCATATACCTATTATTAAACGATAATCATTGACATTATATAATGCAGCTAAATATTTTTCATCTGGTGATATCCATAATTTCTTAACACTTACTTGATGACGTACTTGATCAAGTATATTCATTGTCTCTGAATCCCATAAGAATGGAATATTGTTTTTCTTTTCTAATGATACTTCTGATAGTGATTTAATTTGTATATTTTTTATATTCTTGTATAAGTTTAGTTCAAAGTTTGGCTTAATAGTACGAATTTCTTTATTTGATATCTGATGAGGGGGGGGGTAAAAAAATAATTGAAAAAATTCTATTGGTTATTAGATCATATTTTAACCGACTACTTATTTTTGTTCGGTTAAATAATTTAAGGGTATTGTTTAGTATACTTACTTACTTACGCCTGTTACCCCTTGTGGATGAACATGGGCCGCTCACCAGCATTCATCATCAAACCCTGTCCACGGCAATCCTTTCCAGTTCGTTCCAGTTGTTATTCATCCTTTTCATATCTGCTTCTATTTCCCAGCGTAATGTGTTCTTTGGCCTTCCTCTTTTCCACTTCCTTTCCGGATTCCAAGTTAGGAATTGCCTGGTGATGCAGTTCGGTGATTTCCTTAATGTATGTCCGATCCACTTCCAACGTCTTTTTCTAATTTCCTCTTCAGCTGAAAGCTGGTTTGTCCTCTCCCATAAAGCGCTGTTGCTGATAGTATCTGACCAGTCAATGTTGAGTACTTGTACGTTCTTGACGATGGATGAAGTAGTTCTCCACGTTTCAGCTCCGTACAGTAGAACTGTCTTGACGTTCGTATTGAAGATTCTCACTTTGAAGTTAGTTGACAGTTGTTTTGAGCTCCATATGTTCTTCAGTTGTATGAATGCTGCCCTTGCTTTGTCAATCCTCGCCTTTACATTTGCATCCGATCCTCCTTGTTTATCAACGATGCTTCCCAGGTACATGGATGTTTCCACCTCTTCCAGGGTTTCACTATCTAGTGCGATTGTGTTGAAGTTATCCGTGTTGTATTTCAGGATCTTGCTTTTTCCTTTGTGTATGTTGAATTATTTAGTATAAGGTGATAAATTGAAAACTTTAAGAGAACCCCCAGAGGATATTAAGACCCTTTCTCATATTTTAAGTCAACTTTTTAAAATGAAATCTGTAAGGCAGTTGAACTTAATTAAGACATTACTGATAGCGTGACTGCTTGTTCACTGTTTATCTTGAAACTTAATAATTTCTGATTTCATCCAAGGAGCGAAATTCTTACATTAAGGAGGATCTATTTCGTTATTAGTAAGATTTGGTTTATATATTTGTTACGTCCTTGAATCTGTCTACCCACTTAGTGCCGAGTATAATGTAGATTAAGACCTTGACACGATAGACTGACTGGCTTAACCTTGAGGCCAATATGCATGAGTTCGAAATAGGGGTAGAGAGACGAAAACTATTCTGTCCCTGATTGGCTGGCAAGCACGAGAGAGAGAGAGAGAGAAGACAAAGACAGATAGAACACTAATCACTTTATTCCAACCCGATCTAGCACTCGAATTCCCAATTCAGATTAGGGTGAAAAGTTACATTAATAAATAGATGACTAAGCGGACCATAACGTACAATAATTAGAAAAATACAATCATGTCCAAAACTGGGGAATTATAGTAGAAAATAGGGTACAAAAGATTACGTCTAAATGACAATAGCTTTAAAGCGGAAAATGCTATGGCAATGAATTATACATCAAACGAAAGCTTATGATCTGTAGAATAGGCTAGGGGCAAAAGTAAATGTTACAGTTTTACAAGCTTGGAATTAAATGAATTAACGTCCCCGAAAATAGCTTCCGTAATTTGTTCAGGCTTCTAGTTTTGCGGATCACATCAATATTAATCAAAGAAAATCTCATCCAAAAGCATTTTCTTTTCACTTGACCATTACATACTGTCTGGTAGGGATTTTGATTATTATAGTGACGCATTTGATCATAACTAAAAGCCTCAAAAATTTCATTTTTGCTGTAGAATAAAAATGGGCATAAACTGTATCCAGTTTGTTGTTTTGAACGGGGTTCAAAAGACTTCTAGCCCAATGTTAAAACTATTGATAGTAAGGCTAGATATCATATACATAGTTTATTAATTATACAGAAGAAAATCATAGGATGATGCTACTGGCTTTGCTTTTAAGGCCTTTTTCCCGGTAAATCATTTGTGAACTTCACAAGAAGCTAAAATCCCACTACTGAAGGCAACTCACTACAGCTATTCTCTGTTTCATTGTTTTACATAAGAATGATGACAAATACTTCCAAGAAGTGTTTAGTTCATATCTCTCTCTCTAGTCTTAATTATATTATATATGAAAAACCTCATGGAGGTTACCATTTGAGACTTTTAAGACATACCAAAATTAAGAAACGTAGAATCTCACTGGTTGGACTGTAAGAATTCCTTGTCAAATCGCTAAGTAAATTATATTTTTCTTTGTAAAAAATCCAAATATAATTTGATCATTATCTGCACTTGGAGTTTCTTTACTTTATGTGCTAAAAGTATACACCAAAAATGTTATATCCGGTGGAGAATTATGAATAGTAACTTGAGTACTATTTATGGACCAATGTGATATGCATATTTCCTATTCTATAATTGTTAAGTAACCAAACTATTCATATTCATGTTCTTCTTATTATAAGCTTTATTTTGACCTATGAACTATTACTATACGATTTACCATTCCTGAGTTATCTCCAGTCTATTAATTACTGTTCCCTCTATTCACAGCCACATTTGGCCAAATCTTGTACAAATGTTATTTTTTATTTTATGTTATTATGTGGTCTGTTTGGTTGGTATATAAACTTAGTATGTTTGTGAATAATGATTCATATTGCAGAGGCTGTTATAGGTGTTCTGGACTTAACTGGCTAGTCTAGGCAGAAAACAGTACTGACAAGTAATTAAGACTGCTCATACGGCTTTTGTGTATCATTGGGCGATCGATCGATACTGCTCTCTAATTGAGCGGTCTTATAACGTTCATATATCGAAAAGGGCACGGAAGCACTCAAACGTTATAACAAAAAAGAAATATCAAAATCTTAGTAAAAACACTTACCAAAGTTAAATCAAACCGATAAATCTGACCTAAACTTTTACATCCAATAAATAAATTCTCTCCTCTAATATTTGCTTGAAATATAGCAGGTGCTAAAGGACACTTTATCCAAGCTAGTACATCATTCAATGTATTCTTTAATCGAACTTGAACTGAATTATTATTAATCTCTTTTAATTCATTTTGGCTATTTTGTAATTTTCTTTTCTTTTCTACACTAGTTTTAATTTGAATTGGCCATCTTGAAGGTCCAAAACAAATTCGATCATTTGGTAATATATAAAATGGTAATGGAACTTTAGATAATATACCACTAATTGGTTTTAAATTTGGTATAGAATAAACTGTTGCATAATCTTGACTTGTTGTATGTTTTTCATTACTTCCTTTTGGTTCACACTGTTTTATCAAGATACTAGATCGTGTAATACATAAAATTTTTAATTGAATTGGATATGTAACAGATAGATTACCTTCAACACAACCTAATTCCAAATTAACGGCTAGAATTCCAGACTTTTTGTTATTTGAATCATTTGTTGAATATGTTAAAAGAACCAGCTGATTTTGATGTACTGGCATATAAGCTTGATGAAATATATAATTAGGCCATTCACCAAGACTAAATGAACATGATTTAGTCAATGAATTGACTTCCCACATATTGATTATTACTTCATTCTTATTTAAACAAGATTCAATATTAGATTGATTCATTCGACTCCATGTTAATGTAAACAAGAATCTTGAATCCGATGAAATTGTTATGATTTCATTTATTTCTTGTTTTTTTACATCATTGATTAATGAACAAAATCCTGTTTCATTATTTTTATATTTCACATTTAATAATTCCGGTT
The DNA here is from genome assembly GCA_944470415.2 of Schistosoma rodhaini. Taxonomy (NCBI): domain Eukaryota; kingdom Metazoa; phylum Platyhelminthes; class Trematoda; order Strigeidida; family Schistosomatidae; genus Schistosoma; species Schistosoma rodhaini. The sequence goes on from OX104037.1 coordinate 12,474,463, forward strand.
GTAATGGTAATGTATAACATATAGGTAATAATGGTAATAAACAATTTACTTTATTTGAATCACAATCAATACTATTTAATAATTGACGACCAATATAGGCATAGTCAGTACTAATTAAATGTCCAATACGTCCAGCTAATTCAACATTTAATAATGTTGGTGCAATAGATAATTTTGATGATAAATTACGTAATAAATTTAAAAGATACATGATTTCATCATTAGTTCTTAATTGATTTAATTGTCTTAAATAATAAAATTCTGTAATTACATCATTTGGTCTTAAACCTAATAATAATTTACCTAATATAAAATCATATGAAAAGATAACATGCTTCAATAGATCTTGTACATTATCTGAACCTAATTGTAATAATTGATAAGGTAGTTCTGTTAAACGACGTGCATTACATATATAATGTTTATTATAAGTACCTATAATTATATCAGTATTCAATTTTATTGATTTATTCATTGATAACCAATAATACATTGTATGAAATGAATCTTCATTATGTTCTATATTGTTATTATTATTATTATTATTATTAGTAGTAGTAGTAGTAGTAGTAGTATTGGTTCTTATTTCATATGAATGATCAATTTGTTTTGTATGTTGTTCATAATCATCTTGTTCATTATTATAACCTAACCAATAATTTGTTAAATATTTATGAAATATAAATTCTTTTAATATTATATCATCATTATCATCATTACTATTATTATTATTATTATTATTATTATTATTAATATTGATTATATTATGAATATTATAACCCCAAAATAATAATACCCCTTTACGATATGATTCACAATTAAATGTAATTAATAAACGATTATCTGTATGAATAAATAATAAATAATTTTTTATATTATATATTGATGAATAAATTAATTTTAATAAACAACCAATAGGAAATGATTGTATTGAATTTAATTGATTTAATTGTTTTCTTATTTTAATAATATTTAAATCATTTTGTAATATATGAATTAATTCATTAAATGTTAAACCATAACGTGAACATGCTATATATGGCATAAAACGTAATAATTCAATAATTAATAAATTTTCTTGTTTTAATATTGTATAAATTTGTTTTAAACGTAATTGAAATAAATTAATTAAATCATTTGGATAATGATTAGGTAAATTAATATTTATTTGAGTAGTATATTTAGTAGTTAATATATCAGCTAATAATTTTATATAATTTGGTGTAATATTTTTTTGTATATTTAATTTTGTTAATTCTTCACTGATATTATTTGATTGAAAATGTATACTACTTTTTTCTTTGTTAGTAGTATAAATTTTATTATAATTTGTTTCAATGAATTTGAATAAAATTTCATTTAAATTATTATGTATTTGTAAATAAGATAATAAATTAATACAACAACCATCCCCAAAATGCTTATTAAATCCTTTTATAATTTTTTCTGAAGTAGTTGTTATTAATAAACGTATATAATGATTAGGTAATTCAATTGGTAACCATTGAAACATTTGTACATGTTCATCTGGATATAAATATTCAATATCATCAATTAATATAAGTATTGGTTTTAATGGATTAGCATATGATAACATTGTATTTAATAAACGAACAGCTTCAGCATATTCACATAATGATTTAATATTTTGATTATTTATATTAAATTTCATTATTAATTGTTCAATTATTTGTATTAAAACTGATTGTAATGATGTTGATAAAAATGTTCGACCAATACAACATATAATTATAATTGGTTCTATGTTAGATTGTGATGTAGTTAAATTAGTTGAATTTGATACTACTTGATCATTTGTTTTGAATTCTGAGTGAATATGCTGTAATCCAATGAAAATTTAGGAAAAAAGTCATTATCAGAAGGAGTTTTGTGGATATTATTGTAATTTTAATAGTTGAGATCATGAGCCATTTGAAGTTAGACATTAACACCGTTGGCTGCCAGCTCAGTGTTATAGAGGTTAAGCGCTCGCGCGTGAGACTGATAGGTACTAGGTTCGGATACTGTGAGCGGGATGCTGAGGGGTCCCATACCAGGTCGAAACGGCCGTCCAGTGCTTCTAGGTTTTTCATGGTGGTCTAGCTTTAAGTGGTTCATGAATTAAATTATTAAGTTACTATAATATCCGCAAAACCATTCCCTGATTATTTGAATTAAATTATAGTTATTTGTTAAATTATTAAAATCAGTCGGCAGAAGTCTGCTATTTCAAACAAATTTTCCTACTAATAAATTTATACCAAGAAAAACATCATAGCCAATTAACATAAATCTATTTTTATTTTTTGATTCCTCATCAGCTTCGTATAACTTAAACACATTAGTATCATTCAATAACAATCCGTGTATATAGTTTATATCATTATATTGGAAATGTTCTCATCGATCAAGAATAATACAACATAAGTATGTATGAGAGAGGTTGAAACTAAGAGATCAACTAATCGACAGTACTATCATTTGTGGACGAACCAATCAAACTTAAGATAAGATGTTTTGGATTTTGGGGCGAAATTCAGTGATCAATTCAGTTAAATAGAGTTTTAAGATTATAGCTGATGTTATTTCTTAATGAAAATCCTAAATCTAATTCCGTACACTAACCATCAACTGTAAATCGAAGTTCTCATCTTTCACACTGCTTTATAACCCTTATTTAGTCCTAGTTGGTAGATGAACATTCTCAAGGTCATTTTAGCGTTGTTCAAAGGTCGTCCATAGATTATAGTCACACTAACTTATCTTCAATAGTTTATTCTCTTATTATTTATTTGATAGTGTGCATGACATTAAGATTTCAGGGTTGCTCATAACATGTTTTAACTTACTACGTTTTGCCGAAACCATCTTTATCAGAGGGCTTAAATTAGATTTTTGCACTCAAAAAGATACTGTTGTTATTTGCGATTCGTCCTGGTAACCTCTGTTTCCAAAGTGTTATTTCCAAGTAGCTTTTCACTGATCACTAGATAACTAATTGCCTTCAAACCTTGTTTATTTTCATCTGAGTTTCACTCCCTTCAAGCTTAGAATCAGTCCTTTTCTTTTTTCATCACGTAACTTTTAATACTGATTTTTTTCCAGTAATTTGTCTCTATATGCTTTGTAGATCCTTTCTTCTAGAATTTCTCTATTATTTAACGTCTGAATATTCAATTATCATTTTAACATCTTTCATAATTCTTCCATATACATTCCCGTTGTATTATTCTTCATTGATGAGAACATTTCCAATATTATGACGTAAGGTATTTACATGGATTTTTATTGATTAATACTATCATGTTTAGGTAGCAAGCAACTGAGGAGGAACTATCAAAATTGAATGAATCAACGTTCTTTTGCTATGTTCATCTTTCTTATATTGTTTGAAAGTCTTCTGGTTATATTACACGCTCTGCTGACCGTTATATGAAGTAAGCTTTATTGAGGAAATTATCCTTCAAACCAGATTTCAGCGGAAGAAAAAATCAGAAAGAAGCGCTGGAAGTGGATAGGACATACATTGAGGAAATCACCCAACTGCATCACAAGGCAAGCCCTCACATGGAATCCTGAAGGTCAAAGAAGAAGAGGAAGATCAAAGAACACATTACGTCGAGAAATGGAGACAGACATGAGAAGAATGAACAAAAGTTGGATAGAACTAGAAAGGAAGGCTCATGACAGAGTAGGTTGGAGAATGCTGGTCGGCGGCGTATGCTTCATTGGGAGTAACAGGTGTAAGTAAGTAAGTATCCTTCAATAAATAAACCTATTCCTTTTAATGTACTAGTCAGAAAATGTACTACCACATGATCTGAACAGTAGTCTATATCATTCTAAAAGTGAATTAAATGTACACATTATTTAAATGGCAAATGTAATCAATAAAAACCAAAATAAAATTAAATGAATATTCACTGATTAACATATAATTTACATTGTCTTTAAGATAAATTGATTACATTATTATTATTATCTCAGCACGGATACAGAAGGCTCAACTAGCTTTCGTTAACTTACATCATTTATGACGTAGGCAAGATATCTGTTTACCAAACAAAGGACGGGTTTACTGTGCAGCAGTCCGTTCTGTCCTACTTTATGGCAGTGAAACATGGCGAATAATAGTAGAGGATATTAGTAGGCTACTAGTTTTCGATCATAGATATCTTCGAAGCATTGCTCGTATATCCTGGGATCACCAAGTAATGCAGTTGTTAGGAAACGGGTATTAGGTAGGGAAGACAAACCGATTGATGAAGTAGTGAAACTTCATCAGTTGAGATGGCTGGAACATGTGTTACATATGCCCAACTACTGACTTCCCCGACGTACAATGTTTTATGGTGTAGGGTAAACCAGACCAAAGCACGGCATAAATCCATGAAGTCACTGACAATTGGACTGAGCCATGTTAGTAGGTGTCTTCAAGACAAATTGATTACATCATCATCATCATCATCATCATCATCATCATCATCATCATCATCATCATCATCATCCAAATCATCATCATCATCATCATCATCATCATCATCATCATCATCCAAATCATCATCATCATCATCATCATCATCATCATCATCATCATCATCATCATCATCATCCAAATCATCATCATCATCATCATCATCATCATCATCATCATCATCATCATCATCATCATCATCATCATCATCATCATCATCATCATCATCATCATCATCATCATCATCATCATAATCATCATCATCATTATTATTATTATTATTATTATTATTATTATTATTATTATTATTATTATTATTATTACGTTTCATATATATATTACTAACCTTAAAATAACTAACTGTCCATCTTAATAAACTAGTTTTACCACATCCTGGTGGTCCATATATTAATCCTGGTAGCTTTGAATTACTTGTTAAGTAATTTTTTATAATATTAATTTCACGATGATATAATTCATTCATTAATTGATCATTCCAATTATAATCATTACTTTCATTATTATTATTATTATTATTATTATTATTATTATTATTATTATCTATTATATAATGATTATAATGATATTCTGATTGAATATTTAATTCATTAGTTGGATACATTAATAAATTATAATGAGTTTCAGCTTCAATTTCATTAGTTAATTGTAATTGATTATTATAAAATTTCATTTGTTTATTAAATAAATTTTTAATTAAATTTTTTATTAATTTAATAATTTGTTTAATAAATATAATTAAATAATCAATATATGTTATATTATTATTATTATTAGTAGTAGTAGTAGTAGTATGATTAGATTGTTTCATTTTTAAACGAATTTTTGTTAATAATAATTTTTCTGTATCTAATTTTGTATAAATATCATTTATTTTTAATGATAAATTAGTAAAATAATTTAATATATGAATAGGTATTATAAATTTCATGATTTGTTCTTTATGAATTAATTTTTTTAATTTATTATTGATTATATTATAACAATCATTTATTGATTTTGGATTAGGTATTAATTGATCAATATTATTGATTGATGATTTATTGATTTCTATAGAATTCATAAGATCATCAAATAAAATATGTTTATTATTAATTGTTTTTGTTATATTATAGATTTCTTTTAAATTATTGATTGAATGAATATTATTAAGACCTTGAATATGACGTTCTATTAATAGGCTGTGTTTACCTAGTTCTGGATGTTTTTCAATGAGTTTTGTATAACGTTCAATATCTTGATGCAAAAAAAATTTTGTGAAATAAATAATGAAAAACTGATTAAATATGAATCATTTAAATTTAATAAGAAAAATTTATTTTCAATAATGAATGGCGGGACTATAATTTATGGACGACCATTTGAACAAATATAAAATAACCTTGAGAAATGTTAGCCAATCAGTAAACAGTCATCATAGAGTAAAAATATATTATATAAAACCAACGATTTAAAGTGGATACACTTCTTTTACATGGTTCAAAAACTTGGTAAGGTTAGAAAAAGCTTCAAAGGTCCAAAAATCTTAATACATAAGTTCGAGGAACTCATCCATACGGTTCCATAATAGTCGGTCTCTCGAGCCATGATAAAGTCACAAAAACTCTCTCAGCCTCGACCACATAGCTTTAGTATTGTTTGAGTTTACTGCGGTTGTGTACGTTTATCATTTTTATTACACATATATCCCTACAATATTCATAACACTGAACAGCCGAAGCTTCAGTAACATCTGCGAATATTTCGGTCAATATTACTGGTGCTTTTATTATACAGTTCGCGGCAATTATTATAATATGCCTTAGTCTCAATCTGGATTGAATGAAAAAGCTTCCCATTCTAGCAAACATCTTCCTTCAACATATGTTACAACGAAGGACCACATCATGGTAGTCTGCACATAGTCTACAAGTCATTTAACTACCGCAATTACAAATGAAGGAACTTCTTAGTAGTTTCATTCATTGTAGCCGCTTAATCATCACGTCTTACTTAAAATCCTCTGTGAACCAAACGTACATGAGCAACATGTACTGAAATCGATGCCGTGATCTTGAAATCTCTCCATCGCTTCTGATTAGCTCGTCCATAAATTATAGACTCGCTTAGTGAACATACGTGAATTAAGTAACCTTAGTCATTTACTAAAAACGCAAATAATTATATCTTTTAAAATATTTATTCTTATTTTCTTATTAATATAACTTTGACCCATAGTTAGCAGAATTTACTCTGTAATAGAATGGTTCAATAGTGAATATTTCTATATTTCACTAATCGATTAAATCTTCTGAAGTATTGTTTCTATGGTGAATTTAATAAATCAGGTGTCTAACTGTTAATGTGTCCAAATTTTATTGATCCGGAAAAATAAGAATTCTCTTGTGTCATTGATTTTATGGGGTTCTCTTAATGACTACTTGATGTAATTACAAGTAGTAATAAATAAATTTCAAAAGATTAGGTTACAATCATTAAATCTTTTAAAAGTTCATGCTTCCTATATGTATGGCTAACACTTGTAAAGTATGTTTTTTTTTACAAAGATCATACAAATTCTTTTCATTTTAGTTAACGGTGTTCTATTTTTTTCAAACCCCTGTTATTAACCCATAGTTTGTCGATAACTGTTGAACAGCGATAGAATAGTAATGGACATCATGATGTACATCGTAGTCAGTAAATAACTGAGCCTATCATTGTTAGATATACTATTTGAAAAATTAAAGTTATATTTCATAGAAACATTCAGAAGTATAACTAAACTATTCATAGCATTTATCATAGAAATTTAAGCATAAATCTTTCACTCCGTAATGTCACTGAACGTATCCTGAAATTTGCTTGGTGCATTGATAGATGACATCTAAAGGTCTTTAAAGAATAAAAATATTGGCATCAAACAGCTTATGTCAGTAATATTTACATGATTTAGTTACTTTTTAGCATTTTTTTCAAAACCATTCAGTTTTTCGTTATAAAGTTTGTCCTCACTGATTATTCCTTTTGCTTTTATGCATTTCATTAGAACATAGTTTAACCATTAGGTAATTTTTTGTTCAGAAAATTTATGGATAAATGACTTTCTTTCTCATACTCTTGCTTATCTATGTTTCAATATCTCTTTATTATTCATCCTTACTTATTTACTTACTTACGCCTGTTGCCCCTCGTGTAGGAGCATAAGCAGCACACCAGTATTCTCAATCTAACCCTGTCCTGGGCAATCCTTTCCAGTTATTTCCAGTTGTTATTCATCCTTTTCATATCTGCTTCTATTTCCCGGCGTAATGTGTTTTATTATTCATCCGATTCTCATAAAATTAATAGATAATTACTTTCCAGAGTAAATTGTAATTTACTCATGATTCAAAATCAATTCACTGGTAATTTTTCACTTACTCAATCAAGATAAGGTGGTGGTTGGAGGTAGTCAACAGGAAACCTTGGACTGAGGTTTCGTGCTACTTGGCACTCGTGAGCAATCTTAAGGCAACCTATACTGATGGTCTGGATAGCCCAGTGGTGACTTCTCTGACTGTGAAACTGGTTGACACGGGATCGAATCTGTCAGGGAGCATCAGTTCTCTCAAGATTACACAACATAATCATGGCTGATTGGGAGTAGTTGGGAATAAAATTGAACATTATATATATGGTAATATCTGATTTATTTCTAAAAGTATATTTTTAATTAGCAACTGAAAGTTTTTCCAACTTTTAAAACTACATACTTGTGATTTTATGCCTTAATTCAATCTAAATGCAGAGAACAAGAATGACAACGGACACTGTTTAAAATATATTCAAAGTGAATATAGCAAAACCGAAGTTTTAAAATAAGCAATTGTTGATGAAGAGATTCTAAACAAAGGATACTTAATTGAACTTAAAGTATTAAGATATATTATATAAAATGTATAGTTAGATTATGTCATCAATGTTGTAAGACAGAAATGGAAGGTAGTCATTTAGATGCGTAGACCGAGTAATAAGTTTATCTCAATTACCGAATCGCGTACTGGAAAATATAATTTGGTGCTAATTGCAATATACTACTAACTTCCTGTAAGTAACTAGATTTTTTCACATCATATTCACCCACTTTTACTATATGTGGATCAATGAGTTCTATCATAATAGTAATAACGATAATAATAATTATTGTTACTGTCATTATGCTTATGCAAAGCCGTATACGGGTAATTATGAGAGGCATTTGTACTTTGGTTATATCCTATTCATAAAAGATACTGGTATGGAAATGAATAGCTGTTTGAAAATTCAGACAAGTCTTAAGATATTATAGAATATCGCTACTTCATAAAGAGAAAAAAACTTGTTTTGTCCTCTCTTTAAATTGACTTTTCCATTGGACTAGAAGCACAAAAGATGATTTGAGAAGGGCAGTAAACATCTGTAATTGAAAGTGAAACGATTACAATTTTGATTATACAGCAAAATTATTGTCTATATCAGAGTATGACAATTCATACACCAGATATAAATCTATTTCCAGCACTTTTCACAAGTCCTAATACCATTGGATACACGATTTTTAACTTTCACAATAATTTACTCAGTTGGTTATTATTAATATGAGTAAATTTATGACAAACCATCATTCTGCTGGCCATCATTTTGGATATAATTTAACAATCTCAATGTTATACTAGTAACAATAAAACACTCCACGATTTACCATTTAGAAGATTGACACATTGTTATGAACGTTTATTAAATTTGAAGATATAATCCCATATTCAAAAATTCTTCATGTAACTTTCGTATGCTTGATACGATTTATTTTGAAATAAATGCATGTAGTGTCGGTTACTATGTTAAGCCCATATACTTTATTATAGCTTCTGGACAGGTCAATTTATTCATTCTTCTTCAATCACGTTTTGATCTTGTTAATTATTCACTTGTTAACGCTGACTGTTTTTATATGAGCACATGTGTGTGTACACTTCTTATCCTATTCATCACATGTCTGTAACTTATCTTTATCTTACCAAAAAAATTGATTAACGCCTCGTTAAATCAAGTTGGCTCATACGCCTTCTCCACCGCGTGTGATTTCACTTCGTTCTCTTCCATTCCTTTCATCCCTCTGATTTCTTGTCAAATTCAGTGAGTATGCAAAATATACGTGTTCAAAAATTCATTCGCGTATTTGACGTATTTAACTCCGTTATTCACTGACGTGGAGTATGTCGATGCCTATATACTGTAAACTGATATGAAATTTTAATGAATGAAATGTAAAATGGCTTAATTCCTTATATATGGTAAATCAAGAAAATTCCTGACTTAGGAAACTTGTAACGATACTTTATTATGAATTGTTAATCATAATTAGTTAGTTAAAAGTGTTATGTGATCCAATACTGGGACAAAACATCACTATCACTGAATAAAAACATATAAATTATGCAACTTCGAGAAATACCAGTATCAGTATCGTTTGGTTGGCTTGTGCTCCCCACTCTCCCACAGTTAAATAATAGTATTTCGATTATATAAGGGATTTGTTGTGTTATCTTCCGATGTCTTAAATATTTTTAATTACACTAGCAGATTATGTTGCTAATCAAGATGGATCCCAGACAATGATAATAAACGACCAGCTAATGACTGAGTTTGAATGGTTTATCACTATTATATATTATATACTTCTTGTTTTCATTATCAAGTTGTGTGGGGATTATTTATCTGTTTTCACGGTTTAAAATGAAATTACAGGTTTGCCGACAAATGTACGTTTCAGTAACGTTTTTATTTCAGAACCCATATTCATAGATTTTTAAATAAAGTACCTCAAACTACGATTTGTCTTTCGTCTATATGATAAACAGTTACTCATTTATTTATTTAGTATTTATAACGCTTTATAGGTTTAGACCATTTATCACTGTATATTCTTACGGTTTCTTGGTGAATTAGAGATTTTTTTTGTATAGTTGTACTTCATTCCACATAGTTACTATCCCAGTCATGAAAAAACTCATAAAGTTTTTGGATTTTTAGTCATAATGGCCCCATTGATTACGATAGGTTTTATTTGCTATGAAATCAAGTAGCAAACATCTGAAAATCCTTTACAGTCATAGGTTAAACGGGTAGTGTCTTTTTTAGTTCACCTTATTCTTTAATTAAAATTATATTATAATGAAAAAGTTATGGCAATACTGTTTTAATGTAGTTGGTCATTGACAGTAAAAAAAGACGTTTCTTCCTTTCCAATTAGGTACATTATTATTGATTACTACATAGTAGTTACATATTTTTTTTCATTATAAAGCTACCCAGTTTTACCTGCCATAAATATTATCGATCCTAAACTATAGTTTCTTGTTTATTACCCGCATCAAACTAATAAAAAATTATAATTACGAATAACTTTTGAATTGATCTCTTAACTAAAATTTGCACCAGGTTATGAAATAGTTTAATGCCACTATTACCAGGTGATAAACGGTAACTTTATCAATATTATTTATAAAACAATAATCACTATGATGGTCTTAAATTGATGAAGTAGGGCATAACTTGTTTTGACAAAAATCAATAAATTGTTGTGTAGTAAACTAAAGAAAAAATTTTTATCAATCCTAAAAGTTATTATTTTCGAAATATATCAGTATAACATGATTTTTTTGTATTTCGGTGTAATAATACTAAGTTAGACGAAACGCGCGTCCTGGATTCCACTGCTAGCCACTATCCATCTCTGCATACAATGTTTGTGAATTAAGGCTATATCGAGGCAATACGCACAGTATGCATATATACCAATTAGAGACTGACCAGTTGCAGTCCTAAACATCGATGGGAAGATTCAAATAAACAATACTAAGTGAATTTAAACTTCACAACATCGCACAAGCAGATGGCTATCAGGACTCAGTGGTTGAGTGGATAACGCGATGGTGTTTGAAGTGAAAGGTACTGGGTTCGAGTCCCGGAGTGAACATCAACTCTGAGATGCAGGTACATCCAGCTGACAAGTCCCAAATAGGATTAAGTGCGTGTCCTGGATTCCACTGCTAGCCACTATCCATCTCTGCTTACCACGCTTGTGAATTAAGGCTATATTGAGTTAATACGCACAGTATGCACATATGCCAACTAGAGACTGACCAGTTGCAGTCCTAAACATCAATGTGAAGATTCAAACAAACAATACTAAGTGAATCTAAACTATTTATATAGTTTAAAATAATTACTGAACATTAACTACTATCATCTACCGACCTTTTCAGTGGAAAATGAACTTTATCCATCATTGGATCTAAAAAGAAAAACGTCGATTGTTTTCAAATAAACAACATTTAATTGCTAAGCTACTTAAATTCATAAATGAATTTGATTTCTTCATTTATAAATAGTATCTCACAACTTAAAGGTTAACCTCAAATACACAGTTATTTATTCAAATCTATAATCTTGTGGTGTTCTGAGAGGATCTCTGACGATAAATTTAATCCAAGGATTGGGAGACTTTTAACTCTATTATAGAATGATATGAATTCTGTGAACACAATGTATAATTCAAGTTAACAAAAAAAAGTGAATATTCAAGACATTTTTCTGGTTGCTTATAGATGGGAAATTGAGTAGTTTAGAATGAGTCAATGAAGTCTGTATATAGACCTGATAAAATTGTTTTTAAACAAGCTTAACGAACATATAATACTGATAACATTGTCATCAATTTACTAATTAAATTTGGTGATTGAAATATTACTGTAATCAGAAAAATAACTTAGTTATATTTGGAAATATAGGAAACTATAGTGCTTACGAGTATTATGTTTGAGGAATTCACAATATTTTGAAAATATTTGATACGATATATCTAAATATACGGATCGAAAACAGAGCTAATTTGTTTGAGATGGTGGTTGGAGGTAGTCAAAAGGAAACCTTGAACCTATGTTTCGTGCTACTTGGCACTCATCAGCACGGTGTACCTGTAATTTTGAGGAGACTGGTGCTCGCTGACAGATTCGATCCCGTCACCCAACTTCACAGTCAGAGAGACGTTACCGCTGAGCTATCCGGGCCGCGACTGACTCTCTGTAGGACTGAGATGTATTTAGAAGCGAATGATCACTGTTTCACTGAGAAGGACTAGATATAAGTGACACTCATCACCCACCACCCAATGATCAATCAATTGTAAACTGGTTTATTTTGACGACGAGTACAAATATTTCGCCATATAGAATATGATTATAAATTCACTGAATTTTTTATATTGAAGTGTAAGGACTGAATAATTAAGGAATTATAAGGAAGCTTCCAGGTTTTCGATGGTGGTCTAGCTTCAATTGACTCATGATTTCAACTTTGAAATATACTGAAATCTCCACAAATCCCCTTCTAATTATAAGGATACTAATACAATACTGGTTTTTTTCATGAGTAAAAGTGATAAGTGAACATGGCAACCTCAATTTGATTTTCAGATGAAAACTTTTATTGAAGGGGGTGGAAAAGTTTATTTTCATAATTTACATTACTTAGTTGTTACTAGACTTTAACAAAACTCTACTAACAATGTAGATTTTGCAATTCAGTCATTCAATTTAAAAAATACTACACCAACCAAAGGTTTAATAACAGTTGAAGTTAATTTATATTCTAGAGTAATGTGATCAACTCGTTATAGTTTTGCTGAAGTCAGTGAGTTATTCTCTCATAAATATAATAAGTACTAATGTTTATCTTATATCACTTTCTTTAGAGATATCAATATAGTCTAATCCTTTAACTGTTGCCTCATTACATCTCAAGGCTTTTCCTTTATTCCCTAAGTTCATTGACCCACATTTTTCGAATCTTCCAAGGACTCATATTTTTTATTTTCAACTTATTATTTGTAACGCATCTATTTTTTCCATGTTGGTTTTCAATTCATGTTTTCTACCTTTTAAGTGTCAATGAATTTGTTTAAGCTAAAAAAAATAGTAACCACCTTATTCTAACCATGTGAACTAATAGATAAAGTTCTTACGATTTAAATTTATCAAGGATTAAGACGAAACAACCACGTGTATCTACCTAGTATTCTTTTGATTAGCTTCTGAACTAATCCATAGAGCTTATTAGAAAAATATTAAGTCAGTAATTTTCCGGAAATCAACAAACTCAGTAAAAAATCCATTAACTATTAATGTTATGCTGAAGCGTAGGGATTTAATTTTTGAAGGGGTTATCAGGAACTTATCAGTTGGATAAATGAATTTCTCAGTTGTATGTAACAAATGAATCCAGATGTGATAAATTAACTTCATCATAGCTAGAAAAAATTAATTTAATTGGTCCGGCTAAGAGTTAATGACATGTACTTAAGAAAATCCTCGTACTATTCTGTTTATTTGCCACTACATAAAGCAGTTTAGATAAGTTAAATATCACAGCAAAATTTCTTTCATATTTTTGGAAACATGATTTATTTCCTTATGAATAGCTTGTAAACGTTAGCAGAATATATTGTTAATTTGAACAGTTTAAATGTTGATTGTATGAAATGCTTACAAACGAATAGACTGGAAAACCTTATTGTTAAGAAAACTAGTAATTCGAACACCAAGTACAATCATACTATAAATGATTTAGAATAAGTGCTACTAAGAATATTATGAACCACTATCGATCTGAGATAATTTCTTTTATCATTTAAAAGGTAATTCAATTTTGAAATTTTACAAAACTTACTTTATTTGTGTCAACTTATATAACTAACCTGATTCCAGGTATGGTTCCATTTCATCCAAAGTAAATATGCCTTTTTCAATGCATAAATTAACACCTTTCTGTATTATTTCAAAACATCTTTCTGCTTCATCATCCTTGTAAGCATTCTGAATAACATGTCATTTTTTGACATTCAACAAAGAAAATACTTCAAAACTAACTTTTAAAATAATGAAACAGTAATCATTTTCAATATGTTGAAGACTATAACTTTTAATTTGTAAAATAGTTGCCCGTGAAGTCGTATGAGTAATGTTAAATTGAGATTGTTTGACTTTTCATGTACTTGTTTATTGGTTTCATACTATTAATTTTTCTACTAGGATCTCTACTAGCTAGTGAGTGATAAACAATCTTTAATTTAGTTATGATAGATGGCAGGGCTCCGTCAAACAAAATCAGTGACTGGGTTTTAGCTTCTTCCGAACTTTTTAATATTAATAAATAATACGAGGACAATAAGTTGTGACTCTTACGGAAAATTGAATCAACGAAAATGGAAATAATACGTATGATGCCATCAGGTAAACTATGACAGCATAATTTTGCTGAATTTAGTGAATTTAGCCATTTTTGAAGTATCTGATGATTTGAAGATTTTGGTAAATGTTTAGGGGTCTGAAAGTCTTCAACATAATCTTGAGGGATTACTGAATTAGCACACGCGACGAAAAAAGTTAACATCACTGTGATTTTTGGATATATATGGAGCTGATGATAGATATCATGAAGGTAACAGACAAATCTTTTTGGTTTTTTGATTGATTCTCCAGAACTTTTTGTTGAGCTGACGTACGTCGTTGTACACTTATATACTGTAGCGAAATATTTTTGTTCTTTTTCTAAGGTCTGACTTTCAGTTTGATCTCTCAAAAATTTATCTGTAATATCTCATTTTGCCTAACTATTTGACCTTTCCTTTTTTAAATTCATGTTTCATAGGCTTATAAGTTATTCATTTCATTAAACTTAGTACCGATAACTGGCCGCCTCATCCTAGTAAATAAGGCAAAGTTCAGCCGTCGGTACCATCGTTTTATGTATGTATGTATGTATGTATGTATGTATGTATGTATGTATGTATGTATGTATGTATGTATGTATGTATGTATGTATGTATGTATGTATGTAATTACATGTGCAAGCATATAGTGGTGGTTTTTCTTGATAAAATATACGATCGCTTGTGTAAGGTAACATTATTAATGTTCAGATGATTGCTCTCAACTGTGATCCACTGGAATTCGGGATACTTTTAAAGTCCAAGACCTGAAGCACTGATTAATATCCTGAATGATGAGATGATGTTAACTTACTATTATCTTTAGCC
This sequence comes from Schistosoma rodhaini, assembly GCA_944470415.2. Classification (NCBI taxonomy): domain Eukaryota; kingdom Metazoa; phylum Platyhelminthes; class Trematoda; order Strigeidida; family Schistosomatidae; genus Schistosoma; species Schistosoma rodhaini. The sequence goes on from OX104037.1 coordinate 12,490,053, forward strand.
TACTCATTAAAAACGTTGAACTACTCTCGATTTTCAATGTTCGATTAATTTAAATGTCGTAAATGACATTATTGGTTCCCTTTTATTTTGGTTTACAAAATCATTTTATAGTTCATTGGATGAGAGGACTTACTAATCATATAATACCCTCAAACACTACGTCATTATTTATGTATATAGCCTGACGGATTAGCTGTGGATAAAGACCGTCAAGCCAGCCAGGTATGTCGACGAGCAGTGAATCACTCATGCAGAGTACGTTTTTGGTATGCACATTGTCATGCTAGCTGAACAGTAGGTGAGCGTAGCTTCACACTTAAGCTCTAATCTATCTCGACACTATTTCGTTCCTGATAGCAAACTTCTTAACTTTCAAGCTGACTTTTAAATCTTCAACAAAAGGAACACACATATGTCTGTTGTCCTTCAAGCCCTATCTTGTAGCGAGCCCAACAGTTTTGAGTATCAGCTAGTATTTTATTGCATATTTCATCGGTAGTTGGTTTCTGTTTCTTTGTAGTGATCTGTTAACTTACTCCACTAGCGAAAGTGAGTCTTGAAGTTAAGAACTTGTAGTTGGCTTATTATTTATGTCCGAAATAGATCATGACTTTTACCTCTGTATATCGACAGTTCTCACAGCTTCCACATGCAGTAAACCAAAGGAAATACTTCAGGGTAATGTGTTTAGATAGTAAGCTACTTCATCATATACAGAGATATAAGTGACAGGTGGTAACAGACGAAGTGTATCATTTGCATTGTATATTTATTTTCAGCGAGGCTGGACCAAATTTATATGGTTCCACTTTTTCAAAGAAATCTTAACTGATTATATAATTTGTCAGTGAATGTGCCATTTTTGTGAGGGCAAACTTCTACTTGTAACCTTTGCTGTTACATCCGTTACTCTACTATAAACATACAACCGGAGCACATCGACCACTTGTTGTATCATTCGATACATAAATACAACTGTTTTTGTATTCGGATGCATTTACATTTGAAGCACTGCTTTGTTGCCTTTCTGATCTCAAAGCTTATCTCGTAAAAACCACTGAAAATACTTTTGTTTGTGCAGTTAAAAGTCGTGAAATGCCATATTGGCTTCTGTTAAGTCGGATGAAAGATGTTAATGCAGGTAAATAGTCCACCATTTGTAAGAATATCAAAGTCAAAACTACCATTCTGCATGCAACGATCATTTCATGGAGTCCTGCTTACAGGATACACGTAATAAGGGGTAGAGGTGACTAGTTTGCATCGTCCGCCATCCCTATAAGAGCGATTGTCCTTTGAGCTTCAAAAAGCTACCCAGTTCGTTTACCTTGAATTGTATGTTAGCGATCATTAGCCTCAGAAAATCATTTAATATTCTGCAGATAAGGGAAATGGTTTTACTTACGATCGACAGCCTTCACCCACTAATAATATGCTATCTGTCCGTTCAAATCCATTTACGGCGTAGATATTTCTGAATTTAATAGTTCTTTTCCAGTTTGTTTCATCTTTGAAATGTTGATGATTCTCCTGACACATTTTGAATGGTTCGCCGTTTCCTGGGGCCATTTATTGGCAAAGAACGTTTAGTGTTTATCTTCCATCAACATATTTCAGTAACTACTAACATTAGTATGCATAGCTAAACTTTCAGTCATGTTGCTGATGTGTCGTGAATCAGTCTACTTTGCTATTTTATGGTAGTAGTAAAAGTAGCGTGTTTTGTCATTACCAGCAATTTCAAAACAAAACTTTCCTTGGGATTCTTCACATCTAAACCTTAGTCGTATTTAACATGATATGTTTGGCTCCATTTAAAACTTAAATATCAATCACATTGCAATAAGTATGCTAGAGAAGAATGTGGAATCCCAGCATTATATCCAGGTACGGGTTGTGGTAATATGAGTAAGTAGTAACAGCTTGTTGGTCATTTGAAACTGAGCAGTACGCAAATGTACGCTCATAAGGCGATATTTGTCTAGGGTAACCATAGTCCTGATACTCAGCGTCATGTAATCTCAGTTAAAAAACACAAAAGTCATTCAGTCTCGATTTCGAAAGTAAGACAATATGATTATCCTCAAATTAAAGATGATAATACAAAATGTCGATAAGTAGTAGTGACTGAGTGATCCGAGTCCAAGTATACAACAAAACGCTAACAGTTTTTGGGCCTAATCACTAACTGTCTCGAATGAAGAAACCAAGTAGAAAAACATTTCATGTGTGTTCGTAAGAACAATACGACTGAATGATACTGTAATCAAAGGGTTCAAAATCCTATGATGATGACCACTTTCTTTTCAAGTCATGAGGTTACACGTTTTGACATGTACTAGGATGCACAAAAACACGGATTAGAATGAGACACTGGTATCGATCACTGAACGTCACAGGTCTTCAAAAACTGTTGGACTAAATACTTAGTAGACTACTCTCAATCGGAATATCGACAAAGAGTAAGGCAACCTAATCTTCAAACAGTCATTAACCGAAATTAATAGATTTCTCATTGAATTCCTCCTGACTGCATTTATCAATTAAACAAATCATAGTAGTACAAGCGATGTTAAATCACTTTGACTAGTAAGCCTACTGTAGCGTGATGTATAGTATCCATTCAGCACCGATGGCTTGGAATAATAAAAAACTAATCACTAATGTGGGATCTACCAACTGTAAACATTTTATCCTTACCAAAGATCACCAGAAATTGGAAATAATGTTTTCAGCCTTGGATGGTTGCCTGTGTGATCCTGAATCTTAGAGTAACTATCAGTACCCCCAAAATTTGTAAAGGCAGTTGTAATATGGTAATCACTTCACGCGACTCATGTTAATGAAAACTCAAAATGTTAATTATTGCGATACCAGAAGCAACATAAATATATTAAAAAAATTTGGCACGATACTGGGACAAAAATCTAATCTACTTCCTTTTCGAATTACCGGACTTCAAGTCTTTGCTTTCAACCAGAAATCAAAAACCGCAAACTAGCTAGTACCAAAATGTTGTTAAGTGATAGAATGTTAACTAAAGAATCGGTAAACAAGGTTGAAATTCAACATTATAATTGTAAAATATAAATCCTATGTTGAACAAAAGGCCGGTTACTTTATAATTACTTAAGTCATGTCATTCAACTCCATTAATCTTACCCCATTTAGACGATAAATTTGGTGTACTGGGTCGAACTGGTATGATCTCTGTAATCTGTCACTTGCTGGTTTGTCTGAATTTTCGAGGACTTCTTGGATTGTTACATAGTGTTCCCTTTCAAGTGAATCGATAATTTTCCTGTTCCACAGCTTTTCGCCTGTTAAAAACTGAATTTTTGAGAAAGTATTTTTCACTGTTTACCAGTAGAATAGGTTGCTGTGGAGACCGGTTCCATTCTGTCACTTTTTCAAGAATAAATGTAGTGCTCGGCTTAAGCTCAGGATAACAATCATCATTATGAGGATCAAAAAGCTGAACAATTCATGGTTAACATCTCAAAGATATCACGTTTACGATTAAATCACAGTTATAATTCTCAAGACAAAACCGCTTCAGGTTAGTTTCAACTATATTCCTCAGAACAAGTCTTTCAAACTCGAACTCAGGAAAATTTGAAATAAGAAAAATTCGCAGCTCGGTAACCATGATAATAGCCTCCCGTTACTCATTAGGTACATCCTACAAGGTCACTATTGTCAAGTAACTTCAGGGAACATTAAGTTAATTTTATGCTAACGATGGTTTTTACAGATGATTTTGGTTAACAACTTACACAGAATGTTTAACGTACAAATTGTTTTATTTCGCTTTTTGTTGTCAATATATGACGCGGCCTAAGTAAGATTTTCCAGCGCTCAATTAGGTTGGTCGGCACTTATTGGTCATTAGGAAACTATCGTTAAATTACTGTGAAAATGAATATTCTAGGCCTTAATATTGTTGCCTTAGGATGTTAACTATGTCTCTTATTTAAATATGATTATTTCTGTGCTGAACTTCAATTGTCGAGCGGAACTCCAGCATTTGATATAATACGTATGATTAATTTTAGTCAGGGCGTTACATAATGTTAGTCAAATAGTACATGTAGTTTAGTAGAGACTGAGTTAATAATTGAAATGAATTTTTCCTGGTGAAATGTAATTCTTACCTTTATTACTGCCGACACTCCCTACTCCCCCGTCACGTCATCGTGAAGTAACTTTCAGACCTTTCACCTCACCACAGACCTTCTGACCCATTCAATCTCGATACATAGTACGATTCTAGGCTTTGTCTCAAGTCGTATTTAAGGTGCTGCGTTGGTCGGATTTCCTCCCTTGACTTCTGGGTTTTAGCGAACCGTTCATATGGGATCCATTGTGGGTTCCTATTAAGAAATTCTCAAAAATGCACTGTATTTGTAAGATACTCATAGTCCAAAACAAGTGCCTGCCAATGTCTTAGCTTATCTTAGTGCCACAGTAGGTACTTAAAGTTGTAAGGTCTCTTGTGGGACAGGTAATCTAAGAAGCTGAAAGCGTTATCTAAGTATAATCAGTGCTTGTCTTTGTTTAATAAATTTTCAAGTTGTTCCAAATTCGCTTTCCCATTTATTAGTTTGTAATGTTAAGTATCATATTTCCCTGAGACCGATAACTCAGAATTAATGCATAATAAACCTCTAGTAGGTTATCGTTAAAAAAAAACAGATGGTTGAGACATCAGCATGTTATTCCTAGGTTTGAGTGACATGATCCACTCGAGTTTGCTCTTGAATAATGGAAAGAGTACTAGGTAAATTATCGACAGTGACTAGTATGGACACTTGCTTTTGCTAATATCAAAATCCTTATTCCAACAAATCTGTAGGTAAAGACTTATTCAAATGCACCAAGTCCCAGTATATTGACGAACAATTCATTATCACTTGTTAACAATCTTGTTAGTCATTGTGAATACATTTCGAATGATCATGGACATTGTATTTTTGCAGTTGCGCTTATTCATGTAGTCATTTTTTAAAGACAAAATCTTGTAAAAGTAAGTCACACTTGTACTTAGTAGTCGTTTGACCTATAATAACCACTTGAAATCCTCTCTTCTATTAACGTTATCACAAAGTCGTCTCATCTTCATTACGAAATTTTAAACCATCAAATCACTGGTTGAAATCCCACTCCATATACTTTAGTCTAGTATATTAGATAGTATTACTATTCCGCCCACACGAAATGGGGAACTCAAGTATGTACTTCGTAAGTATGCAAAAATACCGATTTTTTTCAAAGTGCTTTACATTATAGAGTTTAAAATTATTTACCGTACTTATTTAAGCTGGTCACTAACTGATTGTGTATGATTCGTGTACCCTATATTTCATCACTCACTAAGGTATTCGCGTACTCGAAGTAGCAGGTCTCCGCGTACTTCAAAGAGATTCTCAGGTAGTCGATCGGAAACACCATAAAGAGTAAAGTTGTGCGATATTGCCTAACACTACTGTAAGTTCATAGTAATAAAAAGAGTGGCTGCTTACCCTAATTCCATTCCTTTTTGTAAACAGTTCACATGACTTTCATGAGCTTACTAGAAAAACTCAATAGGTTTCTAAAGTACACTTATATTAAATTAATCGACAATAGTCCTTATATAAAGACACTGTCGGTATTCGGTACCTATTGCGATGTTTAGAGTCCAGGGTAAGATAAAGACTCAACAAACGCATCGAAGAGAGCCCCCAAACCTATTTCTTATCCTCAAGTAAGCCATCCACGTGTCTTGCAATCTTCGCAGTAATATAAAAGCCAATATTTCAAAATAAACTACTATCAGGTGTATTCATCAATGGTAGTTCCATATTCTATGTAGGGTGTTATTGAAGATGAGCACCATTGTGCCTTCATTGTAGAGTGATGGAAAACTGAATTGTGACCAAATCATTTCAAGAACGCGATCAGCTACCTACCCAAAATATCGTATTCATTCTTGAAAAGGGGTCAGAGGCAGATCATATAAACTGAACGTCTCATGACGTTAAGAAACATAATTTTTCATCTAATTTAGCTTCAAATGATCTGAAATAGCCTCTAGCGCTCATCAGCTACAGCTTCTGTTTTCACTGGAAAAACTTTTGCATAGGTCGTGCACATTTTTGTTCTTGTAACCTTTAGCTAATCGTCGTACCCTTACTCTGAGAAAGCAAATCGATATACCTTAAGAAATTCTTTAGTCTAGCCATACCTAGACAGCTTTCTGTGTTGGGTCTGGCGCATCATAATGTCAATGCCGAAAAAATCGAATGCTGGTATTACATGCTCTTTAGATAAATGATCCGGGAGCAGACAAACGATACTTCACACTTGACTGAGATCTTAAATGCAGGTTCCATATACCCTGTTGATTCAAACTCAGAGTTTTATAACTCCTAGTAGCTCTTTTATGACCAGCAATCCGCTCGAAAAAACATGTGGCGCCTGAAAGGAATAAGTAGAACTTCTATGGAATGATCTGTAGGTTCGCCAATAAACCTTTTTCCATACCTGTTATGTAAACTTGGAATATACAGGGTGTCAGCTATCATAGTGAATTTCCGATTGATTAGATTTTGCTATATCATTTTGAAACCTTCATGGGAAGTGGTATAAGTAACAGCTTTGAAACGCTAGTTCAGCAATTAAAGCATTATGGGCTTCAAATTTCAGGCTCACTTCAACTATTTTGGTCTAGGTAGCAAATGGATAGTCGATACCAACTACATAAACTGTGATTTTGAGTGCTGTTAGATGTATCAGAGCAGTTATCACTTGCCAGTTGCCCACACACCCCCAAATGCCCTGGTACGGCCGAGAGTGGGGAGAGTCACCTCTCCCTCTCGAAATACTCTCATATGGCCAGCGAATATATAGCCTCTGCCAGGGAAGTCCTACTCACTGCCTTCTCGTGGCGGGGGTGTTGTTTACGAAAGTGAGAGGACGAAAAGCGATTGTCCGGCGCTTTAACTGGTTTGGTGGACACGGAGGGTCTACCTAGGGGAGTTGGAAAACCCTGATTCCAAACCAATGGTGCACATGGGCTCCAGTATCCTGATGGAACGAATGGCGGACGAACCTGTCATTGGTCAACGGCTACCATGGGACTGCATCTCCTCACGACGCTCCACTGCCTTGTGGATCAGACATTCAGGTCAAAGGCTCCGGGTGTGGCCCCCTAAGAAAACCACCTGCTTCAGTCTGGGCACCTGGGCAGTATCACAGCCCTCACACAAATCGAGTGAGATTTGTGAGGCGCATATTTATCTGGTGCTTCATTGTACCAATATTTATGCGTTTAAATAAATAAATAAACACCGTGGAAGGGTTCTTCTAGAGGTACCTGAAAAAGAAATTGAGTCGGAAGTGGTTTTAATGGCCTGAGAGCGTGACCAAGTGACAACTGCTTAAGGTCGCTAACACACTTGTTGGGACCTTACCGCCGGATACGGATATCTTATTTTATTATTATTATTTAAACACATAAATATTGGTACAATGAAGCACCAGATAAATATGCGCCTCACAAATCTCATTCGATTTGTGTGAGGGCTGTGATACTGCCCAGGTGCCCAGACTGAAGCAGGTGGTTTTCTTAGGGGGCCACACCCGGAGCCTTTGACCTAAAGGTCTGATCCACAAGGCAGTGGAGCATCGTGAGGAGATGCAGTCCCATAGTAGCCGGTGACCAACAATTGATTAATACGGACCTTGGGTTTTCTACTTTTAGTCTCACCGCTCTTCAACCGACCTGTCTGGCACGGTATGACCTTGAGGAACGGTTGTTCCAGCCAGTATAGCTCGATTGGTTCACCACAATAGGCAAGCCCGACCACCACGTCAAGGTAACAGCAGCGGTCGGATAAAATCTCAGCACGGATTCAAAAAGCCCGTTTGGCTTTTGCCAACTTACGTTACCTATGGCGAAGACGAGATACCCTTCTATCAATTAAGGGCCGAGTGTACTGCGCAGCAGTTCGTTCTGTTCTATTTTACGGTTGTGAAACGTGGTTATTAAGAGTAGAAGATACTCGTAAGTTACTAGTACTTGACCACAGATGTCTTAGAAATATTGCTCGCATCTGTTGGGATCACCGGGTAAGTAAAAGTGAGGTTAGACACAGGGTATTAGGGAATGATGGTAAATCAGTCGATGAGGTCATGAATCTCCATCGACTGAGATGGTTGGGCCACGTGTTACGTATACCTGAACACCGATTACCACTACGCGCAATGCTGACTAGTATTAGGGATGGTTGGAAAAGAGTTAGTGGCGGCCAAACCAAAACGTGGCATCAGAGTTTGAAGTCACTAACTTCTAGTCTGATCCATGTTGGTAGATGCAGACTACCTGGTTGGGGTCTGCATGGCTATCGTAACCAATGGTTGAAGACTGTGGGTGACATAGCTCAGAAGCGATCACAATGGCGTGGTTGTATGCATTCCTTATCTTCCCTTAAACCTTGAGATTAAAATTGCTTCGTATCTTTCTTCCTGTGCTATATCCTTATGTACAACCCATCTTTTATATATTACCACCACTAAATTAACTACTATCAATTCGGTGTTCATCTTGTTGTGCTAACGAGGTATGGCAACTTGGACCGGTGCATATATGTGCCTGGTCTTACGTTGTATCTGACTGACTAACTGACTGAACTACATAAACCAGCAATTTTGTTGATGAGTTTTATTCAGGAAATTATTAATATGCAAAATGTACCTGTCGTTTTTATTGACTAGTAAATGTAAATGTTTTGCTTGCAAACTTTACTTCTCATTTCCTAGGACCACGTCTTCTTGAATAGTTTTACATTTTGTGTTTACGTTGTTAGTTGATAAGAGAGCCAAGTTAAGCGAAATATTAGCAATTGTAATTTCTAACTGTTTCTATTCAGGACTTCGATTGATCAGTCACTATTGTCATATGCACACCCTAATTATCAGCAGTAAGAAATTGTAAACCCTTGGTATTACTTTCATATTCCTTGAATAAGATAGTGGTCATCTGTACTCAGTAACTTGGTGGATAACGCTTTTGTTCTTAAAACGAAAGATACTAAGTCAAAATATCAGCGTAAACATTAACAGTGAAACGCAATTACATCCAGTTGATAAATTCCAAGGTTTGAGGGCGAATTCGTACTTCTGACTGTAGAGAGCTGTGACAGCAGTAAGGTGTTTCCCTCAGACAACCAGCATCTGCAGCTATGCTGTCTTCTCACAAGAAAGGGAATAGTTAGAAAATGTCAACCCTAAAAACATCACACCTTACCTCACGGATTTCTGTTTCTTCCGGTAAGGCCCTTTAAAGAACAGAGCTAACACGTCAAAAAACTCCCACAGAAAGGCCGTGTGTGACCGACCTCAAACAGTTGTCCCTCGGGCTCCGCGGTCACGCTCTCAGGTCGTTAAGACAAACATTAATCCAAATCTCTTCTCAGATCTCTCAAGAAATACCCTTCGACGGTTTGGTTAGCCGGGAAGTGATATCAGCCCTCATACCCGTAACAACACACGAGACCAAGTTGGTCACATTCAAATCCTTCCTACACCTAATAACTCTTTTATCTCCACAACTAATCCTTCTCATGTCCCTTTATCACTTCGCACCGCTAGGGTAAACGACTCAGGGGACTCAATAGAAGACTCGCTCATTCTGGAGCAGATGCTTAGATTCAGAGCATGCTCTAGTGCGAGCGCCTATTTGTCTACGTCTTACTGAACGTAGGAAAGACGCTGCAAGGAAGCCTCTTAGGGTCCCACTTAATGATAGCCAAGCTAAAAATATATGTCAAGAACAACTAGAAAAACAGTTAGACAGCCTTGTAAGTTGTGCTCACCCTGAGGCAGCGTGGAACGATATCCGAAAAGCTGTGTAAACACCGATGATATCTGCTAGTAAGGTAAACCACTGGATCTCAGAAGCATCTATCACACTGATAGATGCTCGAAAACTCATCCCATCTGGCTCTGGACATAAGGAAGAGAGAAGTCAACTCAAGCTCAGGCTAATAAGAAGCCTACGTAATCATCGCGAACAGTGGTTGGTATCGAAAGCAAGAGAGATGGAAAGGGCAGTGGGAATAGGTAACAGCAGACAACTGTTCAGACTTGTTAAGGAAACCGGTATTAGGAGCTTATGGTAAACTATCATCAGAATTGATTACCTCAAGTGGTGTTCGTCAGGGCTGTGGATGCGAAGGTGCATCCACTCTTTGTGTTCTGCCAAACTCTAATCTTCTGAATTCCTAATGTCTTTATCTTTTTCTCTTTCCAAATTTATTTCACTGTACTATACTCCTTCAATAATTTCTTCAAACCCTAATCTTTTGGATTACTGCTTATGCTCTTACTACTTCTACCATCATAGGATTTGAATCGACAGCTGGATGTCTGTGATAATGTGGTATGGCAACTTGAACTGATGTATGTACGTACGAAGTTCTACGTTGTGACTGACTCACGGCAATCCGCTAAAAATACACATATGGCATTAGAGACTAGTCAACTGCATTCTTAAATATTAACAACGACAAATTACAAATCCTCATTAAAACTCGACAAACATAAAGATTGACTGGAATTTTCATACAGATCTCGTAAGTAAGCAGTTCTTTCTGTCGTTTTTGTCATAAGATTTTCGTATACATGTGGGTTTTTTATATATTCAAGAGTATAGAACTAATGTATCAGATGGATTTTAATTCCATATTGATGATTCTACCCATCAGTATTATTCCTATAACCGACACGTATCTACGCCAGATTCTGCGTGGTTTATATTTGCCTATTTATTTACACTTATTTCCGTCTTACTATCGTTTTAGCTCATGAAGGAAATAAATGCTCATGTTGGAGAATCGTCTTTAATTTCAGAAGATAAGCTTCCTGAAACAAATAATATTATACCTCAAGAGTTACCCATTTCTTTAACTGTTTTACATAATCGCGTGAAGCATCATCTGGTTTTCCAATCATCCACAACTATTGCTGAAGTTAAACGGTCCTTAGAACCTTTAACACACGTTCCTGTGGATATGCAAAAACTAATATTTCGCGGAATATTGTCGGACAATACGACGCTTGGAGAGTTGTCATTACCCGGTAAGGATGTTAAGTTGATGCTGGTCGGTACAAAACCTTCTGAAGCAGAGCAAGTTCGGTTATCCGAAGCAAATAATCATGCTAATGAAGAAATTTCGGATGATTGTCGATCGGAAGTTACGATGGACTGGTCTGACCAGACCGAACATAAACAAGTTTTAGAACGCTACGGAAAGCCGGAGAATGCTATGGTCGGAATATTAAATACAGAAGAGATTTTAGATCCTAATGAATGTTTACTTGGCCTTTGTGACAAACGTGGGCAACCATTGAGGTTAAGGATTAAGCCAGATAGTGGTGAATTGTGGTTAGCTACAAAGGATGTAACTCACAAATTCCCTTTAGCCACTATCCACGATGTAGTCAGTCAACCTATTAAAGGTCATCCTGAATATCATATAATGGCTTTTCAGTTGGGTCCCACTCCAAAGTCTCGTTATTTTGTATATTGGCTGCCGTCTCAGTATGTGGAGTCGATCAAGACAATGGTATTACAATACAAAATAATTAGTTCATTAAGTGGTGCAACCGGAACAAATAAACCACTGTAAAACACATCTTTAATTATGTATTGTAAACAATCGAATATTACACTGATTTTAAAGATCAAAGCTAGGATCAACGGCTTCAATATTTTCAACATGTGCATTATCTTTACTTTCTCCTTGATGATCACCACCTAGATTCCCTTATTTCTAGATCTTACTAAGGCTTTATTTTTCATCCGATTCAGAAACTCTTCACCATTACTTAAACTGCTTTTTGCATGAAACCACTGTATTTATGTGAATAAGATCAATCAATTATGTACGATGCTTTACAATCTTCTTGAAGGTTTTACTTAGTGATATTATTCCAAAGTGTGTGACTGTTTTGACCGAAAAAGATTTGTCAAAATGGTTCTGTGTTTGAATGAACGTTCAGATAGCAACGTGTTTTATCATTATTCTTATTGTTTGAAGGTCATCCACCCACAAAATAGAAACTGTCGTTAGTTTGTCTTCATAACGTTCGGTTAGAAATACACTTCCGTTAAGAAACTTGATGAGCTTCAAGATTATCGTATAGCTTACTAGTGTTTTGGATTTCAATGACTTCTCCGTCAAAATAAACTACTTTCTTTACCCGTCTCTCGATTAATTGGCAAAAGACTTAGTTTAGAACTCTTTAACTCATGTTTTTCGATGAACTTCAGCTCATTACAACTGATTGTCTACTTTCATCACCATTGATTTGTATCGTGCTTCTGGAAATCTTTACGGATTCCGTTTATTACCATTGTCCTAGTTAGTCGGTACACAGATTCATTATGACTTCGAAGATTGTGATTAGCATAAACAAATAAAGAGTGATTGTCAAAATTAGGGGACGGAAATAATTCAAGAATAAAGATGTCAGTTTTTTAAACTAGTGTGTAGTCAACGAAGAGTCGGTCATCGAAATTCTTTATCTCTGATGCAGAGACGCTTTGTAAAATGAAGGTATGACCTGGTATTAAAATGATTGACATCCAATCTACATGCTACAGGTTCGGACCCTACTGCGACTGATTTGGATTGGAAAGGCAGATAGTATCATTAGCTCCATATATAGTAAATGACTTCCATGAATAATTTGTCAGCGTATAGCTTGACTTCGTGTACTACGCTCGTGGTAAGCGTAATAAAAGTGGTTTATTTCTGGTTGAAAGGATAATGGAGTAATTAATTATTATCGATGTAGGCTTTTATGGAATTTTCATAGTTTAAATCACGAACTGATTCCAGCTAACTTACTTACTTACTTACTTTCGCCTGTTACTCCCAATGGAGCATAGGCCGCCGACCAGCTTTCTCCAACCCACTCTGTCCTGGGCCTTCTTTTCTAGTTCTTTCCAGTTCTTGTTCATTCTTCTCATGTCTGTCTCTATTTCTCGGCGTAATGTGTTCTTTGGTCTTCCTCTTCTCCTTCGACCTTCAGGATTCCATGTGAGGGCTTGTCTTGTGACACAATTGGGTGATTTCCTCAAAGTGTGCCCAATCCACTTCCAGCGCTTCTTCCTGATTTCTTCCTCCGCTGGAATCTGGTTTGTTCTCTCCCACAGTAACTTGTTGCTGATAGTGTCTGGCCATCGGATCCGAAGTATCTTGCGTAGACAGCTGTTAATAAACACTTGTATCTTCTGGATAATGCCTTTCGTAGTTCTCCACGTCTCTGCCCCATACAGAAGAACTGTCTTGACATTTGTATTGAAAATTCTAACCTTGGTGTTGGTTGACAATTGTTTTGAGCTCCAGATGTTTTTCAGCTGTAGGTATGCTGCTCTTGCTTTGCCGATCCTCGCCCTCACATCTGCATCTGATCCACCATGTTCATCAATGATGCTGCCCAGATATGTAAAGATTTCCACATCCTCCAAAGCTTCTCCGTCAAGTGTAATTGGATTGGTGCATATTGTATTGTATCGGAGAGTCTTGCTTTTCCCTTTGTTTATATTGAGACCTACTGCTGCTGAGGCTGCTGCTACACTGGTCGTTTTCTCCTGCATTTGTTGTTGCGTTTGTGATAGAAGAGCCAGATCATCCGCGAAGTCTAAATCGTCAAGCTGCATCCTGCCTGTCCACTGTATCCCGTGCATTCCTCCAGATGTTGACGCCTTCATAATCCAGTCGATCACCAGGAGAAAGAGAAAGGGTGAAAGTAGGCAACCTTGCCTAACACCGGTCTTTACCTCGAACGAGTCGGTGAGTTGTCCTCCGTGGACGATTTGGCAGTTTAGTCCATCATAGGAGTTCCGTATGATATTTACTATCTTCTCAGGCACACCGTAGTGTCGAAGAAGCTTCCACAGTGTCGTCCTGTCCACGCTATCAAATGCCTTCTCGTAGTCGATGAAGTTGATGTACAGTGATGAATTCCATTCGATTGATTGTTCCACAATGATACGTAGAGTTGCGATTTGATCTGTGCACGATCTATCCTTACGAAATCCAGCTTGTTGATCTCGAAGTTGAGCGTCCACGGAATCCTTCATCCTGTTTAACAATACTCTGTTGAAGACTTTTCCTGGTATTGAGAGGAGAGTGATGCCTCTGTAGTTGTCGCACTTGCTCAGATCGCCTTTCTTTGGTATCTTGATGAGAAGTCCTTCTTTCCAGTCTGTTGGTACATGTTCTTCGTCCCAAATCTTACCGAAGAGGATGTGGAGTATCTTGGCAGTTGCTGTTACATTTGCTTTCAGTGCCTCTGCCGGGATGTTGTCTGGTCCCGCTGCTTTGCCACTCTTGATTTGTCTAATGGCCATGCTGATCTCTTCAATTGTTGGTGGGCCAATATCGATTGGGAGGTCTGTGGGTGCTGCTTCGATGTTGGGTGGGTTCAGTGGAGCTGGTCGATTCAAGAGTTCTTTGAAGTGTTCTACCCACCTGTTTCGTTGTTCTTCAATATCGTTGATTACTTTGCCTTCCTTGTTTTTCACTGGTCTTTCTGGTTTACGGTAATTTCCAGCAAGTTTCTTTGTTGTATCATACAGTTGTCTCATGTTTCCTTCTCTTGCAGCCTTTTCCGCTGTCATCGCTAAATCTTCCACATATTTACGTCGGTCGGTCCTGATGCTCCTCTTCACTTGCTTGTTTGCCTCTGTGTATTCGGCTTGTGCCTTGGCTTTTTCTGCTCTTGTTCGGCTGATATTGATTGCTACCTTCTTGTTCCTCCTTGCTTCAATTTTATCCAGTGTACCAACAGTGATCCATTCCTTGTGATGGTGCTTCTTTTGGCCCAGAACCTCCTGACATGTTGAAACGATTGCCTCCTTGATACCTTTCCAGCTGCTCTCTATGGTGGTTCCCTCTTCATTGAGTAGATTATGAAAGGCCTCGAACCTGTTGCTGAGGGCTATGTTAAATTCGTTGAGTTTGTCAGCATCTCGAAGAAAGGCCGTGTTAAACTTTTGTGATGTTGTCCGCGCCATTGTCCAGTGCTTCTTGAGTTTTAGTTTCATCTTGGCGACCAGCAAATGGTGATCGGATGCTATATCAGCTCCTCTCCTGGTTCTCACATCCTCCATCGTCCTCCTGAACTTTTTGTTGATGCAGACATGGTCGATTTGATTCTGTGTAGTGTGATCCGGTGAAATCCAAGTGGCTTTGTGTATGTTTTTGTGTGGGAATATGGTGCCACCTATGACCAGTTTATTGAAGGCAC
The DNA here is from genome assembly GCA_944470415.2 of Schistosoma rodhaini. Lineage (NCBI taxonomy): Eukaryota > Metazoa > Platyhelminthes > Trematoda > Strigeidida > Schistosomatidae > Schistosoma > Schistosoma rodhaini. The sequence goes on from OX104037.1 coordinate 12,505,356, forward strand.
ATAGGTTTGCAAATCTCTCACCGTTTTCGTTCCTTCCTCCCAGTCCATGTTGTCCCATGACGTCTTCGTATCCAGTGTTGTCCTTTCCAACCTTGGCATTGAAATCTCCCATTAAAATGGTCAGGTCCTTGGTTGGGCACTTCTCGAAGATTGACTGCAGCCTATCGTAGAATTGGTTTTTAGCGTCTTCATCGTAGTCGTTGGTCGGCGCATAGCATTGGATGATGTTCATTGTAATGCCCTCTCTCTTTGTTCTGAAGGAGGCTTTGATGATCCTCGGTCCATGAGATTCCCATCCTATAAGTGCATTTTGTGCTTTTCTAGACAGCATCAGTGCCACTCCGTGTGTATGTGGGGCATTTTCTTCTTCATGACCGGAGTATAACAGAAGTTCCCCTGAAGACAGTCGTTGTTGTCCAACCTGCGTCCAATGCGTTTCACTGATTCCAAGCACCTCCAGGTTGTATTTTCTCATTTCTGAAGCAATTTGGAAGACTCTTCCGGTCTCCCACATTGTCCGGACATTCCATGTACCTATAAAAATTGTCGCTCTGGTTGTAAGAAGGTGCATCGGCCTCATGACTTCCGAAGGAACTCGGCTTTCATCATGAGACGTCATTTTTCCTTCTACTCCCAGGGCAGAGTTTGAATGGTTTGAATGAATTTTTCTGGTTAGCGTTTTTTTAGCGAGTTGATTTTCTACGGGATGGGGTCGCTAACCCCATGCCCAACCCTCCTCCTTTACCCGGGCTTGGGACCGGCAGTAGCCCCTGGAGGAGCTACAGGCGGAGTTTGATTCCAGCTAAACTGCCATTGAAAACGAGGATGTACCAGAAAACTGCGTCGTCCCAGTTTATGACTCCTTAACAGTGGTGATCCAGGATCTCACCATAGGGAATCGAACTCAGGGCCCTCGGTATCCATGCCTAAACACGAACTAAAATTTTTTTTTACATTTGTTTTATTTCTATTGCTTTGTCCCATTCATTGTTGTATGCATATACGATTGTGCGGTTCTGGGAATAGAATGGTCGAAATGTCTTTTCATTGGACTGTTTCGTTGTTTTCGGAATTTACTTGAAAACATAACAGTTTTTTATTAGCTTATGAGGACCTAACAGACTAAAATGGATTCATGTCATTCTGCTCAGGATACTTTTCTTGCTCCTAACAAAAACAATCGGGACTTTGTATATGAAATTTTTCGAAAAGTTATTTAGTAATGAAAGTCTCGTGGATTAGTTGTTCTGCCAATGACAACTGACTGTTAATTACAGGGAATTGATAAAATTATAATTTTTTCGGCCTGATATATGACTCCAGTTTGATTGTGTGAAGGTGCTATGAGCATAAATCTTTCAACTAACTCCTTGTGTTATCTAGGCTAACCCCATTTGTGTGACGGTGATAATAGGAAGCCAAATACGGGTTGCGTTGGGTGAATTCATTTTAAGCACTCAACATTCAGAATGAGAAGCGAAAACGTAAACCGAAGTTGGGTAAGTTGTCTCATTTTGATAAAGCGAAACTCAATACCTATAGTCAAACAAAAGCTACAGACACGTAATGAATCGAGTATGCAATACATACGCTCATATGAAAGCAGTCAAGGTTAATAAGTGGATGTATCTCGAGAAGAATGAATAAATTGGTCTTTTCGGAAACTAGAATAGCCCTCGTGAGCTTGGTACATTGCTAGAAACAACAGAGTCTCAGTCATTAAACATTAACTTTATTCGCCTCTATGCTATTCTTCCTCTTCTCTCCGCCTATGTTGCGCATTACACTACTTATCATTAATCAGTAGTTTGAATTACGTTAGACCATTTTCGTGGCCGGCTTGCTGTAACTGGTGTCAACTGTGTGCTTATCTTCGTTTGTTCTTACTCGTTCTCACTACTCTTGAAACCTGCCTTATTATAAGCAAAGATGGTTAATAACTAGCAGTGGAATCCAGGACGCGCATTTCGTCCATTTTGCTTATAATGCTTGTGAATTAAGGCAATACGCACAAAGACTTCTGGGGATATATTTAACAACAGAAATTGATATCAGATAAGTGAATTGTTAAGAGTGAGGAGTATTTTGAGGGAAGTGACAATTTTATGCACCAAATTTTGAAAAAGTAAACGGAATTTTTATGATTTCAGTTCACAATTCTATTTTATAGACCAGTACAAATAATGTGAAAACATCTTGTATTAATAAGTCATTCGATTTATGATATTTCAAAATCAGTATGGGAATTTGTGAAGATAGTAGCATTTTAAGAGTTGAATTCACGAGTCAATCAAAGCTAGACCACCATTAAAAACGTGATAGCACTGGACGGCCGTTTCTTCGTAGTATGGAACTCCTCAGAACTGAGCATCCACGGTCCTGCAACAAAGGGACTCGAACTCAGGACCTTCGGTTTCACACGCGAACGCTTAACTTCTAGACCACTGAGCTTATAATCTAGGGTACAAATAATAAAGTTCCAATATTTATAAGGATCGTTTAATTTAATTTTAGTTAGATTTCATCAAAATTTCTTCAGAATTCATTTATATTAAGGATCTTCGCTAATCAGTAGAAATTAAGTTTGTATGCATATTTATGTTTGATACTATGGCTAAGATTCAGTCCCTGGTTATGCTATAAAATATCATGTTGATTATGATCAACTAAGTTTTTCGGCTAAAGAATAGTATTTGTATAGGCTGTTACATTGGATATCAGTGAAATAATACTCAGTGACCTCAAGACAATAGTTATTCTAGAATTTCCGTAAAGTGAAAAAACTTGGTGAATCTATAATACCCAAGTTTCTACCTAAACAATGTTCAGTCAAGTTGTCTTCCAGTGTAGTGTTTGAATGAAATAATAATTGGTTTGAACACTATTATATACTTTACTTGTAATTCTGATACTGTCTTTTATTGTCTTCAAATGTTGCTCCACTCATAACCTATGGAGTACATTACAACAAATCTATGAACTTCTATGTCATTATATAGATTCAGAAATATTACTTATTCTACTCAACTGGAATATGTTATAATATATATCAGTCAAATCACAGGTTTGTGTTATGTATGATTTCGAATTGTTTTTAGAGTTAATTGGAGAAACGTAGTTATTTAAGTTCTGATTATTTCTCTCATAAATGAACATGCGAATCAAAATGAATGATGAAGATAGTCTTTGTGATTTATTATAAACATATTATCTAGTTCTGTAGGAATAGTAAAGTTTAATTACTCTGAGAAAAGAGTATGCAGACTATAGGTTTATAGTGTCCAAGTTACTTTATATTCGTATTTCTACCAGAACGAATTTTCATGTCTCACCACATTATAACAAGTATCTGCAATAAGAAAAGTAAAACGGAAAACCACCAACTTTATATCTATTTTCACAACGCCGTTAACTAACGATGTTATTTCTTTCCTATAGAATACCAGCCAGTTGCTCAATCTCTCTAATGGATACTCACAAGTCAAATCTCAGAAATTTCTTATTCAATAACTATCTCATTACAAATCGGAAAATGACCAATGGATGATAAAGTCAACTCATCTGATCAACCATTCTTATGATAAAATCCCATACTTCTCTAGAAAACTACTCAGTTTATCACATCAGAAGCAAAGTCTTATCAGACTATGCAGTTTACAGATGCATAACATTACTTTCAGAGAAAACAGTTGAAAACATTCATAAACTATATAATATAGAAAAATCTCATAATACAGTGTAACAACAATTTTATGCTCAAATTTAAATGCTTCGTTAACTGATATTAGCCTTCTTTAAGACATTGCTCATATAATCCACATGTAATTGAATGATATGTAATTAAGTTAATAAGATATCGTATTTATATTCAAACATATAAAAAAGATGTGTAACGGAGTAAACAAATTAGTTAATGTTATGTCCTTGATCTGTCTACCCACTTTCATGCCGAGGACAACTGGCTTAACCCTGAGGCTAGTATGCGTGAGTTCGAAGTGGGGGTAGAGAGACGAAAACTATTCTACCCCTGATTAGCTGACAAGCACGTCAGAGGGAGAAGACAAGACAACGGGGACACTACTCGCTTTATTCCAAAATCCAACCTGGTACCCGAATTCCAGATTAGTGTAAAAAGATCATAAATAAAGAGATGACTGACCTGACCACAACGTACAATAATTAGGAAAATACAATTATGTTCGAAACTGGGGGGAAATAGAGTACAAAAGGTCACGTCTAAATGACAATAGCTTTGAAACAGAAAACGCTATGGCAGTGAATCATAAATAAAACGAAAGCTCATGATCTGCAGAATAGACTAGGGACAAAAGTAAATGTTATTGTTATACAAGCTTTGGAATAAATGAGATAATGTCCCCAAAAATAGCTTCCGTTGTTTGTTAAGGCTTCTTGTTTCGCTGTTCACATCAGTTAACATTGAGAAAGTGAAGAGAAAGAAGTAACAAGAGGAAGTCAGTTATTAAAAGAATATATATGTTAATATAAAACTATCATATAAATTACTAGTTAACCAATTAGTTAATTAGTTGCCTAAATAATAAATTATGTACATATAAATCTTTCTTCTTCCATTACTAGATGGATATTTGTTTATGGCGGGTTGAATTTTGTGTTCCAATTTAAAAATAAGATGGACTGAACAATAACCAAAGTGATATTAATCACTATGTATTTATAAGTTTAGTTAAAAACTAATTAATGGAAAAACTACAGTAGTTTAAGATGAATATGTGCATGGATTTATTTATAAGAGAAAATAAAAAGATAATCAAACATTACTAATTTTGTAAGCAATGATGGATAGTGGCTAGCAGTGGAATACAAGACGCGCGTTTCGTCCTATTTTTGACTCGTCAGCTGGATGTATCTGCATCTGAGTTGATGTTCACTCTGGGACTCGAACACAGTACTACTCGCTCCGAACGCCGTCGTGTTTTCCACTTAGTAAACAATACTAAGTGAACTTACACTACACCCCATTTCACAAGCAAGTGGCTATCAGGACTCAGTAGCTAAGTGGATAACGCGATGGCGTTTGAGGTGAAAGATACTGGGTTCGAGTCCCAGAGTGAACATCTACTCTGAGATGTAGTTACATCCAGCCGATAAGTCCCAAATGGGACGAAACGCGCATCCTGGATTCCACTGTTAGCTACCATCCATCTCTGCTTAGAAATTACAGAGCTTTGAAGAGAATATTGAATTTTAAAAGTTTACGGTATAGTACAAATCAGTTCTCGCTGCATTCTTTTGAGGTCGTGAATAGTTCTCATAACACCTAAATATATTTATACTATTATAGGACATGATATTTTTTTATCAAATCTTTGGTTGAGACCATAATTTATGGACGAACTTTGAGTGACGCTGAAGTGATATTGAGAAAACCCACCTACTTTCAATGGTTAAAAGAAGATGATAAGTTAGTGTAAAGAACTAGTATTAGAATGAAGAATTAGAAGCTAGGGTTAGAAATTAGGGTTTAGAACATGAACCAACATCAACTATGATGCCGAAATACGATAAATGAATTTCGCTCCAAAATTCAAGACTTGGTGTCGTTCATTTTATTGGTTCGTTCATAAATTATTGTCTCCTCAAATGTTTGTTGGTGACCATAGTATTAGATGGAATTTTGACTAAAAAAACTCATAACAAATCTAAAGAATCATTATAAAATTGCTGAGGATATTCTCAAAACCTAGTTGGTAACTATTACAATGAATATATTTTTACCACAGGTATGTTCTGCTTTTCAACTCCTACTCTGTTTATAGTTTAATAAAAAAAACCATCATGTTAATCATTAAATAATTTTTTTAACTGAGAAGAACTTTTTACTTTCCAATTTTTTATGTAATAACTGGGGACATCTCTTTGAATACCAAGTCAAATGAGAAATGTCATGAATAGTACTTGAATATAACACACTCACACACACACACAATAAAGGAATTCCTCTCAGACAACTTTAATAGAAAAAAAATCAAACGAGAATATTCATGATTAGTTGAATGATTTTTTTTTACCGAAAATGATGTGAATAGAATTAGAAGGAAGTGAAAAACAAACAAATGATAATTGAAATAGTAAAAAAAAATGGTAACGAAGGAAATGAAAACAAAACCAGACGAAAGAAGGCGAGAAACAATAGTTAATGATTAGATTGTCGCTTGGACACTTAAAGAATAAAAGGAGGTTGAATAATAGGGGTAAAAAAAAGACTGTAAGAACTAGTATGTAATAATAGGTACTCAAGTACTGTATGTGGATAGTTCAGCCATTACACATTTATATACATTCATTGAATTTTAAATGACAAGAGACTAAAGCGGAATATTATATTTTTTATTGTATTCATAAGTTATACTAGCGGTTCACTTGTCTGAAGCCAAAATAACAAACTTCTTTTCAATGTATTTTGGTATGACTATTTCTATAATAAATAAAATATAAAAATTGAGTAAACTGTAATTGAATAGTACAGTACAAAACTAATGACAGATTTGATATCCAAGAAAACACGGTTTTAAATTTCAATGATTTAAGTAGTTCACTAAGAGATTTTGTTTTTCCATGAACCATCTTTTTACCATATTCTAGTTTTAGATTAACGATTAAAAATAAAACTAACATTGTTAATTTTCAGTACCATGATTTATATCATATGTGCAGAAAATGTTATTAGAGCCTGTGGCGAGACTATAATTTATGGACGAGCCAATCAGAAGCGCTTGAAGGATTTCAAAGTCACGGCGCCTATTTCAGTTCCTGATGCTCATAAACGATCGGTCCACAGAGAATTTTAGAGAAGACTTGACAATTAAGCGGCTACAACAAATGAAACTACTGAGAAGTTATTGTATTTGTAATTACGAGTATCAAATGACTTGTGTAGCTTGTACAGACTACCGTGATGTTGTCCTTCGATGTAAACTATGTTACAGGAAGACGTTTGCTAGAATAAGAACCTTTGTCGCTCGATCCAGATTGAGACGAAGGCTTATTATAATAATTACCGCCAACTATATAATTAAAGCATCAGTAACATTGGCTGCAATAATCGAAGATGTTACTGAAGCTTCGGCTGTTCAGAGGTATGAGTATTGTAGGGACATATTCATAATAAAAATGATAAACTTACAAACCGGAGTACACACAAACAATAATGAAGCTATGTAGTCCTGGCTGAGAGGGTTTTTATGACCTTATCATGGTTCCAGAGAGCAACTATTATGGAGCCATATGGATGAATTCCTCTACCTTATGTATTACGATTTTGGAACCTTAGAACTTTTTTCTAATATTGACATGTTTTTGGACCATATAAAAGAAGTGTATCAACTTTAATTATTTGGTTTTGTATAATATATTTTTACTCTATGCTGACTATTTACTGATTGGCTAACATTTCTCAAGGTCACTTAAGATTCGTTCAAAGGTCGTCCATAAATTGTAGTCTCGCCGAGCCTGTAAACAAATCAGTAACTAAGCCCATTCTCAGACAAATAGAGTTTACCTTTTTTAAAACAACACCAAGTTACTTCAATGAGTTATCGCAAGAATTCTTGTTATGATATCGTATTTTCTGGAATAAAATATATAGGCATAAAATTTGACTCAAAATTGAGCCTGCTCATAAACTAGTTACACGGACCCCTCCTCCTACATCAGTGATGTTTCAATTGAGAATAAATAACCAAATGAAAAAAAACGTTAGAAATCAATAAATATTTTGTATCTTGGATCAATTTCGTCGTACTTCTTTAGTTACCTCAGCGTTTTTTTTCTGATGTAATATTTATATATTTTAAAAAAATCTAGGTTCTATTATTATCAAAAGCTTAAATCCTAAAGTGAAAGTGAAAATTCGTAGCTCAGAGTGATATATTTTGATACTGTTAAGTTCTTTGAATTAGATGGTTTAATTATGAAGGTTTAAATGTTCCGAATAACATCATCTATGCTTATTTTATATCTATATAAAATAATAGACAGTGATGTTTGTAGGTATCATTACCAAGTTTTGGTTTGATAATTTTGAATAAATTAAGCATTGAATACATTGTTATAAATCAATTAATATATTTATAATATCCCAATGAGTAGAAAAATTAGATTTTCTGACGTTTCGTGACTCGGTGTAAGCCACTTCTTCAGAGAATAAATAAATCTGAAGAAGTGGCTTACACTGTGTCACGAAACGTCATAAAATCTAATTTTTCTACTCATTGGGATATTAAAAATATATTAATTTATTTAAATCAGAGGGGGTTTTGTGGAGAATTTAGTATTTTCACAGTTGAAATCATGAGTCAATTGAAGCTAGACCATCAACTGTGAAAATACTAAATTCTCCACAAAACCCCCTCTGATCTATAATCATATGCTCACTAGTGACTGACTTCAAGAGATATTTCCTTGAGTTCTAGTGGGAAGCAGTGGCCAGTGGAGTTCTACCAGGTCTGTTGTAGAGATATCATCTCACTGAAGACAATTGGTGAACGGTCGCTCAATATCGTGGATTGGTTGAAGTTAGAAATTAACACCGTTGGATGCCAGCTCAGTGGTCTATCGGTTAAGGGCTTCGGCTCGAGACTGGTAGGTCCTGGGTTCGAATGTCGCTCGCGAGAGCGGGTTCGTGGATGCGCACTGCTGAGGAGTCCCATAATAGGACGAAACGGCCGTCCAGTGCTTCCAGGTTTTCGATGGTGGTCTAGCTTCAATTGACTCATAATTTATTTAAGACAATGATGTTGTCTAAAATAAAATTTAAACTTGCGTAAATTAAACAGTCTAGTTCATATAACAAGAACAAATACTTTGAACCCAATATATCAAATGTTGATGAATTTACCTTTTGACTATTAAAACATCAACAAGTAAGTGCTTATTATAATTGTAATAATAATTGAAATAACGTTTCATCAATCATAACTGAAATTCCTTATCTCTTGTTCAAGTATATTTGCTTTCATTCAAGTAAAGTAATCATATAACATCATAAATCAATTGATAAGAAATAGTACATTGAACCTAACAAATAAACTTATAAGGAACTAAAGATATTAAAGTTATTGTAATTCATAATTGCATTTCTCTCTCTTTAATATAACAAATATAGACCTATGACTAAGTTATTAAGGTTGAGTAGAATCAACAGTATTTAAGGTACATTTTTTCAGTTGTATTTACAAAATCACTTCAAATCTATAAATGATATTGATAAGTCAATGAACTGTAGAATGAAACATTTATGTGACCTCCGTTTTTAAATGTATGGCAGCCCCGAGAGTGGGGAGAGTCTGCTCTCCCTCTCAAAATGCTCTCATACGGCCACGCAAATATATAGCCTCTGTCAGGGAAGTCTTACTCACTGCCTTCTCGGAACAGGGTGTTGTTTACGTAACTGAGAGGACGAAAAGCGAATGTTCAGTGCTTTAACCGGGTTGGTGGACAAGGAAAGTTTACCTAGGGGAGTTGGAAAACTCTCATTCCAAACCTATGGTGCACATGGGCTCCGGTATCCTGAGGGAACAAATGGAGTGTGAATCAATCGTTGGTCACTGGCTACCATAGGACTGCATCCCCTTACGATGCTCCACTGCCTTGTGTATCAGATCATTAGGTCGAAGGTTCCGGGTGTGGCCCCCTAAGAAAACCACCTGTTCCGGTCTGGGTACCCGGGTAGTATCACAGCCCTCATTCAAATCAAATGAGATTTGTGTGGCGCATGTATATCTGGTGCCCCTTTGTACCAATATTTATGTGTTTAAATAAATAAATAATAAATTTATGACATCAATTTTAATTAGGGAGTAGATAACAAAATATTCATTAAGGTTTTTGTTTATTTCTTGTCTATGTAGAATTGAAGTTGAATTTAATCTTGAGCAAAACTTTAAATATTTCGTTTACATTCTAGTTGTTTTAGAGCTAGGAAATAAAAATATCTTACTTTAGATATTATTTCAGTGTAAAAATAGTTTATCAAATATATTCATTTAGTATTGTTTGTTTGAATCTTTCCATCGATGTGTTAGAGACTGACCAGTTGCAGTCCTAACACATCGATGGGAAGATTCAAACAAACAATACTAAATGAATTTAAACTTCACCCCATCGCACAAGCAAGTGGCTATCAGCACTCAGTGGCCGAGTGGATAACGCGATGGCGTCTGAAGCGAGGGTACTGGGTTCGAGTCTCAGAGTGAACATCAACTCTGAGATGCAGGTACATCCAGCTGACGAGTCCCAAATAGGACGTAACGCGCGTCCTGGTTTCCACTACTAGCCACTATCCATCTCTGCTAACCAAGTTTATCAAATAGATATTACTCGTTCAACTAAAGTGTTTCACTTGATTCTTCATACCTTCAAGTAGGAGGGATGTTGTAATATTTAGTATATTTAAGGGCATCATAATGAGAATAAAATTATTTAAATTAATCATGTGAGTTAACTGTTTTGAATAAATAGGATTAAACACACGAGATGAATTGGAACTACGTTAACATCGATTTCTTGCTGGCATTTACTCATTGTTAATAGTTAGAGTAGTGTATGATTCAGCCCAATATTAGTTGTTAAAGCCGACGCTTCTAGATATTGTCACCGATTGATGCAGAATTATGTTCTGATGAGAAGAACTTATTTTATATGTCGTTGTGAAATGCTTCCACTAGATTTGACAGAGTAACTTAGGGAATTGAGTTCGATCTTGGCTGTTAAGAATTAATCGTGAAGACAATAAGGATTTAGATTTTGTAGTCGTTGAAAGTGTAATCGAAATATTCAGTGTAATCAATTCTCTAAAATAATTTAAGAGCAGACTACTTTTCTCCTCAGTCAAAAAATTCCAATCAGTAATCTTGAGGTAGTTAAGTCTTATAACACAACAGGATCAGTCAATTTTTTATAAAATTCTGTCGTAAGTGTATACATAATATGACAATGTCTTCTATCAAAGTAGAGGAAACATTCTCTGCGATATAATCCCCACTATCAAGCAGAAGCGTTAAAGCTCTGTTTTTTCTATAATTTCCAAGACATTTATACCATCACATAAGGTACTGTTGTTGGAGTTATCTGCAAAAAGTTACCGAGTGGTTATGTATTTCAATTGGGTAATTATTATTTTTATTTTAACCTGATTCTGAATATATTATACCACAAATTACACCACATTTTATTAATAAATCCTCCAGAAATACAGAAGTCAACAATGCTAGGTTATCTTTTTGAAGTTAATGAACGGAAACTTTAGTAATGAGAATAGTTTTAATGAAAAGACCATATGTTTTAAAATCATAAGATTATTATGATCAGGGTCAAATCCAAAATAGAACTAGTCGATATCGGACAATCAATTGGAGTCTTTAACATCAACAATGGGATGATGAAAACCCTTCCAAATAAAGCTTATCCTCGGATTATAAGCTAGTGGCTATCTAGTCTCAGTAGCCCATTTAGTAACGCGTTAGGCGTATGAAGGAGAACGTACTGGGTTCGAGTCTCGATGTCATCACTAACACTCGAGTGACCATACATCCATCTGATGAGTCTCAAATAGGACAAAACGTACCTCCTAGATTTCACTGTTAGACATTATCCAAATTTACTACGAAAGATTAGCAATTGTCGAATTTGAATACAAACGCTTTTTTATAACTTTATTGATTATCCCTTTAAAATAATTCTAAGTTAAAAAGAAAGGGGTATAGGAAACAAAAACAATCACATTATTCTAACATATGATTATAGATTTTAACCATCTCCCTGAAAAGCTAACCAGTCTACGTAAATATTGATAGCAATAAATGTTAACAACACAAAATAAAAGTAGGGGGGTGGTTACTCGGACAGTACTTTATTTTATGAATTAAAATATTCAGTTTTATTTTAACTATACCCAAGGTGATAATGATCAATAGAGAAAAACTTAATTTTTTTGAAAAAAGAAAGAATGAGGATAGGATAAAATTCACAATGCACCATTAAATATATTGACCGGATAAACACGTTTTTCCCCTATAACTATTGGTTAGGTTAAAATAGATTTTTATGCGTCGTATGTCCATACTTCACACCATAGTGTTGAGAATAAATAAGTGGGTTTTTTTTCTTTTAACCGTGAGATATAAGTGGTAGACTAAATTCATCGTTAGTAAACCAAATGCTTGACGAATCAGTTCATTTGTGTTTAAATTCATCATAAATCCCTGTTTCAAATAACATCCATCCAACTATAGAGTTATTGAATTTGCCTCTTTTCCTTTATCTTCAGAATTCCAAGTCGGGGCTTATCTTGTGGTGCAGTTCGATGGTTTCCACTGTGTGCTCTATCCACCTTTAGTGCCCTTTTCTAATTTTCTCTTCAGCTAGGAGCTGGTTTATTCTCTCTACAGTAGCTTATTGCTGATAGTATCCAGCCAACGGATATGGAGTATTATACGCAAACAACTATCTATAAATGCCTTTTCGATGATGGTTGTAAAAGTACTCCAACATATGGTTCCGTACGATACAACTGTTTTGACGTTGGTATTGAAGACTCTGACTTTGATGTTGGCCGACGGTTGTCTTGAGTTTCACATGTTCTTCAACTCTGGTAATGCCGCTTGCTTTACCAATCCATTCCTTAACATCTGTACCAGATCCTTTTTGATTAACAATAATACTGCCCGTGTACGTAAAAGTTTCCGCCCCTTGCACAATTTCAAGTGCGACTTGTTTGGTTTATCGACTACTCAAATTCAACCGAAACATGATTCATATGTATTTGAACTCGATCCACTCGTATTTACAGTTGAGAAATAGTCTCACTGAAATTTGTAGTCTTCCGATACGTACTAAGGTGATGTGTCTGAATCAACATTCAAACTTTCTTTTCATTTTACTTCTTGGTTTAAAAGCTAACAAACGGTTTAGTTAAAAGTGAACAAACAATCGAAACCAATAGATCCAAACGATCTGAGCGGATTACCAATTAAAGGTTAACGATAGAATTCACGAATATTTAGTTTAACTCTTACAGTAAAATCAAGCATTTCATACTCCAAAGAAATATATGTCAGATAGCACTTACAAAGATGCAATCTGACTGAGTTTACCATTAAGTTCAACAAAAGACATCATTTACTGAATAGCTGAATATCTTAAATAATATAAAGTAATTTTGAACGATGATGAATATAACCTTAGATCTTGATATAAATTCTTGGTTTCTTTTCTTCACCTGTAATTAAGAACACATACAAGAACGAAATCAAAATTTGAAAAATTTATTTACTTGACAGTTAAGCTTTCAGTACTTGATAAATTCATGTGTTATTAGAATGGGGGTTTGTGGAGATTATAGTAATTTCTTAAATAGTTGAACTCATAATTCGATCTAGGCTAGACCACCAGTGGAAACCTGGAAACACTGGACGACTATTTCGTGCCAGTATGAGACTCCTCAGCAGTGTGAATCTACGATCACTCATCAAAGGGACTCGAACTCAGAACCTTCGGTTTCGTGTGCGAACGCTTAACCTCTAGACCACTGAGCCTGGATCAAACGGTGTTATTGTTAAACTTCCATTGTCTGAGGTAGATACCTGTCTATACCTGACATGGATTGGACTCAAATAGTCACGGCTTCTCACTAAAACTACAGATAATCTGTCTTGAACCTAGTTACTAGTGAGCACATGATTATTATTATAGGGATTTCAATGGTGGTCTGGCTTAGATCGACTCATGAATTCAACTGTTAAAAAATTCATGTGTATCGTAACTAAATTATTTTTTTAAGTATCGTATGTTAAGCACTTAAAATTGGGATTTTTAATTCATATGATTTCTATGCTAAGATTATTTCATATAACATTCAGTAAACATCTTTGATTGGACGAAATAGTTCACCAATGAAATCGATACATTAACGTATGTTGTCATTAAAACAGTACAAATCCAACTTTGTTAAATTTCTCTTAACTTGAAACATAAAGTAAGTACCTGCCTGTCTGATTAAATGAAACATAATGAAAGTAGAGAAAGATATAAATATGATTGGCTAACTATTAGAGATTGACATGATAGCTTATTCGTAGTATTTATATTTATTGAGAATACATGGGAACGGCTAAAATACTTACTTACTGATGCTTGTTACTCCTCGTGGAGGAGCATAGGCCGCCCACCAGCATTCTCTATCCACTCCTGTCCTGGGCAATTCTTTCCAGTTGTTCTTTGGTTTTCTTCTTTTCCGTTTTGCTTCAGTATTTCAAGTTATGACTTGCCTTGTGATGAGGTTTGATAATTTCCTCGATTCATCTCCTACCCACTTCCATTGTTTTCTGATTTCCTCTTCAGCTGGAAGCTTATTTGTTCTCTCCCACAGTAGGCTATTTAAATATTGTCAGTGAAACGAAATCATATGTTCAAAAATGTAAATTATGAATGACATATTCATGTTAAAGTTACTCATTGGTTAGTGAATAACTTTTTTAAATTATATTTTAGTCTGTGAATTAATCAAGTTGAAAGTTTCCAATCTCATGACAACAATTCTCTTTGATGTAGGTGATATAATTATATTTATAACATCAGTCGAAACTTACAAACAATTTAGTTATCAGCAAAGATGATCAGTGGCTAGCAGTGGAATCCAAGACGCGCATTTCGTCCTATTTGGGACTAGTCAACTGGATGCACCTGCATCTCAGAATTGATGTGCACTCTGGGACTCAAACCCAGTATTATTCGCCTCAAATGCCATCACATTATCCACTCAACTACTGAGTCCTGATAGCCACTTGCTTGTGCAATGGTTTTTTTTTAATTATCTTTTACAATATGAAATAGTAAAACTATTTTGTATATAGACTATTTCCAAAATAATCTTATCAAATCTAGGATATGAATACAAATGTAAACTTGTTAGAGATTATTTGTTATTATTTGTAATTATAATTTAATTTTATAGGATTAATTAAAGAATGTACTAGAATGTACATTCTTAACTAATGAAAGTAGAATTTTCAAAAGCATAAGTTATTTTAATTATTTTCTCTATGATAATTTAGTATTTAACTCTAATAAGTAGTATAAATTTTATTTATATAAACTTCTGATCACTTAGTGAAAAAAAAGATGAACTTACTTATAAGGTATCATTGAAACAAACAAATGAAAATGATTATTATTTACATAGAATAAGCTTGAAGCTTCAAACTATTTGTGGGCAAGTACATCAGAAGATTATTATAGAGCCTTGAAATGAACAGATAAATGTTTGAGTCCTAAATACAAATATTGTTAGACTTATTTGACAAGTTACAAGTGATTTATATAGCACTTTTGGAAGTAAAAAAAAACAACTCCGCCTGTAGCTCCTCTGGGGGTTACTGCCGGTCCCAAGCCCGGGTAAAGGAGGAGGTTTGGGCATGGGGTTAGCAACCCCATCCCGTAGAAAATCAACTCGCTAAAAAAACGCTAACCAGAAAAAGTAAGTTTGGAAGTAAAAGGAATAGAGTACAGTATTGGTTGTATTTAACAAGACACTAATCTGAATAAAACTTCCATAAAGTAGACAGTTATCTTTTGCTTCCAAAACGACTACTTATGTCTAGTTCTTGATATATTTTCTGATGATTTTGATAAATGATGTAGTATCCTTTTTATTCAATACTTGGAAATGTTCGACAACATTGGTTACGTTGAAATAACGCTCTTCCATTAAGTTATTATATTCAGTACTTGAAATTTTTTGATAATCTTTGATTATAATACGCAACATCGTATCATTTTCATTGGTTTTTACATCCGATACTCGAATAAGTTTGACTATGTTTGCAACACACCTCCATTTTACTGTTTTATTTTATCCTGATATGACTTTTAGACTTTAAATCAAAGGATAACTAGATTAACAAAACTGATCTTTTAATTTACATCTTTTTTTCTCTTAAAGAATAATCAACTTAAAGCCATTTGAAGCGTAAACCTTTTTTCGATTGTTTTTAGATGGATTTGAGTATGAGTCAAGAATTAAATTCATTTGCTATTGTTTGTTTGAATCTTCCCATTGCCTTTTCGGACTGCAGTTGATCAGTCTCTTATTGGTGTATGTGCATACTGTGCGTATTGCCTCGATATAGCCTTAATTTACAAGCATTATGTGCAAAGATTGCACAAGCAAGTGGCTATCAAGATTCAGTAGCTGAGTGGATAACGCAATGGCGTTTGAGGCGGACGGTACTGAGTTTGAGTCCCAGAGTGAACATCAACTCTGGAATGCAGGTACATCCAGCTGACGAGTTCAAAAATAGGACGAAACGCGTGTCCTGAATTCCACTGCTAGTCACTATCTATCTTTGCTTATAATGAGTCAAGTATTGTTATAACTAGACTAAATGGAAGATAAATAATCAATTTCGATCACTGATCATTTTAGATTTTGAGGGGTAATATAAATTTATTTTTGTTAATTATGGTGAAATGTACAAATATTGGATCCATTTTAAGCTGATGAGAATTTGATTTCTTAAACAAACTCACAAGCAGCTTATTTAAACAAACAAATTATACAACACATAAATCAATGATATATATGATAATATGCTTTTTGAAAAACATATTTTGTTGGCAGTTTTTAGTTGTCTTCTTTATTATTAAAATACTCTTAGTTCAAGTGTGTTTATTAACAGTTTTCTGCGCAAAATACTTCGGATCCGTTGACCAGACACTATCAGCAACAACCTACTGTGAGAGGGGACAAACCAGATTCCAGTGGAGGAAGAAATCAGAGTGAAGTGCTGGAAGTGGATAGGACACACATTGAGGAAATGACCCAAATGCGTCACAAGGCAAGCCCTCACATGGAATCCCGAAGACCAAAGGAGAAGAGGAATACCAAAGAACACATTACTCCGAGAAATATAGACAGACATGATAAGACTGAACAAAAATTGGATAGAAGTAGAAATGAAGACCCAGGACAGAGTAGGTTGGAGAATGCTGGTCGGCGGCCTATGCTTTATTGGGATTAACAGGCGTAAGTAAGTAAGTAAGTAAGTTCATGTGTTAGTTATGAAATCTTACTTGATGAATATAATTAAGCTTTTTATCCATTAACTACACCTTAAAGATCAGAAATATATACAACTATAATGATCAAAGTATTTACCTACGTGAATGAAAAGTTTTAGTTACAGGTAAAAAATTAAATAAAAGTTATTTGTAACTTTTAACAAACTATAAAAAAAAAATTTTCATCTTAACTAGATTATTATTGTCTCTATTACATTGATAATAATAAATAAGCAGAGAAAGTTGTGTTAGCAACAACAAATGGTTAAATAATTAATCACAGATGTGAATTTTTTTCAAAAAGAAACTAAGTTTAAAATAATTAAAATAAGGCGTTGATATAAAGAAATAAAAAGAAAAATCCTCAATAAAATTAAAATCAATATTCTTTTTCTTTTTTTTTCATCTGGATCAAGTTCTTTTTATATTACAAATTATATTGACGATTGACATGACATTTTGAGATGGATAATGCTGGTGAGCGGTCTATGCTCCTCCACGAGGGGTAACAGGCGTAAATAAGTAAATAACAAACTATATGGCTACAAGATAATCTTTTTTAAATAATTTCTCTTTTGTTCCACTATAAATTGTTCTTCTAAGCATCCTAAATACGACGAAGTAAGATTTGTGAAGATTGTAGTATTTTCACAGTTTAAAATCATGAGTAAGCTAAACCACCACTAAAAACGCGCACGTACTGGACGACTATTTCGTCCTATTATGAGACTTCGCAACAAATTGTTGTAAACTAGGCTGAATATATGGTGTATGCTACTTATGCCGATAGATACAAATATTATGTAGCACCAATTGCTACCAGTAGAAGATTGAAATGAAGAGAACAAGAAGAAAATCGGATAGCAATTAAAATAACAACAGAAATTAGAGGAATAGTGGAGTATATAGAGGACAACGCAAAAAATACTGTGCAAACGGTGTACTTAATACATGATTTTCATACTTTACCATTGTGTGATATTGTATTAAACAATAAGTAGGTTTTCCTCTCTAGGTTTTTGTGAACTACACTGAGTTTGTATACTCATCAACATTTTCCTGTTCATAAATATTAAAGGTTTCAGTTGATCACTTAGTATTCGATTTTGCTAAAAATTACTCAGAACTTTGATATGAGTTCATTCATTTATGAGTAATATTTTAGTGAACGAGGACGCAAGTGGGGGCAAGCGAATGTATCTGAACACAAAATTACAGAATCTTTTAGTAAAATCTGAGAATCATACAGTAAATACTTAATTTGCAAAATGTCAATCAATTGTCTTACGCTTTATTGTTCCTTTATTTCTATATCAATCACTCTCTGTCCTCGTTCTCTTTTCTTCTATCTTCTTAACCTTCTGTCACCAGACATTTCACTTTCTATTGATGATACATACTACTTATATCTGTCGACATCAGTAGCACATACCACATTATAATCCAGAAATGTGGTATATATATAGCTGCAAAGAAAACAATTTTCAACTTAATCCGAAACCTATACATGATTAATTGGTAATCACAAAAAATATGACTGATGAATATTAGCAATTCTCTTAGATTTACATAATGATCATTTCTGAGGAAACCAATATACCATCATTATGATTGAAAGATTGCGTACTAAAAGTCCCGATTTATCAGTAATTGGTTAAAATTAAAAATATGAATTGTTATTATTAAGTGACTAAATGATATTATGCAATTGTATCTTTAATTTTTACAGTTCAGATGTTAGTAGTAAAGGGATTGAAGTCAGTCAGTGAGGCTTAAAAAATTATTCACCACTCGTTTTACTTTTAGAAAACCTTTTAAATAGTTTATTTTCATATGAGAAATAAATCTAATTACAACCAACTAGCTACAAGTTATTGAAGGTAAATGATTCGGGAAAATCAGAATTTTTCCACCAAGAAGAAAATATACAGGTTAAATTTATTGTAATCATTCAGTTACTTAACAAATATGTTGCTTAGAATAAAAAACTAGTTTATATAGTCGTTACAATTTGAAGTTAGTTTACATTACTATGTGAATTACTACTGTGAAATCAGTAAAATTCAGATCGCACTCAAAAATCATTTTGTCTTAAACTGAGGTTCCTCAGTTTACTAGTCAATAATCCAGCATGTTTTGGGACTCATGATATTAAAAGCTTAACGTCAGCAGGAATTGGTTGTATATAAGTAGGTCTAAAATGAAATGGTTTGTATTATCAACTTAAGGCTATTCACGATATATAATTCTATTTCTCAATCAATTCCACAAACAAATCACTATATTCTAACTTGACTAATAACGACTTAAAGATTTTTAAATTACCAATCTAATGATTCTTTGATTTTCAGGGTTGTTTATTTATTTGTAAACGTTCTCTTCAATGGAGATTTTCTAAATTTATATATTTCACAATTGAAATTATGAGTCGATTGAAGCTAGACCATCATGGAAAACCTGGAAGCACTGGACAGCCGTTTCATCCTATTATGGGGCTCCTTAGCAGTGCGCATCCACGATCCCGCACTCGCGAGATTCAAACCTACGACCTATCTGTCTCGCGCCAGAGCACTGAACCGATAGACCACTGAGTTGACATCCAACGGTGTTAATGTCTAACTTCAATCAATCCACGAAGTTTGAGCAACCGTTCACCAATCGCTTAAGTGCTCTAGCGCGAGACTGGTAGGTTCTGGGTTCGAATCTCGCGAATGCGGTATTGTGGACGCGCACTGCTGAGGAGCCCCATAATAGGAAGAAACGGCTGTCCAGTGCTTCCAGGTTTTCCTTGATGGTCTAGCTTCAATTGACTCATGATTTCAACAATGAAAAATACTGAAATCTCCACAAAACCCCTTCTGATAATTAATATAATCATATGCTCACTAGTGACTTCGAGAAGTATATCTAGGAGCTCTAGTGAGAAGTAGTGACTAGTGGAGTTCAAAACCACGTCTGTTGTGAAATAGGAACTCACTGAAGACAATTGGTGAATGGTTGCTCAATTTCGTGGATCAGTTGAAGTTAGACATTAACACCGTTAGATGCCAGCTCAGTGGTTTCCGGTTAAGGGCTTCGGCTCGAAACTGGTAGGTCCTGGGTCCGAATCTCGTGAGAGCGGGTTCGTGGATGCACACTGCTGAGGAGTCCCACAGTGATTATTTATTTCGTTCGAAATTTATTCGTTAATTATCCAAATAAATTTGTCAGAAAAGTGATTTCCTCCATATTCAATTATAAAATTTACAATGAAGAGTATGTTACAATTTTAATAAGTTTTTTTTCTTTTTGTTTTTCATATTGTTACTA
Organism: Schistosoma rodhaini; assembly: GCA_944470415.2. Classification (NCBI taxonomy): domain Eukaryota; kingdom Metazoa; phylum Platyhelminthes; class Trematoda; order Strigeidida; family Schistosomatidae; genus Schistosoma; species Schistosoma rodhaini. Next base: position 12,525,762 of record OX104037.1, read on the forward strand.
CGATCACCCTAGTAACTAAAGTTATAACATTCAATTTCTTTATGATTTACACGTCTTGTTTAAATGTTCACAGTGATTCAAGTTTCAATTTTTTTTTAGGTAAAAGTAATATATATGGATATTTTCTATGTTTCTATATGTCACGTATGTATAAAATTAAATAAGTATATCATATTAGCAATGAATAAGTAGTACGTTTATTTTTAGTTTCATATTGTTTTTTTTATAACACAGGTGTTTACACTTGGCAAAAGTTGAGTGTAATTATGTAAGATAAACTTGATTGAGTTACAGTTTCTATTCGAAGTCATGTATGTGTTCAGAAATACACACACACACACATAGTCACACTATAGATACTTATTAATGGATTTATTTATGCACATGTTTATTTCCTAGATAAAGTTGAATCTAAGTATACAGTTGTTGGCTGTAAGTGTACATTGTTTCTTTTTATATAAATTTGTATTTATGTTAAGTATCAGATTTTTCACTGAAACTCTCTGAATATCCCCTTTTTTTGTATACGGATACACACATACACACAATTATGAACACATGTATATGCTTTTAATTAAAATGGATGAAAATAGGGGAAAAAAATTTCAAATTTCACTATTATCTTCTTCCAATGTTTCTTTTTATAATATAAACTCATTAACATGAAAAGCACGTAAATTTTCTTAAGTGTAAACAAGAAGTGTCAAAGATAAACACTTCGAGTATAAGGTTGGGTGTGATGATATTGACGATTCAAAAAAAGTATACCGATATTATCAAATTATCTTTACATCAGGAGATTTGTAATATAGCTTATAAAAATTTATGTTTATTAAGTAGACATAGTTATTTTATGTGAATGAAGATGTAAACTAATTAAATAATTGATCATTATCAAAATGGGGATTTGTGGAGGTTGTAGTCAATTTAATAGTTGAATTTATGAGTCCATATAAGCTAGACCACTATTGAGAACCTGGAAGCACTGGACGACCGTTTCGTCCTAGTACAGGATTTCTGAGAAATGCAGATCCACAATCTCACACATGGAGCTCGAACCCAGGACTTTCCGTCTCGCACACGAATGCTTAATCTTTCGACCACTGAGTCGGCATCCAAATATAATAATCACGTGTTCACTAGTGAATAGCCTCAAGATGGATTTTCTGGAGTCCCAGTGAAAAATTGTGACTGGTGGAGTTCAATTCGTGTCGAGTGGTGACAATTTTCCACTTCAGACAATTGATGAACGGTTGAGCAAGATCATGGATTGATTGAAGTTAGACAATAATACCGTTGGATGACGGATAAGTGGTTTCTCGCGTGCGAGAAAGAAGGTCCTGAGTTCGAACTTCACGTGTACGGTTGCGGATGTGAGCTTCTGAGGAGTCTCACACCGGGACGGAAAAGTTGTCCAGTATTTCCAGCTTTCCAATAATGTTCTAGCTTAGATCGACCCATAAATTCAACTAATAAGATAATTGATTATTTCATGAAAAACTATGAAGTAGATTTCTGATTATATATATATATATTCAAATCCATTCAAAATGAACCGCTGTACATATTTTATGAATAACAGAATAAAAACTGAACTGAAAATCTGTTAGTTTTGTTGTGTCTTGTTATTGGGGTTCAGTGATGTTACGGGTTTTGGAACGGAAACGATTGAGCTTCTCTAATACGATCGGTTGTTTTCGGAACTGACAATAGTCAATTGTGCTCAAAACCTCGACGGCCAAGACAGAAAGAAGACAGAATTGCAGGTAATTTGATATATGTGGTAGAACAAGCAATTCAAACAAAATTGGTACAGAAGTTGTTACTGTAGTAGTAGCATACGATTTTCCAGTAGTTTAAACTGTCTTATTCAATTACACTTAAGCATACAACACTTCAAACAAACAAACACATCACGTCTGTATATGTAGATATCAATATTATTTCAAGAAAATTCTAGTCAAGATTTCCATTGGATCTGATTTTAAACCAGTCAACTACTTCGGTATCACACTGAGTAGTATGTACAGTGTAAACTAATAAACGTGATTCATTTCTCTTTAATCTGTTGTTTTATAATAGAAAATTCTTCACCTTTACTACTTTGGTTAACAGTTAGGTAAACAAATAAATCAAAGAGACTTATTATCACTATTATGAATAAGTTTTCAATTATAAGTAAGTAACCCGGTTGAATTCTTTTCCCCCTTATAATTTTGATCTATCTTTTCATTTTAAAGCAAAGTATGCAAATCATATTATTCTGTTGATTGTATTTGTATTAATGAATTTACCATTTGTTCGTGATCATAAAACTTTGTTAACCTGCTTATGTGTCATTGGTGTTCAATCAATAGACATGTTGATCATTAAAAAACTTTACAAAAACACACAACTACGTGATTTACAAAAAAACCCCAGAAAGTTACTGTATTTCCTTTCATGCCTATGTGGTTATTTGATAGATCGGTTCTGCTTTCTTTGCCTTTCCATAACTATAAAGGTGAAATTTTGTAATTCTGATTATTGTTAAATATGAATATTTGATGTTGCCTCTTTAGTAGGGTGTGATGTGGGCTACTTATGTCCACTTAAGTAGTATATGGTGATGGTCAGACATAGAATGTATTATGGCAGAAGACCGATAAGGAAAGGACTGAAATGAAGCGCAATTGATAGGAAAATGCATGAACAATGAAATTAGAGAAGATGAAGTGATATTTGCAAAAAGAACAGTTAAGATTGAGACAATTGATTGTTGTTTTGCAAATTAATTATTTACTGTATGGTAATCAGAATTTAGTGAGATAGTCTTTAATTTGTGCTTAAATACATTTGTTTGTCCCCACTCATGTTCTTATTCACTACATGGGTAGTAATGAAAAGATATCTCAATTACGTCTGTTCAATATGTAAGGTATCATAGTTTGTTTATGCGAGAGTTCTTTTCAAATAGAATTAAATTGGAAATGTGCACATACATATGGCAAATAACGATAATAATATGCTGTCAATAGGCATTATTTCGCTTATTCATAAATCAAAGTATTGAGATGATGAGCAAGATTTGTAGCTCAGGTGGATGATTTTGGAGATACAACCAAAACAAAGAAATAAACAATGACAGATTTAAGGTCAACAAGAACCAATCAACATCGAGTTGCACAGGACAAGCTGTGAACCACATATGGGGAAATTCAATCACTTGACTTCTACCCGAAGTTTGCGCTGATGGTGTCGTTTAGAAGGGCAATAAAAGCTCCAAGACCAAACCATCCAGCTCAGAGAACAAAACTCCATCAAAATCAAAGTATTAAATGTATTCTCCGTTTATGGTTAAAACTTTAAATGATTTTAGTTTTCAGTGTAGGGTTGTGGGGATCGTTGAGTTTTGATTGAGATCATGAACCGCATTCTCGTGCGTGACCGAGGGTCCTGAGCTCGAATACCACGCACAGGATCGTGGATGCGCACTGCTAAGGAGTCTTATGCTATGGACTAGAGGGTCATCCAAGGATTCTAGTTTTAACTGAATGCATATCGTCCGAGACACACATGTTGAGCAATCCTTTTAAATATATGTCAAAGTTGCGTATATACATTGAATGAACATAATCAAAGTTAAACTTTCATATCACATACTTTTGATACTATTATTAAGACGTTTTTTTATAAATTATTGACTAAAGATTCACCTTCTATAGCCCTTTTACATTTATTTTACTCATATAGTAACCGAATTTTGTTCACTGATATTAATAATAAAAAAGTATAATTTTATAATGTCAGTTAACTATGGTGGAAACGAATACAACTGGTGATCATTGGGGGTCACAAAATCCATATATTAATGTGATATAAATATAAAAAGCAATGTCTCATTCTAAAATTACCAAATTTCTTTGGCCATTAGAATGTATTCTTCTTTTAATTACAGTATGTCTTCATAGTCTAAGGCATGAAATAATCTTATCTAGGACATCATTGAAAAGTTAGAGGCATTGGATGGCCGTTTCTTCCGAGTGTGGTTCTTATCAGTGCTCATCCACGACCTCACCACAGAAAATCGAACCCGGAACCTTCAGTCTCGCACGCGAATGCTTAAATTCTCAAACACTGAGCTAGCATAATAAGATGTTAGAGTCTGGCCTGAATTAATTCACGAGATTGGGCAACCTTCGTCCACTGGGTGAGGTGGGTAACTGTCTCACACCCGACATGGATTGAACTCCCCTAGTCATAATTTTTCAATAGAACTTTAGGTGCTACATGTTGAAGCTAGTCACTACTGAATACATGGTTATTGTTAGTTTAAGGGATTTTTGGAGATTGTAGTAATTTCGCAGTTGAAATTTCCAAATGATCTCTCAACCACCATTAGAAACGTGGAAGCACTTGAAGGCCATCTCGCTTTAGTATGTGATTTTTCAGTAGTATTCCTATATTGGATAGATGTTCGTATTAAGAAAGCAATTATGTAACTGATACTCTAAGTAAATTGGATTTAGACTGTTAAAATCGTGACAAGTGATATTCAGTTAAATTTTAAAACAATACATCTTTTATTAGGGAGATCCAGAAAATATTTCAAAAAAGGCTCTGAAAACGCTGAGAAACATCTTATCCAATCAGCATTCAATAGAAGTTTTGCCAGAAACATCTAGAAAATGGAAAGTCATATGTCACGTTTCTGACTGGATGATTACCTATACTACTATTATATTTAGTAGCGTTCCAGAATTTTTTCTGAGGCCTATGGCCATCTAAAATATTATAAATACCCTAGATTTTCTGTACATAAACGGACCTCGAAGTAAAGCGTTTCTTCCATATTTTTCACCTTTTCTTTTGTGTTTACGTTGTCATTTAGATTTAGCCTGGAGGTTAATAGAGGAGCTTAAGAATAGAATCTAACGTTCAACTAGAAGACTTATCGTTTTTATGATTTTGAAAAGTCATTCATGTGTGGACAAGAATGATAATGATTGGTTGTCTGCTTAATCAGATATGTAGATAGTCTGACAGGTGTCAGATGAGTTATATATTCCCCTATCCTTATTATTTATTATTATTGATTGGTTGTTTATTGTTGTTGAATTGTGTCGCGTTTTGGTGTGGAAATATATTCACGTTCTAGTCAGGCTAATCACGTGCTCTTGATCTGAGTTGTGTTGAAGTCCTGTAGAATAGACACTGGGAAGGAATGTAGTGTAGATATTCGTCGAAGGTAAATTAACGTCCCAATCAGGTTTTTTTATATCAAGTTAGTTATTTTTAAATATACACAAGACAAACAGACTAGATTAGCAAAATTAATAATGAACATTTTACTTAAAATAATGATTGAAAAACTCTTATGTAATACATTAATAAACTTCAATTTTATTTCACATTCTTCCGATCAATTATGTAATGATCAGAAGCGGTTTATAATCATATGCTCATTAGTGACTGACTTTTAGAGATATTTCCTGGAGTTCTAGTCAAAAGCAGTGACCAGTGAAGTTCAACCATATCTGTTGTGAGATAGGAACTCACTGAACGCAATTGATGAAAAGTTGCTCAGATTTCATGAATTGGTTGAAATTAGACATTAACACCATTGGATGCCGGGTCAGTGGTCTATGGGTAAAGTGCTCTGGCTCGTGACTGGTAGGTCCTGGGTTTGAATCTCGAGAGGCGAGGTCAAGGATGCGCACTGTTGAGGAGTCCTTAAATAGGACCAAACGGCCATCCAGTGCTTCCATGTTTTCCTCGGTGGTCTACCTTCAATTGACTCATGATTTCAACTAAGAAAATTATGTATTAATTCTATTCAATATATATTTTATTATAAAAATTCATCATTATCATAGGATGCAGTTTTATATTTATAAAGAAGAAAAAGAAGGAAAAAAAATACTTTCAAGATCTATAAAGATGAAATCTCTTAACAAAATAATAAATTCTATGAAGATATTATTACATAATATCGACTATTTTTTCCTAAATTATAATTCGTTGGAACATTCAAAAACAAGAAAAGAAACAAAACAAAAAAAGAAAGAAAACTAAGAAGAAAATGGGATAATAAATGAAACTTAAGAACTATATGAATAATAAATGATTGATAAGAGAAAGGTTAAAAGGTTAAAAGAATAAATTGATTGATTTAGTTTGTTTTTTTTTAATTCATGTTCTTTAAAAGGAAATTCAATATGTACAAAAGTGGATTAAGATGTGTTTTTTTACTGAAAAAACAAAAACAAAACAAAACAACCGTGTAACTGCTTTGGGAACAATAAGATTTCTTGATTAAGTTCAGATCATTTGATAGTTTGAATCTTGGAAAGATAAAAGATCACAACTACATTGAAATGTACACTATATATGTATACTAAATCATATTTACATTATATCATTGTTTTAGTTTTTAAAAAAAAGGACTATTTATCAGTAGTAAGTTTCAATGATTGTTTACATCATTAAACATATTCAATAAAATATAAATTGAATCCATAAGTTATTATTACGTTTACTTATTGTATAACATTTAATGTTATAGATGAATAAAAATGGTTTGAATAAGTTTTCATTATATCTTGATTATATTCAATTAACTTTTTCTCAACTACCTTCTTTTTGTTAGAAAATGAACTCTCTTTTATTGATAGTTGCTAACCACATTTGAAAGATTATGGATATATAATTAAAAGTTTTGAATTTTTTTCTTTGGTATCACTAAAGGGGGTTCCCGTTTTTTTACTGAAAAATAGTGTAATTGATTGTTTTGTTCATTTTTTTTTTAGATATCTGTAAGGTAGTAACAAGAAATAAAGGTTAAATAGTTTAAATATATTTAAAAAATTAAGAAAATCAAAATTGTTCACATTATGTATAACTTCACAAAATAGACAAATACATTTGGCGCAACTATAATTTATGAACGAACCAATCAGATATAAGATAAAGAGTCTTGAATTTTGGGCAAAATTGATTTATCCATTTGTCTAAATATCGTTTTGGCATTTTAGTTGATGTCAGTTCGTGATGAAACCCCTAAATATAATTTGTAACTTTAATTATCAACTACAAATCATAATTCTAACTGGTTTATGACCCTCATTCAGCCCTAATCAGTAGGCATTCATCCTCAAGGTCACTTTAGCTTTGCTCGAAGGTCATCGATGAATTATAATCTCACCATATATTTTAACAATTTAGAATGTTTGATACCTATAGTTCTTAGGATTAATTTAATGTAGAGCAATAAACAGACATTGATAATAAGACTCAGACTTGAATGAACTAGTTATTGATCACTTTTTTTCCCATTTGACATTAATCTATGATGAAGATTACATAACATTTACAACTTTCTATTTTACCTGTTTTAGAACTCACTAAGTTTATGTCATTTAGACTATACTCTTAATAATAATAATGAGCAGAATATAAGTTATACGATCGTAACAGAGATTTCATCATAGCTTATTGGTAATTCATTCGTTATATACATGTCAACTTTAAAAAAATGAACTTCAGTTCAATTGTTTATTAGTCTATAAAGTTATATCATTAATAAACTATCCGAAAATCACTTTGTAATAAAGATAAAGAATGACTTACTATCATTTAATTATCACTTAACATTTGTTATTCATAAAGATACTTTATGATTGAATATTCTCAGGAAAATGTTTTAACAATGAACATAAAATAAATAGACTGATTGAACTTTTAACGCTCCAATTAATTTCAATATTCAATAAAGACAATGAATTAAGTAGTATTTATTATCCTAAATGAAATTTGTTTATTCAGATTGTAGTCGTATATCATATGAATTGAAGGGTAGTTGATATTCTGCTCTTAGTTCTCAAAATGGACCATAGGATTATACCAATTTGTATAGTTAATATTAGTTATTTTCTTTTGAATGTATCAATCTGTATTTGGAAGTATTGCTGGTTAGCAACAAATATTCTTACATAGATATATACAACTCGATAGATCAGTTTGAACCAGTATTTGATTGAATTTTATGACAACTAAATTAATAAAAGAAATGTCATGAAAGACATTGAGAGTTAGGTATAAATTTTGTAGCTTCTTTCTTCGGATTATATTTTCGAAATGAATGAGTGTAATGATCTTGTTCCATGTTTTCTGATCCAGATTTTGTCTTATCAAAAATTTCTGTATTCAATAAAGATGAAATAGTAAACTTATTTAGATTTGAATTGGATTTTGTATTTAATTTCAAATCTGTTGAATTCATAGTTTGTAGATTGACTTCATGATAATCATATTGAAATCGATCTGTTGAACGTTTTGGAAAAGTGAATTTTTCTGTTGGTTTAGTTTCAATTAATTTATTTGAATCGATGTTCGATTGAATATTCCAGGTAGGCTCAAGTAAATTTGAATAATGTTCATTAAATGTTTTGGGATTCGAGGTTTTTGATGAATTTTCATTGGATGCAACCCAAGAGGCCATCATGAGTGGAGATAGTTCAGGGATAATTGGATTCTATTGATAAAATATGCCAGTGAAATGGTTACAGTTAGTTAATAGTTTCATATAATGGTCAATAGAAAGTTCACTTAAAGTCATTCAGAATAACGATAATTGAAATACAAGTAATTGAGAAATCGTCAACAGTCCTCCCCCCAGGAAAACTGTAGCCATATAACAGAAACTGTTTCTGTTAGTTCCACTCGTAAAAAATAGTATTATTTTTCTTTACAAAATATGTTTGATAGCCTAATTCATGGTTTCCAAGTTGTACACTATTGTTCATTGTTTGGTTAGTATTGAGTAGAATTACAAATGATAAACCTATTTTCCTACCAGTGACATTATATTTGACATTCAGTCTCTAAACTAACTTTTTTGTTACGTCGAACAATTTAATTCAGTATACCTAGTTAAGAGTTTATAAATAATTAACCAATGAATCTCACAGGAAAAACAGGATGTTTAGGGTTATCAAATTATTAACAGTTTACGCAAAAGAATGGATGGTGTCATTTTCCGAATAATATCCCTTTATTACAAATCCCCAGGTATAATTCATTATTATTCATGTGTACTAATCACACACATTTAATTCTACTTACTATTTTGTATACTGACTCCAGATTTTCTCGATAAATATCCATGGAACCTAGTGACTGACATTAATCCATATTAAAGAAATTCTGGCGAGACTATAATTTCTGGACGACCTTTGAACGAATCTTTAGTGATCTTGAGAAATGTTAGCCAATCAGTAAACAGTCAGCATAGAGTAAAATATATCATACGAAACCAAATCATTAAAGTGGATACACTTCTTTTATATGGTCCAAAAACATGTCAATGTTAGAAAAAGGTTCCAAAATCGTAATACATAATGTAGAGGAACTCATCCATATGGCTCCATAATAGTTGCTCTCTGGAACCATGATAAGGTCATAAAAACCCTCTCAGCCAGGACTACATAGCTTCATTATTGTTTGTGTGTACTCCGGTTTGTAAGTTTATCATTTTTATTATGAATATGTCCCTACAATACTCATACCTCTGAACAGCCGAAGCTTCAGTAACATCTTCGATTATTGCAGCCAATGTTACTGATGCTTTTATTATACAGTTGGCTGTAATTATTATAATATGCCTTATTTTTGATCTGGATCGAGCAATGAAGGTTCCTATTCTAGCAAACGTCTTCGTTTAACATATTTTACATCGAAGGACAACATCACGGTAGTCTGCACAAGCTCTACAAGTCATTTAATACTCGTAATTACAAATACAGAAACTTCTAAGTAGTTTCGTTTGTTGTAGCCGCTTAATTGTCAAGTCTTTTCTAAAATTCTCTGTGAACCGATCGTACATGAGTATCAGATACTGAAATAGGCGCCGTGACTTTGAAATCCCTCAAACACTTCTGATTTGCTCGTCCATCAATTACAGTCTCGCCAAAATTCTTATATGACATATTAGTCAAGTTATTGCAAAATTCGCCTAAATATATACGGAAAACATGGCTTACCATTTAAATGATTCACAAAAACAGCCCCGAAGAATATGTCCGGAGGTGGATTTATTTCCGTTTGGCAGCTCTGTACGAAAGCAAACAGTTGCATTCATAAGCTATTTTTTAAGATATATTATACCATGTAAGCCTTTCACAATAACTTTTTATTGTTTGTCTTACTCTAACTCTCAGAAATAACACTTTTTGATCAATTAAAAGTGGTAGTCTACTGAATATTGGTTTAAGAACGTAAATGTAAATAAAAACAGTTAGTATCCTATAAATAAACTTACTAAATTATTTGACAAATGTGGTGATGATGATGATGATGATCTTAAGCATTTTAAACGTTCATTTACATTTAATGGATAAGACTGCTTTACTGGAGATATTTCCTCACTCATATTATCATTTATATAATTGTTTGATGGATATTTCTTGCCATTTAATATTTCATCGACCATTATTTCTGAAGATTTATCTGACATTATTTTGTTATATTCATTAATTACAATTTGTTCCCCAATTTCAAATGGAATATTTTGATTTCCTTTATTCATTGAATTCATTAAATTAGTATTAAATATGTCATCGCCTACACTAGTGCAATTTAATTCATTACCTGGTCTAGGCATTGTAAATTTGTTTGAATTATCCATTGTGTGACATGATGTTGGTAAGAATAATGACGGTAATGTTGTAGGTGATGATGATTGTGAAAATGGACTATGATTCAATGGAATAAATGACTTAATGAAATGTTTCATTCTTTCTATATGATAATTAGAAGGTAAAACAGATGAAGAATGCGAAGAAAATGGTAAAGAACAATAAGTTGATACATGAGATATCGTTGAAACTGATGATAATTGTTGAATCATTGAAACCGACGATGTAACATCCGAGACAAATGTTTTTTTATCGGATATTGTTTTCAATTGATCTTCTAAAGTGGAAATGTCTAATGAATCAAAACAATTCTTCAATCCAATAAATGGTAATCTTTGAAGAGGATTTATACTTACAGATAGATTACAATTGTCATTTAAGTTTTCTATAGAATTAGATAAGGAACAATGTGGAGTTTTTTGTAGTTGTTTAGGTAAACGTTTATTTTTTTTACTAGTAGTATTTTCTATCAATTCAGTAGTTGTATACAATTTTTTATCGATTTTATTAAACAATCGTTTATTTCTTTTGTATGGTATACAATCAGAAAATGATAAATTCATTGATGAAGAAAGACTTTTAATAATTGGATTTGATAATTGATTGATTTCAGAAATTTGTTTAGGTAACCAACTATTTGTATCTTGTAGTAAACCATCTACCACTTCATTTGAATCTTTATTATTTGAAGAGTTAGTTAGATTGTTATCGGAGGTAGATCTACATTGATTTTTTAATTTTCTAGATAGTTTACTTGATAAACTATCTGATGTATTCTCAATGGTTTCATCATTTATATTATGTTGTTTCAATAATTTATCAAATAACATTTGTCTTTCTGAATGAGACATTCCTTGTAATTCATTATGTCGTCGAACATTATGTCGTTTAATTGTATCCAGTTTTCTTTGTGTCATAACTTTATGGCACACAAGGCACATAACCTTAAAAAAATAAGTTTTTTTTAAAAAAAAATAGAATATTTATTGTAATAGTTTTAATTTCATAGTTGAAATCATGAGTCAGTTGAAGCTAGATCACCATGGAACACCTGGAAGTACTGGACGACCGTTTCCACAAAATCCCTTCTGATAATAATCATGTGCTCACTAATGACTGACTTCAAGAGATGTTTCGTTGAGTTCTAGTAAGAAGCAGTGACAAGTGGAGTTCAACCAAGTCTGTTGTGAGATATCAACTCACTAAAGACAATTGGTGAACGGTTGGTTGGTTGAAGTTAGAAATTAACACCATCGGATACCGGCCAATTCAGTGGTCCAGAGGTCAAGCGCTCTGGCGCGAGATTGGTAGGTCTTGGGTTCGAATCTCGTGAGGCGGGATTGAGGATATGCACTGCTGAGGAGTTCCGCAGTTGGAAAAAATGGACATCTAGTGGTTTCAGGTTTTCCATGGTGGTCTAGCTTCAAATGACTCATGATCTCAACTATATAAGATTTATATCAGTTCATTATTCTTTCTACTTTAAATTCACTTATTTGATTCAATTAAAAATCGATTTGATCAAGTAACATTAACTTCCATAAATGAAATATGTATGTACCTCACATAAATTACTATATACTAGTACATATAATGTATTCATTATCCTCAATGACTTGTCATTTATATTTCCATTTATAAACATGTCTATCATTTAAATTGTACTATACTTGTTACTAACATATTCAATGTAAAGTACATTTAAATGAATCATATAGGTTATTTTATAATGGTAGTTACAATTTTTTTAAAGTTTAAATTTAGTTCCATTGATGACTAGTGTTTGTGTGTGTATCTGTGTGGGGGGTGCATTTTAATAGATCGCCATTTAAACAATATTTATTTTAAAAAAAGTGTAATGTAAAGACTATTGTCAATCATAAATAATAAATAATTCGTTTTAGTAGAAAGAAAAATAAAATAATAAAATTGTAATGGATACATGGTATAAATGACAGTTTAATCAAAATTCATTGAGACTATTATTTTTTATGGCTAATATTGACATGTATGATTGAGTATAAGAGATATTTAATGGGATGTTATACTTACTACCATTATTACCACTACTACCACTACTACTACTACTACTACTACTACTACTACCACTACTACTACTACTGTAGTGAACAGAACACGACTGGTTGGGGACAATCGAATGTATTTAAGCAAAAATTACAGACTATCTCAGTAAATTCTGACAACCATACAATAAACAGTCAATCTGCAAATTAACAAGCAATTGTTTCAATCTTCACCGTTTCTTCTCTAATTTCATTGTTCATGCAATTTCCTACCGATAGCGCTTCGTTTCAGTTCTTTGCTCATCGGTCTTCTGCCAAAATACATTCTATGTCTGCCCAACACCATATACTACTTATATGGATATAAGTAGACCACACCACACTACTGCTATTACCATTACTACTACTACTACTACTACTACTACTACTACTATTACCACTACTACTACTACTACATTCTTTCGAGTATTCATTCATCTGTCTGGTTAGTTAAGTTCATTTTCTTCTCACTCTGACTTTCTTTTTTGTTTAAAAATATATATATTTGCATTCACAATTTCAAAATTACAACTGTCTCATTGTTTAAATGAACAATAATTGGTAACTGTTTTTGATGGAGTTTTATTCTCTGAGCTGAATGGTTTGGTCGTGGAGCTTTCATTGTTATTCTGAACGATATCATCAGTCCAAACTTCGAGTAGGAGTTTGTTCAGAATAACGATGAAAACTTCACGATCAAAACATTCATCTCAGAGAACAAAACTTTATCAAAATTATCTACCTGAGCTATAAATCTTCTTCACCACCTCAATTTATAACTATATCCTCTGTGTTTCTATCTTATTGATAAATACTTGTGATTTAATAATTTAACACAAAATAGAAGCTTAACACATTGTCTCATAACAAGTTTAGTAAATTGAAGGAAATGAAAATAATAACGAATAATTGTACTTCATTATTAAAATATAGTAATGATATTGTTTCATTACTTTGTTGAAAAGTCACTAACTCCTTCACATTTGCTTTTTTTTCTTTTAAAGATGTGTACAGTTAGTTACTAACTTGAGATATATTTTAGGAGAGTGTGTGTACAAGGTATGTTCAGATTGTTCAATTTATTGTCAAGAACAGCATAATATTAACACTTTTGTTGTGAACAAGAACACGGGTGCGGACAATCGAATATCTCATTAAAATATGAGAACCATATAGTGAACAGTTAATTTGCAAAATAACAATCAATTGTCTCAATTTGACTGTTTATTCTGCAAATTTCTATTCATCGTCTCCGATTATAATTGTTCATGCATTTTCGTACCAATTGCATGCCGTTCCCATTCTCTACCATTCGATCTTCCACTGAAATACATTCAATGCCTGACGATCACCAATATACTAATTATGTGGATATCAGTAACCCACACAACACTTTAACCATTCAGTAATATTTAATAAAATGTGTAATACAAACTATTTTAATCTTCAAACATCTTTAAATCATCTGTCAAAATATGCTCCTTTTTGGACTAGAACCAAAATATACCTTTCATTTAAGATAACTTGGTTAAATAAATTATCTACATTAGAATGATAAAATTAACAGTAAAAATGACTGAAATATCATTTATGTGGTGCTTTAGACCTTTTTAATTGAAGGCCCCTAGTAATTAAATGGAACAAACTTAATCACCGAAAGTATTGATTTGTTAAGAAGGAAAATTTGCTTACTTTACTTAAAATCACATAACTTGAAATGAGATCAGTTGTTAATCTATTTTATTCATGGAAATTTACTAAATTGATCGAATACTTTCAGGATTTTCCAAGCCAGAATAATGATCTAACTGGTTTGTGTAAATGTATAAGAGAGAATCAATCATATTGCTCTGAAAACGTTATGAGCTAAATTTTATGCAATATTGATTCACTTATAGTTCCATTAGTTAGCTTTAAATATTTGCAAAATAAGTAATCTTACTTCTTAACTAAATGAATTGATTTTATATAGTTAAGATCATGAGTCAAATGAAGCTAGACCAGCATGGGAAACATGGAGGCACTAGATAGCCGCTTCGTCCTATTGTGGAACTCCTCAGCAGTGCGCATCCACGATCCCGCATCGCGAGATTCAAACCCAAGACCTATCAGTCTCGCGCTTAACCACTAGACCACTGAGCCGGTATCCGATGGTGTTAATTTCTAACTTCAACCAATCCACGGAGTTGAGAAACCGTTCATTAATTGTCTTCAGTGAGTTGATATCTCAACAACAAACCTGGTTGAACTCCACTGGTTACTGCTTCCCACTAGAACTCCAATAAATACCTCATGGAGACAGTCACTAGTGAGCGTATGATCATTAACAGAAGGGGTTTTGTGGAGATTTCAGTATTTTCATAGTTGAAATCATCAGTCAAATGAATTAATACTTAATTTGAATAACTGACCTCATAACGTCCATATGGTATAACAAGCCATAAATGTTTCCATTCTTCACGAAATCTTCGTCTACGATCTTTCTCACGCCAAGTTAAATATTTATAAGCTCCTGTGGAGATTGTAGTCATTGTTGTGTCATTGTTATCATTGTCATTACTATCATTAACTTCATTATGGTTATTATTAAATGGAATATTTTGATCATCTGATTGAACAGTTTTACTTAATTTTATGCTATCCATGTGATTTTTATTATACCCTTTAAAATCTGTACTGTTATTGGTTTTCCATTCGGTTGTAGAAACTGTAGTCTTTTTTAAAGCTGATGTTTCTTTGACTAAATTATCGGTGTATAGTGGATCAGTTGTTGAAAAATGACTAATGTTATCATTTTTATTACTGTGATCAATAATGAACTTATTTTGTCCAGTATCGCTATTATAATTTACTCTCATATACTTTTTAGACTGTTTAGCAGATGAATTAGAAAGATTTTTAGAATATTTACGTTTCAATGTAAGTTCTTCATTCATTTTAGGACTTTTGATCATATTTCTCATTGAGTTTGAAGTGTTTTCAATTGAACAAGTAGATGGTGATATGTTGAATAGGTTGTCATTATCATTTGAATATTGTATTGAATTATGATTCTTATTTGGATCAGTTAAAAAAGATGATCTGATTATTGGTAATGTTGATTTCTTTTTATCATTGATTAAAGAATTTATAGAGTAATCTAATGGATTACCAGTATTGATATTTGATAAAGTTTCATTGTTATAGTTTATATTTTTAATGGAATGAAATATATTTGATTCTGTAAGTGAATTTGATTCATTATGTAATTCGTTTGTATATGAGATGTCATGACTATTGATGTTACTATGCCAATTAATAGATGGATAAGAATTTGATAATTTAGTGAATTCGTAGTTATTAAACAATACACAATTGTCAAAATTCATTCTGGTTAATTTTTCAGTCTCATTAGATAATGAGGTTGGCAAATTATAGATTTCATTATTAAACGACATTGTAAGAGAACGATATATGATGAATTACTATTTCATAGTGATTTTAATGGTTTCTTTTCTAGAACTGGGTGAACAAAAAGAAAAAAATCAAAATACACATTGTGATTCATTCATTAACAAAAAATTTATTTTGGAAGGGGTTTTGTGAAGATTTCAGTATTTTCATAGTTGAAATCATGAGTCAATTGAAGGTAGACCACCATTGGTCTTACCACGTCATACGTTAACAAGGCATCCACTCGGCCACAAGTTATAACAACTGTTCACTTCTAAATTTGATTGTTTAATTGATAAACCTAAATGTCTTGTAACTGATAAGTTGATAAAACCAGGTTAATTTAAAAACCATATGTAAATCAATTGTCTCCATACAACGAGTTACTGGTTAATAAGTGACAAATCATATCCCGTTAAATTTTTTTGGAAATCCGATTAACAACTAATGTATATGAAGCATATAAAAACCATTCAAATATAGTTCCAATAAATTTTTGAATTTATATAAATAAATCTTCGTCTATAATAAATGTTTTCTATATAGTTAAGATCATGAATCAATTGAAGCTAGACCACCATCAAAAATCTGGAGGCACTGGACGGCCGTTTCGTCATATTGTGGGACTCCTCAGCTATGCGCATCCACGATCTCGCCTCGCGAGATTCGAACCCAGGACCTACCAGTCTCGCCAATACTAATCCAAACTTTTAAAATTATGTCATGAAATTAGGGAGAAATTAATAATGATGATTTGATAGTGAATTTTCTTCATTTTAACAAAAAGTTTGTATAGTAAATGTTTGATATTTTATGATTGATATGTTTAATTAATAATAATACTATTGAGTACTTTATAAGTTGTCAATCTACAAATTATAAAAAATCATTAAAATCGTGACTAAATTACCTGAAATAATAATCCAATATAAATATCAGAAGGGGGTTTTGTGGAGATTTTAGTAATTTAAGACTTGAGTTCATCAGTCAATTGAAGCTAGATCATCATGGAAAACCTAGAAGCATTGGACAGCCAATTGGTTATAGTGTGTAATTAATTATTCATCAATATGTATAAGATATATTTTATTATAACTGTCAAATAATTGAATGTGTCACTCAATTTCGTGGATCGATTGAAGTCAGAAATTAACACCGTCGGATGCCGTCTCAGTGATCTAGAAGTTAAGCGCTCGCGCTCAAAACGGATAGGTCCTTGGTTAGAATCTCGCTAGGCGGAATCGTGGATGCGCACTGCTAAGAAGTCCCACAATAGAATGAAACGGCCTTCCAGAGCTTCCAGATTTTCCATGGTGGTCTAACTTCAATCGATTGATGATCTCAACAATTAAAATTGAATTCGACTTTATTTTAATCAAATGACCAAAATATTCAATGTCATATTATTTTATAAATAAAATGACCTCTAAATTCGAAACATTATGAACTTCACAATAGTAACATTGAACAAATGAATCTTGACTATATATATATAATTACAAATAGTGGATCCCATTAGTATATTCATATACATACTGAGATATTACCTGCCAACAGTTTTAATACAATGGTAGTTAACTTGCAAAAGAATAGATAAGATGTTTCTATTCAGTTATTCTTACGTGTATAATAGATTTGTAATGGATTTTCTTTTTTTTTATGCTTCACTCGAAATTCTTTTAATTAATTCATTGTTAATGGTAACTCTGTGCAAATAGTTTAACTCAATTGTGTTAACTACTAACAACATGACTGATTTATTAATAAACTAGACAATCTGGTGCCAAATCAATAAATAGACATTTACCAAATATATCTAAACATAAAAATACATGAATAGATATGAATGTAGTTATATACAAAGGTGAAAAAGGGTATGCAATGTGTTTTTGAGACTTTGTGTACTTTACCAAATGTAATGTAAGTGTTAAAAAATGGCTTGATAAAACAAACAGAAGAAAAATAAAAGACTTTGTTGTTTTATTACTAAATCATAAAGGAGCAATTCAAGTGCACATAAATATTTTTCTAAAGATGGTGCCTGCCACAGTTTGATATCACGTGTGGAAACAATGGATACCAGATATTTGTATCTTCTTTGTATTGAACTTCTCAATAGTATAAACTCAAGATACTACTAAGGTTTTGAACTCCAGAACATGCATAGTGAAAGCAATATAATCTTATGGATCACATTATGTTCTTCAGTCGATCAGTGATGCAAAGTGACAATTATTTTATTTAATCAGTGGCAACTGTTTCCGTCTTAATATGATTGAACTTCATTAGCCCTGACTTCTAAAAATTCTGATAACCCATTTCATAGTTATTTATGAGTAAACATTTATAGTCGGTCGTTGAAAACTAATCTGACTACTTCTCTATAGAATAGAAGGTTGGTGCCAATTCATGTTGAATATCATCCTTAATCTAAGTCAATCACAACAGACTATTCTTTTGAATACTTTTCTTCTTCCGTTTATTTTACTTTCGCTCTGTGTAATTAGAAAGTTATCAGAGGGGAAACTAACCTGTTTTGTTTACTAACTTGTAAATGTGCACTAATTAAGTAAATAATGTTATTATCATTTATAAGTATATTTCAGCAACTGTAAATAAACAAAAATATTGATCCATAACGAAATATTTTGCTATTATGATTTGTACAAATATTGAGTATGATATTTCAAATAAGAATACTATAGAAACTAATTCTGGATAGTGACAATAAGACAGTTGAAGAAAATGAACAAATAAATCTTATTAATAGTTGAAATCATTAGCCGAATGAAGCTAGACCACCATCGAAAACGTGGAAGCACTGGACGACCGTTTCGTCCTATTATGGGATGACTCAGCAGTGCGCATCCACGATCTCACCTCGCAAGACTCGAACCCAGGACCTACCAGTCGCGCGCGCAAGCACTTAACCGATAGACCACTGAGCCAGCATCGAACAGTGTTAATGTCTAACTTCAACCAATCCACGAAGTCTGAGCTTTAATCGACTAATAATTACAACCATGAAAATACTGAAATCTACACAAAACTCCTTCAAATCTTATTAAGATTATGAGTCGATAATTGTTAGACTGCCATTGAAAACCTGGAAGGGTTAGACTGTTTTCAACTTTACAAGATTTAATACTTGAATTACAAAATGCGTGTCATTGAGGAATATTTAAGAATAATTTCTATATTGTGAAAACTGTTTTTGCATTAAATATAGGTATTAAATCATATCCTGTAGAGGGTTAGTATTATTATTTTTTGTGTTGACTTCAATGTTATGGTGTCTCATTCCACCAAACCTTATTTAGACAGCTGGAATTCAAGTAACGAACAGATCTAGGTAGATCACCTAAACAACCTCTGATTACAGAAGATGATTGATGCTTTACTTTGGCAAAAATACTATGGAATTTCAGTAATATATTCAATTTATTACACTGATAGCATTAAAGAACGACTGATCCCCTATTCTACTTTCAGTAACAATTTTTACTTCACTTTTTCTTAAATCTTAACTTCATGTTCACAATGAATTATTTAATCGAATAATTCTAGATTTTGACTAACACCTTGGTTATAATTGCCATTAGTTTTGCTTACGAGGCAAGGAATACAATCTAGCATTGTAAAATAACCGAAAATTTCAGTGTAAACCTACCTTACAACCATCCTCAAACTGGTAATTTACTGAGTTTTATTTTAAAGGAAAAACAGCATAATATATTAGGAAGAATGATAAGTTTAACATTTATTTATAAAAGATTAAATATACCTTGTCACCTGTTGAAGCTCATTTGAACACTACCAGTATGCAAACACAGTTAATACTATTTTTTCTGATTGACCTGGTTTCGATCCACCAGTATCTAGAATAACCACAGTCCAGCTAACAACTAATAGTAGTCGGCTAGGCAATGTGTCACTTGTTTATTGTTTTCCTTAGTACTCATCTTTTCATCATTATATTCATTTTTCTTCAGTAATTGTCTTCTATTTGACAGTTTATTTACATAACCATAATTAGTGATAATCAAATCAAATGTATACACTTCTTCATTTATGTCACATTGTTAGGACAGGAGTTTGTAAATAGAAATTTTGTAATGAAGCACCTCATGAAGGTGTTTACTTTTTATCCTTGTCACTTTTAACTGATCAAAAACAATCAGTTATCAATATTTATATAAATAAAGGATAAAATATGAAAATGACCTCATTACAACATTTTGACGGTATAATGACAGTGATACTGATATTAACATTAAATCAATAATCTTTACCTACATGTTATTTTATTGTTTATGTAGGGGGGGGGGTTGTTTTCTATAGTATTTATTTTTTATGAACACAAAAGAAAATTTCTAAATGTTGGCAGATCAAAATAAACAAAAGACAAACACAAATATAAGGGTAGAATAGACTACCTACCAAAACTCACACATATACACACAGAAGGAAAGAGTGAGATAAACTTGTTTATAAGGTATATCTTGATTCTTCTTAACTGATCAATGGGATATAAGGTGTGAAAGTGTGAAAATCATTTTTGACTTTTTTTTAAATATTTTACTATAAACAATAACAACAATCAACGGGGAAAGAAAACGACAATAAATTGTTCTTATCAATACTTGTATTAGAGGGTATGTATATGTTTAGATATGTACCTGTCATATAACTTCCTTTTATTGTCATGTTTATTCAATGAAAACACTTAATCTACTGTGTAAAATCGCTTGTGTAGTTTCATATTAGTAGTCCTTTGTTTTCTTCTATCTAATACAATGTTTTTGATGTAGACATTATTTCATTGTGCCG
This sequence comes from Schistosoma rodhaini, assembly GCA_944470415.2. NCBI lineage: Eukaryota > Metazoa > Platyhelminthes > Trematoda > Strigeidida > Schistosomatidae > Schistosoma > Schistosoma rodhaini. Next base: position 12,546,760 of record OX104037.1, read on the forward strand.
AAATTTCCGCCTCATTTAATGATTGAAATTAAAATGAAAAAGGTAACAAGTCATTTAATCATTATAAATGTTAAACAGGTTATCAGTTTTTATTCACACATTTGACCTATTTTATTGTATTGTAACCATAATAGACATTACATATTGAAATCATTTGTGTTCTATTCTTCCTATTTAAAAAGTCGATCTATATTCAATTTTTAGGTTGTTTTTTATTCTGAACTAAAATAATTCACTGGAAAATCAGGAAACATTGAGTAGTGATATCATTCAAGTTCGAAACTCATTAGTAGTACCTAATCATTAGTTTAAAGATGTCATAGGTATTACAAGACCTGAATAACCTGGATCTATTTTGATTTTATCTTGTGGATATTCAATGCTGAAGAATCACATTAAAACTATGCACCTCTTAAGTACTAGATGGTTTTCAATGATTCTTAATTGAATTTAGAATTCATATCATATCAAAATTCAAGTGTCTTTAAATTATATTATTCTATAAATTCACTGTCAATACACAAGTCATTCAAGTTACTTATCCATATCTCTAGGATACACATTCCTAACATGAATATTTCCATGACCATATTCTTCACAGTACAAATGCTAATTTGTTACTTACGAACAATATTCTGTGTACAGAATGATTATCCAAAATATTCATCTAATCCATGAATCTGCTCTATTCACAATTTCATTGAATACAATGACTTCAAACTTATAATCGGTTAAGTGCTCTGACGTGAGACTGGTAGATCCTGGGTTCGAATCTCGTGAGGCGGGATCGTGGATGAGTCATCCCATAATAGGACGAAACAGCCGTCCAGTGCTTCCAGGTTTTCGATGGTGGTCTAGCTTCAATTGACTCATTATTTCAACTATTTATAATAGTTTTGTTTTGATCTAATTTAGTATTCATGAATAAAAATGTCACGAATTAAAACAAACATATAACGTATTATGTAGTTAATGTTATTCAGAATGTAACTCATACTTATGATGTAAGTTATTGATTAATTAGTTGAGAGTGTTACAAAGTTAAAAGTATACAAGGTATTATTATTCACTCTAAGTAAAGTCTGTCAAAAAACTAGTTTACTGTGATATAGTTCTTTGATGCAGATGCAAATATCTATTTACGGTCTCTAGCTTCTCTAATTCCTCGATTCTCGTAAGTCGGTTAGCATTTTCCTGAATAGAAGAATTGCGTATTGAAGTCAGAAAACGATGGCAACTTAATCTTATATACAGATATAATACAAAAAATGAAAATTTTCATTTCCTTAATCAATAGATAAAGGGAAGTCATATCTGTCTTACGTGATAGTAACAAAAAGAAATAGTTCCTAGTGCATTTTACAATGTAATAATGTAATTAAGCTGTAACTATATACCTTATTTATTCTATAAATAAATTAACGTCAGATTATCTCTAAGAATACAGCTTTTAATAGTAAAAATGATATATGATTACATAGATGAAAAACATGATGTTAATCTTTTGTAATGTTTTACTTTGGATTTGACTTCTTAATCTACCAGAAATAACTAATTGTTCTACACGGCACATTCAATTCACCAGAATTATGTTTACCATCTTTGAATGCAGACACACTTAAAGTTATTAATACACCCTAGATAACTGCAGAAGATAACCAACTATATGGTTTGTGGGTAGTAGTTCACTTAGATGGTTAGAAGGTTATCAACAACAGACCGACCTGAGTTTATTTCATTCTTCCTTAATGACAAAAAATAGATAATAACAATAATGACGACAATTAATATTATTTCATAGTTTACATAGCGGAATAATCTTTGCTAGACAACTACTGAAAATAAGGAGCCTTTGAACATACATTTCATCCTAACATGATGGTGGACAAGGGCTCATATTCAGTTAACCCCAATAGGGATCGAATCTAGGACCTTCAGATCTCTCAGTAAGTGTATAATCATTGATTTAGCATTCGCTGATTGGATGATGGTCAATCATTATCGTGAATTGATCGAAAATAAACGTATTAATCAGTGAACTCAAAGTCATTGTTCCAAAGGTTAAAAGCTCTCATCAAGATCTGAAGGTTTCAGACTCGATCCATGGTAAGGTAGTAAATGTATAACCCTAAGGAGTTTTATACTAGGATGAAACACTTGTTCAGTGATCCTATATTTTCAGTTCTTAACTAACAAAGATCATTCTGTTGTGAGGTGGATCATGAAATTCAACAATCTCTATATTATCATACCAAATCATGTAAATCAACCAACATTTTCATGATCGATTATTAATGTTTATTCTTTATTATTTTTAAAAATCATTTCAGCATACCACATTCATTTTCAACTATGTAGGTTGATTTCGATATTTTGACACCTTATTACTGATATAGATATACATATATTTGTTTATATGTTCTGTTTGTATATGTAAGTTGATATATAGGTGTATTAAAATATTCATCTTCATTTAAGAATTACGAAAAAAAGAAAAAGAAATGACAGAACCAATTGCGTATATCTATGTATATTGGAATTAAAAAAACAAAACAAGAAAGGTACGATCTAAATCTGTTTTCTTAATTTTACATAGATACAAATTAATTTTTTTCTTTCTATTTGATACCTGTTTTACTGCTGAATGTAAACAGTTTGTTATATAAGTGAAATATTTTCGAAAATATTTAAAAAAAATTTGTTTACATATTATTGCATAGTATTGTACTGAACTTGTTTTCAAATGTGACCCCAAATGCCCTGGTACGACCGAGAGTGGGGAGAATCCGCTCTCCCACTCGAAATGTTATCACATAGCCTCTGCCAGGAAAGTACTACTCACTGCCTTCTCGTAGCGGGGATGTTGTCTACGAAATTGAGAGGACGAAAAGCGACTGTTCGGCTCTTTGACTGGGTTGGTGGACACGGAAAGTTCACCTAGGAGAGTTGGAAAACCCTGATTCCAAACCGATGGTGCACATGAACTCCACTATCCTGAGGGAACAAATGGCTTATGGATCAATCGTTGGTCACCGGCTACCATGGGACTGCATCTCCTCACGATGCTCCACTGCTTTGTGGATCAGACCTTTAGGTCGAAGGTTCTGAGTGTGGACCCCTGAGTAAACCACCTGCTTGAGTTTGGGCACCTGAGCAGTATCACAACCTTCACACAAATGAAATGAGATTTGGGCGGTGCATATATATCTGATGCCCTCCTTGTACCAATATTTATGTTTAAATAATAATAATAGTTTTCAAATGTCTATACAATTTAATGTAATTCTAAATAAATGGTAACTTTCTTTAAACTGGTTAAACATAAAATTTTGTTTACTTTATACAAGTAATACGGGAACTGTTGTTCATTTGATTACTTATAATATAAACAACAGGATTATATGTGGAAAGTACATGAAAATATGGAATTAATAAATTTTGTATTTGTAACGATTTTCTTCAATAAAAGCATCTTTCAATCATTAAGATATTTATAAAGAACTGTTGTCTGTAAAGCAAAGATAGATAATCGCTAGCAGTAGAATTCAGTACGAGTGTTTCGTCTCATTTGGGACCCGTCAGCTGGATGTACCTGAGTCTCAGAGTTGATGTTCACTCTGGGACTCGAACCCATTACTGTTTGGTTCAAACACTACCGCGTTATCAACTTAGCTACTGAGTCCTGATAGCCATCTGCTTGTGCAATGGGGTGAAGTTTTAAATTTACTTGATGTTGGTAACTTGTATCCTCCTATTGTTAGTTAGAACTGCTATCTGTAAAGTTCTAGCATTATCTTCTGTTATAGTTATCTTCTATTTTGATAATATAAATGACTTGTTACAAATGCGATCTCATAACTTTGAGATTGTCTTACTTAAATGAAGTATATGTGAAATAACTAGATAGTCTGAAACAGGCTTTATTAGTAACGTATGTTATGTATACAGATAAGGTTAATGGAGTTAAAAATAATTTTAGTCAAAAGATAAGTTGCCCAGTTTACTACTAATTAATCAACAATAAAATGCATTTTGACTGAGATCATGAATCGATCAATGTTAGACCCATTACGTGGGATCCGAATCCATGACCATGTGCAGAGTCGTGGATGTATACTGATGAGGACGAAATGGTTTTCTAATATTTCTACGTTTTCAATGGTGGTCTAACGTTGATCGATACATGATCTCAATCAAAACTCAACAATCTCCACAACCCTATACTCATAATAAAATGTATATTATTGTTTGATTTTACATAAGATGGTATGATAAAAACAATTATCAGAATAGAAAATATTCACCAATATAATAGTCATGAGAGATTCAAAAAAAGGAAAACCCAAATCATTTTCAGCAAACATATCGAAGATGTATTTTTTTATAGTTAACTTGAGAATTTTCCTGGATGTTCTTATTTTTAAAAGGAGTTGCATTACAAAAGTCAAATGAGGAACGAAGAGAGGAACTGAACCAAATAATAATATGATCGGCTTTAATAGTATTACTTATTTAAAATTTAGTCAGGAAACGTAATTTATATGAATTTTTAAGAACAAATAAACAGACTAAATGCTTGATTGAAATATAAATGGGAATAAAATATATAGACAAGCCACAACTTTCTGGTCTACTTTTCTGGTACCGATAAGATTTCTAATTGAACATGAAGGAAAAATATATTACAATTTCTTATATTGTGGAACATTAATAGAGTCAAAATGTTTCTGAAATCATACATCTGAATAATAATCCCTGTCTTCTGTTTTCCATATACCAATGGGAATATAAGTAAAGGATTGCTTTTAAAGTCAGAGAATAAATAAAAGAGGGTAGGAAGCTGATTAACTCCGCCTGTAGCTCTTCTAGAGTTACTGCCGGTCCCAAGCCCGGGTAAAGGAGGAGGGTTGGGCATGGGGTTAGCGACCCCATCCCGTAGAAAAGCTAACTCGCTAAAAAAACGCTGATTGAGCAGCCTATGCTCCTCCACAAGGGGTAACAGGCGTAAGTAAGTAAGGAAGGAAGGAAGGAAGCTGATTACTTTAGATACCTTTCATATATAGTTAATTATTAACTACGAAGATCAAGAGTGTTTCATGGTGTTAATATTATGCTCATATATAGTGCATCGAATTCTTTTAAAACTAGTTCAAAGCAACTGTCCAATTTAATCCATCTGTCATTTTTACATAATTCTGATATCAAATGCAAGAATCGATTCTTAATTGACTGAATGACAATCTAAATTGTACATCAGTGTATTATTCACTGTATTATTTAAGAAACAATTTATTTCATTCTCAAAGTATATAATTAAGTATATTACTATGATCACCAAAGATTTATTTCAAAACTATTTAGACATTTAACTAATTGACTGTTTATGATTGATACATAAATTCAATAAGCTCTTATTTTTCACTGGTATATCCATTCTACATTTAACTGAAATAAATTAGTGTTCTTTCAAATATTCAAGGAACTGTTCAAATCAAAATGATTCAGATGTCCCTTGTTGATGATTGAGAACTAATGAGAAACCTAGACTAACCCTATTCACTTAACGTCGAAGTTTCGCTTATCTGTAGAACACTTTTATAGAGAATGAAGTAGACAACAATTCAATATATATATATATATCATATTACACATAACCTACTACTTATGAATCACCAATTTAAGGTTAATTAAATACTAAAAAATATTACTTACTAGAATAAAAGAATAAGCAGATTGATTTTTAAACAACTTTTCAAAGATTATAAGTTGAAACTGTTGAAAAACCCGTTGGCAGTGTATGATTGACTGTGTGTAATACGTTGAATTGGTCTGAAAATAACCAAAATAAAATGCCTTATCTTCATCTTTATAACAGACAATTTGTTACGTCACTTCTATTTATTATTAATCTTCATCTATTGAATAGTTTTCTGATCAAAATAAGATAGATGATGTTTGTTTCTTTTGCCATCATAATTATTATTCATGAAAGGTGTGAGAATGTGCGGTATATTTCCTCTTTTCTGTCCTGTGATTTAATTTAGTGAATATGGCAACAATTTATTTCATAATGTATTGTGTTATCGGCTGATCTTATATTATTATTGCCTTTTTAATTGCTTTTACATATATTTATCAAGTAGTATGTATGTGATCGAAGGGGGATTAATTTATTTAATGAAAGCTACTTTGAATATTCATTTATTTGTTCCCCCTCCATTTGACTTTTATTATTTATCGGCCCACCCACATCAAATATTTTTTTTTGGAAATTTTTACGCCTGTCATTCTATCTTTCTTTTTCTCTCTCTCACTTAATTGGAATATTATAAGACATACACAGCCATATGAATGTGTGTTTTTTGCTTAAGGTTAGCGATATTCAAACCAGTAGTATGCTTTCATACATAAAATATATAAAGTTTGATACGGAGTGTAACCAGGTTGGTTAAAGTTTATTGACTTTCTAATCCCCACCACTATAACGATAATAAAAATTCTTTTCTCCATAATTTAAGTATAAAAAGGGATAGGCAATTAATATCTTTAAAAGTATCTCATTTTTTTTATCTGTAAAAAAGTGAAGTGTGAAGTTACTTTAATAATGTGGCAGACACAAAACTTTTCCATCAGAAAAATATCTACAGAGTTATAAAACGATTAATACAGAGATTTGCTTTTAGATATCCGTGATGAATTGAAAAACTTAAAATCCAATGGCAAAATTATGAAGACACTTAGTTTCTTAAATGAAAAAAAATATATGAAGTAAACTGTATGTCGCCTGTCTGTCTAAAACAGAATCAAAATGTCTATAAACTGTACTCATATGTTTGTTGTTTGTTAGTTTTGGATAGACATATATAATTGGCTGGAAATATCTGCCAATCAAATCATTGTGTATTGTATACACATTAAACACAAATTCAAAGTATTTGTCAATAGTGATAAAAAAACATTTCATGCAATACTATCTAAATGATAGAATCTAGTTAATCAAAAGCTATGCATCAATGATATAGTAGCAAAATAGCAGTTGAAAATTGGAACAGAATAACCCGAAATTTAATCCATTATGTTGATAAGACTTTACTTCATATAGATATATTCATGAAGTAATATACTTCATGAATATATCTATAAAACAATTCAGCAATGTGCAACTGAGAACTACAAATTAATCAATATCAATGAGATAAATTATATATGACAACGATAAAGAGATGAGCCCCCAAATGCCTTGGTACAGCTGAGAGTGAAAGAGTCAGCTCCCCCTTTCGAAATGCTCTCACATGACCACGTACATAAAACCACTGCCGAGGAACTTCCACCAACTGCCTTCTCGTGTGTTGTTTACGAAATCGAGCCAACGTCCAGTGATTTAACCGGGTTGGTGGATATAAAGAATTCACCTAGGAGAGTTGGAAAAACCTGAATACAAACCAACGGTACACATGGGCTCCATAATTCTTAGGGAACAAATGGTGTATGAACCTATTGTTGGTCACCAGCTATCATGGGATTACATCTTCGTACGTTTCTTCATTGTCTTGTGGATCAGACATTTAGGTCATAGGCTCGTAGTGTGGATCTTTGAGTAAACCACCTGCTTCGGTTTAGGCACTCAGGCATTATCCCAGCCTTCACACAAATCGAATGATTTATGTGAGGTATATTTATTTGGTGCCTCCTTGTTCCAATGTTTATGTGTTTAAATAAATAATAATAAAATAATCGTGACGAATTTTTAGATTGATTATGTCAATCAGAAAACATCTTTGTAAATATATTGTTTATATGAAAGAAGACATTAGTATTACATAGTTAAGATAGATTTCATATAATCATTATGTGAACATATCTGCTAACCATGGATAAGAAGTTGTTTTATTTTTTTCTAAAAAGGTATTAATTTAAAGAATTTGTGATGATTGTTTGTTGGTCAAGGAACTTCTTGATATTCACGAAATCGTGTTCATTTATGACACTGAATTTAAAGTTTCGTTACAATTTACCATTCAATTTTATACGTTTCTCGTTCTATTTGGAATACTAGAGAAGAATAAAGGAAGTTATCACTGAATTTCAATTGTGAGTTTTGTATTTTCACTATCTACAAAGTCACAACACAGAGGACCTCGTTCAAAGTGTATATATAAACGCATTGGAATTGATTGGCTTGCTTGCTTGACTGTCTTACTTAATTAGACATCAATTGAGTATCGAAGTAGTATGTTACACTTGTTCTCTTTAAATCAGATTTGATTTGATCAAGATTTGTAATGTGTTCATTCCACATATTAGATATCCACATATTCAAGAGTTAATATTCTTACTTTTTTATAGTATCATTTCATCTATTACAGTTTACTATTTTTAATCAAGAACTTTTCAGGACGTTTCTTATATTATGAATGTCTATATAATTAATTACTAAAGCCCTAATTCAATATAAATAAAAGTCATTAAGAAGCTCGTTTGTGAAATGTAATTAATTAATATTTTCTAAGTAATGAATCCGTGACCTCTTCAATGATTAGAACTAACATTATATTAATAACGGGTGACCTATAAATCAAACAGTAAACTGCACGTTTTATGTGTTGGATATCTTCCGTTTGTAAACAGGTTTTGATTCGTTTACCTTAATGAGCTGTTGTCTATTGTATAGGTGATCATTTATAACATAAATACCTTGGTACACCTCAGTTTCTGATGTTAAATGAGAAGTAGCTAAATCTCTAATGAACATCGATTTTATAGTTTTCAGACACATCTTTCTGAGAAGCGATGAGCAACACAAAACCTAGATTAAAAGCTTCATCTGTTCAATATGGAAAAAGAAAAACAGTGAAGTACTTATTCCCAATAGTTTGATTAAATGGGCAGAAATCTTGATTTTATCAACCTCATTATTTTAGTATAAAAATTCAATCAGTTGCAACTACCTAGGATGTCATCATAATACGATTTAGCTATGAAAATATAAAACTATGATATTGGTATTAATCCAACTGAACAAATAATTAAACAAATAAATTTTTGCCTCAGGAACTACTATATTAATAATCTATTTGTAATTTAAAGTCCTTGACCTGTTATTCTGTAGACGGTAGGTCTAGACCATTGAGATATTGATAATCCGTTCTCCAGACAAGTAGATCAACAAGTCATATTTACAAAGTCTATAGTATACAAACATACAGAACACTTTGGTAAGTTATTTCACAGTTCACACCTAGAATAGCATTGAAAACAATAAAAAGTTTATCAGTCAGTAAACTGTTTCTATTAAAGTTTAAGAGAACGAGATTATTATATTTTTCTAAGATTCTAGGCTAAATTAGTAATTATGTACAAGTTAGTTTATTTGTTTTAAAAGTTAACTATTGTCTGAAAATCATTTAATCATTAGAGCTTTCAAAAAATAATCCCTTTCATAAGCACACATACAAAAGTTCAGATCTGAGTAATTATCGTTTTTAATTATCCATACTTTATATTCTTATTTTAGTTACCATGTTAACAACAGGTGTGAAGAATGTCGGGTGTCAAAGTGTTCCTCTTTTATGTATTCAAACGAAACATTATCGTACATAGAGTGTCATTTTATAATTACTTCAATAAAACATAATATTCATAATAGTGATTTCATAGTTGAGTTTATGAGTGTATCTAAACTACACCATCGATGAAAACCTGGAAGCAATGGAGGGTCATTTCGTTCTAGTACGAGACTCCTCAGGAGTACATACCCACAATTCCTCATCAAAGGGGCTCGAACCCCAGGCCTCCGGTCTCGCCCCCAAACGTTTAACCTGTAGACCACTTAGACGGCATCCAACTGTTTTAATGTCTAACTTCAATCAATCCACGATATTGTGCGACCGTCCACCATTATCTTCAGTGAGTAACTGCTTCAAAACAGATACGGTTGAGCTGTACTCAAGAATCCAACAATTAAATTACCACGATCTCAATAAACCACCATTCTGATAATATTCGTGATAGTGTCAAAGAATTATGTTAGTGATGATTTTGTCTATTTTTTATCCTCCCATATGAAACTGTCTAGCAAAATTATAAAATTTTAGATGAAACTATGTAGTGAAGGAGATAGAAGAGTAATTTGTTTCATCATTGTACCCAGTTTCATGTTAATCAGTTAAATGTATGGGTTCAGTATAAATATCATACTGTCTAAATATGTACAACCTCTTAGTCTGTTGGGCTTATTTACTTAATGGTATTAAATGCTTGTAGGTGGTCACTGGGTGAACTTCGATATGGGTTTTGTGATATTTCCAACTCATCATTAAGAGATATTTATGACTCTAAAAAAATTGGAATTGGAATAATTAGAATCAGTGTCATACATTGTCATAATTAGAGACTTTACATGTTGACTTTTAAGGCTAGGACTAAGTGTCTTCTGGCCTGTTACCTAATATTATGTATTCAGTTAAAATTAAAACTTTTCTTCAAGATTAGTCTTCATACTTGTACAGAATTTATATGAGGAATTCGACAAATAAGTCTATTCTAAATGGTTTAAAAGATGAATGGATGAAAATTTTGATTCCCGAAGTCAGTAAACTCTAGGAAGCAAATAAAAACAGATAATAATTAATTTTACTATATATTGTTATTATTTCTATTAACTGTTTCTCCTATTGTTTTGATAGGAATATTTTGATTCTTAGACGATTTTCGTTACAAACTGACTTTATTTAAAATACCATTAGCAATTAAGGAGCACTAGACAGTTGTTTCAACTTATTATGGAATACCTCAGGAGTACAGACACACAACCACGTTAAGAATCTGGATCAATAAATCAAATGGCAAGCTTGCAATCATTAAACTATTAGAGTGACAACTGACGGTACATATTGTCACAATGTATTCAAGCAACAGCTTTTTCAATCTGTTTTCTTCTGATCATTTGGTGCCCATTATCTACCTGTCCCATTTATATCTTATTGTATAAATGGACAGTAATCAATGGAGAACAGTTAATATAGGTTATATATATATATATAAATATATATATATATATATATGTATATATATAATAGTTCAAATCATAAGTCAATTGAAGCTAGACCACCATGAAAAACCTGGAAGCACTGGACGGCCGTTTCGTCCTGTTGTGGGACTCATGATTTCAACTATATATAGATATTTGTTCAACAATTCATGGAATTTGATGCATATAATTGTGATAAAATATTCAATATGAAGAAGGTAAATCGTTTCTTTTCTTAGTATATTCGGATCTTTACTGTTACGAGAGGAGATAAAACTCACCTTACATATACATGAAGTCTATGTATATGTTTGGCAATGACATTCGAAAATAGTTAATATATTAAAATCTAAATGAGAAATAAGGATAAAACAAGTGAAGATTTGTCATTGGAAGAAAGAATGCCATATCCTAGATGGAATTTTGTCAAGTGAAAGTATGAATTTAAGTAGTAAGGTTAAAATATTATAATTTCTGTTATATTATCAACATGTAAATAGAAAAACTAAAAAAAACTAAATGAATTGAGTATCATAAATCAGTAACATCAGAAGTAAATGATTATGATGCATAGGATTGATTGAATTAGTACAGACTACATATATATGTTTAAGAATTAGTAAATACTAGAAAGGGGTTTTGTGGAGATTTTAGTGATTTTATATAGTTGAGATCATGATTCAATTGGATGCGCACTGCTGAGGAGTCCCACAATAGGACGAAACGGTCGTCCAGTGCTTTCAGGTTTTTCATGGTGGTCTAGCTTCAATTGACTCATGATTTCAACTGTATAAAATTAGTAAATATATTCAAGAAAGAAACGGTTAACAATGATTTAACATATTTTATAACTACCGTACATTGTTTACTCCTAACATGCCTTTTTTTATTAAAATCTAATTCATATCACTTCAACGATAGGATTGTTGTCAACTTATCTTTTATATATCTACACTCAATGGATTCGTATTACAGTTTAACCATCCAAATAGCTATTTTCACTATCACTATTGTAAGAAATTGAATAGTGTAATGTACTTTATTATTGAAAAGTCCAAATATAGTACAAATTCATCTTTATATATATATAATAAGAAACAATGAGTCATAGATACACACAATTGCTATTTTGAGTGGATATAGTAGTGAATAAACAAACTACCTAATGTACTAACTCTATTTAAATATTAAAAATGTACAATTTCTTATTTCCCATTAAAAAAAAATTTTGATGAAAAAGTCAATCAAATCGGCTTGAATTAAATGGAACATTTAGAATAATCTAGAATAAATGAATGATGATTATAAGAAATAAGAATATAGGAACAAACTCTATATATACATAGTTTAAACTTAAGGTAAATTGATTTTCCCAAATAATTGATTGAATACATTTTCTTAACACTGTAATTATTTTTGTTCTGATTACTATTACCATTATTATTATTATTGTTATTATTATTATTATTATTATTAGTAGTAGTAGTAGTAGTATTAACACTACAAAAATAAAGTATCTACCGCTCTATAGTGTTTATGATAGGCATATCAAAATATATAAATGTATGTTAGTTTATGATCAAATTAGTATTTATGTTACTATAAAAATAAAACGTCAAATAACCATTCTTCATTTGAATATATAAATGATGATGGTGAGAAAAGAAAGGTGTATACAATTGCCTCAAGGGAATGTAAATGTATATTTAAAACTTAATCAAATAAATATTACTGTTATTAATTAGTAGAATAGGCAAACATCTGTATAGAAAAAAAAAGTAAAACAAAGAAAAAAAAATGAAATTGAACATTTGGCAGTGATATTTTTTTGGGGGGAAGGGAAGGTAGATTTTTAAATTAACTGTCTATTAAACTGTTTGTTTTTGTTTTTTTGTTTTCATTATTTTGGGTGGAAATTCTATACATCATATTACATAGTAAGCAAAGATGGATAGTGGCTAGCATTGGAATCAAGGACGTACGTTTCGTCTTATTTTGGGACTCGTCAGCTGGATGTACCTGCATCACAGAGTTGATGTTTATTCTTGAACTCGAACCCAGTACCTTTCGCTCAAAACGCCATCACGTTATCCACTGAGCTACTGAGTCCTGATAGCCACTTGCTTACATAGTTTTAATATGAAAGTAACTTTCAGATATGGTAAAGACTATAGAATTTTGGATAAGGTAGGTCGCTGAGGTAAATGCTTTTGATGTACATTATACCTTCTGATAATGACGAGATGAAAAAGGCAAAATCATATTCTTCTACTCATTGTAACTTCTTATTCTACACTACTTCTGTTTTTAGTTCAATGTGATAATTACCCAGTGTAGTATTTGTTTCTGTTTTCTTGTGTGATATTTTATTCGGTTTAACATTAATTTATTTGTGTGTGGTTTTTTATTCAAGGATACATTATTCTTGTATTAAGTTAACATGGACTATGTTCAGTATCACATGCAGCATGTAATTTGTTCTATAATTTGTTTTATATATAATATCACCCTAATTAATAATCAAATCAGTTTACAAACAATATATAAATGAGTGTATTTTCAATTAGGGTCGTCGTCATGTTTGGGGTTCAATAAGCCTTCACTTATACCAGTCTTGTTGTTTTTACTTTTCGTTGTGGGAATCGCAGTGGTTTCTCATTTTACAAGTATAAGTAATAAGCGATTCCGACATAACAATTGTAGACCAGTCATAACAAATTTAATAGTATAATTCTTATTCACTGAATTAGTCTTAAAGATATTTTTCCTTAACTGTTTATATATAATCAAATAAATGTTTTTTTCATTTCTTATCATTCGAAATTATGGTGTTGACTACTAGGTGAATCACATTTGATATCTATATCAGGTCATCTATTCCAGTCTAATGAATCAGTCTTCTAATGTTAATATTGACAATAATCTAAATGGTAATATTTGACTATAAGCGTTAGTGGAGTTGTTGTTATAGAAACATCACATATATAAAAAATATCTGAAATAATGATAAATCACTTTCAAATTTGAAAGAATATTTCCTCGTTTGTTTACATGTACAGGTATATTCAATTACCTTTGTGAATCTCCATCTTAGAAGTACATCAGTTATAAAAGACTAAATTTAATCATCCTTTGCGCTATTGTTCTCTTACTAAGGAGTTGAAATCATTTGAATGAGTAATGTTAACCAGCATTTTAAAGCTTCTGACCATTTTGTCATTAATGACTACCAAACACTCAAATTTTGATATAGAAGACAAATAGATCAAAGAAACCGGTGAAAGAATTCTCATTAGTGGATTTTAAACGTGAAGTAATTAGTTGGAAGCGTGTGTCAATGAAAGCTAGATCACCAGGGAAAAACTGGAAGCACTGGATGGTCGTTTCGTCCTATTGTGGGGCTCCTCAGCAGTGCTTTCAGTTTTCCCTGGTGGTATAGCTTCAATTGACTGACGCTTTCAACTATGAAAATACTAAATCTCCACAAAACCCCTTCTGGTAATAATAAAAAGTAATTAGTTGTTATAACTAATTTTCAATGATGAATCAGATCAAATTCATTATTTTTAATTTGCTCTCACCTAGTTAGTTAGAATGATAGACAAGTTTCAACTAAAGATTTGTGATTACTTTTTTCTGTCTGGATCCAATCTGTCTAGACAAATCATAGATATTGTAAGTATAAACAATATTTAACTTGCTATCGGAAGTAAACATGACAACAATAATAATAATAATAAAGTAATTCATTCATTATCAGAAGGGGGTTTTGTGGAGATTTTAGTAATTTTATTTAGTTGAGATCAACCATATAATTCATTCATCATTCAAGTTATAAAAAAAGAGATAAACAATTCAAAGATGCATATTTTTGTTTAAGAACCTTAACTATCTGTTCTGTATGAAATAGGAATGAAGATTTTTCCTTAGATTAAAAGTGAATATAGTTTCTCAGTCAATGTTTTTTTTTAGCGTGTTCACATTTGGTTCATGTTTTTATAGATATGCATTGAAGATTACTAAAACATAACGTTATACTTTATTTTTAGATTGGTTATTTGAATCGTTCCATCGATGTTTAGTACTGTCATTGATTAGTCTCTTATTATCATATGTGTATCCTGTGTGGATTGCCTTAAGATTATCGTAATGCGCTTCGTGAATTCCATTACTAGCCACCATCTATCTCTGCTCATAATGCTTATAACAATATACGTTTACAGTTTGAAATCTTCCACTATTTACTATTCAAAATGTTTATGAACTGTATTCTATGCTTTACAATATGATAAGCAAACAAAATGAATATTTGGCTATTTGCATAGTTGAAGACATGAGTCAATCGAAGCTAGACCATAAAGGAAAACCTGAAAGCACTGGACAGCCGTTTCGTCCTATTGTGGACTCCTCAGCAGTGCGCATCAACGACCTCGTTATTGTAAAGTAACTGATCATTATATACATTTTCTATTCAGATATGTTAACTTTTAAATGAGAAACAAAGTGTTATTATTCATTCAAAGAATTCATTTTAACAAAAATGTTGACCATCTTCTCAAATCTATTCTCAATGATGAACATATTTATTTGAGATGTAATACATTCATTAGAAAGAAAAAGCAATAATTCTAGTCAGACTACATCACTTATTGGAAAGTGTTCCTTGTTACTTAGAAAACGATCAGTTTCTATAACACATGATGTTTTAAAGTCGATAAAAATTTTAAATCTAAAATTGTTTTATTCATTTCAATGTGATGCATTGAATCTATTATGTATTAGCTTACTTACTTACTTACTTACTTACGCCTGTTACTCCCAATGGAGCATAGGCCGCCGACCAGCATTCTCCAACCCACTCTGTCCTGGGCCTTCTTTTCTAATTCTGTCCACTTCTTGTTCATTCTTCTCATGTCTGTCTCTATTTCTCGGCGTAATGTGTTCTTTGGTCTTCCTCTTCTCCGTTGACCTTCAGGATTCCATGTGAGGGCTTGTCTTGTGACGCAATTAGCTGATTTCCTCAAGGTGTGCCCAATCCACTTCCAGCGCTTTCTCCTGATTTCTTCCTCCGCTGGAATCTGGTTTGTTCTCTCCCACAGTAACTTATTGCTGATAGTTTCTGGCCATTGGATCCGAAGTATTTTGCGTAGACAGCTGTTGATGAACACTTGTATCTTCTGGATAATGGCTTTCGTAGTTCTCCACGTCTCCGCCCCATACAGTAGAACTGTCTTGACATTTGTATTGAAAATTCCAACCTTGGTGTTGGTTGACAATTGTTTTGAGTTCCAGATGTTTTTCAGTTGTAAGTATGCTGCTCTTGCTTTGCCGATCCTTGCCCTCACATCTGCATCTGATCCACCGTGTTCATCATTGATGCTGCCCAGATATGTAAAGGTTTCCACATCCTCCAAAGCTTCTCCATCAAGTGTAATTTGATTGGTGCATATTGTATTGTATCGGAGAGTCTTGCTTTTCTCTTTGTTTATATTGAGACCTACTGCTGCTGAGGCTGCTGCTACACTGGTCGTTTTCTCCTGCATTTGTTGTTGCGTTTGTGATAGAAGAGCCAGATCATCCGCGAAGTCTAAATCGTCAAGCTGCATCCTGCCTGTCCACTGTATCCCGTGATTTCCTCCAGATGTTGACGTCTTCATGATCCAGTCGATGACCAGGAGAAAGAGAAAGGGTGAGAGTAAGCAACCTTGCCTAACACCGGTCTTTACTTCAAACGAGTCGGTGAGTTGACCTCCGTGGACAATTTGGCAGTTTAGTTCATCATAGGAGTTCCGTATTATATTGACTATTTTCTCAGGCGAAGAAGCTTCCATAGTGTCGTCCTGTCCACGCTATCAAATGCCTTCTCGTAGTCGATGAAGTTGATGTAGAGTGATGAGTTCCATTCGATTGATTGTTCCACAATGATCCACAGAGTTGCAATTTGATCTGTGCACGATCTATCCTTACGAAATCCAGCTTGTTGATCTCGAAGTTGGGCATCTACGGAATCCTTCATCCTGTTTAACAATACCCTGTTGAATACTTTTCCTGGTATTGAGAGAAGAGTGATGCCCCTGTAGTTATCGCACTTGCTAAGATCACCTTTCTTTGGTATCTTGATCAGAAGTCCTTTTTTCCAGTCTGTTGGTACTTGTTCTTCGTCCCAAATCTTACTGAAGAGGATGTGGAGTATCTTGGCAGTTGCTGTTACATTTGCTTTCAGTGCCTCTGCCGGGATGTTGTCTGGTCCCGCTGCTTTGCCACTCTTGACTTGTCTAATGGCCATGCTGATCTCTTCAATTGTTGGTGGGCCAATATCGATTGGGAGGTCTGTGGGTGCTGCTTCGATATTGGGTGGGTTCAGTGGGGCTGGTCGATTCAAGAGTTCTTTGAAGTGTTCTACCCACCTGTTTCGTTGTTCTTCAATGTCGGTGATTACTTTGCCTTCCTTGCTTTTCACTGGTCTTTCTGGTTGACGGTAATTTCCAGCAAGTTTCTTTGTTGTATCATACAGTTGTCTCATGTTTCCCTCTCTTGCAGCCTTTTCCGCTGTCATCGCTAAATCTTCCACATACTTTCTAGTGCTCCTCTTCACTTGCTTGTTTGCCTCTGTGTATTCGGCTTGTGCCTTGGCTTTTTCCGCTCTTGTTCGGCTGGTGTTGATTGCTGCCTTCTTCTTCCTCCTTGCTTCAATCTTTTCCAGTGTACCAACAGTGATCCATTCCTTGTGATGGTGCTTCTTTTGGCCCAGAACCTCTTGACACGTTGAAACGATTGCCTCCTTGATACCTTTCCAGTTTCTCTCCATGGTAGTCCCCTCTCGATTGAGTAGGTCATGAAAGACCTGGAACCTGTTGCTGAGGGCTATAATGAATTTGTTGAGTTTGTCAGCATGTCGAAGAAAGGCCATATTAAACTTTTGTGATGTTGTCCGCGCCGTTGTCCACTGCTTCTTGAGTTTTAGTTTCATCTTGGCGACCAGCAAATGATGATCGGATGCTATATCAGTTCCTCTTCTGGTTCTCACATCCTCCATCGTCCTCCTGAACTTTTTGTTGATGCAGATATGGTCAATTTGATTCTGTGTAGTGTGATCCGGTGAAATCCAAGTGGCTTTGTGTATGTTTTTGTGTGGGAATGTGGTGCCACCTATGACCAGTTTATTGAAGGCACATAGGTTTGCAAATCTCTCACCATTTTCGTTTCTTCCTCCCAGTCCATGTTGTCCCATGACGTCTTCATATCCAGTGTTGTCCTTTCCAACCTTGGCATTGAAATCTCCCATTAGAATGGTCAGGTCCTTGGTTGGGCACTTCTCGAAGATTGACTGCAGCCTATCGTAGAATTGGTTTTTAGCGTCTTCATCGTAGTCGTTGGTCGGCGCATAGCATTGGATGATGTTCATTGTAATGCCCTCTCTCTTTGTTCTGAAGGAGGCTTTGATGATCCTCGGTCCATGAGATTCCCATCCTATAAGTGCATTTTGTGCTTTTCTAGACAGCATCAGTGCCACTCCTTGTGTATGTGGGGCATTTTCTTCTTCATGACCGGAGTATAACAGAAGTTCCCCTGAAGACAGTCGTTGTTGTCCAACCTGCGTCCAATGTGTTTCACTGATTCCAAGCACCTCCAGGTTGTATTTCCTCATTTCCGCAGAAATTTGGAAGACTCTGCCGGTCTCCCACATTGTCCGGACATTCCATATACCTATAAAAATTGTCGCTCTGGTTGTAAGAAGGTGCATCGGCCTCATGATTTCCGAATGAACTCGGCTTTCATCATGAGACGTCATAATTATTCCTTCTACTCCAAGGGCAGAGTTTGAATGGTTTGAATGATTTTTTCTGGTTAGCGTTTTTTTAGCGAGTTGATTTTCTACGGGATGGGGTCGCTAACCCCATGCCCAACCCTCCTCCTTTACCCGGGCTTGGGACCGGCAGTAACCCCCAGAGGAGCTACAGGCGGAGTTATTATGCATTAGCAGTTCAGTTCAATTGATATGACATTTAATAATAAGTATGAGTGAATTACGCAATTTACTATCCACAAGTAAGTCTTTTTTTATTTAAAAAGAACTATTCTTTTTTTTTTCATTTAATTTAGTTTACTGATTTCCTGAAAAAGCAGAAAATACATCTTCTTATTATCAGAAAGGGGTTTTGTGGATATTATAGTAATTTTAATAGCTGAGTTTATGAGTGAATCGAAGCTAGGCCACCATGGAAAACCTAAAAGAACTGAACAACGGTTTCGTCCCAGTGCGGGGCTCCTCAGAAGTGCTCATCCACGATCCCTCATCAGGGGTACTCGAACACAGGACCTTCAGTCTCACTGGCGAACATTTAACCTTTAGACCACTGATCCGGGATCCAACGGTATTAATGTCTAACTTCAACCAATCCACGATATTTCGCAACCGTCCACCATTGTCATTAGCGAATTACTATCTCACAACAGACTTGGTTGAACTGCACTTGTCACAGCTTCTCACCAGAACTCCAGGAAATATCTCTTGAAGTCAGTCAGTACTGAGCAGATGATGATTATTATCAGAAAGGATTTTTGTGGATATTATAGTATTTTATTATTATTAATATTATTATTATCATTAGAATTATAGCATATTCATTTTATATTAAATTATCAACGGATTCATGATTCAATTTATTGATTTATAGTAATAGTCAAGTTTGATTAAAATGTATCTTTCTAAAAATACAGTGGATAATTCTAGGAATTTATTACTTATTTGCTTACTCACGCTTGTTACCCTACATGAAGGAGCGTATGCCGCTTACTAGAATTCCCCATCCAATTCTGTTCAGCACAATCTTTTCATTGAACTCTAAGGACAAAGTTTAAATGGTTTTAATTGTTTATTCTGGTTAGCGTTTTTCTAGCAGCGTTGTTTTCTACGGGATGCGGTAGTCAACCCTGCTCTCAACCCTCCTCTTTCACCCACGCTTGGGACCTACATTAGCCCTAGAAGATATACAGGAGGAGTTTTTAGGAATTTATAGTAGAATAAAATTACAACTGTCAAAGTAATCAGTTTGAATAATCCTTTAGATAATTCATTTAAACTGTAGAATCTTCTAGAATTTGTTCAAAAGAATATACTTCCCTATTTTGTATATCTTTATTTAACATTCGTTGGAATTTTTAAGCGGTTGAAATCATCAATTCAAAATGTTTACTTTTCTAGACGGTGAAATATAAGAACAGACAAAATAAATAATAATTTCATCCACACATATTTAATTCAGTCACCAAAAACTGCAGTCCAAGCAGCCTCGATAATTTTTTAATATCTTAGCCATAAATCATTTAGCGGTAATTTGAAAACAGTAGTAAGTCTAACGACGACAAGATTAGGGTATGTAAGATTTTAACTGGAAAGTTCAAATAATAACAGATACTTTCTAATTTCTGGCAAGACTGGAAGAGAAAGTCTAAGCATTTCCATGGTTATTTGGAATGTTTATTGTGTTAGTTTGTAAATTAATGGTTAAAATAAAATGATGGTATACTTAATGTAAGTAAAGTTAGTGATCTTATTACAGATGAAAATAACTTGCCATTTACATATAAGCAAACATTCATATGATGTAATGGTATTTTATTTGTCATGAAGATAAATAAAACCAATATCTCCAACATAGGCAAAGATGGATAGTGGCTAGCAGTGGAATTAAGGACTCGTGTTCCGTCCTATTTGGGACTCATTAGCTGGATGTACCTGCATCTTAGAGTTGATGTTCACCCTGAGACTCGAACCTAGTACCTTTCGCTTCAAACGCCATCTCGTTTTCCATTCAGCTACTGAGTCCTGGTAGCCACTTGCTTGTGCAATGTGGTGAAGTTTAAATTCACTTGGTATTATTTGTTTGAATCTTACCATTGACGTTTATGACTGTAATTGATCCGTCTCTTAGTGACATATTTGCATATTGTGAATTAAGGCTATATCAAGACAATACGCACAGTATGTACATATGGCAAATAAGAGACTGATCAATTGCAATCCTAAATATCAATGGGAAGAATAAAGCAAACAATACCAAATGAATCAATATCTCCAATGTTAATCCAACAATAGGAACTTAAGTGTTTCATCTGATCATTCATAAATCAACACTATAGACTGATGACTTTTGTTGGTATATATATGTATATATGTTTGAGCAATAAAGATGTTCTAGATTTACGAATAGCCACTTAATGTTGTTCAGTGTTTGGTGTTAATTGAATTGATTAACTTTAATTTGTTATGAGTAAACACCTTAAGACCGAATAAATCTATCATAAATGAAAGCATAAATCACTTCATGGAACCTAGGGATTTGTCATCAATCAAATATAATAATAATTTATGAAAGGGGTCATGATAAATGTTAACCTCTATCATGTGAACAACGTAAAATGTGGCGAAAATACGTTGAGTTATGAATGAATCATAATTTTGGCATTAGTTAATTTCATGTACCGATCAATACTTAGAAGTACAGCATAGATATCATTTTTAAGATTTGTAATCTTTTGTTTTTAATATTATAAATCATACTCATCAGAGTTTATTGATATATGAACTCTTTATATGGAAAACCCAGTCTTCTCCGAGCCATAAGATTCATACTTTATATACTATTCAGGAGTCAAAACCAGAATATATGGTTTATCTTGACAGGAACTCATTAAGTGAATTCATCTGGATATTAATTTTGATCTCATTACAACTCTCAAATGTGGGAGTATCACTGAGTAACTCAAGTATTAGACTATTTCTTTAATTATGCTAAAAAAATTGTACTGAAGTTGACAAATGAAACTGGTACTTTAATATCTAGATTGTCAAATTATATTACTATGAGTATATTTTATAAGGTTAAACTCAGTTGTCTCGCGGTCAAGTGCTTTGGCGCGAGACTGGTAGGTTCGGCGCTCGAATCTCGCGAAGCGGGATCGTGGATGCGCACTGCTAAGGAGTCCCACAATAGGACTAAACGATCGTGGAGTGCTTCCAGATTTTCCATGGTGGTCTAGCTTCAATTGACTCACGATCTCAACTATACAAAATTACTAAAATCTCCACAAAACCCCCTTCCAAGAAAAATAAATTTTTCTCTCACTTGAATAACATAGAATTAAAACACACATTTTAGATTCATTAGTGCATAATTCCTTTTGTTTCTTTTGTTTTTTGTTTGTTTTTTTTTTCAAAAAAATGTTTATTTGTAACGAATGTCAATAGACTAAACATTTCCGGATTCGATAATCTATTCATTTCATTAAGGATTTATGAAAATAACCTAATGGGGTTAACAGTTCTAGTTTATAATACTACTACTACTATTAATAATAATAAGTATTAATGGTTAATCATTAATTTAAAAATATTACTAAACTCGTTCCAAATGATTAATTTGATAAGTGCTGTTATTATTTTTACTTCAGAATTTCAAGTTGTCCATGATGGTCTGGCTGCAATTCGGATTCATGATTTCAAGTATTGAAATTACTTCAAATCCCTACAAAACTCCACTTCTAACTTTAGAATTCATTGAATTTTTTAATCAAAAGAAATTATAGATCAGAGGGGGTTTTGTGAAGAATTTAGTATTTTCACAGTTGAAATCATCAGTCAATTGAAGCTAGATCACCATGGAAAACCTCGGAGCACTGCATAGACGTTTCGTCCTATTATGGGACTCCTCAGCAGTGCGCATCCACGATCCCGCACTCGCGAGATTCCAACTCAGAACCCAGTGCTTCCAGGTTTTCCAATGGTGGTCTACCTTCAATTGACTCATGATTTCAACTGTGAAAAGAAATTATGTTAATGAAACAATCATTTTGTTTTTTAAGATTAATATTGTTTAATTAGTAGTATTTCCTTTCAAAATTAGATGTTTTTTAAAAAAATTTATAAATAAACTCTTTAAAATATTAAAATGTAGATGTATACTTCGAATGTCGAGAAACGGGATCGTGGATACGCGCTGCTGAGGAGTGCCACAATCGGACGAAACGGCCGTCCAGTGCTTCCAGATTTTCCATGGTGATCTAGCTTCAATTGACTCATGATTTCAAGTATATATAAAAAATATACTTTATTTGTTGAACTTTTAAAACTAGTGTTTAATAGTTGAATTCATGAGTTGATGTAAGTTGGAGCATTATTGAAAACGTGAAAGCATTGGATAGTTGTTTCGTTCTAGTATGGAATACTTCAGCAATATTCATCAAAGGTATGGCTTATATCGACTAATGAATTTAACTATTAAAATTATCAAAATCTCCACAAACCCCCATTCTAATACTAGTATTTAAGTTTATTTAAATAAACGAATTTTGAAGCTAAACCTGTCAGAGAAATATTACAATTTTCAGTTCAGAAGTTATATACAACGATCATTTATTACTTGTATTAGTACCTTATAAAGATAAAACAATTAGATTGAGAAAGGACTACTCAATCTCTTAAGGTGATTACGAGCGATTGACTATCTGAAATATGAATTTTAGGACAGAAAGTTGAAATTATGAATTTTGATTATATATCTTAGGCATAAGTTGATACATTTTCAAATCTTTGAAAATCATTAAGGCTCCAATAATAATTTTTTTTTCGTGAATAATAATTTTCTTCGAGATATTAGATCCTATTTCCTTGGATCACATGTTAATCGAACATAATTCATATCAAGTTAGCTTTCTTTAGTTTACCATGAACCGTGTGACCTTAATATTTGAAATCCCCTGACGCATTATATTTAGTTGTAATTTTGTGAATGAAAATCTTCATTTAGCTCATTGATAAAATACTTTTGTCAGTGGAACATGATTTCACACTTTTACTCAGGGAGAATATTTTTAATTTTAGATAAAAAAGAAATTGAAAATTCACACAAAATTATCACGGTTTAGATACTTTCTCCACTCAACTTCACCTCAAACATGCTTCTTATTATTATTGATAGAAATTTACATTCCCGTTAGAGAGAATTCAGGAAATCACAGTAAAGCTTACCTTGACTGAAAAACCTTGTAATAAGCCAGAGTAGATCTGTTTTAAGACTTCATTTCTGCAGCTATTTTAAATAAGACAACTAGATCGAAGATGAAAACAATAATAATAAACTTTAAAAAAATATTTATTTTAAAGAAATCAGATTTCACTCAATGTTTATAAATAAAGGTTGGTCATTCTATGTAAAGACATAAATGAGAATCTAATCCGTGAATAATTTGAATGTCTTTTATACAAGAAAGTACATTTAAGTTGTATTCGGTGAATTTGATGCCTTTAACATTCTTCATTTGTTTGAGTAATGTCTATTTCAGTTCATTTTTGCTTGATATATTTAATCATCATTTTCAAAGGAAACAGCTTTTCAGTATATGCATGATATTTCCTATATGAGGGATATTCGAATTAATCTGCTTATTTTGTTAAACCGTACATTTACTTACACATCTTGATACTTGATAGCTGGCTAGTTAAAAGCAGCAATTATGATACTTGAAGTTCATGATATTTACACAAACCTGGAGTTATTCTTCTTAGAAATTTTTGGATTGTATGTGAAATGTCATTAAATCAAATATCAAATCAGTCATTTATATAATATTATCTTGATACTGTTAAGAGTGATGATTTTAAATTCTTCACATCTAATTGTATTTATGAAAGCATTATTCGATCTGTATTGATTTGACCAGGGATATCTATTTTCAATCAGTTCACCATGGTCATGCATACTTCCAGTTTGTGAAGCTTTTTCATTGTTTAAAGTTAACAATATTTGAAATTAGTCATTGTTGTTTTCTATTCACGATTCCAATCATTAGAATATAACCTAGAGTGATGGTGTGGTGGCCGTAGTTATAAAATAATGAGTAGTTTAAGTCAGTAGTATGTTAGCTTAACAAATATGAAAATGTGCCGCTAACAATTTTTAGTTTCTTGTTCATTCAAATCTTGTTTTTCATAGACAAAATTTTCTGCATCAGTTTGACATTAACTTGAAGAAACATACTGAGGACGACTACTTAACGTACACCAAGCAATCTCTGTATAACCTAGAAACAACATTGTTGAGGCAGGTTCACAAGTTTTAGAAAATTTACTAACTATCACAGTCCCTATCATTCAACTAAATTCCTCAAAGGTTTATTATAGAACACTGAATTACTGGTACACTTCTCTGTCATACCTTCAGGATGATAAAATCTTTCACCCCAATCTTAAGTGTAATTTTTAAAAACAATGACTGATAGAGCCTAAGTAAATTGAGAAAGTTCATTAATTCTAATCAGTGATACAAATTAATAACCTCTAAATTGCAGAACGCCTATCAAGCAAACTCTTATTTATATTCAAAGTATACCATAAATTAATCTTGATGAAGTGGAAAATGATTAGCACATGGAATAATTTCTACCTGTCATATTATATATTTAATTAAAATCAAGGAATACAATCAACTATGCTCTTTTCAGAAAGGTTTACAATATAAATAAAAGAAAATAATCAACATACAAGTAGGTAAATCGGTCTACGTTTCCATTCACACAATAAGCAGTTATTGTGTCATACACAACATATATCATCGATGGCATTACAATACTTATAGTAATACTATATATATAAATATAACCTAACAATGAATACTCAGTTAGATAATAATCTTTTAATATTACTTAGAAAATACTAAAAAGTAAGCACAATAAAATACGTTTATTACACTAAAATGTAACCAGGTGGGTAGTTTAATCGATTAGTAACTTGGTAGACCACACAATTGAATGTTATATGTATCCTGCTCACACATAAGAAAAGAAATATAATGTTACTTCCTTTCAGTAATAAACAACGGGTTTATAAACTTATTTTTTGAATACCAGATTATCATCTACAACTACAGATATAATTATAGGTTATGTATAATGATTGTAACACAGTATAATTATTTGGAATAGACAATCATAAAATAATTGGGATTAGTATATTAATGAAATCGTTGATCATTATACGACATTCGCTTAATTTCAAGTTTAAAGAGAGATATTTACAATGGTGAAACAAATAACTAGACTCTATGGAGTATATATACACTTCTAAATTCTAAACATCCCCAAATTGTATATCTACTTGCTTTCTACTTGTGTTTGTTTTTTATATAATGATGTTTGAAAATGTTTTGGGATTCGAAACAAGTTCGTTTGACTATGTATATTGATCTGAAATAGCGCTTCAAACGAACTGACATCAGCGATACAACTGTGTTTGCTGATTATTGATTTCATGACAATTCTTTATTATTAATAGTTTGATGATAACAGATTATTTATTCACCATTGCTTCAGTTTTATTGCTTTATAAATTTTGAAACTGTTTTTAACGACTAGTATTTCAATATTAGAGAGTTCTTCAGGGGTCTGATACTTTCTAGTTGAAGTTAAACTCTGTCACCCAGTTTGGAGTATTACCACTGAGTTTTCAGGGGTAAGATTAATCAGCTGTAGTACGGAGATATTTACAATTGATTTATCACTGACAAGTGACCTATACCGTGATTAGTTAAAATCTTAATCCCGGGTTCGAGTTCCGCATGCCGAATTGTGAATGTGCGCTGATGAGGAGTCCCATACTGAGACGAAACAGTCGTCCAGTGCTTCCAGGTTTTCGATGTTGGTCTAACATTGATCCATCCATGATATTAATTTAAACTCAACAATTCCTACAGCCCTAAACTGATAGTATCTTAGTGTTGATAGAATTTCATTTATCAAATCGCAATAATCACCTAACTAATTATTCATGAATCAATGTTTAGCAAATCAGTAAAAGTCGTCATATGATTACATACTGTTCATTTTGCTTGAGTGAACTATGACAGAATCATGTAGATTAAGTTTAATTTGATACTTTTTACGATGTTTGATAGTCACATGCCATTAAAAATTGATTGATTGCCGAATAACAGCATTATCTAAGCGAATTGTTGACTTGTCGATAAAATAATAAGCAACTCAAACGTCACAAAATTTTTACATTTCTTTACATAAACATAAATGTTTTCCAAATGCAACTGTCAAAAAAGTATTAACCATCTAATTTCTGATTTGTTATAGGTGTTCACTTCTGAAGAGATTCAGTCTAAAACAAAATAACTGTCTGATACTTTCCAATATTCGAGATGTTGGCTAGCAATAGAATCCAGGACGTGTGTTTCGACCAATTTGAGACTCGTCAGTTGGATGTTAATAATGAGAATGCTTATTATCGTATTACGATTCTATTGTAAAGAAATGCAACCAGCTGACATTTTGTGTTAGAATGTATATGTGTGACGTTATGAATGAATTTATTTTGCCAAGTTACTAGATAAATCTAAGTTATAAATAATTAGTCATCTTTTGGTATATAGTCTGAATGTATATGTACACTTAAACCAACAAAACCATAATATTTCTTAAAGGTTATAAGTAAATTATAACTCATTAGTGTGTAAATTACAAAAGTATTACAAAAGTATACTTTCATAGTTGAAAGCATGAGTCAATTGAAGCTAGATCACCAAGGAAAACCTGGAAGCACGCTTTCAACTATGAAAATACTAAATCTCCACAAAACCCCCTTCTGATTGTAATCATACGTCCACTAGTGACTGACTTCAAGGGATATTTCCTGGAGTTCTAGTGAGAAGCAGTGACCAGTGGAGTTCAAACCACATCTGTTGTGAGATAGGAATTCACTGAAGACAATTAATGAATGGTTTCTCAAACTTCGTGGATTGGTTGGAGTTAGACATAAATACTGTTGGATGCCGGTTCAGTGGTCTATCGGTTAAGTGATCTGGCGCGAGACTGGTAGGTCCTGGGTTCAAATCTCGTGAGGTGAGGTCGTGGATGCTCACTGCTAAGGAGTTCCACAATAGGACAAAAACGGCTATGCAGTGCTCCGAGGTTTTCCATGGTGGTCTAGCTTCAATCGACTCACGCTTCCAACTATGAAAATACTGAAATCTCCACAAAACCCCTTCTGGTTGTCTTATACTTGACATTCTATTATTTATTTATGGATATATCATTCCCATGTTATTACTTATACTAATGTTTCATACTTATATCTATTGCAAGCACGTAAATAATTATAATAATCTACTGACATCGGTTAATAATTTTAAGAACAATTATCTTCTACTTAATTACTTAAATACTTATTTTGAAGGCACTGGTCATAAATAAGTCACAATATAACTACTTACTAATACGAATCGCTTAATGAATTTTATAGTTTTAAATGAGTAATATAATGTTAATTAGTAAGTAGTAAGTATTTCAATTTGGATATAATACATTTAAATATGAAATAATATTGAAGTGAAAAACAAATTGTTCACGTGATTTACATTGACAGTTTTCTTTTCTTTTCTTACTATAATGTTAATTCACTTACCATACATGTAATAATTTATTTTAAAATGTCTAAGAAAATTCAATATTTTTTCGTTTTTTTCTCTGTTCACTTACTTACCTAGTAACTAATGCATTTATCATAAACAATAGTTATATTTCGTACAGTTACTTATTATTATATATATATCACATGTTATACATTGGTCAGATTGATAATAATTTATTACATCAGTAATTTATATTTATTCACACCTAAAAAAGGTAGAAAGTTTGCTTTATTTCGTATATTTATCATCTTGTTAATTAATTGATCAATCACACTTCTAAATAACAATGGGAAGATATAAGTAAACAATACCAAGTGAATTTAAAAACTTCACACAATTGCACAAGGAGATGGCTATTAGGACTCAGTAGCTAAGTGGATAACGCGATGGTGTTTGAGGCGAACGGTTGTGGGTTCGAGTCCCAGAGTGAACACTAACTCTGAGATGCAGGTAGATCTAGCTGATTAGTTCCAAATGGGACAAAACTCTCATCCTGGATTCCAATGCTAGCCACTATCCATCTTTGCTCAATGTTGATTGATTCTTATTTACCTTGAATCGAGGTGTACAGGACAAGCTGTAAACTACATGTAGAGAAATTCAAACACTTCCCTTCCACCCGAAGTTTGTGCTGATGATGTCTTTCATAGGAACGATGAAAGTTCCACGATCAAACCATCCAGCTCAAAGAGCAAAACTGACTCATAAACTTATAGTATTGAATAGTGTGAAGTATATATATATATATATATATATATATATATATATATATATAGAGAGAGAGAGAGAGAGAGAGAGAGGATGCAAAACAATCTTTAAACAAAACATAAATGTTGGTAATAAATTATCAATTATTTCAGGGGGGGTGACATTTTGGTAGCTATGTACCACACCAAAAAAAACATAAAACAATACTAAATACCTGTTTCATTATATATATTTTTTCATTTCCTAATTCCTGTTGTTACTTTATGAATAATGAATATTGAAATGTAATGATATCTATTTTATGAATGTCTGTACTTTCACCTGTCTTTGTGTGTATGTGTGTGTTTTTGTTTTTTTCATTTAAATTCTTTGTATTTATTTGTTCCCTTGTTCTTTTCATTTTTTTGTCGCTATATTGTTTACTTTGTCATTATTACTAAAATAATAATAATAATAATAGACGTATTGTTAACAGGTGAAGCGGTTGTCCATGTAAATATTTGAAATGTATGAATAGGTTTTAAAAAAATTTTTTTGGGACATACAGAATGTTATACAAAAATAACACCCCCGTATTTTTTTTAATTTCTATCATCAACAGTATCAGTTTATTTTGTTTGTAAATTATTAGATTCATGAAAATCTGTCTTAAATTGATATAGAGGTGAATTGATTGTCATCTCTTATATTATCAAGTTCATCGATATAAACGTATTATAATAATATTAATGTGCTCTTAAGTAATTAGCTTTAAGAGAAGTTCTCAAAGTTCCAGGAAGTAGCCGTGTTGGGATAGAATTTGAACGTGTTATGTGTGGGATAGGTATAACTGGTAGGAATGAATGATTGTCTTGTATTATCACGAATTGACTGAGGTGATAAATATAAACTATTGAATAACAGCTTATCAGTTTAAAGACAATGTTTCAGGTAAGAGATTTGTTATCATTGTGAAGAGGAAACTGTTAGGTGCTTCTGATATTTTATGATTACCTAGGCAAACTCTTTATATGATTGAGATTTCAAATCGTGCAATAGCATAGAACGACTATTTTTGAAATATTATATAACAAATGATGATGGGGATAACCCATGCACTGTCATCCCAATTCAAATAAAACAGACTGACACAGCTATGTAAGTACATTCATATCTTTGGTGTATATCATACTTGAAAGATAATGTGAACTGGTTGACCAAATTAATTGTGAAAACATTTGTTATCGAACTATGGATGATAAATTATTTTAAGAGATTCTCATTAGAAATAACATGAATTAGTTAAATCATTTTGAAATATATTATTTTTATTTAGACAGTAGGTCCTGGTCTCAAGTCCCTTTGATGCGGGATCGCGGATACTCACCGCTGAGGAGTTTCATACTAAAACGGTACGGTCATCCAGTGCTTTTAGGTTTTCCAAGGTGGTCTAGCCTAAATCGACTCATGAACTCAATTATCTAAAAAAAATCACAGTAAACTTTAATGAAATGTTTTTTTTGGTGTAAAACTGATTAAATTTATATTTTAGGTTTTCCTAGTCAGTTTTTTTTATCAATAGTATTTATATTCACTTTCATTATCACCTACTTTCATTTATTCATCACGACTAGTATTGCTTTCATTACTATTGTTGTTAGTATTATTATTATTATTAATTTGTAATATTAGCCTTTCTTCTTTAAACAATGATTGATTAATGTTTTTTCTACATTGAACAAACTACATCAACGGTCATAACAATTATATTAATCATAATACCACTAATTAACACTGATGAAATACCTTGGAGATTATAAGCTTGTACAAAATAGAACAAGTTGAAACGAAATTTTTTTAAGATGACGCAGAATCACAATAAGCAAAACAGCTTTCTTCTTCATTTAATAAGGTATATTCGTCTTGGTAAGATTGTAATGAACGAGAACTCAAGTGGAGACAACTGGTTGTATTGAAATAAATGATTACAGAATTTCTTGGTAAAATATGAGAATCATATAATGAATAGTTCATTCCCAAATTTCCATCATTTGTCCTTCACATTTTGTATGATTCTTCCAGTATACGAATTCTTTCTATTTTCTCTTGTGTTCGCTGCAACCCGATCTTCTTAGACTTCTGCTGCTACATTTTTCACTCCCAACTGGTATCACATACTACTTATTTCGACAGACATAAGTAGCATACACCACAAGATGACTGTTTTTTTTAATCTTTTTGTATAATGTGTGTGTCATTTTGGGTAATCGACATTATACAGATGAATAAGAATTAAATTCAATGTTTTTTATAGTTAAGATCATGAGTCAATTGAAGCTAGATCACCATCGAAAACCTGGAAGCACTGGACGGCCGTTTCGTCCTATTATGGGACTCCTCAGCAGTGCGCATCCACGAACCCGCTCTCGCGAGATTCGAACCCAGGACCTGTCTCTACCTGACAGGTATCTACCTCAGTACATTGGAAATTGGTTGCGCGATTTCGTGGATTGGTTGAGGTTAGACATTAACACCGTTGGACGCCAGCTCAGTGGTCTATCGGTTAAGGGCTCTGGCTCGAGACTGGTAGGTCCTGTGTTCGAATCTCGCGAGAGCGGGTTCGTGGATGCGCACTGCTGAGGAGTTCCATAATAGGACGAAACGGCCGTCCAGTGTTTCCAGGTTTTTGATGGTGGTCTAGCTTCAATTGACTCATGATCTTAACTATAAAAAAAATTACTAAATCTCCACAAAAACTCCTGGTGATAAATTCAATGTTGCCTTATCTAAAATCATAGGAAAGCGTTTCCTGCAAAAATGATTGTTCAAGTTAACATTGTTGAAAGTGTTACAAGTCAACTTGTGATTTCTTATTTTGTACGAATTCACAATAAATGCTGTTTTATATTGGTTAACCTTTCTGATAGTGAAACCAGTTTATGTAAAATGAAAAAAAGAACTTGTAGACTATCAACGTTGATGATCTAGGTCGAATGATTGGAGGCCTACTCGAGTTAGACGGGAACGGTGTAACGAACAAGCTAACTTCAAAGTCACACCTCGCGATTAGCACCTTACTTGGATTGCCCCATCGACGTATCAAGGGACCATGGTTGCTCTGAAGACTTAACAACACAAAGGACGTTATTACAGGAATATTTTAGTTAAAGTAGATATAAGCGAAAGTAGAACCACTGCCGTATGCGCCAGTCCATGGAGTGTGAGTAACTTATGCGCATTAATCGTCCTTGACCTTGACGGGGATCGATGATCTGTTCGATATTTAGTCACCCAACTGCCTAATGATTTGACTAGGGTTCAGTGACATTTAACTGGCCCTACAAACTAAAAAAAATCTTATGGTCTGAGTTCTTTAGTTATACTTGAAGTAAGGTGTGAATTAGAAGAAATCGTTAGATTCATCTAAAAGAATCTCTAGACTTATACTTAAAAAACCGATTCGGCAGTAGTCATAGATTGTTTAAGAGTGTTACAATCCAATACATTGCTGCTATAGATTACGTATCATATCTATTTATAGCATTTTAATTTGTCCATAAATGAGACAACTACAGATGATTGTACTTTGTAAAAACAGTCTGTGGTTTATTTGTTACTGTTTTTAATCATTTACGTTATTCTCTGACCATTTTCAGTGATTGTCATGAATGTACTCAATTACATTTATTTTAATTACATTTTAATGTTGACTTCGTGGTCATTACTATTATTAGCTCTACTAACAATTAATCTGGGTAAATCTTCACATTCCAGAACATTAATACTGTTTTGGATTCATCATCATCATCATCATCATCATCATCATCATCATCATCATCATCATCATCATCATCATCATCATCATCATCATCATCATCATCAGCAGCAGCAGCAGCAGCAGCAGCAGCAGCAGCAGCAGCGGAAGCATATTCATTATTATTAATATTATTATTATTGACCTTATGATTATGATTAATTAACCGTGTTTTATTGACTCTGTTGAAATAAATTACATATTATTCTTGTATTTAGTCCATTTATGATTATATCGTGTATTATGTTACTATTTTAATTACACATGTATCATTGTAGAAAAATATTAGTGATTATTTATAACGCTGAACTCTCATGAAACTACATTTGTGAAGTATTTTGTTTCTGAAGTTCAGATGAAAACATAACTTCAAGCATATATAGCGAATATAGTTTGGTTGATTCTATATTATTTGTTGTTTTTATTTCATCAATTTTGAAAATCCTCGATAGGAAAAAAAGTTTAAGTAGTCTGATTTTAGTTCTAATGATGAGAGTTACTCAACTGATCCAACTTCTCTTGAATATATCTACATAAGTAGTTATTGCCAACTGTTGAAACACAGGGTTCTACTTGTTGATGACTTGGTGTGAAGGTTGGCAGTCAACAGAAAAATCATCCCTCCTAAATTTGAGAGCATCTTCTTGTGTTCTTGAAAACGTAAAGATCTGAAAGGCCAAAAGTTTGAAATTTCAGAAAAAAATATATTCCAATTTGGTGAGTTAAATGCAGAACCCTATATTTTAAATATATATTTTCCAAACCCTAACACTCTCCATGATATATTTAAAGTGAATCATTCTGAAAATATCGACTTTTACTGAACATCACCTCAGAATTGATAAAAAATTATCAACAAATTATCGTAAACTATAAGTCTAGTAGCTAGAGCTATTACATAACCAAATATTTGAAATATTAGACAAAAACATTACAAATATTTTGTTAGTATGGGGTTGTGGAAAATGTTAATTGTTTGGTTGAGATCATGAGTCGAGTGATGTTAGGCCACCATTGAAAACCTGGAAGCTCCGTTAGACTGTTTCAACCTAGCACAGGACTCTTCAGAAGTGCGATCCTGGTCTCGAATCCCATGAGCTGGGTCGTGGATGTGCACTGCTGAAAGATCTCATAGTAGGACGAAACGGTCGCACGGGGCTTCCAGATTTTCAATGGTGACCTAACATCAATCGATTCATGATCTCAATCAAAATTATTTTGTTGTTGTTTAGTTTCAAAAATTATCTTCATTCAGTGAAATGACTATCAATAATTCATTGCAA
Source organism: Schistosoma rodhaini (assembly GCA_944470415.2). Taxonomy (NCBI): domain Eukaryota; kingdom Metazoa; phylum Platyhelminthes; class Trematoda; order Strigeidida; family Schistosomatidae; genus Schistosoma; species Schistosoma rodhaini. Next base: position 12,581,044 of record OX104037.1, read on the forward strand.
TTCATTTATGTGTTTACTGTCTATCAAAATAATTATCGTTTTATGATTAATTGTAGAAAGTATGTGAAGAAAATATTCACATCAAAAAGCAATAGTGTGATTTTATTCAATTGTAACGAAATGTTTTTTTTTAAAAAAAAAGCACTTAGTCATATTATTTCACGACTAAACTTGGCCTCGGGTTTTTTTTGTACCACACATGTACTTCGTGTACATATGGTCACACATATGTGCAAAATACCTACCCCCAAGTGAAACCTTCAACATTTTTGTTACATGAAGAAAAAATGTACACACCACAAATGTGTATGCATAATTTCATGTCATTCGTTTGTAGACAAAAATATACGTGTTGAATCCTTCTCGTAAATCCAAAACTCTTCTTTTGTATATTATACATGACATTGATGTTATCTTCCTATTCACTTGTCTATTTAAACCGTCATTTGTTTAGTTACTAATGAATTCCATCTACGTACTTCTTATAATATATCTATGTAACTATAAGTGAAAAACTTTTGTAAACATGAAACTAGACAGTATGGCGCCAAGTCAATAAATCAGTATAAATATACGATAATTTTGTTCATTAAATATTATTTAAATTGTCAGTTTCAGCTTTAATTTCCAAAGTTAAATTAGTAAAACAACATAAAGTACATAGTGATGGTACAAAGGGAAGTTTGCAAAGTAAAGATTTATTTCATCAATTTTGAAAACCGCCTTCTGATAATCATAGTCATATGCTCACTAGTGACTGACTTCGAGAGGTAAATCTTGGAGTTCTAGTGAGAAGTAGTAACCAGTGGAGTTCAAACCATGTCTGTTGTGAGATATCAACTCACTGAAGACAACTGGTGAACAGTTGCTCAACTTCGTGGATTGGTTGAAGTTAGACATTAACACCGTTCAATGCCAACTCAGTGGTCTATCGGTTAAGGGCTCTGGCTCGAGACTGGTAGGTCCTGTGTTTGAATCTCGCGAGAGCGGGTTCGTGGATGCGCACTGCTGAGGAGTCCCATAATAGGACGAAACGGCTGTCCAGTGTTCCCGGGTTTTCCATGGTGATCTAGCTTCACGCTTTCAACTATAATAAATATTATTTAGTTTCTCTATTGTAGTGTTGCTTTCCAATCTAACTGCAGGCTTCAGTATTAGGTTCTGGGTTTTCTAACAACATTGTTATGTAACTACTTATTCAATAACTTGGAAAAAGTTAAAATCTTATAAGAAACTAAAAGAAATAAACTAAAACAAATACGTGATTTCAGTTCATTAGTATAAAAAACTCATTTGAATGTCAAAATTATATTTGTCATCATTATCTAATACCTATGACTTTCTAGAAAACTCCATCAGTACATATTTATTTCTCAAGTTGATTTCCTCGTGTGAATATTACCTATCGTACTATTCTAAATGTCAGATTGTTTATCGAACACTGGACAGCTTAAGATATGGGAAGACATTCTAATAAGGATTCTATGGTTAGTATAAAGTAATTCTCTATTCGTATACATTTACATTTAGAACTATGCGTCGAATTGATAATTTTATGTATATACATTACAAATTAATTATATTACTATCACTTAGACAAAAACATCATTCAGTATAGATCAGTAGAAGCTTTCATAGACTAATGTTATAAGTTTGTTTTTTTCCTTGAAAAGCATTATGAACAAATAATCTAGTTTATAAAACTCCACTTTGGTTGGAATGTAAATATTTTGGTTCGTAAGTTTATAGCCTCGGAACATGATTATATTGTAGTATCTGTTGTTATGTTAAGCCCATATACTTTATTCTAGCTTCTAGCCAAGTTAATCCGCCTATACATTATGAGTCATATTTTGATCTTGTTCATTATTCGCTTATTAACCTTGACTACTATTTTATATGAGCGTAATTGTGTGCACACTTCTTATCTTATTCGTCATATGTCTGTCATTCATTTTTGCCTGACTATAAATATTGATTAACGCTTGCCTAAAATGAGTTGGCTTCCCCGCCAATCTCCAATACGCATTATTTTCGTTTCGCTGTCGAGATGGCTTCCCAGCCATCTCCACTATGCATCATCTTTGTTTCACTCGCTTACATTTGCTCATGTGCTTACAACTTTCTGGTCTGCATCATTCATCAATAAAAATGTAGTTGCCGCTTCCTTTTGCCTTCTGATTTTATACACCGTTAAGATTGGTATAATAACGGTTATCGAAGTGAACTATTATTGAAGCACGGCACTACAATATTCATATACAAAAATGAATAATTGATAGAAATCTTATGAAGCTTTAAAAACTTGATTAAATTTTCTACTAATAAGCTGAAACATTATGAAAGCACTGGAAATTAGCTGACAGTGGACAACCATTTTTTCCCAGTTTGATATTTCTCATGAGTGTATATTCACAATCTTGCATGAGAGAAGATTCTAATTAAGTAATCACTTTGAATCATATAAAAAATCTACAGAAATAGGATCTTTGCTAAAATCAACTCATTTCTTATCAACCGTATGTTTACTAGCAATTAATTTTCGGATACATTATCCTTGCATTGGAAATATGTACCACACAATTCTGGGTCAGTAATCTAAAGATATCTTCATCACAGCGAAATGTCAAGGTTTTTTATTCGATCCTGTTGGTTTACTGATTTCTTAGGAGTCGCATACCAAAATTTGACAATTATTTGTATCAAAATGATGCAGTATCCGTTTATAAACAGATTAAGGTAAGAATATACCCTCACACTTATTTTTTGTCAAAACACTGAGAGCTGCTTAATTTTTTCTTTTGATTCGAAAGTTGTTTATTTTACTCCACTGATACAATGTATTAGAAATTTCTTTTTTAACTTTTAGCATAAAAGTGGGAAGTATGAAAGTAGTATTGTCGTTAATAATGTCATTTAACATGTTACAATTTGTACTCGCGAAATGGACATGTCAAATTTGATTATCATCAAAAGTTAGTTTTCTTTTTACAAACCATTCACCTATATCATAACTTATTATTTACTTATCTCCATATCTAAATGAAATTTATTTGAACATTCTCTTTTTTCTAAAAAATCTACCATTATTCTATCATTTTCTGTCTATCCAGTTTCAGACATATTTCTGTATATAAATCCACACACCCCAGGATACATTGGAGTAACTATTTATATAGATATAAATATAGTTTGATGTAAACAAAGCTTTATATCGAATGATTTACTTTCACACAAATAAATTGACGCGGGCTGCAACCAGGTTGGCTACAAGTGATATAGTCATCTTTTTTATAAATTTTCTAACCCTATGAATGAAAAGAAAAAAAACTCGTTCTTCTTTAAAAAAAACCATATAGAAAAAAGGGATAGAAAATAAAAACCTTAAAAGTTAAAATATTTTAAATGAAACAAGTGGATTATTTATTGGAATAGAATAAAATTTGTTGTTTTGACAATAACAAGGTTATAGAAATTTTTTATAGTTTCCATGATAGAATGTAAATCAATTGTGAATATCAATTTGTTACTTAGCAATTGATTTTTTTTTGAAATTTTAAATTATTTTTAGAAAAATTTTTCTAACTTAATGACTAATTTGTCCTAAAATATGTACCGTATCTCCGCTTTGTCTAACTACTAATAATATGTGATAGATATAGGGCGTCAGTACGTCTGTGTTAAATCTATAATCATTTCTGATTGGACACAATCAACAGCCAATAGAATTAGAACAGAAAATATAGTTTATCATATGAATAACATAATGGTTTAACCAATCAAATCAATGTTATTTCTAATCCAATCAAATGTTAAATGTGCCTGTCTGTCTAGATTTACTAGACAAATTGGCGCCTAAACAACTGGTGTAGTTAAAAATTGGTATATTTGGTAATATCATTTGTCATATTATTAAAAAAAAAACAAATTTTCGGCATAGTTTACGTAAAAAAAAACTAAAACAAATTATTATCAGAATGATGAGTAATTTCTCCAAAAATGAAATTTTTTTAAACAACAAAATGTTGTGTGTTCATACGTTACGCTTGAAGTGAGAGGTATGTATTTAAATTTTAAAAAAGAAAAGATTTGAACTAATTTGATATAAATCCTACATTGATAAAGGTGTGCAAAACCATTTAGGTGATTACATGAAGTAAAAATAAATCGGCTAGAAAATAGTAATCAACATCAAAGAAACAAGTGTATAAACTTTTAAATCTCTCTCAATAACTATAATAAAAAGGCAGTTCAGACTGGTGTTGGTTAACATTATACATTATTTAGTTAAAAATTTTCTAAGTTGTAATCATATTAAATTATTAATGGTTTTTGTCTATTTAATAGTTTCCATCTTGTTTAAATAAATGATGTTGATGTTCATTCTGGGACTCAGGAGGTACATCCAACCGAGGCGTCCCAAATAGGACGAAATTTGTATCCTGGATTCCATTGTTAACCACCGTCTATCTTTGCTTATAACGTTGAATAGTTGGTTTATTTCAAAACCGGCGACCCAATTAAGGTTATGATTTTAAGAAAGTGGTATATTCAGCACGACCAATTGTATAAAATCTAGAATTTAAAAAATTACTGAGCTTGGCGCAAGTATTCCTGTTTTAAATATTCAAACTGATATGAAGTTAGAATTCACTTGATATTGTTTGTTTGAATCTTCCCATTGATTTTTAGGATTGCAATTGATCAGCCTCTTATTGGCATATGTGCATACTGTGTGTATTGCCTCGATATAGCCTTAACTCACAAGCATCTTTGCTGATATGGAGTTAGTTCTTCAAGTTTAGGACTGTCCTATACTTTTAGAAAACACTCCAGAGTTTAGTTATCACGGTCTTTGATAATCATCAAGAAGTATCTAAAGTTAATGAAATTATGTACGACAAACTAAATAAAACATTCATTACTGAACATCGTATTTAGGAAAGAATTACTTATAACTGATTAAGATACTCGCAACAGACTTAACTGTCACACCGAAACAAATAAACATTGTGTTGTGTTTGTCAATGACTGAGATTTCTCCTTCCACTTAGTATTTTCAATTTCACAATTTATATAAGCTATTATCCTGTTGAATACATTATTTGATACTGAATTATCTCAGAGTAATCGTTTATATCATATTTGTCTAGTTCTTCAGTGTTGATCGATTTCTATCGACCAAGTTGCATAGTGGTCAATAATTTAAATGACTCATCATTGTGTGTACCTTGTTGAGATTTTAGATGGTAATTTATCGCACAAGATAAAAAATTTACTAATGTATTTCTTTAAATAGTTGAATTCATGAGTCAATTAAAGCTAGACCACCATGAAAAACCTGGAAGCACTGGACGGCCGTTTCGTCGTAGTATGGAACTCCTTAGCAGGGCGCATCCACGACCTCGCACCAAAGGGATTCGAATCCACAAGGAGGGGTCCCATACTGGAAAAAAACATCCGTCTAGTGCTTTGAGCTTTTCTGTGGTGGTCTAGCTTTAATTTACTCATGAACTCAACTATTATATCACTACAATCTCCACAAAATCACCCTTCTGATAGTATTTCATTTAATCAGTTCACTTGGTGAAAGAAAATTGATATCAACATTTTTACATACTCTTACGCTTTGTTTTTGACCAGCGAACTAACCTGTCTGTCGTTTTTACAAATGACTGTCTCTAAATTAATCAAAATACATTAAGCATATTGCATCATCGGATGTAGTGAAATAACCTGAAGAAGTATCATCGTGCAAGAAATTAATTAAAGATCATAACCTATAATGTTAAAATTGTTAGAACAGAAGATAAGACTATAATTTGTGGACGACTTTTGAGAGACGCTAATGCGACCTTGAGAATGTCCACCTACTAGTTTAGGCTAAATGAGGGTTTTAAAGCAGTGTGAGGAATTAGAATAAGGATTTACAGTTGATAGTTAGGGTTAGGAACTAGATTTGGGGTTTCAATTATGAACTAACGAGACGCTACTTAGTCAAATGGATGGATGAACTTTGCGCCAAAAACCAAGACCTATTATCTTGTATCTGATCGGTTCGTTCATAAATTATGGTCTCGCAGAAGTAAATTCTGATCATCATGCAACACAATTATTCCATTTTATTTTTTAAAAAAAAGATCTAAGGAAATCACTATCAATGGAAATAAATCTGACTCCATTTACAAAATAAATTCAGAATAATTTCAAGGATCACTACTTCAGATAAAGTGGATGGCCTTTTAAGTTTTTTAAACCTTTACACAAATTAACAGTTAAAAGAAAATATTTTATCATTTATATTCACGCATATAAATAACTATGGATATGATTGAGATCAAGAGAATAATACAATCTTGAAACATTGATACTGTAAGAATCATATTGAATTTTTGAAAGTACGGGATTCAGGTCAATTCGCACTCAATAATCCTTTCCGCTTAGGTCAGTCTATCAACTTATATGTTTAAGGTCAATCAATCACATGTCCATAGGTCAATCTAACAAAAAAGCCGACTGAAACGCATGGACAAATGAAAATTATACAAAAAACGGATTACAAATAAAGTAATCATACCAAACTGATTTCACGTTTGTTGAATAATTCCAAGCCCAATTATTTTAAAGAACGGACTGGTAATGCAGTCCAGAACAGAAATAAAAACTTCGAAATTAAAGTATTTAACTCAGAGAATCCAAAGCCAGAATTAAAGAACAGTGGACAGTGATTTAACTCCGCCTGTGACTCTTCTAGAGTTAGTGCCGGTCCCAAGCCCGGGTAAAGGAGGAGAGTTTGGGCATGGAGTTAGAGACGTCATCTCGTAGAAAACTAGCTCACTAAAAAAGCACTAACCAGAAAAATAAGTAAGGACAGTGAGTTGGAATAAAGATTTTCTGGTAGATCGGGCTATTATTTTAAAAAAGGTTAACAAACTAACTACTTAACCAGAAAAAGAAGCTGAATTTGTATCGTTATAATGATAGTATAAAACTTAATTAAATATGTAATGCAATTATGGGAACTTGTTTTCAGAAAGTTTTTTTATATTTATTAATTTAGATTGAATTAACTAATACAAGGTACCAGTAAACAAATGAATCATCATAAAAGTGACTGCATATCAAAAAGTTAAAAACGCTAGATTTGAAATATTTTCAAGAAAACAATTCCCGTCAGAAATTAGAAATATCTATCGATGCATTAAAAGCAAGAAATTGCTGAATGGCTGTGTTGTTCTAATTTGATAATTTTTCCCATCATGCACGTACAAGCTCCTGTGAGATCAAACACAGACTATTGATATCAGACGGAAAGTGTGTAAATTTTAGATCGCCAAATTGGAAGCCATTACTAGAAATTCTTAAATTTAGTCAAATCATGATGTAACATGACGTTCATCTCATTTCATTAGTAATACACTTTTCACTCTCAAATTTACTGAAATCCGCTTGTTACTATTCCAAACTAAAATTTAAAGTTTTTCACAAGCGTGTATACTGTTATTGTACGGTTAACTGAAGCTAAGAATGTGAACAATGCAATTCTGTGGTGAAAGGCGCCACACTGACAGTAAGGATTAGCTGCTTCGATTTTGGATATTTAATGAAGTCGTGAGTATGACCAATCGAAGAGTTCAAAAGTAAGACGAAACAATGCTATCTAGTTTTCAGATATAATCAAAAGTAATCATTTTGTCTTACTGCTGTAAAACTAGTATTTAATTGTTTTTACTAATGTATTGACATAATACTTTACAAAGAAAGTGATCTTATTCTTTATACTATTCTTCATCTAAGGTGAGAAATAGAAATTATTTGACATATTTGAATAATTTCTGAAATAAACTGAATATTGGTTTCATTTGACCTTCATTTTCACCATGACAATAAAAATTAATTTTTATCAGGAGTGGGTTTTGTGGAGATTTTAGTAATTTTATATAGTTGAGATCATGAATCAATTAAAGCTAGACCACCATGGAAAACCTGGAAGCACTGGACGGCTGTTTCGTCCTATTGTGGGACTCCTCGCATCCACGATCCCACCTCGCAAGATTCGAACCCAGGACCTATCCGTTTCGCCCGCGAGCACTTAACCGATTTATTTAACTGTCCTTTGTTTTAATTTGAATTGTTTCCTTTTATTGGTTTTTGTCATTAGTATATATCATTTTTAGAAATTAATGCCATTGTCATTTCACTTTAGATTTCTTGACAGATTTTTGTTTAGCAAATAATATTTACACTATATTAAAAGCATACAATCAAGTTTTTTTTCTCATTATCTAAGATGATTTTAGTTTTTTTTTACACCTAAAACACAACTGTTTTAAATGGATGGAAGAAAAATTGAGAAATACTTATATTCACTAGACCAATTGGCGCCACAATTTCAAACATATGTTGATTGGCAATGTGTAAACACATACCATAACCATAGTTTATATATATTAACTAACAATATTTGTCCGAATAAATTCATTTTTGTTAGTGAATGTTAATTTTGTAGTTAACGTTGAATAGTGGTGCATGGACAACAACTGGCGAAAATTATTGTATGTTATTAGTTGGCCTGTAGTATGTTATAACTTTATATTTAACCAAGTATATTGTCACGTACACATTTTTTTTCAAACAAATATCAATGAACTTAAAAAAAAACGTAAATAAAGGTAACCGATATTTTAATTTGTCCTTTCGAAAAAAATTCATTACAATTCGTTTTGCTTTATCACCCCTCTCATTTGATAGTAACCAAATGTTTAGTTTATTAGTGTATATAGCACGTAAATTGTGTTGGTAATGAACAAACATTTACTGGAGGAGAAAATTGTGTCAGAAAGAATGATGAATACTGGGAAGAACACTGTATGATGACATCTCTCTATGTGAAGTCGATTCATGTTATAATATTGTTTTAGAAAGTTTGTAAACAAACTATATTGTTAACACTCTTTTTTTTAGCATGAAATATGTTAATTTTTACTTGTATATTTTTTTTGGGGATAATTAGAAGTATGACCGAATACTGAATGAGTGACATGCAATTTTACGGTGACCTTTGAGGCATTTCTATTTGATATTCAACAAATTTACGGGAAAATAATTACAAATATGAAGGTCTTTAAATAGGATATATTTCATAAATAGTGACCAATGTTAGATTTTAAAGTTTTATTTGTCTAATAAATGAATTCATGAGTCAATTAAAGCTAGACCACTATGGAAAACCTGGAAGCATTGGAAGGCCGTTTCGTCATATTTTGTGACTCCTCAGTATTGCACACCCACGATCCCGCATCAAAGGTTCTCGAACCCATGATCTTCGGTCTCATGGGCGAACGCTTAACCTCTAGACCACTGATCCGCTATCCAACAGTGTTAATATTTAACTTCAACCAATCCACAATATTTCGCAACCCTCCACCATTATCTTCAGTTAGTTATTATCTCACAACAGACCCGGTTGAACTGCACTTTTCACTTCTCACTAGAACTCCAGGAAATACCTTTTGAAGCCAGTCACTAGTGAGCATATGTTGATTAATATCAGAAGGGGTTTTTGTGGACATTTTAATAATTTTATGTAGTCGAATTCATGAGTCATTTGAAGCTAGACTACCATGGTCTGATAAGTTCCATATTAGGAAGAAATGACCGTCTAGTACTTCCAGGTTTTCCATGGTGGTCTATCTTCCAATAACTCATGAGTAATTAAGAAATTCAGTAGAGATAATTTGAAGTCAGAGTTGTTTAAAAAAAATCAAATCCTTTGATGTTTACTAATATGAAAGTGATAAAAGTGATTGTAAATTAATTTAATTTATTAAAACAAAAAAATGAATTCATGAATTAACTTGTCTTTAAAGATGAAATACAAATTTAATTTAATTAATAAGTAGATAAAAGTCTTATATGAAAATTGGATAAAATAAGTTCTAACTTGTATAATTTAAATAATTAAATTACTTCAAAATGGTTAACCGGTCAAAGGAAGGAAAGACTTTGTATGGAGTCATTGGCATACCGATGTTAGTGTCAAATAATTAGAAATATATATATATATATATATATATATATATATATTTATTTATTTGTTTGAAGGTAAAGAAATTTATTGATAATGTCTGGTAGTGTAAAGTTACGCGGTTGAACGTGTTGAATAGTTTTTGAAATATATAAATAGTTAGAACTATGGGCTATAAAGTGTTTCTGTGGTGATCTATGGTTAGATGAAATAAGCGATAAACTAGACTACTCGTCTAGCATATGAAATAACATCTAAATGGTGGGTAAACACAAGAAGTATACTTTTGCCTATGTAGCTTTTTGGAGAATTTCATCTGATTTGAAAGTCGTTTCTACTATGCGTCGAGAGTAGCTAGAAAATAATTGGAAAGGAATCTGTCGTTATTTGATGGTAAAAATTTACTTGTTGTCTCTACAATATGTTTCAAAGCAATATTTCTCTTTCTGAAAGATAGGATCCCATTTATGATAATCAAATGAAAAAGTATTAATTTCAGTAGAATTAACATTTTTATACTATGTAGGGAATAGCAGGTAGAAATACTGGGAACTCCCAATATCACCCTTAAACTTGTTATTTTTCAACCATTAAATTACTGAAATAAATATTTCTAGTTTATTTTTGTCTTAGGCACTTTATTGTACGTTACAAAACAATGTACTCAGAAGATTTTCTGGAAAGCTTATAATCTATTACGAAGCAAAGTACTGTAAACAATCCAGTGGAACTATCACAATAGTAATAACATATTCCTCTTTGTTTGTTATTTTTGAAGATAGGATGAAGATCTCACTTGAATCAATTTATCGAACATATACGAAAAAACTATCATTTGAGTGAACAATTTACAAAATAAATACCTCTTTCTGAAGATTCTTTACTGTAACTAGGTATTTGGTATTGTTTAATGTAATTATTAATTTGAAATTTCATCTGACATTTGATCCTAACTGAAATCAGATTAAGTACAATCCAACTTTAATAACTAGCTTATCTCCAATGATAAACTGGAATACCTTTAACAATTGAATTCACCAATCGATCTAAACTAGACCATCATTGAAAATCTAATAGTATTGGACGGTATTAGGATGAAACAACCATCTAGTGATAAAATACTACAATCTCTATGAATTTCCATACTGAATATTAGAACATGAATAGTATCATGAAATGATAATGATAACTTCAAAACTGACATTTATTTTTTTAAAATTTGTATACACATAAACAAAAGCTCAATTTACTCAATTATTTTTAAACTATATTTAATTTTGACAACGAGTGAAAAATTTTTTGGGACAGAATATGACAAGTTGTATGAAACAAAAACACACAAAAAAAACGTAACTTTACAATGGTTCAGTATAACTAAACAAATACATTTGAACAAAACCCAAGCTTAAACTATAGTAACTATCTATTTCAAACATACATTACAAATAGTTTACTAAATGATTATCAAAAGCCATTCACTTTATAGTATTAAATATGTTTCTATATTTTGATGAATATACAGCAGTGGACACACACACACACACCAAAAAAGGTGTTCTTTCAGATGACATATATATATGTATTTCGTTGTGTGTTTTTTTGGTTGCTTCTTTTTATTTTGGCGAAAATGAACATTCCATATCACACTTATAAGTTATTTATTTTATTTGTTTTTGTCGTCAATCGTGGAAATGACCAAAATCCATTACAAACATACATGGAATAGTTTTAGAAAGAAGCAAAGAAAAAACAAGAGATTAAACACAATGTTTGCTATTCAATAGTTTCGATATTTGTTTTAATCTTATTCTTTGAATAAATGTGAAATAACTTGTTAAATATACATAGAGATAGCGATAGAGAGAGAAGGGGGTGGGAATTTAATGTTTTATTCCCGACTATTGTTTATATTTCGACATTGAATTTATAAAGTAGCATAAAAAAGGTAAATTTTGTAAAGTTTAAACTATAAATCAGTTCCAAATTTATTTGTTATTTTTTATTGAATGATTATTTTTTAAAAAGGGGTTTCATGCTTTTGTTTTAATGACAACGATTGGTTATATTTAAATATGTGAAAATGTATATATAGGTGATTCTTTTTTTGTTTAAAAAAGGGGAATGTTAGTTCGATTTAGTTTTTATCATTGTTGAAAAGTTTGTAAAAATCCTTTAGTGATAACATTCTAAGTCCTATATTCAAATAAAGCGGTGGATTTCATTTTTAGAGAAATCACAAGTGTCTATTATATTCTAATTGGTTACAAGATAATGAAGATCAGTTATCCAAGTAGTAGTGCTAGCCACTATCCATCTTTGCTTATAAAGCTTGTGAATTAAGGCTATATCAAGGCAATACGCACAGTATGCATATATACCAATAAGAGACTGATCAATTGCAGTCCTAAACATTAATGGGAAGATTCAAGTAAACAACACCAAGTGAATTTAAACTTCACCACATTGCACAAGCAATTGGCTATCAGGACTCAGTAGCTAAGTGGATGACATGATATAGTTTGAAGCAAACAGTACTGGGTTCGAGTCCTAGAGTGACGCACCAAATCTGAGATGAAGGTATACCCAGCTGACAAGTCTTAAATAGGACGAATCTCTCGTCCTGGATTCCACCGCTAGACATTATCTATCTTTGCTTAAAATCATAACAGTAATTTTTTACTTTTGATAAAAAATTTACACATATTATAAACTTATTATTTCATTGACATATTTTCGTATGATTCATAATCAACAACCAGTCGGCTTAATAAAAATTCAGTGTTCACATTAAAATAATGATAATTTTAAAATAGAAGACTGAAATATGTAAGTATTGTTTTGTTCCCCTGTTGTTATGATTAGGCAATAATATACTGAAGATAGAGAAAGGTTTTTATTTGAAAAATCTCAAGTAGAGAGTATAAATTAATTTGTGCGTATCATTATTATTATTAATTTTGAAAATAATACATATTAATTTGATCACCATTTTGAATTGTTTCAAAGAGTTTAATGTTACTATGCGATTGTAGTGAATTAGTTTATGTTACTGTTATTATTCACACATGACTGGTTACTAGTTGACGATAATGTTTGGGTGATAAATGCTGAAGTAATGCTTCCTTCCTAAACATTCCATACATCCAGCTGACGAGTCACAAATGGGGCGAAATGGGCTTTCTGGATTCTACCGCTAACCACGTTCCATCTTTTATATACTAAACGGATTTCGTTTTGATTTTCCGTGCAAGTTTTAAGTAGGAGTACCTCATATAACTAATTAATTATTGTTAGAGCCCGTATAATGATTTAAATGGTTGGTTATTTTTGAGAAAGTAATAAGTTTTTTTTTTAAAAAAAGGGAATATAAAATACGTACTATACATTTACTGAGATTTAGACTTGTGTTTGATTAGTTTCATAATACTGAATAAATTGAAGACTTAGTTTTCTGAGTCATTAAATTTATGGAGAAATAGTTATTTAGATAATTGAATTTTGTGCTATTTGGATTCCTAGTGGTTAAGTGGTGTTAAGTATGTTAACGCAATAATGTCACTGACTAATCTAAGTTAAACAATCAATGAAGATCGGGAAGCATCTAACGTGTGTTTTATCTCAGTATGGGACTCTACACTAATGTCCATTCACAAACCTCACTGAAAAATAAACCTATGAACTCTTAGTCTTTTAGTGAGTACTTAGCCTTTAGACAGTTGAGTCGGCACCCAGTGGTTTATATAATAAATGTCAACCAATTCTCACTATTGCACTAATCGTAACGTTGATAATGTTCCCATGAATAACCAATACAAACATTGTATTTATAATCACCAATGAAATTTCTGTATACTTAAGGAACTGACTGATTAACTAGAAATCACGGCTTTTTTCCTAAAGAAAATATCATTTATGTTGTTTGAATCAGTAGAAATCTTTCTATTTATACAATGTCAAAAATATTTTTTTTAGGTAACTTGGTTAATTTTCTTATATTTTAGAGTGAAAGATAGTGGAATATCAATGAACAATTGGATGACTTACCGAAATTGACATAAATAAATTAAGTTAAAGATTTCATAGGTAAAAAAGAAGGTGGTTTGTATAAAAGTAAAAGAATAATGACTGACTTATTACCTTTATTTAAACTTGTAATGGGAGGTAAAAAGAAGCAATCAAAGAAACAGAGCAAAAAAGTGAATATATATGTAGTTTTTTTTAATTATGAAGGAAATGTCAACCAGATATAGTTGAAACAAACAAAAAAAGAAAGAAATGATTTTTAATATGTAAGTGGCGATGTTCACTATTCTGATTATAACTGTTACCATATAAACCTGATAATGATGTATTGAAAAGTAATATTTGACAATCAATTTTATAAATTATAAAAAAAGAGAAAGAAAAGCGGAATAGTGTTCTTGTTGTTGTTGTTGATGTTGCTGTGGTTGATGTCGTTGTTCCATTCCATTTGAATAAGAACGGAATTACATCAAAGTCAAATGAACATTACATAGACCGTTTACACATAGTTAACAATTATTTATAATAAAAAAAACGTAAGATGAATCAGTAAGTGGAAAGGAATAGCCAAACAGTTAGAAGTTGAAGTTAAAAAGAATAATATCATATGGTAGAATGTCATGTTTCCTTTATTTCCTTTTTTTTTCTTTCTTTCAAATTTCCATCCAAATAAACCCATTTATAATAGAATTACTTAATTACAAAGAAAAAATTGAAAAGTTAGTGTCCATTTTAATTTTAATTTATTGGTTATTACACAAGTAGTAGAATTTAACTAGTTTGCCTTACATTTGCAATTTTTATTTTAAAGTTTAATTCATTACTGATTAACAAAATAGGAGTTCAAAAATAGGACGAAATGGCCGTCCAATGCTTCCAGGTTTTCCACGGTAGTCTAGCTTCAATTGACTCATGATTTCAACTATATATAACAATAGTTAATTATTAAAGAAAGAAACTTAAGATTGTTGGGTTTTGTAATTTTGAAGATAGTTGAGTAATTTAGCGAACAGATTAAGATTCAAAATGTAAAACACTGTATGTCATTTCAGTAGTCTAAAGGTCATTTGTTCTCCATAAGACCTAAAGCTCGTTGGTTTGATCTCTAATAGGGTTTTTTAATATGCATCTCTGAGGAGCCTTGCACTAAGACGAAACACCAATCTGATGATTTATAATTTTTAATAATTATCTCAATAATGTCATTTCATGTTGGAAATTATGACACAGTAGCTAATTATTATTACAGATAATTGTCGATCTTCAAATTTTAAACTTTATTCCCATTATTGATACTCATCAGCGAGACGTAAAACAGTGACCTAAAGGTTAAATTTCTAATCTTGTAACAATTAACTTCTACTTTCCAACACCAAGATATCTTCATCCGTTTACCCCTATCACAAACTGTAGAGCTATAAGCAAAGTATATAATTGTTTAATTGATAACTGTGTGGCGTTATTAAAAGTAGGACATATCTGTCGCCACGAGCTATTGAAGTATAGACCACTACTAATAGGGTTGTATAATCAGATATTTCAGCGAACAATAAAACCATTGTTTAATTTCTCTCTGACCATCGAATGACCAGTTGACAAAGTCACTTAGCTTGATAATGCAATCTAAAAATAATAGATTGAAAAAGAAATATCTATATTATATCACCGTGGTTATCCAGCCATTGTTAAGCAGAACGTCTAATAATATGAAGACATAAATTGAAACAGATTCATTAGTTGGAAGAGAAATTATGGATATTTCAATTTTCTTATACAATAAAGAAAATTATAAACTTGTTCTAAGTACACAATTAAGTACCGATCATAATATGGTCACTTTGTTCTCGTATGATGACGGCACTTTTGTGAATAATTTAGTATACAATTTTAGCTTCTCTCTTATTTAAGAGAAGTTTGTACGGCTTAAGTTCACTACCTGGAATTTCTATCAAACAATGTGAATTACTTTATAAGCAAAGATGGATAGTGGCTAGCAGTGGAAACCAGTTTGACTCGCGTTTCGTCCTATTCAGGGCTCTTCAGCTGGATGTACCTACATCTCAGAGTTGATGTTCACTCGGAAACTCGAATACAGTACCCTTCGCTTTAAACGTTATCACGTTATCCACTCAGCTACTGAGTTCTGATAGCCACTTGCTTGTGCAATGTGGTGAAGATTGAATTCCCTTAGTATTGTTTGTTTGAATCTTTCCATTGATGTGTTAGGACTGCAACTGGTCAGTCTCTAATTGGCATATGTGCATGCTGTGACTATTGCGTCGATATAGCCTTAATTTACAAGAAATATAAGCAAAGATGGATAGTGGCTAGCAGTGGAATCCAGAACGCGCGTTTCGTCCAATCTGGGACTCGTCAGATGGATGTACCTGCATCTCAGAGTCCCAAATAGGATGAAACGCGCATCCTGGTTTCCACTGCTAGCCACTATCCATCTTTGCTATACAACGAAATGTTGTGAACTTTTCATAAACGCGTCCTAATAGATTGTGCGATTTGGGAACAAGATGTGTTAAAACAAGCAAAAGTAGATAACTTGTTGAAGTATCTAGAGGACAGAAACAGGTAGCCCAGATGTTCGAGTATGCCACCAAAACTTGAAAAGAAAAAGGCAACTTAAAATACAGATAAAAAGTAATTACATCTTTTACAATTTAAATTAACATCCTCTTCGAACTTGTTACAATATCTTTTCGATTGTTTGTGTTATTCTCATTGAGTTAAGTAGTTTAGTTGAGAAGCTTTCATTATCGCAATAGGAGAAGTAATTAGCACTTGCTTCTTTCAAACCACCCGATTCGGAGAATGAAACATTGTCAAAATCGCTCAACTAAGCTATAAATCCTTACCATATTTCCTTCAAATTCATCTCCATATTTTAATGGTAATGTTTGTTAATATATCTCAGTTTCATGTAATTGAAAAGGACTCATAACTGATCAGTGTCCAACAGTAATTATAATTTTATGTCATTGAAATTATGAATTGATCAATATTAGATCACTATTAAAAACTTGAAAGCATTGAACGGCCAGTTTTCCTTAGTATGAAACTCTTCAGTAGTGTGCACCCATGATCGTCACGAAGGATTCAAACGTATGACCTTCAGTCTCGTGTAGATGCCTAACCTCTAGAATACCGAGCCTGTATACAATGGTATTAATGTTTAAATTCAATCAACCAGTGGTTCAGAGGTTAAACAGATTTTGTTGGTTACCTTAAAACAATCAATATATCAATGATTATTTTAAGTGCTATTCTTTGAAAATTGATGTGTTTATTTCCATCCATATATGTACACATACAATGTAATCAAATTTTTTTTTCAATTTCATGAACCCTTTCAAGTAAATGGTTAGCAGTTATGTTTTACTAACCATAATTACACCATATATCGAATCGTTTGACTTATATGGTATTAGAAAAAACATTGAACACTAAATCCAGAACTATCAGATGTGATTATATTCTACAGTACTTAAAACTGGATACAGAAAATGTGGATTATGCGTTCCGGACTAACTAGTTTATTGGCTATACACTCTTCAAGGAGAGTGGAGATTTTGCTTTCGTCCATAAACATATGTTATTTCTGGCTGTTAAGGAGTTTCGTAGAAGGTTAGAACACTTATTAATTCCAATGATTATTCAATTGATTATTAAGACTTGATTTTCTTGGTAATCAGATGATTGATATTACAGCCTTTACGTACTACTGTGGTGTGTGCCACTTGTATCAACATAAGTAATATATAACGATAGTTAGGAATAGAAAGTCTGGCAGCAGAAAGTCTAGAAGATCAAGGAGAAAAGAACAGGATCAGAAATCAAATGACTTATAAATGCAGGAATATTGTAGTCTGAGACGACTGACTGATATTTAGGAAAGGAACAGTCAAGTTTAAGACAATTGATTGACATTTTGCAAATGAAGTATTCACTGTATGATTTTCAGATTTTACTAAAAAAATCCTGTAATTATGTATTGAAATACATCCGATTGTCCCTACTTGTATTCTTGTTCACTACATAACTACTGCTACGTTTATTTGTCTGAGCTCGAACCCACGTTTAATCAACAACAAAACATAGAACTTTCCACTTAATTTATTCACTGGATAGACATCAATTGCATGTTAAAAATATTAGTATTGTTTAATTGAACACTATTTATTCATCACTGAGACAACAGTTTAGTTCTTTCTAATTGGCCATAAGTTGGAAAACTTGTGAAATTCATTAATTCGTCAAATTTTGATCTTTCTTATGAAGAAAACAAAAAGAAAGTTCTACCATCAACACATTATTTCGATTCATAAATCATTTCATAAATAAAGTCTAAATAACTTGACTTTTTTCTCTTCTCTTAAAACAAATCTATCTGCTATTTTATTTTAAATGCACCAATGTTTACTACTGATTAAGGGATTATGGGCGGTAATGAATGAAGTGAAATAGGTACGTCAATGATGATTTAGAATGTTCTATTTGTTATTATTATTTGTATGTATGTGTATAGATCTGTTGTAAAGATGTTTCACACTTAGCAGTCTAGGAAAGAAGAAGAAGAAGGAGAAGAAGAAGAAGAAAGACAAAGTGAAAGTGAGGGGGCGGTGTGGAGAAAAAAAGTAAAAAATAAATAATACACTAATTACAAAGATATAAAAATGGATTAATAACTTAGTTTAATTAGGTGGACAGATGGTTGTTACTGGTGTAAACAGTTAGATAGTTAGAATAGTATTGAAGAATAGACAAGCCTTTATTTTGATGTATGATTTTTCAATGTTCCAATTAAATTATTTAATGTGTGTATACGTGAAAAAAAACATTGATGCCGTCTGACATGGGGAATGATTCAAGGAATAGAATGTATACAATAAATGTTATTTTCAAAGAAACTATCTGAAACTGTCTTTAAACTGAAAAGAATAAATAATGATGAAGAACAATAATGATATCTTCATTTAATATGAAATGTATTTTCCTATATCTGAGTATATTATTATAATTTATGAAGTCGTTATAACTGCATTTCATTTCGTCTAATTTATGAATAGTAGTAGTCTAGGTGTATGATGCATGGGAAAAATGTCTGAATGTTTGTAAGTAAATAATGATCGTCAAGTGAATTGGTAGATATCAACTTGTTTACCATGAAAAGCACAGCCATTAGAGTAGTACAAAGGATTGGAGTTAGATACTAATGAAATAGGCATAAAGCTAATTTTTCCAATAGATATATTACTGGTCAGAAGGGGTTTTGTGGATATTTCAGTATTTTCATAGTTGAAATCATGAGTCATTTCAAGCTAGACAACCATGAAAAACCTGAATGCACTGGACGACCGTTTCGTCCTATTGTGGGACTCCTCAGCAGTGCGCATCCACGATCCTACACTCATGAGATTCGAACCCAGAACCTATCAGTCTCGCGCCCAAGCATTTAACCGATAGACCACTGAGTTGGCCGGCATCCAACGGTGTTAATATCTAACTTCAACCAATCCACGATATCTGAGCAACTGTTCACCAACGGCCGTCCAGCGCTTCCAGGTTTTCCATGGTGGACTAGCTTCAATTGACTCATGATTTCAACTATGAAGATATATTACTGTTAATCGTACAAACTCTAGTAATGGTTTTTCCTACAGAAATAAACTATACTGATATTGACTTTTTTGAAAAGAATGACTATTTTCAGCGTAGACTAATATACATCAGGTGTCAAAATGCTCGTTGACAGCTTAGTAAATGTTTTAATCTAACAACTAAACAATATCTGTGGATCTAACTATTTTGTTATTTAGTTGTTTATAAATATATTCATTAATTTTCTACTCCCAATAAGATAATAAACTAAAGAAAACTGTCTTCCTTATTTACTTACGCCTGTTACGCCTCGTGGTGGAGCATAGGCTGCCTAACAGCATTCTACCTGTATCTATTTCTGTTTATAGTTTTCTAAGACTAAGTGTTTTTAGGTGAAGAATCATTGAAAACTGTTGAGGAACTAGACAACTATTCAATCCTACTTCAAATCTCTTTTATAGCATAAACCCATGAACTTATATGTAATCAAACTTAGTATAGTACTATTGAGTCACCTAGTCATAATCCACTAGTCTGGCTTTTATAACTTCAGTTTGTTATTTATCTAGCTCAATTAGTGTGGAATCCTGTTGGTGATGCCTCATTCATTCTCCAGAATGACTGGACTCCATCAGTCATAGCTTCTCAATAGAATCTTTAGAACATTACTTCAAACTAATCATTTGTAGTTGCACGACTATCAGCGTAATTTTATAGAAATTAATCCAGTTTGAAAGCATTAGTGAAACACGTTCAACAAACCAGTAAACTTAAGATATATTCATGAAGCACAATGTTGTGATTAGTCATACGTCACTTACTATCGAACAAAATAAATTTTCTGACAGGTCGTTCAGTCGCAAAACATTCTAAAATATACCAATACGAACAACCTTGCTGTTATTTTATTTATGTCAGGATATCAGTTTATTAGTTTACAAGCGCTTCAAGCTAGAAAGTTATGATAGAGATCTTGTGTAGATTTGATAGTCCATACTGCTGAGGTAAGTCACAGTAAAGCAACAAAGTTGTTCAATAATGTCTGACTTTCAACACTTGTACATCTAGTATCATTTCTAAACAAAAAAAGCCACAGTCGAATTATAGGGAACTCATCACAAAACACAATAGTATATAGAACATTTTATTTATGATGATATAATAATCAGAAAGTCGAAAATATAAAACAAATTCTGGTAGCATCCTTGTTAATCTTGTGATTTGAATGTTTCCTTCCGA
Organism: Schistosoma rodhaini; assembly: GCA_944470415.2. NCBI lineage: Eukaryota > Metazoa > Platyhelminthes > Trematoda > Strigeidida > Schistosomatidae > Schistosoma > Schistosoma rodhaini. The sequence continues at coordinate 12,601,943 of OX104037.1, forward strand.
CAGGGGTACTTTTAAAATTCTTACGAATAAATTTTTCCATTACACTAAAGAAAATGCGTATGCTAATATGGGGATCTTTGAAGAGAATACAGTGCTCCAAAATAAGTTGTTATTTGAATTCACTTGGTATTGTTTACTTGAATCTTCCCATTGATGTTTAGGACTGCAATTGATCAGTCTCTAATTGACATATACGCATACTGTGCGTATTGCGTCGATATAGTCTTAATTCACAAGCAATATAAGAAATGATGGATAGTGGTTAGCAGTGGAATCCAGGACTCAGTAGCTGATTGCATAACGTGATGGCGTTTGAAGTGAACAGTACAGGGTTCGGATCTCAGAGTGAACATCAACTCTGAGATGCAGGTACATTCAGCTGACTAGTCCCGAATAGAACGAAACGCGCGTCCTGAATATCCAAACTAGTCATTATCCATCTTTACTTATAATCGTTAACTGTTTATAATTGTTTATTAATAAAAATATCTTCACTCTAATTCACAAAACAAAGCTATTTCCTTAATATAGAATCATTTCATTAAATCTTTATGACTTATTTACTTCTTATGTACTTGATGTGAGTCAGAAGTTATGCTTATTAAGAAACTATAGATTTATATTGAGATGAATAGTCTCAGAAAAAGTACCCAACGCTTGGATTTTTATTTTCAGTGATCAAGATATTCGTGTTTATTTTGTAAATATTAACTTATTTTAGTCTCCTATTTTACATTTGTTTCCTATTGCTTATTTGTTTCAGCTAAATAATTTCATTCATTAACAATAGTATTATTGACAACTTACTTACTTACGCCTGTTACCCCTCGTCGAGGAGCATAGGCCAACTACTAGCATTCTCCATCCAGCTTTGTCCTGGGCAATTCTTTCCAGTCAACATTCATCCTTTTCATATCTAATTCTACTTCCCGGTGTAATTTGTTCTTTGGCTTTCCTCTTTTCCGCTTCCTTTCCGGATTCCAAGTTAGCGATTGCCCCGTGATGCAGTTTGGTGACTTCCTTAATGTATGTCCGATCTACTTCCAACGTCTTTTCTTAATTCCCTTTTCATCTGAGAGTTGGTTTGTTCTCTGACACAGTAGGCTGTTGCTGATGGTATCCGGTCAGTAATCTTGAGTATTTTGTGTAGACAACTGTTTATAAATACTTGTACATTCTTGACGATGGTTGTAGTAGTTATCCACGTTTGAGCACTGTACAGTAGAACTGTCTTGACGTTCGTATTGAAGTTACTCACTTTGATATTGGTTGACAGTTGTTTTGAGTTCAATATGTCCTTCAATTGTAGGAATGCTGAGTATTATTGATAAGTTTTTTTATATAAAGCTTACATTCTATCTGGATCTAAAAAAGAAAATCTTCAAAACTAAGCTGAATATATACATATATTCGACAGGTATTATTTGAATAATTTGAATCTAAACTTTAAAAATACGGTTGAAATTTTCCTATGGTAAACACTTTGCAAACAACTACTAATTATACTGTTATTTAAAAAAAATCCTTTTATTATTTCAGTTTTTAGCTGGTAAATTAAAAAAAAAGCTAATCTAACTTATCGGTGATTTACTCTCATGTTACACAGTTATTTTACTGCTAACCGATGATTAATACTTCAGTTAACATTTAATTATAAGTATGTGGTAGATATAACGGTGAGTAAAATGGTACATATTTCAGTTAGCAACAAAAAAAAGAAAAAAAGGTATTGCGCAGTCGTGCATTATTCCAGTAACAGAAAATATTGGTAGTTTATATTATTCTTTATACTTATTTATTTGTTCATTTGATCTTTTCATTTTTCATCAGTCATAAGAAAAAAATTAGATGGAGTAATTCATAACTACTAAGTATAGTTTGTTCGTTTTCATGCTGAAATTGTAATACCGACTATTGACAGTTTAAAGTATTTGAATATACTGAGATGTTATGCACCATTAGAGGATACAGTTTGTTAACTGTTATGATAATTATTATTCATAGAAACAATTACCTATGAACTATTTACGAGTGTTTCACATAACTAAACTTTAATACCTTACTTATTGAGAAGTGAAGAAGGTTAATTTCGGTTTCTTCATCTCATACCAATGATTTTTTTTTATTATTTACTTTATCTTTTATCTAAAAACAACTTTAAGTATAGTGAAACAAGGTAGAAATGTGTTTACTTCCTGTCGGAACATTTAATCAAGTTAATTAATAATGATATTTATTGTATTACATTTCAATGTAGGTCCTAATTTGTTTGAATAATACTTTATGCTTCATTTATTAAAACATAAATAATTAACTATATTTTGTTTCTAGTTGAATATGTTAACTAACCACTACTCCTGTTGTAACTAGTGATAAGTTAATATTCTGTTTTTTTTGAAAAGTGTAATAATTAATTAATTATCAGAAGGGGTTTTATGGAGATTTTAGTAATTTTATAGAGTTGAGATCATGAATCAATTGAAGCTAGACAACCGTGGGAAACCTGAAAGCACTAGACGGCTGTTTCGTCCTATTGCGAGACCTCTCAGCAATGCGCATCCACGATCCCGACCCGCGAGATTCGAACCCAGAACCTATCAGTCTCGCGCCAGAGCACTTAACCGATAGACCATTCAGCCGGAATCCAATGGTGTTAATGTGTAACTTCAACAGATCCACGAAATTGAGCAACCATTCACCAATTGTCTTCAGTGAGTTCCTATCTCACAACAGACGTGGTTTGAACTCCACTGATTACTGCTTCTCACTAGAACTCCAGGATTTACATCTCGAAATCAGTCACTAGTGAGTATATGATTAAATCTCCACAAAACCCTTTCTGATAATAACTAAACTGTTAAATGTGCTAGTTTCATTTAGAAAAGACATGATATCTCTTTAAATAATATATCAGTTAATGATAATTTCAAACAAACAAAAGATAAATAAACTGTTGCATAAAAAAGAACATTGTTACGAACTATCATCACCGGATAGTTGGGACGAAACACCATCTACAATGTACTATGCATAGATTCTACAACACTATGTTACTTTCCATAGATTAAGAAAAACAAGTCAGTTACATTTTCACATGGTTTCAACTTTAAAAAAAGAAAAGAAAACTAACTAAGAAGGATATTGATCTGTTTAAATAATTTAATCACAATTCATATAGTTCAATGCATCACATCACTTTTATAGTTAGATTATCCCCCCAAAAAGAATTAGATGGAAAGTTCAATGACTTTCAATAAGGAATAGTCTATGGAAATAGTCTTGTACAAAATCGATGACAAGAAAAGAAATAAATTTATAATTAATAAACGATTTCACTACTTAATAAGTAGGGTATGTTAACAAAGTAAGTAGTAATTACTTACAATAAACAATTAATAATGACAAACAAAATTAAGGGAAATGATGAGAAAGAAAAGAACGCGTTGTCGTAAAGAAAACTGAACAAGAACATATGTAAATACTTCAGTGTTGATCGTTCAATAATCAATCAATTACAACCATGATCTTTAGCCATCATAAAAATCTCACCTTCTGTTTTCTATATGAGTTCAGTATTAGATGATGATACTGTAAAGAATGTATAGGAATATTTAAATGAGACTGAAAGATATGTTAGGAATCTTTTTAAAAAGCTCTATACTTTCATTAAGTTTTTATTTAAATAATCCCATGAACATTAGAATTCATGAATCAAGAGTTTATTTGATGATAGAACATATTTGTCACTATCTAATATTATGATCGATCTTTTGTTTTAATCAATGAAAATAAACTAGATAATAACACATTTCATAATTTTAATGATCTCTCCCAATTGTGTTATATATTACTTTATCCATGGTTAATGTTTACCTTCATAGTATAGTTGTTAAGATGTTATCAATGAAGTATTTTTGTTTCAATATTCATGTAAGTTATGTAATTTTAGAAGAAAAAAAGTGTGATATTCAATGTTCAATTACATATAACGTCACATAACTGGATCTATGGAACAAAAAATATTAAAAAAAATATTTGGTTAAGTGAATAATGGTTCTTAGAATATTATTCCAGAGAAAAATAATCTCCGTACAATGAAAACGTATGGAGTATACTTAGTACTTTTACTCAATTTATAAAGCAATAAGATATCAATGTTAGTTTATCATTTCAAATCAAAAGAACTTGAATACAAGAAGTGTTTGTTATCTAGTATTGTACTATTGATGCTGAACTATTCACTTGTCCATAATACTTTGAAGTTGTCATTTTACATTCTGTTCTGTAAACTACCTTAGAAATACACTTAGTGTTGTTTGTTTGAATCTTCCCATTGATGTTTAGGACTGCAACTGGTCAGTCTCTAATTGGCATATGTGCATACTGTGCATATTGCCTCGATATAGACTCAGTGACCGAGTGGATAACGCGATGGCGTTTGAAGCGAAAGGTACTGGATTCGAGTCCAAGAATGAACATCAACTCTGAGATGCACGTACATCCAGCTGACGATTCCCAAATAGGACGAAACGCGCGTCCTGGATTTCACTGCTAGCCACTATCCATCTTTGCTTACAATACCTTAGAAATAGTAAAATATCAGTTACTGATTATGAATTACATGCAAGTAAGATAGCAATCTTAATAATATTATTCAACAAAGACATCATGTCTAAGGTAATATAACTTTATTCCTAACTTAGCTAGTTTCTATCAGCTTCAAAGTTGCATTTTTATTCTTATGATATGAAGTAGATTCTTAACCTTTGGTTTTTCATTAAGGTATCATTAGACTAGTAAAAGAACGGAGCTAGAAAGCTTCTAATTCTATTACCAACAAAAATGCCCTTTATAGTTGTTTTGTTTCAGGAACTTTGTGAATAACTTATTGGTGTTTACAGCAATAATTACTTCGTGTGAATACCGACCACGGTATGGAAGTATATTCATCTAATAAGTTCCAAGCAGGACAAAATGAATATGTGAAGTTTGTGCTGATGATGTCGTTCAGAAGGACGATGAAATCTCCACGAACGAACCATCTAGCTCAGAGAGCAAAACTCCATCAACATCACTCACCTGAGCTACAAATCTTCTCCTCCATCTCAAATATCAAAACTTTTCTTAATATATAGTTATTATATGAATCTTGGTAATTCGGACTGTATAAATTAGTTCATAAGAGTTAGTGTGACTGTTGGAAAAAATATTAGTATTACGCATACTTGTTTATTGTAGTATGTTATTGACTTACTGTTTGTTGTTGCTTAGAAGTTTCATGTGGTTAGCTGTAGGTATTTCTTTATACCAATAAACAATAAGTTGATTCATTTAACTAGATTTCTGCACTACCATTTAAGCAGATAGCATCTTCTTTATTTAGTGGTATACGATAATACGGTGATGTTACTTTTTTACTGGATTGATTTTCTTTCTGGATATGTTCGAAATGATATCGTAACAATTCATCATAATAACATTTCATAAAGGTTTGTGCTTGGTGAATGGGTTGTGTATTTGAATCCAGTAAATGTATGGATGGTATTTGATTTTGTGAAGTACAATTACCATCGTTAAACTGGTTGGATGTATTAATTTTGGATTCAATTTCTACAGAATTATAAAATGAAGTTGACAAATTTTTAGGGCAAGTGAATGTTGTATATTTCCTTTTGTATGAATCAGCTTCTTTTGCATATATGTTACTTGGAATGTCAACATTTAATCTACACGACTTACTATGATTTGTAATGCCAGAGGAATTTCCTACATTCATATCATGAATCATACAAAGAATGCATGAGATACACTCAGGAATATGTTTAAATTTGTCATATTTTTGCTGATTGCCAAGTTGCAATGATGAATCAGTAGAGCTATCACATGAAGGTATTTCGAAGCTACTATGTATTTTAGGACAGGAATTATCATTTTTCTGTGCTACTTTTGATACAGGAGTTGTTATTTGACGTTGTTCTGTATTCAGTAGAGATGAGATAGTAAATTTATTCAAATCTGAATTCACTTTTAACTGACGGGAAGGATTCATTTGTTTCGGTAACTGTAAGTTCACCTCCTGATTATGAAATTGTAATGAATCTATTATACTTGGGTAATTATTAAGTTTCTCCTTTTGTTTTAAACGAGAGGAAAAAGATTCATCGGCGGTATCGGGAACATTTAAGCTGGTACTGAAGAGTTTTAGATTTGGCAGAGGGAAAGAAAATGTTAGGGGCTGTTTCATATTTACAGATTCATCACAAGTCGGTTTATGCACATCTAAAAATTCATTATCATTAACTAATTGGTTTGTATTTTTAGCAGAATTCATAAGAGCTGAATACCAAGCGGCTATCATTAAAGATTGAGCCTCGTCAAGTCTGGGAACCTGTTGAGAAGATAAGACAATAAAAGAAATGTTATACATCGATAATCCAACTTATGATTGAAACAATCAAAATTGTAAATCTTTGTGTAATCCAATAGACAACTATTTCCTATTGGTAAGTAGTTGGAAATTGAATTAACTTATACCATTTCTTTTTAGAAAATGAATGAAACCATCAAACAGTTATGAAAAAGTTTGTTGCACCAATATATATGTATGGTTCAATACTTTGTCTAACTAGATAGTCTCTTTATTTTAAAATGACTTCACTATTAATAAGAATATTATTAGACAATTATTTAATAATTTTAATAGTTGAGATCGATCAAAGCTCAACCACCATAGAGAAACTCCAAGCACTGGACGGCGTTTCGTCTCAGTGTGGGACTTCTCAGCAGTGAGCATCCACGAACCCGCACTCGCGAGATTCCAGCCAAGGACACATCGCGCACGAGTACTTAAACTCTAGACAACTGAGCCGGCTTTGAACGGTGTTAATGTCTAACTTCAACCGATCCACGATATTTCACAACAGTCCACCATTATCTTCAGTGAGTTACTATCTCACAACAGACCTGGTTGAAATCCATTGGTTACTGCTTCTCACTAGAACTCCAGGAAGTACCTCTTGAACCCTGTCACTAGTGAGCATATGTTGATGTTCATTGTGAACTTGACTAGTTTAATGATTTGAAAATACATTTTACTATATATTAATCAACTTAATGCCGCCTAATTCTAGAAAGTAACTTTAGAATTTTTCATACATTCTAACTACAATATATTTTAGATGATCAAAAATAGCAGAGGTTATTAGTGAGTAATTTCGAATGAAATTGTAGATAGAAAATTTTCTGTTTTATTTTTCTTATTGATTTTTCATTGACCGCTTAACTTTAAAAGTGATGATGATTGTAAGCAGAGATGTTTGGTGGCTAGCAGTGGAATCCAGCACACGCGTTTCATCCCGCTTGGGACCCGTCAGTTGGATATATCTACATCTCAGAGTTTATGTTCACGCTAGGACTCGAACCCAGTACATATGTCAACATGAGTCTGATCAATTCCAGTCCTAAACATGAATGGGAAGACTCAAACAGCCAATACAAAAGTGAACTAATAATAATAGTGATTGGTTTCTATTTGTTTTATAATAAGGGTATACACATCTATTGACTACAATACATTTACATATTTCCATCGTATAGTTCTTGATGAAATTCTCACATCTGATCTAATTTAATCTATCCGATTGCTTGACATTCCTATTAGTACACCAAATTGACAAACAATTGTTTGTATTAGGTGACAATATTGTATAAAAACAGATAGTGGTTATTTTCACTGGTAATATAGTATATAAGTCAGCTGGCATACTGGTCATTATATATGTAATGAACATCTTTGCAAGAACAACAGTGACATGTCTTCAGTCTAGGATGCAGTTGCATCCAGCTGATTGAGTCCCAAACAGGATGAAACATGAGCTCTAAATTCCACTGCTAGTCACATTTCATCTATTCTATATAATTCAACTGTAATCTGTACTAGTATTTGAGCATACATTCCATGTTATACTATGAAAAGACTAAATGAATATAATTTTAATAAACATGTATATCATGAGATTAAACTTACTTTTGAAAATGTCGGATTGAATCCAGTTGACGTAAGGTTTGCATGACTTGTTGCTTTATTTACAGATACTCTTAAATGATGGTTTAATTCATTAACAACATGATTATGCTCCATATATTCCGTTGTTAAATGGAACTGTGAATTTAAATATATTTTTGCTGCTTGACTGTTATCATAGCCCTTTATCTCGTTGTCATTTTCAACGTAGATATTTCTATTGGAAAAGTTTACGTTACAATTAACTGCAGTTAAACTTTCATTATTAGTTTTAATGGTGTCGTCGTACGAATTAGAGATGGATTCCAGAAACTCAGAGGATTTGTCTAAATTTTGAATATTAGAAAAGCATTCTGGCTGTACAGTCGATGATAATGGTAATGAATTCGTTGACTCTGACGATTTATATGTCATTGGAGTAAATGATTTTTTATAATTTATATTTAAATTAGATGATGTAAAAGAAGAGAAAGGACGAAACGAAGAACAATTAGTAGCTTGAACATTTGAAGACAATAATGATTCTGTCGAAATATTTGACGTATATACTGGCTGACTATTAGATGGTGATAACTGTATACTGATTTCCATTGGATTGTGTCGATTTGAATGTGTAGAATAATCAAGAGGATCACTTGTTCCATTAAGTGATGGTTTAACAATAGGAAGTAAACTTTCAGCAACTTTTAAGAGATTAGACCAATCTTCTGGTAACGTCAATGGTAAACTGTTTAAATCACAAGTGTTCATGACTTCTTGATTTATCTTCGGTATACATTTACTTTCATTCAAAGATAAATCTTGCTTAACTTTACCATTTGAATGAACTACTTGATCAAGTTCATTCAATGAATCTTTACTCTTTTTATAAAATATATTCCTATTCATTGTTTGATTAATTAACCAATTAGGTTTATTTAATAATTCTTTTGTTTTTTCTGTTAATTTATATTGAATATTAGTTATTAAATTATTATTTTTATTATCGATTAATTTATATTGTTTAATTAATAATTGATTAAATAAATTAGATTTATCATGATCAGACATTTTGATTAATTCTGGATGTCTTCTAATAACATGACGTTTTATTGTATCTAATTTTCTTTGTGTCATTACTTTATGACATATAAGGCACATTACCTAAAGATATTAATAAAGATAATAATGTAATTTAATTAATATTAGAAGAGATTTTGTGGATATTAAGGTAATTTTATATAATTGACATCAAGAATCAATTGAAGCTGGATCACCATGGAAAACCTGGAAGAATTGGACGGTTGCTTCGTCGTAGTGTGAGACACCTCAACAGTGCGCATCCACGATCCCGCATCACGAGATTCCAAACAAGAACATATCAGTCTCACACGTGAGTGCTTAACTTCTAGACCCCTAAGTTGGCCAGCATCCAACGATGTTAATGTCTAACTTCAACCGATTCACGAAATTGAGCGACACAACCACCAATGTCTTCAGTGAGTTATTATCTTACAACAGACCCGGTTGAACTCTAATGGTTACTGCTTCTCACTAGAAATTAGTTAATTAAATAATATATAAATTTCATTTGAATATATATCGAATTATTTTGTAAAATGTGTAATCTTTTAATTATGCATTAAACTGATTATCTATACCAAAAAGTACTGATTAATAATTACGTCACATATGATTTCTTTCTTATAAGACTATCTTAAAACAAATGCCATACTTACTGATGAATTCAACCAACAATTTATGGACTAATAGATCAATTTTGATTTGGTTATTCATTCTCTGAAGAAGTGACTTACACTAAGTCACGAAACATCAGAAAATCCAATTTTTCTACTAGTTGAAATATTACAAACATATTATTTATTTATATGTAGTTGAAATCATGAGTCAATGAAGCTAGACCACCGTGGAAAACCTGAGAGCACTGGATGGTCGTTTCGTCCTATTATGGGGCTCCTCAGAAGTGCGCATCCACGATCTCACCTCACGAAATTTGAACCCAGGACCTACCAGTCCTGAGCCAGAGCAATTAACCGATAGACCACTGAGCCGGCCGACATCCCACGGTGTTAATATCTAACTTCAACTAATAGAAAGTTTTACTTTACTAATTATTAATGAAACACTTATAAATTAGAAGGGGTTTTGTGGAGATTTCAGTATTTTCATAGTTGAAATCATTATTTAATTGAAGCTAGACTACCATGGAAAACCTGGAAGTACTGAACAACAAATGATTTGGTTTACTTTCGAAAATGCCTATTACACAACTCAATAATTTAAATCGTAACTTCTTTTTAATTCTGGAAAACAACTTGATAAACAAAAAGAAAAGAAAATCATATGTATAAAGAAATGTATAATAATCAACTGCAGTTGTTATCCTATAATAAACTAATGTTTTATAAAAGCATATGATGTTTGAAACGAGTTAAAATACATATTACTTAATAGAAGAATAAATTAAATAATTAATTACATTATGGACTAATAGTTTGATTGATGTTGTTCATATGTTGATATCTTTAGCACTACATTGCACTAAGTATTTGAAAGTTGGTGATATTATCCGGTTATGGAAGTTGAAATACGTCCAGAAAGGTTTGAATCTGATAACTATTAGTTGTAGCCTAATTGTTTGACTGTTAAATCACCTTTTCTTTGATGTGAAAATGATAAACTGACTTAGTAACTGAATTCTAAAAAAGACTGATAACTCTAATTGTTAGGGTCTTTAAACAAACAAGTTATTTATATAAGAACTCTCGTCTAAATTAGAGCGAATAGTTTCACAGTATTTGAGCGCCAAGTTGGTGTGAGACATTAAATAGGAATAATATATTTGTAAAATCTAAGCGAATGAATTTACAAATATATTATTCCTATTTAATGTCAAACAAGTTATTTGTCTCAAACAGAACTCCGGCTATTTTGATATAGACAGTCACAAAAGATGTGACAGTTGTTGATTATTTTCTTATAGTTAGTAATAATCTCTCAATATACTTTTCTACGAAGGGAAGTCTATTTTCTGAAACAAAAACTACTCCAGATAACAAGAAAAAACAGGTCTTAACCTCCACCCTGATTCGAATTCATCATTTCCAATTAAGTAAAGTATATCTTTTAGAATCCTTCTCGGAATAGTTATCTTCATCACTGAAACTAAAATTAACAGATTTTTCTTCAGGATCAATATTATGCACATTAAACGAACACTATACTATAGATATTATATATATATATATGTGTATAAAATTATAAATCACCAATTTTTAAGTGACCAATTAATGTCAATAAATAAGATTCATAAAAAGGGAGAAATTAGGCGAGAGCATAAAAAAAAATTGAAGACTACCATTTTTCTTCTCTCTCTCCCTCTCACTCTCTCTCTTTATCAGTCCTTATGATTTTCGCATATTCATCCTTGGCCTCTCCCTTTTAATTTACTCCCGACATTTTTTTTTACCCGAATGAGTTTTCTTGCCTTCTATGTGCTAAAAAGCTTTGGATCTTCTCCCTTGCAGTTTTTTTTCGCTAATGTTTATTATTTTTCATATTTTTTTCTCTATTAATGGTAAAATTTTTTATTACTTTTCTAAAAACCCGTACAATTTATGAGAATTTTGTTTGGACTATATGTGTATACAGCACTACCATATTCGAGAAGAAATCTAGATTATTGGTATTGGTAAGACTGATTGGAAATAAGGAAAATAAGAATAATGACCGCTTAAGATAGGATTTTCTACTTTTTTTACAGTAGATAAAGCGCAAATATAAGAATGTGTGCTAATATTTACTAGAAATCTTCATAGATAGTTGAAAGATAATAATAATAATAATAATAACAGTCATAATCATAGCTATCCATCAACCGTAATAAATGAATGTTCGTATGTGTATCTAAATATCTTTTAAATACAAAGAAGTATACACTCCTATTGCAAGTTCTGAAAGCAATAGTAATAAAGGTAGGATTGACGTTAAAGACTGATTAACAACATTTCTAATTATACTGGTTCTACTACTACTATTATTACTATTACTACTACTACTACCACTGGTAGTAGGAATAATTTATCATATCAGTTTATTTGCTTAAAACGTTTTATAAGTCAACAAAAATAGGTTTTCAGTAAGTTTTCAGATAAGAGGGACATTTTTCTTATCGATTCATTATTAAACTACATCAAAGGCTCAGGAGGAATTGCTTCAAGAAATACATGTTTGTGTATTTGATTGTGAGTCATAATTTATGTGAAGACCAGTGATTCTACCTGACTGCCAAAATTAAATTAGGCAGTGTAGGGTTCGACTCTGAAACCTGGTGAATGAAAACCTAGTAGTTTAACCAATTATTCACTGTTTTACCGCCATTGTGTCTGGTACCTTTTTGTTTGTATCAAAAAATGAATCTTCCTTAATGAGTTTTTGATGAGTATAGGTAATGTCTTCCCATCCTGAATACTTTTATAATGATTATGTCTACTAGTATAGGAATAAAGATCTCATTCTTTTCCCCAATTCAATGATCGCAAAGGCCCCCAAACGATCTAATTATTCAACTATTTATCATCTATTCAATTCATTTTGATAGGTTCATACTAGACCGAAGTTAATAAAAATGATATTACTATGGTGGACGCTAGTCATAAGGATGTTTGTAAGTAGTGTGTAACTGGACGTGGCGTTGAAGTTGCAACAACTGTGGAAACTTCCAGTGCATCGAAAACACAGTTTGGTAGAACAATTGAAGACCAGACAAGAAGACTGCTCATATGGCAGAAAACACCGCTAGATAAAAATGGACGATTGAAGGCTATGTATATGAATTGTGTTATACATTGTAACTTTTCGCAGTAAACATACGTCCAGTACAATCAAACCATTGCCATATTTTTTTATAAATTGTATGATAGAGAGAATAAAATGAGAGTTCCAAACAAAGTGTGGGGATTTTCTGAAAGTATAGACAGCACTATGGCAATAAATTCGCTTTTCCCTCTTATGCTTCCATACACCTATGCTAAGTATTTCCCTGTTTTCACAGCATTGGTAAGTTATAAACTGTCCCTTCTTTACGAAATACTGATTAATAATAAGTATAGTTAAGCCACTTAATCTCAACGGTGTTGTAAATATACCGTCGAATGAATAGTAATAACAGTTATTTGAATTTTCTGGGGGCTCTTACTATGAAGTAATCAGTTACTCGGAGTATCCACATTAATTTCACATCGGGTTAAAGTGATTCAAACTATTTAGACTTCGGACTTCAAATCTGATAAAGTCTGTCCGTCTTCAGGTATCTAACTGAGGAATTATCATCGGACAATTAAAGAGAACCTGTGTCTAATTTATAAGCAACATTGATATTACATGACTAATATCACACAGTAAAACAAATATTTGCCGACTCAATCTTCAACATGGCGCTTGAGCAGGTGTTTGAAAGCTACAGTAATTCGAGGTGCTATCAGAATTCACTACAAATAAATTACTGATGAGTTCTTGGCCAGGACCTCCAACTAAAATTTTAATTCGCTTTTTAATAATCAATGATGTATCTAAGTTCACTGTTACGTGATACTCTGTATGATATCACCAACAGGCTTTTATGGATAACAAAGACAAGTTGATAGGCTTTAGAGTTTAGTTATCTTTAAATAAAACTCAGTGATAAAGCTGTGATGTTCATTAGGAGTTCGGGTTTATATCCATTAACAACAGTGTTCCTTGTCAGTTTTCCTATCTAGAATGTAAAATGAAGTTTTTTTCTATATTTTAACTCCATTAAACCTATCCTTTTGCAATAACAAGCGAATGACTTTATTTTTATTAATCTTACTTTTTGGTCGGATTTCCTATTGATATTCTCAAATTCGTATAACTAGCTTTACGATAATAACATTAAGATCAACGCTTTCAGAGTAAATTATGGATCTACGGGGAAAACCTCGGTTAGTCAATGTTTATTCATTAGTCATTTATCAATGTCATTAAAAATGACCACTCTATAAAGAATTGTATTTACTAGGGAAATAGACAGTTTTGGTTGTTACGTAATACGTCATCAATAATTCTTGCTTTTACTAATACATAAAATCAGTTATCGAGTAAGGAAAGTAGATTATTATTTTCAACTCACTTCATGAAGTCCATGTGGTATAACAAGCCATAAATGCTTCCATTCCTCACGAAACCTTCGTCTACGATCTTTTTCACGCCATGATAAGTATTTATAAGCTCCTGTTGAGACAACTGTATTTTTCACATTGTTTTGATTATCACTGTTAGTTTTACCTTGTTCATCCTCGTCATTGTTCCTTTGGCTAACATTGGGAGTGGGATAAAAAGTCATATCTATTGTTTGTTTGTTGGTGCTATTTTTTTCAAGTGTGGGACAATTTTTATCCAATTTCGATTTTTTACCATTTATTAAATGCCCGTCTTCATTTACAATATTTTGATTTAAAGAACATGTCTTCTTTAGCAAATTATGTGTTAATGAGTGATTAGTAGCGTCAGCGGGAATAACCTCAAACCTGTCACTGATATCTGTAATATTATTACTGATCACATTGGGTTGATTAAGGCCAGTAATGTTGTTGATTCCCGCTTTTATATATTTTCCAGTGTGTTTCCTAGAAATACTTGAATGATTTTTAGAATACTTTCGTTTTGATAAACGTCCATCACCAGTTTCATTATTTGTAGTATAACATACAACTGGCTCCGAAACGCATTCTGATTTCCTGAAGGAAGATGTATTGTTACTATTAAATTTTAAGCTGTTCGAAAATTGAAGTGATGAATTGCGATTATAATTTGATTGGTGAAGAGCCGTTACTTTTGGACTGGTAGATGTTAATCGCTGATGATCAATAAAATGGGAATGTATGGAATAATCAAGAGGATTATCAGTCTTGTTAACTGTAACATTGTTAGGTACACTCATCTTCCTGACCACATCTTCATGTATATTTGATTCGGCAGTATAAATGGAATTGCCTTTAGATGTACATTGACAGAACGTAGCTTCAATAGGTGACCATGGTGTAAAATATCCTATTTGACTCTTACTATTATGATTAACAGAAATACTACAATCAAGTGGCCGTATAGGTGTAAGATCATTTAGCGTCGATAAAATATATCTATGACTTTCTTTTAGGCTAATAGATTTATCGGAAAATAGTGACGATATTTTGATATTATCTTGATTTGTAGTCATTTTGTATTGGAACTCAAGATGTAATAATGAAATACAGTACGTTTCCTTGAGATCTAATTTTACGAGAGAAACTGTAAAGTAGAAGAAACAAATTTATTAAATTGATAATAGACCAGGGTGAAATATTGAACAGTATTTCTACATGCTATTTCGTTATACACTACCTACTATTTTCAAAGACCTGAAAATACTGTAAATCTGTTAAACATACTCTGTTAGTGACTTTCATGCATTGAAATTCAGTGATAAGATTAGCTATTAGGTTATTCATGAGCTTTGATGGCGAGACTAAACTATATGGACGAGCCAATCGGAAGCTTCCGCGGGTTTTCAAGGTCACGACGCTAAGTTCGGTACCTGATGCTTATGTACGGTCGGTTTACGACGGATTTTAGAGAAGACGTGATAATTCAGCGTCTACAAGAGGAGTGATCATAAGATTTTGGCGCGAAATTCAATTATCCATTTGTATAAATCGAGTTTTGACATTATAGCTGATGTCAGTTAGTGATGAAAACCCTAAATTTAATTCCTAACCTTAACCATGAGCTGTAAATAATAATTTGAATTCTTCACACAGGTTTATAACCTTATTTAGTCTTAGTTATTATGTTGACACTCTCAGAGTCACCCTAGCGTCGCTAAAAGGTCGTCCATAATTTATAGTCTCATCCTTAACCCTAAACCTTAATTCTAACCCTAAACCCAAAACCATAACAACATACCAACAACATTGAAGCTATGTGGTCGAAGCTGAAAGAATTTTTGAGACCTTATCATGGTTCCAGAGGTCGACTACTATGGAGCCACATGGATGAGTTACTGTACCGGATGCACTATGATTTTAGAACTTCTGAACCTATATCTAACCTTGATAAGTTTTTGAGTCATATGAAAGAATAGTATCCCCTTTAATTTTTGAGTTTTGTATAATATATATTACTGTATACTAACTGCCTTCTGATTGGCTAATATTTCTCAACGTCATTTAAGATTCGTTCAAAGGTCGTCCATGTAGTTTAGTCTCGCCGCTTTGATCATTGAAAAAAATTATTAAGTGATTAGCGTCCAAGAGATAATCCATTATTTACGGATTGATTTTCACTTTATCAGAACTTTTATTTTCCATCTACCATAATGTCATGTTGGTGATACTGTGCCTTTGTTGCAACCCAGTGATTATCTTAGACCACTACGAGATGTTCAAACTGAAAAACTTCATCATCAGAAAACGATTAATTCTTCACTAACATATACATGATTGTGAAATAGAATTTTGTCACTGAATGTAAGGGATCTGAAATTCGATTTCTTAAATGAGTAGGAATGTTCAAATTATGTAGACTTTCACTTTAATATATCAGCTAAACGCTTCTTCTAAATTATCTAAGTAATGATCGAAAGTATAATATTAATTACTTAGTAAATAGTTTTCCATACATGCCCCTGTATAGAAATGACTACATAGCCAAATAACAGTGTTTTATAAATACACTTGACTTTATTTAATTTGAAAATTTGTTCAAATTATCTGTGTAATTACATTACTGAAACTGAATAACACATATCGACCTACAAAATTATTTCATTCAGTCAGTCAGTGATGCAGAACATAGAACTTCGAAAGATATTTGGATCAACACAAGTCACCAGACTACATCAACTGTTCCAGAACGAATCGGTCGTCTAGTGCTTCCAGGTTTTCAATGGTGGTCCAACATAGATCGAATCATGAATTCAACAAAACTCGAAAATCTGCACAATCACATGCTTATAAATAAAATTATCAAGACGAATACAAAAGTAATGGTAGTAGTAGTAGTGGCAATAGTTTCGAGGTTAGCAAAAAAATAATTAATGATAGAGCAAAGTTATTTATAAATACAAGTATTTCGGTACACAGAAAGCAATCACTAAGATATTCAGATGTACATAGTATTTAATAAGTTTGCAAGTAACAATACAAACAGTAAAGATGGATAGTCGCTAGTAGTGAAATCCAGGACTCGTGTTTCATCCTATTTGGGACTCGTCAGCTGGTTGTATTAAAGTAATTTAGGCAATGAATTAAATCAATATCGAGGCAATACACACAGTATGCACATGTGCCAATAAGTGACTGACCAATTGCAGTCCTAAACATCATTCGGTAGATTCAAACAAACAATACTAAGTGAATACAAATAGTGCTGAAACTTTTCCTCTTCAAATTTTTTATTTTTCATTCTATTTTCACGTTTTTTCTGTTCATCTTATGATCAACATTATTTTCTATAACTAGGTGTTTACTTGTCACTATACACATAATTGTTTCTTGTTTATTATTGGTTCATTTGTAAGTATATTGTACAATATTTCATTTGTCTATCTATTTTATTATTGGTAGTAAATTAAACAACACTTATTAACTAGTCAATTTTTGCATTAAAGTGTAGGACTAGACATTCTGGCGTTCAATCAATCAATAAGTGTTCATCTGTTTTCATTAAAAGAAAAAGGAACAGGTGATGAAGGTACTCGTTTATATGTATATGTAAGATTGTTTACACATATTAATGATGATATCTGTAACATGTCAATAAATGAAGTAAAATACATTGTCAAATTGTTTTGATTATTTTTTTAAACTTTCATATCATAGTACAATACATCCATGTATACAAAAATCTTATGACACAGTATATATATAATGATAAACATCAATGATTGTTTGATTTTTTTATTTCTTCTTCGTAATATTAACTTTAACTCTGCCTGGAGCCTCTCTGGGATTACTGCAGGTCCCATGCCTGGATAAAGATGGAGGGTTGGGCGTGAAGTTAACGACACCATCCCTTAGAAAACTAACTCGTTTAAAAAACGCTAACCAGGAAAAATAATTCAAACTATTTAAACTCTGTCCTGGGAGTTAGAGGGTCTTCATTTATAAGAGTCATGAAGCCTGAAGGGGTATCAGTCTTCTTCCAACACCAGCGAAAGTCTTCAACATAATGAGAGACTCCGTAGACGCCCAACTTCAAGACCGATAGGCTTGATTCCGTAAGGATCGATTGTGTACTGACCAAATCGTAACTCTACGGATCATTGTGGAACAATCAATTGAATGAAATTCATCACTCTACATCAACTTTATTGACTACGAGAAGACCTTCGATAGCGTGTACAGAACAACACTATGAAGGCTTCTTCGACACTGCGGCGTACCTGAGAAGATAGTCAATATCATATGGGATTCCTATGATTGATTCAACTGCCAAATCGTGCATGGAGGACAGTTGACAGACTCGTTCGAGGTAGAGACCGGTGTCAGACAAGTTTGCTTACTCTCACCCTTTCTGTTTCTTCTGGTGATCGACTGGATCATGAAGAAGTTAACATCTGGAGGGGATCACTGGATACAATGGACAGTTAGGATGCAGATGGACGGCTTAGGCTTTGTAGATGATCTGGCTCTTCTATCACACACTCAACGCCAAATGCAGGAATAGATGACTAGTGTAGCAGCAGCCTCACCAGCAGTAGGTCTCAACATACACAAACGGAAAAGCAAGATTCTCCGATACAATACAACATGCATCAATTGAATCACACTTGATGTAGAAGCTTTGAAGGATGTATAAACCTTTGCATATCTGAGCACCATCATTAATGAACACGGTGGATCTGATGCAGATGTGAGAGCGCGGATCGGCAAAGCAAGAGCATCATATTTACAACTGAAGAACATCTGGAACTCAAAATCAGTGTCAACCAACACCAAGATCAAAATTTTCAATACAAATGTCAAGACAGTTCTACTGTATGGGGTGGAATCATGGAGAACTACGAAAGCCATTATCCAGAAGATACAGGTGTTTACTAACAGTTGTCTACTCAAAATACCTCGAATCCGTTGGCCAGACACTATCAGCAACAAGTTACTGTGAGAGAAGAAAAACCAGATTTCAGCGGAGGAAGAAATCAGGAAGAAGCGCTGGAAGTGGATAGGACACAAATATATATATATATATATATATATATATATATATTCCAAGTGAGGGCTTGCCTCGTGACGCAGTTGGGTACTTTCCTCAATTTGTGTCCTATCCACTTCCAGAGCTGCTTTTAAAATCCATTGATGTGAAAGTCATGGAAAACTAGACAATTCGATGTTTATTCTTTATATTCCAATATATTGTTTAATAACTATTATTGTACACGTCTGATAAGTTTTATGATTTTGATTGGTTCATCAGAGTGTTACAACCTTAGATTAAAGTTTTAAATGCTTACAACTAGTCGAAGTTATCTTAGTATCATACAGCCATACATTTCTTCCTATATAAATATTACATCTACTGGGAAAAATTATGGTTTAGCAGTAGTCGATTGCTTTCTACCTTATTATATTAGTATTTTGTGGTAATGTGGTTAAACGATATTGATGTAAGTGTTTCTGTTTAGTCTTGATTAAATAAGATTCAATGTTGAGAAATTTGTTACGTACGTTATTAGATGAAAAAACATTGATTTCATAGATAGAACATCATAAAAACCATACTGAATAACAACACTACAAAACTTCCGAAAATGCATCATATTTAGTATCGAAAATTGGAAAAAGTGAAGCAGTCAAAAACTGTTTATTTCTTTGAAATTCATACAACAATCGAAGAACAGTTCGAGCTTCACTATGTCACTGTTTTCACTGTCTTTAGATATTGTAACAACAAAAAATTGCAAGGATATACATCCAACTTTAGAAATCTCCAAAGAAAATATAATGATATTCCATGAAAGCTGTAAAGAGTTTCATAAAGAAAACCTATGTCAGGTCTTAACTTCATTGATTAGTAGTTGGTCAGTGAAATGAATTATTCTTTAGAAATGTTGTTAAATGACTTTGAAATGATCTTATTTTTACTACCATCGAAAACCTGAAAGCACTGGATGTCTATTTTGTCCCAGTGTGTGCTCCTGAGCAATGTGCACCCACGACCACGCATCTGGCAATCGAATTCAGGACCTTAGGTTTCCAGCGCGAGAACTTTGCTTCTGGACCACTAAAATGGCACCCAACTGCCGTCCAGCGCTCTCAGGTTTCCAGTGGTGGTCTAATTAATATCAGTTCGTGATTCAAACGGTGACAACTCTACATTCTCCACAAATCCCTTTATACTAATAACTATTTATTTTATTGAAAAGATAAAAGATTTTGTTGGTCATTTGCTTTTTATGTTCCGAAGTTTATTTATACGAGGACTTGTAAATTTTTATTTGGTTTATTCAAAACGTCGTTACTCAATCATAGCTCCATATTAATCCACATAACTAATCACACCTACATATGTGCTATACTTATTCACTATATACAATTCTTTTCCTGATAAATTAGATATAGACCGACTAACTTATAAATAAATTTTAGGTTTTGACCCTTATGTCAGTTTTGTGTACAACCCCTTTCGAAACATGAGGCTTATATCTAAGTGAGCGTTGTAGAGTTTTACTCGGATTGATTTGCACACTTATAAGTCATCGATTAATTTTGTAAGTTGTTCATTACGTCCAGTGTATTACTTTTTATTCAAGTCCTCAAAAGAGGATGCTACAACGGAGGAACTCCCTAGAACCTCCTAAATTTTAGTGAGTTTTGTTTGAAGAACGTCTGTAGACAGGGAAAAATACCGTCATTTCAGGGTTTCAGTCGACTAAAATAACGAATCACATTAAGAAGAAAACAAGGCGTTATCCACTAGTGGAGTGATATTGATGAGAATAATCATGATATGACATACATATTCTCATCTTTCAATTCATTTGTGTATGAATTTGTGTTTTATTTATACACTAGACGGCTATTGATGTTTAGTTGAAGAAATACAAATAAGATAATCATGATAAGGTTAAAACAAACAGAAAACACCCTTTTTGTTCTGATCAAAGCATATATAAACACGTATAAAGTCTTTCTTTTATCAATAAGATCAGAGACGTAAGTAGTGAAAGTATCTGAAAAGTAAACAACTTGGTATTCTCACATAACAATTGGATGGGTGACGAAAAGCCAAAATCATTTAGCAAATTATGAGACAAGAGAATTTCAAGTTTCAACTTTTTGTTTTCACTAAGCATTTCATTTATTGTGTGAAATTTCTATTTTTGTTTTTATTATGGTGAATTTTCCTTGGATAAACACATTTTATGTAAACATTTATAGAAGATCGTACCACTGGAGCCGAATAGTCAAATATAGATGAGATGAAAGATTTCAAAAGAAAAGGTCATTCTGTAAAAAAGAAAACGACTTAACAGTAAATTGCTTTTGCTATAGGTGCCCATGTATAATTTTTCGGAGATCAATGATTAATGAGTTAACTCTTAAAGTTTAAAAAACTGTTTTATTTTAGCACACTCCCATTTTCCGTTTTAAAATTACCCCTTGTATAGGACTGATACAGTACAGAGTTTATTTAACAGGTGGACGAAAAAAATGGTGACTCTAAATACACGTAGAATATGGTGATCGGTGTAGTGCTCCAGCTGATAGTATTGTTGTATAATATTCACTGATTTATATAGAATATTAATGCTCTTTTGAGTCTTTACTAAAATATAATCAAAATAGGTTTAAAAAGAGGGGTAACTTAGTACTCTACAATTATTGTACTCGCCACGTTACTGGGAAATCCAAACTTCTATTCGTGGTTGATCCAGTGCTGAAGACAAAAGAGTTGTCCATTGATCCTTGGTTAATATTGGTTTTCAAACTGAAGTCAGTACTTAAAGTGTAATTATATTCAAGATGAACAAATTAATATTAGAAAGAGGGTTTTGTGGAGATTGTACTAACATAATAGTGGAATTCATAAGTCGATTAGAGCTGGACCACCATGAAAAACCTGGAGTCACTGGACGGCCGTTTTGCCTTAGTGGATGCGCACTGCTGATGAGTTCCATACTAGAACGAAACGGCCTTCCAGTGCTTTCAGGTTTTCCGTGGTGGTCTAGCTTTAATCAACTCACGAATTCAACTATTAAATTTACGAATTAATTATAAGTAGTGGAATTATCTGTGGTAAAAATATTTTAGCTTCTAGAGTCACAGAGTACTTTTATGTGACTCACGTTTGAACTAATGGAGCTTTTTTAGTAGCCTTAAAACTGTTGAAGTTTTAATTACTTGACTGGTGTATTACGTCTATATAGTAACATATTCATCATCTGAAATTCGAACGACACTGAAATACAATCAGTATCGTTCATAGCAAAATATGATTGAAGTATTAGTTATATATATCGCTATTCATGTCTATTCAATTAGAACAGAAGTTTTGACTACAATTTGTTTATAACTAATGGTTATTTAAAAAATGTTACCAAACATTGATGATAGGCTCGTTGAAGAGTATCTGTCAACTTTAAATATTTTAATTATGATCCCTGAAGTTTCGTATGACATTCACTTTCATAGTACTTAATTGAGCTTCTATGTTAAGGAATTTCCAAACATCTTGAGGTTGTCAGTTGATTTTTTAAGTTAATTTGAAGATAGTTTTCGCCATGAACTAATCCCACTTGATGAATCACTACAAATCAGAAAACCTTAGGCTACCATTAAGTTCTGCTCGGCATCTTTTCATGACCCTCAATAACATAGAACTTAGGAACCTTTAATTTCACTAAAAAATAATACTTTGAGGCCATTGAGTTGGAATTCTTTATTCTGAATTTTAAACGGAACTACAGACAAAGATGAATTGTGGCTAGCAGTGGAATCAAGGATGTGCATTTGAGACTTGAGCATTTGGGACTTATCAGCTCGATGTACTTGACTCCCAGGGTTTATGTTCACTTATCTCTATAAACCATCCAATAAAATAATATAACCATGTGCTCAGTGTTGATTCGATTGAAAAAATATTTTTGAGATATGGCGAAATTTAATATTTAGGAGTTAGACAATGACTAAAATTAGAGATTTAGACCTTTATATAAGTGTTTGTTCATTTATACTTTGCTACCCAGAAGGACCTTATATCTTGAATGTCATCCCATGTGTGCTGCTAAGTATCTACAACATCAAATATCAAATGTAAAACGTTTCATGATTTTGTATTTTAATGGGTATTATTGGCGTAGTATATATATATATAGATTATCGATGCTATCTACAATATTTGTCACTGGACAGACTTTATCAGTATTTCTTGAAATTCAAACTTAATTACCTAGGACAAAATGAATATCAAATCATATTGAACTCTTGAATCTGTTAACATCGTGAGAAAAATCCTGTTACATAGTAACATCAGCGGGATCTTTCCACGAATCATTACCAAACTATTCATTGAACACTGTTTAAGGTATCTCTCTGTGATATCTGCGAGCCTAATTTCTATTAATAGCTTTCAGTTTCCAAATCCATTAATGATGACTTATTAATTTGGTACCTTTATAAACTAATTTAGTTCTACAATTTATTATAATTAGAATAATAAAAAAACTCAACTAAAGTCTATCAACGAATCGATAACTGAACAATTATTCACAAATAGATATCTCCGATCGTGTAGTATATACATGTTCAATTACATGAGTATAACAAGAAGATACTATCAGTTTAGTAGATACAAACACACTAGCACACACACACACAACACACCTAAGCATACAGACATACATCAAATACAGTTTTCCGTAATCAAATCAATATTCTTATCCTCAACATTATTTGAAAAGAATAAGTGAAATTTTAAAACAATTCAGATCTCATTTCCATAAATAAATAACTTTGTTCATTATATCAGCCTAGATTAATTACTGATAGGTATTATCAATTACTCATTACATTCCAATGAAAGAAAAAGAAATATCATGATTGTCAATTTTTTTTGTTGTTGTTGTTGGTGGTGGTGGTGATAGTAACAACATCAAAGTAATTATTATAAATATTACTTTGTGTAGGTCAGTCAACTACTTCATTATTGATTATTGATTATTATTATTCACTTTTATTTGTAGTCTGAGTATCCATGCTACAAATATTTTTGATAATTTTTTTTCTAAAATACATAAATGTGAAAATTATGATCCATTTTGTTAAAATATCGGTATGATTACGTCATATGTGTGTAATCATTAGCTTGTGTATTAGTTCATTTACACAAAAACTATTTTTTTTTAAATGATATTGAGAAATTATGCACAAGTCATCAAGCTCATAATTTTTATCATTTGTTGTCTACGTAGTGATATATAGAGGATATAAAGTTTAGATTATAAATAAAACATTTGTTTACCCTAGATTCATTTATAAAGTAGGTGAAATGTTCATCTACAAACTGAAGGTCTTGTATTGCACACAACACCTTATTCTGTATTATTTTGTGTTGATAAAATATTTGTCTTTAAAAATTAAAAAAAAACTTTGGTAGGCTATTGGTTTTGATTGAAAGTGAATTCAATGCAATGATTGTTTTCGGTAGAATAGCCTATTAAACAATTATTGAGAAGGTAAATCGCGTATACGTTATCACCAGTTACCTCTAAGTACAATGTTTGTTGAATTACGAGTAGGTTGGAAGAAAACTAAAGATAGCCAGACCAATACATGATATAAATTGGTGAGGTCGTTAATTGTTTTTATCAGTCATGTAAGTAGATACAGACTACTTGGTATATACAATCAACGGCTGGAGACAGTGTGACATGGATCAAAATTGTTCACATTGTCACAGATACATTCATTCACAATATTTCTCTCTATCGCGAATTCTTTCCTGTATGTCCTTCTCATTTGGCCGTTAGAATCCTGTTGTTAATGGTTAGTCCTTTTAATAGTCATTGCTATTACATTATTACGATCACTTTTGCCATATATCATGTCAATTTCATCTCGTCTTACTGATGCGGTATGGCAACGAGAGCCATCGTGAATCTGTACGAGGCTTCACGTTGATGATAACTGACTGGCTAACTGATTAATATAACTTATTCAGATTGAAGATTATTTTAATCGAGAATTTATATTTGATGAGTGATCAGTTCAAAAGTTCGGAGAACAAAACAAATTTTGAATTCTCATGATTCATTAACAGTGGATATTCACGATCTTACATAAGATCGAGTCTAGGATGTTTAGATCCCATCGCAGACATTTAAACAGAAAGTTGGAATTACATACTTTACATTTTAAAGTTTGCTAGGTTTGTAGCCTAGTGGAATCACTGCTCATGTATATATATATATATATATATATATATCACTTTCAACAATTAGTTTTTGACCAGTATTCAATGGTAATTTAAATGATACCGTTCAATGATACCGAAAGCTTAAATCGCATTTCAGTGGAATGAAATTTTGAAGACTATTTCCAACTTCGACCAACTTTATCTATAAATGAATTTGAAACATTGTCTTTATTATCCTACTGCGTTTTTCACTCGTTTATGTAAGGGATATATTCCTGAATTTGCTCAGGTACTGTTTTAAAAATTCAAAGTCATTCAAATATAAGCATCTGGGAGTAGAGGACATGAAAGTAATTGTTAAGTTCAGTTTAAAACTAGACTGATAGAACGTACCTTAAAGATTTGTGTTTGACTATTGCTTACAACCTTTTTTAATTGCTGAAATATTGGCCTAAATAACTACACTGACTGAATAATGGTCAGTCATATTGTGATATGAATAACTTCCAAATGATAAGTGTAATCGATAGTCTTATCGATGAATTTTTAATGACTGGACAAACCAGTATATCCCTTTGAATACGTAAACATGAAAATACACTGGATTTACATTGCATATTTCATGATATTGACAGTCATAAGTATGGGAGTTGTTTAATCAGCACCATTGTCTAGAAATCAATTTATTAATCACTTACTATTCAGTGAGTGACTAATTTACACAATCTAATCCTTTTGGAAATCATCTGCATTTTATTTAGCTCAGGAGTATCAAGAAAACTTGTTTATGAATATTTACAAGAACAAAATCTAGTTTTATGAAGGTTTCCTGAACGGAGACATTCTAAACCTACAAATATATTTTAAAAAAAGTTAAACAGATTATTGTGAGAAAAGGATTTGACTTTCAAAGCTCACAATATACATATTTGTAGTAACATTTATGCTTAGAAAATATTACTATCAGTAATTCGAATGCTGTAATAAGAGAACTAACTGTTCATTAAACGAGTAGTATCATTTTTAGAAACCTCTATATTTCTTTTAAAATGAGATGGAGTTGTGTTTTGTTCAAAATCATTAATTAACTTTCAATAAACTTTCTATAAGAGATTATTTGAAAGATGATATAATCAGTGTAACATGACTTATAGTTAAGAATATTCTTTAGATTCGTCTTAAAGAGAAAGTCTTAATTACTATTGTTATAATCACGAATATAAAAAAATAATAATCAAATGAATTTACCACTAAAGATCACTTGTTACAGATTTACTGAGATGAGAAGACATTACGGACATACCGAACATACATTAAACGTTTTAATTCAATTAAAATGTTATCCTGATCAATTTTTGATGTCTAGTTCAAGCATCTAAGTTGTCTATTTCATAACTGTCCAAATGTTGTAATATAGATCCCTGTTTTAAATTTGTTTCAACCGAATAATTCTGTTTACTAGCTCTTATGAAGACAATTATAATCTTTAAATTCACTTAGTATTATTTGCTTGAATCTTCCCATTAATGTTTAGGACTGCAACTTGTCAGTCTCTCATTGGCATATGTGCATACTGTGCATATTGTCTCGATTTAGCCTTAATTCACAAATGGGACGAAACGCGCGTCCTGGATTCTACTGCTAGCCACTATCCATTTTTGCTTACAATGCTTGTGAATTAAGGCTATATCGAGGCAATACGTACAGTATGCACATATGCCAATTAGAGAGTGACCAAATGTAGTCCTAAACATCAATGGGAAGATTCAAGCAAACAATATTAAATGAATTTAAACCTCACCCCATTGCACAAGCAAGTGGCTATCAGGACTCAGTAGCTGAGTGGATAACGTGAAGGCGTTTGAAGCGAAGGGTCCTGGGTTTGAGTGCAAGAGTGAACATCAACTCTGAGATGCAGGTACATCCTTAATTCACAAATAGGACGAAACGCGCGTCCTGGATTCCACTTTTAGCCACTATCCATCTTTGCTTACAATTACAATATTTAGTGAATAAATTAAAATCTATGCATCGAATAACTAAGAAAATGTAAAACAAGTCACAGGAAAAAAACGAATTGTAGACGTTTAAGAGTTAACACTACCAAAAGCTGATCAAACGTAAAGTGATCTAGGTTAAATATATGAATCTCTGAAATTTTATTCAGTGGCTGAATGTTATCTCACTTACTATAAGATCTGAAACTCCTGGATACTCTTTCACATGAAATAATGAATACGTACTAATAAACAACTAGATAAACTCTACATAGATTATTTAATAAACCATCAAGTTAAATAGAACATTAATACAAATTCTACCAGGGTTGTGGAAAATATATTAATTAAGAAAGTGTTTCTATGATGGCTACTGTTTACCTTTTCCAAGATGACATCTTTATATATGGGAAAATATGATTAAAATGCTTATTGAAAATTAATCATTTATTCCAACTTTTAAATGATAGTCTATAATAATTAACAGCGATACTGTGGTGTGAGCTACTGATGTCGATAGATATAAGTAATATGCATCATCAGTCGAAGGTGAAATACCTGTCAGCGGAATGTTAAGAAGATAGAATAAAGGAGAACGAGAACAGATAATGATTGCTGTGGAAATGAAGGAAAAGTGAAGTCTGAGATGATTGATATTTTGAAAATTAAGAATTTACTGTCTGGTTTTCATATTTGACTAAGGAATTCTGTAATTTTGTCCTCACTTGTGTTCTCGTTCACTACAATACTGTCAACTTTTACTAATAAAATCAACCAACTAATTCTTTCTTCCCGTACTACATCCTTATATACAATCTTTCTTTTATATATTACCACCAGTAAATTAACTATGTCTATGAATTCGGTGTTCATTTTGGTGTGCTTATGAGGTATGACAACTTAAACTGACACATATTTGTGCCTGATCCTACGTTGTAGCTGACTGAACATTTTACCTACATCATAGTTAAAACAAATATATTCATAATACATTAACTCAATTCATAATAGAAATCATAAGTATTATTCCTAATTTGAAAACAACCAATATAATCAGATTCTAAAATAAACCAAGAAATAATAATAATTTCAGTTATTCCAATTAGAAGGGGGTTTTGTAGAGATTTTAGTAATTTTGTATAATTGAAATCATGAGTCAATTGAAGCTAGACCATAATAGGATGAAAAGGCCATCCAGTGCTTCCAGGTTTTTCATGGTGGTCTAGCTTCAATTGAATCATGATTTCAACTATATAAAATGAACAAATAAACAACATTAGATTCTTCAACTAATATATCATTATCAGAAGGGTTTTTGTGGATATTATAGTAGTTTTGATAGTTGAGATGATGAATCAATTGAAGCTAGACTGCTGAGGAGTCCCACAATAGGATGAGACGGCCGTCCAATGCTTCCAGATTTTCCATGGTGGTCTAGCTTCAATTGATGCGTGATTTCAACTATCAAAATTAATATATCATTGATACAAAACTAATAGAAAACATTTCACACCTAATGTATTCTATCAGAATAAAAAAAAGAAAAAAGAGAAGAAAACGATACTTATTTTAGAATGCGTTCTTTTTTGTGTTATTTTATTTCGACTTCCGGTATCAATAACCTGACTTTTTATTTTATTTATTGAAATTGAATGTTTTATTCTCTGTGTGGTTTTATTTAGATTAGTCAATGTATTCTCAGTTGACAAGATGATTTATATTAAATATGTTCAATTATATGAATAAAGACCAGAGTTAATGGATAACGTTGACTAATATGCGTATAAATGTGGTCAATTAGCAACATGATCAAAGGTTAAACAAAATAAAACAATCAACTTGAATACAAGAATAGATAAAGACAACGAAACCGAAAATGACAATTTAGTATAAATAGAACCACGACAACAAAGTGATTAAAAGTTTGTGAAATAACTAAAAAAATCATTTCCATATGGAGTAAACTGTAATGGTGTTGTTCATAATAAAAATAATGAAAGTTCTGAAATTAACTCATCTAGCTCAAAGAATTCAACAACATCAAAGGCATCCATTTGAGTTGTACATCTCCAGTATTTTAAAAGTACTAATTATTTTGGCAATAAGTTCAATGTAAGATAATTTCTTAAACAAAAATAATCTATAAAGAAGGGATTTTTTTCATTATAATAACTGATTATAGATTTTATCCCAATATGAAATTATTTTTAATATAAATAATACAATGATCTCAGATGAATCTCGTTTTCACAATCTGTTTTAATGATGATGAAGATGGTCGCATAATATCGTGTATTGGTTGAAGTTAGATATTAAAACTGTTAGCTGCTAGCTTAGTGGCTTAGAGGTTAAGTGTTTATTTGAGTGATCGAAGGTCCTGGGTTCCAATTCTGCTTACGGGTTCGTGGATGCTTATTGTTGAGGAGTCCCATACTGGGATGAAATAGTTGTCTAGTGCTTCCATGTTTTCAATGATGGTCTAACATTGATCAGTTCATCATCCTAATGTTCAAAAGTTAATTTACTAATGAAATGTATATTTAATTTGGAATTTTGTGAAAAATAACCTTTCTAACTGATGAACAATTCAAAACGATTTAGCATGTATTGTTTTATACTTTCTTCATCCCAGTATATAAATGCTCAACAGTGTGTATCCACCTTAAAACTAAAAAATCAAAGAGATTTAACATGTTTCAACCAAGATTATTTATAAGTAACAGAGAATTCAACAGAGGAAAAAAATGTCTCATTTATAATGAATAATATAGTTTACAGATAAAAAATTTTGTGTAAATTGTATGACTCACTGTCAGTTGAGATTAGAGTGTAACCACTATAAAGAGTAAGTCGGTTCATAATATCACACAACTAGGGACAGACGTACATTAGTTTACTTACTATATTTTATATTAGTATACTTCAAGGTGGTTGAAAAAAATCAATAACAAAACATTTAAATAGGTAATGTTAATCGTAGTAGAAAGCTAAACAGAGAAAGAATTCAGTAAGGATAACTGAGATCTGAAATGAAGAGCGTAAGACGTTCCTAGAATCTTGAATTTATTGAAATAAAAATGAATCTGTTTATGTATGAGAGTTATTTGGATACATATTACATGATACATGTTCACCAATCAAGGATTATAATAAAGAGGTCTATATCTTATGATTCACATCAATAGTCCATGACAGCATTTGGATTTATATTACTGACAGCACGAAAAGTAGACTATTCACCAAGTCAGTATGGAGAATCCATGCTTTTGGATTGTTACATAACATTATTACAAGTAATTAGTATTATTTTAATATATTATTCGTTATTATCCTGTCAGATTAATAGTTTTCCTGCTGAATTATCAACTGTACTGTCGAGTCACAACAATTGCTAAAATAAATATAAGAAAATATTAACGAAATTGACAACTAATTTGTAAATCTTATCAACATTGTAAGGAATTGATTTGAAACCATCAATGTTCACTAATACCATGTCTTTCATTATAACTAAGTAGTTATCCAATATTTCTTCATTTACAATGGTTCTCAAATCAATACCAATCTATTGTATTAACTAATTTCAAATATAAGTAGTCTCTACAAACCATAATCTTACACTAGTACTAATTTAATACTCATTCAATAATAAATAATAAATTTGTTCAAAATTTATAATCTACTTACCGAAATGGCGTAGTGGACACAATTCTGACCCAATACTTGACTTCTTAAACTTTGTTTTATTATTCAATAATGAGTAAGTTGTACTTTAAACGTACAATTCATACAACAACAACAACAACAAAGAAATCGGGGGAAAACAATTTTGTAAAAGAAAAAAAATTAAATAATTTGTTTGTCAGTTACAAGGGGGGATATATCTATCTCTGTCTTTCTGTAATCTTTTCTTCTGTAAATATTGTATTCATTCATATATTGGTATAGAAGGGAAAGTGTTTGTTTGTTATTTTCTAAACAAATACATTGAGAAATGATATTTCCTTTAAACTTCCCATGGAGGAAACTATTTTACTCTATTGAATAAAGTTTTTTTTAAATTGCTTTTCTTGTAGCTTTTAATTTATTATTTAATCCAAATTATAAACTTTCTCTCAGGTTGATCTTTATAAAATGTAGCTAAATAGTAGTAGCTAATAATTATAGTAAAATTGGAAATTGTAATAGGGGACGAGTTTAGGTCAGAATATTGGCGTATCAAAAGCCATTATCGAAAAATTATTTATCTACCCCCTCTTACTCACTAACTATCCGACTACCTAACCACCCACTCACCCATCTTGTATATACAAAAGAGTTTCTTCAATAATTTATGTCATTCTATCCCTCTAAATCAAATATATACTAATAAACACACATACACTATATATGTATATATACATAAATATATTGGCGTAAACAAACAATCAGGTTAATTGGTATATTTTTATACATACAATTTAGTCTGGACAATCACTTGGTTGGTATACTGTTGCTAATCTAGCGCCGATAACCATTAAACCTACCACCACCCGTTTACGGTAAAAAAAGAAATATAATAATTAGTAAACAAGTTGTTTAAGAAAAAAAGGATTGAAAATAAGTAAATTTCCTTTTCTTAAAACTGTGCTTAGTCAATATCTAAAATCGAATTGATTTAGAGGGAGAACAAGATAAATGTTCTTCTTTATTTAACAAGTACTATGATAACGAAATCGTTATGATTGAAATTATGCTGTAGCATATTTCAAATGCATCAAAACGTAACTCAACTTTTTAAAAAAAGTTACCATGCCCTAATTTGAAATAATATCGGTGTGATTATTATAAATTAGTTACTGATATGTTAATTGCCTTATCATCAGTTTATTTATTCGCTGAAACAAAAAAGACGAGAACAAGTACTAGGCGCCAGCCTGTCTATTGAAAACACAAACATATGATTGGGTGAAATAAAGTAACCAATACAATATCAATATGTATTTACAACTATCCTAAACACATAATTTTAAATGAAAAATTAAAAAAAAAAAAGAAAACACAAAATTCATCAGGCACCTGTCTGTCTCTATGTATCAGACAAATTGGAGCCAGAATAAAGTTTGAATATGAATGGTTGATTGATATTGGTTAGTTTGATAAATCACTATAAATTAACTGTGTTATATTGTGTTTCCAAACAAGAATACAGTAGTAACACTACCAAAACAATTGGAGGTTGACAGTTTATTTTTTGTAAATTCAAATATTATATTCAGTCGTTGATCAATGTGTATAGAAAAGTACATGTGAGTAAAATTTAAACAAACTAAACAGAAACCTTTGACCATCCAGTGCTTCCAGGTTTTCCATAATGGTCTAGCTTAAATTTATGTTACCATGAACAGATTAGAAGTACATATTTCAGAATTATTCCTTAGTGTGTTAGCTAGTCTCATGATTTTAAGATGAATGCTTTAAATATCCATTCTGACTTAGTGAAGTTTTGGGTGAGACTGTAATTTATGAACGACATCTGAGCTGTGCTAATGGGATCTTGAGAATGTCCATCTACTTATTAGGACTAATTGAGGGTTATAAAACACTGAAGAACTAGAATTATAATTTACAGTTGATGGTTAAGAACTAAATTTAGGGTTTTATCACTAATTGACTAGCTAAAAAGTCGAAACGCTATTTAGCCAAGTAGATGAATGAATTTCACGCCAAAATCCAAGATTTATTACCACGATTGATTGATCACTGGGTGGTGATCAATGTCATGCTTGTCAAGTCCTTTTTAGTGCTGATCGAATGCTATCGATCAAGTTGCAATGTGGCCACCAGTCTAGGTCGCTCGACACTGCGTGCACTATATATTGAGATAAGATGGTGGTTTCCTGTTGATCACCTCTAACCACCATCTTATTCCAAGATTTATTATCTCATATATGATCGGTACGTTCATAAATTATGGTTTCTCCAAGTTTTCATGTTAGATGAGTTGAACCTTACTGGTTTATTGTCCTGTCTATTCACAGACTTATTTACAGACTTTTATCAGTACATTCTTTCGTTTATTCAAGACTTTACCTTAGTGTTATTTCATCGATGATTAAAATAAGATTTTATCTCTACTACGTCGTTTACTGGTTAGTACTTAGTAAAAACAACAATGAATTTAGCATAATGAAATCTAAAATCATACAAAATCCCAGCCGAATTATAAAATTATTCCATATACTTGGATTCATTTTACCCAAATGTAAGCAAAAGAAATGTACCATATACCCAACAGTATATAATATTTGAAAATCTGTTGATTGATAGCAAAAGGCTATGATCAATTAAACTTAGAATTTCAGTATAGGTTTATAGAAATCATGAACCTACCAGTGTCAGACTATCACTGAAAGCTTTGAAGCGCTGGATAGTTGTTTCATCCTAATATGAGACACCCCATCAACGCGCATCCGATATCCCACACGTAGGTTCGAATATACAGATCTAATGAAAAATACTATTAAAATTTATCGCTTAAAGATAATGAAATAATAACATTCCATTGTATAATTCATAATGATTTCTATGTTGTTAACTCTTTTAAAATTTATTATAAAGTTCACTTTTATCTAAATAATTCTTTACAGATTATTTTATATTTTAGTCTGGTATTTAATTAATTAACAAAACAAGGTTAGTTAGTTCATTTCAGTCGATAGTAATAATAGTATTTTATGGATAAGAATATCTTATTATTGATTAAGATCATGAGTCGATCAATGTAAGACCGCTAATGAATACCTGAAAGCACTGAACTGTCGTTTTGTTCTGATATGGGATTCATCAACAGTGTTCATCCACGATGCAGCACGTAGAACTTGAACCCAGGAACTTCGGTCTCACACGCGAACGTTTAACCCCTAGACCACTAAGTCAGTATATAACGCTATTAATATCTAACTTCAACTAATCCACGGAATTACGTGTGAGACCGAATATCCTTGGTCCGAATCCCACTTTCGGGTTCGTGGACGCGTATTGTTGAGGAGTTCTATACTAAGACGAAACAGCGATCCAGTGCCTTCAGGTTTTAAATGGTGGTCTGACATTGATAGATTTATGATCCCAATCAATAAGTCAATAATCTCCAAAACCCCATACTGATAATATTTTATTCATATTAATAGTTGAGATCGTGAGTCAATTGAAGCTAAACCACTATGGAAAACCTGGAAGCACTGGATGGCCGTTTCACCCTATTGTGGGACTCCTCAGCAGTGCGCATCCACGATCCCGTCTAGCTTCAATTGACTCGTGATCTCAACTATTAAAATTACTATAATATCCACAAAAACCCTTATGTTTCATTACTTAAAAATAATCGTATAAATTTTTATTATGAACTATAATTGTACATAGATTAAATTACTTTTTCCAAAAATTACCTTTATTGATACAGTGATCATTTGTGTTTTATTTAACTAGGTAGGTTATTTGAATATAAATTTTTCTAACTTTGATGGACTTTGAGTATAAGTCAGTTCATGAATTTATTTCCTGTTACGTGTTATTTTGGGTTGTGTAATTGTTAGGCAATTAATAAGTTGAAAATTTTTTCTATCTCCGTTGATTCCATTGGTTTATTACAAGATTATTCAAATTCTATGACAGTTGTAGTAATGCTAACATGGGTCATGAAATAACGCCAGAGAGCATCCACTTTTCCACTGATAATCGAAAGTGATTACTTACTGTCACGCTTCTTGATGTATAAATCTGTTTCAATCCATGTGAAAAATATCTTCTTCATTAATACGTGAGTATAAAATACCAAAACTTTGAAGCGACGTCAATCTCCCTTTTTTTCTTCAGTGGGTGGGCGTATTCAGAAATTTTTAACAAGATTATTTTGCGACAAACTGCATTAAATTTATTAATCAGTTTGTAAACTACACAGTCGGTTTCAACATATCTGCATCATATAATGATTTTTCGCCACCCAGTTTCTATGTTGATAAGCTTTTTGTCAGAAACCACCTAATCTAGACCACAGCAAGTTCTATTTGACATAAAGTTATTACAAGAAAATACAAGAAATTTTATTACTTATATAATTTTGAAAGTAATATAGGACCTACCCCGATCTGAAGGTTTGGATTGGAAAGATAAAATTCCATTTTAGATATTACGACTGGGTAGTTTCGAATCACTATATTATGGACTTTTGAAACTTATACGGAATAATAAAATTCATATTTATAAGCTTACTTCTATACAAGTTTCTATCTGTTATAATTGAGAAATCGAAAACAGTCTTCATCTTATAGAGAGTGATTATTTTCGAAGTCAATATGAAAGTCTGTTAGCTTGTGAAGTAGAACGTTTTCAAACTCGTATTTTAGATGTATAATGCTGAGTAGTCCAAGTAATTGTTCTGAATGGGTACTCTTTGTATTTGTTGACTAGGTTATATCTCTTGATATTTTTGATGTTTCATTTAATCAATTGAGATTTTCAGAAGATTGAATATCATCAACATATTTATCAAAACAAGATTATGAAAATAATCCTTGAGAAGTTAGAGGTTGAGTTTTGTTTTAACAGTCAATCTACAAGATACTTTATCTCCGATGAACTTAACTGGAAAGAATCAAACTGCATTCTGAATTACTATGAACTGATACATAAACACAGAATATTCTGGTAAAAATCTGTTAGCTTTGTGATCTATTTCCTATAATTTAATTAGTATAGAACTTTGCAAGAGAATCGCTTATGAATGATATACGAATGTAACCTCCCAGACTTGAAAATATATTCAAAAGAAAATGCGGTATAAAAAAACCCAGTAAGAAAGATGGACAATAGAGGTTTCCTTGAATAACTCTTAATAATTAAGAATGTATGATAATGTAATAATAATAATAATATATAAGGGATGAATAACTATAAACCAGAGGCGCAACTATTGAATTTTTTTAAAAGATCTGTTAATATTAGAGGAGATGGTTTAATTTGTAGAGTTTTATTTTCACCTGATTTCAGCTAAATAATATTGAGTTGTAGAAGGGACTGGACAACAGCTTCATTCTAATGTACAACTCTTCAGTAGTAATTATCAGAGTTTCAACTGAGATTTTTAACCCAGGACATTCAGGCTTCATGTAAAGTGTTTAACCTTTAGACCACTGAGTTGTTATACGGTAGTTCATATTTTCAACTTTAGTCAGTGCACAATATTACACGATAATTATTAACTGATGCTTAACAGGAGCCTTATCAGTTATCTAGATAGATACCATCTATAATCTAACCCATAAATAATTGTTGTTAAGATGACTACTTCGACTATGGAGAGCAGAGAACATTGACAGAAGGCCATGTTATCCTATAAACTGCCTCAAAATTTACACAGCGCTTGAATATCTTGGTCAAACTTATTTAGTTACAGATGATCAGTCTAAATGATTATCATCTTGATTCCTTATAAAATTGGGCTCTTCAATTCTAGTCATTATCAATATAAGAACTGTACGTAAAGTTAATGGAATAGTTATTCCAAAACTCCAGTGGTAAATTTATATGTATTTTTTCTTTCTATATGCAAACAAATACTGAATCGATTAATGTTAGACCACTATCAAAAACCTAGGAGCACTGAACTTCAACCATAATCTCAGGTAGATACCTGTATCTACCTGACACGTGGATTGGTTAAAGTTAGACTTTAACACTGTTAGGTGCCTTAGCAGCGATCTATAGCTTAAAGGTTCACGCGCGAGACCGAAGGCTCTGGATTCGAATCCCTTTGATACGGCACCGCGGATGTACGCTTCTGAGGAGTCCCACAATAAAACGAAACGGCCGTCCAGTGCTTCCAGGTTTTCCATAGTGGTCTAGCTTCAATTGGCTCATAATTTCAACTATATATAATGGTGTTTGTCAAATTCGTGTTAATTATTAAACGGAGAAAAGAAAAGAGAAGATTTAATGCATTCATTCGCTGTTTCTTTTTTTAATACCTTGATGTTTTGATTCTGTTTTATCATAGAATTATGATTCACCATAAATTTGGCAATAAGTACATTTTATAAAGTAGTAAATAATCATTATTCATTAGAAACATCAGAAACTGATTGAATTCAAAAAGTTATTGAAAATCATATTACTACTAGGCAACTAATCGGTTTTTGTATTTTTTCTTGTGAGGATGGTTATCATTAATTAACCAAAAAAAGGCCAAAGTGTATTAGACAGAAATTTCTTTTTTCAAGTTTACAATTTTGTTACAATTCACATTGTTGACATGGCTTTTGTGATATTGTATAAAAGTGTTAAAGGGTGTATACTAAAGTTTATTGAAGCCTTAGTCAATATGGAAATTCAAATCGTCTTTATGTATTCAAAAACAGTTTGTTCTCACTTTAAACCTACCTTGGTTATTACTGAGCATGGTGAGTTTTCAAATTGTTTTTCACAGTATTTTCTTTATTAACTTTGTCTCCTCCATTTGTCTAGTTGATTTTTCTATTTTTACATATAAATGTTCTTAACAAGTATATGTGCGATCAGACTGTTCGAAATGCATTGTGCTAATATATCCCACAGTTTTCATGATCTTCGTTTTCTCACTACACTATTCCATACTGACATGCCGTAAGTACAACAAGCTCCTTATCAAACCGTTCAAAAGGGTAATAATATCTTTTACAAGATATCAAAATGATTCATTGAAGCTAGAATAATCAGAAAAGAATTAATGACTAGTTCATTATTGTGTATAATTTTCTTTGACAAGCCTTAACATCCATCCCACTTGAAGAAGCATTTAAAAAGCTCTGATTCACATAGAATATGAAAGTTATTATGGAAAGAAACAAATATAATGTATCTCAAACTCGATATAAGCTAGAATACCATTGAAAATGTGGAAGCACTGGACAACCATCTTGTCCTAGCATGGGACTCCTCAGCAGCGCGAATCCACGATCCAGGTTAAATAGGCTCATGAATTCAATTGTTAAAATTACAATCTCCACAAACCTACATTCTGTTAATAATAATCATGTGTTTATTCAGTGACTGGCTTGAAGATTGGTTTCCTGGAGTTCTAGCGCGAAGCCGTGTCCAGTGAAGTCCAATCCGTGTCGAGTATAGACAGTTATCTACCTCGAATAATGGATGAATGATCGCTTGAGATCATGGGTCGATTGTAGTTAGACATTAACACTATTGTATTTTGTCTCAGTGGTCTATAGATTAAGTGTTCGCTCGCGAGACCGGAAGTCCTGGGTTCGAATCTCTCGAGGCTGGATCGTGGATGCGTACTGCTAATGAATCCAATACTAAGACTAACCAGCCATCCATTGCTTACAGGTTTTCAATGGTAGTCTAGTTTAGATTGCCTCATGAATACAACTATTAAAATTATTACAACCTCCACAAACCCCCATTCTTAAAATGTCAGAATACACATTCTTAAGTTTTAATGATAGGAAAGAGTAAAAAGTACAAACGAAACTTTGAATTAGCGAACTTATTACATTTTTGAGTAATCTAGTGGATTTTTTGAAGAAAACTATTTTCGGTATGTGATGTTTATGATAGTTGTTAAATTTTTAAAATATTTTACAACACAGACTAAATTGTGTTTCAGATACTCTTAGGTATATATATACCTGACATGAAATTATTCGCAAATAAAGTGTTATGCACTAAACACTATTACTAACATATGCTTTTGAATATATTGAGTCGAAAGCATTCGTCGCCGATATAGTAAGTTTTCAGCTGATGAGAACTGACGTTCAGTGAGGCTTTTCATTAGTAGTTTAACCAATTTCAATATATAATAATAAAAGCGAAAACAAAAGCAACCTCATTGAATGTATCAGAGATCTTGGATCTTCATTCTTGATTAACTAGTAACTTTGCGACAAACAACTTTCAAAGATCTTTTGGTGGAATAATTTTAATTCGAATGACAGTTTTATTAATTTAAGATGTATTCAGTATTTTTATTAGCTGATCCGAAATTTTTTAAAATATTTATACTACTGCGATTTTGTCTGTCTCTTTGAAAAAGACACTTATCTAAGCAAATTATACGGTCAATATTCAATCAAGATAATAGTTGGTCACTTATTTTCGATAAAATTAATTTTCCATTGAAAACATTGGGTTTACTAAGGTTGTTTAGGGATAATGACCATGGAATTTAAGTTGGTATCTATTTCGACTGATCTTTTTCGATGATGTTTTGAAGACAGTTTACCTTATAAAATAACGTTAACTGAAAAAGCAGTGACGATCATTTGGTACTGGATGGTTATTTTATTGTGAAATTCAGCTAATTACCACCGTGTACCTATAATTTTTCAAAGGACAGCAAAAATGATATCTTGAAATTACTGAATACTTAGTAATTAAAATACCCAAAATATCCTCTCATGATAGATTCAGAAATTTTAACCAATTGTTAGTGAGTTTAACTCAATAATACGAGGACTAGCTTAGTTTGTTAGATCGGTTACATGACAAAATACTTCTGAATAAATCAAGAGTTTGTTGAGCTAATTCTTGTTCTCAAAGTATAAACTAACTCTTTTCAACATCTTACAATTGATAATTTAGACTGAAATTGTTGAATCTTATGACCTCTGTTCCCCGTTAATGTATAACGTGATAATACCGCCAATTAGAGAGCAGGGAGTTATTGATCGGACCAATGACACTTAAAACATGTACGAGCAGTCTAAAGTTCTTAGGGGTCCTGCTTTCCGCCTAGCCCAGCCAGTTAAGTTCAGAACACCAATAACAGCCTCTGAAATATAAATCATTTATTTCAAACATACTGGGTTTATATACCAAACAGATAGACCATATCGTACCGTAAAATAAAAAAAATAACATGTGTACAATATTTAACCAAATGTGGCTGTGAATAAGGGAGATAGTAATTGATAGACAGGGAATAACTCAAGAATGGTAAATCGTATAATAATAGTTCATAGGTCAAAATAAAGCTTATAATAAGAGGGATATGAATATGAATAGTATAGTTGTTCAACAATTTTACGATAAAAATATACACATAGTACTAGTCCATAAATAGTTCTCAAAAAATACCACTCATAATTCTCTCCGGGATATAACAGAAATAAAAATTGACAAAAAATTAGGATAATCAAGGGTTTGAAATTTTGGTTGAACACTCTCTTTGTCTCACATGGATTGTTTCACTAAACAATGAAAGAATAAATGAATCCAAAGAACTACCATATTGAACATACTAGAATAGTCTGTATCAATGATAGAAATATATGTAATTTTATGCTTAAGTTGAATGAAAATTAACAACAACTCTAACAAACAGTCATAAAATCATCATTTTATTAAAAATCCGTCAAAATTTTATAAGCCTAGAACAAATGGATGAGTAGTATCTTACAAATCAACAAAAGAATCTTTTAAAGTATATAGAACAGTTAATATATGGGTGGTAAATTGTTCTGTGGGAAAGGAAAAGCCAATGTAAAATTCAGATTGTATTCATAGTACATTAGATTTTTATTTATTTGATTAGTGCAATCCTAATGATCAGTTCTAGAATAGTGAGTAATAAAGAATATACATTTAATATAATGAAATCGGTCTATATTTTATGTAATTTGAGATTTAATTTTATTTATCGTACGGTAGAAAACAAGAAATGATTAAACAATTTTTTTTCTAAAGGGGGTTTTGTGGAGATTTTAGTAATTTTATATGGTTGACGGGAATCACGAAATACAGTGAACAACTTAGATGCAACTAGGCGATTCGGACTTCACAGATGACCTAGCTCTTCTATCCCATATTCACTAACAGATGCAGTTTAAGGCAAATACTGTAGCGGAGGCCTCTGCAACAGTAGGCCTCAACATACACAAAGGAAAAAACAAATTCATCAAATACAACATGGAAAGCACCGACACAATCACACTTGATGGCGAAACTTTGGAAAATGTAGAAACATTCACATACCTGGATAGCATCATCGATGAACATAGAGGATCAGATGTAGACACATAGGCGAGGATTGGAAAGGAAAGATAGCATACCTACAACTGGAGAACATACGGAACTCTAAACAACTGTCAGCCAATATAAAAGTCACAATCTTCAATATGAATATCAAGACAGTCCTGCTGCATGAAGCTGTAACATGGAGAACTACTACAACCATCATCAAGAAGGTATAAGTATTTCTAAACAGTTGTTTATGTAAGATACTGAATGTCCGTTGGCCGGATACCCTCAGAAACAGCCTACTGTGGGAAAGAACAAACCAGCTTCCAGCTGAAGAGGAATTTAGGAAAAAATTTTGAAAGTGAATAGGACTTTCATTACGAAGCTTACCAAACTGCATCACAAGTCAAGCCCCAACTTGGAATCCTGAATGTAAGTGGAAAAGATGAAGGCCAAACAACACATTGCGCCAAGAATCAAATGGATAAATAATGACTGGAAACAACTAGAAAGAACTGCTCAGGACAGAGAATGCTGGTGGTTCGCCTATGCTCCTCCACAAGGGGTAACAGAAGTAAGTAAGTAGTATACATATATGCACGTAACTTATTGAATAAATCAACATCAAAATTGGGAATAGTGACAACTGTAAAACTTTTGAAAAAAATTCACATTATATTTTAATAAGTTAATAATTAAATTCTCATACAGAATGACCATAACAACAAATGAGTAAGATAGAATAAAATGTTAGAATACCACTAAATGATATGCATTAAATCTTGAGTTCCTGTTTGAGTTTATACATTATATAGACAAATATAAATACATTTTAACATAAATAAATAAACCGGAAGTAATCTGGAGTAAAATGACCAAAACAATTCAGTTTTGTTGGCGTAGATAAAAAACTAGGGGTGGGAGAGAGCATAAAAAAATGATTGATGGTTTCATATACTGTACTTATACATTGAAGATAATAGTAAACTATATATCTTACTAAGAAATTCATGGTGGTCGTTTCAATGGTTTAATCAATTATAGTATAACAGGGGAGAAAGAAAATCATAAAAAGGAAAACAAAGGTAATAACTTTATCAAGTGTAAAATATTCAGTTAATCTTCATAATACCTTTTACAATCAAGTTTTTCTAGTGAGAACATTGTGATTAAAAAGAAAGATTTTATTACCATATGGTAATAATGTAAATGATCTTTTTGTTCAGCAATTTCCTATTCTCAGTACAAATAACAACTTTGTTAACACAAGGTAAAATGTTATAAGGAAATGTTTTAATAAGTACAGTTTACAACTGATTGATCATTGTGTAAAGGATAATGTTACGTTTATTATCAGAATGGGTTTTGTGTAGATTTCAGTATTTTCATAGTTGAACTCACTGAAGACAATTGGTGAACGGTCGCTCAACTTCGTAGATTGGTTGAAGTTAGTGATAAACACCATCAGATGCCGCCTCTGTGGTGTAGAGGTCAAGTGCTCTGGCGCGAGACTGATAGGTCCTGGGTTCGAATCTCGCGAGTGCGGGATCGTGGATGCGCACTGCTGAGGGGTTCATTGATAGAACGAAAGGGCCGTTCTTCGAGGTTTTTCATTATGGTCTAGCTTCAGTTGACTCATGCTTTCAACTACGGAAATATTATGTTTTTTTCGACTTCTTAAATTCTGATCGATTCGAATTTTGTCTACCAGTTCAAATAATTTGATATCACGTGTATCATGTTGAAGTATAAGGTGATTAGAGTTCATTGATTGTAAACCACTCAGTCCTATAGGAGTTCATTCGCTGGTCGAATAGTTTTGCATCAACATCTTATACAATGAAACTTGATGAGATAGATTTGAATCATATAGCAAGTATTCGTTCTCGTAAGATTAAAGATGCAGAATGCTGATATGTCAAATAGTATGAAATTTAGGTACAGAGTTTCTTCATGACGACCTACAACTACACAATAAGTGTATTTTTTCCACGAGCAACCTTTTTGAAATATATGGTTCGCATAGCTTATGGTATTTTTTAAAATATGTTTAAGTAATAAGTGTCAATAATTTTCGCATTTTGGGAAGTTGTCTGAATGAATTTATTGGTATTATATATATATAGTGAATATAATAAGAACAAATATCCTTAGTATTGCTTGTTTGAATCTCTCCGTTGAGTTTTAGGATTGCAACCGGTCAGTCAGCAAGTGGCTATCAGGACTCAGTAGGTGAGTGGATAACGCGATGGCGTTTGAAGCAAAAGATACTGGGTTCGAGCCTAAGAATGAAAATCAACTCTAAGATGCAGGTAAATCCAGCTAACGAGTCCGAAATAGGACGAAACGCGCATCCTGGATTCCACTGCTAGCCACTATCCATCTTTTCTTATAACCTGAAATTATACTTAAACTATTCACTTCTACTGTTCACGAAAAGTTTATGAAGTAATGAAACACTTCTGATTCATTTGTTTATTGATATATGCTTAGTAATATAAATATTTAATGTTCGTTCACCTAATGATTTTTCTACAACATACCTCTTAGATACGTCAATTTTAAACGATGTTTAAAGAATTTTAGTTGAAATGGGAACACTTATTTTGCAATATATGTACATTGAGCTAAAAATTCTTAAATTTCCCTAGTTGAAATCATGAGTCAATTGAAGCTAGACAACCATGGAAAATCTGGAAGTACTGCACGGCCATTTCGTCCTATTGTGAGACTACTCAGCAGTGCATGTCCACGATCCAGCCTCGCGAGATTCGAACCTAGGACCTACCTTCAATTGACTCATGATTTCAATCATGAAAATACTGAAATCTCCACAAAATCCCTTCTAATTCTTAAATTGTAAAACTGTAGTGGTAACTAGACAGTAAACAAAAAACAAACACTTTTAATTTAATTAAATAGAAAGTAATTAAATCAATTACTATTGAATTAGAGCGTAATTTATTTATCGAAAAATGAGTAATTAATTTACACAAAATGATCATGTA
Source organism: Schistosoma rodhaini (assembly GCA_944470415.2). Lineage (NCBI taxonomy): Eukaryota > Metazoa > Platyhelminthes > Trematoda > Strigeidida > Schistosomatidae > Schistosoma > Schistosoma rodhaini. The sequence goes on from OX104037.1 coordinate 12,646,375, forward strand.
TCAGAATTATAACAAGTTCTATTTTCGTGAATAAGTGAACTTATTTTGGGAGTAATTTTCAAACAATTGTTCTGATCTTCTATGAATATTAGTAACAAACTAAAGTCATCTCTGACTAGTTTATGTTGTTCAAAGAACCTGAAACTATTCTATAACCAATAATTATATTATTAACTCGTAAAGCAGGTACAAACTATAGTACTTGACTTCAACCCAAGCTTTAAATATAAGGGCTAGTGATAATAATCGATCTTTTAAACCGATGTAAGTTGGACGGGATTTGAAGCTGAAAATTAATGCCTGAAATTTGAAGGCTTTAGACACTTAACCTAGTGGTTCCCAAGTCTGGTTAATGCAAACGAAAATACAAAAAATGAGATTTTAACAGAGTTGCCTACTTCATTCAGATTAGAACTAGTAATAATTTCGTATTTATTTAACAGTAAATGAAAATAACACCATCGGATGCCGGCCGGCTCAGTGGTCTGGCGCGATACTGATGGGTCCTTGGTTCGAATCTCAAGTGGCGGGATAGTGAATGCACACTGCTGAGTAGTCTCATAATAGGACGAAAGGGTCGTGCAGTGTTTCCAGGTTTTCCGTGGTTGTCTAGCCTCAATTGACTCATGATTTCAGCTATAAAATAAAGTAATTTCTTATATTCTTCTTAATTTTAACAGGTTTGTTTGATTGTCATTAAAACAACAAAATCAGGAATTTGACAGTGTTTGCCTGTCTGGTAAAAAGTTATAGCCTAAATATTCTTTTCTTTTTGTCATCTAATCACTTACTTCTTTCTTTATCCTACATTTAACACTAGTTGTCAAAGAATTACATATTTGTGTTGAAATATGATAAACTCGTTACTATTTTAGTAATAATATTATTGTTGTAACTGTCACCGTCACTTGTGTTTTTATTCTCTCTCTCTCCCTACATTTGAGATTACATTTTACAAGTGGTTTATTCTTTATGCTTCTTTTCATCTTTCTCACTCACTCACTCACTAACTCTCTTACGCCCATTTCATTATGTTGTGTTTTCGCCTTCTTTTCTATGCACACCTGTATTGAAATACATCATTTTTCCAACTTACTTGACATATCTGATAGTGAATAAGTATATAATATAGAAATAAATAACTTTGGTTTTCTTTAACCAAAAAAAACAAACAAACACAAATAAACAGATCTTACTTCTTTTGATCATTGACAATTGAATAAGTAAACAATTGAATATTTTGTTAACTAGATTTTAATTTTGTTAGTTTTTTTGTTTTCATTTTTTTCAGTTCAACACTCATATCATTGTTCTATTCAAATGACAATGAAAAACGAAATTACTTCACATTTTTACTTGACATTCATTCATGATGATCAATATCTTGAAAATGAATTCATACATAAAAAAAGTTAGACATTAACACTATTGGATGCCGGCTCAGTAGTCTAGAGGTTAAGAGTCAGCGCGCGAAACTTATACGTCCTGAGTTGGAATCTCGCGAGGAAAGTTCGTGGATCCTCATTGTTGTGGAGTCTCATACTAGGATGAAACGACCGTTCAGTGCTTCCAGGTTTTCCATTGTGGTCTAGCTTCAATTAACTCATGATCTCAACTATATAAAATTATTAAAATCTCCACAAAACCCCCTTCTGAAAATGATAAAAGCACATACACAAAAATATTGATCAAACTTGAAAACAAGAAAAACAATTTTTTTTTTAAATATACCTACTTTATGAATCCAGAATTGTAATGAATTGGTCAATGACAGGATAATATCTCAATTTCCATAGTCATCCCTACTTTAATTCTTTTTCATCGTGAATTGTCATTAAAATAAAAACCTACTATAAATTTGCTTATTTTATATAAAAATTTAGCAAAAATTTTATCATTTCGAATTGTAATGTGGTTACATTGAACTTATCAATTTTGTTTTATTGTATCATTTAACTAAAATTCAATGTTCAAATACCTATTTTGAGATAGTAATATGCGTCCTATTTGAATGTTACCTTTTTACAAATATCTGCCAAAAAAATTAAAATGGATAATAAGTTTTTTTAGTATTTTATTGTTATTTTTTTAACAGTTGAGATCATGAATCAATTGAAGCTAGACCACTATGGGAAACCTGGAAGTACTGGATGACTGTTTCGTCCTATTGTGGGACTACTCAGAAGTGCTCATCCACGGCGAGATTCGAGTCCAGGACCTATCCGTTTCGCGCGCGAGAACTTAACCTCTAGATCATTGAGATGGCTGACATCCAACAGTATTAATGTCTAACATTTTTGTGGAAGAATTCATTTTAAAGATATTCATCATCATGAATGAATGTCAAATAAAGAACTATTGAATATAATTGGATCTAAATTAGGTTTTAATACCAGTTTAGTAATTCTTAGTTTTTAATTCAGTTTGAAATCATTTGTAACGAAATTGAGAAGTAAAAATGAAATATATGACAATTACCAAACAGGAAATTATCTTAATAAATGATAATCATGTGATTACTGGTAAATATTTTTATTATTGATTTCCAGAATTCCTATTGAGAGGTAGTAAGTTATGACATAATCTATATTAGGAAAGAATATGCTCACTAATGACTGGCTTCATGAGGTATTTCCTGGAGTTCTAGTGAGAAGCAGTAACCAGCGGAGTTCAACCAGGTCTGTTGTGAGATGATAACTCACTGAAGACATTGTTGGATATGCCTCTGAATTTCGTGAATTGTTTGAATTTAGACATTGACACCGTTTAATGCTGGCTCAGTGATGTAGAGGTTAAGCGTTCGCGCATGAAACTGCTAGGTCCTCGTTTGGAATCTTACGAAGTGGGATCGTGGATGCACACTGCTGAGGAGTCTCACAATAGGACGAAACGGCCGTCTAGTGCTTCTATGTTTATCATGGTGGCCTAGTTTCAATCGACTCACGAACTCAACTATAAAATTACTAAAATATCCACATAACCCTTTCTGATAAAAAAATAATTATGTTACCGCCGATTTTTCATGGGGATAATGCTTTTTTTATTTAAAATAAGAGTCTCGAGTATGATACTGTATGAGGCCTAAAAGCTATACTGATTAAGATTTTCGAGGCAAAATGAATTCACCATATAAAGCAAACAGGTTTGAAATTTTCATTCATTTTGTGTTAGTCAGTGATAGACATTATCTTTGGCTTGTAAGTAGTTATCTGCAAGAAATACAGATTATATATGGCAGAAATTCTATAGAACTAATAATAATTTAATGTACTTTCTATTATGGTTATGACGATTTTAAGATAATTAATATATAAACATGTGTCGAGAATATTAGACGGCTTGGTAAAATGAAGTGTTTAGTGAATAATTAGCTTTGCGCTTATATTGCGAAGATATTGAATTCCGTCTTAAATCGTAAATACAAGAAATATATTGAGTTCAGGTAAATTTTTGCATTAAACCAGCTAAATGAAGATGAAACTTCTGAGTCTTACGTTTTTTCACCATCAATTTTCTTGAAATAGACTCAAACATCAAAATTCTTTTTCTATCAAATAAATCATCATTGATAATGTAAATTTTTTTACTATTCAGACAGGAAGCCTGGAAACTTTGGTGTATTTTGATAGATTCTAAGATTCCCGTCAATTTAGGTTTATATTCTAATTATTAGATCATATCACTTAAGATTTGACCAGTAAACTAAAAGATAGCTACATGTTAATTTATTAAAATTCTGTATACGAAAGTGGTTGTTATCCCTCCATAATTTACCTCGCAGATTGATCATAGTTAGATACCCATTGAAAACAAGAAAGTATTGGACGGCTATTTTGTTCTAGTACAGTATTCTTTAACAGTACGCATTCACGACCTCACTGAGGATGGAACCTTGGATGTTCAGGTATCCCGACGAGCTCTTAATCTTTAGATCAGTTAGATGGAATCCAATGGTTTACATGTCTAACTTCAATCAGTTCATCAAGTTTTGTAAATATCATTGAATGAAAGTGATCTATGTCTCATTACTAATACAGTTGAACTGAACTAATCATACTTTCTCAATAAAACTTCAAAGCAGCTGTCCAGTGCTTTCTAGTTTTTAATGATTGATTAACTAAGATCAGTCGATGATCTGAACTGTGAAATCGATTCATTTTCATACCGCCATATAATAATTTATTAGTTATTAAACAACATTATCTTCTAATTAAACATGATAACCTAAGATGGTGGTTGGACGTGGTCAACAGGAAACCCTGGAACCGGGTTTTGTGTTACTTGACACTGACATTGATCACTACCCAGTGATCAATCAATTGTCATGATAACATGTTTCAGCAGAGATGGTTATCAAAACAAAGTGCTTTTAATACATATGGTATTAAAAGTTGTGATTCAAAATCAGATGAAAATCGTAGATTACTATTTTTCATTGAGTAACTACGAAACCTCAGAGCAAATCGCTGCTTTGATTCGTTCCATGTATCCGTTTGTCACTTAAATATTCAAAATAATAAAATGCTTACTATAAATTGGAGATGTAATTTTGATTATCACTGAGACTCTCCTACCTACTAAGAAAGTTAATATTCCTCCTACTATTTGTACTTTTTATTTACATGACGAGAGTGAATGGTTTGTTTATTTTTAAAAAAAACCATGGTAGTAAAACGATAACTGAAGAGCTGGTACGGTCCTTAGTTCTTAATGATTGACAGGTAATTGTAATATTGTCTTTACTTCTGAATTATTAACTTTATGTTAATCATCTTCTTGAAATTGAATCTATTTTCTTGATTAAGCAAAACTCGCTTCTCTATGAAATATAGTTTATTTATTGCATACAGAGTAGCAGCAGCTATTGAATATTGACTCAATGTAGACAACACAATTTAGTCAATAAAATAAACACTTAAGCGGTACACTCGAACAGAGCTTAACAATTCATATCAGACAATGAAATAAAAAGATACTAAATTTAATTTTATTAAAAAAAATATCCCCAAATATATCTTAGGGTAAATCAGTATAGTTCACACTAAACTACTTAATCTTATTATTTACAGGTTAGATTTTCTGTCAAATCTTTGTAAGTTATGGTTAAAGTATTTTTGTTTGGATCCAGACTGTCTAGACAGATAATCAATCAAAATACTTAATAGTAATAATAATAAAGACGATAATGTTAATCGATGTCAAAGTTAGTAACTGACACAATATTTAAAATACTACTTTTGAAAACTAAGAGAATATATTCATTATGTGTGCAAGTCTATTATAGTGTGGGAATAAAAAGTCATCTTTAGTGGTATTTTAATAGTAGAATTCATGAGTCAATTGAAGCTAGATGACTACGAAAAATCTGGTAGCACTGGACGGTCGTTTTGTCGTATTATGAAACAGTGAGCATTCATTATTCCGTCAGCAGGATTCGAACCTAGAACTTCCGGTCTTGTGCGCTGACGCTTAACCTGTAGACCACTGACCTGGTATCCAACTGCGTTAATATCTAACTTCAACCGATCCTCGAAATTGAGCCACCATCCATCGTTGTTTTTAATGAATTACTATCTTACAACAGAGCCGGTTGAACTTCATTGGTATTGCTGATGGGAAATGTTCAGGAGTTTCACACTAAGACGTGATAGATAATCAATTCTCTCAGGTATCCAACAGTATTACAATTGGTGTGAATCTATAATGAATATTACATAAGAAATAATACTTTTGTTGTTTGTTGCAGATAAATCAACATCTTAATTGAAATAGTATACAATATTATTAGAATGAAAAATATATAATTCTCCCATAAAAACATGTCTTCATATGAGACTCATAGATTTACAAATTGACTAGATTGGTAGTTGCAGACAATTAAGAGTTTCAGATCTAAATTATTGTGCTGAATGTTTTCACTCAATTACCAATATGATTTTGAGATGGTGTAGAAGGTTTGTAGCTCAAGTGGATGATTTAGATGGAGTTTGTTTTCTGAGCTGGATGGTTGACAAAGACACTCGTGAAGAAAATATAGTTGTTCTCGAGTGGAAGCTTGTCTTTTGGCGAAATTCTCCCATTTTTGAACAACGATAAGCGTTCTACGCTCATATGATTTTGAGATGGTGGGGAAGATTTGTAGCTCAATACCACTATGGTTTATATGGCAATCTACCGATTGTTTTGTATACCTGTTTATATACAAAATCTCCTACATTGTACATTGGTAGATGCATAGTGATTATAAGCGTGTAGTTCTTTTTATTAGTGTCATACTTAAGGTCATCGTTTCACGTTTGATTTGACTACAATTGTTAAATACGAAATAAATCTATATTCACTATAGAACATTCTCATCAGGCAAAATAAGGTAGTTGTTTCTTTTTTAATTTAACACTCCACAAAAAAACCATTTATCAATGGGAGGATAGGGGCAGGAGTTTTTCATATATACCATAACCCAAATACTGCCATTCAATCAATGGATCAGAATTCAACGAACTATATTATCAACTTTAGAGAATTTGTGATATTCTGCGAAGAATTCGTAGCTTTTCTTTCTTCGATTAACAAGGATCAACATTATAAAATTGAGAGTGAGATGTTATGAATAAGTATGAAATGAGTAAAGTTTTCTGTTTCATTCTATCATTTGGACTATATCTATTTCATATAAGATTTAATTCAGAACAATAGAAGTATCTTTTATTATCAGTACTATTATTATTACTACTACTACAACTATTATTATTACTATTATTATTACCATTATTATTATTATAACAGCTGTTTCCTACTGAAAAAAATAAAAAAAAATATTATTCACTTTCATGTAAGGGAATGTTTTCAAAAGAAAACAAGTATGAACATGTTTGACGGTGTTTAATTTCATTAAATACCACCAATGTTTATCAATTATAAGTTGGTTTTTCTTTTCTTTTTTTTGTTTTTCTTTCTTTAGATAAAATACGCTGTGCATTACAAGGTTTAAAATATCATTTCAATAAAACAAAATGATCAATTTTTTATTTCATAATACAAAATATCATTCATAAAGAAATATCATGTTCAATGAAAGTTGTGTGTTTAATTGTTGATTATTTAGAAATTGTTATATTTGTTTTAATGATTAGATATTGCACAAGCAAGTGGCTATCAGGACTCATTAGCTGAATGGATAACGTGATGGCGTTTGAAGTGAAAGGTAATGGATTCGAGTTCCAGAGTGAACATCAACTTTGAGATGCAGGTACATCCAGCTGACAAATCCCAAATAGGACGAAACGCGCTTTGTCCTAGATTACACTGCTAATCACTACCCATCTTTGCTTATAATGCTTGTGATTTAAGGCAATATCGAGGCAATATGCACATTATGCACATATTTCAATAAGAGACTGATCAATTGCAGTCCTAAAAATCAATGGGAAGATTCAGACAAACAATACTAAGTGAATTTATATTTACCATATTTATAATAAGAACTTTTATAGCAGCTCATGCTATCTACTCATTAGTAAGGTAAAATTAACCCATCTCACAGCCGTCTAAACCTAGCTCCCAATTCTGTGGTAGTCGGTATTCGATATTATGCATATACTTTGTATATTGTTCGTCCTGATAACCGTTACTCGATAACGACCCTTAATTACTTACGCCTGTTACCCATCGTGTAGGAGCATAGACTGTACACCAGTATTCTCCATCCAACCCTGTCCTGGGCAATCCTTTCCAGTTCTTTCCAGTTGATATTCATCCTTTACATATCTGCTTCTATTTCCCGTCGTAATGTGTTCTTTGGCCTTCCTCATTTCCTCTTCCCTTCCGGATTCCAAGTTACGGCTTGCCTTGTGATGCAGTTTGATGATTTCCGTAATGCATGTTCTATCTACTTCCAACGTCTTTACTAATTTCCTCTTTAGTTCGAAGCTGGTTTGTTCTCTCCCACAGAAGGCTGTTGCAGATAGTATCCGGTCGACGGATATTCAGTATTTTACGTAGACATTTGTTTATAAATACTTGTACCTTCTTGACGATGAATGTAGTAGTTCTCCACGTATCAGCTCCATACACTAGGACTGTCTTGACGTTCGTATTGAAGATTCTCACTTTGAAATTAGTTGAGAGTTGTTTTGAGTTCCATATGTTCTTTAATTGTAGAAATGCAGTCCTTGCTTTGTCAATCTTCACCTTTACATCTACATCAGATCCTCCTTGTTTATCAATGATGCTATCCAGATACGTGAATGTTTCTACATCTTCCAGAGTTTCACCATCAAGTGTAACTGTTTTGGTGTTATCCGTGTTGTATTTGGGAATCTTGCTTTTTCCTTTGTGTATGTTGAGCCTATTGATGCATAGGCTGCTGATACATTTGTTATCTTCGTCTGTTTCGATATAGGCTCAATGGTGTATAAATCAGAAGGCGAATATGAAGTGTTGATTGCGTTTATTATTGAACCACACAAATATCCCAAATTACAGGTACTTTAAGCAAGCATGAAACAGTAGTGTTGAAAGGCAAGTGGGCAAGCCAGTGAGTGAGCGAGTCGAATGGACGTGTGTGCGAGTCAGTGAACAGGATTAAAATGTTCATAAATATACATATGGAAATGAATAAATCATCCAATCAATTAAGTGAATAATATTAAGGCTAGCAGAATGGAATAAATGCGTAGGCAATAAGCAATGCTCAAGCATACATATATATACAAGTGCAACAATAATAAAGGTACAATAGTATAGAAAGGTTGTTGTTGTACGAATGACTCTATCCGTTAATTAAGTAAATGAAAGGACTTAACCGAATCAAATATGAACAAACTCTATTGTACATGAGCTGCTATACTTCTATTCATTATTGACGATTAGTTTTCTTCTGTATATTCTGTGTTAATATTATTTTCTTTAAATGACAAAATAGATTACTATTACTTTGTGTTATTAAATAGTGAATAAATAAATTAAATGATTTCTTGCATTTCTGAATCAATTTAGTGATCCTAAGTGGATAAGTCAACTTTTAGAATTTTGTAAACTAAAAAGTATAACATATGCCCACTAGTAACTGGCTTCAAGAGGCATTTCCTGGAGTTCTAATGAGAAGCCGTGACCAGTGGGGTTCAATTGGCTCTGTTGTGGGATAGTAGCTCGCTCAAGACATTAGTGGATGTGTCGCTCGATTTCGTGGATTGTTTGAAGTTAGACATTGACACCGCTGGATGCCGGCTCGGTGGTCTAGAGGTAAAGCGCTCGCGCGCGAAACCCATAGGTCCTGGGTTTGAATCTCGCGAGTGGGGGAATCGTGGATGTGCACTGTTGAGGAGTCTCACAATAAGACAAAATGGCCGTGCAATGTTTCCAGGTTTTCCATAGTGGTCTAGATTCAATTGACTCATGATCTCAACTATTAAAAAGTATTTGATTGAAGAAGGAATTAGTTGCAAGGAAGTTTTTATCAACAATTAATATCAGCTGTAAAACTATTAAAAAACCTAGAAATATCAAGAGATTATGTTGTACCATTTTGGAACTCTCTATTCATAACTATGATTATGTATTGGGTCAAATTCAATGACTTTTATTTGTTCCAGCTTTCTTGAAGTTCCCGTTGAGCTCAAAACAAAATGTAGCTGGAGTCAGAAATTTTTATTATTGTTTAACTGTGATCTCATACACTACATAATCCTATTCAAGGTAACTTTTTCAACCTTCAACGAGTCATACCATCTTGATTATCATAAGTGCAACATATGTCTTTGCAATTCGAATAACTGTTGTATGCATTAGCTCGATCAAAGGTCTTGGGTAAAGTCCCATACGACGGCATCATGTATGAAGATTATTGAGGAGTGCCGTATGAGATAGCTGCATAGTATTTTCAAGTTTGATAACTGCACATTAGGAGCTTCAGAGTCATTGCTTCAAATCTTGTTTAACTGACTACTATTTATGGTAGAATAATTACTTATCTAAATACTATTAACTTCACTAAAACAACCCTCATTCCATTGTAATTGATTTCTGTAAAGTATAAAGTAAACTGTTCTTGAGTGGATATTTTACAAAATATTGAGAAGTATTATAAACATCAGAAGGACTAAAAATCTAGATCTAAGTGGTGAATAAGTAGTTGAAAAGTACAAAACTTAAGTAGTTCTACATTTTCATAGTATTCTTTATGCTAAATAAGTGGCATTTATATTGTAATCATTCTTAAAAGTATTTATAAGCACATATACTTATTATGCACAAATTAATTAATGTGCTATCTTCACTGATCCAAAATCTTATCGTTTTAAACAAATCGAAATAATTATGGATGTTCGTCGGTTACCTTAGTGTTGGTACTAGTTGCTGTAGGTGAGATTATAGTTTATGGACGACCTTTGAGCACCGCTAAAATGACCTTAAAAATGTTCACCCAGTTACTAGGGTTAAATGAGGGCTATAAATCAATGTGAGGAATAAGGATTTGGATCTGCGGTTGAACGTAAGGTTCAGAAATCAAATTCAATGTTTTCACCACGAACTGACATCAACTATAAGGCCGAAATTATATTTAGCCAAATGGGTGGATGAATCTCGCCCCAAAATCTAAGACCTTCTATCTTAAATCTGATTGGTTCTCTCATTAATTATAGTCTCGCCGTTGCTGTGTTCTACATCTGGTACAATTCGTAATTTCAATAATTCATACCCCTATAACAAAAGGTTTTTCTAAGAATAATACATGATCTCCTATCATTTGATTCCATATAATGTTAGCTGACATTAATATTTGCCCCAAACGCTAAATTTTTCAGGTTATGACCATAAATATCTTGAAAAATAGTGATTGATTTAAGTGTTATCGGAATATTTGATCAATATATCTATTTGAACACTTTTTCCCCCAAGTGTCCGAACGTATAGCTTTCTAACAAACGGATTATCTTTGTCTGTAAACACGTTCGAACCTGAATTGAAACTCGTGAGTGTGATTACTAAGGCTCATTTTTGGCAAAAAGGTGATTACCACACGAATTATTGATTTTCATGTGCATCTTAAACAGAGTGATAACCGACTATATTATCCTTAAAAGTATTAATATTTCTGAGTGATAAGTTTGAGGAATGCAAAGGGGAGAATTTGAAAAATTGTGTAATAATCCGGAGGTAGATGTGAATAATATACATTCAAACCTCAGCTAATAGATATATCCATTGTGTTACCGTACCACTGTTCACTACATAACATTCTCGCGATATCTGACTTTCGTAAAAATATGCATGCTGAAATATCACTTCACGTTTTTTAAATATTCACTACCATTCTATTTTACTACACTACTATTTGCACTACTAATTTACTATAAATACGGTTGTACAGTTTAAGTTAATGGAATCGTTGAAGAAAATTTTCTTCACCATATCTCAGTTGTTTAAATGTTATCCAATAGTATATAATGATAATGACACTGATTAGAACAATGACATCTACCTAATTATTTACTCAGTTGGAAATTTGTTTTATTTGTTTATAGTTTGATTATAGGTAAATATCAACAGATTTTCAGAATATTCTATCCATGATTTCAGTCTTCAGCCTGAACTATGCATGAAAAGCTTATTACTTCTTAACGTTATCCATTAATCATATGATTGGAAATGTACAGATGTTTATCATGAGTCGATTTGCCTAGAAAATAGTAATGTTGTAGTGTATGGCACTTATGTAAGGGACAATTGATGGATGATGTGCAAATGAAGTATTCAATGTATAATTATCACATTTTATTAAAACCTGTGTAATTTTGTATTAAACAATAAAATTGGTTATCCCCACCTGAATTCTGATTCACTACAATATTAAGTTCAAACTAGTGTTTGTTCATAAAATATATTATTAAATCCACTTGGTATTATTTACTTGAATCTTCTCATTGATGTCTAGGACTGCGATTGATCAGTCACTTGTTGGTATATGTGCATCCTGTGAGTTTTGCCTCCATACTGCCTTAATTCACAAGCATGCTTAGCAATGGAATGGCAATGGAATCCACACAAGATTTTCGTCCTATTTAAAATTCACCCTATTGCACATGCAAGTGGATAACGCGATGGCGTTTGAAGAGAACAGTACTGGATTCGATTCTCAGAGTAAACATCAACGCTGAGATGCAGGTACATCAATCTGACAAGTCCTAAATAGGACGAAACACGCGTCCTGGATACTACTACTAGTCACCATTCATCTTTGCTTAGAAGTATATTATTAGTTAACAAATATATAACAAAATATTACAGATGATTTGTGAGCATATATTGACTATTTGGAATCTATAATGAAAAATAATATTCATACTTTTAGTAAGTGCTTTTATATTTCATTTATAACCATTTTTTAAATTTTTATTTCCATTACGTAACCATTTGGTTTCATAATCTATTTTAAGAAAATTTTAGTTACTGACTAATCTTAGACACAATATTATTGAGCAACTAGTTTTTCTTTGGTTGGATTACCCCAGCAGCATAAAATGTAACCTAAAATAATCTAGTTTTTAAAACGATTAACATATTGAATTAGAATATATTGTCTATCCGAAAATATTGTTTGTTCAGAGAACATTATTGTAGAGAAACTCATTTGATATAGTTTTGCTTCCATTTAACAATGATCATTTTAACGTATATTTAATAGAATAAACAAGTGAAAATCAGTAGAACAAATCATGTCACTTGTTAATTGTTAGTAATTTAAAAGTATGTTAATGGCTAGCAGTGGTATCTACGATGCATGTTTCGTCCTATTTGGGACTCATCAGCTGGATAAACTTGCATCTCAGAGTTGATATTCATTCTGAGACTCGAACCCAGTACCGTTCTCTTCAAATACCATCTCGTTATCCACTTAGCTACTGAGTCCTAATTTCGAAATAATGTAGTATATGAAAATTCAACGGGTTCTAGTTTCTGTCACAACTAGAAATTGCTTTATTGATAGAGATTCTAATCATAATTAATTGAATAGAATGTTTAGAAGTAATATTCATGAAAATCCAGATTTATCATCATTATCATTATCTCATCTACACATGAATTATACTAAGTAAGAAACTGGTTGAGAAATTTATGTATGAAATGAGTCGTAAATAAGACCTATCACATGGAATGTGATGTTTTATATAATTTTACATCCATACAAAAAAATAAAGAAAAAACAAAAAAACCAACCACCTAAAATCATCTTTTAGAAACTAATTATGTAACTAAAATGTTACGATAGTGTAATAAGAAGACGAAGATTATTAGAACTATGTGATATACTAGCGCAATACATTTCGAACATTCTGATCGCACACACTTGTTGGGAATATTTATATATAAAAATAAAAGGTCAACTAAACTGGGTATGGGGGGGGTAAGAGTAAACAAGGATAATAATATTATAGTTGAAAGCGTGAGTCAATTGAAGCTAGACCACCATGGAAAACCTGGAAACACTGGATGGCCGTTTCGTCCTATTATTGGACCCCTCAGCAGTGCGCATCCACGAACCCGCTCTGGCGAGATTCGAACCCAGGACCTACCAGTCTCGAGCCGAAGCCCTTAACCGATAGACCACTGAGCTGGCATCCAACGGTGTTAATGTCTAACTTCAACTGATCCACGAAGTTGAGCAACCATTCACCAATTGTCTTCAGTGAGTTGTTATCTCACAACAGACGTGGTTTTGAACTCCACTGGTCACTGCTTCTCACTAGAGCTCCTAGATATACTTCTCGAAGTCACTAGTGAGCGTATGATTATATTAATTATAGAAGGGGTTTTGTGGAGATTTAGTATTTATTATTATTATTAATAATAATAATAATGTGAAAACAATTTGAAACCTAATCACTCTGGGTACTAAGTTAATATTACCAGAGAAGGCTTAAGATGAGAACAAACTGTTTTTTAATATTGTTCATTTTTGAATATTCTATGGGTTTGAATTTTCGTATGATCAAGACTTCAATAAATCTTAGTATACGCCCTTTTACACTTTTAAACAACACAACAAAAGCCGAGTTAAGATCAATCTTATGGCCTGTTTCGATTATATGTTTGGCAATAGAGGACGATGGGTGTTTATCCCCTACTCTTATTGGGTCATTCGACTCTATTTGTTTTTGCAACCATTTTGGTACATGTTCACCCACCCTAATTTTCAGATCACTAAAATATCACATTATTTTTACAAGTCGCCATGTTTATCTTTTATGTACATAAGTGAATTCATGCTATTATGTAATATTTATGGCCTAAAATAAAAGCCAGATTTATGCTAGATACTAGATACATTTCATAAGGGGTACTTCAATGTATAATTTGGAATATATGAAAAGTATTATCATATCATTTCTATTATTTAGATGATGGAAGATTGTTTTTCTATAGTGTACATCATTCTGTTTTCATTATTTTTGTTTGTTTATTGAACGTGTAAAGTTTTTATTGAAATACTTCCGAAAGTATATAAATATGTAAAAAAAGCCTAATGACATATGTCTTAATCCATACAAAATCATGTAGGTAACCTGAATTCAAATATAGATGATTCTAGAAAATGTTTTTAATATATATATGTCATATAAAGATGAATCAATTTAATTATAGATGTAAATGAAAGTTCTGAAAAATGTAATGAAAGTTTTAACAAGTACATTTTATAAGCAAAGATAGATAATGGCTAGTAGTGGAAGCTAAGATGCAAGTTTCGTCCTATTTAGGATGTACCTACATCCCTAAGTTGATGTCTGCTCCGGGAAGATACAAGTAAATAATACCAAGTGAATTAAAGTCTACTTTCGCGTCAAAGATTAACTAGAAATTCACTTGGTATTGTTTGTTTGAATCTACCCATTGATGTTTAGGATTGCAATTGATCAGCCTCTTATTGACATATGTGTATACTGTGAGAATAAGAGACTGATCAACTGCAATCCTAAACATCAATGGGAAGATTCAAACAAATAATATCAAGTAAATTTAAACTTCAACCCATTGCATAAACAAGTGGCTATCATGATTCAGTAGCTAAGTGGATAACGCGATGGCGTTTGAAGCGAAAGGTACTGGGTTCGAGTCTCAGAGTGAACATCAACTCTGAGATGCAGGTATATCCAGCTGACGAGTGCCAAAAATGACGAAACGCGTGTCCTGGATTCCACTACTATCCACTATCCATCTTTGCTTATAAAGATTAACTTTGTTTAAACAATAATTAAAAACTAGGAAGCACTGGACAACTATTGTTTCTTAGCATATGTTTCCTCAGTAGTATCAATCAACATCCACATCATAGAACAAACAGTGCATTCGATATTGTCTAATGAAGGAAAAATACATTAGCTCAACAGTCTTAAAATATTGAGCATTATATAAATGAAAAGTATTAGTTAAATAACAATATTTTTGATACATAATTCTAATATATTTGAGATTCAAAGAATAGATCGTTTCACCGTATTTTATGATTTGGTACAATGGAAATTGTGAGAAAATATCTAAAATGATGATGTATAGAAAAGTGAACATTTTGGTGTACTTATCCAATGATATTCTAAAATTTTGTAACTAACCATCAGAAATACTCTCTATAAGTAATTTATATACATTCTTAACGTTCATCTTTTCTTATTGGTTTTCCTCTAATTGATGAATATATTCAGAATGGGGTTTTGTGGAGATTTTGGTAACCTAATAATTGAATTCATGTGTCATTTGAATCTAGACCACCATGGAAAACCTGAAAGCACTGGACGGCCTTTTCGACCTAGTATGGAACTCCTCAACAGTGCGCATCTTTGACCATGCCCCGCGAGATTCGAACCCAGGTTGGTACAAGGGGGCACCAGATATATATGCGCCACACAAATCTCATTTGATTTGTGTGAGAGCTGTGATACTGCCCGGATGCCCAAACTGAAGCAGGTGGTGTTCTTAGAGAGTCACACCCGGAGTCTTTGACCTCAAGGTCTGTTCCAGAAGGCAGTGGAGCATCGTGAGGAGATGCAATCCCATGGTAGTAGGTGACCAACGATTGATTCATACTCCATTTGTCTCGTCAGGATACTGGAGCCCATGTGCACCATTGGTTTGGAATGAGGGTTTTCCAATTCTCCTAGGTGGATCCTCTATATCCACCAACCCGGTTAAATAGCCGGACATTCGCTTTTCGTCCACTCAATTTCGTAAACAACACCCTGATCCGATAAGGCAGTGAGTAGGACTACCCTGGCAGTGGTTGCAAGAACTTGGCTATGTGAGAGCATTTCGAGAGAGGACTCTCCCTACTCCCGACCGTATCAGGGCATTCGAAGGTGAGATCGCGGATGCGCACTGCTGAATAGTTCAACACTAGGACGAAACGTCTGTCCAGTGTTTCCAGGTTTTCTATAGTGGTCTAGCTTCAACTGACTCATTAACTCAGCTGATAAATTAAATTTGTAACATAGAATGTACGTATTCAAACCAGATTTTTACGTGACATAAAGAATATATACTTTTTAGGAGATATATTTCAGTCCTTCAAATGGCGATACATAAATTAATTTATATTGGATTTTAGACATTCATTAATTTCAGTTAGTTGCCATTATTAATCAACCTTGTTGTTTATTGTTCATGATAGTTCTCTTTAAAATAATTTCTATAACCATCTTAGTGTAATTCGAATTCAATTGAAGTGATAAATGATTCAACATTATAATTTAACAAAATAAACATTATCTTGTCATTAATTTTCTATCCTACACTCTTGTCCAATTGTTTTTGTTGTGACGCTTTTTCTTTACAGTGAAATCATTCCACAAATTAAATTCACACGACCTAGATTTATGTCCTTAATAATTTGTTATATTCCTTGAGCGGTTATTTAATTATGTTGAATTTTTAATTTTCCCAAACAATTAGAAATAACCTCGTTTCAAGTTAAAGGTGTTCAATATAAGTTCAGTGATTTGTTAGTTAATAGAATAACTGACATGATATAGCATGCAGATATTGTGAATGATGATATGTCTTTTCAGCTACATTCTAGATAGTTAGGTAAAATTTAATATTTCACCATACTTTATTAAGCTGAAATGTATACGCCGAGAAATAGAGACAGACACGAGGAGAATGAACAAAAACTGGATAGAACTAGAAAAGAAGGCTCAGGACAGAGTGGGTTGGAGAATGCTGATCGGCGGCCTATGCTCCATTGGGAGTAACAGACGTAAGTAATTATCTTCTTATTGATTTCTAGAAGTCCTAATGGGAAACCCTAATCTGTCGCGTAAGTCATGTTTGGAGCGAGTTAGTAATGTATTAGTAACATTTGGTAAGGATTATTTGATCGAAAGTTCATAATTGGAGTTTCATTTGATGTGAGGTTCAAAGATTGTGAGCTTGATCCCGTATGAAGTTGTCAGAGTATTTCAATGACGAATTCAAAATTCAGATTAAAGATATCCAGTATTTTTCCTGTTTACAGTGGATTCATGATGAAAAACATTGTCAACATACACAAGAACAAATATCATTTATTATTTATACGGTTAATGATTAGCAGATTGACTCATTTGATTACACAGTATTTATCAACAAACAAGTTACCTTCATAAGATTCATTGATTAAGCTTTCTTTGCAAAATATGTTGACGTTAACTTGTTTTACATTTCAGAAGTCCAATAAAAGACAATTATATCTACGCGCACGAGACTGATAGGTCCCGGGTTCGAATCTCGTGAGGCGGGATCGTGAATACGCACTGCTAAGGAGTCCCACAATGGGACAAAACGACCGTGCAGTGCTTCCAGGTTTTCCATGGTGGTCTATCTTCAATTGACTCATGATCTCAATTACATAAAAACACAAATGTTCAAACGAAATATCAAAATCAGTAAATTATAGTTAAAAATTTAAATAAACTATTTTGTAGATACTTTAAAAAAACTTTTCTGTAGTATTACTATAAGGTAGATCTTCGACAACTTGTTGTTATCATACTTTAATTCTCGAAATAATCTTTGCTAAACTACCGTCGAAAACATAGAAGAATTGAATAGAAGTCTTTTCTTAGTATAAGACTCTTCAGAAGTGTGCATAAACGACAACACAAGGAATTGAGCTCATGACATTCGGCTCTCCCACGAACTATTAACTTCTGGACCACTGCGCCAGTATACAATAATGTACATGTGATAGAGTAGAAAATCTTTTTTTTCTAGAAATATCCTAATGTAAACATATTCAAGACAAAATAGAAATGAACAAACGAATATATACAACTATAGTAAATAGTTAAGGAAAATGTATTAGGTTATCATATAGTAAAAAAGTGACATAAAGATTACAAGAACAAGTTATCTTAGTGTGAGACAGATTCTATCTAAATACTTTATTTCAATTATGATTATTACAATGTGACTTCTTATTGTAATTTCATTGATCTTTCATTGAATAATTATATACATAATGGAAACTATAAGAAACCCTTTAAATTTGACAACTAATAAACAACTCTTGAATTATTTGACAATTTCGTTGAAAACTAGTCTATGTGAAATGATAAACCAATTATAAGCTTCAGCTGATTTTATAAACCAAATATAGTTCTAGTGAGAAGCAGTAACCAGTGGAGATCAACCAGGTCTGTTGTGAGATAGTAACTCACTGAAGACAATGGGGGATGTGTCGCTCAATTTCGTGGATCGGTTGAAGTTAGGCATTAACACCGTTGGATACAGACTCAGTGGTCTAGATATTAGGCGCTCGCGCGCGAAACTGAGTCCTACAATAGGACGAAACGGCCACCCAGTGCTTCCAGGTTTTCCATGGTAGTCTAGCTTCAATTGATTCATGATCTCATTACTTCTGTATTGATAGATCTTTGATTTTAATAGCATATGGATTATAAAAATTTCAACATCATTCTTCCAATAAACATTTGTCATAATTATTATCCTATCCGACTAAATAACGAAATAAAATGCTATGAACCAATGAAACTAAAGAGCTTATATTTTACGTACAATTATTTTTTGGATGGTAAGCAAAGATGGATAGTGGATAGTAGTGGAATCCAGGACACGCGTTTCGTCATTTTTGGCACTCGTCAGCTGGATATACCTGCATCTTGGAGTTGATGTTCACTCTGAGACTCGAACCCAGTACCTTTCGCTTCAAACGCCATCGCGTTATCCACTTAGCTACTGAATCATGATAGCCACTTATTTATGCAATGGGTTGAAGTTTAAATTTACTTGGTATTATTTGTTTGAATCTTCCCATTGATGTGTTAGGACTGCAACTGGTAAGTCTCTAATGCTGACGAGTCCCAAATAGGACGAAACGCGCGTCCTGGATTCCACTACTAGCTACTATCCATCTTTGCTTACCATGCTTGATAAGCAAAGATGCTTATCATGCTTGTGAATCAAGGCTATATCGAGGCAATACGTACAGTATGCACATATTCCAATTAGAGACTGACCAGTCGCAGTCCTAACACATCGATTGGAAGATTCAAACAAACAATACTAAATGAATTTATTTCTTGAATACTTTATATAAAATCTTAATGATTTATTATAGTATAACAATGAAATACTAGTAGTCCTTGTCAATATAGCAAAAAAAAGTATTTAGTTCTAACACTTAGATACATGGAATTAAAGTTAATAATTAATTATTTGCTTTCCCCTTAATGAGGATAAATATTTGTGTCCAAGTTCATCAACTGATATAAAACACCCTATAGTGACAATTAAACATTACGTGTTTAAAACATTACCTAAACTAATGCAAATGTAATTTATTGACAATAATGATTATAATAAGTGTACGTACACACATATATATACTACTGATTAATCTCCTATGTAACACATTAGTATGTATATCAAAAGTTATAAATCCTATTTAACCCTATTTATAACTTGACATTAATTACCTATGATATTTATTCGAAGCAATCATATTATAGGCATATTGTCTACTTACCACAATACAACTAAAATATTTAACAGGATAGAATAAGTGATGAATTTCTTAAGAATAAGAAATAGTCGACTAATATATATGCTGTACATTGATAGGAACTATACAGACAACAATTAAGTGTTCTTTATACATTTTAACTTATAGTAGTAGTAGTAGTAGTAGTAATAGTAATAGTAATAGTAGTAGCCTATGTTCTACACTTAGCCTTCATTCAATTATTTATCCTCTGTGCTTTTCCCTACAAATATCTATTTCCTTCTCCCTCTTTTTTCATGGGAATACATTTTATGCTTATATTGTGCATATTTGTCATATCATAATCATTTAGTTCTATCTATCGTTTAAACGAAATATAAACTAAATAAAGAAGCCCACACAAGTTAAACATTTATGGATTTCAGTTTGTTTGTTTTTGTAGAGGCTTCATCCATTCATTCATCATAAATTATAATTGTCAGTTTTACACTTTTATCAACACGTTAGAAAAGATAATAAATCATTCATTTCATATGATCAAAATATACTATTTTACTGAAAGGTATACAATTGTTTAATATTCTATTTAGATATTGTGATCGGTAAGAAGTTCAGAAGGTAGAGAGGGTAAGAAATAATCAAATGAAAATATTTAACTGTATATTCATATTGTCATCAGTAGTTTATTCGTAGGTTGATAGACTAATGTCGTGTATATTAAAGTAGTAATAAACAGAGAATCTTAAAAAGAAATGAAAAGGTGAAAAGGAGAAAGAATGTATATGAGATTAGAATTATAGAATATGTAGTTTTGATAAAAAGATATCATAGTGCAAATAAGCAAAAACAAACAGTAAATATTGGTGAGATAGTATAGACAGTATGTTATATATCATGATGAACGTTTTCTTCCTAAAACATATTTAAGACTACATTTATTTATTTTTATGGGGATTTATGGAGATTATAGTATTGTCACAGTTGATTTCACGATTCGATCTAAGCTCGACCACCATTGAAAACCTGGAAGTAATTGACGGCTGTTTTGTTCTAGTATGGAACTCCTCAGCAGTCCAAATTCACGGCTATACACGAGGGACTCGAACCCAGGATCTTCGGTCTCATGCGTACAAGCTTAACCTCTAGACTACTCAACTGGTATCCAACCGTGGTAATGTCTAACTTTAATCAATCCATTATCTTGTGTAACCTTTCATCCATTATGTGGAGTGGATAACTGTCTCACACTAGACATGGATCAAACTCTGCTGGTCATGGCTTCTCACTAGACCTCCAGGAAATCCGTCTTGAATCTAGTCACTAAGATGGATGGCGTATGTTCCAGTTGGATTTCTGATCCATACGGTAAACTAGAAGTCGTGCAATAAATAACCTGAAATATTTTATATGAGCCAACTTTAAGTCACAGGTCTAGAAATTAGTATTACTGTATTGATCTATAACTCATATTTATCATAAATACTTCGTATAATTCTCTGGGCTTTAACATCATAACACAAGACAAAAGTCAAATGAATATTCTATTCACAAAAGTATCACAAACTTTCAGAAAGTAATCTCTTTAATGTAAGATTAACAAATCATATTTAAATTTACTCAAAGAAACGTAAATTTATTTTGTTCACAATAAACCATTCGTTATTTATTAGCAAAGATGGATAGTGGCTAGCAGTGGAATCCAGGACAAAGCCCATTTCGTCTTATTTGAGACTCGTCAGCTGGATGTACCTGCACCTCAGAGTTGATGTTCACTTTGGGTCTCGAACTCAGTACCTTACGCTTCAAATGCCATTGCGTTATCCACTCTGCTACTGAGTCCTGATAGGCACTTGCTTGTGCAATGGGTTGAAGTATTAATTCACTCAATATTGTTTGTTTGAATCTTCTCATTGATGTTTAGGACTGTAATTGATCAGTCTCTTATTGTCATATTATTTAATTTATTATCTGAAGAGGGTTTTGTGGAGGGTTTAGTAATTTAATAGTTGAATTCATAAGTCAATTGAAGCTAGAATCCCGAGGGTCGGGATCTTGGATGCGCACTGCTGAAGTATCCCATACTGTGACGAAACAGTGATCCGGTGCTTCTAGGTTTTCCATAGTGGTCTAGCTTCAATTGACTCATGAATTCAATCAATAATTTATTATCTGTTTACTTCAATTACTATGAGAAAGTTTACTTGTGTATATGGTATCAATGAAGCATAAATAGATTGTTTTTTTCTTTCTTGATTTCTGAATGAAATTATTGAAGTATAGAATACTTTGTTTAATTGATATTTACATACAATAACGAGGCATCCAATTGTTTGGCAAGTTAATAGACTTCATATTTATATCATTACTTATTATTGATATATTCATAAAAGTGTCATTATTTGAAATATGTCATAACCAGTTATATGTATTGACATGAAAAATAAACGGTGAAACTAGTCAACTAGAAACATTTACACACCATCATCATCATCATGTCACATGTTTTTTTATTTTTCAAAATGTGCCGAAAATCAGCAAAATATGAAAAAAAAAATTAATTTCTCATTGAATTAAAAAAAAAAATTTGTGAAATTTTTCATAGGTCAATATAAGCAAAGACGGATAGTGGCTAGCAGTGGAATCCAGGTTTCATCCTATTTGAGACTCGTCAGCTGGATGTACCTGCATCTCAGAGTTTATTTTCACTCCGGGATTCGAACTCAATAGCTTTCGTTTCAAACGCCATCTCGTTATCCATTTAGCTACTGAGTTCTGATAGCCACTTGCTTGTGCAATGGGGTGAAGTTTGAATTCAATAAGAGACTGACCAGTTGCAGTCCTAAGCATCGATGGAAGATTCAAACAAACAATACTAAGTGAATTCATAGGTCAATATAAGTTCTTCACAAATTTAGTTGTTGAAGTAAATATGTAGCTAGTTAGTAATGTATTCCAAGTTGTAAACAATTTTTCTTACGAAAAATGGATAAATGACAGGTAGGTTAGATAAGTGAATGATATCAAACAAAAAGTTCTTTTCTATAGTATAATTATATTCCTGTGAATGTTTTGTGTAAATAATATTTTCATCGTTGAAAGCATTAGTCGATTGAAACTAGACCACCAAGGACGATGCGAGATCGTGGGTGCGCACTGCTGAGGAGCCCCACAATAGGACGAAATAGCCACCTAGTGCTTCCAGGTTTCATATTGTGGTCTAGGTTCAATTGACTCATGCTTTCAACTATTAAGATACTAAATCTCCACAAAACCCCTTCTAAATAATATTTTTCAGTCATTTTTATGTGAATATTTATTGAGAAGGATTCATTTATGCACAAAAAGAAAGACATTTTACTTTAAAATGTAGGAATATTAAGAACGATTTTTTCTATGTGAAGAATGAGATAACTCATTGATGACATTGAATAAGGGTCCTTGTATGCTCTAAATTGATTGAAATTGAGAGCATAGATTATTGAACATATTTTCAGTGATCTAAATGTACCACAGTGTAAAGAGGTCATATAGGATGGTGAGAAGGAACTACTGAAGATTTATAAAGCATAATGAAAGAGTTATCATTTGCTCACTTATTTTCGATAGTTAACTAACAAACATTAAGTTGGAATAAAAACTACCTTTGAACTTGAGGTATCATAGTTTATTACGAGGTTTTACGGATCCTTTTGACTGTTTAGACTGAGGAAGTCATGTGATAAATACTAGTTTACGTCGAATTAATCAAATCTTTTCAATACAGTTAAAGAACTAAAATTCCAAGGTAGTGAAACTTATTGTTCTTAATCTCTAATTTCTGACTTCTACCCTCAGTATAAAAACAATTGGAAATATGTAATTTAGTCATTCATGTTTATTTATAGAGTTATTCACCACTTCTAAAATAAACTACTCTCGTACGGGCGGTGCTTTGATACTGTAATAAATGACGTTATGCAGTCGGAAAGATAATTGGCTACGGGAATTATATCAGATATTACTCAGTCAGGAATATACTCAACGTATCCTTTCTGTTTGATTTTTTGATACAAAATATAGTATACGCTAGTTAAATACTACTCAACATACAATAACTCAGCGACACTTAGTAAACTTGTTACCTTTGAATATATTTCAGTTTAAAGCAAATGTTGTAAGTTCTACATCTCCTTAGTTCAAGTGATCTTAAATTCAGTTACATTACTTTGTAATGCTAGATTTTTATCCTTTATTCAAGAAAATGGATAGTGATGAATGATTGAACTCAATGCAAATCTGTTAAGTAAACAAAAAATTATTTTTCATGAAAATGCATTTATGTAAGTCAATATACAAATTTTTACGATTTCATACACCATGTTACAAATAAAAACATTGGAGTATAAACAATACAGTTTCATAATATTGAACTTTCAGACTAATCATCGCGAGTAGTATTGTAGTGAACAAGAACACGGATGGGGACAATCGAATGTATTTAAGCAAAAATTACAGACTATCTCACTAAATTCTGATAAACATACAGTAAACAGTTAATTTGCAAAATAACAATCTATTGTCTCAATCTTAACTGTTCCTTCTGCAAATATCAGTCTGTCTTCTATGATTTCATTGTTCATGAATTTTTGTACCGATCGCGCTTCACTCCTGTTCTTTCCTTATCGATCTTCTGCCAAAATACATTCTATTCCTGACCATCACCATATACGACATATATGTATATAAGTAGACCACACCACAGTATGAGTTCAACATTGAAAGTACCACTGAAAACCAAACAATGAACTTATAAAACTAAAGACTTGGATAAGAAGTGTGGTTTCCAAGTAATTTTATTATAAGTAAATATTTTTTTTCATGTAAATCGTTTATTGTTTTACAATATTTTGTCCGAATGTGGATCACTCACATTGAAGAAAACTAAATTAAAGAACTATCAAATAAACTCATATTCTGATAGTTGAATTCATGAGTCAATCTTAGCTAGATTACCATCAAATATCTAGAAGCGCTGGATTTCTGTTTCGTTCTATTATAGGACTCCTTAGCTGTGCACATCCACGATTTCGCATGTGTGACTCGATCCCAGGACCTCCAATCCACAAATCCCCATTCTGATAATAAAATCATATTTGAAACTCAGTTCTAATAAATTTCTAAGTAAGTTAAACATTTCTTTTTATCTTACTACACTTTTGTTTGTTCCAACTCTCATCTTAAAAAATCATTTGTCCGTCAAAGAACTTATGTGTTCACCGTTATGTGTACTTTATGTACTGAAGACTAAATGCCGTTTTATCGAAAAAGAATTTCAAGTTTTTGCTAGTTTACTTAGTCCCTAACAGTCTTCTACTATACACAAATAAGGAAGTTTTGAATAAATAAATGGCCTATTTTGAATAATAGTAGTAACTAGTTCCATACATTCAATTATGTCCATTTAAATTAGAGAATAGAGCTTTCATTTAATTACAGTAATGTAAAACATTTTATTATTAACCTGCTCAGAGTACAAATAACCTTAATTAGTGTAGTGAACGAGAACACAAGTAGGGACAATCGAATGTATTAGAATACAAAATTACACTGCATCTTAGTAAAATCTGAGAACCATATAGTAAATAATCCATTTGTAAAATATTAGTCAATTGTCTCAAACTTCATTGTTCTTTCGTCTCTACACCAATCATTCTTAGTTCATGTTCTCTTTTCTCCGATCTTCTTAACCTTCTGCCTCCAAACATTCCACTTTTGACTGATGATGTACACTACTTATATCTATCGACATCAGTAGCATACACCATATAAGTATTTCTTCTTTTTTAAACGAAATACATACTTACGATGAATGATAAGGATATGTCTTTATTTTCCTATATATAAAAACGTCCACTCTCCTTTATTCATGCATCTATATAAAGGTATAATCATTCTATACAGAAAATATATTAAAGCCCCCTTTTTTCTTTTCTTTTTAACGAAGTATTATGAACTGATTGGGAAAAAGAAATGATATCCGGATATGATAAGGATTATTTTAACGTTGCAATGAAAAAAAGAAAGTTTTTCAATATAGTAATAAAATATTATTATGTCAGTTACTGATCTCTTGTATAGAATGAAATATCTAAATATACCATAAATAAGATGGTAAACTAGTATATCATTGAAGATAATAATCATAGATGGACAACTATATGTGTGGTTGTATCTTTCAAAAAGTAAATTAGAAGATTAGTAAGTAATTACTTATAGTTGTTATACTTTGCTTTTAATTGTTTACAATAGTATCTTGTTTATCTTTATTGTACGTTTGTTTTAAGTTTCATTGACTTGATCCTTTTTTTGTATTTTGTTTCCTTGAAAATACATTTTCCCGCCTAATATACAAACAAACATACAAATAGAAACATGTGTTACACTCTTTTTGTATAGGGGTACTTGAGAATTTCAAAAGGTATACATGTTTATACATGTATATAAATATAGAAGAGTTAAGATTTTGATAAGTGTTGATTGATAGATTCCATTTAAAAAACCTAAATATAAACAGTTAATTTCAGTATATTCTAGTAATATAGTAAGCACTTCATCTTATACATTCATATAAAACAACTTTTAGATAGTGAAGAAGATAAAATCCTTGAAATATTTTATTCTTTGAAGTTTATAAATAAATACGCTACATGTGGGGGCATATCGGGTGAATTTATTAAATTTTCATCTTATATACATTTAAATTCACTTGGTCGCTGCCCGATTAGCTCAGTGGTAACG
Organism: Schistosoma rodhaini; assembly: GCA_944470415.2. NCBI lineage: Eukaryota > Metazoa > Platyhelminthes > Trematoda > Strigeidida > Schistosomatidae > Schistosoma > Schistosoma rodhaini. The sequence continues at coordinate 12,673,145 of OX104037.1, forward strand.
TCTCTGACTGTGAAGCTGAGTGACACGGGATCGAATACATCAGGGAGCTTCAGTTCCCTTAAGACTACAGGTACACTTTGCTGACGAGTGCCAAGTAGAACTAAACCCGGGTCCTGGGTTTCCTGTTGACCACCTCCAACCACCATCTTACCTCAATATATATATAGTGCACACAGTGTCGAACCACCTAGACTGGTGGCCACATTGAAACTCGATCGATAGCATTCGATCAGCACTAAAAAGGACTTGACAAGCATGACATTGATCACCACCCAGTGATCAATCGATTGTTATTTACTTGTATCTTCCCATTTTTATTTAGGACTGAAATTGATGGGTCTCTTGTTGGCATACGTAAATCCTGTGCGAACTGCTTCGATATTACCTGAAGTCACAAGCTTTATAAGCAAAGATGGATAGTGGCTGGCAATGGAATCCAGGACACGCGCTTCGTCTTATTTGGGACTCGTCACATGGATGTACCTGCAACTCAGAGATAATGTTCACTATGGGACTCGAACTCAGTACCAATAAGAGACTGATCGATTGAAGTCCTAAAAATCAATGGGAAGATTCAAACAAACAATACCAACTGAAGCCATATGTTATTCATGAGTCATGAATTTAATTAGTCATTTACCTATAACCCTTTTGTTCTATGCTAAGACTTGTAAAAAGGGAATTTTTCAATATAACGATAGTGTGACAATACAGTTACAAGGGTAGGGGTTCCATTATAAAATATAAAGCTGATCATTCAGAAAGATTGTTCGGTTACATTCCGAACGTTATGAAAGTGAGAAATATGGAAAAATATATAAGCTTAATAATCTAATAGAAAGATTATAATAAGACGAAGATTATGAGAACTATATGATATGTTCACGCAATACATTGCGAACAATCTGACCACACATGTATTTTATAAGAGCACTAATGTATTAGAAATCAAAGGTCATCTAGACAAATGTTGAGTAAGAGGAATCAATGATGATAAGGAAAATAATGTGAAACTCATATCTTTTGATAAAAAAAACTAATATTACCAGGGTAGGTGTGAGGTGAGAACAAACTGTTTTTGAATACATAAAGGAGGTTTGGGTTTTCGTAAGACCAAGGCTTCAATAAAATTTAGTATACACCCTTTTACACTTCTGTACACCACAACAAAAGCCTTATTAGGTTCAGAGGTTAGTTAAATAGCCTTTATTGAAACAAAGGCATAAAATAGTTATTAACAAAACGTACTACATTGCAAAGGTCATTTTCAAAGAAAAACGAGGTCTATGTTTCACGAATAACCTAAAAGGCGTGAAAACTATTATGTCACATCACACTGTGTTTATCACTTCCAATGTGTGTGGTCACACATACATAAGAAAGTGTAATCGTGACCTCCAAATTAGAGTGTCTAAAAGTGGCAGCAAAATCTGACCTAAGGCCTCCTTGTGGCGCTTCCGGATAGTACGGGCAACTTTGCTGGCCAGTTTAGGTCGGACCAATCACTCACTTTGTTGCTCCTGATGAACCTAGGTTCTAAACTCCGAGTTCACCTAACCGTACTGGGCTATCCGATGTATATGCTTATGTATAAGAATTGTGAAAGTTTTCGAACATATATAGTTCAAGCATATAGGTATATGCAAAGGGTAGGCATGTGGTATTGTACAAAGGAAACATTGAGCTGAAAAAATGTCTACCCCATGTCTAGTAAAATCAGCGGCCTTTCTGTCAGATCGAAGACATAATAAAAATATATAGTGGCGAATACTAGGATAAGGTGACCAACAACCTCCCCTGAGAGAGTGCTTATCCGGCCAGTGAATATTGAGTATTTTGCGTAGACAACTGTTTATAAATACCTGTACCTTCTTGATGATGGATGTAGTAGTTCTCTACGTTTCAGTTCCATACAGTAAGACTGTCTTGACGTTCGTATTGAAGATTCTCACTTTGAAATTAGTTGAGAGTTGTTTTGAGTTCCATATGTTCTTCAATCCCGTAAAAAACTAATTCGTTAAAAAAACGCTAACCAGAAAAAAACAAGTTGATTGATAATTTTAATAATATTAGTCCATGCATATATATATATAGGTGGGAAATTTTCCCAAATCTAGGTTTAAAACATATTTGTTTCGTATTATGTTTGTATTGCCTAATTGTATATACTATTCAGTAGGTATTCATACTTCTTACATGTAACTTTCAAGATAAAATATTAAGATTGCATTGGTAAATGTCTTTTTTTTTCCTCTTCACAAAAAGTCTAGAATGAAGTAGGCTGAAAAATTGGTTTGTCAAATTTGTAATTTCACGAAACTTGAATTAGGTGTGAAAATGTAAATTAAACTTCACAAATACACATTCCTAATTTTTGGTTCTCAAGGTTGCAGAAGAGAATTTGTTGTAAACTTACAAATTTTTCATTTCATTATCATCAGTAGTAAATACATTTTCTAGATTTTTTTTCTATTTTTATACTAGTGTTAAATATGGTTAATGATCAGGGATTGTTTCACCAAGCGAATGACATATCACTCGTACAGTACTGAAATGTAATGTAATTTCCTATTTTCGTCTTTCTTCATATTTTAGAAAGTGTCATATCCTAACGAAGAATAAATGAATAGTAACTATTATGAATTATTTATGGACTATTATTACTTATATCCTTATTAGATAACTATTAAGTAAATGGAATATATATATATATTTGACTTATTGACTATTATTATACGATTTACTGTTAAGTTATTCCCAATCTATCAGTTACATCCTCCCACACTCACAGCCATTTTGGGATTGGTCTTGTATAATTGTTATTTCCTATTTTATGGTATGATGTGGTTTGGTTGGCTAGTATATTACATCAAGTATGTCTAAAATATATGAGAGTAAAGTAAATGAATCGAAAGAAAATTGACCAATCTATAGCTTAAGTTGTGTGTGATTAACTGGATAAGATATGACATAGCATGTGATATAGTTGAAATCATGATTCAATTGAAGCTAGACCACCATGGAAAACCTGGAAGCACTGGACGGCTGTTTCGTCCTAGTTTGGACTTCTCAGCAGTGCGCATCACGATCACGCCTAGCGAGATTCGAACCCAAGACCTATCAGTTTCGCGCGCGAGCGCTTAACATATCGTATGATGTTAAATATAACACCATAATTTCTTTAATTTAGACATAATATACGTTATTTGTTACCAAATCTATAATTAGATTAATACTACTCTTTGAGACTGAATCGCACAACAGTTATTTAAATCAAATAATGTAAACAAACAAAAGAGATATTTCTAACAGCTTTAATCTATTTACATCACGTACATGTTTATCAGTACTGAGAGTACTGTGTTGAAAAAGCCATCTAACATTTCTAATTTTTTGTGTTAAACTACTAAATATAGAAATAGGTTTGTACCTATTAGCGAACTAAGCACAAGGCTACGGAAACTCTAACATTTAAACAAAAAAAAGACTGAATAAATCAACAAAAAACCTAATGCAGAATAAAGCACAATCATTGACACAGTGAAACACGATGCCAATTCTTTAAGTTATAAATAACAGAACATTGTTTATCGATGGGGATAAATAATTAACAGCTCAATTGCCTTTGTCACACTACTCATACAGCAAGAATATTTTCCTCCAATTTGGGCCACTAAGTTTTTGATAACATCATTTTACTGTCATTACGGTAGGATTGGTTGAAAGTTTAGATTTTTCGAGATGAAATGTTCTGAAAGTAAGCTGCAGTAATCGATCGCCTACAACTAGAAACTGTAATCATCACACATGTTGTAGGACATGAGATGTTCCCTGTACATTCCTAGTTAGTCATAAAATAAAAGATAATTATCTAAGAAATTAAATAACAAGAAAAATTAAAACATCTTTTCTAACAATACTTTCCCCGATTTTCATTGGAACTATGTTATGTAATAAGTGACACTTTAGATATTTTACTAGTGTCCTACAACTTATTTCTGATTAAACACATTAACCTCTATGTATGGTAGTATACTACATCTTACTTAGATAGTTTATCTTAGCAAAATCTTAACATGATTCAAATCAACTAGTTCAATCACTTAACATATCTTTACTTAGATATGATTTGATGCGAATTAAACCATCATAATTTCCATTGCAAATAATTCGTGTATAATCACGTAATCTTATCATTTTCTAGTGTATTATAATGTTTTCTAACCAACCATTTACATATAGAGACTGACTAGTTGCAGTCCTAAACACATCGATGGGAAGATCCAAACAAACAATACTAAGTGAATTCAAACTTCACCCTATCGCACAAGCAAGTGGCTATCAGGACTCAGTGGCCAAGTGGATAACGCGATGGCGTTTGAAGCGAGGGTACTGGGTTCGAGTCTCAGAGTGAACATCAACTCTGAGATGCAGGTACATCCAGCTGACGAGTCCCAAATAGGACGAAACGCGCGTATTGGATTTCACTGCTAGCCACTATCCATCTCTGCTTACCATTTACATATATTGTATTAAGAAAACAAGCTAACTAAGTAATTCATGTGAATTAATTAGGTAAGTATCTTAATAAAGTTTACTGATAATAAGTTCACTTTTAATAAACTTGAAAAACAAACAAAATCTTACATTCATTTAAATATTATTGTATTACATGAAATAGATTGAATGAGATTAAAACATAACTTGTAACCCAATTGATATTGTTTGCCTGTATCTTCCCACTGTTGTTTAAGACTGTAATTGATCAGTCACTTGTTGGTATACGTGCATTCTATGCAGACTGTCTCGATATTGCTTGAAGTCACAAGCTTTATAAGCAAAGATGGATAGTGATTAGCAATGGAATCCAGGACGCGCGTTTCGTCCTATTTGGAACTAGTCAGCTGGATATACCTACATCCTAGAAACCTGTGAATAAATTTATAGGGAATTAAGGAATTAGAGTTAATAATAAGACAAATCGACTACGTTTATGCTTTAATTACGAAATTATTCATCAACACAAACTACAATATATGGTTGAAATCATGAGTCAATTGAAGCTAGACCACCATGGAAAACTTGGAAGCATTGGAAGGCCGTGTCGTCTTATTGTGGGACTCCTCAGCCGTGCGCATCCCAACAACCAATAAATTGAAGTACTGATCAAATGTCTGAAAAATATAAAGTTGGATGTATTATCAAAGAAATAAAATTATTTTATAGATTTCATTGTAATCAGGAAATTGACAATCCCACTGAGACGAAACAGAACATCTGCAATTGTAAACACTTTTTTTCAATTGTATTTAAAGGGATTTGGAACGTTTATAAATTTAACCAATTCCATAGAATATCTTAGTTTGAGTTCTTTCCTTTGGTAAACCATTATTTAGAATGGAATAAATTTATTGATACTAACCGTTGTCGATTACACTATATAATGACAAATCTAAAGTTAACTTACGACTGTTCACATGAAATGTGAAGAAATGTTCTCTGATATTACCTTCTACTGAAAATTTACGACATGACAGTTTATCTGTGAAGTTTAAAATCAGCCGGTATGGTAGAAGTTTATATTTTATAGTGAAAATATTTTTTTGAGGACCTAGAAACGAGGACTAATTACTTCTCACCCTTTAAGAACCTTTGAAGAACATTCTGTTAGATATTAGTTGTTCGAATCTTCCCATTTATGTGTAGGACTGATCAATCTCCTTTTGTCATATTTACAACCTGTGATCAACTGCTGTCCTAAACATCGAATAGAAGAATAAGACAACCAATACAAAAATGAATCAAATCCGTTGCACAAGCCAGTGCCTATTTGAGCTCAGTAGTTAGGCGGATAACGGAAAGACATTTGGAGCGAACGAGACTGTGTTCGAGTCCCGAAATAGAGAGCATTTCTGAGATGCATGTATATCTTGCTGACGAACTCCACACAGTACGAAACAGTGATAGCCACTACACAACTCTATTTTCACTAAAGATTATATTTTTATGAAAGAGAATTGCTGTTTAACAAATATTTTATTTCCATTTTTCTATGGAATAAAACACCCTTTGAAATATTCTTCTAATTTTGATTGCAAACAACACAAAACTATTGATATTTACAGAACGACTTAGGTCCGCTTTTTCTCTAAACGTCGTAATGTCTCCTGTAACAGTCTTCAATAATGTTCATCTGTTCTAATGTCTCTTTAACATAATTTATGATAGCTTGCTTGATAGCAATTAATTTCATATTTAGTTTTAAAATTAAGTATTTATCTAATGTTATCTGTTTTCTAAGGAATGGATACTCAATAAGTTAGACATTCAATAAGCTGGATGGTTTGGTCATCCAGCTCAGAGAACAAAACTTCACTAAGTCCTACAAAAAGTATAACTGAATGACACTGGTTCGAATCACCCAGGGAGTATCATTTCCCTCAAGATTGCAGGCAAAAACATACTGACAGTTGTCAAATAACATAATATCTAGGCCCGAGGTTTCCTGTAAAATGTTTATAACCATATAATGTGCCAAAATGTTTAAAATATGCCATAATTAAATCCAGTTAAGTAGGTTTACCTTATTTGTTCAATTAAAACCTTCAAAAAGTAATTGTTTTGTACCATTCAAATGGGAATAGGTATTATGAACTGAAGATTTGATTTTGACAGTTCATGTACTCGGAATAACTAAAAAGATATCCGAGTTGTGCTACATTTCAGAATAACGAATTTCAGGTTAATGATCCAACGATAAAACTTTCTAAATACATCATATTAATTTGCTATTCTAGAGAATGTCATAATGTTTAACTAATAATCAACCTTAAGTTCATCTGATCTAATTAATGTATTTTAGGATTGAAATGAAAACATATGGCTATATAGTAACAGTATCAACATTTGTGTATTTTTTACTCACATTACAGTTAGACACAAAATACAATGTCTCAAGTGAATTTAAAACTCTATTAGACGTTCCCTATTTAAAACTTAGTCGTTAAACTTACAATCCTTTTGTCTTAATAAAGTTTTCTATAGAATCTAGTGCCAACCCACGTTTTTTTCCCCTTCAGTTTGAATCATGAACACATGGTTTCCTTCTGTACAATGTCCATATTGATAAAGAAATTTTACTAGATAAGTAACTTACATTCATATGTTGATATCTTATACTGTAGTTAGGGAAAGTACCACTTTATGTCATGTGTTTATTAACTAATTACATTGAAAATAAGACAAAACTGTATATAAACAAACACAAGATCATGTATAGATACAATAAATAAATGATATAAACATTATCCTTATTATTATAAATAATAATAATAAACTAACATCTGTATACACAGCTAAAATCTCATGTATTGTAAATGATGAATAGATTATTAGTGTAGTATTACTATTTAACACTTTTTTATTAATAAAGAATAATTAACTAATTTGTTAGTCTACTATACCTTTTTTTCTTCTCCCTTTCCCCAGTAGAGACATGTCATAGTGACAGATGTTGTTGTTGTTGTTTTGTTTTTAAGGAACAAAGTGTTGTAAATTACTTTCAATAGTAAACATTAAAAGGTGTTAATAAACATTTAACAGTAGGGTTGAGATGATTTTTTGTATATTGAGAAAAAACTAAGTATTCACGTCTTGTCTTTTTTTTCGTTTTGTTTAAAACAACAACAACAACATATTTCTTTATGTGTTTGCGTCATTATATATATTCTATCAATTGTTTTGTTTGTTTCTATGGCGGTTTTTTTTCTCCCCCTCCCCTGTTAAATGGTAACTGATTCACACCTTTTTAATAAAAAATGATAAAAAAAAATCGGATGACCTAGGAAAAATAATGTCGGTAAAATTCAATAACCTTTTAAATGTGTGACAACTTTTATAGTTTGTTTGTATTTTTTGTGATAATTAATGACAGAAGTTTGATTAGCATGAGTAGAATCAGTTCTGTCAAGATTGTATTAATATTTTACTGATGTAACGGGACTAGTGCCAAATTTAGATTTATGATGCCTTAGTGATTATATCGATAATTAATGTGCTGCTATGATATTTAGACTGTAGGGTTACATTATAACCAGATACTACTACCAACTACTGAATAATTATTTAAAATGGATTTATGACTATTTTTTGTGTGTAAGCAGTTAAAATTAACCTTGACGTAGATTTAATCTCATTATTATACCTTAAAATTAACAATTGGTCAATTGAATCTTGTTGTATCCCGTGGAGAATTATGAATGGTAAGTTTGAGAATTATTTATGGACCAATGTGATATGGATATTTCCTATTGTATAATTGTTAAGTAACTAAACTATTCATATCCGTGTCCCTTTTTTATAAGCTTTATTTTGACCTATAGACTATTATTATACGATTTGCCATTCTTGAGTTATCCTCAGTCTATTAATTACTGTTCCCCCTATTCACAGTCACATTTGGCTAAATCTTGTACACATGTTATTTTCTATTTGATGGTACGATGTGGTCTGTTTGATTGGTATATAAACCAATTATGTTTGAGAATAATGATTCATATTGCAGAGGCTGTTATTGGTGTTCTGGACTTAACTGACTGGGCTAAGCAGATAGCAGGATCGAGTAGTGCACAAGACTGCCCATACGGTTTTCGTGTATTATTGCTCTGATCGATAATTCACTCCTCTCTCGTTGGCGGTATTATCACTTCATATATTGAGCAGGGCACACACTCAATCGATATAACAAATCTATTTTTCTTAATGTAGTTTAAGTTTACTTCCATGAATATCTTGTTTTAATCTGTGTACATGACAAGATGGCAAAATGTTAAGTAACAAATTACATTGTATTTATTCAATATAAAATTCTTAGACTAATTTTTAAATCAGTTTTGCGTTCAATTTCGTCCATTCTTTTAAATACTGATCGTGGCTTAGTTTTACCATCTTCTATGATTTACATGGAATTGTACGAACAAAAAACAAACAGTTTGACAAAAAAATTATGGATGTTTTAATAATAAAAGTAAAAGCTTTATGGAACTTTGATATCCATCTATTAGTTTTCTTTATATTTGATCTTATAAGAAGATCATGTAGATTCAATAAGTGGATTCGGGGATGAAAACAAACTCTATCAATTTTAATAGTTGAATTCATGAGTCGATCCAAGCTAAACCATAATTGAAAATTTGAAAGAACTAGATGGTCATTTCCTCATCAGTGAACATCCACAATCCCACACGAGAAACTCGAACCCAGAACCTTCGATCTCACACGCAAACACTTAACCCCTAGACAACTGAGTTGGCATCCAACAGTGTTAATATCTAACATCAATCAATCCACGATCTTGAGCAACTCTTCATTTTGAATTTTCTCATTGACTACGTAATTAGCCACTGCTTAATCAAGCATCGAAATACTCTAGGCATATGAAATTTGATTAAATATTTTCTTCATTCTCAATTAACTACTTCAATGTAGCAAATCAATTTAAACGACTAGATTACTTAGTTGATGACATTTTCTAAAACTCGTTCAATTTCATTTTAACTTGCCTATAACTGTAAAAGTGATGGAAAAATATATATAGCTGAGAATGTGGATTTTGAAGGTATTATGTTCTTTTAGCTAGTTACACTAATCGGTAGTATTTTGTAATCTTTATGATCAACCACATCACCATTTGTCTCTTTCCTCAATTATTTTAATGATTATTCAGTTACTTCATAAGATAAGATTGTCCATTAATGAATTGGCTTGTACCCACGGATATATTTATCTATCGTATTCTCAAGAAATCAATTATTCAGTAAAGATATTTAATTATAGTATATTATTTACATTCCCTACCCCTGCCAATTAGCTTGTAACAAATTGATCAGTGTTTCACCACAATATATTTATAAGAAGCAAATAAACAAACTGAATTCCTTTCTTGATCAATTAGATCGATCTATTCTTATATTAATGGAGGCCTAGTTTTCCATGTGTATCACCGGTTTATTAATTAAAATGTTACTTAAATGTTGCAAAATGTTTATCTGGGAATAGTACTTCTATTCAATACTTACTATAGTGTATACAACTTGTTATTAATCTACTTAAGTTATATATTTTTTTAAAAAGAATAAATAAAGTATGACAAAGTCCTTGGCGAGACTATAATTTATAGACTAACCAATCAGATTTAGGATAACAGGTCTCGGATTTTAGCGCGAGATTCATTCACCCATTTGTCTAAATATCGTTTGGCATTTTAGTAAATGTCATTTCATAATTTAAACCATAAACCTAATTCCTAACCTTAACCATCAACTGTTAATCTTAATTCTAATTCCCTACACTAGTATATAACCCTCGTTTGGTCCTAGTTATTAGCTGAACACTCTCAAGGTTACTATAGTGTCGCTCGAAAGTCGTCCATAAATTTAAGTCTCACTAATTATTTTAGTGTAAATTAAAACACAGCTTACAGATGGAAAAATGTCCACTTACATCTTTATCAAGCTTAAATTTGATATGATTATCATCACATACATTAGTGAAAGCTTTCCTCAGTCGGGTAATTATTATTCATACATGTTTATAAACATCGTTGTATGTGAGAATGAATCTTGACACAGAATTCATTGAAGGAGGTATCACTCATTTATACACCTTATTTTAATAAATTAAATACTTTATTAGTGTGTTTAATTTAATGTTTTCTAATAAATATAGTTTGAAACATCTACTATTTATTCAGAAGCGGTTTTTTGTGGTCTAGCTTCAATTGACTCATGCTTTCAACTATGAATCTCTCATTTAGTGTAAGAAACTTGCTATTCGAAATTTGTTCCCTTAGAAGAAACATTTTATTTATACTTCTAACTTATGTAATCTTGCTTGAACATATCCAGCAATATATATCAAAACAATAGAATTTGTTCCATTTACATAGTCTATTCAATAGATGTAAGAATTCAGCTAATAGAAAGTTTGTCAAGATTTTCAAAATAACCCTCAATAAAATCATAAAGTGTCTTGAACAGTTGAAAGAGATAATTCAACTAAAGAAAATAGTTTATTTCAAGTGAGATAAATATCTCTTAAGGACTATATTAATTATGTAATTCGAGGACCGCAGTTGACGTCTTTTGTTGATTGAAACAGAGAACGTGTAATATGTGATACTTTTTGATGGTCGATTCACTGCTCGGACACTTACTTTAAAAATTGTTTGTGAACTCATTCTTAGCAAAACATTTGAATAAACGATAAAACATGAAGCGATGAATAGATTGATAGCTGAAGTTTCTTGTCGATGCTCTAAACATTAGAAACAGGTATGAAATATGCTCATTGCTGTTAATAGGAAGTATTTTGAAGGAGATGAGATTAAAATACTCCTCAATCAGGTGATCTAGATCATAGAACATAACATTACCTAATTGTTCAACCTGTCCCGTAGTTTGGTCCAATAAGTTTTACTGAATAGAACTCATAAAGTTATCCACTTCGTAATATAATTCACTAATAACGTCGGAGAAATTTAGTCTCTGAAACACTTTTTTAAAGTTATCAATCAACATTTCTACATGAATAACTAAATTTCACCTAAAAATTCTGCTCAGATCTAAATCACATTTCACTTTCATTTATCGATTGACCATGAGATAAAGCAACTTACTGGATCGCAATTTCTAATCTAACCGTCATATTCAACTAATTCTATTTATTAAAATAATGGTTTTTCAGAGACTATTTAATTTCATAGTTTGCATCATGGATTGACCTAAGTAAAACAACCAATATTCATCTAGGACTCCTCAACGGTTCAGTGGTCTAAAAGCTAAACACTGGCTGTTAGTCTTGAAGGTCAATAGTCGTAATGCAAATTATGCAGTTCTAATTATTATAACATCGTATCAATATAATAATTAACAACGATATCTGTTACTATGGTGTATGGAATTTATGTTCGCATGATTTTTTTTTCAAGCAACCTGATTCATATTCATCTATTAATTGTTTATTAGGTTAGATACTAAAACAATCAATAAAATGAAATACGTATCCTGTGACAATTTCGAATAAACACACATCTATTTTCTAGAAAACCTAGAAAATTAATATAAGAAATCTGTGGAATATGGTCAATACTTAACTAAACGGTTTTTACAAAAAAAAAAACTTTAAAACTATTAACAGTTAATTCCAATTTTTAATAGTAAACAATAAGATGATTGTCGTACACCTTGTCTACTATTTCCAACATTCATTACTAAAATAATGAAAGCATCAAATCATGTTGTTTACAATCTCTAAATAACTTAATACAATGATAGTTATCAGAAGGTGGTTTTGTGGAGATTTTAGTAATTTTATTTAGTTGAAATCATGAGTCAATTGAAGCTAGACCACCATGGAACACCTATTGTGAAACTCTTCAGCAGTGCGCATCCACGATCCCGTGGATGTCCAATCAGGTCTATTGAGAGATATCAATTCACTGAAGACAAGTGGTGAACGGTTGGCCAATTTCGTGGATTGGTTGAAGTTGGACATTAACACTGTCTAGTAGTTAAGCGCTCGCGCGCGAAAGTGATAGGTCCTTGGTTGGAATCTTGCGAGACGGGATCGTGGATGGGCGCTGCTGAGGAGTCCCACAGTAGGACGAAACAACCATGCAGTGCTTCCAGGTGTTCCATGGTGGTTTAGTTTCAATTGACTCATGATCTCAACTCAATAAAATTAAATTAGCTTTATTCCGTCGTCTGAATTATTTAGAAAACAATGATTTAAACTAAACAGGAGATAAAATAAATAAGTTTTATAGAAGTGTACTGGTTCACATCAGTAAGTTAAATAGGATTGAAAAATTTGCTAGATATCTTGTTGGTGTCATGTCGTGTCATGTTGTTACACCACTGAAAAACAGGTGCGTTGGATATCTGTTTCGTCCTAAAATAAAATGCCTCAATAATACATGCCCAAAACCTCATCATTGGTCAAATGTATGACATTCCAGTTCCCAATACGATTATTACCTATTAAAACCAGTTGGTCGATTTCCATTGATACATTTCCAGTTTACATTAAAACTGGATATTGGTTGACAATCCATCACAAAATGTACTTTTTGTCTTATTTGTAATCAGTTACTTGGGTATGCCTGTATTCCAATATAGATATTTATACCGGGACTCAAAATCAGCATCTTTCATTTGAGCTAATATCAGACTTTAAGCATTTCAGCCAAGTCGAAATAATGTAATTCTCTTAGCTTACATAGTTTATTTTGCAGTAACTCATAAATAACAACATATACTACTTCTACTATTGGTGAGCATTCACCTCAATAATAGAAAGTCACCATTTGTGAAATGTATGTTTACTTTTTATATTTATACGTGAGGTTAATATATTGTACAAATTCATACAAAAAACGAGTTGTTATTTGCCTAAATAGAAATTTTTCATACGATGGAGAAAAGTTTAACAAACTGCAAATCGTTCAATTAGCTCCACAAACAAGTTGATAAGTTGCATTCACAAATAAAATACTTAGCATATAAAATTCTAATGTCATCTCATCCAGGTTACGGTCAATTTTGTGGAAAGTCACGAAAAGTCAGAAATCCAATACTTTTTTATTCATTTAAATATAAAATATTTATCATTATCAAATGTTAGTAGTGGTATATCATAATTGTATATCTTTTCAGCGAGACTATCATTTATAGGTGAACCAATCAGATTTAGTATAACAGGTCTTGGAATTCGGCGCGTAATTCATTCATCCATTTGTCTAAATAGAGTTTTGGCATTTTAGTTGATGTCAGTTCGTGATTTAAACCATAAACCTAATTCCTAACCTTAACCATCAATTGTAAATCATAAACCTTATTCTTCAAACTGCTTTATAATCCTCATTTAGCCTCATTTAGTAACTGAGGGAAGATTCTCAAGGTCACCTTAGTGTCGTTCGAGGGTCGTCCATATATTATGGTCTCACCTTCTTTTCTATAAATATGAACATAAATGTTCATCAGTTGTCTGTTAACCGGACAAAATACTTGATCACATATCTACAACTTCTTTGATTAGGACTAATTATTGTGTTTGGACTACGAGATAATGTTTAGTCAGCAAGATAAATGTTGTTATTTTAACTAAACTTTTGAAACTACTGAATTCATAAAATGAGTAATCGTCCTCCGCTTAAAATGTAGAACATCTAAAAACTATATTTTTTTCTACAGTAGAATATTTCTCACCTCTTTAAATGATAAAACACGGGGTTTCATCAACTCGCTATTATTGTTTAGTACTCACTTTCGGCAGAACACTCATTTAGTTGACATTAGTTTGCAAGTCATATTTGAAAGATTACGAGTTTCCAAAAGTTTACTATGGCTTAATTTCAGTAATTTTAAAGATCAAACGGCTTGTCGTTACCTACTTAAATCAATATATGTATCTCCTTTGTAATTAGACTACAGACTTAGGTCATAATTGATTAATTAAACAGCAATAATTGCTTATAATGCTTGTGAATTAAGGCTATATCGAGGCAAAACGCACAGTATGCACATATGCCAATAAGAGACTGACCAGGTGCAGTCCCAAACATCAATGTGAAGATTTAAACAAACAATACTAAGTGAACTTAAACTTTACCACATTGCACAAGCGAGTGACTATCAGGACTCAGTAGCTGAGTAGATAAGACGATGGTGTTTCAAACGAACGGTACTGGGTTCGAGTCCCAGAGTCAACATGAACTCTGAGAGATGCAGGCTGATCCAACTGACGAGTCCCAAATAAGACGAAACGCGCGTCTTGTGTTCCAATTCTATCCACTATTCATTTTTGCCTAAATAAAAAGCTGTTTACTATCTTTCAGCCTATGTCTATAAACATTGATTAAAAACCATTTATGTATAGTAAAACTGTCGATTGCTACTGAATTTCTCTCCCTATATATATCTCTTTTTCTATACATATTCTTGTTCAAAATCAATTTAATTTATGGAATGAAATGAATTCTTACATAATTATTGTAATACATTATAGTTGGATACCAAATACTAATAAGAGACACAATGAACTGACAACTTATTTTCATAGATTTTTTCCCCTAATTACTGACATTGAGAAAATGACAGCATAATGAAAAAGGTATGTTTAAAATTGAATGAAATTTACAAGATACATGCTGTGATACACCTAAGGTTTAGTTTAGAAGGAAGTTTTCCAGAAAATAAAGGGAGAATATAGAACTAGTAATGATATATATAGGTATATATGTTTAAACTGACAAATAGGTGAAATCATTCCAATATCACTCATTCAAAAAAGTGTAAACACATACATGTTTGTAAATAGATTCATATTTTTAAATTATGCACAGAAAACATGAATAAATGGCGCCAACTGGTCTATCTAGTATAACTAAATTTCTTTTCTTTTTTTCTAAAATGTTGACCACTGTGTTGAAGATACAAAAAACAAAGTAGACTGAACAATAATGACACATTGATTAGATGTTTGAAAGGAATATGTGTATGTGTACATGTAAGGAAATATGTTAAAAACCGACGGTATGTAAAAGAGAATTACAAAATTGGCAATTTTTAACGAAAGCATACCTAGTGATTATAACTAAATATATGGATAGAAATTAGTGTGGATTATGACAACATTAAAAAAATTACAATATGCAACAAAAATATATATATGTAGTTTAAAAATTATCTTAGTGACTATTTTCATAGTTGAAATCATGAGTCAATTGAAGCTAGACCACCATGGAAAACCTGGAAGCACTGGACGGCCGTTTCATCTTATTATGGGACTTTACAGCAGTGCGTATCCATGATCCCGCACTCGCGAGATTCGAACCGAGGACTTACCAGTTTCGCGCCAGAGCACTTAACCGATAGACAACTGAGTCGGCATCCAACGGTGTTAATGTCTGACTTCAACCAATCCATTATTATTTTGAGATGTAAAATAATTAAATTTATTATCAATTTTTGGGGATGTGTGGAGGTTGCAGTATTTTCAAAGTTAAATTCCCGAGTCAATCTAAGCTAGATCAACATTGAAAATCTGGAAGCAATGGATGACCGTTTTGTTCTTGTATGGAACTTTTCAACAGTGCGCATCCACGATCCTGCTCATGGGACTCAAACACAGGACCTTCGATCTCACACGTGAATGCTTAATCCCTAGACAACTGAGCGAGCATCTAATAGTGCTGATGTCTAATTATAATCGATCCATGATCTTGCGTAACCTTCTATCCATTATCTGAGGTGGATGACTATCTTACATCGGACACGGATTGAATTCTTCTGGTCACGAATTCTCACTATAACTCCAAGAAACCCATCTTGAAGTTTTGTCTTTTTATGATGTTAAGAAGGTATTTTGAAGATTTTTCACTTCAATAAATTATAAACCTATTAATTACTGACTTACATCTTGGTTGTTTTCCTAAAACTTTACATTTAAATTATTGGACTAAAAAGTCAATCAGATCACGACTGAGACATGAACTCACCGATAATATAAAATGAAAATCATGGCATATTACAGTTATATTGAAATTAAAAATGTTGAACACTTGATTCCAAATTAGTGGTTGAATGATATTGTGAAATATAAAGTTCATAAGTTCGATTCTAAGTTGGTTTGTGAAGAGCTCAAAATATTGAATGAAACTTCTATCAAGTAATTCATGAGTTCTGATGGTTGATTTTAATAAATGTTTGAATATTATAGAAAATGTTCAATCATATTTTATCTATTATTGTCCTTCGATTTTGATTCTTATTTGACTAATGTTATTATGTAATAAACTATGGTGATAATCAAGAAGGTACAAGTATTTATAAACGGTTGTTTACGCAAAATACTCAACATTCACTGACCGAATACTATCAGCAACAGCCTTCTGTGGGAGAGGACAAGCCAGCTTCCAGCTGAAGAGGAAATTAGGAAAAGACGTTGAAAGTGGATTGGATATACATTGAGGAAACCACCGAACTGCATCACGAGGCAAGCCCTAACTTGGAATCAGGAAGCGGAAAAGAGGAAGGCCAAAAAACACATTACAACAGGAAATAGAAGCAGATATGAAAAGGATGAATTTTAACCGGAAATAACTGGAAAGGATTGCCCATGACAGGGTTGGATGGAAAATACTGGTGGTTGTTCTATGCTCCTCCACGAGGGGTAACAGGCGTAAGTAAGTAAGCATGGTGATAAATTAATTGAATCATATTAGACAAGAGTTCAGAACTGAAACATTTACAGTACATCATTATACAAAATGAATATATCTAATTCAATATAGCGATATTATAAACAAACTTATTACATATGATCACATGATAAGTGTTAAATGCATTAAAATATTATACATTTTACTTACTTACTTACACCTGTTACTCCCAGTGGAGCATAGGCCACCGACCAGCAATCTCCAACCCACTCTGTACTGGGCCTTCCTTTCTAGTTCTATCCAACTTTTGTTCATTCTTCTCGTGTCTGTCTCCATTTCTCGGTGAAATATTTTCTTTGCGCTTCCTCTTTTCCTTTGGCATAATACATTTTACCGTACACAAGTTTTTTCTGTAAATTTTTGTAATGTGTAAACAAATCAGTTAGAAACAATCATCTAGAAGTGACTAGTTTTTTTAATCTTCTGAATTACTTCCAGAGATTTGTAAAATTTTTAATAGTAATAACTGTTAGAGTATATTAATAAAGGTTTATTTTCTTCAGAGAGTTACTATCTTTCAACAGATCCGATTGAACTTCATTGATAACAGCTTCTTACTAGAACTCCAGGAAATACCTCTTGAAACCAGTGATTAGTGAACATATGATGATTATTATCAAAATTTACTTTATTAAATTGGTCCACTTTCTTTGTTAAACAATTATTATTTTTAAAAAAATGGTTGAAAAGCTGACCTTATGTATTATTTTTATAGCTTACTTAAACATGTAGGTGTCTAAGAAAACAATTGTCATGACGGTGTTTTTTTATAACTAGTAACTATAACCTAGACAAAATAGTGTAAGTGTGAATGATTTAAAATGGTAATATAAACTTCAAATGTATGTATATGAATAAACTTATGGTGGTGGATGAGTAAATCGATAGGGTAACTAAAAAAAGACGATATTAAATTACAATAATAACTGAAGTCTCCTTCGTAGTGTAGTTATTGTTTTTTGATGATTATCACTGAAAAGAATAGTGTGGATCGTAGCAGGAATCTGAATAGGTTTACACAGGAAGGGGGGTTTGAATTTTGGTGATTGAATTTAGATTGAGGTATGATTAACAATTGTATATCATGTCTCAGTTGGTGAAGTGCTATCTTTGTTAGCCAGACGTATTGGTAAATGAATGAATGACTCAGATCATTGTATTATGAATATATAAAAATATTTTTCGTTGATTCAGATCAAAGCTTATTTTGTATAAAAGAAATGATAAAAGCAATTCAATACTTCCCCTTTGCATTTTTCGTTTATCTTCAACCCCTCATATAAACTTACAGTCAGTCTTTCCGGAATACACTATTTTGTTAACATGAAAGAATGGTAGTGGGTTTGATAAGTTCATGAGTGATTATTTACTTTGGTAACCCGATTACAACCTACGACAAACTGTGTAAGACAACAGGAAATTGACTTCATAATATGTTTACGGCAAACAATAATTGCATGTACCTGATTTTATTTGTACACATATATAAGTATTATATTCTAGGAAGCTTAAGAAACATGGACCGAATGTTCATAACACAAGCTCGATTTAAACCTTTTTCAACATTCTAACAAACACGCTGTGTACGTAAATAGGTCAGCGAACTATAAGTAGAGGGGTAAACTAATTAATCTTCTATGATGAACCTTGCTCGGATTCGCATAAACTCGCACCTTTTAAAATTATGCTATCATATTTATGGTAACAACTGTAGTTCCTATTACTACAAATACTATCAGGTTAGCCTACTGACATATATTTCAAGAAAATGGATATAGTGGAGTGAAATGAACTTAATAAATTGTTATTTCTAATCACAGACTGGGGGTAGTCAAGATATCACTGAAAATACAGAACAGTGGATAAGTGATATAGCTTATTATTCATTAACAGTTATCTTTGATGTCCCAATAGGGTAGACCAATTTATTAACCTATACTACAGTATATTGAAGTGAGTGATTTACTGTAAATTCTAAGATGAGTAAATTAAATGAAACAATTATTGACAATACTAAGTTGAATTTAAACTTCGCCACATTGCACAAACAAGTGGTCATCAGGACTCAGTTGCTAAGTGGATGACATGATGACGTTCGAAACGAGCAGTACTGGGTTCGCATCTCAGAATGAACATCAACTCTGGCATGCAGGTATATCCAGCTGACGGGTCCCAAATAGGATAAGACGCGTGTCCTGAATTTCACTGCTAGCCACTTAATTATCTAAAACTGAAGGTCCTGGATTCGAATCCTCCAAACATGATCGTAGATGCTCAACTTCTGAAAAGTTTCATACTAGGATGAAACATCTATCCAATGCTTCCAAGATTTTCATAGTGGTCTAACTTTAATCAACTTATGAATTCATCTATTAACTTATCTGTTATTATTCAAAGTTGAAATCATGAGTCAATTGAAGCTAGACCACCATGGAAAACCCGGAAGCACTGGACGGCCGTTTTGTCCTACTATGGGACTCCTCAACAGTGCGAATCCACGAACCCGCTCTCGCGAGATTCGAACCCAGGACCTACCAGTCTCGAGCCGAAGCCCTTAACCGATAGACCACTGAGCTTGCATCCAACGGTGTTAATGTCTAACTTCAACTGATCCACGAAGTTGAAAAATACTGAAATCTCCATAAATCCCCTTCTAAATATAATCATATGCTCACTAGTGACTGACTTCAAGATACATGTCCTGAAGTTCTAGTGGGAAGCAGTGACCAGTGGAGTTCAACCACGTCTGTTGTAAGATAACAACTCACTGAAGACAATTGGTGAATGGTTGCTCAATTTCGTGAATTGGTTGAAGTTAGACATTAACACCATTGGATTCCGGCTGAATGGTCTATCGGTTAAGTGCTCTGGCGCGAGACTGATAGGTCCTGGGTTCGAATCTCGCGAGAGCGGGTTCGTGGATGCGCACTGCTGTAAAGTCCCATAATAGGACGAAACGGCCGTCCATTGCTTCCAGGTTTTTCATGGTGGTCTAGTTTCAATTGACTCATGATTTCAACTTTGAAAAATACTGAAATCTCCACAAAATCTCTTCTAAATATTATCTGTTATTAATTAAATTAAAACAAGTTACAGATAACTTTCCATATTTATTTAAATTTCTTTGATATTGTTTTAATAATTTAAACAAATATATAAATCTTAATTAATTTTTTAAATTTTATTTACTATCTCAATATACATTAAATAATTAAACTTTTTTTTTTATTTAAAAGAAAAAAATTTTCATGAAAGTTTTTTTAATGTTCAATGTTCAATGATAATTGTGTGTTTTTCATTTAAATTTATAATTAGCGCATTTTTTCATGGAGAAACTATTATTGAGGTAAATAAAACAAAGAAAAAAACCAATCAGAAATATATAAAAAGGAAAATCAATTTGACAATAGAATTTCTTTTTTTCTTGGTAACAATTCATCATTAGATAAATTAACTAAGTAATTGGTTTCGTTTGTATTTTTTTTAATAATTTAGTTACTGTACTGATATATCTATGTATATTTTGTATAACACAAATGAAATAAAAAGAAAAAAAGGGGGGTTTTGAAATGGTTTAATTTATCACACCTTAGCAACTGTGATGATTGTTTTTAACAATAATTTATAAAGTATTATTGTTGCTAATAGATTGATTTGGTTCTTTTTTTCTGAAATTTTTTTGTTTTTATTTGTTTAATTTATGTGATTGAAAAGTTTGTTTTGGTAAAACTAAGAATACTTCTTTGTCAAGTAGTTACTATTTTGTTGTTTACTGTTTTCAACAACTGTAACTTGTTCCTTTATGAAAAATAATAATATTGATGAAAGTTTTTTGTAATTATCTAGAGCTTAGATTATTGATATACAGAGTACAATTTAAGCACTCGAAAGCTAAAACCATCCCAAGTCGCAAATGAGAAGATAAAAGACAAGTGAAAGGAATACTATTCCAAACAGTGTCAATTATGTTACAAAGCTATCAGGTAATTATAGTTTTTAGTAAAAATTAAATTATCATCATAGTCTTTCAATCCGCACACAGGGGATTATTAACATTTGTTCAATGAGGAGGCTACATGTAGGAATTCTGGAATATCCTTCTAAAAGATGATTGGATGTAATATCTTTAGCTCTTTCTGAGCCTCTTAGAGTTTCATCGAGTTCATCCGTAGGCTGTCCTCACATTTTTTAAAATCCAATTCATTCCACAAAACTCTTAGTAAACAAAATTAACCAACCGGGAAAACTCAAGTTACTTTATACGTAACTAGAAACCATTTAGCACTTTTCTTGTTTAAAAAATCATTTGAATTCACCGTTCAAAAAAAGATCATTTACCTATTCTAATTATGTGCATGAAACTTAAATCATCTGCTGTTTAATCGTTATATTCTTTCCTATATCATCAGTTAACCATTACCATAAATCAGATTAACAAATTTAATTTTAAAATGTATAGTCCCGAGTAGGACAAAACGCGAGTCCTGGATTTCTTTGTTAGCCACTACCCATCTTTGCTTATGAAAATAAATAGATGTGTTTAATATCAATTAATTATCTAAGACTGAAGGTCCTGGATTCGAATCCTCCAAGCGAGATTGTAGATGCTCAGCTTCTGAAAAGTTCCATACTGGGACGAAACATTTATCCAATTCTTTCAAGTTTTGCATGATGGTCTAACTTTAATCAACATATGAATTCACCATTGAAAACTTGAAAGCATTGCATGGTTGTTTCGTTTTAATATGGAACTCCTAATCAGTGAGCACAAACGATCCTGCTCGTTATAATTACAACTCACTATTTTTTTTATTTTTTTCAGTTTTTACCAACCTTTTATATTGTTGCTAATTTGTAATGGAAATTCTCATTCTTTCAGTTGAATAAACTAGTTTCAAACAATTTAATGAACTTTTTTGAAAAAAAAAAAACCCAACTAGAATAATCGTTTTTCTTCCTATTTGAGGTACTTTCAACTGTCAAAAAGAATGTTGTTCTCTTTTTAACTTCTTCTATTTAACCGACTTTTGTCAAAGAAAGACATATGACAATAAACAGTGAATATATATCATTCAAATTTAATTGAGTTATATTACAATTTACACGGTTAATTAATTTCATTTCAGTAATATAAGTTGTGTGAATTTTTTAAAATAATCTAAATGAAGGTTTGAGAACAAAGTGAGTCAGAAAGTGACATATATATATATACCTATGCGTCTTCATCATTTCTACATTCCTAGTCATGCATAAACAATGAAGAATTTCCTAATATTTTTAACACTTTAGTTAAAGGTAAGTTATAGTATACAATAGGTACCCCAGTTTTATTGTGAGTTAAGGTTTTTCAAAATTAATGTTTAAAATAATGATGATAGTTAAATTGACATGTTGGTACGTAATTCAAAATACATATACAAGCACATCATATTGTCTTCTATACAACACATAATGTATACACAATGATATTGTTTGCCGACATCTGAAAGGAATATTACGCTTTATATGATGTTAGTTAATATTATAAACAATGGAACGAGATATCTGAGAATAGTTTGAAATGTATTATAATTTTTTAAAAATCTATATTTTATATACAATTATAAAGAATCTAAATACAATTGTGGTATTTGCTACTGATGTCGACAGATATAAGTAGTATGTATCATTAGTCGAAAGTGAAATGTCTGGCGGCAGAAGGTTAAGAAGATTGATGAAAAGAGAACGAGAACAAAGAATGATTGGCTTGAAGACGAAAGAACAATGAAGTTTGAGACATTTGATCGACCTTTTGCAAATGAATTATTTACTGTATGGTTCTCAGATTACACTAAAATGTTCTGTAATTCTGTGTTGAAATACATTCGATTGTCCTCATTTGTGTTCTCGTTCACTATAATAATTCAATGCAGTTTTGTACTGTTATACGAGAGCATCTTACACTCCAAGTATCGTAGGTTGGTTTTTGTCGTCAATTTCGGATTTCAACCTTAGTAATAAGAATATAGTTACTCATCATTGTTATGTTCTCGTTCACCACACAAGATTTCTCTACCAGTCACTTATTGAAAACACATTAAATTAAATTTGAAAATAATTCATTTTTTGTCATATAATATTTTAAGATAAAGCAATATAATTTTTGAACTGAAAATGCAGTTACCAGTATTAGGTAGTCGTTTCATTAGAGCATCGTTCGGTCATCGAAAAAGTTTTGAAATTATTAATTATTATCAAATTATGTTAATTTGGAAGGGGGTTTTGTGGAGATTTTAGTAATTTTATTTAGTTGAAATCATGAGTCAATTGAAGCTAGACCATCATAGAAAACCTGGAAGCACTGGACGGCCGTTTCGTCCTATTATGGGGCTCATCAGAAGCGCTCATTCACGATCCCTCCTCGCGAGATTCGAACCCAGGACCTATCACTGTCGTGTGCGAGCGCCTAAACTCTAGACCAATGAACGGTGTCAATGTCTAACTTCAACCAATCCACGGAGTTGAGCAACACATCCATCATTGTCTTCAGTGAGTTTCTGTCTCACAACAGACTCGGTTGAACTCCAAAGGTCACTCTTTCTCATTACAACTCCAGAAAATACCTCATGGTCATATGCTCATTTGTGACTGACTTCAAGAGATATTTCCTGGAGTTCTAGTGAGAAGCAGTGGCCAGTGGAGTTCAACCAGGTCTGTTGTGAGATGTTAACTGACTAAAGACATTAGTGGATGCGTCACTCAATTTCGTGGATCTGTTGAAGTTAGACATTAACACCGTTGGATGTCGGCTATTTCAGTGGTCTGGTGGTTATGCGCTCGAGCATGAAACTGATAGATCCTGAGTTCGAATCTCACTGGGCGGGATCATGTATGGGCACTGTTGAGGAGTCCCATAATAGGACGAAACGGCCATCCAATGCTTCCAGGTTTCCCTTGGTGGTCTAGCTTCAATTGACTCATGATTTCAACTATATAAAATTATGTTACTTTGGTTCCGATAATTTTATAGGCATTTCCAAACCAGACAAGAATGTAGGATTAGATTTATTGGTGAATTTTGATAAACAATGATGATCTATGCTAATAAGCGATTTGCAAGGATGTTCTTTGTTGGTCTGTGCAGAAGAATAATCACTAGAAACTGAGCTAATGACTGACAGTTATTCTGAAAAATATCAGAGGATTCAATTAAAAAGAATATATTATTTATAAGGTGGAATTATATCCTTTGAATTAGTAGGAGGAACAGTTTTCTTGTTAGCTATGTAAACTGTTATTCAACACAAAGTGATTTATTTAGAGTCGTATAGTGGTCAACAGTAAAAACTAGAATGCACAGATTTTATGAATAACAAAAATAATTAATCTTTGAACAGTGGAATTATACAAACATCTACAATTCGAATTCATACATTTGACTATCTGAATTCAGTAGTCTCACTAAGAGTGAAGGTTTTGTATACTTGTGTTAAAATCAGCAATGAAATATATGTACATCCAACTATCGAGCCCTCAATAATACTAAATAAAGGTCCTGGATTTCGCTTTTAGCCATTATACAAATATAATTAGAATTTGTGATTAAACGACAACATTGGGGTAATCAGCAAAAGGTACATCTGTGTTAACGATAGAAAGATATAAATACCTACAGAGTGCTTGACTGTTACTCATTTGTTCTAATTGATTAATTACGTTACATTTTTGAGCTTATTTTAACAAAACACATCTTTTCAGTAGTCGCATTATACAAAAGTTTTGCAACATGGACGAATTTTAAAACTTTTAAGTAGACTAAAGTATTGTAACACCGTGTAATTCATTATATTCTAATAGGTCATACCACTATGTTAGGGCTGCACGTATTAATGGAATGATTTTCATTATATACATCAAAATTCAAAAGAATAAATATATTAGCATCAATTCTATACGTCTGGACTGTAATTTTCCAGAAATAAAACTTTTCGCATGACTTAGGGATACGAAAGCATCACAGATTGCATGTATCACTTCTGCATATAGACCTCAGACTTGAATCGATTTAATAATCAGTCAATAAATATATTCTGAATTTTTTTGATTATGATCATGAGTTGATTGATGTTAGACAACCACCAAATGAAAACCTGGAAGTTTTTGTGCACGAGACCGAAAGTGCTAGGTTCGAATCCAGCGTGTTGGATCATGAATGCCTATTGATGAAAAGTACCATATTAGTACGAAATAATCATCCATTACTATTAGATTTCCAATGATGATCCAATATCAAATGATTCATGATCTCAATCAAAAATTGAACAATATGTGTCCAACTTTAAATAAATTTTCAAAACACACATGAACTATACAAAATAAATATATTCACATGAATTAGAAAAGAATAAAATTGGATAAAAAGAAAGAAAGTGTTTACAACTACAAAGATGTACACACACACACACAAAGACAAACAGTCTGTCAATAGACATAATCTTTTCGTTGTTGTTGTTTAAAACCAATTATTTACTTATGGTGATAGAACAATGTTAGTACTATTTACATATATATATATCATTTGTATATATTTTCAAATGTACATCTTATATGTATTCATTTAAACTATCAATCCAATAGAATTGACAGTTAATGTCACAATTGTAATACATGTCCATTAAAAAAGAAAGGATTAAATTTTATGAGTAATAGGCTTATATTACATCTGGTAGGTATTAATGTCAACAAAATATCACACCAGTTCCATAACACATGAATGAACTCGCTGTTATCATGATCGTCATCATCATCATCATCAATAATAATAATAATAAGAACAAACAATAGACTACCCTTAAGAAAGGTATTGGTTGAATAAACAAAATTAATTGTAAGTTATACATAGAAACTAAGTATTTTATCGGAGATGGATAGTGGCTAGCAGTGGAATCCAGGACACGCGTTTCGTCCTATTTGGGACTCGTCAGCTGGATGTACCTGCATCTCAGAGTTGATGTTCACTCTGGGACTCGAACTCAGTACCCTCGCTTCAAACGCCATCGCGTTATCCACTCGGCCACTGAGTCCATCTCTGCTAACCATGCTTGTGAATTAAGGTATATCTAGGCAATACGCACAGTATGCACATATGCCAATTAGAGACTGACCAGTTGCAGTCCTAACAAATCGATGGGAAGATTCAAACAAACAATACTAAATTGAATTTAAGTATTTTATATTTAGTAAATAGGATGAACAATCAGAAAGTCAACACTAATGAATTAGGATAAATGGTTTTGTTTACAATATGTTGATAAACTTTTATGTAAATCACTTTGAATTAGAATGTGTTAGAATATAAAGTTTCAAATAGGACGAAACGCGCTTCTTGGATTTCACTGCTAGCCACTATCCATCTTTGCTTACCATGCTTGTGAATTTAGGCTATATCGAGGAAATACGCACAGTATACACATATGCCAATAGGAGACTGGCCAGTTGCAGTCCTAAACATCAATGGGAAAATACAAACAAACAATACTAATTGAATAAAGTTTAAAAGCTGAGAATATTAAATTTTACTAGTCAATTTGAATATTGTTTCGTGAAGTTAGGGTGTTGAGGATACCATAGGTATTGTAGTTTGTAGTGCCGTGCTTCGCTGATCGTTCACCTCGATAACCGTTATGATACAAATCTTAACGATGCATAAAATCAGAAGGCAAAGAGAAGCGGCAGCTAGAGTTTTATTAACAAATGACGCAGGCCAGAAAGCCACAGGCACATGAGTAGATATCAGCGAGGGAGACGAAAATGACACGTATTGGAGATGGCGGTAAGCTAACTCACTTTTATCAAGCGTTAATCAATATTTAAAGTCAGGCAAGAATAAATGACAGACATGTGATAAATAGGATAAGAAGTGTGCACACACCTACGCTCATACAAATATGGTCAGAATTAATAAGTGAATAATTAACAAGGTGAAAACATGACTCATGATGGATAGGTGAATTGATTTGTCCAGAAGTTAGAATAAGGCATATGGGCATAACATATCAACCGTTACTACAAGTTTGACAACACTATACCAGCAACACCTATAATTGAATCGTGCCCATTCAGTGAAATCAAAATTAATGAATGAGGAAGTTGGAAGATGTATTTGATAGATTATCAATATATCGAGAAGTGACTGATCTAAACTGGCTGATGATCTCAGGAAAAGTTGAGCACGGTGTTCCCACTCTTTATCTGGTGTGGATACATGACCGAGCGCCTTCAGCTAGGTGAGTCCACTAAAACTAATGTGGTCAGCATCTAATGTCGAAAACTTACAGAGTTATTGATTTTGGGGATTTATTTACCGCTACAGTGTTATGATTAATTTCTACAACTGGTATATATAGATAACTTATATGTAATGTTATATTGAGTATGACCAATCAGTATCTACAATGTATAGAAAGAACCTGTGTACTTTTGTAAATAGAATTATTGTGAAATACTATTAAGTAAAATATGTAATTTCTTGAGCAATATAACTTGATCAAATTACTACAAATATGGTCAGTTAAATCAAAGCAATTGTCTGCAAGATGAAAATGTCATCGTTATCAAGATGTAATTTAATGATAGATCCATTTATGTTTTACATAGAAACAATTTATGTGAAAATAGAAATGATATGTAGGAGGTTTGGGAAAAACTGTAACACAGTATTTACTTCAAACAATCATGATATGATATGTCAATTGTTTTTCACTGAACCACATACCCAAACCTACATTAATGAATCATTTTAATTAGATCACAAGTTGTAATTTGAAATGTGCTTTCCCTAAAGTTAGCTGTGTCTTACATTTTAATTGAATTGCATTTAGCTGTTTCATTTAATAATCGTTATATCGTTTGAGTTATGTGTCATTCAATTATATACATCAGGGATAACTATTTGATGCTACGTAGTTTGTCTTCGAACAAACTGAATACTATAGTAATGCAGAGAAAAACATAATAACCTGTCGAAATGAAGACATCCTAAAGAAATATTGACTTCGATTAAGGGGTGTATGGACTTTTAGTTTATATTTTATGTTAAAAACTGAACGTGGGAGGTAGAAAACCATGTTCATCGATAGAGAAACATATTTGAAACGGAGCATTAAATTGACATTGATACGGCTTTTAAAATGTTGCATAGAAATTCACCTGGTGTTGTTTGCTTATATTTTCCCATTGTTGTTCAGGGCTGTAATTGATCAATCTCTTATTAGCTTATATGCATCCTTTGCAGATTGCCTCGATATTCCCTTAAGTTACAAGCTTTATAAGTAAGAATATTACATTTTCCAGATCAACTACGTCTTCTAATTGTTCTATCAAAATTTTTAGGTTAAATAAACTTATTTGTAATTTTATAGTTGAATTCATGAGTCAATTGAAGCTAGACTACCATGGAAAATCTGAAAGTACTGGATGGCCATTTAGTCCGATTGTGTGACTCCTGAGAAGTGCGCATCCACGATCCCTCCTCGCGAGATTCCCAACCCAGGACCTATCGGTCTCGCGCACGAGCGCTCAACCTGTAGACCACTGAGCCGGCATCCAACGGTGTTAATGTCTAAAGTCAACCAATCCATGAAATTGAGCAACCGTCCACCATTGTTTTCAGTGAGTTACTATCTCACTATCCAATTACTAAAATCTCCACAAAAGCCGTTCTGATGAAAACTTATTTGTGACAGATTCATAACCATTTTTAAAGAAAAATCAGGTATAACAAAATATACCCATTATACAAAGTAAGTAACAAGACTGGTAGATACAACATAGCCCGTAAAATCTCTGAAATGTGCCTAATACTTGATCTCCTTTGTAGAATATTTCAAGTCTACTTCACATACATACTATTTTCTTAACATTATCAACAATTAGTCAATGTCTCCTTATAGAAAATTTTTAGCATATTTCTATGTATTAAGAATAATTGTGTAGCGAATCATAGTTCCTAAAAAAGTTATGCCTGTTTACTTTTTCGTTCATGGAAGTTATTCTTCAATTAAGTCACTTGTATTGTTGAATTCATGAGTCAATTGAAGCTAGACCACCATACTTACTTACTTACTTTCGCCTGTTACTCCCAATGGAGCATAGGCCGCCGACCAGCATTCTCCAACCCACTCTGTCCTGGGCCTTCTTTTCTAGTTCTATCCAGTTCTTGTTCATTCTTCTCATGTCTGTCTCTATTTCTCGGCGTAATGTGTTCTTTGGTCTTCCTCTTCTCCGTTGACCTTCAGGATTCCATGTGAGGGCTTGTCTTGTGACGCAATTAGGTGATTTCCTCAAAGTGTGCTCTATCCACTTCCAGCGCTTCCTCCTGATTTCTTCCTCCGCTGGAATCTGATTTGTTGTCTCCCACAGTAACTTGTTGCTGATAGTGTCTGGCCATTGGATCCGAAGTATCTTGCGTAGACAACTGTTGGATAATGGCTTTCGTAGTTCTCCACGTCTCCGCCCCATACAGTAGAACTGTCTTGACATTTGTATTGAAAATCCTAACCT
Source organism: Schistosoma rodhaini (assembly GCA_944470415.2). Classification (NCBI taxonomy): domain Eukaryota; kingdom Metazoa; phylum Platyhelminthes; class Trematoda; order Strigeidida; family Schistosomatidae; genus Schistosoma; species Schistosoma rodhaini. The sequence goes on from OX104037.1 coordinate 12,702,963, forward strand.
TGGTGTTGGTTGACAATTGTTTTGAGTTCCAAATGTTTTTCAGTTGTAAGTATGCTGATCTTGCTTTGCCGATCCTCGCCTTCACATCTGCATCTGATCCACCGTGTTCATCAATGATGCTGCCCAGATATGTAAAGGTTTCCACATCCTCCAAAGCTTCTCGTCAAGTGTAATTTGATTGGTGCATATTGTGTTGTATCAGAGAGTATTGCTTTTCCCTTTGTTTATATTGAGACCTACTGCTGCTGAGGCTGCTGCTACACTGGTCATTTTCTCCTGTATTTGTTTTTGCGTTTGTGATAGAAGAGCCTGATCATCCGCGAAGTCTAGATCGTCAAGTTGCATCCTGCCTGTCCACTGTATCCCGTGCATTCCTCCAGTCGTTGACGTCTTCATGATCTAGTCGATGACCAGGAGAAAGAGAAACGGTGAGAGTAAGCAACCTTGCCTAACACCGGTCTTTACTTCAAACGAGTCGGTGAGTTGTCCTCCGTGGACAATTTGGCAGTTTAGTTCATCATAGGAGTTCCGTATTATATTGACTATCTTCTCAGGCACGCCGTAGTGTCGAAGAAGCCTCCATAGTGTCGTCCTGTCCACACTATCAAATGCCTTCTCGTAGTCGATGAAGTTGATGGAGAGTGATGAATTCCATTCGATTGATTGTTCCACAATGATACGTAGAGTTGCGATTTGATCTGTGCACGATCTATCCTTACGAAATCCAGCTTGTTGATCTCGAAGTTGGGCGTCCACAGAATCTTTCATCCTGTTTAACAATACCCTGTTGAAGACTTTTCCTGGTATTGAGAGGAGAGTGATGCCCCTGTAGTTGTCGCACTTGCTAAGATCACCTTTCTTTGGTATTTTGATAAAAAGTCCTCCGCCTGTAGCTCTACTGGGGGTTGCTGCCGGTCCCAAGCCCGGGTAAAGGAGGAGGGTTGGGCATGGGGTTAGCGACCCCATCCCGTAGAAAATCAACTCGCTAAAAAAACGCCAACCAGAAAAAAATCTAGACCTCCATGGAAAACCTAAAAGCAGTTGAAACCCGTTTCGTCCTAGTATGGGAATCTTCAGCAGTGAGCATCCACGATCCCACCCCGTGGGACTCAGTCACAGTTGGATACCGGCGGCTCAGTGGTCTAGAATCTAAACGCACGCGCGCGAGACTGATAAATCCTGGGTTCGAGTCTCGCGAGGCTGCATCGTGGATACGCACTGCTGAAGAGTCCCACAATAGAATGAAACGGCCATCCAGTTCGTCTAGGTTTTTCATGATGGTCTAACTTCATTTGATTCATGAATTCAAATATAAAATTACTACACTATCCACAAAACCCCTTCTTATAATTTAGCCACTATTTATTTATATAAACAATATTAGTGTTCTATGGATTACTCAAAACGTCCTATTAAAGATTCTAATAATAAATATATGATAATAATTAAATGAATCCGAAACTAATGCTTAATTAGTATGTTATCTCTTTCGACAACAACAAAAATCAGTCTTCATCATATTTATAAAGAATAATGTTTGAAGTTTTCTTCACACCGTCTCTTTTTTTCCTTTTTTTCTTTCCTTTCTTTTTAACTTTACATGACTGACAGAAGTATTTGTGGTCATTACTTTGAAGGATAAGATTTGCTATATGATGTATAGATCTATAGATAGATATGAATGAATAGAATGTTTATTTACAATTAACTGACAGTCTAGAATATAAAATGAACATTGTAGTTACTATTCAAACTAGTATATGACAAAAATAATTAGTGAATATTAATAGGATTTTTCAAACAAATGGGTAATTTTTTTGTATATAGTTGAAATGATGAATCAATTGAAGCTAGACCATCATGAAAAACCTGGAAGCATTGGACGGCCGTTTCGTAATTTGTTAACAGGAGTGTTTTTTTTTCTAAACATAGACATTAGGTGTGTATTGTATAAAGATATCCATACCTAATTTGATTTGTATTCTGTAAGGATATAGAAAATATTTTCCTATAAGTTAAAGAACTGAGTTTTAAAAAAATATTATTTTTTCATTAGTTTAAAACGACTCCAACACTGGATTCTTTCACTTTACTTAAGCCTGTTACTCCCAATGGAGCATGGGCTGTCGACCAGCATTCTCCAACCCACTCCGCCTATAGCTCCTCCGAGGGCAACTGCCGGTCTCAAGCCCCGATAAAGGAGGAGGGTTGGGCATGGGGTTAGCGACCCCATCCCGTAGAAAGCTAACTCGCTAAAAAAACGCTAACCAGAAAGAAAAATAATATAAAGCTATCGAACAAGAACTACAAGTTCGTTTACGAACTTGTGTGTGTTTCTCATTTACAATTGATATGAAAAATATGATAGTCTACTGAATTTTTTCCTTCGATTCAAAGAACATTATGTATGAACTTTTAATCCAGAAAATTATAGAATTATTGATGTATCGGTCTGTTATGAACAGACAAACCTAAAAATAATTCAGTAAGACATCTTTCTTAATATTTTTTCCTTACAGCTATAGGAACATGGTGAAGCATAGTATTGTTGTTTGTTTGAATCTTCCCATCGATTTGTTAGGTCAGTCTCTAATTGGCAGATGTGCATACTGTGCGTATTGCCTTAATTCACAAGCATGGTAAGCAGAGATGGATGCTAGCCACTATCCATCTCTGATTATAATAAAATATACTTTGATCTGGATAACAAAATGACAATAATTAAGGAGTTTATACCGTCCAGTTAGTCAATTCTGAGCTTATTTAGCATAACTGACAAATTGGGTTTGAATAAATTTTAGATTTCTCTTATATCACTTAATTACATGTAACTGATATTAGTCAGTTTATTTTGATTGTTCGTTTATGGTTATTCAATGTTTACATCACTGTAAACTTGATTTGATTATGAAATAAGTATGAGAAGTAAAAAAGTTTGCTATCTAAATATTTTTCAGTCTTCTGTTCAATGGACTGAATCTAGTCATAAAAGCTAGTAACTACTTGGTTTTCGACAAGTCATCAAATTCATACTTTTGTCGTGGTCATTGAGGTGTTGAAAGTTGTATTAAAACAGTTTACATCAGTAATTGGTCAACGTTTTTTTAATATTTGAAAATAGATTGGATGATACATCGATAACAGTCAGCTTTTTTTTCATACTCAAAGTTACATTCTGAATATTGAATTATTACAATGTTTATAAATATAACATTTTGTTGAGACAGTGACAATAATGGACCTTTTTTTAACACGATTGGGTCAATATCATTTTAGCATTTAAGTTAATATAGTTTATGACTAAATTTTAAGTCGAAATTTAGGACTGATAGGTCCTGGGTTCGAATCTCGTGAGGCAGGGTCGTGGATGCGTACAGGTGAATAGTCTCACAATAGAGTGAAATGACCGTCCAGCTCTTCCAGGTTTTCCATGGTGGTCTAGCTTCAATTGACTCATGATTTCAACTATATAAAAAAAATCAAAATTGCATAAATTTTTAAGTACGCGATTTGGTAAGGACAGATAACGAAAATTATCAATGTACTACTCGTAACATGTTAACATGGACAACAAAGAAGAGTGCTTGAATATCTGGGCTATCTGTTCCTGTCATACGGATATTTCAACAAGTTATCTGATTTCTTATTTGTTTTAAAACATAATTATGCCTATTAGTTTAATTACTTATTCAGATGAGTTTTTGAAAAAAGTTCACTAGACTTCGCTGTACAACATACAAAAAAGCGTAACCAGAGACATCATAGTTGCTGACATTCGGCATCGAAAAGAATATACATTATTCATTTGTTGATTCCTGAACTGAACTCAATATTTATCGCAAGGATCGGTCAAGAAATAAGAAAATGAAACTTGTTGAAATACTTTGTGCTGATAATTTATCTGTAGATAATTTCACAAATATTTTCTTCCATGATCAACTTATTGTCTCTATGAATATATCAACTACATCTATTATCATATGGGTAATTATTATCATTGAAAAATAAATGAAAATTGCATCATATATCTTTTATCATTGACATTCGGTGAGGAATTTTTTTCAAAATAAATATTGGTGAGTCCCACAATAGAACGAAACGACCGTACAGTGCTCTCAGTTTTTTTCATAGCTTCAACCGACTAATGAATTCAACCACAAAATTACTAAAATGTCCACAAAATCCCCCCTCTGACAATAATCATCATCTGATCACTACTGACTGGCTTCAGGAGGTATTTCCTGGAGTTCTAGTGAGAAGCAGTGACAAGTGCAGTTCAACCAGGTCTGTTGTGAGATAGTAACTCACTAAAGATAATGTTGGACGGCTGCTCAATTTCGTGGATTAATGGAAGTTAAACATCGTTGGATGACGGCTCAGTGGTCTAGAGGTTCACTGTTCGCCGGCGAGACCGAAGGTTCTGTGTTCGAATCCATCGAGTGGGATTGTGGATGCGCACTTCTCGAGAAGTCACACAATAGGGCGAAACGGTTATCCAGTTCTTTCAGGTTTTCCATTGCGATCTAGCTTCAATTGGTTCATGATATCAACTATAAAATTACTAATATTCCCATAAAACTTCTTCTGATAAATATGATTTGTCCGGTATTTTTTTAGTGTTTAGTTAATTGTATTCACTACCAAAACTATTGATAAGTGTTTCTTGTGAAAAATGACCTTTATAAAAATGATTAATTATTGTTGATGTTTCATATTATAATTTATGATTTTATTTTGTAAATATTTTCAATTATTAGATTGACTGATAAGTGATATCTAGGATACTTCAAGTTGAAACCTTTTTTTATTTGTTAAAACAAAAAAGAGGAAGAAACAGTTTTAAAATGTGAAAGAAAGAGAAAATCGAAAGGGAGAAGACAGATACTTCTTTTTTTTGGTGTTTAATATGTAACAGAGGAAATATAGTTTTTGAATTGCATAATGTACTGTTAAATGTTCAAATTTTCAAAAACTAATATGTATATAAATTCACTTGGTATTGTTTGTTTGAATATTTCCATTCATGTTAATGCTTGTGAATTAAGGCTATATCGAGGCAATACGCACAGTATGCACATATGATTATTGAAGACTGATCAATTGCAGTCCTAAACATCAATGGGAAGATTCAAACAAACAATACTAAGTGAATTCAAACTTCACCCCATTGCACAAATAAGTGGTTATCAGGACTCAGTAGCTAAGTGGATAACGAGTTGGCGTTTGAAGCGAACGGTACTGGGTTCGAGTCCTAGATTGAACATCAATTCTGAGACGCAGGTACATCCAGCTGACGAGTCCCAAGTAGGACGAAACGCGCGTCCTAGATTTCACTGTTAGCCACTATCTATCTTTGCTTATAATATGTATATAGCTCTTAATTCAAGAAACTTATTACGTGTATGTTATCTGTCGTTATGAGATTTTTTATTGAGAAAATCCAAAAATTATGGACCTTTCTATGATATTTTTTCTACCATTTTGAGTATCAGAATATGTTGATCAGTCAGTAAATATCTTGACTATTGAATTACGTAATAGTTTCACATAGAGTTTTGTTAAAAATGGAAAATAAATATTTAATAGTTGAACTCACGATTTAATTAGGGCTAGATAACCATGGAAAACCTGGAATCACTGGACGGCCGTTTCGCCACAGTCTGGAACTTCTCAGCAGTGTGTCCATGATCCCGCATATGGGACTCGAGCCCAAGACCTTTGGTGTCGCGGCTGAAAGTCTAACCTCTAGATCACTGAGCACAAATCCAAAGGTGTTATTGTCTAACTTCAACCCACGAAATTGCACCACCATCCACCTTTTTTCAATGAACTACTATCTCACAACAGACCTGATTAAACTCCACTGGTTTAGTGTTTCCAGGTTTTCTATGGTGGTCTAGCTTTAATTGACTAACGAATTCAACTATCAAATTACTAAAATCTCTACAAAACCTCTTTCTGAAAATAAATATTTATTAAAAATGTGTGTGAGATAAGTACATTATAAGTCTTCACACAAATCAATGTTAACCAAGTTTCCACTATAAATGAACATACAGCGTCAGTTCAAAGGGCCGTTTATTATCAGGTACAAATTGTTCCTTAAACATGTAACCAATGAAAAAGAATGAATATGATTTTCAAGATTATAACTTAGTTTACCATGATTCTTGTTCTCTGTCACTCAGCAGCTTTTTTAATTTCAAAGTAAAAATTTTCTGGCTGAACAATTAGTTGTAATGTGTACTGTATTCTTTTTAGTAATTTAATCTCGTTTTATGAAGGAAGCCTATAGTTTTCGAGATTAGTCTTTTTTTTGCATTGATGTATATTCTACCAAAAAACCTGCCAATATCTATCCAATATGGATATTTAATTATATAACTTTACTTGACTGTAATTTTTCACTAACAAGTCTATTAATGGTAAACAGAGATGGATAGTGGCTAGCAGTGGAATCCAGGACGCGCGTTTCGTCCTATTTGGGACTCGTCAGCTGGATGCACATGCATCTCAGAGTCGATGTTCACTCTGTGACTCGAACCCAGTACCGTTCTCGTCGAACGCCATCGTGTTATCCACTCGGTCACTGAGTCCTGATAGCCTATTATTATCTAGTCTATTAATGTTTTATATGTGGAAATTATATTTCAGCGATTGAAATTTAAATAATTTCAACGTATCGTCCGGCAAACTTGTCTGAACTTCTTCAGGGTAATGGCCGAAATCAAGATCATCAAAAAGATCTATCGCGTTTAACAATCAAATAAGATTAAATCAATGCTATGCTAATCCAATCATATTTAGATGTTGACTTTAGTAAATAGAATAACATGAGTCAGTTAAATGAGAATTGTGTGAATAGTTCACGATGTGAAAATAAATTACTGAGCGAATTGTGTGTACGTGTATATGTGTAAGATTGAGTTAGGTGTGTGAAAAAATAAAACAAAAGTGCAAGTTGAAGGTTGAAAACTTGTTGCTGAATCATTGATATGCATGTTAAAGGAGAATCATCAAATACATAAATGTGTTGCTAAAAAATCGCACATTAATTTCAGTCAGAATAACGATGCATGTGAAATAAACAAATTGGATAAAAAATTCGTCCAATAACTTGTTAACGAATAGTTTCCAAATGATTTCTAGTTGAATACCATCCTTTCTGTTCAGTCTGTTCTTGTTCTCCCATATGTACAACGCTTCTGCTATCAAGCTTTTTTTATGGGTGTTAAAACCTTTCTGAAGTATTTTGATCCTTTCCAAATTGATATCATATCCTGTCTCTAATTCATGTAGCGCTATCGCTGACTTATTCTCAAGTTTCTTTATGCCAACCGAGGTTTGGGGAACATTTTCCAAACATTATTTTTACTCCTTCAACCTTACATCCAGTTGCCTGAATGTTTCTCCCACATAAGCTGCATTACAATCATAACAATTGATCTCATAGACAATATTTTGTTGTTCTTCCTTTGGGAACCTATAATTAACTTTCACTAATGTTGATCTTATGGTATAACAGGCCCCAAACTACACTCTTATATCATGTTTGTTTATAATCCCCTTGATTTCTTCCGATGTTTCACTACGTTATGGGATGACCACTGTGAACTTCCAATCTTTCGGTATACGTTCTAGCTTAGTTTTTCTTTCATTTCTAAAAATTTTCTTTAAAAACTCTTTTGGGTAGTTGTTATCTATAAGTGTAGACAAAGCTCTATTCCATTCAACTTGTTGGTCTTCCTTATCTGTAACGAGCTTAATACTTCTGTTAATTCATTTTTTACAACCGTGACTTTCGTACAAAACGCGTGAGCCTAACCATAATCTAAGTATCTCTCAGAATGTGATGATTTCCCGAATACATTTATTTTCAACTTATTATGACTTCGTTCAACCAAGCTAATTGGGAAAAGCTAGTTCATAGTCACTCGATTCTATTTCATTTGTTAGATTAATGCTCTTCGAAATGCTGTTTACATTTTTAACAAATTCTTTTAAACCATTCCATTTAATGTTAATAAAAATATCATCTATATACCGTGACCAGACTTTTGGTGAACATCCATATCTTATGGTTGCACTGGTTTCTAGGGAATGCATTAATAAATTTGCTACAATCGGAGGAACTGGTGAAACCGTCGCTGTACCTTCTTTCTGTCTGTAAAAGTCCCCTCAAAAATGTGAATAAGATAAATCGTAAACTTAATTCCAAACGCTTAATAACTTCGGATGGATCTAACACGCATCATATATTCTACACTGAAAATTTTAGGTCAAATATATATATAAATTCATAAGTGTACAGATATCAATTATACTCAACATATATTGTTATATCTCGGACTTAGATTCTTAGTATGTCGCGTAATACCTGAGAAGACAGAAGACTAGTAAGTAGGAATGTTATTCCAAACAGTGTCAAATATAGTACAAGCATCTCATGTATTTATAGTTTTTTGGTTAAAAGTAAATCAACATTTAGGACAGCCAATAGGCACATAGGTGGGCCTTCTTATTCATTCAAATGGGGGAGTTACATGTCGACATTCTTGAATGTTCCTTTAACGGTGATTGGATGGAATGTCTTCGGCCTTTTCTAGGCTTCTTGAAGCATTTTTGAGTTTACCAACGAGCCATCCTAACATATATATGTTCCTTTTATAAGTCAAACACATCATCATTTTTTATTATACCAACTAGATTGATAAGATTTAATTTTGCTTATTTGAAAGCTTTATTTTTTTCAAAGAAAAAAAATGAGTTAAGATGAGAATAACCATAACTATTCTATTCATCAAGTGTTTGTATTCAATCTGTCAATTAAACTTATCATTGTTTACTTTACCAATCTTATTTAATACGATTATCTTTCATTTCACGGATTATAATGATGAATATTAAACAATCTTTTATTTACTTTGAAAAAAAAATTACACTTATACCATTCATGTTCTCTATACGTGTACGTATGAAAGTATTAAACACTTATACTTCAAGTGTGGTCACCGGTTGTTGTTGTTTGTTTGTTCTCTTTTACAATCTACATAGATATTCAACTACTTACCTACATGAAGAAGATTGCGTTATAAAAAAAGTTTCGTATTGCTCATCGGAAGTATTTGTGCTAACTCTCTTTTTTATATTACAAATATAGTTTAAATAAGTATATATTCATTGAAAGTATTCTATTGAGTTTATGGTAACTACTTTCACTATTCAATGTGTCAACCATCTGTTATATCTTTTCATCTTTGAATATAATCTGCAATTATTGAGTACATCTATAGATCATACCTACCTGTGAATATGTTGATATGTTTTTGTCATATATATATATATATATATATATATATTATAGTTGAAAGCGTGAGTCAATTGAAGCTAAACCACCATCGAAAACCTGGAAACACTGGACGGCCGTTTCGTCCTATTATGGGACTCCTCAGCAGTGCGCATCCACGAAACCGCTCTCGCGAGATTCGAACCCAGGACCTACCAGTCTCGAGCCGAAGCCCTTAACCGATAGACCACTGAGCAGACATCCAACGTCCAGTGTTTCCAGGTTTTCCATGGTGGTCTAGCTTCAAATGACTCACGCTTTCAACTATAATAAATACTAAATCTCCACGAAACCCCTTCTATAATTAATATATATATGTTCCAATATAATATAATATTCTCTTATGCTCCTACTGAGTAAATCCGTCATTCTCGAGAAAATAGCGGATAATTTACAAGTACTTGAAGTAAAAAAAAAGACAATTTTCTTTGTTGTTCTCTTTAAAAGTAAATTTTGATTTAGTTTCAGAAAACATGTACACGTTTAATTATTTTAAGTTGAGATATGCATATATAATTCTTTTATTTTTCTGAAGGGGTTTTTTGGATATTATAGTAATTTCAATAGTTGAGATCATGAATCGAATAAAGCCAGACCACCATGGAAAACCTGGAAACACTAGACTGCCGTTTCGTCCTATTGTGAGACTCCTCAGCAGTGCGCATACACGATCTCACCTCGCGAGATTCTAACCCATGACCCTGAGTCTCGCGTGCGAACTCTTAACCTTAGTAGTGGAATTAAGGACACGGGTTTCATCCTATTTGGGACTCGTCAGCTGGATGTAACTGAATCTCAGAGTTGATGTTCACACTGGGACTCGAATACAGTATCTTTCGCTTCAAACGTCATCATGTTATTCACTCAGCTAATGAGTGCTTACAATGCCTGTGAAATAAGGCTATATCGAGACAATACACATAGTATGCATATATGCCAACTAGAGACTGACCAACTGCAGTCCTACTAGCTTGATTTAAGACAAATGATATTTCATTATTTGAGTTATTATATTTATGAAAATTCACAATAATATTTTCATAAAAGATTTTTCAATCCAATTATAAGAAGAAGAAATTATTTGCCAAATATGTCAACCCCCCCACACACACACTTACATGCACACATTCATCTAATGTTTCGTTTCAATTTTCAATTTCGATAAAATCTTAAGAAATAATTGGTTTTCGATTTGTTTAAATTTATGGTAATTCTTTTTTTCTATAGTTTACTGGTGTGTGTGTGTGTGTAAATTTAAAACAAGGTGTTTTTATTGACTGTAACTGTCAAAAAGATAAAAGTGGTAAATTAACTTTGTTGACTAGTATAGTGTCTTTCGTTAAATGGAAAGAAAATAATCTGAACCTTAAATGATTCAGTGATAACAATCATTAAATGTAACGATCACAACTATATGGATCATAATAAATCTTATATTGAAAGATTAATTTATGGTTACTTAATCATACAAAATATTAGTCTTTTGAGAATACTTTAGTCCCGTAATATTATTTGAATTATTAACAAGATTTTGAACAATTCTCTATATATAATCCCTAAATCTTTTGTTTCAAAATGATAATTAATATACTTAACAAACTAAATTCAATCTAAAAGCAAAGATGGATAGTGGCTAGCAATGGAATTCAGGACGCGTGTTTCGTCCTATTTGGAACTCGTCAGCTGGATGTGCCTGCATTTCAGAGTTGTTGTTCACTGTGAGAAGATACAAGTAAACAACATCAAGTGAATTTGAATTCAATTTAAATTCATGTGTCTTGTAGTCACACATATACCTAAATTATATTGTAGATCCACTTTGGTGATATATGTTGAACGGTAGAAATGCTCGGTCTTGGAATTCTTACCGATCATATCTGATTATGCAAGCATCATAGATTTGAGTTGCATAACCATAATTTTAACTAAGTGTAATTTATTTATCAAAAACAGTGTATTTAATCATGGCTTGTGAATAAATATGACCTATTTTCTAACCTATCACCTATATAAATGTATTCAAATAGGAAAAAATGTGTTGGTAACTGGTTGAGAATGATTATGTGTTGTTGCTAGCTGATATATACTAAAAAAAATTTTAATTACTAAACCATATATGTTTCCATGATGATATTTTGTATGATAATGCCAACTGGTGTACTTTAATCTCACTAAATATTAACAGCTGTGTTCAACACTAAAGAAAATAGTAAAAAGTATATATATATATATATATTGTTAGTAAGATGTTTTCTAGTATGAATTCACTTAATGTTTGAATTCGAACTGGGAATGTATCTTGAGAATAATCCATTTCTCCTTGTAAAATATTACTTTCAATTGACTACATTCATTGACAACATAGTATAGTTACTGGAAACGTCACATAGTAAAAAGGATACCAATGAATATATAGTTAAAAAGATGAATGAATTCAATGATTGTCTGAATGATTGTTGTGTAAGAAGAAAAAACAGAAACACAATTATAGTATGCAGACTTCCTGACTACTTAAAACAATCACGTGCGATAAAAAAACATCCCTATTTTTCTTTCCGCTTCATACTGATTCATTAATTGATGAAGGATTTAATGATATAATGATGACATAACAAAAAAAAGTGAAACATGAAAACCAGATAGATATAAATCTTGATAATGAATGGAAATGTAATCTTATTAGATGTATCATCACAAACTAGCAAAAGCATTATACTTAATAAGTATTTCTTAATGGATTATACAATGTTACAGTGGGTTATTATTATTATTAAGAAACTGTTAACCATATGTCTGGTAAGATGATTAAATTAGTCAATCGAGTTCAAGTTTATCTGTCACTGAATGTTTTCATTCACTTCAATTACATGAATTTTTAAATATATTGTTACTTTTGTAAAGAGATTTTGGCAAGACTATAATTCATGGACGAACCAATCAGATTTACGATAACAAGTTTTGGATTTCGGGGCGAAATTCTTTATCCATTAGGCTACGTAGATTCTTGACATTTTAGCTGATGGCTTCTCACTAGTGTTCCGAGAATTACCTTTTGAAGCTGGTCACTAGTAAGTACATGTTAATTATCAGTACAGGTTTATGGAGTTTGTTGAGTTTTGATTGAGATTAGGAATCAATCAATGTTTGACCACCATTGAAAACCTGGAAGCAATGGGCATCCATTTCGTCCTAGTACGGGGCTCCTCAAAAGTATTCGCGGGACCGAAGATCCTGAGTTCGAATCATATGCGCGGGGTTGTGGGTGCACGCTGTTTAAGAGTTCGTAATCACTGCAATAAAACTGTTCAGCTAAATGAATGATATATCACCAAAAACACATTACTTCTACTTGTGATCTATTCTTTTAAATGGTCATAAAAGTAAGTGTTCACAGTTAACGAAATATACTTTTCTAATTATCATCTATCAGTTACATGAAGAAATAAATTTACTACTGATTTTCAGAGTTAATAAATATATATGTGTTACGTAATGTTCTGTTTTTGTTAACTTGTCTTTGTCTTCTCATAGTTAACATTGTAAATTTCTTTGAATATTGGTAACAATAAAAGTTTTTCCAAAGATTTAATGGATCTTCCGGACACTTTCACGGACTTCTGTGGGATTACTCTCTTACCAAAAGTACACTTAGATGATATAGTTGTTGGTGAGATAATCCAATGAAGGGAAGGAGAAAGAAAAAGAAAATTACAAAAATACTGTTCTTACTCTATATAGGCAAATATATAGGCAAATAAATGAATGAAATTTCGCAGAAACACCTTCCTGCACATTCACTCTAGTCACTCAATCTCTTGGTGACAATACTTAGTAGAATATCAAGAAAAGTGACTAGACTACAGTTTTATGATGAATGCTTCACATCAATCCGTTTTTCACGGAAATTCGCTACATCTTTTCGCTCTTGTAAAATTCCGTCTTTTATCAAAGGTCTTCGATGAATCACAAAAATCTCACATTGAGTTGACAAAGTTACTGATTAAACGCTTGAGAACAGAAACTAGGATCTTTGATAAAGTGTTAAGTGACTTGAGTATCATCTGTCCAAAGATCACCTGAAAGCATTATAAATCCTTAAGCAAAAGGATGAAGTAATGATATTATGACCAGACAAAGGCGCAGATGTTGTATTAATGAACACATCAGATTACATTTCACAAATGAAATGAGATTTAAAGTTGGTCAATGCAACAAACACTTAACTGACCTAACAGAAAGACGAGTCACAAGCATACTCGGGGAGCTGTTCTCAACTTATGTTATTCTTAGTCGTTATTGTTTTATATTCAATTACTTCGTTATATGATCAATTAAATATTTGTTTTTCTAACTGATGCTCCAGAATTTTCTCTCATATATTATATTTATTCACTCTATCACGATGATGCATATCCAAGAGGTATTTCCTGGAGTTCTTGTGAGAAGCAGTGACCAGTGGAGTTCAACCAGGTCTGTTGTGAGATAGTAACTCACTGAAGACATTGGTGGATGTATCGCTCAATTTCGTGAATCGGTTGAAGCTGGACAATAACACCGTTGTATGCCGGCTCAGTGGTCTGGTGGTTAAGTGCTCGAGCACGAAACTGATAGATCTTGAGTTCGAATCTCGCTAGGCGGGATCGTGGATGTGCATTTCTGAGGAGTCCGACAATAGGACGAAACGGCCGAGCAGTGCTTTCAGGTTTTACATAGTGGTCTAGCTTCAGTAAGTATGTACAATTAACAATAATTAATATTTTAAATATTACATGTTATAAGCAGCTTATGATAACTTGTTATAAATAAAATGAATTCATATTGTTCTGTTCAATATTTTATTCTTGCTTTATTCAAGTTAATTAGTGAAACTAAATGTATGCAATGACTTAAATGAGTTAGGAAAATTTTGGGATATAATAAAAACAGTTTGGAGCTCTTCTGAGATTACTCCCAGTTCTAATTGCAGGTAAACAATGAGGTTTAGTCATGTTTTTTTTTAACTATCTCATTCCAAAAAAGAACCTTGCTACAAATTAGAGTCATAAATAAATATCTTCCAAGAAAACCAGTAATTTTATTACTGTTATGAAATCATTTTGAACAACATAACAACGCTTGAACAAATCAATCTTTCGTACTAGTTGCAAATAAATAATGAATATTTTAATAGTCGATTAGTTGGTTTCTTTACACCCGTCAGTAATTAAATAAAACTAAGCGGGGTTGTTTTGTTTACCAGATATCTGTAAGACAAAGCTGAATAAAAGAAGTAACAGTATCAGAGGGGGGAGGTAGAGAAGTCATTATGAAAACAATGTTTTGCATAATAATAATTATATAACATTAAGGCTTAATGCATTTCATATTAGAGTTATTTTATAGATATTGAATGACAAAGATATATGCCATAACTCGCCATTGACTCACAGGTACACTAAATCACTATAGCTAATGAATATACATATATTACTTGTACTAGAACCTTGTATTACTATGACCATATTTGAACAGATCAAAGTGAATAGATTATGTAAATTGTGTAGTAGGATATCTATTGAATGTTCATAAATATACTGTCTTATTAGAAACAGAAATATGATTGTTGTCTTTCATAGTTATACACTGAATTAATCCTTCATTATTCTTAATAAATATGAAGTAATAAAATTTCATAAACGGAAGAGAATAACAGTTAGGGATATAAAAAATTAAAAAAAACACACACACACACAATAATAAAACAATAATGAATAACATGGGGGGGAGGGGAAATGTAAAAAAAAAGTATCAATGCACCTTGTCAATAGATAAAGAAAAGAAGTAAACAGGAAAATAAAAAACTTTATAGACAAAAGTGAATAGTGAGAGTAGGTAAGTTTTAGTTGTATGTATAGATGAAAATAATATCTAGATTAGCATAGTCACTTCTTTTGTAATATCTTCATAAAAAATCTATAGATTGACATTTATTAACATTTTAGGTAATGAATAATAATAATAATAATATTCGGTTTATAAAGATGTTTGTAAATAAGTGTCTATCATATCAATATATATTATTATCATTATTAGCTTTATTCAATATAGAGAATTCTCAGCGCAAAGTATTTCAACAAGTTTACGTTTCTTATTTCTTCATCGATTATGACGACAAATTTAGAGTGATCACCAGTAAGTAGTTAAAGCGCCGGACATTCGCTTTTCGTCCTCTCACTTTCGTAGACAACACCCCCGCCACGAGAAGGCAGTGAGTAGGACTTCCCTGGCAGAGGCTATATATTCGCTGGCCATATGAGAGTATTTCGAGAGGGAGAGGTGACTCTCCCCACTCTCGGCCGTACCAGGGCATTTTGGGGCAAAGCGAATGTCCGGCGCTTTAACCGGGTTGGTGGACATGGAGGGTCCACCTAGGGGAGTTGGAAAACCTGATACCAAACCAATGGTGCACATGGGCTCCAGCATCCTGATGGAACGAATGGCGGACGAACCTGTCATTGGTCAACGGCTACCATGGGACTGCATCTCCTCACGATGCTCCACTGCCTTGTGGATCAGACATTCAGGTCAAAGGCTCCGGGTGTGGCCCCCTAAGAAAACCACCTGCTTCAGTCTGGGTACCTGGGCAGTATCACAGCCCTCACACAAATCGAATGAGATTTGTGAGGCGCATATTTATCTGGTGCTTCATTGTACCAATATTTATGTGTTTAAATAAATAAATAAGTAAGTAGTTAACAGTTCAGTCCATCGACATCTAGATAATGTACATCCTTTTCGCTGTATATTGCCAGCAATCACGATATCTTGGATTAGGCCTTTTGTAACTTTTACAGCGAAAGGTTGTACACTTTTCAGAAACGCATAGGAATAGGTTGTGGGATTAATAGTCACAATGATGTATTGAAACAAACAAGATTAGATCATTTGTTGAAATATCTAGATGTCAGGAACAGGTAGCCGAGATGTTTAAGCAGGCGGCTCAGGTTTGAAATAAGGTTACGTATGAAGTAACCAATCTCTTTTTGAAATTATACAGTGAAAGTATTGTGATATGATTGTGTTCATTATGATTATGGTTTAATTAAATAATAATAATAATAATAATAATAATATAATGGTAAACATTTGTGCACAATAAAAATTATATTTTTTATTTCATATCTTAAACAAGTTTTAATGGATTCATACGATATCCACATGGTACAAATTCGGATTTCACAGGGTACATCAATTCTATCTAGATTTGTTGTTACGTTTTATGTGCAGAAGGTTACAGTATCCATAATTCTTTTCAATTAGTGAAACAATCTTATTCTAGATCTTCTCTCGATATGAGTTACTTTACCAGCAAGTTTCCCAGACTATGGGATAATTTACCACAATCTATCCACGACATAAAATCACTTCTATCCTTTGGTCGCTGCATTCATGCCCCCCGAATACCTTGATACTGCCAAGGATGGGGAGAACTAGCATTCCCTCTCGTACTAATGTGGGACGAAACGGCCGTCCAGTGCTTCGAAGTTTTCCATGGTGGTCTAGCTTCAATTGACTAATTATTTCAACTGATAAATTAATGTATAATTTAGGAACTGGGACTAGTAAGATTTTATTGTTCAAAATTATGATAAATTATTGAGTTTTCTAAATTAAAATTACAATAGACAAATCTAAAAACTGATTTAACTTACTAAATGAAAGAAAATTTGAGTATAGCTTGACTTTAGCTCATAAATCTTTAGCAGTGTGGATTCTCAATCCTTAGTTAAATTACTTTCATCAACCAATAAACCAAACAACATTGAAATCATGAAGCCAGACATTTCACTTTCGATTGATGATACGTAATACTTATATCTGACCTAGCCCTCTTATCTCATGCACACGAACAAATACAGAAGAAGACAGCAAATGTAGCAGCAGCCTCCGCATCGATAGGTCTTCACATTCACAAAGGAAAAAGCAAGATTCTCATATGCAACACGGAGAACACCAACCCAATCACACTTGGTGGCGAAACTCTGGAAGAGGTGGAAACATTCAAGAACCTGGGAAGCATCATTGATAAACAAGGAGGATCTGATATAGATGTAAATGCAAGGATTGGCAAAGCAAGGGCAGCATTTCTACAATTGAAGAACATATGGAACTCAAAGCAACTTTCAACTAACTTTAAAATATGAATCTTCAATATAAACGTCAAAACAGTCCTACTGTACTGAGTTGAAACGTGAAGAACTATTATAACCATCATCAGGAAGGTACAAGTATTTATAAACAGTTGTTTACGCAAAATACTCAACATTCCCTGGCCGTCCACCTTTAGCAACAGCCTTTTATGGGAGAGAACAAACCAGCTTCGAGGTGAATAGGAAATTAGGAAAAGACGTTGAAAGTGGATCGGACATACATTGAAGAGATCACCAAACTACATCACGAGAAAACTCATAAATTGTAATTCTGAAGGGAAGCGGAAAAGAGGAAGGCCAAAGAACACATTACTATGGGAAATAGAAGCAGGCATGAAAAGGATGAATTTTAACTGAAAAGAACTGGAAAGGATTGCCCATGACAGGGTAGGATGGAGAATGCTGGAGGGCGGTCTATACTCCTCCACGAGAGGTAACAAGCATAAGTAAATATGTACAGTACATATCTTAAGTCAGTCCAATAATTATTTATTTTAATAACGATTATTTTATATTTTGAATGTTTCACTGTCTCATGTTTTTTTTAATTCTTATATTCTATTATTATTTGATTGTTAACATTAAATCATAATTCAATAATCAAATGTCATGTATATGTACACAAGACTAGATATGATTAGACATTAATTACTCTATTGACTATAGTACGATAGATGTATCATGGTTTAATTGCATAATAAAATTTAAACCTGACTTTCGATTTCCTTTTACTCCTGAATTTCATTTCGGCTATTCGTTATCATTATTTAAATGTTTTGATGTAATTATTTTCCACAGAAACAACGGATTTATTTACTTGTTACTAAGAGAGTGTTCTACTCTTATACCAACAATTCAAAGTAGATACAGTTCTTTATCACTTACTACTTTGTTTATTCAAAGAATATAAATATGTATAGTTGAAATCATGAGTCAATTGAAGCTAGACCAGCGTGGAAAACCTGGAAGTACTGGACGGCCGTTTTGTCCTATTGAGGGACTCCTCGGCATGAGTATGTTTTTGTTAAGCCAAAAATTTTTTTTCGATAGATTTTTCATGTTAAAACTTTGTTCATTCAGTATTTTCACAAGCTTAATTTGTTTGTTAGAGTTAGTTTTCCAAAATAATTACTATTTTTGTCAAGAGATTAGAAGACTAATAATGTGTGACCTGTTTCTACATTTCGAAATATTAGGAATAAATGAAGCTTGATGCACCAGTAATGTGTTAGATATAAAATAACTCAGAATTTTCGGTAGAAGGTTATTAGTCAATTATTTCAGAGTTGAAGTGTATTGGTTGAAGTTAGACATTAACACCGTTAGGTTCAGTAGCCTAAAGGTTAATTGTTCGCATGTGAGACCGAAGATCTTGAAATCGAATCGCGCGAGCGGGACCGTGGATGCTCACTTCTGAAGAGTTCCTTACTACGTCAAAACAGCCGTTCAATGCTTCCAGTTTTTCTATGGTGGTCTAGCTTTAATCGACTCATGAATTCATCTATAAACTCAGAGTTGTTTTTGTTTAATTGATGCTTACAACCGAAAAATGTTTTATATTGACCATCGTTAATTGATGTATGTTTATATTGGTAGTATTGAAACACTGATGATAAGTTTTGTTTTCGTATAATTCAATACCTCAAATTGTTCTGTTATATGATTATTTGTTTATGTAATCACTTTATACCTAATTAAATATGTTTCTCAAAAGAATGTTTACGTTCCATCGTTGACGTATTGTAATAACTTGTGAAGTGTGTTTTAAGTTAATTGTTCCTAACAATCTTCATATTTATTAGAATATATAAAGTACCAACAATTAGTTTATAATGAATACCAATTAATTAAATGTCTTTCAGCGAATTTATTATGTGTTGGAATAAGGTAAGTAAACATTCTTTTTGAATATGCGTTATAGGTGTATTGTAAACACAGGATGTTAAATATAAACTCTATTTTATATTTCATTTATCTACACACTCTTCATCAATTTTGTAAACAGTAAATATGAGGTCCTTCATTAAATATAAAATATTTTAGACATCTATATTTAGAAGGGGATTTGCGGAGATTTCAGTATTTTTTTTTCAAAGTTGAAATCATGAGTCAATTGAAGCTAGACCACCATCGAAAACCTGGAAACATTGGATAACCGTTTCGTCCTGGTATGAGACTCTTCAGCAGTGCACACTGGTGATCAAATCATGATTTTAACTGTGGAAATACTACAATCTTCACTAATCCTCATACCGAAACGATCATGTCCTCACTAGTGACTAGCTTCAAGATGGAACTCTTGGAATTCTAGTAAGCAGTCTTGACCAGTGAAGTCCAATCAGACCTTTATGCACTTCAGACAATGGACGAGGGGTCACGCAAGATCATGGATTGATTGAACTTAGACATTAACGCTATTGTAAGCCGGATCAGTAATCTAGGCGTTAAATGTTTACGTACAAGTCCGAAGGTCCTGGGTTCGAGACCCATGTGAATACCTACCTCTGAGTAATCCCATTCTAGAACGAAACCGTATTTATATTTATTGATCAATTATGACCAACAGGTAAAGTTTAACAGACTAATTATACTTTGTTCCGCTATACTCGTTAAGAGATTATACTATTCCTACTATAATAATATCAATTCTTATTATTATTAGTTACAGATTGACAGTTTCCAAACGTTTCCGAGTGATAAATCTATCCTTTTTGTTGATCATTTTTTACTAATGCATTTGTCACTTCTTAAGTATTATTATTATCATCATTAATATAACTTAAATTACACTTATTTGTTTGATTTTAATCAATGTGTCAATTAACGCAAATGATCAGTTAATTTGTATATTTATCTATTTACAAACAAACGACATACATAGTAAACTATTGTTTCATATAGACATTACGGTACTTACATTGATAAGTATAAATTGACAGTAATAAGCAAATTAAAACAAAACTCCGTTAAAACAGTAAAAGAAAAAGAAAAAAAAATGAAAGGGGAGAGAAATAATCACCTTCAATATAAATGGTGAATATCTACCTTATATCATTTTGAATGAATATAGATACTACTTTACTATACTTCATGTTAACAATTTCATGTGTTGACAATCATTTGTGCTTTCTCAGGTTCAATCAAATAAATTTGATTATTTATGTATGTACCATTTCGTAAACATCAATATCTATATACATTTTGTTTGATGATAAAAGTGTTTACCCCCTTTCTTTTCTAAAGAACATTTAATCTTACCGTTTGTCTGTAAAGGTAAGGAAATTGAAAATTGACAGGTTATATTCATCAAATAGAAAAAAAATAAATCATGTCTACAATATTATTTATCTATCACCTGGTTAATAATAATACAAATATGAATATTCAATTTACTTAAATAGGATACCATATTAATAGTTTCTTTCATTTTACTATGAACTATTCTATAAGTTTCTGAAGCATAAAAGATACAAAGTATAGTCTTCTACTGCCGTATAATGGTATGCGTATACAATAACAACTAGTTAAAATAATCATAGTAATAGTACTACTACTAATACTGCTACTACTACTACCACTACTACTACTACTAATAATAATAATAATAGTAATAGTAATGATGTGCACACTCCAAACATGATTATGATAAATATGAAACAGTTGTGCATTATTTTGGAAAGTAACAAATAATCAACAACAACAACAACACCAGCAACAACCAAAGAAGAAAGGAAATATGTCTAGACCTTATCTACTAAATGATTTTTATCTCCTCCGTCTCTTTCTCTCTCTTTAATAAATGACAATAAACTTAATGAATAAAGCGTAAATTAGAAAGATATTTTTTTAAATTTCACTTGTGTGGTCTGTTGTTATATGTGAAGAAAAACAATTTGTAGAATGAAAATATTAAGAGAAAGAGATGAAGAAATAAAGTTTGTCTAAATGACTGATGAGTTGTATAATGGAATTGACTGACTGACATATTACTAGTGTTAATTTGTATTTAATAAGTAATCTGTCTAATAAAAGTATATAATATAGCAATAAGATAGAGAGGATGAAAGTCTTCCAAAAACTCAGCTTTTAAAATAATTAACCGTTTAAAGAATGAGTGACATTAGTATTCTCAGTAGTAGTGTGGTGTGTGCTACTGATATCTACAGATGTAAGTAGTATGTATCACCAATGCTTTGCTACAGCATGTTGGAAAAGTCGAAGAGAAGAAAACAAGAATAGAGAGTGACTGGTATAAAAACGAAGGGACAACAAAGTCTGAAACAATTGATGGATATTTTACAAATGGAGTATTTAATGTATGGTTCTTAGATTTTACCAAGATATTCTGTAATAGGTATCAATATAGATATGATTGTCCTCACTGCTGTTCTCGTTCACAACAGTAGTAGTAGTTTCGGTAGATAGTTAAAAGTAAACTGATAAGCAATTTTACATTAACATCAGAAGGGGTTTTCGTGGATATTATAGTAATTTTAATAGTTGAGATCATGAGTCGATTGAAGCTAGACCACAATGGAAAACTTGGTAGTACTGGACAGCCGTTTCGTCTTATTGTGGGACTCGTGGATGTGCACTGATGAGGAGTCTCATAATAGGACGAAACGACCGTCCAGTGCTTCTAGGTTTTCCATGGTGGTCTAACTTCAATTGACTCATGATTTCAACAGTGAAAATACTAAATTCTCCACAAAACCCCCTCTGATCTATTTCAAATATGTTTGAAAAAATTTTCTATTTATTTTAACTGTAAATAAATTCAATTACAATTGTTTAAAAACCAAAGTACTAAGTACAAGAAACATTCCTTTATCCTAATACAATCTGATTTCTTCGAGAATTCAATTTGTGTTACTTATTTCAAGCTGAATGAATCGTCGATCGGCGGTACTTACATATATATGAGACATTGCATTGTAGTATGTAAATATTTGTGAAAAACATTGAATGAGATTGTTTTATATCTTCTTTTGTCAATAGTACATATCAAATTTGATGCGGGGGGTATCAATGAATATGTATCTCAATATATGTTAAGCATAATTTATCTAAATAAAAGATGGTTTCGAATGATAAATTCATATTTATAAACATGATTCGATGATGAGATCATTTATTTTAGATAAGATTATTACAAGGGTATTATATATAGATGATAAAAACTGTAAACAAATGTGTGATGCTTTGTGAATCTGATTAGATTCTATGATCTAGGCCTACCCCTTTGTTTTTTGCTTGTTATTGTTTTTCTCAGCGTATAAAAGAAAGTCTTGGTGAAAATAAATAGTAAAATTTGTTGATAACATGATAGGTAAGAATTAGACTTGACAGTTAAGTTTTACTTTATTAGTGAGTAAATAACTTACAAACTGACATCTTTCAATCGTCTGTGATATTTTATCATGTTACTTTCATGTTTATACTATGGGTATAAAATATGTTATTCTGTTGGTGAATCGAATGTACTTTTCTGGTTGGTAATCTTATTATTAATACTAATTCATTTCAGGGGCTTTAGTCAAAAAATTGGTCTTTTAGGCATCTATCACTTTGTGACACTTTCATTGTATATCGTCGATTGATTAGTATTCTAATAGTTCATTTTGATGACTAAAATTCATTCTTTCATGATATATATACATATATATATATATTCTGGGTTTGTTTTTAAAGAAAAACTTCAAATGAAAGAATATCATAACTGTAATTTTATTGTAGGGATTCATTTATTAATCTCACAAGTGAATGTATATTTGAACTTAGTAACTAAGCGAATAACGTGATGGTGTTTAGAGCCAAAGGTACAGGGCCCGAGTTCCAGAGTGGTCATCAACTCTGGATTGTAGATATATCCATCTGACAAGTTCACAGTAGAACGAAACGTATGTCTTGAATTACACTGCTAGCCATTATTCATCTCTGTTTTTACTACTGTGACTTAATGAGAATATCGAAACAATCCTCACAGGATGCACATTTACCAAATGAGGTTGATTGATTACAGTTTTAATCGTCGATTGGAAGATTCAAACAACCGATACAGAAGGAATAAATAGATTTCATCCAAAGCAGGCTCTATACGCCTGATTCCAACAAATCGTTTTGTTGTTACTGGTACCGTAGAGATAGTGTATGTACATGAGACTGAAATTCTTATACTTTATTGGGATTATTGTGAACACTAATGTTCAACTTCATATTAGTATGGGGTTTAGGAGATTGTTGAGTTTTTGATTGAGATCATGAATCGATCAATGTTAGACCATCATTGAAAACTTGGAAGCACTGGACGACCGTTTCGTTTCAGTACGTACGATTCCGCACGAAGGACCTTAGTTGTCAAAAGTTCACGTACGAGACTAAAGGTCCTGCGTTATGTCACGCATGCATGATCGTGGATACGCACTGCTGAAGAGCCCCATACTAGTACGAAACGGCCGTCAAGTGCCTTCAGGTTTTGATTGGTGGTTTAGCTTAGATCGACTGATAAATTCAGCTAATAATACTATTTATTTTTTTAGTTGTTAATCACGAATCTTTCTTTGGTTAAGTATTTTCATACGAACTGGTCAAGAGTAACTTCAGAAAATAAAAAAGGTGCTAGGTTGTAATCTGACATAATTCATAGTTTGTTAATTAATACTCTCAAAGTCCTTACAGAGACAAGCTATATACAGTAAAATCCCCCGATTCCGAAGTAAAGAGTAGTAAAATATCAGTGGTATAATATAAAGATCACACCGAATTGCCTCAGTGACTGAAATTAAAGAAATTGACTACTGGAATCTAACCCGGTAACTTACAGGTATTATATTAGCAATGTAATACGTTTAGTCCTAATGTTTCTTACTTTTATACTTTCGTTAATATCAATTTCTGTTGAAAAATTCTTTTAAATTTAATGCTGTCATCAAAAGAAAGCTAAAAGTCAAACAATTCTAGTTACAAGGTAATAATACATGGATATATAAGAAAAAACGTAAATAAACAGTTAAGTTACTGATTATAGTTCTTCGAACTTTAAAACCAATAAGCATCACTTATCATAACGGCATTCACCACGTTCACATTTCAGTTAACATAAATAAACTATAGATGTGGTGCATGTTATTTATGTCCACATATATAAGCATTGTGTAACACCATTCAAAAATAGAACTCCTGGCAACAGAAGTTTGAAAAGATCGAGTCGAAGAGAAAGGAAACAGAGAGTAATTGTAATACCAATGAAGGAACGATGAAAATTGAGATAATTGATGAACAATTTGCAAGTAAAGTGTTTAATATATAGTCTTAACACTTTATGAATGAACTTCATAATTTTGTTTTAAACAATAAATTAGTTGTCACCAGCTGAGTATACAAGTTTTTTAAAAAGTTACATAAATGGTTATATTTGGTATTGAAAATCAATAAAAAAAGTCTCAATCGTTGAGATCATGAGTCAATTCAAGCTAGACCATCATGGAAAACGTGGAAGCACTAGACGGCCATCTCGTTCTATTGTGGGACTCGTCAGCAGTGCGCACCCACGATCCCGCCTCATGAGTTTCTAATCCAGGGCTTATCAGTCTCGCGCGAAAGCGCTTAACCTCTAGACCACTGAGCCGGCATCCAACGGTGTTAATGTTTAAATTTAACCGGTCCACGAAAATGAGCGGCGCATCCACAAATGTCTTTAGTGAGTTACTATCTCACAACAGACCCGCTTGAACTCTACTGGTTACTGCTTCTGACTAGAAGTCCAGGAAATACCTCTTGAAGTCAGTCACTAGTGAGCATATACTTCTTAATAAATAAACGAATTTCTTTAGGAAGAAGAAGAATGTTTTTTTACAAAATTCAAAACATATGTGTTATTATATAAGAAATAAACATGTGGGAATTTGTTACTGGATATGAAAAAAGAAAAAAAAGAAAAGAAGAAACTTTTAAAATTTCGTTGTATAATTATTAATAAACTAAAGTTTTGATAATAAACTAGATTTTAATAACTTTTCATGAATAGTACTTCTTATTTTATATATTTTACTTATAAATATATATATATATATATAACCATCCAACTAAGTAAATAAATGCTGAGGAGTTCATAAAATAGGACGAAACGACTGTCCAGTGCTTCCAGGTCTTCCATGGTGGTCTTGCTTCAATCAACTGATGATCTCAACTATGAAAATACTGAAATCTCCATAAAAAATCCTTCTGATAATGATCAAAATATGCTCACTAGTGACTGGTTTTAAAAGGTATTTCCTGGAGTTCTAGTAAGAAGCAGTGACCAGTGGATTTCAACCACGTCTGTTGTGAAACGGTAACTCACTGAAGACAATTGGTGAACGGTTGATCAACTTCGTGGATCGGTTGGAGTTAGACATAAACACCAACGGATGCCGACAAGCTCAGTGTTCTAAAGGTTAACTGCTCACGCACGAGACTGGTAGGTCCTGGTTTCGAATCTTCCGAGGCGAAGTCGTAGATGAGCACTGGTGAGGAGTCCCACAGTAGGACGAAAAGGCCGTCCAGTGCTTCCAGGTTTCCCCTGATGGTCTATCTTCAATTCACTCATGATCTCAACTATGTAAATAAATAAAATTGAATAGTTTATTGTGTTTGTTTATTTACTTATTTATTTGTTTATTTTTTTAGAATTTTTTAAAAGAAAACTTTTAAAACTTCTAACACGTCTGAAAATTCACACCCATGAGAATAACACCTGTATAACTTTCAATAAAAATTAAGGATCTTATTGCATTCTAAACAATGAAACATGTACTGTCAGTGTTTTTTTTTTAATTCTTTTATTTTTTTGGGGAACTTCTACACAAAAGAGACAAATTTACTTGAAGACACTTTTTTTTCTAATTTTTTGTTGTTGAAAATTTCAGACATTTAATAAAAACAGATGCTTGTTTAGATATTACATATGGAATATTTGTATAACAAAAAGTGTATACTTAAGTATTTACCAAAGTTATGTTATTTACGGTGTGTGTGCGAGGGGGGAAGGGTGGATTGAATTGTAGTCACCTGTTAACAAAATGAATCAACTAAAGCGACAATTAATAGTATCTATTGATTAGGTGAAATCAAATCAACGAAAGAAGTATCTTCATGTTTCAATAGAGATGCATCAGTAACTTTATAAGGAAAATACCTAAATTTTAACATTTGTGTCCTAATGTAATTTAGATAACTGGGTACAAAATGACTAGTTTTCAACAAAAACTAGTGTCAGAAAGGGGTTTTGTGTAGATTTTGGTAATTTAATAGTTGAATTCATGAGTCAATTAAAACTAGATCATAATGGAAAACCTCGAAGTACTGAAAGGCCATCTCGTCCTACTATCGGACTCTCCAGCAATGTACATCCATCATCCGGCACACGGAATTCGAATACAGAAACTTCGATCTCACGCATGAGTGCTTAACCCCTAGAACAATGAATTGGCAACAAACAGTGTTAATGTATAATTTCAACCGATTCACGAAATTGCGCCACCGTTCACTATTGTTTTTAGTGAGTTACTATCTCACAACAGAATTGCTTGAACTCCAATTATCACGGCTGCGCACTAGAACTCCAGGAAATACCTCTTGAATTCAGTCAGAAGTGATCAGATGATGAGGATTATCAGAAAGGGGATTTTGTGGAGATTTTAGATTTTCATTTGCGCACGAGATCGAAGGTCCTGGGTTCAAACCACTCCAGCCGGATCGTGGATGCGCACTGCCGAGTCGTATTCTAGTACAGAACGGTCACTCAGTGTTTCCACTTTTTCCATGGTGATCTAATTTTAATCGACCCATGAATTCAACCATTAAAAATTATTGTGTTTTAGATTCTAATACATAAAATTGTGTTCAACAGATAAGTTGCAATGTTAGCAAAGTTGGCAGTTACATGAAGTTGGATTATATTTTAAATTTGAAAAGGAATACTGACCAGTAGTTTTTGAGGCCTTTGAAATAAAAGCTTATAAGAAAGTGTGTTTACATAACTGTATAATATCCATTCTAGGATAAAATTGGTCCCTAACATTACTGCTATTCTTATATTTTTTTCTCATTTCGTAGTAGAACTGGTTCAAGTTAAACCACCATAGTAAACCTGGAGACATTCGACGGCCTTCCCGTCATTGTGTGGAGCTCCTCAACACTGTGCATCTATGATCTTACAAGCGGGAGTCTAGTCCACGGCCCTCAGTCACACTGCCCAGAAAATTTTCAGAATTTCAGTGAGAGGTCGTAGCCAGCTGAGCTAAAACATGTAAAGTGAGAGACTGTTAAACACCAATGGAAATGGAAGATTGCAATATCATGGGTTAACTGATATTGGACATTAACACATTTGGATGCCGTTTTAGTGGTCTGGATGTTAAATGTTTCCACAAAACCGAAAGTTCAGAGTTCGGATCACGCTTTCAGGGTCGTGAATGTACACTGTCAAAGGGTCTCATTCTATGATAGAACGGTTACTTAATGCTTCAAGGTTTTCAGTAGTAGTCTGACATTGATCGGTTCATTATTTCAATGAAAGATATATGAATTGATTCATATTTCAGTAGTAAGTAATTCGATTTTATTTAGTCCCTTTGGTCATGATTGACCGCTATTCATCAAATTTCAATGTGGCCATTAATATAAATAACTCAACAATCCTTAAAGATTAATATACAACAGCATTTATCACCACATAATAATTAATCAATCATGAATATTTCCGTTCTGTAGGAGGTCAATCGTGATTTGAATATCTCCATTGTAACTTCTGTCTGTGAGGCTGATTGACTTGAATGAAACCCATTTGGAGCATCATTTTCTTCAAGATTACAAGCACAAGCATTTTGTCGTTTAACTACACACACCTACTTATTGTACAACATACCAACCATACCTATATAAACATCTTCCTTGATACATTTTACTTCAAAATGGAACATCCTTTTTTTAAAAATAAGAGAACTATAATAAGTAAACGTCTCTTTTATTTATTATTTAATCTCAGCAATACAATAAAACGTACTAACTAGTTCATACATGTATCAATATCAGGTAGAAAGTAATAAATACTCAGATTTGATTCAATATTCATTAGGTATACACTCTATTGTTTTTCTGAACAACATTTTTGTTTTAATTATTTGAGTGACATATGTATTTTAGTTTAATTTAAAAGTATGAATGACATGAAGATTTTTTCTTATATTTTAAATGTTTTACCAATTTTGAATTAATAATTAATTGTGAAGATTGTTCTTTTGTTTTTTTTATAGAATGAAGGGTTAATAACCATGTTCGTTTTGTTTCATCACTGAGAATCCATGATAATAAGCATCACCTGATCACTATTGACTGACTTCAAGACGTATTTCTTGGGCTTCTAGTGGGTAGCCGTGATCAATGGAGTTCAATCAGTAATGTTGTGAGATAATAACTTACTGAAAACAATGGTGGACAGTGACACAATATCATGGATTGGCTGGAGTTAGACATTGACACTGTTGGATGCTGATTCATTGGTGTAGGGGTTAAGCGCTCACGCATGAGATCGACGTTTCTGGATTCGAACGCCGTTGGCGGGATGATGGATGTGCATTGCTGAGGAGTGTGATAGTAGGACGAGACGGCATTCAAGTACTTTGAGGTTTTCTATTGTGATCCAGTTTCAATTGACTCATGAATTCAACTATTATATTTTTTATATGATGATTTATTACATAGATTTACTTTTCAGTCATACGCGAATTAACCAAACACAACTACACAACAGATAAACTTTTATCATGTGGTATGGTGCCGTCGATCTAGAATAAATCAATTATGAATAACTGATCAAAGGGAGATTTTAGATGATATATGAAATCAGAAATAATTTCTATTATAGAGTATTAGGTAATTCATTGATATTTGGGATAAACGTGGATGTATATTAGTAGGGTTTTGGTGGATTGAATTGATCTATGATGAAATCCTGTCAGGCACATTCCTTCTAGGATTCCTGAAGAAAAGACTAGTCGTAGAAAATAATTTTGTGGTGACATGTGCCCGATTATGCAGAAGTCATATCCTCATTACTTTGAACTGATAGTTTGAATAATAATTCAGTTATTTAGGGATTATTTCTACAGACCGCAGAAAATGTCCCTAAATTAAAAAATCAAATCTTTGAAATTCGAGAAGCAAAGTACCATACTTACTCACACTGTAATACAAATTACTGTTTTTTCTTAAAATAAATTGTTGGTTATAAGTGTAATTCGATCACACAACTAGGCGAATTTCATTTTAAATTGAAACCAAAGACTCTGGAGCTTAAGAAATTCAAAACCATGAAAAAAAAGTACATTGCCTGAGTTACTAAGTCTGTAATCCAATACAATTCTTATAGATTTCATCACTAATATGAATAACTAATTGTGGAAATAGTCTGTAAGATTCCATTTACTTTAGTAATTTCATAATTTAAAAAAATTTCCCGTAACCAACTAATTTTAAATGTTGAATATCTGGTTCAACTAGTGAATTACATTTTCTATATTTGGTAGTTCAATGATTCTATAATAATTGAATGTAACAAGGTTATAATAATTATTAGAATCTTCTTTGATAAATCATAACTCAAACTGTAGATTTTTATCTAAAGCAAAGTATACGTTTTTTCTTCAGTCTCTAGCTACCCTTGGTTAATGAACCATAGAAATTAGGGAAACAAGTACAGTGACTTTTAAAAAACGTGTATTTTGGTACTTTTCATTCCATTACCAAATTATATATATATAACAAACACTGTTCAATTTTAATTTATCCTTGCACATTGCACATTACATTAAAATTACTTACAATCAATCTGTCAAAGTACACGGATTCATTAATTTTTCTCACACTAATCCATCAAAAGTTATAAACAGATTGGATGATATTTATTTTACATAATTTTTTTATTTCAAATATACCACCATAGTAAGTGATTAAATTATAAATGTATTTTATAGATTTTTGTAAAACAATGAGAGATTTTGACATTTTTGAACAGTTTCTCACATTTATTCATTCGTTCATTCATTCACAGTGATTGTGTACAATCTCGAATAAATAAATAATTATCACAAGTGGGTTTTGTGGAGATTTTAGTAATTTTATATAGTTGAAATCATGAGTCAATTGAAGCTAGACCACCATGGAACACCTGGAAGCACTGCACGGTCGTTTCGTCCTATCGTGGGACTCCTCAGCTGTGCGAATCCACAATCCCGTCTCACTGGTTTCGTACCTAGAACCTACCAGTTTCACGCACTAGCGCTTAAGCATTAGACCACTAAGCCGGCAATGGTGAATGGTTGTTGAATTTCGTGGGTTGGTTGGAGTTGGACATTAACACCGTTGGATACCGGCTCAGTGGTCTAGTAGTTAAGTGCTCTGGCGCGAGACTGGTATGCCCTGGGTTTGAATCTCGCGAGACGGGATCGTGGATGCGCACTGGTGAGGAGTCCCACAATAGGAGGAAATGGCTTTCCAGTACTTCCAGGTTTTTCACAGTGGTCTAGCTTCAATTGACTCACGATTTCAACTATATAAAATAATTAATTATCAGAATAGGAATTTGTAGAAATCATAGTAATTTTAATATTTAAATTGATGAATCCATTCAAGCTAGACCACCATTAAAAGCCTGGAAGTAATAGATGGCGGTTTGTCCTAGTGATAGTCTAGCTTAGATTGAATAATGAATTCAATTAATAAAATAATTAATTTGATTAAAAACACGAAGTTCAGCGAAGGGATCTCTTTTCAATAGATGACTGGAGAAATGCTTGTTGCGTAAGAATCGAAATGTATGGGAAATCATGGGTATTTGTAGATATGAGAGTTTATTATATCAACATTAGAGTTCAATCAATCCTCAAAGAGTCAAGTTATGCTATTTTTTCCAATACTAGCCTGCTACATTGATATTCTAGAAAGCTCCATCATCTTTTGATTGGATGGAAACTCTTCGGCTTCTTTAAGGCTTCTGAAGGCTCTATCATAATCCTCGGAAGCCGTCTCAACAATGTATTATCTCTATATATTTCACACTCATTTATGAAATATAACTTCTAGTAAACTCAAAACATTAAAGACAATTAATTAGTTGTTTTCTTTTTAATAATAAAAAATAACAAAGTAATCCTATCATTTTATTATTAATTGTACCTCATTACTAATATTATGATAGAAATATGACAGTATATTTTATCAAATATCTAATCATAACCATAATATTGACTAATCTCATCTCAAATCATTTCCTATTCTCTTGAATTTTGATATTTTTTTTCGTCCCTCCCCCGCTCCGAAAAAAATTTTCATTCATTAAAAACTCATCTAAACTATTTTGTCATATAGATTTATTTATTTATATATTTTATCAAAATGAACATTTATTTCATTGTGAATTGTCACATACACCTCCTCGACAAACACACACTTAACAACAACAACAACCAACTCATATAACTAATAATTTATTTTTTCTAAATATTTAGGAGGAAAAAAAAAGTTGTGAAAAATTTGTTTCCATCGTTTCTTCCGCTTTTTTTTTCTCCTCATTTTTCATCAAAATATTGCTGCATTTTTTTTACCTGAAAAAAGTGTCATTTCATAATTTCCAGAAAAAATAAAATGATTTATATATTTGAGGTTTTTTTTGTTCCCCAGTAGTTTGTATTTTTAGTTTTTTTTTATACTAATTTCTGTTTTCTTTTTTTTTTAAAAAAAATTTATGGTTCACTTTCATCGTTTTTCTAAATAAAAAATTTTTCCTTCTTTAATTGTGTTTGATAATTTATGAAATGATTTTTTTGTATTATGTTAAGAAGCCTTATAGGGAAATAGATAAATAGTGATATGGACAGATAGATAGTTAGCTAGATAGATAGATAGATAGATTCATTATCTCAGTTTACTGATTTGTTTGGCAATGACAAATTGGTTAACAGAATATAGTTCTATATAAATTACTAAAAATAATATGTTGATATTCTTTAGTGATGAGTTGTGTAAATCTCTCTATCTGGTTATACAAATGGGACCAAATATTTATGAGTAGAATTTTAGTTAATTTGAAATCATTTCTGGAAATGTATCGAATATTCGAATAAGTGATTGTTTTGAGTTTGACACTTATTTTTGTAAACATAATAATATGTTGATGAGATGATAAACGAATAGTTAATCTGACAATTGGGTTTTGTGGAGGTTGTAGTAATTATGTGATCATTAGTGACTGATTATAAGAGATATTTCCTGAAGTTCTAGTGGATAGCTGTGATCAGTGGAG
The DNA here is from genome assembly GCA_944470415.2 of Schistosoma rodhaini. Classification (NCBI taxonomy): domain Eukaryota; kingdom Metazoa; phylum Platyhelminthes; class Trematoda; order Strigeidida; family Schistosomatidae; genus Schistosoma; species Schistosoma rodhaini. The sequence goes on from OX104037.1 coordinate 12,735,838, forward strand.
TTTAACCAGTTCTGTTGTGAGATAGTAGCTTATTGAAGACAATGGTGAACGGTGGAGCAATTTCGTGGATTGGATGAAGTTAGACATTACCACTGTTAGATGCCGATTCATTGGTGTGAGGGTTAAGCGCTCGTGCGTGAGATCGACGTTTCTGTATTCGAATCGCAAGTGCGGGATCGTCGATGCGCATTGCTGAAAAGTCTTATACTAGAACGAGACAGCCTTTCAGTATTTCCATGTTTTCCATTATGATCTAGCTTTAATTGACTCATGAATTCAACTATTAAATAATGTTTAATCGTTATTTCAATATTATTTTTTAATTTAGTCTCTATAAAAAATGTATGTTTTATGTGGTCAATAGAGGTCATGAACAATGGAGTGTTTTTGATTATTGGAAAAATAAGTATTATAAATAAACTAGGATGTTAAATTCATTTCGCATTGTTTGTTTGAATACTCTCACTGATGTTTAGGAATGTAGTTGATCCAAGCAAATAATACAAACTGAATTCAAGCTACACCCCATTTCGCAAGCAAGTGGCTATCCGGACTCTGTAGCTAAGTGCATAATATGATGGCTTTGGAGGCGAACGGTATTGGGTTCGAGTCTCGAAATGAACATAAACTCTGAGATGCAGATATATCCATCTGGCGAGTCCCAAATAGGATGAAACATGCGTCCTGGATTACACTGCTATCCACCATCCACCTTTGCTTATAAAACTTGGATATTAATAATGCCTATTTCAAATCACCGTCCTCCGTGTATTAAGGTTGTTTAAAACAAATGATTCCTCGGATACCGAAGAAATGTGAGCTGTCGAAAAGTAGACTACAAATTGTTTTCTCTTTTGCTCTTGTTGTATTTGTTGGTTAAATATTGCAAAAATTAAAATATATTTTATGGTCTAATTCCTCATAAATTTCGAGGCCGAAAAATAACATCTTAAATAATAGCAATGCTAAGCGAGTAAATGAATAGATTAATATAATATGTAGAACTGTTCTTCAACACTTTTGTTCAAATTAAACACGTTATTGTAATGAAAACAATTCCTAGTTATATGCTTTAGATCAGTTTTTGTTTACGTAAGTAAATCTGTATAGTCAAGCAACAAACGAACAGATCTATTCACGTACTGCAGCTTTGCTTTTCAGACTTACTGTAGTATTCGCCTGATTATTGCTAGTAGACTAAGGTATGTGTGTGTGTATAAAATGTGGAGTATTTGTGGATATTATAGTAATTTTAATAGTTGAGATCATGGGTCCCACAATAGGACGAAACGGCCATCTAGTACTTCCAGGTTTTCCATAGTCTTTCAGCTTCAATTAATTCATGATCTCAACTATTAAACTAAACAGATTTTTCAAATCTATTGACAAAATGATAATTTATGGTGTTCGAGTTGAATGTTTTTTTTGTTTGAATGAAAAAAAATAATAATAAAAGTTGCTGACTTGTTGATTTCATTTCATGACAAAGTGTTTGACCAATAAATTTACACAAGATTTGACAGGACACAAAAGTATTAACACCCGAATAAAGCAAACTCAAAATAATGTTGATATCTAGCTTCAATTGACTCATGATTTCAACTATGCAAATACTAAAATCTCCACAAAACCCCTTCTGTTAATTAATATACCATTATTATTATTACAATATGTCATCGTGGAAATTACTGTTGGTTAGTAAGTAAACAGGTTAGTTATTTAAAAACAGTAACAATTAATGAAGAGATTTTTGATTTATTGAATTGACAGGTGGACAGATTTTCATTTATTTATCCGTTTATGCCTCAATAAGTATTTCTCCATAGTTGATGAATAGTTTTATGAAAAAGATGACTAAATTGAATGATGAAATAGAAAACTTGTTCAAAGTTAAGGTTCATAATCTGTAATTCGATTCTCACAGAAAACTGAGATTGCAATTGATTGATCACTGGGTGGTGATCAATCTCATGCGTGTCAAGTCCTTAGTGCTGATCGAATGCTATCGACCAAGTTGCAATGTGACCACCAGTCTAGGTGGTTCGACACTAGGGAGCGTCAGTTCCCTCAAGATTACAGGTACACTTTGCTGACGAGTACCAATTAGCACGAAACCCGGGTCCAGGGTTTCCTGTTGACCACCTCCAACCACCATGTTACCTTAAAAACTAAGATTAATTACATCAAATAATGTGATATATATATATATATATATCAGCAACGGTATCAAAACAGCGGAATATCATGCAAACTTATTATGCAATAATTCGTGTCGTAAAATAATCAGACATGTGGTTTTACTAATTTTTATCATTACTGTATTTTCATTATTATTATTTATTATTATTAGCTTTATTTAGTATTATATTTTTGGTACAACATAGAATTCTTAATATAAAGTACTTCAACAAATTTCCGTTTCTTACTTTTTCATCAATCCTGACGATAATTATTGAGTGATCTCCAGTTAAAAGTTAGCAGCCCAGTCAATCGACATCTGAATAATGTACATTCTTCTCGTGGCATATTAGAAGCAATCACGATGTCTCTGATTTGGCCTTTTGTAACTTTTACAGCGAAAGGTTTTACACTTTTCGGAAACGCAGGTTGTGCGATTAATAGGCATAATGATGTATTAAAACAAACGAAATTAGATAACTTGTTGAAATATCTAGATTACAGGAACAGGTAGCCCAGATGTTTAAACAGGCCGCCAACTATAAATTGTAATAAATTAAAATGTAATAATTTCATTGTTTTCTACTAGTTTTTAAGAATCAATTTGAGTATGTTAATTTGAATACTTCTGATACTGTTTGAAATTTGGGAACAATTAAATACTTTAATGATATGCTCAATTACATTTTTCCTTGAAAAAAACTTGAATCAGATTGCCAGGCGAAATGTTGGATTTACTTCAAATGCATTCGTTAACATTTTACATGCCTTATATCAAATCAGTGCTCAAATACTGTGAAACTTCCCTCTAATTTAGACGAAAGTTCTTATATACATGTTTAACTATTTAAATTATCTTTTTTATATGTAATTACATTCTTTAGAGTAATACAAACTAAAAAATGAACCTCTTTACTATAATTATATACTTTCAGCCAAAGATTAGTGTAATAATAATAATAATAACAATAAACACTTGATACTAATCTCAAGTTGAGTAGCGAAGATTTACAGTATGTATATATATGGTTAGTATCAAAATAATGTAAAGGGGTTTTTGATCATGTATCTATGTAATTGTAAAACAATCATGTTGAAACTTGTTTAGTAATAATATATCCTAATAAATTATTACTCTTTTTTTTAAAATTTCATTGATGGAACTCGTTTGAATTGATTTTACTCATTCTCGTTTGTTTTTATCATAATTCAACTTTTATATCCAACAACAACAACACCAACAACAAAAAACCAAACGCGTCACAACAAATACTGGATAACTGTAAAAAAAAATTGAAAAAAAAAAGTAGAAAACAAACGAACAAAAAGAAAAGTAGACATTTATTATTCTTAAAAAAAAATTTTTTTTATTGATTGAACTTTTCAGTAATAAACAATTCTAACTGTTTACAATTTATTTCAATATGTTTTCAAATGACTACTATGAGTTGATTTATTAAATATTACTATTTATTACATATATATTAGTAGTATATAAAATCTTAGTGCAAAAAAATGTTTGTTTTTTTTTATTTTTTTTAAAAAAATAAAAAAATAAACGCATAAAATAAATTTATGTTAAAATGTATAAAGATATTAGTAACCATTTATTGATTTCTTTTTTTTAACCCTTTATATGATCCCATTTAAATTTATTACTATTATAGTTACCAAGATAAAAATTAGTATAAATCCCCAAAAGGGATAATTAACATAAAATAATAATAATAATCAACTATTTGTATAGTGAATTAACACCTTTCATAAATCTAACAGGTTAGTTCATATAAAAGTTTAATTAAGTATGAATAGTTCCTTTTTGTCTATTATATTTATTAATGTTATGATGGAATTCAATGTCTAGACAAATGGGTGTGATAAATTGTTTGATTTGGTTATATTATAAAAATTTTCTCACTTTTGATTATTGAATTCTCATGGTTATTTGAAATTACATTTTAATTAGAAGGGGTTTTTGTAGATAATATAGTAATTTTAATAGTTGAGATGGTGAATCAAGTGAAGCAAGACCACTATGGAAAAACCTGGAAGCAATGGACGGCCGTCTTGTCCTAATGTGGGACACCTCAGCAGTGCACATATACGATCTCGTCGATAAGTTTAGCGCGTGAGCGCTTTACCAACTTCAACCAATCCGCGAAATTGAGCAACCGTTCACTATTGTCTTCAGTGAGTTATTATCTCACAACAGACCCGGCTGAACTTAACTGTTCACGCCTACTCATTAGAACTCCAGGAGATACTTCTTGGAGTTAGACATTTACACCATTGGATGCTGGCTCAGTGGTCTAGTGGTTAAGCGCTTGTGAGTGAGACTGATAGGTCTTGGGTTGGAATCTCGTGAGGTGGGATCGTATGTGCATTGCTGAGGAGTCCCATAATAGGACGAAACGGCCGTCCACTGCTTCCAGGTTTTCATGGTGGTCTAACTCCAATTGATTCATGACCTCAGCTATTAAAATTACATTTTTATGGATATCAACTTTAGATAGTCAAGTTCTAAGATACTTGAGTAATTTAAGAAGTAGGGTAATATGTTTAATTTGTAATACTTGTGAGTTTATATCACCTGAATGTTAGACCACTATTCAAAACCTGAAAACACTGGGCAGTCGTTTCTTCCTGCTACGAAACTACTCAGCAGTGATTATCCACGATCATCCAAGTAGGATTTGGACTCAGGACCTGAGGCTTCACCCACATATGTAGGCATCCGACGGTGTTAATGTCTGGTTACAATCAATCCGCGATATTGCGCGACAATTTCCTTTTATTTGATGGGTAACTGTCTTACACCCGACATGGTTGAACTCTGGTGGTCACAACTTCTCACTAGCACTTCTTACTTAATGAGCACACGATAATTAACAGTATACGTTTGTGGAGATCACGAACCAATCAATGTTAGACCTACATTGAAAACCTGGAAACACTGGATGGCCATTTCGTCCTAGTATAGAACTCCTCACGATCTGAATTAAAACTCAACAATCTCCACAATCCTATCCTCATAATTAAGATTACATTTGATTAGTCTATGATAATAAATAGGCTCTATGAAAACACGCCTGAATATATTAATTGTAGCTTTAGGTTGATCGCATTTTTGACACTAGCTAGCGTTTAGATTCAGACAGAACATTTTGTAAGATTTGAAACTCATCGGCTAGACAATCAAATGCAATCCTGCATACAAAGAATTCGTAAAATACAAATATCTATAGTAAAAAACGCACTAGTGTTTTCAGCAATGAATATTCAACTCAAACGCCAGTGTAAATGTCAACAATAGAATCTATTTTAATCCAGCTAGTGTAATCTAGCTAGTGTAATACATTCCAACATCCAGAGCGGAAAATACTTAGTTGTTTGATAAAGTTTCAGTAGGAACACATGGATGATTGTCTGTAGACATAGTCTTTTCCTATGCTACAAGTAAAAATGTATGTCTCAAAGTCCTAGATGCAAAATTTCCTCTGAATGACGTATTTTAATTCTTTTACTCGAGATATGACGAAATTATGTTCTTTGTGTAGGAAGGCATCAAGAGTATACCACCTTATAAAGCTTACAGAATAATCAAAATTTATTCAGTGCCTTAAATTCTCCGTTATCTGATACGCAAATTCACTACTCTAAGGATGTTATCCATTAAGAAACTACACCTGATTCGAGGTAAAACATATAACATAATTCGAACAACATTATCAAACACTGTATGAAATATATGTGCATTGTAGACCAGGCACTCTACATGACAGCTTATCCTACAAGGTATAGGCTACATTATCGTACTTGTATTTCGGACCAAAACATGCTATCCAAGGTCAAGAAATTTCATATTGGTAATGTTCATAAATAAATCTCTTCCTGTAGCTCTCAATGTGGCTGTTCCAGGCTCAAAACCAGAATAAAGACGAGGCTAGTAATCACACCTCATAAACATTTCCCAACTACAGAAACACTAACTAGGTGAAACTGAACATACTTAAATAAGTATTACGAAATCCATGGCTACTTTTGAAATATGTTTTTTTCTTACGTAATCCTAATTTTGTTTCTCCTATTATCCCCCCCCCCAATACATGGACTAACTACAAAATTTGAGTTTGTTCATGACAGTGCAGGAATATATGATAACTTACATGATATGAAAAATCTAAGTTAATTAATGACAAATTTTGGAAGTGGAAATTGTTAGAGTATGATGTTTCTCGATTAAACTTAACAATAAGTTTAATCAAAATCCTTATTGTATAAATTAGAACATAAGTAAGAGAAAGAAATGTTAGTGTTGTTCGCTTCTGTTTGTTGTTAAGGTTTTTTTATAATCTAAAACAGTTCAAATTATTCTTAGATATACTTAGTAGTCTAAATCATTTCAATTCATCTTTTATCAGGAGTGCTGACTGAAGTGTATAATTTCAGATACTAGACACTTTTAGAAGTCGCAGTGTATCCAGATCAGTATAATACTATTATATATATGTGTATGATATAAAGTGAATTCGTATTTATTATGGAATAATATCATTCTGTTAGTCGGATAAGAAATAGTTTATAACATCCTACTAATATACAGATATGAAATGTTTTTGTGATTAAACTCAAGACTTTCAACCTCTGAACCGATCGATCAAAACTCAGTGGGTCACATTTCCAACCTGAATGTTCTGACTCTGTGCTGTGACTTGATCGTGAATGTCCAGCTTTAAAGAATCTTAAACTAAGACTAGGAAGTTGTCAATTATTTTCTGGCTTTTAATGGTTCTCCAGTAAAAATTAATTTCAAACGGAATAATGTCAATTCACTTGGTATTGTTTACTTGAATCTTCTTAATGATGTTTAGGACTGTAATTGATCAGTCTCTTGTTGGCAAATGTGCATACTGCTTCGATATTGTCTTAACTCACAAACATTCTGAACAAAGATGGATAGTGGCTAGTAGCGGAATCCAGGACAGGCATCTCGTCCTATTTGGGACTCGGAGTGAATATCAACTCAGGGATGCAGACGCATCCAACTGACGAGACCCAAAAGGACGAAACGTGCGTTCTGAATTTAACTGCTTACCACTTCCCATCTTTGAAATAATGCTGATGAATCTTCTAAATTAGTATAATCAATTGATTGAGTTCACTGGACATTTATTTATTTTTATTTATTTATCCGAGTTAAAGCAAACGAATGAAAATGGCATCATGCTTTATAATTTCAACAAACACATTCAATTTCATTATATTCACCACCATTTTGGCCGAGAAATGAAGATACATTGTCTGTATGCTAATTTTTAAACAAATACTTGATGCTTATCACACGTAAATATGTTTGTGTAAGTGAAAGCATATTATTGGTGGTTATTTCTAGTCGGTAATTTGACAGATATATGATTTGAGTTAATCGAAAAACAATAATTCAATTCAATGTAGTTTCATATACATAAAAGATATTGACAGTTTAGTTAGAGACATATACAGATGAAACCCTTATTGATATTTCTCTGAGGTAATGATAAACAATTTATTCAGCATACTTGATCTTCATTTACTACAGAGAGTACTGTACGTCACATAAACATACATAATTCAGTATTTCATTAGTAGTAACAGTTATAATGGTAATAGTAAAAGAAGTAGAATTTGTCATATGATCTGTGAATGAACATCAACTTCATGTTTCTAGTACTCCATAAAGAATCTAATACCATGAATACATTATGATATAATAATTTATAATTTAAGTTTCTAATTTCACATCTCAATATGAGACTGATTTCCCAGATTAGCTAGAAGTGGCTTTTTAAGTGATGAAATTCCAAATGAGTCCCATTATTACTGGATGGAAATCCCTGGACTCTACTATCTAGAATGATTGTTGTATACATGCTGAAGAAATGCTCCATCATGTTGCTTAGAAACTTAAGTAAAGAGTGGTATGTATATTTAAGCTTAATTTATAATTTTAGGAACAAGAACCATATCACTGATATTAATAAACAAATATTTTTAAAGAAGAAGAACTAGGAGTCACTATGAAATAAAAGATTGCGTCTAATCATCTAGCTTTAAAGAAAAAATATTTTTTTTGTTTTTCTGACAAGCCCTCGTATATATATATATATATATATATATATATATATATATAATGCATTTCAAGATATATTGAGAAAACCGAAGCATAGTAGGCAGAAGGGTTAGCTATACGGAATTACTCAATCTACTGATGGGATTACAAGCTTCAATAATAAAACATTATAAACAATAACAACCAAATGATATGAAATTGGTTGACCAGTAAGATAATGTCTTTATAACTCATTTATCAAGTACTGGTTTATGTACTCGACCATTTTATTTGCCTTAGGACCAGTAACGACACCTGGCTTCCCAAATGAAAGTATGAAATCCTTTACTGGAACCTATGACCTACTAGTTAAAATTCTAAGTAAACTATTGATGTAATTTGAAACTGCTACCTTGTAGTCTTTATGTGGGAAGATTCTTCTTGTCTATCTTTAATTTAACTCGTTGCACATTATTCTCAATGGATGAATCTATAAACAAATGTACTGGTTTATAAGTTAATGCTCAAAGTTGACGATATGTACCATTGAACATAAATCAGTTATCTAATGGTTAACCCCTTGTTCTATCAGTTAAAGGTCCTAGTTTTGAGTCTTGACGGAGTTATCGGTTAAGGTTTTTGAGCCTCATACTAGAAGAAAATAAATGTCCAGTAATCCCTGATATTCTGTTGTACTCCAAATGAGGTCGATCTGTCAAAAATATGAATTACAAAGTATTAAAATCATATTTTGAGAGTTTAAAATTAGGAGTAGAAGAGCAGAATTAACGGAAGTGATATGATTTACGTATGTTTTAGAGTTTGTGAATAAATAGAATGAGAGCAACAGAATGAAGGCAATAACCAACTGAATTTACGAGAACAAAGAGAATAAACTTTGTTTAAGAAAAGTTATTGCGTCTTACGTAATCAACTACAAATTTCTCTAAAATATCTCAATATGTAAAATTCGAAAATCTCAAAAGTTAATGGAAGTTAAGAAATGTTAAACAATCATAACTATTAAAAAAATAATATTCACCTATCGTCATTATAACATATCTATTATTACTTACTTACTTACGCCTGTCCCCCGTAATGGAGCATAAGCCGTCGACCAGCATTCTCTAACCTACTCTGTTCTGCGTTTTCCTTTCTAGTTCTATCCAGTTGTTGGGCATCTATGGAGTCCTTCATTCTGTTTAACAATATATTATGGCGTGGGCACTTTTTTTTAAATGTTTGTTAAAAATGTCAATAAAAAATGTAAATGAACAATTAGATACCGAAAACAGCATAAAAAATTTATAGAATAATCGTATTGATAATATTTGGCCTGCCGTTTCGTCCTATTGTGTGGCTTCTCAGCAGTGCACGTTCACGTGCGAGACCGAAAGACATGGTGTAGTGAACGAGAATATAGGTAAGGACAATCCAATGCACTTGGATACAAAATTACAAAACATCTCAGTAAAATCTGAAAATCATATAATTAGCACTCAATTTGCAAAATGTCAATCAATTGTTTCAAACTTGACTGTTCCTCCATTTCCACAGTAATCATTCTCTGGTCCCGTTCTTTTTTCTTCAGTCTTAACCTTCTGCTGATAGGTATTCCACTTTCGATTGATGATGAATATTACTTATATCTGTCGATATCAGTAACACACACCATACTGCGTTCGAATCGCACGATTAGGATTGTGAATAGCCACTGCCGAAGACTCCCACAATAGGACGAAATGGCCATCCATTGCTTCCAGTTTTTCAACGGTGGTCTAACAATAATCGATTCATAATCTCAATCAAAAAAATATTATCAAAATGATTTAACTTAATTACGGGTTAGTGTCTTTTTCAGCAAGCTTCTTTTCTACAGAATAGGGTCACTGACTTCATATCCAACCCTCCTTCTTTACTCGAGCTTAAGACCGACAGTAACCCTAAGAGAGCTACAACCGAAGTTCATTAAAAAATACATATAGTAGACCAATAAATTATACACTTAATTCGGTTTTTTTTTCTAGTTACCTTAATACATTAATTTTATTGATGCAAATTAATCCTTTGCTTTTTTTTAAAAAAAAAAAGATGAAAAAAAGAAAAAAAAAAGAATTGTGAATTACTTAAATCAATCCTTAAGTTCTATTTATAAAGAGAACCCATAAAGGGAATTCAATAAATAATTCTTAATCTTTTTAATTGTCTTTATTGTCTTATATTGGACGAACAAATAACAGTTAGATATCTTGTTAGAATTAATGATATTACTTTTATATATTCGATCGGTATATGTATATATTACTGATAAAGAATAAATTCAGTAATAAATTAACTATGAATTCATGTTTGTCATGATTTACCAATGTATCAACAATACAGTTATTTGTATTTCCCAGTATTAGTATTTACAAGTCAATTACATTGTTAGTTTGTTGCTAAAGTTTACAATTCTCAATTTTTGTTCCCTCCCCTCCCCTCCCCCCCTATTTTTTCTTTAATAAAATAAATATATCATTGTAAAATAATGGAAACAGATATATTTAATACGTTTAATGTAGACAATAATCATTATATCAATAAATAGTCTTTTGTTTATATAAATAAATAAGTAAATGAGGAAACTCAAATTGTAAATTATTACTGTCGATTAACTTTAATACAAACGTTGTTTGCAGGTTGAACAAATGTCTCCAATAGTACATAACTGTTTAGTTCAACAATTATGTTGAATCTAGTAATTTATGTTCTTAAGAAGATATAAAGTAATTAAATAAATAAATAATCTGGAAGCTTATTTGTCTACCCTGAGTATAGATATACATAGTTGCGTTGTATTAAATTAAGACTTTAATACCGGAAACTTATGAATATGGAAGTTATTTCTGGTAGGTTTGTTTTGTATTGTCAACTATTTAGTTAGTATATATACAATTGACATTACAAATGAGTAAAAATATTTTATAGATTCTAGTTTACTTTGACAGTTGACCTTTGTAAGTTATTTCATTTGATTATTATTACTTCTCCAAAGAATTCCATTTTGTATGTCTATTTATTCATTTGATTTTGTGTACAAACAAATATCTAAGTTGAATATCTAGAATGGATTGCAAAAGAATATACTACAGTATGTGTGATTTTCATTTATGATTAAAACGTTGTCATGAAGAATTAAGTGAGTTAATAGATCCTACTGGATTTAGGGATATGTGGCTTCACATTGAATTTTTTTTTAATTCCCAGTTTTCAACAATTTTATGAGAAGATTCAAACAAACAATGCTAAGTTGAATTTAAACTTCACCCGATTGCACAAGTAAGTGGCTATCAGGACTCAGTGGCCGAGTGGATAACGCGATAGTTTGAAGCGCATGGTACCGGGTTCGAGTCCCAGAGTGAACATCAACTCTGAGATGCACCATCTGATGAGTCTCATATAGGACGAAAAGTGCGTCCCGGATTCCACTACTATCCATTATCCATCTTTGCTTACCAATTTTATGGGAACTTTCAGATTGAATCATTTTTGCTGTGGATTCACATTGATAGATCATAAAGTTCTAATCAGTCTCAGACTTATCTAGTCAGTACATATGCAATTCCATTGAATAATATACAACATGACCAAGTGACTTGAAACCGTGTCCATTACATTTTTTGATGTTGTGATGGTCTAGCTTTAGTGCTACGTAGAACTCATTATTTAAGTGTATCTGTAAACTTGTAGGAACCGATGCCTTTTATAGGATTTAAACCCGATTCAAAAGACTGTGCTCATTGTCTAGTCACCTGGACTAATGTCCATATTATGATAAGTAAGAACTAGACAAAATTTATATTGGTAAAAGTAAGTAGTTTGTGATTTATCGTTGATATTCAGAACTTCAAATAATTAGACTTTGTTACCATATGCGAATCATGAGCGGATTGTCTAAACATAGTCACGAATTTTAGCATATCAACAAGCGGAGAATATAAATCCTTACTCATAATTTCATACTCGTTGAGCTGCTTAGTAGCTTTCTGGAATCAGTTGCTTAGTGGACAACGTGTCAGAGCTTGATTATTCTAATTTATTAGGTATCTTTTTTAAATCTTCCACCAAATAAATAAAAGGCCTTACGTGTATAATTTGTTGAGTGATACGTATAAACTTATATAATTTATGGTGAGACTATAATTTGTGAGCAACCTTTGAGCAACGCTAAAATGACTTTGAAAATGTCCACCAAGTTACTAGGGTTAAATGAGAGCTATCAATCAGTGTGAGGAATCAGGATTCGGATCTACAGTTGAACGTTAGGATTAGAAATTAGACTCAATGTTTTCGTCATGAATTGACATCATCTTCAATGCCTAAATGATATTTAGTCAATTGAGTGGATGAATCTTGCGCCAAAATCTAAGACCTGATATCTTAAATCTGATTGGTTCGTCGATAAATTATACTCTCGCAGCGAGGGAGACCATTACTTAATCAGGTAGAAGAAATAGAAGTAAATTTTTGTTCATACAGCAAGTAAAATGATAAAACTGATAATAATTACTAAAAAGTGATTTTGACAAATTAGTGTATATGTGGAAGATTCAGAACTCCCAAAATTAAATGAATACGGTACTTTCCACAATGTTTACACTTCTTTCTTGAGGAAAACTAAGCCATATATTTACATCACCTATCAAAATTTTTGAAAAATCTATTGGAATCTAACGAATGCTAGATAACTAGTTCAAGACTTTTTAGAGCTGTAAAACCAATAAATTTTGGTATTATTGTGAGCATGACAACATTAGCCTACCGAGTCGCAATTCCCAGGTTAATATCAGTTATCTTTGTGATTCACAGTGATTAACATTATTAGTCACCAGTAAGACTATCTCACTTATTGTTTGATCAATTCCACAGATAATGGCTTCTTGGATGAACTTTGGGCGATCCTTCTCCAAGCTATTCATTCATAACCAGACAATAATTATTACTGAAAATGATAATACTAAAAAATAACTATTAAGTTCAGTTTCTTCAGCTGATTTCAGTTTATGATAGAAAATACTATTGAATCACAAAATACCTTAATGAAATCACCTTATTGACAAGAATTTACCAAGTCGTTATAATTTGCCTATCCATTGATTGAACATAATTAATTATTTTCTAAATGTTTTATATCTATTACAATCCTAAAGAACAATAGGAAGATTCAAGTAAACAATACCGAGTGAATTTAAACTTCACCCCATTGCACAAGCAAGTGGCTATCAGGACTCAGTAGCTAAATGCATAACATGATGGCGTTTGAAGCGAATGGTAGGGGGTTCGAGTCCCAGAGTGAGAAGCAGATACAAGCACTTGGCGAGTCCCAAATAGGACGAAGCATGCATTAGGGATTCCATTGCTAACCATGATCAATCTTTGATTATAATTTATCAATAATAAATATGTATATTATTGATAGCTGTAAAATTTTAAATCAGTCATAAACAACAGTTTAAATGAGAAGTATTGTTTCATGCTATTGTTTGTATTAGTCCAGAGTGTCTATAATTAGTGATTTTACTAATGATGAATAGATACAAGAAAACCTTTTAAGCTCACAGTTGGACATTAATGCTCTATTATACAACAATATGTTTGTTTGTTTTACTGTCAGTTTCCATTACGATAATTATCCATTATTTTGAATGAATAAAACTATACACATTACAACTTACAGAAAACACCACATAGTGAAGTGTTATTTGTGTAGAATATTATAAATCTTCAATGTTCAGTCAGTCAGTCAGCTACAACGTAGGACCAGGAACACATATGCATCGCTCCAATTTGTCATACCTCGTCAGCACAACAAGATCGACACCAAATTCATATAAGTAGTTAATTTAGTGGTGGTAATATATAAAAGAAAGATTGTATATAAGAATATAATATAGAAAGGAAGACAGATATGGAGCAATTTTAATCTCAAGGTTTAAGGGAAGATAAAGAGTGTATACACCTGCGTCATTGTGATCGATTCTGAGCCATGTCACTTATAGTCTCCAACCATTGGTTACGATAGTCACGCGGACTTCAACCAAGTAGTCTGAATCTACCAACATGGCTCAGACTAGAAATTAGTTAAATATTAAATATTTATCATGAATGAATGCAATTCTGTTTCGAATGTATTCGTCATATTTTAATCATAGTTATCGTAAGTTTCTAGTGTTTGTTTTGACATTGTTTTCGTTTTGTAGTTGATGTTGAAGTGTCACTATTCACGTTCAATCAATACAATCTATCCCAAATTTAATTGAACCAAAGAAATACTGAATTGTTTAACATATTTTCACTGTAACTTTATAAAACAGATATTAGCCGTTTAAATCCAACTGAATATTCTATAATGTAATGTTCCAGTAAATTCAAATTAGCTAGTGAGATTTCATTAAATGAAAGTGCCAGAAATCAGAAATGTGATTACTTTCTTTATTCCTATCAGCAATTTTATTTACATCTTCACATTACAATGTTACTGTAACACATTTTGGCATAAAATACTTAACGAATGTAGTAATTCTGTGAGCTAATTCACATACATTATACCATTTATCAGAGGTTAAAAAGAATTAAAATTTAAAAATTGAAAGGTGAATTTGACTACAAATCAAAAACTGTTGAACGTTACATAAATAGAATAATTATTACGTCTAATATTTGTAATATCATATATAGTTGAAATCATGAGTCAGTTGAAGCCAGACCACCATGGAAAACCTGGAAGCAGTGGACGGCCGTTTCGTCTTATTGTGCCGGCCCAGTGGTCTATCGATTAAGTGCTCTCGCGAGACTGATAGGTCCTGGATTCGAATCTTGAGAGGCGGGATTGCGAATGCGCACTGGTGAGGAATGTCCATAATAGGACGAAATGGCCGTCCAGTGCTTCCAGGTTTTCCATGGTGCTCTAACTTCAACTGACTCATGATTTCAACTACATAAAATTATTAAAATCTCTACAAAACCCCCTTCTGATTTGTAATATTAATTTACTCGTTATATACCATAAACTATGCATGAAATGGAAAGTGACTATCAGGACTCAGTAGCTAAGTGCATAACGTGATGGCTTTGGAAGCGATCGGTATTGGGATGCAGATGCAGATACATCCAGCTGACGAGTCCCAAATAGGATGAAACATGCGTCCTGGATTCCAACTGCTATTCACCATCCATCTTTGCTTATAATGAAATTGATTTGTGATAAAATACGCATATATTCCATGTTTGAATGATGATCATCATATTGTTCAAATGATAATTGATTTCTGTTATTATTTTGTACATAGTTACAATCATCATTAAACTTTAATTAAATAGTTTCAAAAAAATTTTTTAATCAAACTGTATTATTCATTTTCGTCATTTGTAATAAAAAATAATATCAGAAAGGGGTTTTATGGATATTATAGTAATTTTAATAGTTGCTCCCAGGTTTTTCATGGTGGTCTAACTTCAGGTGATTCATGATCAAGATGACTTTACTAATCTGGATGAGTACATGATTGAACATGAAGAATACAGAAAGAAAAATAAAAAATAAAAAAAGAGAAGAAAATACAAATAGACAAACATTTGGAAGTAATTTCATCTCTATTCATTATAGAATTCATAAATGTAAATAACTTTGTAGTGAAATTGAATTTTAATGATATTGATAAAGGTGATAAAATATAAGAAGAAAAACAAAAAAACACAACTAATAATAATAACATTAGAAGAGGTTTTTGTGGATATTATAGTAATTTCAATGGTTGAAATCATGAGTCAATTGAAGCTAGACCACCATCGAAAACCTGGAAGCACTGGACGGCCGTTTCGTCCTATTTTGGAACTCCTCAGTAAATTGTCTAACATTCGATTCGTTTATACATATAAGTTAGTATAACAACTTGTAGATGATAGTCAATCTTGTATATATCAAAATGTACTTTATTGAAAACAATCTTACATACTTACTTACTCACGCCTGTTACTCCCAATGAAGCATAGATCACTAACCAGCATTTCCAACCCACTCTGTCCTCAGACTTCCTTTCTAGTTCTATCTAGTTTTTGTTCATTCTTCTCATATCTGTCTCCATTTCTCGGTGTGATGTGTTTTTTGATCTCCCTCTTTTCCTTTGGCCTTGAGGATTCCATGTGAGGGCTTGCCTTGTGCCGCAGTTAGATGATTTCCTCAATATGTGTCCTATCTATTTCCAGCGCTTATTCCTGATTTCTTCCTCCACTGAAATCTGGTTTGTTCTAATCTTACTTATAAACGTAAAAATATCTAATAAATTATGACAGTTATTCACTTAAAAGAAAATAATAATAATGCCATCTTTTTTATACAGGTACTCAAGTGTATTATAAGAGTAATCTGTTTATTTAATGAGTTTTATTATTGTTATAATAGACTTAAATTTCAACTTATACGCCAGATAATATATAAGTCAATAATCAACGATCTTTGCTATAATGATTCTATAAACTTTTTGATAGTAAACGACTGAATGTGATCAATAAAAATACTTAAACACTATTTAGATGCTGATGTGAACCCATCAGAAATGCCTATATTCATTCATAGGGAAATCGGTTTAAACTGGCATCCATTAGTGTCAACGTCAAAAATAGTTATCTTTTAATGTATTCAAGCTTGTTATCGGAATAATTATATTTATTAATTACTGTATGAGATTTTTATTTAGTCCTCAGTGTAAATTAAATTATATCGATCAAATAGCAATCTGGCTACTGATTCAAATGATTCAACATCATGTTCATAACATTTTCTGAAATTAGTTCATCTTGTGAAAAGTAGGTGCACAAACATGGAGTGATATAAAGAAAAAAAGATAATCGTCTGTATCTTGTTCTTACCTCGGTAATTTTGACCTATCATTTAATAATGAAGCATTGTGTACTCCTAAATCTGTTTTCAGCTAATGTGAAGTAAAAGCTTTCTTTCTGAAAAAAGATAAGAGTAATTTCACCATACATCTGATCAGGTATTATTGGTGATAAAATCAACGTCACTTAAATTACAGCCAAGTTTTAGCTGTAAAACTATTATATTACTTTCTTGATACTAAATATCTTGGTTTAGTAAGATAGCCTTTCTACATAGTTTGATCACTTTTTTACACTCCATAAAAATTGTAGTAATTTGGATCATTAGTATTGGATTATGGTGATTGGTGAGTTTTAATTGAGATCATGAACCGATCAATGATTCTAGGTTTTCAATATCGGTCTAACATTGATCGGTTCATGATCTTAAATAAAATAATTTGAATATTTGTTTTTATTTCTTCACAAACAAACTCATCACTTCTTATATGACATTTTATTTTAAGCAAAGAATTAATCATTTAGTTTTCTTTATTTCAACAGTCAACTTTTGTCCCAGTTTCCATACACATTGTTGAACAAAATTAAGGGAAATAACACTTGGAATAGTCTGGAAATATAAAATAATGAACCAATCAGGAGAATCATACACTATGGCGCCGAGTTGTCTAGTATACAAAAGACAGGCAGGCAGGTACCTGTTAGTTTCGTCTGATAATTTTATTATTGAATAGTGTAATTTGTTTGATTTTATGTTCATTTGCTTTGTGCATCAATTTTCATATTTGAATTCTATTGGTAGTTTGTTTCATCCAATCAAATCTTAGTGTGTATATTATTAAACAGAGTTAACACTGATTCCAACGCGGACAGTGTCTTGATACTTAGAAAGACTGGCGATAAATTAATATTCTTTACATTCCACGGAAATATTTCATAAATGGGAGAAAAAGTGAATTTGAAGAGGCATTACACACCTTTGATTAAGAATTTTAAACAAGTTTAACATTAACTTCCATTTACCATAATTTTGTAGTTGTGTAATGTTCTCTCAACCTAACATTGTACAGTACTTAGGCTTTTCTGAATCAGGGCAACAATATTTGTGAGGACGTTTCATTTATTTCCTATGGGGGGATAGGAAAGATTTATTTCCTTAGGAAGATGTTTTATTTATGTTCAAAGAAGAGAAATGGGGTTAGAGAATCGGCGCTTGGCTGTCATTATTAACCAACCTGATTATAGACCGTACCAAAATGTATGTATGTTAAAGTGGGCCATGGACCTGCCTGTTTGTTTACGCCAAACAATATACAGACATACATGTTTATGTGTCTAATAGTATATCAACATTCTTTCTGCATAAAAAAATAAGACATATAGGGACATATTGACAATGGAACATCTAGGTTTAGAGAGAATCATCTTTTGCCAAATACTAACTAGGCGGATGGGGGGTGGGGTAGTTAGGTGTGTGATTGAACATACAATAAAATAATAGGGGGTGTTAAATAAATTTTCAATAATGGCTCTTGATACGCCAATTTAGTTGAAAACTCTTCCCCTTCTACCTTATAGACTAATACAATTACTTGTCCTCCAACTATTTACCAGAAGAAAATTAGAATGGTTTATATGGGGTATAGATATGAGTATTAAACTTTATGTCTCTCAATGAAAATGAGATGAATTTTACTCAACTGAATAAAACTAAGGGGCTAGTTAACAAATGAAAAGAAAAGTCTTAGTTATAATTCACTCATCATTCTTACAAAACACATTGAAAAAGCTGTGACAATCCCCCTTTATTCATCTATTTTACACTTTGACAAATATAAACATCAATATATATATCATCAAAAGAACAACGCACCTTCATTTAAACGAAGAAAAAATTAACTGTGAATAAATAGTTTACCTAGAAACCAATTATTTATTGTCTAACTATTACACATAACCCCTTTAATAATACATGCTGGTAATTATCAAATTACAACAGAAGAAAGTCAACTAGAATTGTAACCATCCTTTTTGGTAAGTAGTTTCTAATTATTGTACTTTGCAAATTGTGTTATTTCATGTATTTGGTTATAATTTTAGAAAACAGTATGTTAATGGTAGATATCAGTTTTAAAAATTTCATTAACAAATTTACATTAACTGTTTATTATTCTGCATACAAGTCTTCAAGATATTTGTAGGTTACTAGTATTTGACCACAGATACCTTAAAAATATTGCTCGCATCTGCTGGGATCACCGAGTAAGTAATAGTGAGGTTAGACACAGGGTATTAGGCAATGATGGTAAAACAATTGATGAGGTTTTGAATCTTCATCGACTGAGATGGTTGGGTCACGTGTTACGTATGCCTGAACACCGATTACCACGACGCGCTATGCTGACTAGTATTGGCGATGGTTGGTAGAGAGTTAGGGGCAACCAAACCAAAACATGGCATCAGAGCTTGAAGTCACTAACTTCTAGTCTGATCCATGTTGGTGGATTCAGACTACTTGGTTGGGGTCCAAGTGATTATCATAACCAATGGTTGGAGACTATAAGTGACATGGCTCAGAATCGATCACAATGACGCAGGTGTATACACTCTTTATCTTCCCTTAAACCTTGAGATTAAAATTGCTTTATATCTGTCTTCCTTTCTATATTATATTCTTATATACAATCTTTCTTTTATATATTACCACCACTAAATTAACTACTTATATGAATTTGGTGTCGATCTTGTTGTGCTAACGAGGTATGACAAATTGGAGCGATGCATATATGTTCCTGGTCCTACGTTGCAGCTGACTAACTTATACAAGTCTTCACTTAAGTAGTATGGTATGCTATATGAACCTTTTTTTTAAATTAGTAAACATGAACTGAGGACACTTTTACAGGTAATCACTTGGTATATAGGACTTAACTAATAATATACTATCTATACTTATACTAAACAATAAAAATTGTGTCTATAACAGAAACATGAATTTATGTAACTGACTGAATTTATTTCACAGTATATAAGACTTATTTTATATAATTGTAATGTTAAAATTTGATATCTGAAGCATCAATTATACATCATATACTTGAAACAGAATCAGTTACTACACTGAAGTTTTTGCTTTTTGTAATTAAGTGTAAGAGAGACCATAAAAAATAATTGTATAGATAGTCTATTCTACATAAAATATCTGCTTGTTTACTGTGATATCTTTTGAATGGTAAAAAAAGAGGAAGAATTGTCTTGTATAGATTTAGAAATGAATTTATCAATTATTATATTTGAGGTGCCGTAAGTTACTGTTATATTCCTGAATAGTTTGTAGGAACTTGATCAGTTCAAGAAAATAATAATTTACACTAATAATTAAAGTTAGAGGCATACTTTATACTGATTGAATACACTTTGAAATATATATATATATTCTTTCCTTTCGGAGTTGTACCAGTTAATGGCTGTAAAATTTGATAATCGACATACCGTATACCGATTTTTAAAAAATAAATATAGGACACCTGTTTAAAGAAAACAGTATTGGTCACTTAGTAACGAGGGTGATAATTTAAATGAACGATTGAAATAACTTTAAGTATATCAATATATTTACCATGTGTCTAGTCATACCATACAGAATAATTTGCTTTTGTATCACTTTCTTGGTTATCAATCGTAATTCATAATTTGCATTTATAAAATCTAATGGTAATATGAAATGAATATACAATAAATTGGCTGATACATTGATAAATAGTATTGGCTTCCTTAATGTTGTTTTTACTCTAATATTAATGAGAAAGTATTTTTCTAAGAAAAAATTATAATGAGTTTTGTGCCAGGTGAATTCTACAATTTTAAATTGATTTGTAATCTTGTCGTTTAGCCAATTACTAGCAATAAAAAAAATATTGAGTCACTTAAAGCTAGACCACCATGAGAAACTTGAACGCACGAGATGGCCGTTTCATCATATTGTGAGACTCCTCAACAGTGCACATCTATGATCCCGGCTCTTGAGATTCCAAACCAGGACTTATCACTCTCGCGAGCGAGCGCTTAACCTCTAGACTACTGAGCCCGAATTCGTTGGTGTTAATGTCTAACTTCAATTAACCCACGAAATTGAGTGACACATCCTCGATTGTTCGAATCTCAAGAGGCGGGATCGTGGATGCGCACTGTTGATGATTCCCGCAATAGTATGAAACGATCATCCAGTGTTTCCAGGTTTTCCATGGTGGTCTAAATTCAAATAACTCATGATCTCAACTATTGAAATTACTATAATATCCACAAAAACTTTTTCTGATGTTTCAGATTACTTTAAAAAATCCAATTAGTTTAGTTTTGAAAAATAATAACATTGTGTTATCTATAACGGTTATCATATTTATTTTAAAAATAGTGTGCTTTATTTTTTCACTGAACTAAAAGTTTTCCGCTTGACGAATTGAGCTGTAATCCAGGGTGTGCATGCCTCTCTGTCTGGTACTCATCATAGCTCTTTGTACGTACATCCCTTTATTGATTTTCATATGGAAACTACAATTTAGTATATTTTTTTTTTACTTCAAACACTAATAGGCTTAATTAGTTCAGTTATTATTTCATAAAGAACTGAAATGTAATATATCGTATATACAGCTACAATCTGTGCTATGCATGAATATAAACTCATTTAGTAATATAAAAAGCTAAGTACTTCTATGAATATAACCAATGTTGGCACTTGTAGATAATTAAGGTTAGATTTAATAAGGCATTTATGGTAATAAATAGAGTCAAAATTAGTTATCAAATAGAAACGCAATAAAGTCATTGAAATTCATCAATAAGTCTTAACATAAGACTGTAAATAATATTTCAATGATATTTCAGATTCGAACTCATCATCAAGATTACTGAATTAGAATTCATTAATTTAATATTCAAAATACCAATTGATTATTAATACCGCTCAGTGTTCATTCGACTAGATGGACGATATTTTATTTATTCAGAATATACGATTGAACTTTATTGATTACTCACTGATAATCGTGGATTCTATTCTACATGATTTTGTGAATGTACATTGCTGTTGAGTTTACTATTATCATGGAATAAATGATCAGTCAGTCTTAACCATCAGTCAGTGATCGAAGCTAATTTCAAACCAAATAACTTCTAATATCCCTTCTCTTTACAAGCATAGAAGGATGGTGGTTAGCAGTGGAATCCTGATAGCCACTTGCTTGTGCAATCAGGTGAAGTTTCAGGTACATCCGTCTGAAAAGTCTGAAATAGGACGAAACACGGGTTCTGAGTTCTTCTGCTAGCCACCAGGCATCTTTGTTTAGAATACTTGTGAAGTAAGGCTATATCGAAGCAATACGCACAGGATACACTTATGTCAATAAGATACTGATTAATTACAGTCCTAAACATGAATGGGAAGATTCAAGTAAACAATACCACGTGAACTGCTTCATCTTGTTCATAAGTTATGGATTGGTTTTTTATTTTTATTGTTGTTGGTTATTATAGACATTGTATTCAAATATCAGGAAGTTATCTACTAATATGTTATATTAGTATGGCTTAGTTAGTCAGCGTTCAGAAACATCTTTCAGTGGTAAAATAGATATGACATGTTCATGAGATATTGGAGATAAGTCCCATAATAATATAAGTAGTAACAGCACTAGAGGCAGTAGAAAAAATGAATAAAGTATAGACAGTATCTTTGAAGAATAAAGAAAGAATTTGTGAAATAAAGGAGTAAGATAATTTTGAAACTCAGAATCTAAAATAAAACAACTAGTGGATGTATATACACTACTGAAACCAATTCTCAGACATTTCATCAAGATTATGTTGTTGACTCATGATCTCAACTATTAATCTAAAACAGTCAAACAAACAAACCTAACATTGAAAATTTGTTTGACTTTTCCCATTATTATTTGTATATTGATGTTAATACTAAGCTGGTAGTTGGAGGTTGTTGAGAAGAAACCCCACTCTAGTTTCCATGTTAATTAGCAATCATCAGTAGATTATACGTGCAATCTTAAGGGAACTGATGTTTCCTGATTGATCTAAATTCCATGTCATCCGGCTTCACAATCAGTGACGTTAACAATGAGTTATTTGAACTGTGACTAACCTACTGTAGGACCGTAATGTATTTCTAATTGATTGATTACTGAATATGGACCAATATTATGCATGTCAAGCCCTTCTTAGTGATAACCAAACTATTCTTATCCTTAGCATATGAATATTATTATGATACTATTGTGATTGGACTGAACTTATTCAAGTTCTAATTGTAAATAAAGTTTCAGCATTATAACTGATGTCAGTTCGTGATGAAAAGGTTAGTAGTTACATAATATAACCATGTATTTAAATTAGTTTGTTAGTAATACCTTCAAAAATCTGTTAATAGTTGGAAGCAAAGATAGATAGCTATTTCATCCTAACAGATTGATCAATTGTACATATTTATTGTTTGTATTCAAGATGAATTTAAAATAGTTGGGTTCACTAAAAAATTATATATTACCTTTAAAACTGATGGGTTCAGTTATAGGATTCTATATTTTCTTATTCAATTGGATTACTGTACACTTTATTTACAGATTATTCTTACGAGTTATAGATTAACTAAGTATCACACAGAAATTCAATTTTTTAAATTATGGATTACATGTCACGAAATCGATAAAAATGTTATTCGTTAGGTTCGTGATTTCAGCAAAATTTAACAATCTCCACAAACTCATATTGAGAGTTATCATGTGTTTATTGATGACTAGCTCTAGGAGGAAATTCACTTTCCTGATGAAAAGTCATGAAAACTGAAGTTTAACCGTGTCTATTGTGAGACAGTTATCCACCAAATACAATAGGAGATCGTCCGTTAGTACTGTGGATTGATTGAAGTTAGGCATGTACACTATTGAATCCGGACTTGATAATCCGAAGGTTAAGCGTTAGCGCTCAAGACTACATTCAATTCTTGGTCATGGGGTTGTGGATGAACATAGATGATGAATCTCACACTAGGACTAAGCAGATGTCTAGTACCCAGTTTAAATGGTTTCTATTACTGGTGATGTCGTCTCTGTAGTCTGAGGAAATCCTCGGATCCCTGTTAAATGCTATTTCGTACCTATTATTCCCTTAAACCCTCCAGAAATGCCTTCCTGATGTGTCCCAACCTACAAAAACTTAGATACAGGACATTTTGCTGACTAAAGCGATAAAAACACCGGAACGCCTGTATTACATAAACCAAAGTAATTTGTTATATTATGAGTTCGAAAAAGAAACTGATCGTTTGGACTTTAATTGATCAATCGACAATCAATAAATTAATGATTCCTATCAGTATAAGACAATTTAATGACTCTAGACAGTAGTTAACATTATGTGAGTACTATTTTAACCATGTGTTCAGAAAACAAACTTTATTTTTCATGGTAGGATAGAGAAAAATTACTTGTGATAATATTACATAATTAGATGAAAATAATTTTTTTAACTAAAGAAGAAAAGATGATAAGTCTATAATATATAGACAACCTTTCAGCGACCCTAAAGTGATCTTGAGAGTACCCGCCTAATAACTAAGACCAAATGAAGATTATAAGTCTGTATGAGGAATTAGAACTATGATTTACAGTTGACAGTTAGGGTTAGGAACAAGATTTAGAGTTTTCATCACGAACTGACATCAGTTATAATGCTGAAATTTTATTTAGCCAATTGGATTAATTAATTTCGCGCCAAAATGCAGGATCTGTTATCTTTTGCCTGATTGGTTCGTCTATAAATTATAGTCCCGCCGACAAGATTATTAATATGATTATAACCGTAACTAATGTTAGTAAATTGAGTAGATGACGATTATTTCGGTAACGTAATGTAATACTACGCCAACATATTGTCCATAAATCAGGTTGCGTATTTCAGTTTACTGTTTGATTTATTTGAATAATACTTTGTAAGAAATGAACCTGTTTAATGAAGATAGAATTTTAAATGAATGCCTAGTTGAGATAGTAACAAAGCATATTTTCGAGATTAATCGAAGCTAAAAAACAATAATACTGAAACCATAATTCACAAAAATCTACTAACTAACTGTAAAAATAAGCAAAGACGGACAGTGGCTAGCAATGGAATCCAGGACGCGCGTTTCGTCCTATTTGAGACTCGTCAGCTCAATGTACCTGCGTCTCAGTGTTGATATTTACTCTAGGACGAAACGCGCGTCCTGGATTCCACTGCTAGCCACCAGCCATCTTTGCTTATAATGCTTGTAAATTAAGGCTATATCGAGGCAATACACACAGTGTGCGTATATACCAATAAGAGACCGATCAATTTCAGTTCTAAACATGAATGGGAAGATTTAAACAAACATTACCAAGTGAATTCTAACTGTGAAAATGTTTTTATTCCCAAGATAATAATCCTAGTCAAAGTATGAAGTTTATCCATTGATTTAAATTTTTCAACTCTTAATTGTTACTAACCATATTTTAATCTCTCTATCATTTCATCCTCATACAATCGAACTTATTAACAAAGTCTTTATTTATATCATACACTCCTTAACTAATCCATTTTAGTTATATAAAGAAATGACGAGTCTCATAAAAGGACGAAACGGCCGTCCAGTGTTTCCAGGTTTTCCATGGTGGTCTAGCTTCAATTGACTCATGCTTTCTACTATGAAAAATATCAGACTCTTAGGTATGTGGTATAATTCTTATACATGATTCAATCAACGGAAAATATATAGAATTCAAAGTTACAATGATTTCATCTTCAATATCTTTATAATAAATATCAGTATTTAATTGTCTATAGAACATGAAAGAGGTCATAATATACACAAATTGATCATTAATTGACAGTTAAATGACATATATTGAGGTTTAGGTTGATATGTGTATATATCATAAATAGAATACATTTGATTCAATCATGTTTATAACAATCACTAAGACGGTAAGTTTAGTAAGAAAATGAAAAGAAAGAAAAAAATAGATTCATTTTGACAATCATAAAAAGAGTCACATATTGTAAATGTTTATCGGTAGATGAAAACAAAAGTACCCCACCCCTGATTCAACCCTACAATATTTAACTTCAAAAGAAAGAAAAACAAAAAAAAACACAAGAAAGTTATGTTCATAACGGTTTCAATAAACATGATCTAATGTGGATCTTATTTACCCTTATAACAAAACAATGTCTTATCCTTTTCTTTATATTATTATTATTATTGTAATAATATTACAAAAGAGGTGTTAAATTTGTTTTCACACATTTATACACATATTTGATGGGAAGATTCAAACAAACAATACCAAGTGTATATGGTGATTAGTTAATAAAGAATCAAAGACATTCATTATTTGATCATGTTTTGTTTACATTGTATGTATGTATGTATGAATGATAGATAAAAGACAAGTGAATCATATGTGAATACCCTTATATATCTATTGTAAAACAAATAGACATAGATATTGAAGGCGGTATTTGGGAAGAATTATTATCAATATTCAATCTATGTATATATATAAGTGTCTCACCTTTTGTGTGTCCACAGTGAATACTTTCACAAAAGATGATGATGACAATGATGTTAATGTTTATCACATGATCACATGGTGTAAAATGACAAGCAGTAGATTTTTTTTTTACAAGATCTACAGAATATTATCCCCTATTTATGTATAAAGTAGACAAAAGAAAATGACACATGAAACACTATTTAATATGTTTGTTTACATTTCTTTTCTTAGATCTAAGAGGTCATTTATTTAAATTATCTAAGATAATCATACAAAATTTAAAGATTCACATTATTCAATTTCGGCTGACGTGGGTAGTCGTTTACCTAACACCTAAATTAAAGTAAACAAAATCTTATTGATAATAGTATTACACATAGATTAGATGAATTGGATGGTGTACAATATATATAGTGCACAACACAATGTACAAGCAATACAATTGAATGTACAATATCGTGTATTTTATTCTACAATGAAAGTTTTTGTAACTTCAATACACTATCCCAGACGACCGTCCTGGAATAAACTTTTAAAAAATTGTTACGTAATGCTGTATTCAAACAATCTACTAAGCATTTACATACAACAATAGTGATTAATCAATTACAGTTCTGAATTCCAATAATTGAAAATTACAAACATCAATACTCTACCGGATAATTCATTTATAGGAAATGATTGAGAAAGTTTTAATTATGAAAAGTAGTGATGGGAACTCTGAATTAGTTACTTGTCCGATTATTATTATTATCAAGAAGTGATATATGCATCCCGTTGTACTTATAGATTAAAAGACAAAGAAACTACAATGACAAGAATTCTTACTTAATGTCCTGATTTTTCATGATTTTTAAATACGTTTGATCACTGACAACATTACCATGTGTTTTTTTCTGTTTAGAACGTATACTAGAAGATTGCAAAAGGACAAACTACTCTATTTTCACAAGTCTTGCATCATTGAATAACAAAAATGTCTACAAATCATGATGTTTATAAGCCATCATCAATATTATCAACTGAGTCAATAGATTTGAAAATGCAAAATCACGAAACTAATTGGTCAACACTAAATAATCATGACTATACATGGACATCTAGTTGTAACACTTCTATTATATCTGATACAAGCAGTAATTATACAACAGAATATTACAAACCAATTTCATCTAATACAAATAATTTGTGTCCAATCTCAATTCATGATCAATCTAGTTCATCACTAAGTGAATACTTATATAATGGTTCAAATATATTTCAATCATTAAAAACTATTAATACATATAACAACACAACTAGTGATCCACTTGACTATTCTATACATTCTTCAATGGATAATCTCAAAGATCCTATAATGACATTCAATCGATCACATATACAGTTACAATCAAATTATATTCATTCTTCAATTAACCAACAAAATCAAGATAATTCTCAATCATCCTTTCTTTTGAAGAATACAACAACTTCAATAGATTCTCCTATGAATACAATAATTAATAATGGACAATTATTAAAACGTAAATATTCTAAAAATATTTCAAATTTATCTAGAAAATATAATGGGAAACAATTAAAAACAGAAAATATAAAAAATATTGATTTAAATCATTCTATAATTAGTAACTCTGATAACAGTAATGATAATAATAATAATATTAGTAATAATAATAGTAATGATAATAATAGTAATAGTAATAATAATAATTGTAATGTTATTACTCAATTTAATAATAATAATCAATTAATTACAAATGGTATCTCTAAGGAAAATTATTTATTTACTAAAAATAAATATAAAAAAACTAATTCAATAACAAGAAAAAAATCAAAAATCAATAAAAATATTCAAATCAATAATCATGAAATAATCAATAATATATCAACAATAATTACTACAATAGATTATTCAATATCTAATAATATTATAAATGAAAATAATAATGAGAATAAAATTTATACTACTGATACTACTACTACTAGTACTACTAGTACTACTACTACTACTACTACTACTACTAATAATAATAATAATAATGTAATAAAAAAAACTACTGAT
The DNA here is from genome assembly GCA_944470415.2 of Schistosoma rodhaini. Classification (NCBI taxonomy): domain Eukaryota; kingdom Metazoa; phylum Platyhelminthes; class Trematoda; order Strigeidida; family Schistosomatidae; genus Schistosoma; species Schistosoma rodhaini. The sequence goes on from OX104037.1 coordinate 12,764,630, forward strand.
TGTCGTGCAGCTTATAAATATTTAACATGGCGTGAAAAAGATCGTAGACGAAGATTTCGTGAAGAATGGAAACATTTATGGCTTGTTATACCATATGGACTTTATGAAGTAAGTTGTTGTTAATTTATTATTATAGAATGTTTACTTACTAATGTTAATATATCTTGGGGACGGATATATATATATATATATATATATATATATTCATTTTGGGTAGTCATCAATGTTATGTATGTCAGGTCCTTCTTAGTGTAGATCGAATCGCATTGATCAAGTTGCATTATGGCTACCAGTCTAGCTGACTCGACATTGTGTTCACTATGTTGAGATATGATGCTGGTTGAAGGTAGTCAGTAGAAAATCTTGGAGACAGGCTTCTTGCTACTTGGTACTCGGTAGCAAAGGTGTACCTGTAATTTTGAGGGAACCGATGCTCCCTGACGGATTCGATCCCATTTTACCCAACTTCACAGTCAGAGACGTTACTACTGAGCTATCCGGGCCGCGACTAACCTCCTATAAGACTGATATGTATTTACAGTTGATTGATCACTGTTTGGTGATCAATGTCATATATGTATGTATGTATGTATGAGGGAATATAGTTGAAAGTTGGGTTTTTATTAATGTTAATAGAGTAAATGTTCAATTACTTAGAAATTACAAAATTCACTTAATTATTTTTCTATGCAATCTGATCTGTTGAAATCGGTATTTTATTCTGATCAAAGAAGAAATATCATCAATTATATTAATTAATCTGGGAATATTAACTACTGAAATTATTGTCTAGTCCTTATTGGTTATCATCCTTCCACTGATTACGTGGAATGACCAGTAGAGTTCACTCATATCGTGTGTTAGGCATTTACGTAACAATGGCATTGATAGATAGTTAGGCAAATTTGTGAACTAACTGAAGTATGTAAACCTTTGGTTATCAGCTCAGTCACCTAAAAGTTGTTCATTCGACACAAGACCTAAGAGTCCCTGATTTGATCTCTGTTAGGATAGTGAAAGTACATTTTTGGTTAGTCTCACATTGAGACAAAATAGCTATTCAATGTAGCCTATCTCTTAATACCTCTCTAAATAATATTATTCCTTGTTGTAAATTATAAAATTTGGCACTCTTTACAAAAACTCTTTATTAAGATTATAATATATTTATTTTCACTTTATACATTTGTTCATTAATATTAAAGTTCAACCATAATTAATTTTGGCTAAACATTTTAAGTCATACATAGAAATATAACCAATGACATCTATCACTATAATATTAAATGAAAATATAGTTTGAATATAGACTAGTATTGATAACTTGAACCAATGTACACTAATATAATGTTCAATCTTATTTCTTTGTTATGTTACTTTGATTGAAGAAGTTGAACTTTCTTGTAAAAATTAACAATAAATAAATATCAGAAGGGGTTTTGTGGAGATTTCAGTATTTGCATAGTTGAAATCATAAGTCAATTGAAGCTAGACCACCATGGAAAACCTGGAAGCACTGCTTGACGGCTATTTCGTCCTATTGTGGGACTCCTCAGCAGTGCGCATCCACGATAAATAAATAACTATACTATAGTGTATATCAAACTAGACTAATAATCTATTTCCATAAGTTTATTAATTGACTATTACCATGATAAGGAAGTATAATAAGTAATATTCTTTAATCTGATAGCTAAAATACAAATTACTGATGTTTTTGGAACTATTAGTAGTAATCTTAGTAATATATTTATAGTTTACTACCATTATTTCACAAAGTCATCAGTCTACTAGTTTTCATAATCATAGTTATATTTAGAGTACGAGTAAAATGAGAATAATCAAGTCTCACTTATGGGATCATGGATGTGAACTACTGAGAAGTCTCATACTAGGATGAAACGATCGTCCAGTGCTTTCAAGTTTTCAGTGATGATCTAGCTCAGATCGATTCGTCATTTCAGCCGTGAAAATCTGATAATTGTTGATTCCACTCAAGCAGAAAATCCGTTTTGTTTTTGATTGAATAATATTTTTGTGTATTTGAATATTAAATAGCTATCTGATGAACACATTGGCTTAGAGTATTACATTATCATTCGGATAGGTCATTCAAAAAATAAAACATTTCATCAAGTTAAATTTTTCTCTTAAAATAATATTAGTTTAAATGAATAATTGAAAATTTATTTCAATATGCTTGGTGTTCAGTTACATGTTCACATTACATTCGGAACTAGAAAAAAAGATATTGATGATACTAAAAAGTTTGTCATTGTTGGGATTTAAGATGACAATTAAACACTTATTTTATGAACAAAGATGGATGGTGTCTAGCAGTGGAATGCAATACACGCGTTTCGTTCTATTTAGGACTCGTCAGCCTGTCGTACCTTAATCCTTGAGTTGGTGTTCACTCTGGTACTCGAATGCAATACCGTTCACTTTCAAAGCCATCGCGTTATGCGTTTAGATACTGAGTCCTGATAGCTACCTGCTTGCGCAATGGGGTGAAGTTTAAATTCACTTGGTGTTGTTTACTTATATCTTCCCATTGATATTTCGGACTGCAATTGATCAGTCTCTTGTTGGCATATGTGCATCCTGTGCGCATTGCCTCGATATTACCTGAAGTCACAAGATTTGTAAGCAAAGATGGATGGTGACTAGCAATAGAATATAGGATGAGCGTCTCATTCCAATTGGGATTCATCAGATGGATGTATCTACATTCCAGAGTTGATGTTCACCCCGAGACATATGATAATATGAAGTCGATTCTTATAGGGTGTATATATACCAATAAGAGACTGATCGATTGCAATCCTAAACATCAATGGAATGATTCAAACAAACAATACAAATATAAATTAACAGCAATAATAATAAGAACAACTTTGGGCTCTGGCTCGTAACTGGTAGGTTCTGGGTTCGAATCTCGCGAGTGCGGGATCGTGGGTGCGCACTGCTAAGGAGTCCCATAATAGGATGAATCGGCCGTCCAATGCTTTCACGTTTTCGATGGTGGTCTAGCTTCAATTGACTCATGATTTCAACTTTGAAAGAACAACTTCTTTAAATAGTAGTCGAAAAATCCGAGAAAAGGCATGTTACTATGAGATTAAGATTAAATAGATAAAAAATATAATTAGACTTGAGAAAAATATTTTTTATGTTATTTGTCATTGAAGTAATTAATGAATTAGTTTGTTGGTTTTGTTGTTGTGTACTACTTATTTTGAAAAAGTCAGAAAATACAATCGATTTCATTGAAATACTTTAACAAGTGAATTTTTGTTTAACAAAAGATTTTTTTAGTTCTTAATAAATTATGTTTATGGAGTTTTGTTCTCTGAGCTGTATGGTTTAGTTGTGGAGCTTTCATTATTCTCTTGAACGAAATCATCAGCACACACTTCAGATAGACATGCTGATGATATTGTTCAGAAGAATGATGAAAGTTCCACAACTAAACCATACAGCTCAGAGAACAAAACTAAGTTAAAATCATCCACCTGAGCTACAAATAATCTTCACCATCTCAAAATTATAATTATTTCTTGATCTAGTGATTCATCAATTTTTATTCTAATTCAAGAAATTAAAATTACGACTGGTTCGTGGATGCGCACTGCTGAGGAGTCCCATAATAGGACGAAACGGCCGTCCAGTGCTTCCAGGTTTTCGATGGTGGTCTAGCTTTAATTGACTCATGATTTCAACTTTGAAAAATACTGAAATCTCCACAAATCCCCCTCTGAATTAAAGTATTCTGAGGATTGCATCCCAATATAGATTGGTATTATGCGGAAACAAAGAACAAATATTTTCTGAAATGTTATTTGAGGACAGTATAAGCCTTCAAATTTATTTAGTTCTGAATATTTAGATTCGATTGAAAGTATATTATTCTTTACTACATCCAAGTCATGATAGAAAATATCCATATCGCCTTACCACTAATAGAATACGGGATATTTTTGACGATTAACTATTTAATGAATAGTATAATAAGATCATAGTGAACGAGAGCACAAATGAGGATAATTGAATGTATTTCAAAACGAACTTACAGAATATCTTAGTAAAATCTGAGAACCATACAGTAAATACTTCATTTGAAAAATATCAATCAATTGTCTCAAACTTGACTGTTCCTTCTGCAAAATGTCAATCAATCATCCCAGGCTTCATTGTACTTTTAACTCCACACCGATCATTCTTTGTTTTTGTTTTCTTTTCTTTGATCTTAACATTTTGCCTCCAGGCATTTCACTTTCGACTGATAATACATACTAGTTACATCTGTCAACATCAGTAGCACACATCATAATATAATTGTGTAAAGACTATTTAAGTTACTTATGTTCAAGTTTAACTTATCTTGGATACAATGAGATAGTTCCATCATATTTTGATTACATTCATATTCGAATGCAATAATATTAATATTACCTGAGACAAAATTATGTATATATAATGAGAAAAACAAAAACAATTTCCATAATCACTAATTGTCTTTTGACGTTATCAAGAAACCATATAGTTATGACACAGTAATATTGTAACACTGTAACAAACTTTTTTTTCCTACTCAGTTCATTTCATTAATTATTTATAGTTAATTGACACCATTTCTTCAATTACATACATTTGATTAGAGTTTTTTTCTTTTCTCATTGTCTCATCTATTTAAGTAAAGAAAGCACTCAAAGTAGTTGAAGTTGTTGCAATATAGAAAGAGCTGACTACAAATCAAAGTTAATATATCCGCCTTCATTTTCTCTTTCTTTCTTTCTTTTCTTTCCTTCCTTCCTTTCTTTTCTTTTCTTTTTGATCTTTTAAACAAAGTTTACTTCTTATTCAAATGAATTTGATGTTTGTTTGCTTTTATCTATTTTGTCATTAACATTTTCGTCATCATTAATATTACCTCTTTAGTAATTCACTTTGTATTTTGCATTGTAATTGAGTCTAATCATTTATGTAGTTGACAATATAAAAAAATTAAGTAAGTAATACCATAAACACAATAATCCTCTTGAGTATTACTATTTAAACTTTGTAAAGCTGATAATGACATTACTGGTAATGGTATTGATAATGATGATGATGACAACGGTTTACAACATTTATTCTTAAACTTAACTCAATGTATTCCTAATAATTAGTATATAATAGTGTGATTTAGACAGTCAACATCACTTATTGTCAATCTATATATATATATTATAGCTGAAAGCGTGAGTCAATTGAAGCTAGACCACCATCGAAAACCTGGAAACACTGGACGGCCGTTTCGTCCTATTATGGGACTCCTCAGCAGTGCGCATCCACGAACCCACTCTCGCGAGCGAGATTCGAACCCAGGACCTACCAGTCTCGAGCCGAAGCCCTTAACCGATAGACCACTGAGCTGGCATCCAACGGTGTTAATGTCTAACTTCAACTGATCCACGAAGTTGAGCAACCATTCACCAATTGTCTTCAGTGAGTTCCTATCTCACAACAGACGTGATTTTGAACTCCACTGGCTTCAACTGACTAACGCTTTCAACTATAGTAAATACTAAATCTCCACAAAACCCCTTCTATAATTAATATATATATATATATATATATATATAACCAGAAAGTACATTTTATAATAATAGTAATAATGCTCATCATCGATTAATATAATGACAAATATTAATGACGATAAGGATAAACTACTAGACAGAAAGTATAATGGAATAGGTAAGAGTGGTGACATAAATATAAAGTAAAGAAAAAGTGATTATAATGTGGTATGTGCTACTGGTGTCGACAGATATAAGTAATATGTATCATTAATCGAATGTGAAATAGCTGGAGGCAGAAGGTTAAAAAATCGAAGAAAAAGAAACGGGAACAAAGAATGATTAATGTGAAAACTAAAGAACAATGAAGTCTGAGACAACTGATGAATATTTTGCAAATGACGTATTTACCATATAGTTCTCAGATTTCACTAAGATGTTCTGTATTTCTGTATTGAAATACATTCGATTGGCCCCACTTGTGTTCTCATTCACTACAATAATAATCAAAAATCTAAAAAAAACGTTAAAATAATTTTATTTTGATCACATCGTATAACTACATCTCTCAAAAAGGAAAAAAGAACAGAAAAGAGTGAACACAAGGGGTATAATAATCATCACATTCTACACATTAAATTATCCCTTGTTTCTCTACTTAAAAAAATTATTGTGAATTTAATCTCAGCTTTTTATCACGTGATTTATTGATCAATCGAAATACGACTTTTCCAATCTTAACACTGTGCCAAGCCAATGACGTTCGACCGGTATGAGCAGCCTAGCGTTCTTATTGGTCCTCTGTCCTCCTAGCTCGTCCAGTGGAGTCCAGAACACCAATGACAGCTTCCACTATTTATTTCAGATATACTGGGTTTATAAATCAACTAAACAGACTGCAACGCCCTATAAAATAAGAAATAACATTTATGCAATACCAAGCTACAATGTGGCTGTCAACATGGGACACAGTAATTAATAAAGTGACTGTAATTTACGAACAGTAAATAGTATGATAATAATCTATAGATCGAAATGAAGCTTATAATAACATGAATAAAGATATACACAATCTAATTACTGAATAGTTATACAATAAGAATATTTATAGAATATTAGCTCATTCATAAATCCCAAAAGTTACCCGTTCTTTAATCTTCACTAGGATATAACAAAAATGTATATATAGTTGAGATCATGAGCCAATTGAAGCTAGACCACCATGAGAAACCTGAGAGCACTAACGGCAGTTTCGTCCTGTTGTGGGACTCCTCAGCAGCGAGCAACAACGATCCAGCATCGGGAGATTCAAACCCAGAACTTATCGATTTCGCGCGCCAGCGCTTAACCACTAGACCACTGAGCCGGCATCCAACGGTGTTAATGTCTAACTTTAATCAATCCATGAAATTGAGCAACTATTCACCATTGTTTTCAGTGATTTGATATCTCCCAACATACCTGATTCAACTCCACTGTTTACTGCTTCTCACTAGAACTGTAGGAAATACCTCATGGAGCCAGTCCATAGTGAGCATGTGATCATTACCAAAAGGTGTTTTTGTGGAGATTTTAATATTTTTTTAAGGTTGAGATGATGAATCACTTGAAGCTAGACCACCATGGAAAACCTGAAAGCACTCGACGTCCGATACGTTTGAATCTCGCGAGGTGGGATCGTGGATGCGCACTGATGAGAAGTCCCACAATAAGACGAAACGGCCATCCAGTGCTTCCATGTTTTCCATGGTGGTCTAGTTTCAATTCACTCATGATGTCAACTATATAAAGTTACTAAAATCCTCCACAAAACACAGCTCTAAAAATGTACATACTTTCAAATAGGGAAACACAACAATAAATAAACACATACGAATATATATATACTCACGATCCCGCACTCACGGCATTCGAACCCATGGCCTACCAGTTACGAGCCAGAGCCTTTAACCAATAGACCACTGAGCCGGCATCCAACGGTGTTAATGTCTAACTTCAACTGGGTGCGTACTTCTGAGGAGTCCCATAATAGGACGAAACGGCCGTCCAGTGCTTCCAGATTTTCGATGGTGGTCTAGCTTCAATTGACTCATGATGTCAACTTTGAAATATACTGAAATCTCCACAAATCCCCTTTTGAATATATATAACACTTCAAGTATTGACTGTTGAATACAAAAATGTCACTAATCATCCCTTTGTTGATAATAATAAAACAAAAAAATAAAATATTGATATTGATAATTGATCGAAATTTTTAATGTTTTTTTTTCAAGTGGATACCAGACAAAAAAAATGTAATACATAAATAATACATCAAGGTGAAATCAATCTGAAATTATAAAAAAATTTCATTTTTTTAAAATTAAAAAATCTTCATACCGGATAGGAATGTTATTGAATATCACAGTTTAAAAGAGAAAAATGTTGTGGTCATTTGCAGTAATATTGACATTGATATATCTTGACTGGTAATCTATTCGAATGGTTTAAAAGTATAGATCTCTAACTATAGAACTATGTAACATATAGAATAAATTTTACAGGGAATTATTATAAAAAAGAAGGTGATGTGTTCAATATTGTTTTGATTCAATCATTTAAATGAATGGAAATAAGTACAACAAATGATTTTAAGTAACTAAAAGCAGGTTTCAAGAAAATATGAACAAATACATAGAAATTTTTTATATATAGTTGAAATCATGATTCAATTGAAGTTAGACCACCATGTAAAACCTGGAAACAGTGAACGGTCGTTTCGCCCTATCGTGGGACTCCTCAGCAGTGCTCATCCACGATCCCACCTCACGAGACTCGAATCCAGGACCTACCAGTCACGCGTCAGAGCACTTAACCGATAGACCACTGAGCCAGCATTTAAAGATGTTAATGTTAACTTCAACCAAACGCATAGAAATACTGATCCACTCCTTGGGTTTTACATTTATATCATCTGACTTCTAACTCATAAACTTTTTTCTATTGAACTATTTTGACTGTTATTACCGAGGAGCATTAATTTCTTGAAGATTGTAGGGATGCATTGCTTATTAAATGCGAACTAATATGAAACATAAATTTAAAGCTATCTCTTGACTTCATTTCATCATCTAATGTATGATAATATTGTCTCGTGACGACATTATATATTAATAAGTAGGATTTGATTAGTATCGGTGTGATAATGGTTAATCTTCAGCAAGATTAAAGCCGACATATTATATACTTAAAGAAACTTTCATATAACCTAATAAATAATAAATTGCATGTATTATTATTGTTTTTGAGTTTTTAATTGTATTTAACTTATAAAGGAAAACTTTTCTTTAGTTACTTACTTACCCTTGTTACCCCTAGAGGAGCATAGGCCGCCAACCAGCATTCTTCAACCCATTTACTTTAGTTAGCTTTCAAAATTGTGATAAGTTACAAGTGATTAGTTTAATTTAAAGTATATGATTATTATTATCATCAATACTTTTGAAATAAGAATGAAGGCATTTCAGCAAAAGAAAGTTCTCTTTACAGAGATAACATTTTCTGAAACTGTACAATCTTATTGATAGGTAACATTTTACATGTAGCTGTTATTTCAATGTAATTAAAGTATATAAGTATTGAATTAAAAAAGGTTATATCATCTGGCAAAGTAATCAACAATTATCAAGAGCTTACATGATGTACTAGTTTGGAAGTAATAAAAAGTAATAATCTATGGAATACAAAGTAAATATAACATTCTACATAATAAAAGAGGGAAAGAAAAAGATAATAATTGGCAATTGTAATTTGTAAGATTAAATGGTGTGCTAAGACTATGAGAGAACAAGGAATTGAGCATGACTCTTCTGTACTCAGTGTTCACATTTGAAATAACGAATTGCTATAACTTCGGCTGTGCACAATTTCCACATCCAAACCTTTTTTTGAACCAGTTCTTCTTATTTTGTAAAGGATTTTGAGGTGTGACCCGAACTAATTATGTGTTTAAGAAGTGAGCTATTGATTGATTCCTGTGCCTCTTTAGCTAACCATCCTGAGTAGTGCTCGGATATTTGTTTATCAAGTGCGCTCTTTGTATGGTCAATATAACATCTGAAATGAAATCAAAATTTGCTGAGAATATTTTTTTTTCAAAAAGGTTAAAATTTATTATTCTAGGTATTCTCGACTTTTATTATTGCACATTATACTGATTTTATATGAATCTGTTACTAATTACACAGTAGTACAATTGATTTAATGCCTAAGATACTTTACCACTTATCTAGTTTGATTTTATTTTTAATCATAGTATCTAACTAAATCATGTTTTTCCATATTACAGTAGACTAACCGAGACTTAATTAAAATGTAAGTTATTAAATCGACTCGCGAGGCGGGATCGTGGATGTGCACTGCTGAGGAGTCCCATAGTAGGACGAAACGGTCGTCCAGTGCTTTCAGGCTTTCCATGGTGGTCTAGCTTCAATTGATTCATGATCTCAACTATCAAAATATACTTCTTTCGTCAAATGAAATGGCACGGATCGCTTATTTGTTTGAATAGGACCTCTAATGTTCAATGTTCAAATACACAATCATATTTTTCTGAATACCTAGTACTAGTATTACTATACCTAACATTTTTAATGTTAATATTTCTATTCCAATTATTGCTTATCCTTTATTCAACGAGAATCGTATGCTTTTTGCCGTAACAAACTCTACCTATCCAATATATTTACATTGTATATATAATGTTCTAGTGAATAATTTGTCTTTTAGTGTAAACACTACTGACTAACATTATGATCTAAGAAGTATCATCCTTACAATTGACAGATGACACCATAATCTATAGTTTTATTAAGTTTATTGATCCATCAAAAAGATCACCAATGAAGAACTAGAAAATTGCTGTCACAATAGATTATTAAGTTAATAAAGTTTGCTTTTTATTCAACATACATGAATTTCATAATACACTATATGTTCTGTAAGTACTATGTACATATAAAAATATATATAGACATCGCTTGTACATGGGTCTGACTAATTTTAGTGAGTTCACAATAAACTGTTAGACTGTGGATTTTACTTTGTTCATTTATTTTACTTATCATGGTTTAAAATTTGGCTGATACTACGTAATATGGTGTAGGTGATTAGCGCTTGAATTGTACAAGTTAATTTGATCTTTGTTGAGTGAGAAAACTAAACCATAGATTATTGCACGAAGTAAAGAAATGACTGTTTATTCTGAAACTACTAAATTATTTGTAAGTAGTTAAATTGTTAATCAGCAAATAAAATGGTCTGTTTTGTTCATTTGTTTTTTCAGGTGATGTGTCTTGTTTGTCATAAAGTGATGACTCAAAGAAAAGTGGATACTATCAAGCGTCATACTGTCCGACGACATGTGGAATTGATAGGAATGTCTGAATCTGAGAGGGAAAAATTATTTAATCAATTAATTAAACAGTATACTATGCTTGGAGTCGCTAACTACAATTCTTCTACCGATATACCTAATATCTTGCACCGGAAATCAGATTGTCTTTATCAAACTGACCCTACAAAAAACTGTGATGAAAGTTCAAATGTGAAAGCATCGAGTGAAATTTTGATAAATGATTTCAATAATACCAATAAATGCCTACTTGAACAGCATTCAATTATGAATCGTTTAAAAAATATCGATACGAAAAATGACAGCTTAATGAATAGAGAGTCAGATTTTCAACATCCATTGGCTAAACAGGATAAACAGTTAGATCGTAAGCTTTATCAGACAACGAAAATGACTCCAAGATACTCTCGGAACTCTTGTTCCAAAAAATACAGAACCTTACCGGAAGTGAAACAAGATAGAAGCTTTACTGAAGATTTAAAAGGTTTATCAAAACATATGCCTGAAGATTGGGATGATCCCTCAATATTTGAGAAGTCGTTTCCTTTACAAAATTCTCCTACAGATACACCTAGACATTATTGTAATAGATTAGAATATCCCCATAATGAAGATAGATTCTACATTGGAACATTAGGTTCAAAAGTGATGCCTTCAAGCACTAATTCAATGATGCCTTCATTTTCACCATTTTCTACAGTTGTCCCAATATCTAAATGTTCTTCGTGTATACATCCTTCTAAGTCAGAAAATTTTCATAATTTCTTGAAATCTTATGTCTCAATGAACTCCCTCTTGTCATCATCAAACATGCCAACTTCGTCAATATCTTCATTATTAATGCCACAAATATTTTCCACATTAAACAATTCAAATAAGTTATCAACCAGTATGAAATCAACTTCAAGTTTATATACCAATAATGACATTAGCTGTCACACTGGAAGTGGCAATAGAGATAATAATAACAATAGTACTTCAGCTAATGAATCGCATCAAAATTATCGATTGAGTTCTACGGAAAAACAGACAACAATAAATGATTACCGTAAAAGATCAAATCAGTTATTAGACTCTTCAATAAATACACAAATGAGTCTCACAAATGATATATTAACTAATAATATTAAGAATATAAAAGTTCCATATATACAACAATTCTCAACTCAAAATATTAACGAAGATTCTCACTACAAATCGGTACACTCACCAAATTTACGAATTTCTCCTGTAAGTTAATGTTAAAGATTTTCATCTAAATAATTATTACTAGAAACGTGGTTTTGTGGATATTATAGTAATTTAACAGTTGATTTTATGAGTCATTAGAAGCCAGACCACCATAGAAAACCTGGAAACACTGAACAACTGTTTCGTCCAATTGTGGGACTCCTCAGCAGTATACATCCACGATCTCAATCGTGGGATTTGAATCCATGACTGTCGGTCTCACACACGAACACTTAACCTCGAGATCACTGAGACGATATCTGATGTTGCCAATGTCTAACTTCAATCAATCCATGAAAGTGAATCACCGTCCACCGTTCAACACAAATCAATCTCAAATTGGTAATTTGATTATGAAATTACTTTAATCTCGAGAAAAAAACCCGAGTAATTCTCATTTGTTCATTAGAATTAAGTATAATATTAGTATTTTGGTTCAAGCTAGCTGTTACAATTTTTAACTTAGTGGTTATTTTTCATATAAGTATACATTAATTGATTCTATGGTTGATTTCTGAACTATTAGAGTCTGTGGTAGGTATATTAGGTTTTTCATTGATAAATTTATAAATGTACTAAAATTAACTGGAGAAAAGATGCTATAAAGCAACTCTTTAAAATCAGGTTTATTACATCTAAAACCACTTATAAACCAGGTCTCTCAATAAGAGCTAATCATCTATTAACTTTGTATACTACGACATGTTCTAACCATAAAAATAGTTTAAGGGTTACGTGGCTTTCAAAGATGAAATACATGATAGTTGTAACAAATAAGGGTAATTTTTAGAAGCCGTACTTCCATTATCTTACTTTAAAGAATTCATTGCTTCACTATTCTTTCCGTATTATATAAAAGAAAGTAATAACTCTAGAAATTGCACAGAATATAACGATTTTCTCTTGTATAAATTAAACCAAGAATAGAAACATAGTACTGATGGAAATGTGTATGCTATTGAATGTGACGGAAGGTTTCTCTTGAAGGTCACAGAACTATTTCCCCCATATTATTGACAAGAATGAGATTGAGTCCAAGTCTTAGAGCCTTTTAGAGATATAATGGATTTTAAGCTATTTCATACATAAAAAATCAAGAACGTCGTAGCTATTAAAGGTTCGGAACTTTTTTCGACTGATCAAAATGTAGCCTAGAAGTAATCAAATAAACTCTAAGGTATATTTTTGTCATAAACTGAAGTCTGTCTGAAAATAAGTAATAAAGAACAACTTGAAATCTTGTCAGATTTCTAAAACCATCAGAACAATCGAAATAGATCTTTACAAAAAAATTATTTGAATACTGGTACGTGTACATTAAAATCCATCTACAAAATATTCTGTTAACAGGACTAATAAAAAAGGCAGGTTGACAAAGTCTCTCTTGTGGACAAATGAATCAGGGATTGCTAATAGCTTTTGTGAGTCGAAATGTGGAAAATTTTGGCTTACATTAAAAATAGTCTATTTATTACAGACTGATAATTATAATAATCTATTTGTGTACCCAAGTTGATAATATATATTTTGTGGTCCGGGATCTCTTGCCACAGAAGTATATCACGTCGGGCTGATCACTCCAGTGGGGCACTTCATTTAGACGTCAAAACTGAGGCCTCCACATATTATTATTATTAATAAAATATTTCAGTTTTGAAGAAAAATATTCTTCTACATTGAATGGTACTTGTTTGCATTGTATAATTGTATAGTTGAGTGCAGTTAAATTGACTGAAGCGTTAAGGTACGTTTTTGATTTACCTAAGTTGTAATAGAAAGGATCAGTTATTTGAACGTCGCAAAAGTATGAACTACAACTACATGATCGTTAAAATTCCTAGTTTAATATATAAACTGAGTTAAGTGAAGTGTTTTCTTATGCCTAATAAACTATTAAATAATAATTCTTCTTTTTTATTTATTTCTCTAACAGAATTCAAGTATTCTAGGATCTCTGCCATTTATGATGTCCACTTTTATGACAGATCTCTTAAAACACGAAACAGATGATGAAATACTTCCAGGAATGCAAGAATCTACACTAAATACTTTGGTAAACAAGAGAAACTCTGTACATATGTCTAATCCAGAACTTTTTAATGACTGCCCTATTGATCATAAAACTTCAGATAGGAAAACCAACTTTATTTCAAGAAAGGAAGAACAAGTAGTCAACCCATCAGGAACAAAGTCAAACTCTAAGAGTAAATCAAATTCAAGTTCTAAACAATTCACCATTTCATCTTTACTGGATAACGAAAGCTTGTCTTCAGAAAATAGGACATCATCGGCAAAACATCATGATGAGCTAATTCCTGATATTCAAAAGAAAGATACAGTATTACAAGGGTATAACTATCATAATTGTTCCGCTCAAAATCCACAAGCTAAACGGAAAATAGAACAACTTCCAATCCCATGCGTTCATTGTAATTCGGAATCCGCAAATAATTGTAATGATGAAGCAAGTGAACAATTTGTATCCAATGTAACAAGTGGAGATAATTTATTCAGGAGCAACACTGACTCAATAGACATATCAATAGCAAAACAAATAGATGCATTCAGAGAAAGACAGTCCGCTTTTTCAAGTCCTACAGGACTGCCTAATGTTTCAGTTAATCGTAAATTATTGGAGCATTATACTAGTATACCTGAATTATATCAATCATATACTGACATTTTTCATTTGATATACTGTTTAAAAAATCAAATACCAATTAATTGTTTGTCAAATTCCAATACTTTCCACAATCAAAATTCGGGAGCCCTTGAAACCTATATGAAGTCATATTATCTTGAACTGCTACGACATCAATATGATGTACCAAGTACAGATCTTTCCACTCATAGGATACCAACAACATTATGCTCTTCTATACATAAAGAAAGTAAGTCTTTATTTAATAGCCTTTTAAGTATATAATAATTTATTTCGTTAAAAAAATGCTATAAAAGGATTCATTGAATAATTTAGTTCGGAGTTGGTATTATATAAATGAAATTTTGGAAGCAAAGAAAGATCTACGACTTCTAAGTAAGCATCTTCAGTTGCACAGGATCATTTACTAGTTATATGAAAGCATACAATAGACATTAAACAAATGATTATTACGGTTGCGTTTCATGCATTAATGATTGAATGATTCGGGAAAGTTCATTATTCTTAAAGAAAAGAATTTGATTCCTAGTTTTTTTAAGGAAAGATAGAAATAGAAAAGGTCAGGGAATTACTGTAAATAAGTTTACCTAAATTTTATTTATGCAAATTGAATATAATTGTCGAATAAAACTATTCTAAGAGTAAAACGTTATAAATATTTCAAGCTTTATGATTTCTAGTGAGAAGCCATGACTAGTTGAGACAGGTATCTATCTCAGACAATGGAAGATGATCGTGCAATTTCGTGGATTGATTGAAGTTAGACAGTAACACCATTGAATGCCGGCTCAGTGGTCTAGAGCTTAAGAGTTTGTGCGCTAGATTGTGGATGTGCATTTCGGAGGAGTCTCATACTAAGATGAGAAGGTCATCCAGTGCTTCGAGGTCTTTAGTGGTGACCTAACATCAATTGATTCACGATCTAAATCAAAAGCTAACCATCTCCACAACCTCATACTGATATGATAAATATCTGAAGTCTAGGTTGGTTAGCGACAAACTGATGAAGTCTAAAATTATAATGACACTAAAGAATAAAAGCAGTCACGGAGTTGTTAAATGAATAATCATATAGAAAGTATTTTTTTGTTGAGGAATCTTTGTTGTGTTGATTGAAATCAGTCTTATTTTTGACAGTTTTCAGTTTGTTATTTAAGTACTCATAACTGAACAGTTTCATAGAGCTGCTGTTAAAACGATTTTACTAAATCTTAGATGTGAGTCCCATGAATACAATCTACCGAGTTAGTCTCTGATAATGTGATTGACAACCCAACCAATGTACTAACTATTTTTATTCTATCACTTATTTACACCAAAATACATAAATCGTGTAATATATTAAAAGCAAATGGTTGCTTATTTAATGTAGGACAACATAGTGATAGTTCAATGGTTTCTATGGTAAATCTGCAAAACCATAAACCGTCATGAGGTAATTTCATAATACATCTGACATCTATCTGATGAGTTACAATGTTTAAGCTTAGAAAGATAATTCAAGCAAAAAACGAAAAAAAATTGTTTAGATAATTCTTACTTGAAATCATGTATTAAATTCACTTAGTATTGTTTGTTTGAATCTTCCCATTGATGCTTAGGACTGCAATTGATCAGTCTCTTATTGGCATATGTGCATACTGTGTGTACTGCCTCGATATAGCCTTATTTCACAAGCATTGTAAACAAAGATGGATAGTGACTGGCAGTGGAATCCAGGACGCGAGTTTCATCTTATTTGAGACTCGTCAACTGGATGTACCTGCATGTCAGAGTTGATGTTCACTCTTGGACTCGAATCTAGTACCGTTCGCTTCAAATGCCATCACGTTATCTACTTAGCTACTGAGTCCTGATAGCCACTTGCTTGTACAATGGGGTGAAGTTTAAATTCACTTAGTATTGTTTGTTTGAATCTTCCTATATATATTAAGTTCAATATTTGAAATCAATGATTTATACGTATCGAATATCTTTTTTATTTTTAAAAATTATACTGTATTGTGTGCTATTGATATCGGTAAATATAAGTAGGATGTATCATCAATGGAAAGTGAAATGTCTGGAGGTAGAAGGTTAGGAAGATCAGATGAAAGAGAACGAGAACAACAAATGATTGATGTGGAAACAAAAGAACAATGAAGTTTAAAACGATTGATTGACATTCTCCAAATGAAGTATCTACTGTATAGTTCTGAGATTTTACTAAGGGATTCTATAATTTCGTGTTGAATTATATTCGATTATCCTCATTTATGTTCTGGTTCACTACAATACTTCAATTCTGTTTTGTACTGTTATACGAGAGCACAGTACTCTCTAATCATCGTTGATTTATGTCATTAATTTAAGGTTTCTACTATAGGAATAAGAACATAGTTACTCATAGTTATTATAAACAAGTTTCAATATTCAACTTTAGTGACATTTATTAATAGTTTCTAATTAATTGAGCTTTAAATTTACTTCATTAATGATTATCAGAAGGGGTTTTGTGGAGATTTTAGTAGATTTATAGTTGAATTCATTTGTCGATTGAAGCTAGATCACCATGGAAAACCTGGAAGCACTGGACAGCCATTTCATTCTATTGTCGGACTGCTCAGCAGTGGGCATCCACGATCCCATCTCACGAGGATCTATCATTTTCGCGCACAAGCGCTTAGCCACTAGACCACTAAGACAACATCTGATGTTGCTAAAGTCAAACTCCAATCAATCCATGAAATTGAGCAACTTTCCATCATTGTCTTCAGTGAGTTATTATCTCACAACCTACCCCGGTTGAACTTCACTGGTTACTGCTTCTCACTGGAACTTCAGGATATACTTTTTGAAGCTAGTCCCTAGTGAGCATATAATTATTCCTAATGATTATTTCTAATAATATGATACATTATTTAATGAAATTTTAATACATTTCACTTGATTTCTTTTATTTATTATTTAGATGAACTAGTCAATTTTAAGAAATGTACAAATGAACTTCAAAAGTCATCTATTATTGATTAATTAATTAATTAATTAATTAATTAATTAATATCAAGTGGAACACAATAAAGAGATCGAACACTTTACAACAAATGAAATACAGAATGATCAAATGTAAAAGTTAAAAGGAAGTAATCTAAAAAGGAAAAAAAAAATAAGAATGTCATTCATGAATTATGAAGATATCAAATAAGAAGAAAGACAAATTGATGTTGAACATGTCAATTAACAATAAATATATTTCTTTGTTATATCTTAATGAATATAAGAAGTTGTGTATCTTTAAGTTTCATGACTTAATGTAACCTACTTCTTCAAAGTGACTAGGGAACTAAAATTAAATGAATACAAGTTAAAAAAAAAGAAGTGCTAAACGAAATATTCTGTATTGTTTCTTTAATACTATTTAAACTTGTATTAATTTCTAACAGTTATTTGTTTACTCTGAAGAAGTCGTTTAAATGAAGTCATGAAACACCAGAACACACAATTTTTGGTACTTATTAGAATGTAGCAAATATATATATATATATCTAATTCTTATTAATTTTCTACTTAATGCTCAATTAATTTAAAACTAACTTGATATTGATACCTATTACTAATTAACTTTTAAGTAGTCTAATTTGTATACATTAGTTCTATAGGGAGATTTGTTAAGTTATGTTATTATTTATTATAATTTTCTACAATTCAAATAGAAATAAAAAGGTGGATGATATAAACAATCTGTGATTTGACTATTTATGTACAATTTTTTTTCTAACAAACATACAAACAAACAAACAAGGAAAGGAAAACTAATTCGATTTCTTTAAATAATTTCTCTTTTTCTTTTGTTTTCTAAATTGTAATTCCATGACGTAACAATATTTGGATTATAGTGATTTCAAATAATAGATTATATATACCTACTTACTTACTTACTTACTTACTTACTTACGGATGTCACTTCCAATGGAACATAGGCCGCCGACCAGCATTCTCCAACCCACACAGTCCTGGGACTTCCCTTCTAGTTCTATCCAATTTTTGTTCATTCTTCTCATCTCTGTCTCTATTTAATGGCGTAATGTGTTCTTTGGTCTTTCTCTTTTCCTTTGATCTTGAGGTTTCCATGTAAGGGATTGCATTGTGACGCAGCTGGGTGCTTTCCATAGACCATGTATGCTTTATCACTTTCTCTCTCTCCCTATATATATATGAACTTATTGGGTGTTTTATCGCTTATGTAAACCTATTGTAATTGTTTATTTATATTTCAGCATTCCTTTTCATTATTATTTACATAATGTGAAATATATCATTTCAATAAAGATATAACAAATCAGTAGTTGACATACAATATTTCTTTGTTTATTTCATTATAAGTGATTTTATAAATTTCAGTAATTTAATATTATTTAATGACAAAAGGGGTTTAGTGGATATATAGCTAATTTCAATAGTTGAGATCATGAGTCAATTGAAGCCAGACCACAGTGGAAATCTGGAAGTACTGGATGGCCGTTTCATCCTATTGTCAGACCCCTCAACAGTGTGCGCTCAAGATCTCACATCGAAGGGATTCGAACCCATGACCTCCGGTCTCGCACGCAAACTCTTAACCTATAAATCACTGAGTTGGCATCTAAAATATCAGTATAATTTATGTGTAATGAAATACACCTTTAATTGTAAAATTTTAAATAATTCATGGTATTGAATTATCTACAGTATAAATATAAAGTTACATTTTGCGAAACGATCAAAATGAAATTTGATATGGTATAGTATGATAGACAAGAAAAATTATGTAAGATTTCATGGGTTACAAGACTAATTGATCCTAGTTAAACAAATATTGAAAAACAAGAAACACTTGACACATACTTCAGCAAAGCGCATCTACGACTCAGCTGGGAAATGAGCCTAAAACCTTCATGTCTCCCATACAGTGTTGAATATTTAGACCACTGGTGGCTACTTAATATTATAAATTAACTGAAGTTAGGTGTATGAACCATTATATGCTGCCTCAGCCAAACTGACATCAATCCATAATGCAGGTAATTTTTACAGTACCCTTATGGTGAAAAGGTCAGATTTGTTTGGCAAGTGTCAGTTTCATAAAATAACTAGACAACTAATTAAATAGTGATATGTTTGTTGTTCAATGATAAACTTTACTGAACGTTTCAGTGAAACCGAATAAGTCAGAAACCGAAATAGTAAAATATCTTTATGCTGTTTTTGTTATATTTGCTTTTTGCAGGAAAAAAACATTGATTAAATTAAGACCAGTATATTCAACCACTGAATGATAACGTCTCAAGCCATTGAGTTACGATATCTCTCGAACTCCAAGCAGGTGATGGTGATGGACCAGTATATTCCATTTTTATATAGCTTGCTCCCATGAACCGTCAACTTATTATTAACTGACTACCTTCCCACTTTATTGAAACCATTCCTAGCATCAGCTAATAATCCACGATATGGAATTCGCTGGTATGTTATTCATAAGCCATATCCGCCACGATCAAACGTACATTTAGTATAGGATAAATTTCTTCACAACATCATTACTGCGATGTATTCATATACTTTAAGGTGAATATTTAGAAAATTTTTATTTGAGAATGATTTACACTATGTGAAATAAAAGATAACAATAACCCTAAATAATGAGTAATCAGTTTATTATCAACCGAAGAAAAACTGATAACAACACGTTTTCTTTTGTCAACAAGGTAAACATTGCCATGACCGTTGTTTCACTGAATACAAAACTGAAAATTTATTTATTCATTAATCTAAAATAACTTTAATAAACATAAGAAAACTAATGGAATATTTAACTTTCAAGCTAATTAGTATTAAATCCCAAAACACCATTTGCCAATTATTGATAATTTTACACTTGAACACATTAGTAGACTTTTATTTAAAGTGTCCAATGAAAACAGTTATTTAATAGTTTAATTCATTAGCCAATAAAGCTAGACCACCATGGAAAACCTGCAAACACTGGACGGTCTTTTTGTACTAGTACGGGATAGTGAGCATTCACGATCTCGCTCGCGGGATTCGAACCCAGGATCTATCAGCCTTTCGCAGGAACGCTTAACATCACTGAAAACAATAATCAACTGTGGCGTAATATCATGGACTGGTTAAGGTTAGACATTAACACCATTGGATTTGAGCTCCGTAGTCTATAGGTTGAGCTTTCGCTCGTGACACCAAAGGTTCTGGGTTCGAGTCCCGTGTGCGGAACCGTAGACGCACTTATGAGAAGTGCCATATTAAGGCAAAACGGTCATCCAGTGTTTACAGGTTTCCCTTGGTGATCCGACTTTAACTAGCTCATGAATTCAATTATTAATTTCCTAAAATCTGCACAAAAACCCCTTCTGATAAAAACAGTTATATTTCACGATACATTTTCAAAATAATTTGTTTATCTAATTGGATTTATTATTATATGTTTGAATAATTTCCCTGGTTAGCGTTTTTGTTAGCGAGTTGCTTTTCTACGGGATAGGGTAGCTAACCCCATGCCCAACCCTCCTCGTTTACCCAGGCTTGGGATCGGCAGTAGCCCCCGGAGGAGCTACAGGCGGAGTTATTATTATATGTTACTATTCTGTATATATCTCTAGTAAGATCAATGTCATATAATATTAATTAGAATAACATTTGTACACAGCTTTACTAACTGTATACTACTACTATGTTAAACATTTGAAACATTAAACTGAACATATTTATCATTATACACATATATTCTATAAATGTAAAATACTTAAATGTGATATTTTTATATTCAGTATAAACAAACATTTTGAACGAATAAGAAACACTACCTAATCAGGTCAGTTGTAAGAAAATAGATAGTAATTCACACAAGTTCAAAATATAGACATTAATTCCCAAGGCAATTGAACCAGACAAATACATCTACTTAAATCCATATGAATAACACCTGGTATAAGTTTCCTTTTTAACAGTTAAGTATCATATACCCTTGATTGACTATATAGTACAGAAATGTTGTTATATAAAGACTGATAGACTCATTTAAGCGTTTGCTTTTTTATATAGGTCTACTTTAAACACATTTGAGACAGATGTTGAAAAATAATACTGAGGAAAAATATCCCATTTCAGTGTATTGAACTGATTAAAACATGGTATACAAGTGTAAAGTATATAAATAAGGATAGATGAAAGCTTTAACTAGAAATGACTAATTAGTTTTAGTAAATTAATCTTAATCAAACATAAATTTTAGTTCTCATCATTTCCCTGTCAATCTTGGATCACATTGCAGTGAACGGAACACCGGTTGGGTACAATCGAATGTATTTGGGCAAAAATTACAGACCATCTCATTAAATTCTGATAACTATACAATAAACAGTTAATTTGCAAAATAACAATCAATTCTCTCAATCTTCACTGTTTCTTCAGTAAATATCAGTTCATCTTCTCTAATTTAATTGTTCATGCATTTTCCCACCAATTGCGCTTCATTTCAGTTTTTTCCTTATCGGTCTTCTGCCAAAATAAATTATATGTCTGACCATCACAATATACTAACTTATATGGATATAAGTAGCCCACACTACAATATCAACTTGCAAAATATTACATGTATTTCATTGCAACTTAAAGGAATCTACTAGAATATACACAGAATATACAGAATAAACACCACATTACGTTAACACAAGTTCAATTATGAGAAGTACAAACATGAATTCTCATTTAAATACTAAATACACGAAATTCAAAGATGGAATCTTTTACAAGGAATTTGTTATTCAGGTCTTATATAGTTGGTTTATTAGTTGATTGGATAAATTAATAACTCCATATATACCAGAGTTCTTTCAAAAACGGAAGCATGAGAAAGTCTCAAACGGGTATCCTGTACAATATAATCGATAAATTAAGGCAACAAAAATTGAACTGTAAATTAACCCATTCTATGATAAACTGTAACTCAGCCTGTAGCTCTTCTAGAGTTACTGCCGGTCCCAAGCCCACACAAAGGAGGAGGGTTGGGCATGGGGTTAGCGACCCCATCCCGTAGAAAAGCTAACTCGCTAAAAAAACGCTAACCAGAAAAAATAATTCAATACATTTAAACTCTGCCCTGGGAGTTGAAGGAATAATGACGTCTCATGATGAAAGCCGAAATTCTTCGGAAGTCACGAGACCGACGCACCTTCTAACAAACCAGAGCAACACTCTTTATAGGTACATGGAACGTCCGGACAATGTGGGAAACAGGAAAGACCAGCCAAATAGCAATGGAAATGAGGAGATACAACTTTGCAGTACTCGGAATCAGCGAAACCCATTGGACACAAACTGGACAACAAAGGCTAATCAAAGCATCATTCAAAACAAAGAAGCAAGGGATCGCAATGAACGTTATCCAATGTTATATACCCACCAATGATAGCAACGACGATGACAAAGATCAGTTCTATGAAAGGCTGGAATCAATTATAGAGAAGAGCTCACGAAAAGACCTCACCATCCTGATGGGAGATCTAAATGCTAAAGTTGGAGTGGGCAACACAGGATATGAAGATGTAATTGGACGACATGGATTAGGAGAGAGAAATGAAAATGGGGAGAGACTTGCAAACCTATGTGCATTCAACAAATTGGTTAAAGGCGGCACAGTATTCCCACAAAAGCGCATACACAAATCTACATGGATCTCACCGGACCACACCACAGAGAACCAGCTAGATCACATCTGTATCAACAAAAAATTTCGAAGATCAATGGATGATGTGAGAACCCGGAGAGGAGCTGACATAGCTTCAGATCACCACCTGGTTGTGGCCAAGATGAGACTGAAGCTAAAGAAACACTGGACAACTGGACAAACAGCACTACAAAGGTTCAATACAGCCTTCCTTCGAGATATTGACAAGTTCCATGAATTCAAGATAACTCTCAACAACAGGTTTCAGGCTCTACAGGATCTACTGAATGAACAAGAAACTACTTTGGAGGACAACTGGAAAGGGATCAAAGAAGCACTAACTTCAACGTGTCAGGAGGTTCTTGGTCCTAAGAAGCATCATCACAAGGAATGGATCTCTATGGGGACCCTGGACAAAATTCAAGAAAGGAAGAACAAGAAACTAGCAATTAACAACAACCGAACACGAGCAGAGAAAGTGAAAGCACAAGCAGACCTCGCAGAAGCAAACAAGCAAGTGAAGTAAAGCATTAAAGCCGACAAGCAGAAATACATGGGAGAACAAGCAACGGTGGCGGAAAAAGCTGTAAGAGAAGGGAATATGAAACAACTATATGATACAACGAAGAAATTGGCAGGGAAATATAACAAACCAGAGAGACCAGTCAAGGACAAACTAGGAAAGACAATCACTGAGATTCAAGAACAGAGGAAAAGATGGGCAGAATACTTCGAGGAACTGCTGAATAGACCAGCCCCATTGAATCCACCGAACATCGAAGCAGCCCACACTGACCTTCCAATATATGTCACTCCACCAACGATCGAAGAAGTCAAGATGGCCATCAGACAAATCAAATGTGGGAAGGCAGCAGGACCTGACAATATACCAGCAGAAGCATTGAAGTCAGATATTGAAATAACTGCAAACAAGCTTCACCTTCTATTCAAGAAGATTTGGGAAGAGAAACAAGTGCCAATGAACTGGAAAGAAGGATATCTCATCAAGATACCAAAGAAAGGAGATCTGAGCAAATGTGAGAACTACAGAGGCATCAGTTTGTTATCAGTACCAGGAAAAGTCTTTAACAGAGTGCTGCTGAATCGGATGAAAGACGCAGTAGACGCCGAACTTAGGGATCATCAGGCTGGATTCCGTAAGGATCGGTCGTGCACAGACCAGATTGCGACACTACGGATCATCATGGAACAGTCAGTTGAGTGGAACTCATCACTATACGTCAACTTCATTGACTATGAGAAGGCGTTTGACAGCGTGGACAGGAGAACATTATGGAAATTTCTTCGACACTATGGAGTTCCTGAAAAGATTGTCAACATTATCCAAAACTCATACGATGGACTACAGTGCAAAGTGGTGCATGGAGCACAGCTGACAGATGCATTTCCAGTAAGGACCGGAGTTAGACAAGGCTGTCTACTCTCCCCATTCCTCTTCCTTCTAGTGATTGACTGGATTATGAAGAATTCGACATCTGAAGGGAGATACGGAATACAATGAACTTCTCAGAATCAATTAGATGATTTGGACTTCGCAGATGACCTATCCCTCCTCTCTCATACACACGAACAAATGCAGATGAAGACAGCAAATGTAGCAGCAGCCTCCGAATCGATAGACCTCCACATTCACAAAGGAAAAAGCAAGATTCTCAAATACAACACGGAGAACACCAACCCAATCACACTTGATGGCGAAATCCTGGAAGAGGTGGAAACATTCAAGTACCTGGGGAGCATCGTTGATAAACAAGGAGGATCGGATGCAGATGTAGAGGCGAGGATTGGCAAAGCAAGGGCAGCATTTTTACAATTGAAGAACATATGGAACTCAAAACAACTCTCAACCGATTTCAAGGTCAGAATCTTTAATGCGAACGTCAAGACAGTCCTACTGCATGGAGCTGAAACGTGGAGAACTACTACGGCCATCATCAGGAAGGTACAAGTATTTATAAATAGTTGTCTAAGCAAAATAATTAAAATTCACTGGTCGGATACTATCAGTAACAGCGTTTTATGGGAGAAGACAACCAGCTTCGAGCTGAAGAGGAAATTAGGAAAAGACGTTGGAAGTGGATCGGACATACATTAAGGAAATCACCAATGCGCATTACAAGGCAAGCGCTAACTTGGAATCCTGAAGGGAAGCGTAAAAGAGGAAGGCCAAAGAACGCACTACGCCGGGAAATAGAAGCAGATATGAAAAGGATGAATGTTAACTGGAAAGAACTGGAAAGGAAGGCTCAGGACAGAGTTGGATGGAGAATGCTGGTGAGCGGCCTATGCTTCTCGACGAGGGGTAACAGGCGCAAGTAAGTAAGTATGATAAACTGTATATAATGTGACTGAAGTGAACAGAACACGAAAAGGGGACAATCAAATGTATTTTAGGACAACATTACAGAATATCTCATTAAAATATGAGAATCATATAGTGAACAGTTAATTTGCAAAATAACAATCAATTGCCTCAATGCGATTGTTCCTTCTGCAAATATCCGTCTATGGTCTCTGATTATAATTCTTCATGCACTTTCGTACCAATAGCGTGCCGTTCTCTCCTTATCGATCTTCTACTGAAATACATTCAATGCCCGACCATCATCATATACTACTTATGTGGATATTGGTAACCCAAACCACATGACCACTATGAGGTTTATTAATATTGTTTTTCAAAGTCAACAGAACTTAAAACGAAATAAATCTTCAAGCGTTCAGTTGTATCATATAGACTAATGATGCGTAAATAGTACTTTGATTTATAGTTTGTAGTCGTATATATATTACAGACCAACACACAGAATTTCAGGTTCATAAATAAAAAAGAAACATCATGACGTGCAAGAAAAGATACGTTTTGAAATAAAAAAAGCATGGTATAGTTTTCATGTGTTCGCATCATATTTTGTTGATGTTAAAGACTTTAGTTGATCAGTTTCTGAACATCAACATCGGTATACAAGCACAATCAGATGAAAAATCTCGAATAAGAAGAAATGTGTACCATGGGTTACACTGATTCTCATTCTTCAACTTGACCAAAAGTATAATATTCTGAACGAATGATATAAACATCGATAATATTTCCGAAGCCCAGATAATTGTTTATACTAAGGCAAAGGATAGATGAAAGAAATTAAATGGTTGTACGGGAAAATCTTCTTCTTAGTAAATTTATAATTTATCAAGTTAGATTACTTGAAGTTTAAATGATATCTATGAAAATAAAATGAAATAACACTGTAAATGACCAAACACTAAAAAGTCGCTACTTGTATATTAAAGACTACTTTCAAGATCATGAAAAGGTTATTAAATAACTGATTCGAATACATTTATTTGCTCACCATTACATCATCTTCCTATAAGCTTATGATTTTATCCTTTTTAAATATTTATACTATGACTAACACGATGAGTTCAGCAATTCGAGCTATCGTTTATACCAATGTATAATTCTTACCAAGTTGTATCATCTTAAAAATAAAGTTAAGCGAAGTCAAAGCTAAAAGTAATGTTGTTCACGAAGTAATTGACAAATGTTTTGTCTATAATAATCTCTTCATTCATTGGATTAAAGAGTTAAACTTTAATCAGAAGGGGTTTTGTGGAGATTTCAGTATTTTCATAGTTGAACTCATTAGTCAATTGAAATTAGACCACCAAAGAAAACCTGGAAACACTGAACGGCCGTTCGAATCTCATGAGGCGGGATAGTAGATGTCCATTGCCGAGGAGTCCCACGATAGGACGAAACGGCCATCCAGTGCTTCCAAATTTTCCTTGGTGGTCTAACTTCAATTGACTCATGATTTCAACTATGAAAATTAAATTTTACATCAATATGTAAATGATGAATTTCAACTGTTAATTTAAAAACCATATTTAATTTAATAAGCCCATAATATTTATGCTTTGTCTTGATTTGTAACTTCGTTACAGTGAAGATATAAAACCTTTAGAACTAAGAGTTTTAAACTATATCAAACAGTAGGTTATTCAACGTTTAAATCGAGAATTTCTCTTTATTTCATATTAAATACAATTGTGGTGTGGTCTACTTATTTCTACACAAGCAGAGTATGGTGATGGTTAGACATAGAATGTATTTTGGTAGAAGATCGATAAGGAAAAATCAGGAATGAAGCGCAATTGGTATGAAACTGCATGAACAATGAAATTAGAGAAGACGGATTGATATTTACAGAAGGAACAGTTAAGATTGAGACAAATGATTGTTATTTTGCAAATCAACTGTTTACTGTATGGTTATCAAAATTTAGTAAGATAGTCTGTAATTAGTGCTTAAATACATTCCATTGTCCCTAGTCATGTTCTTGTTCACTACACTAATGCAGTGAACGAAAACACAAGTGAAGACAACCGAATGTATTCGAACATAAATTTACAGATCATCTTAGTAAAATCTGACAACAATACAGTAAATACTTCATTTGTATAATGTCAATTAATTGTATCAAACTTGACTATTCTTTTTGTAAATATCAGTCAATCGTATCAGACTTCATTGTTCTTTCGATTCTAAACCAATCATTCTTTGTTCTTGTTCTCTTTTCTCTGATCTTCTTAACCTTCTGTCTCCAGACATTTCATTTTCAACTGATGATACATACTACTTATATCTATCGACATCAATAGTACACACCACACTATCTGATTGATAAAACTTTTAAAACTAATTGAGTATACCTTAAAATATAACTAGACAACATTTAAAAAGGGAAATATTACTGCTTCAAAGTAGTCGAACACATTTAAGAAAGGGTTCTATTGTTTAGTTAAGTTAGATAACCATGCAAATAGATGGAAGTCATAGAAGGATAACAAAAAGAGCTGTAACATTACTACTGGTACTACACACATTATCAATAATCTAATATACAGAATTTTTAAATCCGACAACATTGTAAATATGATAACTCAATAAGGTGACTATAAATATATTTGACATTTTATGAAACCGGATATCTATCCTTGCTAATTTAAACATATTTCATGTAGGTAGAATGTCATTGAAAGGAATTACGCCTCAATGAGTTCAAATGAACATTGAAGTGTTTTGGATTTTTTGTTTTTGATGAAAAGATCAAAAGTGTAATGAAATTTTTCTAAATTAAATTAAAAAGATTATGTAAGCTCTTCTTAGAAAATCCAGAGTAAAAATGGTGTCTTTTTTTGATGAGGTTATAAACTCATTGATAGAGAAAAACTAATCTACTTGACTTATAATGTGGTGTGAGTTACTGATATGCACACAAGTAGTATATGGTGATGGTCAGACATAGAATACATTCTGGCAGAAGATCGATAAGGAACGAGCAGGAATGAAGCGCAATCGGTACGAAAATGCATGAATAATGAGATTAGGGAAGATGAACTGATATTTGCAGAAGGAACTGCTAAGATTGAGACAATTAATTGTTATTTTTCATAGTTGAAATCACGAGTCAATTGAAGCTAGACCATCATGGAAGACCTAGAAACACTGGACGGCCGGCTTACTCATGATTTCAACTACAAAAATACTGAACTCTCCACAAAGCCCCTTCTGATTATAATCATATGCTCACTAGTGACTGACTTCAAGATACATGTCCTGGAGTTCTAGTGAGAAGCAGTGACCAGTGGAGTTTGAACACATCTGTTGTGAGATATCAACTCACTGAAGACAATTAGTGAAAGGTTTCTCAACTTCGTGGATTGGTAGAAGCTATACATTGACACCATCGGATGCCGGTTCAGTGGTCTATCGGTTAAGTGCTCTGGCGGGAGACTGATTTGTCCTGGGTTCGAATCTCGCGAGGCGAAATCGTGGATGCGCACTGCTGAGGAGTCTCGTAATAGGAAGAAACGACCGTCCAGTGCTTTCAGGTTTTCCTTGATGGTCTAGCTTCAATTGTCTCATGCTTTCAACTATGAAAATACTGAAATCTCCATAAAACTCCTTCTGATGATTGTTATTTCGCAATTTCACTGTTCATTGTAAGGTTATCAGAATTTAGTCAGATATTCTGTAAATTTTGTTTAAATACATTCGATTGTCTGCACCCGTGTTTAGTTCACTACAATAATCGTTAAAATGATTTGCTTTAAATATTGAAATATTTAAGTATATCTGACTTCTTTTTATTGTAAGTTTTAATGGAATGATCAGATCTAGTTATGATTCTTCAATGATCAAGAATATAAACGTAGTACCTGGTTATGTATTAGACATGTTGTTCATCTTATAATACAACAACATGAATTTTAGTAACAATCCTAAATTACCTTTGGTACTAAGAATGATACTTTTACTACTGAAAATCGATGAATCCATGAAAAAGCTAAAAGGTGTCGCAAACTAGGATAAAATATCTGTTCAGAGCTCCCTGACTTTCAATGCGCATTTATTTAAGGTCATTCTGAGATGTAAACTAACTACAATGAGAAAAACTACTGCAAAACTGTGAATATAATATTATTATTACTTAGGCATTGAGAATACAAGTCCACTGGATGTTACAAGTAGCCAGACATAAAAAATGTTTATATGAACGATGCAATTAGTAACAGGAAAACTTGCTTCTGGCTAGACAACTAGATAGTATTTATATTTTCTAAAGTAGTAAATTTATGGTGAAGAAGATATCTGACACCGTTGTTTATTGAAATTATTGATTCATGATGGGTTGGCTACGTTTAACAGCGCTTATTTATTAAAAATTACTTCTGAATTAAAAAATGATTTCGGATTAATGATGAATGTATTTATATAATTGGCAAACTCTTACTCGTAGATTTCATTAAACAGATTCATCATCCATTATTCTAATAAAAACTCTAAACTGTATAGCCAAATTAGGAAATTCAGTCACCAATCGCTCTGATGATTATTGACTATTTATTCAGAACTGATTATGTCTGCAAAATACCAACGTAAGACGTTTAACGTAAGTGTTGAGCATTCTGAATTATAAAAATATAAAAGAGAGTCTGACAAACTAGTCTTTTTTATATCATAATTAACGGTGGCTCTCAGCTTGATACCAATCAGTATTGAAAATAATTTTCAACAATTTCAATAGAAAGGGTATAATGACGCAAAATGATTGTTTTTATCTATTTCTACAAGCCTTTATTTTCTTAGGTTTATTATGTAAATTTGGTTAGTGATACGATTATGCAAAATCTTTTGTTGAATATCTGATTCTAATATATATGACAGTATTTCTTTCTTATCAATACATCCTTTCATTAAAAAACGATGGATGAGATTTCACTAAGTCGGTAATGACAACAATTAACCAGTAACATTATGGAGCTTAATGTTAATCACTTACATTCTTATTTTATTTTGTAACCATCATAATATGTTATTCTAATTTCGAAAATAAAGCGTTGACAGAAATAAAAA
Source organism: Schistosoma rodhaini (assembly GCA_944470415.2). Classification (NCBI taxonomy): domain Eukaryota; kingdom Metazoa; phylum Platyhelminthes; class Trematoda; order Strigeidida; family Schistosomatidae; genus Schistosoma; species Schistosoma rodhaini. The sequence continues at coordinate 12,795,623 of OX104037.1, forward strand.
TATTTTAAACGTTTACCTACTTAATCATCATTTCAGTAGTTAAAATATCTAAGCAAAATAATTTAGTCAAATGTTAAATGAACAAATACCTATTCCAACAAGCCAAAACTGATTCACATACTGCCGACTCACTTTAAATTGATTTAACCTTTTTAATTAAAAATTATAAATATTATAAATATTATAAAAGTATTACTTCCATAATTTGCATTTTCTTCATGAATCATGTTGAGATTAAATTCTTAATTTGTTATAAAATATTTAAAACGGATTTCAAGTCAACTAAGATTCAAAAAACCCCTTCTGATAATAATCACCATATACTCACTAGTGACTGGATCCATGAGGTATTTCCTGGAGATTTGGTGAGAAGTAGTGACCAGCGGAGTTCAACCAGGTCTGTCGTAAGATAGTAACTAACTAAAGACATTGGTGGATTTGTCGCTCACTTTCATGGATCATCTTAATTTAGACATTAACACGGTTGGATTTGAGCTCAGTGGTCTAGTGGTTAAGCGCTCTCGCGCAAAACTGATAGGTCCTGGGTTCGAATCTCGTGAGGTGGGATCATGGATGTGCACTGCTGAGGAGTCTCATAATAGGACGAAACGGCCGTGCAGTGCTTCGAGGTTTTCCATAGTGCTCTAGCTTCAATTGACTCATGATTTCAAATATTAAAATTATTATAATTTCCACAAAACCCCTTCTGTAATATTATTGTTGAAAAATATAATAATTAGAATAATTCGAAGAAAATCATCATCTAAAGGTCAGCTAACTGATTATAAAACACAACTTCACTAAGAGAGAAATCACTATAAAATCACAGTCTAATGATGAAGTTTAAGTAATCGCTAATATCTATGTGAGAAAAATCAGAAATCTATGATTTCATTTTATCTAAGAAATAAGTGTCTGATATTATTCAGTTAGCTGTTATGTCGAGACCATAATTTACGAACAACCTGTGAGAGAATCCTAAGTGACCTTGAGAAATATTAACCAATCAGAGAACAGTTAGTATAGAGTAAAAGTATATTATACAAAACCAAAGAATTAAAGTGAATATACTTCTTTTTCACTGTTCAAAAACTGGTCAGTTTTAGAAAGAGGTTCAGAGATTCCTAAATTGTAATATATACTGTAGAGGAACTCATCTGTATGGCTCTATAATAGTCGACCTCTGGAGCCATGATAAGGCCGCAAAAACTTTTTTAACCCCGACTACATAGTCTCAGTATTGTTTGTGTGCACTCCAGTTGTTGGGTCCACAAAATTCTACTTGTGGATAACGACACGGTGCATATAACAAAATCTATGTAGGCATCTTTATGCCCTCCAGTAACCCGTATATACTGTAGTACCTGGCTGAAGCCAGTGTTATTGTTGCTTTTATTACCCGGTTCGTGACACCTGTAATAATTTACCTTGGTCTCAATCTGGATTGAGAGAAAAAATCCTATTCTAGCAGAATTCTTCCTCCAACTAATATTACATCGAAAGAAAATATCATCACGGTAGTCTGCACAAGGTCCACAAGCCATTTGTTTATCGCAATCACAAATAAAGGAACTTCTTAGTAGTCCTATTTTTGTAGTCATTCAATTATTACGTTTTGTCTAAAATCCGCTGTTAGCATCAGGTAATGAAATTGGCGCAGTGACCTTGAAATCCTTCAGACGCTTCTGACTGGCTTGTCCATAAATTATAGTCTAGCCGTTGTTATCATATCCAAAAACATGGTTAATATAAACCCTAAAAACATCGAACTAATTTATTTAATAAAAGAGTCAAATGAAATCATTTCCAATGGTTACCCAGTTAATAATAATTTTGAAAGAAATAAATCCTTCAATTTCACATAAGGCCCCTGCTCCAATAAATACATATATCTGAATGAAAAGTTTACTTAATCTACTCAAAATTAATAACAGCATATCAATGTTTAATAAGCAACATTCACTGCTCTTTTGCATTTCAAGTTTTTCATTATTCTTTTCAATTTTTATCTACAAATGGAGCATAGTTTTTCATTTGTGTTATAGTTCATTGTATAGATGAATGTTGTTACCGTGTGTGTGTTGATTTCGGTACAATCAAAATTAACTTCTTCCCTTGTTTCTGGATTATTTTATGAAACATCTACTAGATATGTTGAAATTAGACATCAAAATCCGAATAGTATTATGAATTTAATGTACGTTCGTGAAGAAATCAACAATATTTTGATACACACTCAAAACCCGATCACTGTGTGTTACGTTTACAGCGATGACTTCCTAGATGTAACAGTTAACCACTCAGTTATAACAGTGACAATGGAGCCAAGTTATAACATTCGCACAGTAGTATTATCTTCAGTTAGTGTTTGATTCATTGACAGTTATGTTATATGGAATTAAATGTTTACTTCTTATTTATTTACTTAACCCTGTTACTCGTTTTAGGGTATAAGTCACCGACTAAGGATATCAAACGAACTATATCCTAGGCCTCCCTTTCCGGTTGTTATCAAGTTCTATTTATCGTATTGGTGCCTCTCTTTGATTCCAAGTCTCATGTGGTCTGCCTCATTTAGTTTTGTGTTTAGGTGATCCTGAAAATTTCTCGCAATAGACATGACAAGCTCAGGAAACTTTAAGAACCAATTTCTCCAATCAGCGTTTAATAAGAAGTTTTGCCAGAAATATCGCGAAAATGAAAAGTCACATGTAGAGTTTCTGATTGACTGATTACTACACTGCTACTATGTCAAGTAGCATTCCAGATCCTGCTGGTGGGGTTCGAACCCAGGATCTTCTGACTTGCTCCGGAATGCGCAACCTCTAGACCACTGAACCGGTATCCAACGGTGTTAATGTCTAATTTCAATTAATCCACGATATTGCACCACCATCCTTCATTGTCTTCAGTGAGTTACTGTCTCGCAACAGACACGGTTGAACTGCATTTATCACGGCTTTTCAAGAAAACCCGAAGACATCTAAAACACTATAAAAACCCTATATTTTTTGTACATAAATGACCCTTTAGAGTGAAGTGCTTCTCGTATATTTTGCGCCTTTACTCTCGTGTTCAATTCGCTGTGTAGTTCTAGATTAGAGGTTACGAGAATAGCTTAGGATCCGAGTATAGCGTTCAATCAGCAAGACTCATTATTTTATCTTGATCATTTTAAGATAGATCTTACTTTGTGGTACAGTTTGATTACTTCCGTAAACTATGTGCAATCGATTTCCAGAATCTTTTATTATTTTCCTTCTCAACTCATAGCTGGTTTGTTTTGCCCTAGAGAGTAAGATATTGAAATAACAAACATTTTCTACAAAAAAAATCAAATCTTATCAACAATAGTGTTCAATATAAATTGATTTCAGTTAAGATATCATTGTAAACTGTCAAATTAAATTAGTTTTCACAAGAACCCATTCAAATGATACAGTTGATAATAAGTTTTCCCCTAAATCCTAATGTATATCTAACTTATTTCTACTTTTAGTTAGTTGCGTATAGATCATAACACAATGAAAGAAGTAGAAAATTGGCATAGTAATAACAATAAATGTTTGTTTTCGCTGTTTCTTTTTTTAAAAAAAAGATTTGATAATACACACAGTAATTGATCATTCTGACAAATCTTTAAATACAAATGATTTCTTTTCATTATGTCAGTTGTTTACTCTGGAAGATATACATATAATAGTAAAACAATAGGATGACATATATGTGTTTAATTGTAATGTCAATATCAAAATTCAAACGTTTTATTTTTCACTTCAAATAGTACCCAATTCTCTCTTGATTGATCCTGCCCTCAAATGCTGTGGTACGACCGAGGGTGGTGTGAGTCAACTCTCTTTCTCTCTCTCTCTTGAAATACTCTCACACAGCCACTGTCAGGAAAGTCCTACTCACTGCCTTATCACGGCATTATTGTTGTTTAGGAAATTGAGAGGACGAAAAGCGAATGACCGGTGCTTTAACCGGGTTGGTGGACACAGAAAGTTTACCTAGGGGAGTTGGAAAACCCCCGATTCCAAACAAATGGTGAACATGGGCTCCAGTATCATGAAGGAACAAATGGTGTATGAATCAATCGTTGGTTACCGGCTACCATGGGACTGCATCGCCTCACGATGCTTCACTGCCATGTGGATCAGATCTTTAGGTCAAAGGCTCCGGGTGTGGCCCCCTAAGAAAACTACCTGTTTCGGTTTGGGCACCCGAGCAATATCACAGCCCTCACATAAATAAAATAAGATTTGTGTGGCGAATATATATCTGGTGCCCCTTTGTATCAATATTTATGTGTTTAAATAAAATAAATAAATAATAATTTCTACAATCTAGTAAATATTGATCATTTGTATTCTATTTTTGTTTCTTTGTTCTTATTGTAAGAAATGAAGATCAGAAATTAGTTTATAATTTTTTAAGACTCATCTATTTACTAATTAACTTGGTATTAAATATGTAAACATATTGGTGATGGTTTTAATGAACTATTTCAAGAGTTTAATGGTTTCTTCTTATTGAAACAAAATCATTTAATCTCAAATAAATTGGTTTTAATTTAATTCATTGTAATGTAACAAGTGTACTGAATACAGCATTGAACAATGAAAATTTATGATTAGAAACGGGATTTATAGAGATTACAGTAATTTAATAGTTGAAATCATGAGTCGAGAGAAGCTAGATCACCATAGAAAAGCTGAAGATATTGGACAGCTGTTTCATCCCAGTACGGAACTCTTCAACAGTGCGCATCCATGATCCTGCTGGTGGGGTTCGAACCCAGGGCCTTTTGACTTGCACGGGAACGCTCACCCTCTAGACCACTGAACCGGTATCCAACGATGTTAATGTCTAACTTTAACTAATCCAAGATATTGCACCACCATTTTTTATTGTCTTCAGTGAGTTACTGTCTCGCAACAGACACGGTTGAACTGCATTTATCACGGCTTCTCACTAGAACTCCAGGAAATAACTCTTGAAACCAGTCACTAGTGAGTACTAGAATTTCCTCTGGTTAGTGTAACAATTAAAAAATCAATTCAATAATCCATAAATAAAAATACACAATAAATAACTACTTAATATTTCTCAGTATGGAAACTGACAAATAAGCCATAAAATAAACCGAAAAAAATTATCCAATAAACATTGATTTCATCTGACCTTACAATTGGTATCGAATCAATCCTGAAAACTAACATGAAGTTCCAGAGCATTTCCTTAAAAGTATGAAATTTAATTAAATGTTTTACTTAAACAAAATCAATCGCTTGTTAACTTCCTGCTAATGAACTTTTGAACTCATCTCTTATTTATTCAAATTTGTATTCATTACATAAATAACTTGACTATCGTTGCTCATTCGATAGTTTCTCTCCGTGTCTATCCCTTTTCTGTGTTCGTTTTATTATGGTTTACACAAATAAAGACAACTGAAATAATGAGATGGTATAGAACTTACTCAAAATATTGTTTCATTCAAAATGAATCCTATTATTTAAAAAAAATTACGCTCAAACATTAATATGTCTTACATACCTAAGTAGCTCTGTTAGTCTTGTGGTATAGGCCACCAGTCAGTAATCTCCAAGCAGCTCTATACTGTGCCTCCCTTTCCAGTTTTTAATAAGTTCTATTCGTCGTCTTTATGTTTATCCTTGGTTCCTGGTCCCATGTGTTCTTCGTTCTGCCTCTTTTCCCTTTATCTTGGGGATTCCAAGTTAAGGTTAGCCTGTAATCCAGTTTAATAGTTTTCATAAAGTGTGTCTTATCCATGTCCAGAGTCTTTTCTTAATTTCCTTCCCAGCCTGCAAATAATTTGTTTTATTCCGGAGAAAGATATTACGGGTCTCTGGTCAACAGATTTGAAGTGAATTCCATAGACATTTGTTTACAAATCCTATTAAATTGTGATGACGTTTGTGATAATTTTCCAAGTTTCAACTCCGTACATTAGAATAGTCTTAATGTTATGTTGGAAATTATGACTTTGATATTGGGTGACAGTTGTTTTTTAGTTCTAGATAATATCTAGTGATAAAAAAGTCGCCCTTGATTCAGAGTCCATGCTTACACAACTGTATCAGATTTTCATTGTTTACCGGTGAGGCTGTTGAGGTACGTAAAGGTTTCCATATCTCCGTGGGCTTCGTCATCAAGTGTGGTTTGGTTTGTGCTCTCAGTATTATATCTTAGGATCTTACTTCTTCCCTTGTAAAATGTTGAGGCTTACCACTGAGGAAGCCGCTGTCACATAGACTGTCTTACTCTTGATTTGTTGTTGTGTACGAGGTGGAAGGACCGATTCATTTGCAAAGTCGAAATCGTCTATCCTAAGGATCTAATATATTTGATGCTTTTCCTGAGCCGCGAAGATCTACATAATCCAGTCAACAACCAAAAGAGAGAGAATAAGCGGGAAATCAGTCCTTACTTGGAATCCATTTACGCTCTGTCCTCTATGAACGACTTTGCTATGCATTCCTTCACATATGTTCAATACAATAATAATGGCCTTTTCAAACGATCTATAATCTCAAATAAGATTCTTATACACTCTGTCTAATGCTTTCTTATAACCAAGGCAGCTGATATATATATTAGTGAGTTTCATTCAACTAATTGCTTAAAAACGATTCACAATATGAGATTTAGTCGATACATGGTCTACACATTCGAAAGTCACCATATCACTAAACCTTTTATTCACTTCTAATGACACAACACTAGTATCTTCATATTAAGTTTCAGATATTGTCCATTATCACATAGCAAATCTAGAATACTACTTAATTATTAGATAATGTAAAGATTTCCAAGAAGTTTTCTTTCGTTTATATAAAACAAAAAAACAAACAAACAACAAAAGAACATAATATACCATATGTTCCACAGTAGTAGTAATCTCTTATTAGTCTACATGAGCATTTCTCATAATCTACTAATGGGATAGTATAAACAGTAACTAAATTATTTTTTATCATCTGTTATTTAATTTTTTTTTAAGCTGACGACATTGTTAAAAAACAACTGAAGTTTTTTTAAAAACATTCTATCAATGTTCAAACAATGGAATATCACACTTGACTTTTATTCGATTTTGTTTGTCTATTATCCATACTTCTGGTGATACTTATCTGACCGATTAAGTAAATAAATGGTGATATATTCTTCTATAAATACTGAATGATAAAAGTATATAATTAATCGTAAGCAAAGATGGATAGTGACTAGCAGTGGAATCCAGGACGCGTGTTTCGTTCCATTCAGGACACTTCATCTGGATGTACCTGCATGTCAGAGTTGATATTCACTGTGGGACTCAAACCCAGTATCTTTCGCTTCACCCAGTGGATAACACGGTGGTGTTTGAGGTGAAAAGTACTGGGTTTGAGTCCCACAGTGAACATCAACTCTGACATGCAGGTTCATTCAGCTGACTAGTCCCAACTAGGACGAAACGCGCATCCTGGATTCCACTGCTAGCCAATATCCATCTTTGCCTGCAATGCTTGTGAATTAAGGCTATATCGAGGCAATACACACAGTATACACATATGTCAATAAGAGACTGACCAGTTGTGGTCCTAAACATCAGTGGAAAGATTTAAACAAACAATAATTAATCATTCATTTCATATTGAAAATTACTGTTGTAATTGTGATTATATAATATGTATAATGTATAACGGCCGTCCAGTGCTTCCAGGTTTTCCATGGTGGTCTAGCTTCGATTGATTGATGATGTCAACTATATAAGGTATATTGTTGATTACATAACAGTTCTGGATACTAAATGTCTTTCAATTCAATTTTAATACTGACTGGTTATTGATCAGTGATCAAATGTCATATTCGTCTATTCCTTTGGTACCGATCGAGTTCTGTCAATTAATTTATCATGTAGCTACAGGTAACGTTGGCTGACGAATATCAAATAGCATGAACTCTATGCCTGGAAATTCTTTTTAATTACATTCAATCACCTATCATCTCAAGTCACCACGATTGGTGGCTATAATGCAACCTGTACGATAGAATCCGATCAGCACAAAAGGAGCTGATTATGAAGAGGTCTTTCTTTTTTCAAGCTATTATCCTAATTTCATGAAAACATTTTTTTGATAAATTTGTTAGAAATGATTTGCTTATTATTATTATTATTATAACTACTGTGGTACGTGCTACTGATGTCGACATATATAAGTAGTATGTGTCACCAATCTGAAGTGAAATGTCTGGCGGCAAAAGGTTAAGAAGATGGAAGAAGAGAAGAAAACAAAAACAGTGAACGATTGCTGTGGAAATAAAGGAACAGTAAAGTCTGATACGATTGATTGACATTTGCAAAGGAACAGTCAAGCTGGCGACGATTAATCAACATTCCTCAAATGAAGTATTTACTGTATTATTGTCACATTTTCTAAGATATTTTGTAAATTTGTGTTCAGTAACATTTATTTGTCCCCATTGGTGTTCTTGTTCACTACATTTGGTATCGATGCCAACTAGGAGGGAGGAAGTGCGCTGTTCTGTGGATGCCGTTGGGGATCGAAAACTGAACTGCTAATTAGGGAGGTCTGATGTGTAGAGGTGACGTCGAGTGGAGTGTTCTGGCGTGGAGGCGTTGCTATTTAGCCAGTTATAAATTTCGATTACATTTAATCCAAATACAATTAAAATGATTTTCCTTTCATTACAGTCAGTTATACTTCATTGCAAAAACTTAATATAAATGTGATGTGGAAAACATCAGAAAAACAATTATTTCTGTAATAAATGTTTCCTAACAATCGTTCCTCTTGACATTTTTATAAGGTTATTTTAAATGAATTCAAGTAGACTTTTTAGATAAAACAATTAATATAATCTATATTCACTTACTAAATAACTACACAAGCAAATAAGATTGAAAAAGATTTACAAAAATGACAATACTGTGGTGTGAGTTACTTATATCCATATAAGTAGTATATGGTGAGGGTCAGGCATAGAATGTATTTTGGCAGAAGATCGATAAGGAAAGAACAAGAAGGAAGCGCATTCAGTATGAAAATGTATGAACAATCAAATCAGAGAAGATGGATTGATATTTACAGAAGTTCAATACTTATTTCTTTGTTGTAATTTTATTCATTTCATTTACCAGAATTGACAGTAATTACTTAACTAATTTTTTTGTTTTGTGAATTACAACATAATAATACTATATAAAGAGAGATGGGGTAGCAGTGGAATCCAGGACGCGCATTTCGTTCTATTTGGGACCCAGAGCCTTCGGTCTCGTTCGCAAACACTTAATCTAAAGACCACTGAACCAGTATTCAATAGTGTTGATATTTAACTTCAACCAATCCACGAAATTGCGTGACCATCTTTCATTGTCTGAGGTAAAAACCTGTCTCTACCCGACAAGGATTGGCTACACTGGTCACGGCTTCTCACTAGATTTCCAAGAATTCCCTCATGAAGCTAGTCACTAGTGAGCAAATGGTAGTTATCAGCACTGCTGAGTCCCATACTAGGGCAAAACGGCCATCCAGTGCTTCTGAGTTTTCAATGGTGATTCAAAATCGATCGATTCATGATCTCAGGCAAAAACCATACATAATACCTAGGAAAACAGAATATATCGATTTTGCAAACAATAATGCAAGATTTATATTTTATGAAAGATTTAATATAATCAAATGGAGATAAACAAAATGTTTTGGTTAGATAGGATAATTGTACTTACTTACTTACTTACGCCTGTTACCCCTCGTCGAGAAGCATAGGCCGCTCACCAGCATTCTCCATCCAACTCTGTCCTGAGCCTTCCTTTCCAGTTTTTTCCAGTTAACATTCATCCTTTTCATATCTGCTTCTATTTCCCGGCGTAGTGTGTTTTTTGGCCTTCCTCTTTTCCGCTTCCCTTCAGGATTCCAATTAAGCGCTTGCCTTGTAATGCGCATTGGTGATTTCCTTAATGTATGTCCGATCCACTTCCAACGTCTTTTCCTAATTTCCTCTTCAGATAGAAGCTGGTTTGTCCTCTCCCATAAAACGCTGTTGCTGATAGTATCCGGCCAATGAATGTTGAGTATTTTGCGTAAACTTACTTACTTATTTACTTACGCCTGTTACTCCAAATGGAGCATAGGCCACCGACCAGCATTCTCCAACCCACTCTGTCCTGGGCCTTCGTTTCTAGTTCTATCCAGTTCTTGTTCATTCTTCTCATGTCTGTTTCTATTTCTCGGCGTAATGTGTTCTTTGGTCTTCCTCTTCTCCTTTGACCTTCAGGATTCCATGTGAGGGCTTGTCTTGTGACGCAATTAGGTGATTCCCTCAAAGTGTGCCCTATCCACTTCCAGCGCTTCCTCCTGATTTCTTCCTCCCCTGGAATCTGGTTTGTTGTCTACCACAGTAACTTGTTGCTGATAGTGTCTGGCCATCGGATCCGAAGTATCTTGTGTAGACAACTGTTAATAAACACTTGTATCTTCTGGATAATGCCTTTCGTAGTTCTCCACGTCTCCGCCCCATACAATAGAACTGTCTTGACATTTGTATTGAAAATTCTAACTTTGGTGTTGGTTGACAATTGTTTTGAGCTCCAGATGTTTTTCAGTTGTAAGTATGCTGCTCTTGCTTTGCCGATCCTCGCCCTCACATCTGCATCTGATCCACCGTGTTCATCATTGATGCTGCCCAGATATGTAAAGGTTTCCACATCCTCCAAAGCTTCTCCGTCAAGTGTAATTTGATTGGTGCATATTGTGTTGTATCGGAGAGTATTGCTTTTCGCTTTGTTTATATTGAGACCTACTGCTGCTGAGGCTGCTGCTACACTGGTCGTTTTCTCCTGCATTTGTTGTTGCGTTTGTGATAGAAGAGCAAGATCATCCGCGAAGTCTAGATCGTCAAGCTGCATCCTGCCTGTTCACTGTATCCCGTGCCTTCCTCCAGTCGTTGACGTCTTCATGATCCAGTCGATCACCGGGAGAAAGAGAAACGGTGAGAGTAAGGAACCTTGCCTAACACCGGTCTTTACTTCAAACGAGTCGGTGAGTTGTCCTCCATGGACGATTTGGCAGTTTAGTCCATCATAGGAGTTCCGTATGATATTGACTATTTTCTCAGGCACGCCGTAGTGTCAAAGAAGCCTCCATAGTGTCGTCCTGTCCACGCTATCAAATGCCTTCTCGTAGTCGATGAAGTTGATGGAGAGTGATGAATTCCATTCGATCGATTGTTCCACAATGATCCGCAGAGTTGCGATTTGATCTGTGCACGATCTATCCTTACGAAATCCAGCTTGTTGATCTCGAAGTTGGGCGTCCACGGAATCCTTCATCCTGTTTAACAATACCCTGTTGAAGACTTTTCCTGGTATTGAGAGGAGAGTGATGCTCCTGTAGTTGTCGCACTTGCTAAGATCACCTTTCTTTGGTATTTTGATCAGAAGTCCTTTTTTCCAGTCTGTTGGAACTTGTTCTTCGTCCCAAATCTTACTGAATAGGATGTGGAGTATCTTGGCAGTTGCTGCTACATTTGCTTTCAGTGCCTCTGCCGGGATGTTATCTGGTCCCGCTGCTTTGCCGCTCTTGATTTGTCTAATGGCCATGCTGATCTCTTCAATTGTTGGTGGGCCAACATCGATTGGGAGGTCCATGGGTGCTGCTTCGATGTTGGGTGGGTTCAGTGGGGCTGGTCGATTCAAGAGTTCTTTGAAGTGTTCTACCCACCTGTTTCGTTGTTCTTCAATGTCGGTGATTACTTTGCCTTCCTTGCTTTTCACTTGTCTTTCTGGTTTACGGTAATTTCCAGCAAGTTTCTTTGTTGTATCATGCAGTTGTCTCATGTTTCCCTCTCTTGCAGCCTTTTCCGCTGTCGTTGCTAAATCTTCCACATATTTACGTTTGTCGGTTCTGATGCTCCTCTTCACTTGCTTGTTTGCCTCAATATATTCGGCTTGTGACTTGGCTTTTTCAGCTCTTGTTCGGCTGATATTGATTGCTGCCTTCTTGTTTCTTCTTTCTTCAATTTTATCCAGTGTACCAACAGTGATCCATCCCTTGTGATGATGCTTCTTTTGGCCCAGAACCTCCTGACATGTTGAAACGATTGCCTCCTTGATACCTTTCCAGTTTCTCTCCATGGTAGTTCCCTCTCCATTGAGTAGATCATGAAAGGCCTCGAACCTGTTGCTGAGGGCTATGTTGAATTTGTTGAGTTTGTCAGCATCTCGAAGAAAGGCCGTATTAAACTTTTGCGATGTTGTCCGCACAGTTGTCCAGTGCTTCTTGAGTTTTAGTTTCATCTTGGCGACCAGCAAATGATGATCGGATGCTATATCAGCTCCTCTTCTGGTTCTCACGTCCTCTATCGTCCTCCTGAACTTTTTGTTGATGCAGATATGGTCGATTTGATTCAGTGTAGTGTGATCCGGTGAAATCCAAGTGGCTTTGTGTATGTTTTTGTGTGAGAATATGGTGACACCTATGACCAGTTTATTGAAGGCACATAGGTTTGCAAATCTCTCACCATTTTCGTTCCTTTCTCTCAGTCCATGTTGTCCCATGACGTCTTCGTATCCAGTGTTGTCCATTCCAACCTTAGCATTGAGATCTCCCATCAGAATTGTCAGGTCTTTGGTTGGGCACTTCTCGACGATCGACTGCAATCGTTGGTAGGCGCATAGCATTGGATGACGTTCATTGTAATGCCCTCTCTCTTTGTTTTGAAGGAGGCTTTGATGATCCTTGGTCCATGAGATTCCCATCCTATAAGTGCATTTTGTACTTTTCTGGACAGCATCAATGCAACTCCTTGTGTATGTGGGGCATTTTCTTCTTCATAACCGGAGTATAACAGAAGTTCTCCTGAAGACAGTCGTTGTTGTCCAACCTGCATCCAATGTGTTTCGCTGATTCCAAGAACCTCCAAGTTGTATTTTCTCATTTCTACAGCAATTTGGAAGACTCTTCCGGTCTCCCACATTGTCCGGACATTCCATGTACCTATAAAAATTGTCGCTCTGGTTGTAAGAAGGTGCATCGGCCTCATGACTTCCGAAGGAACTCGGCTTTCATCATGAGACGTCATAATTATTCCTTCAACTCCCAGGGCAGAGTTTGAAAGGTTTGAATTATTTTTTCTGGTTAGCGTTTTTTTAGCGAGTTAGCTTTTCTACGGGATGGTGTCGCTAACCCCATGCACAACCCTCCTCCTTTGTGTGGGCTTGGGACCGGTAGCAACCCCCAGAGGAGCTACAGGCGGAGTTATTTTGCGTAAACAACTGTTTATAAATACTTGTACCTTCCTGATGATGGCCGTAGTAGTTCTCCAAGATTCAGCTCCATACAGTAGGACTGTCTTGACGTTCGCATTAAAGATTATGACCTTGAAATCGGTTGAGAGTTGTTTTGAGTTCCATATGTTCTTCAATTGTAAAATGTTTATATCATTCGTTCAGAATATTATACTTTTGGTCAAGTTGAAGAATGAGAATCAGTGTAACCCATGGTACACATTTCTTCTTATTCGAGATTTTTCATCTGATTGTGCTTGTATACCGATGTTGATGTTCAGGAACTGATCAACTAAAGTCTTTAACATCAACAAAATATGATGCGAACACATGAAAACTATACCATGCTTTTTTTATTTCAAAACGTATCTTTTCTTGCACGTCATGATGTTTCTTTTTTATTTATGAACCTGAAATTCTGTGTGTTGGTCTGTAATATATATACGACTACAAACTATAAATCAAAGTACTATTTACGCATCATTAGTCTATATGATACAACTGAACGCTTGAAGATTTATTTCGTTTTAAGTTCTGTTGACTTTGAAAAACAATATTAATAAACCTCATAGTGGTCATGTGGTTTGTGTTACCAATATCCACATAAGTAGTATATGATGATGGTCGGGCATTGAATGTATTTCAGTAGAAGATCGATAAGGAGAGAACGGCACGCTATTGGTACGAAAATGCATGAACAATTATAATCAGAGACCATAGACGGATATTTGCAGAAGGAACAATCGCATTGAGGCAATTGATTGTTATTTTGCAAATTAACTGTTCACTATATGATTCTCATATTTTAATGAGATATTCTGTAATGTTGTCCTAAAATACATTTGATTGTCCCCTTTTCGTGTTCTGTTCACTTCAGTCACATTATATACAGTTTATCATACTTACTTACTTGCGCCTGTTACCCCTCGTCGAGAAGCATAGGCCGCTCACCAGCATTCTCCATCCAACTCTGTCCTGAGCCTTCCTTTCCAGTTCTTTCCAGTTAACATTCATCCTTTTCATATCTGCTTCTATTTCCCGGCGTAGTGCGTTCTTTGGCCTTCCTCTTTTACGCTTCCCTTCAGGATTCCAAGTTAGCGCTTGCCTTGTAATGCGCATTGGTGATTTCCTTAATGTATGTCCGATCCACTTCCAACGTCTTTTCCTAATTTCCTCTTCAGCTCGAAGCTGGTTGTCTTCTCCCATAAAACGCTGTTACTGATAGTATCCGACCAGTGAATTTTAATTATTTTGCTTAGACAACTATTTATAAATACTTGTAACTTCCTGATGATGGCCGTAGTAGTTCTCCACGTTTCAGCTCCATGCAGTAGGACTGTCTTGACGTTCGCATTAAAGATTCTGACCTTGAAATCGGTTGAGAGTTGTTTTGAGTTCCATATGTTCTTCAATTGTAAAAATGCTGCCCTTGCTTTGCCAATCCTCGCCTCTACATCTGCATCCGATCCTCCTTGTTTATCAACGATGCTCCCCAGGTACTTGAATGTTTCCACCTCTTCCAGGATTTCGCCATCAAGTGTGATTGGGTTGGTGTTCTCCGTGTTGTATTTGAGAATCTTGCTTTTTCCTTTGTGAATGTGGAGGTCTATCGATTCGGAGGCTGCTGCTACATTTGCTGTCTTCATCTGCATTTGTTCGTGTGTATGAGAGAGGAGGGCTAGGTCATCTGCGAAGTCCAAATCATCTAATTGATTCTGAGAAGTTCATTGTATTCCGTATTTCCCTTCAGATGTCAAATTCTTCATAATCCAGTCAATCACTAGAAGGAAGAGGAATGGGGAGAGTAGACAGCCTTGTCTAACTCCGGTCCTTACTGGAAATGCATCTGTCAGCTGTCCTCCATGCACCACTTTGCACTGTAGTCCATCGTATGAGTTTTGGATAATGTTGACAATCTTTTCAGGAACTCCATAGTGTCGAAGAAATTTCCATAATGTTCTCCTGTCCACGCTGTCAAACGCCTTCTCATAGTCAATGAAGTTGATGTATAGTGATGAGTTCCACTCAACTGACTGTTCCATGATGATCCGTAGTGTCGCAATCTGGTCTGTGCACGACCGATCCTTACGGAATCCAGCCTGATGATCCCTAAGTTCGGCGTCTACTGCGTCTTTCATCCGATTCAGCAGCACTCTGTTAAAGACTTTTCCTGGTACTGATAACAAACTAATGCCTCTGTAGTTCTCACATTTGCTCAGATCTCCTTTCTTTGGTATCTTGATGAGATATCCTTCTTTCCAGTTCATTGGCACTTGTTCCTCTTCCCAAATCTTCTTGGATAGAAAATGAAGCATGTTTGAAGTTATTTCCATGTCTGACTTCAGTGCTTCTGCTGGTATATTGTCAGGTCCTGCCGCCTTCCCACTTTTGATTTGTCTGATGGCCATCTTGACTTCTTCGATCGTTGGTGGAGTGACATCTATTGGAAGGTCAGTGTGGGCTGCTTCGATGTTCGGTGGATTCGATGGGGCTGGTCTATTCAGCAGTTCCTCGAAGTATTCTGCCCATCTTTTCCTCTGTTCTTGAATCTCAGTGATTGTCTTTCCTTCTTTGTCTTTGACTGGTCTCTCTGGTTTGCTATATCTCCCTGCCAATTTCTTCGTTGTATCACACAGTTGTTTCATATTCCCTTCTCTTGCAGCTTTTTCCGCCACCGTTGCTTGTTCTCCCATGTATTTCTGCTTGTCGGCTTTAATGCTTTTCTTCACTTGCTTGTTTGCTTCTGCGTAGTCTGTTTGTGCTTTGACTTTCTCTGCTCGTGTTCGGCTGTTGTTAATTGCTAGTTTCTTGTTCTTCCTTTCTTGAATTTTGTCCAGGGTCCCCATAGAGATCCATTCCTTGTGATGATGCTTCTTAGGACCAAGAACCTCCTGACACGTTGAAGTTAGTGCTTCTTTTATCCCTTTCCAGTTGTCCTCCAAAGTAGTTTCTTGTTCATTCAGTAGATCCTGTAGAGCTTGGAAGCTGTTGTTGAGAGTTATCTAGAATTCATGGAACTTGTCAATATCTCGAAGGAAGGCTGTATTGAACCTTTGTAGTGCTGTTTGTCCAGTTGTCCAGTGTTTCTTTAGCTTCAGTCTCATCTTGGCCACAACCAGGTGGTGATCTAAAGCTATGTCAGCTCCTCTCCGGGTTCTTACATCTTCCATTGATCTTCGGAATTTTTTGTTGATACAGATGTGATCTATCTGGTTCTCTGTGGTGTGGTTCGGTGAGATCCATGTAGCTTTGTGTATACGTTTGTGTGGGAATACTGTGCCGCCTTTAACCAATTTGTTGAATGCACATAGGTTTGCAAGTCTCTCCCCATTTTCATTTCTCTCTCCTAATCCATGTCGTCCAATTACATCTTCATATCCTGTGTTGCCCACTCCAACTTTAGCATTTAGATCTCCCATCAGGATGGTGAGGTCTTTTCGTGAGCTCTTCTCTATAATTGATTCCAGCCTTTCATAGAACTGATCTTTGTCATCGTCGTTGCTATCATTGGTGGGTATATAACATTGGATAACGTTCATTGCGATCCCTTGCTTCTTTGTTCTGAATGATGCTTTGATTAGCCTTTGTTGTCCAGTTTGTGTCCAATGGGTTTCGCTGATTCCGAGTACTGCCAAGTTGTATTGTAGTGAACAGAACACAACTGAGGACAATCGAATGTATTTAAGCAAAAATTACAGACTATCTCAGTAAATTCTGATAACCAAACAATGAACAGTCAATTTGCAAATTAACAACCAATTGTTTCAATCTTCACTGTTTCTTCTCTGATTCCATTGCTCATGCATTTTCCAAACGATTGCGCTTCATTTCAGCTTTTTCCTCATCGGTCTTCTGTCAAAAAACATTCTATGTCTGATCCACACCATATACTACTTATACAGATATAAGTAGACCACACCACAGTATCTCCTCATTTCCATTGCTATTTGGCTGGTCTTTCCTGTCTCCCACATTGTCCGGACGTTCCATGTACCTATAAAGAGTGTTGCTCTGGTTGTTAGAAGGTGCATCGGTCTCGTGACTTCCGAAGAATTTCGACTTTCATCATGAGACTTCATAATTATTCCTTCAACTCCCAGGGCAGAGTTTAAATGTATTGAATTACTTTTTCTGGTTAGCGTTTTCTAACGAGCGAGTTAGCTTTTCTACGGGATGGTGTCGCTAACCCCATGCCCAACCCTCCTCCTTTGTGTGGGCTTGGGACCGGCAGTAACTCTAGAAGAGCTACAGGCGGAGTTAGGATAATTGTATGAATGAATATTAACTGCAAATGTAGGTGTACTTGTAAGTATTTATATCATTTTATTAATTACGAAACTATATCACTTTCAATTTCCGATTAATGAATGTTTCTACTGAAACAGGCTGTCATTTAATGTTGACATACATCAGAATTTATTACGTATATGAATAAAACTAAATTGAATTATCCGCTTTGACCTAGATAAGTTTTAGCTACCGAAATGACCTAGTCTGTCAATTTCTGGCATATTTTTTCGCATAATATTACACATGGGTAATTATATTTTTCGTTAAATCGGTATACATTGTAGTTAGCACTTTGAACAATCAGTGTTTTCACTTTTTTTTAAACATTCACAGTAGAAATCCAGACAATCGAAACTGTTGCCAATTATAAATTGTATCGCAAATCAAAGAATGCACTGAATGGAAGTAATCTGGACAAAATCTCTAGTTTAATATGTTTAGGCACTGCAACCACATAATATACATATATGCTAGTGAATACCATAACATGGTACACCTCATGACAATGCACACTTTCCGTTAGTATAAGGCTAGAAAACCTTGAAAAACTCATTTATTTCTTTTTAATGTTTTCCATAATATTTAGCATTGCCTTCATAAGTGTCCTAGCATACTAACCCATACTGCTGATTCAACTAACTTCATCCTCCAAAAAGACATTAATAATAACAGTATGTTACATCATTAGTTTTACAAATTATTTGCCAATAAAAAAATACAGTAATAAACTGATTTGATTAAACAGACTAGTAGTTTATCATTGAAATCTTGAACTGATCAATGTCAGAGAAGTTTTGAGAACGTGAAAGCACTTGACGACCGTTCTGCGCTAGTATGGGACTCCTCAACAGTGCGCTTCCATGATCCAGCCCTGAAACCATAACCTTCGGTCTCGCGCGCAAACGCTTAAACTGTAAATCAGTGAACTGGCATTTAACGGCAACGTTTGGAATGTTGAAGATTATCTTCATGAAAGGTATCAATTTCAATCAACATAATGATTTTACCAATAGCTATCCACTTATATATCCTCGAACCATGTAAATAAGCATTGCAAGATGGATGCTGTGATCATATTCTTCTTTGATTGTAAGTGCAGTATAGCCGTTTTGACACTTTACTCTACGGAAAAATGCGTTTGATAAGGCATCAGTCATATATTTATGTCAGGTAAATTAGAGGAAATTTGTAGCTTGCTTTTTCTTGGTCAAGTGAGAATACTAAATGAGATCAGCAGTGTTAAAAAGTCTTAAGATGAACCTTCCAGATACTCATTTCTTCATTCTGTTTTGTAGACGAAATCATTCAGTAAAATAGATCCTCAAGGGTATGATAAAAGTATTATTTTACTTTAAACCTCAATATCCATCGTCACACCAAATAACTTCAAACCACTAAGTCCATCAAGAAACTATTCTGTCGTAAGACATCATGAAAATGAAATTTGTAATGAAGGGTTGAGAAAACAAAGTATACAGTTCAACGTATTTCTGGAAAGTTGTAATAGCATTATATGAAGCAAACAAAGAGGTATCGAAAGATTTCAGAACGATTATGTTCACTAGGATACTGTCACAGAAAAATGATGCATAATACTTTTATTCATTAACAGCCCTTAAGATATGAATGAAGGAGAACTACATCTTATCTCATATCTCTGTTTAGCAATTGCTTAGTACAGACAAGCAATTTCCTGTGTATTAATTTGCCTGGTACTTCAAGATGTCCTTACTAAAAACTCTTAAAATAGCAATTCGCTTCTCAAAGACCAAGAAGTTCGGTCAATGATATTGTTTTTTACTGTAATTATATTTGAACACAACTAAATAGGATGAAAAATTTTAAAACACATTGACATATTTTCATGTTAAACCCTAATTCAGTCATCCACAAAATGCTGAGTAGCCCCATGCCACGACAAAATAGCTATCTAATGCTTCCTGATTTCTAGCGTTTGTTTCACCAAAATCAATTCATGATGTAAACAACCAAAAAAAACACAACCAAAACCGCTAGTTTGTTAAATTACCTAAAATGCAAGATAGTGCCCAGAAAATAGAGGTATATTTAATCATAGACAACATCCTAATATTTAATGACTTACAGTTTTCAAATGAATGATCTTTACTGGTCGACAATTATTTCATCACTTAAGTTATTAGAATCCGATCTTTATGCTTATTGAAGAACCTACAAACTATTGTCGAATTCAAATAATTTTATTGACCAAATAGTCATTCATTAGATAACATCTATTAGATTTAATTCACAAAGGATAAAAATTAGTGTTTTTCTTACAAGATACTACTCATAAAAATACATTTTAATTTATTACATAAAACGAATTTACAATTGATGAATCATTTAATTCAATTGTTTTCTGTTATTCCCCTCTATCTCTCTCCACCATCACCTATGTTTCAATATAATTCTCTATATTCTATGTTCTTACAGAAATCATGTTGTTGTTGTTGTTGTTGTTGTTGTTGTTTTTTCCTTCTAAAAAATGTGCCAACTGAATATGTTTTTCTTTAATTTTTCTTATTATTGTAATAATATTCGAATTTTCTTTATGTTCAATAATTCAAAGTTAAAGCACGCGCGCGCGCTCATACACACACACACGCACAAAGAGAAACAATAGCATGTCAGGAAATCAAATGAGCATTGAACTAACATTTTTGTGTATTATTTGTATTTTGTTTTGTTTGTTTGTTTGTTTAAATAGGATTGTCAAAATATGCTAATCAGGATTTAATTCATTTAAGAATGATTTGTTCATTTTTAATTTGATGTGAACATATAAACATTATCCATCGAATAAATAGTAATTTATAATTTATTTCATTAATGATAAAGGGGAACTCAATATTATTATACAATCGAATATATACTACTAACAAAATCCACTTAAGTAATGATATATCCCAAAGGATTTATCTATTTTTCCCCAAATATATATACGTATATATATATCAAAAATGTAGCCAGACAATAGTTTAGCCAATCATATGTTAAGTAAACAAACAAACGTGTCCATATAATTCTTTTTTTAATTTATGAATTATGTTAGGCAATGAGAAGTCAAAATCATCACATGATTATTTAAACCTATTTCATTGTAAGTTGAAATGAATATTTCCATCATCATCATCATCATCATCATCATCATCATCATCATCATCATCATCATCATCATCATCATCATCATCATCATCATCATCATCATCATCATCATCATCATCATCATCATCATCATCATCATCATCATCATCATCATCATCATCATCATCATCATCATCATCATCATCATCATCATCATCATCATCATCATCATCATCATCATCATCATCATCATCATCATCATCATCATCATCATCATCATCATCATCATCATCATCATCATCATCATCATCATCATCATCATCATCATCATCATCATCATCATCATCATCATCATCATCATCATCATCATCATCATCATCATCATCATCATCATCATCATCATCATCATCATCATCATCATCATCATCATCATCATCATCATCATCATCATCATCATCATCATCATCATCATCATCATCATCATCATCATCATCATCATCATCATCATCATCATCATCATCATCATCATCATCATCATCATCATCATCATCATCATCATCATCATCATCATCATCATCATCATCATCATCATCATCATCATCATCATCATCATCATCATCATCATCATCATCATCATCATCATCAAAGAAATAATTAGATTGATAGAATTCATTCACCATGAAATGACTTAACAATCATGAAGATGATCCTTCATTATTGATCAATCAGTTATAAGTATATAAATTCTATATTAATACATTTGAGGTCCAAATTGTCCAGTACTAATGATTAACATCGTAAATCTGAGTAACATAGGTTTGAATTTTAGAGCAAGTAAAAATTGCTACTTAATTCAAGGTATATCTCTCTGACGAGTAGTAAATAGCACACATTTTAGACTTAAAGTTTTCTGTAGACTATCTTCAATTGTTTAAAAAAAGACTGATTAGCGTTTTTTTGGCGAATTGGTTTTCAACGGTATGGGGTCGCTAACCACAAGCCCAACCCTCTTCCTTTATCCGAGCTTGGGACCGGCAGTAGCCCCTAGAGTAGCTACAGGCGGAGTTTTTAAAAAAGACACTGTTATGTTTAAAAGTAACTAATGCTTGTTTGCTTGCCTACAATGTATACCGTGAGATTTGATTGACTATAGAAAGAAAATCATGACTTTTATGTAAAAGCATAATAATAAAGTCATTTAACATGAATGATAAATAGAAGAACATATAAAAAGCATCAATGGTATTGACCATTAAAACATAAGTAGTATATATAGTTATTATACACAGGTGACTGATAAGTAAACTAAAGAACAACTCATATTAATTTTCGATAGAGTAATAAGCAGACGAAGATTATCAGAACTATGTGATATATTAGCGCAATACATTTCGAACATTCTGATCACTTACATACTTGTTAAGAACATGTATATATAAAAATAAAAAGGTCAACTAGACTGGAAATGGAGGGTAATCGAAGTAATCGAAGTTTATTTCTAAATTATTATGAATTTAAAGATCCGTGAATAATTAATAAAGGTCAACTTAATTTAACTTGTGAGCAAATGAAAATAAAGATATGACCTAGATCATTCAATCCTTTTAAGTTTAACCTACATCTTTTTTATTCTTCAGTATAATCTAAGTATATGGATACTTGAGTGATATTAGTCCCATTCCTAACCATAATGAGTTAGTCACATAAATATAACATTAATGACATTTCAGGTTAACAAATCCCAATATATTTTCTAGATAATTAACACTACAGTCATGAAATGTTGTTTTCTGATAGAATCCCGGTCAAGATATAACAAGAAGTGCATCAGAGAATAATATCTCCGTTTTCAGTAAGAAAAAACAAAATTAATTATTTTGCGCATATAGCTCAAGTGGTAAAGTTCAACTAATCTATTGTATTAACTAGATAAGAAGTGAAATAAAAGAGTGAAAAGACGGATAGTGTCTAGCAGTTGAATCCAAGACGCGCGTTTTGTCCTATTTGGGACTCGTCAGATGGATGTACCTGCATCTCAGAGTTGTTGTTCACTCTGGGATACAAGCAAACAACATCAAGTGAATTTAAAAGAGTAAATAGTTGAAAAGTGTCGTATAGAAAATGGATACTTAAAGAAATTTA
The DNA here is from genome assembly GCA_944470415.2 of Schistosoma rodhaini. Taxonomy (NCBI): domain Eukaryota; kingdom Metazoa; phylum Platyhelminthes; class Trematoda; order Strigeidida; family Schistosomatidae; genus Schistosoma; species Schistosoma rodhaini. The sequence continues at coordinate 12,818,475 of OX104037.1, forward strand.
CTATGAAATACTAAATGACTACTCTATATATTATTAACACAAAAATTTCAGTATAAATGAAATAATATCTTCATAGGTTATACTTTTAAAGTACACAAGAATTATCAAACAATTGAAGTGGTATTGAGTAGTAGGTTTTCTGTAGATCATATCTGGTTTAATCTAGTACTTGTTATTTCAATGACGATTTAGGTAATTACATGTTTTTACTATGATTATAATGTTATCTGCAATACTTGTTGCCTAGTTTTTTTTTCAGCATAAAAATATACATCAGTCTTCATTATTCAACTATATATTTCCCATCTTTTTTCTCGACTTGTGATACTTCTCATCATTTCAATTTTCCATCTTAACACTCACCAATTAGAATCCGTCTAAGGTGAAGACAGTTATCCACCTCATATAATGAATGAAAGGTTGAGCAAGATCATGAATCGATTGACGTTAGATATTAACACTGTTGAATACCGGCTCATTGGTGTAGCGGTTATGTGTTCACGTACGAACCCATGGTCCCGGGTTTGAGTTCCGTATACGGAACCATAGATGCACACTGTTGATAAGTTCCGTACTATGACGAAACGGTCGTCCAGTGCTTTTGACAGGTGGTCTAGATTAAATCAACTGATCGATTCAACTATTAAAATTACTACAATCTCCACAAATCCATATTATGATAATTAGAATATATCAAGCATTTATTATATGTCATTTTATAGCCCTATTTATTGCTTACAAGAAACCTTAAAATTGGATAATCTCATATTATATGGAAAAATTTATTATTTTCACACTAACTTATAGTTAATGAAGTAGATAGTTTCACTATTCAACTTTTGTATTAAACAAGTTGAAATATTACCAACTCAGTTAAAATTTAAGTGTTATACAAAATATTGAACACAGAAATTTTAAATCATTATTTATAATAGAATAGAAAGCTTTTATTTTAATACAATACTCACTATTATCAAGTATACTGTAAGGTTTATTATTTGTTTTAAACATAATAATCCAAGTAGGCGTGTACTTTTCCATTGAAACATTTTACTGTATTTTAAAAGTAGGAATTATAAACGATGTAACTAATAACAACGCACATTCCATCCACTCTGAATGAATGTTATGAGGTAAATTATATAAATGATCTCCAAATTACGTGATATAAATTGTAATTATAAAAATTAACTTTTTTGGGTTCGGTATATTCTAAGAGTTGTAGCCTGGATATTGTGGTTTCAAATGGGTGTTAACTATTAACGTTTACTGTATATATATAAAGGTTTTATTGAAATTATTTGCAAGGTAAAGTGTATATTAAAAGAAAATACAAAATCTTAAATAGGTGGGTGGAAACAAGTATTATAATTAAAGGGAAAGCAAATGTTCATTTCATGTAATTGATCCTATTCTGATATATTTGATCGGAACACCAAATCAGTAATGGATAAAATATCATAACGATGGATAATGTCAAAATCAGTTTTTATTCAATGTACATAATCGATTAGCTATTTGGTAATAATTTTTTTCTGATTCATTTTTACATTGATTGTCTAAATATTCCCATTGATATTTCGGATTACAGTTGATCAGTTTTTTATTGGTATATGTGAATCTTGTGCTGATATCCTCAACATTACGTTCAGTTACAATGATTATAAGTAAGGATCAATTGTTAAGTGCAGGCACATTTAGTTAACTAGCCCCAAATAGAACGAAACGCCCGTTCTACACTCCACTGCTAACTGCCATCATCTTAGCTTATAAATTTTTCTGATGTTAGAAACATTGTCAGTATTTAAATTTAACTTAGTATTGTTTGTTTGAATCTTCCCATCGATTTGTTAGGACTGCAACTGGTCAGTCTCTAATTGGCATATGTGCATACTGTGCGTATTGCCTCGATATACCTTAATTCACAAGCATGGTTAGCAGAGATGGATAGTGGCTAGCAGTGGAATCCAGGACGCGCGTTTCGTCCTATTTGGGACTCGTCAGCTGGATGCACAGTATGCACATATGCCAATTAGAGACTGACCAGTTGCAGTCCTAACAAATCGATGGGAAGATTCAAACAAACAATACTAAGTTGAATTTAAACTTCACCCCATCGCACAAGCAAGTGGCTATCAGGACTCAGTGGCCGAGTGGATAACGCGATGGCGTTTGAAGCGAGGGTACTGGGTTCGAGTCCCAGAGTGAACATCAACTCTGAGATGCAGGTACATCCAGCTGACGAGTCCCAAATAGGACGAAACGCGCGTCCTGGATTCCACTGCTAGCCACTATCCATTGTCAGTATTTGTTTATAGTACAGACGATAACGAAAAAAGACAAATCAATAAAACGATTAAAAGTTATTTCAGTTAATATAATGTATCAAAAAGGACAAATTGTATGGTACAGTGAAAACATGTTTCTGCAGTTTATTTAAAGTGATTTAAACACATTCTCTATGAATTTTCATCTACGTTTAAATGAATAGTACCCTAATAGTTAGGAGTAGAGAATGTTTTATGGAGGATTTCGGACAAGACTGTCACATGATACGTTGAAATTATTTTTATTTTCAGTTACTAAAATGTTTATGAATATTATTTCCGAAGGGGTTTTGTGGAGATTTCAGTATTTTTCAAAGTTGAAATCATGAGTCAATTGAAGCTAGACCTCCATAGAAAACCTGGAAGTACTGGATGGCCGTTTTGTCCTACTATGGAACTCCTTAGCAGTGCGCATCCACGATACTATCAAGCGAGCAAGATTTTTGATAATTCGAAAACATTTAAGTTAGTGTTATGCCAATCGATTTTATTAAAGAAGTATCAAAGAAGACATAATCATTGATTTAACGTACAACTGGTGGTAGTGATATTATCTTGCAGACAGTTTGTGAAAAAATTTATTCTATTCTCAGAAGTTTCACATACACAAAAGATCCAGAATGAGAAATTTTCACTTTCGATAAAGAATTACAAATGCTTACATACACATTGTTATTCACAGTTTCTTAATGGTAAACATAACAAAACAATAATTGTCTTTATTTCCTTTAGTACAGTATTAAATATAGAATAATTGAATCAGAATAAGTTTTACCTTATATCAGATCAAAATAATATCAATCTTGTATATATTGATCAAACAGCGACTATTAACCAATACACAAGATAGAACAACATTATCCGTTGAATATATACAATCTATACAAACAATAGACTAGTAAATTCAAATGTATCTATCTGTCAGAAGAAGTAGCATAACATTGACCAGTAAATTATAACCATCAATGGATGAATATAAACATAAATATTCAATATTGTTTGATGATAACAATAATGATTAAATAATTCATATAATTGTCAAGTATTGACTATTTTTTGTTTGTTTTCTTTTTTTCATTCAACTTTCTGTCCTAAATCAATCAATATTTATGATTTTAATTTAAGACGAGTTAGTGAATGTTACTTGTTGGCTTAAGTTACTATGAAATTTCAACACTTGTGCCCAGTTGATTGATAGTTGCTACAATCTTTGGTATCGAAAAAAATTTTTGTTTAATAATAACTATCAATAGATAAATTCATTTGGTATTATCAGAAGAGGTTTTTGTGGAGATTTAGTATTTTCATAGTTGAAAGCGTGAGTCAATTGAAGCTAGACCACCAGGGTAAACCTGGAAGCACTGGACGGCCGTTTCGTCCTATTGTGGGACTCCTCAGCAGTGCACATCCACGACCTGGCCACGCGGGATTCAAACCCAAGACCTAGCCACTGCTGAGTAGTCTCACAACGGGATGAAACGGCCGTCCAGTGCTTCCAGGTTTACTCTGGTGGTCTAGGTTCATTTGGTATTGTTTGTTTGAATCTTTCCATTGATATTTAGGACGGCAATTGATCAGTCAGTAATTGGCATATGTGCATACTGTGAGTATTGCCTGAATATAGCCTTAATTCACAAGCCTTATGAGCAAAGATGCAGGTACATCCAACTGACGAGTCGCGAATAGAACGAAATCTGCGTCCTGGATTCCACTACTAGCCACTATCCATCTTTGCTTATAATTACCAACAGATGTTGTAAAAAATAAACTATCAGGTAACAGCCTAATCAGAAAGAACTTTGAAGAAAGAGATAACAAAAAGAAATAGTAGTCATACCTTTTCATTACAAAATGGAACTCATTTACAGAATTTCTATTTCAGATTCTAATAAATGACTGTTCCAACTAATCTGTTTCAAGGAATCTAATGTGAGTAAACTTAAAACAAATGGGTGCAATAAAATATTATCTGATCCAATAAGTCTGATGTGTATTACAAAAATGTGTATCAATTCATTTGACATACTGTTAATAATTATACATAAATGATCATTAGTTTTCAATATTAGTAGACATTTTGAACGTCTAAGATACTTCAGTTTTGAATAAAATTTACATGGACATGAGTGTATTATAATTAATGATTAAAATGATACATGATAATGTCAAAGCGATACCAGTAGGACTGTAATTTATGGATGACCTCTGAGCGACGCTAAAGTGACCTTGAGAGTGTCCACCTAATAACTAGAACCAAATTAGGGTTATAAACTAGTGTGAGGAATTAGAATTATGATTTACAGTCGATGGTTAAGGTTAGGAATTAAACTTAGGAATTTCATCACTAACTGACATCAGCTATAATGCCAAAATTCTATTTAGCCAAATGAATGAATGAATTTCAAATCAAAATCCAAGACCTATTATCTTTTGCCTGATTAGTTCGTCCATAAATTATAGTCTCACAGCAATACCATTATAATTAGGTTACATATTTCAAAGAAATGATAGACTGTATAACAAGCTTGCTGAAACAAATAATAACTGTGTGGCGATTCCAATGATAATCACATGGTTTCAAGAAAAGTCATATTAAATATTTTGTCCATTATTGTATACTTTATACTTGACCATTACATAAAGTTCTAACATCTAAATAAGGCTAAATACTTTAAAATGTAATACATAAGCAGCAAGTAATATAACAGTTCATAACTTAGGGATTTGGGAATAATGTAAGCTCTTCAACTCTGGTTTAACACATTTTTTAATATTCGTCATTGTGATTGATTCATTCTCAGGTTTCTGAATTTCTATTTTCCTATAAAGTTTATCTTTACCCTGAAAAAAGTTATTAAACAACTTTTGAAGGAATGAAAATGTCTAGAGGGATGTAAGCCAATAACAAGGAATACCTAACCAACTCATACATTTAAGCTCACATTCTTAAAGTCCGTGGAGTTAGTTTTAAAAAAACTATAATTAAATATCTGATTTCAAGATATGTTGTTATTTAATACTTACTGGTCTAATCTTTGCCAAAAAACGCAACTTACCAAATAAATGTTAACTTCATATCTGCCTTCCATAACTTAAAGTGATGATTGCCGACATTGTCGAATTGAATTTAAGTAGCTTACATCATGTCTCAAAATTATATCGTGACATAAAATAATTCATTTTTCAGCATAAAAACGGTTTAATCACTTACCATTTAACATCTAGTAACTTGTTAAGCATGGAAATGATAATGAAACACTTAAATTTCAATAGTTGAGATCATGAATCAATTGAAGCTAGATCACCATGGAAAACTTGGAAGCACTGGACGACCCTTTCGTTCTATTATGGGACATTTCAACTATTAAATTACTTGTAAAATTTATTGAGTTAAAACGTGTAATAAATAAATTATGATCTTAGTTCTTACTTGTTGTATCTCAGCGAGCCAATAGTAGCGCAATGTTTGACAGAATCTAAGATATGATATTTTAACCAAAACAACCAGTCTAAACTACAGATCAGTGAAGAATGCTCTATTGCTTAGAATCATGTGAAATATTGACTATGAAGTAAAGAAAGGCATTCTCGAAGATATAACTTGTCTTAAGAATAAATGGTATAATCTATTGTTGATACAGGGAAGTGAATGAAGTAACCTTAGTAACTTTGGTCAGAATAAAAAAAGATATTTCTTATAGTCTGAAAGCTTGTTAGGGAGGTCTTTTGGGGTCATGTTTCATATAATTTGTTATAAGCATCGACTGATTAGTCAAGTGATAAATAAGATACTGGCCTAGTGATGATAATAAATGATGGGAAATATCATAGTCTAATTACCAGAGTATTTTATATTCTCTGAAAATGATTAAATAGGGATTCAGAGTTAAGGAGCATTTTATGTGTGTAAATACATTGAATGCAATGAATAACTTACTAATGAAAATAGTATATTAAATGGCCTGAACTAACCAACTAAACGACTAACTAACTAACTAACTAAACCATGATCAGTATTGGATGTCGAGAATTAATTATCTAAATTAAGTTCGTAGTGTAGTGCTTCGTTAATCGATTGTCTCGATAACCGTTATTATATCAATCTGAACGGTGTATAATATTAGAAGACAAAGGGAAGCGGCAACTACATATTTATTGACAAATAACAGAGCTAGAAGGCAGTAAGCACATGAGTAAATGTTAGCGAGCGAAGAAAAAATAACATACATGGGAGATGGCTGGTAAGCCAACTCGTTATAAGCAAGCATTAATCAACATTTATAGTCAGACTAAAATGAATGACAGACATGTGATAGGTAGGATAAGAAGTGTGCATACACATACGCTCATATAAAAAAATAGTCAAGGTCAATAAGGGAATAATTAACATGATCAAAATATGACTCATAACATTATAGGTGAATTGGCTTGTCCAGAAACTAGAATAAGCTATGTAGGTGTAATATAGTACACGACGTTACACTACTTCCCACAGGTTCTCTTATGAAAATGGACTGGATTGATAAATATTGTAAAACAACGATGACAACATGAATTCATTAGTTTATAGTAAATAATATCTTACTTCTCCAATTCCTAATGCAAAGAACATCACTTACCACAGGATTCCAAGTACGTGTTCTCGAAGAGTTCTTAATATTAATCCAGACTTAGGTAATGAGTTTCTCACTGATTACTCTCAACTACCATATGAGTATATAACTTACTGTTGACTATTTAAAATAATTATTAAGATGGTTTTTTCATATTTCACACTTAAGTTACTTAGTTTTCTGATGATAATTAACTCTATTTCATAAATGCTAATGAATGTTAATTCTGCTTTGAAATGTAATTGAAACACGTTTCACTTTCACTCGTTGTTCTTTACTTGTATCTTCCCATTGTTATTTTGGACTGCGATTGATCAGTCTGTTGTTGGTATATGTACATCCTATGAGGACTGCCTCGATATTGCTTGAAGTCACAAGCTTTATAAGCAAATAAGAATAGTGTCTGTCAGTGGAATTCAGGACGCGCGTTTCGAGTCCCAGAGTGAACATTAATTCTAAGATGCAGGTACATCCATCTGACGAGTCCCAAATAGGACGAAACACGCGTCCTGGATTCAACTGCTAGCCACTATCCATCATATTTAACTTTATTACGATGATAATTTTATTAGCGTGTATAATAAATGATCAGTTTAATACATTTCACAATATTTAAACAATCACTTCAAAGAAGTTTTCATCTTTAAGATGTTTATATTAGTTGAAAGATATTTTTATTTGATCATAAACAAAATGTAAATTCATTTGGCAGTTTAATGAACTAATTACATTGAGCATTTAATCGCATAAAAAGAAAGGAAAATAAGAAAAAAATATATTCAGGCTACTGATTTCTGCATATGATTACAAAATGTAATAAATTAGGAATTGTATATATTTTCATACTGTAGTATGGTTGATATTTAGCAAATACATGCCGTAAGCGATTAAAGATAAAGTTCGGAACGAAATGTAACACTTGATAACAACTGAAAAAAATAAGTCAGGAAAGAGTCACTTGGTGATCCTTAGTCGGTGAGTTACTCCTTAAGAGCGGTAACAGTCTTAAGTAAGTAAGAATGGTCTACATATTGATTGACTGTAGTTGAAGAATCGACAAAATTCTTCTAACATTTATCTCAGTATAATATTTTGATGAATAGCAGGCAAATATTCAATGACGTAATTCATATCGATACACTTATGCTCTTATGTACTTTTTAGAAGTCATACACATAACTTTTAAATATTTCAAAAGTATTCACGTCAAATTACTTCAACTATTTTAAAGAATTCACTTGGTATTGTATGTTTGAATAATCCCATTGATGTTTTTAGGACTGCAACTTGTCAGTCTCTAATTGGCATATGTGCATATTGTGCGTATTGCCTCGATATAGCCTTAATTCACAAGCATGGTAAGCAAAGATGGATAGTGGCTAACAATGGAATCCAGGACGCGTGTTTCATCCTATTTGGGACTCGTCAGCCTGTATGGCCTGTATCTCAGAGTTGATGTTCACTCCGGGACTCGAACTATCCATCTTTGCTTGCCATATTTTAAAGAATGTTTGTTAACTATATTCTTTATTATCTCAAACCCATTAACATGTAAATGAGAAAATTTCACTTTTAGTTACCACATAAACTAAGCATACAGTGTCAGTTCCCTGTCCATGATAAAATAGTTTCCCTTTAATTCTTTTCAAAACTTTTTAAACAACCAACGATCCTTTTAAGGAAAGATCATTCAAGATTTATTAGAACGGGGTTTTGTGGCGATTTTACTAATTGTATATAGTTGAGATCATCAGTCAATTGAAGCTTGACCCCTATGGGAAACCTGGAAGCACTGGATGGCCGTTTCATCCTATTGTGGGATTACTTAGCAGTGCGCATCCACGATCCCACCTCGCGAGATTCAAACCCAGGACCTACCAGTCTCGCGCGCGAGCAATTCACCTCCGGATCACTTAGCCGGCATTCAACGGTGTTAATGTCTAACCAATCCGCGAAATTGAGCAACCATTAATCAATGTCTTCAGTAAGTTGAACTCCACTGGTCACTGCTTCTCACTAAAACACCAGGAAATACCTCATGGAGACAGTCACTAGTGAGCATGTGATCATTATCAGAAGGGGATTTTGTGGAAATTTTAGTAATTTTATATTGTTGCCATCATGAGTCGTGGATGAGCACTGCTAAGGAGTCCCACAATAGAACGAAACGGCCGTCCAGTGCTTCCAGGTTTTCCATAGTGGTCTAGCTTCAATCGATTCATGATCTCAACTATATACATTCAAGATTTAGTTATCAAACTGATTAATATATAATTATGTACAATATTCAATTGTATTTTATTCTGTAAAATGTATAAATTTCAATCAGAGAAATGTATTCATTATCACGTACTTAAAAGTTAATCTAGTTATGGACTTTTGTATTGATCATTTTTTTCTTCTTTGTATTTTTTTAATCTTTTGATCTTATCAAAGTGTTCAGTGACTAAGTCTTCTATAGATTTTTACTATTATTCATGGTTTTATTTAGAATCATATTTTAGGTGCCATATAGAAATATCAGCATAAAGTATTTTAACAAGTTTCATTTTCTTATTTCTTAACCGATTTTGGTGATAAAAATTGAGTGATCGCCAGTTGAACGAAAGCAGTTCATGAATCAACATCTGGATAATATTCTTTTTTTTTTAATGCATATTACCGGCCACCACGATGTCTCTGGTTGTACAGTTTTGTAACTTGTGCAGCGAAAGGTTGCAAACTTTTCATAAACGATCATGAATAGATTATGTAATTAATCGACATAATGATTTGTTAAAACAAACAAGGAAATAGATAACTTGTTGCAATATCTAGATGATAGGAACAGGTAGTTCAGATATCCAAGCAGCCCACCTTAAAGATTTGAGATATTATCAAAAGACTTTTCAGATATTAGTAATGATAATAATAATTGCATGTGTTTAAAACGAAATTTTCTAGTGAAATCTCTATTCTTGTAAACAAAATCCTAAAGACTAACTTGTACAGCGTTTAATTCCGAATATACTGAATCGTTTACAGTTAACAATGTACAAAATGATAATAATTATAATATTGTGTTAATTCTTTTCAACACAGTATATAAGTCAATTTATAAGCATCATAAGAGGATTTTAACCAGTTTCCTTTCGTTCAATTTTCAGCTTTTGTTTTAGGTTATTGAGTATCCTACCACAATGGTTTATAAATCCAGAAAGTGGGCAAAAGTTTCAGTAAAACGATAATCATAAACAAAAACCTTTTGTCCTCTTGAATAAGGATTTGCTTTGACTGATAGGAATGTATGTTTTCCAGAATAGAGTTGCGGAGATTTTCGAATCTTATTGAGATCATGAACTGACTCAGTGGTCCAGAAGCGCGAGAACGAAAATCCTAGATTAGAATCCAGGATGCTCAGTGTTGAGGAGTCGCATTCTGTGACGTGACGGCAATCCGGTGCCTCCAAGTTTTCCAATAATAGTCTAACTTATACCGGTTCTTGATCTCAAGTAATATATACTATTTTTTCCGAAGTTACCGTTGGATGATATTCCTTAGCTTGAAAAATTTATTTTAATAAATTCAACAAAAACGGCAACTGATAACTATATATATATATATATATATATATATATATATATATATATATATATAAATTAAGTAAATAAACTACCTGAAGTCAAATGAAAGATTTTTTAAGAAGATTAAAATGTGTACAATTTTTAATTAGTAATATATTCAAGAACAAAAGTTATTCACTAGGTCAGCTATTACAACCTGTTCGTTGCGTAATATAATGGCCAGCTACAGTATTGTAGAGCTTTGATACCTTTGCTTGTATCCATGGATTCTAGTGTATTGGCATCTCATTCTACAAGAAGATATATAACGAGATAGACATAAGTGGAATGGACGGTTAGTATCTGATAACATAGCATTTATTAAGAGTTTCCGAAGTTTTAATTATATATCCATCACACTAAACTAACTCCCTTCAGTACTCACCGTAACACAGCGAAATATTTCCTCAAAAGTCCAAGTAAGAATAATAGGGAAGAATAAAGAATAGTGGGCAATATATAGGAATTCACACATCATAAAAGTAAATATCGAGTAATGCCGAAGGCATTAGAAACTTTCTACGATGTTGATAACACATCAGAAGAACAACAAAAATTTATACCAACATAAATATGGCTTTTAGATGTTGAATGTTTTATTCTGAGTAAATCCTGCATTTAACTTCCTTTGTCTGATGTAAGAGTGCACTCTTTCCAAGCTTGCCATTCACTTCAGGTAGAACGCGAAATGTAGAATCATCAGAACTAGACAATGGAGCACGTTTACGAGTCACATATATTCCTACATTATTTATGAAAAGTTAATGTTAATAAGCATTTGAATGGGTGGGAACATCAGCTACATTTTATTGACCTATTAACTGAATAAGGCTACAGACGCATGAAATAAAATCACCCCATGTAATTGAAAGTGAATCACTAAAGGCGCTAAATCCATTTTCGGCGAATTTATCAACGAAAACAGGTAGTACAGATGATGTGCGTTCCTGAGTCAGGTAAACGTTGATAAATTAAATAGTTGGCAAAAATCGAGCTCTGAGTATAGAAAGACATTATGAGTGAAAATTGCATTTGAAATTATCTTAGAGATTGAAACTTAAATAATTCGGACGTTCCGTTCAACAAACTTGTCTGGACTTACCCTGGAGACAGCCAGACAAGCTTGCTGGACGAAACGTTGGAATTATTTAAGTTTCAATTATTGAGATTATTTCAAATATAGTTTCCAAACAAGGAGATAACTTGTTTGAACACTCAGGTGGTTGGAAGAACAGGTAGCTCAGATATTCAAAGAGATCACTCAATATAAAGTTATTTATATTCGACATTACTAATCCATAGAACTGTTTTTCAGCTAATGCTAGTGCATAAAGCAAACAAATTTCTTCCATTGCTCAATAAAATTTTTTTTTCTGATCTAGATGACTAAGTGAAATCTCCTAAACTGAAGTGTCTATTACTATTCAAAATTGTGAAGTCCGTAAAACTCACTTGAATACCTTACCAGACTATTTGATGCTTAGTTAACTATGTACTTTGTGCCTTCAATATAATGAAGTCGTTTCTTTTCTCTGTTGTCTTGTCACAAATTATTAACAGTATAGAATTTTCTGTTCTTTGGAATTAAAAACGTACAATTTTTAAAAAACTTTACGGTACTAGTCAATTATCTTTTCAACGTCCAATATCCATTTGGGACAAACGAATGTCAAATAATTATTTGATGGACAGCTTTTCATTTAATAACATCTTATCGATTTCAGTAAACCATCATAGTAGGTTCATTATCAAATTTCACTATTGAATGCATTATTCTTGAATCTTGTTAGGTTATAGAAGAAATGAATGAATCGTTCTTTTATCTTCGTACATACTTGTTTTATAATTAAATAATATAGCTCAAAGTACAAAGTTATTGTTTTCAGTAATGATTGTACTTTACCAAGAGACAAGATTTCACAAAAGAATAAGCACATTTCTATATGGATAATATAATGTTTGGTCAGTAAAATATTCAACTTCGAAATTTTTAAATTAATCTATTTCGGTGTATCTTACAAGAAATAAAGCTAAACACTTGGTATCATTTTTATTAATTTACCAATATCCATCAGTTGGAAGTGGGTTGATGAACGAATCCCTATATTATTTGATTAATAACTTACTAGTTTGTGAAAGGCCCCCAAATTTCCTGTTACGGTCGAGGGTAGAAAGAGTCAGCTCTCCTTATGAAAATGCTCTCACACGGCCACGCGTATATAGCCTCTGCCAGGGAATTCCCACTCATTGCCTTCTCGTGGCGGGAGTGTTGTTTACGAAATTGAGAGGACGAAAAGCGAATGTCAGGAGCTTTAATCGGGTTGGTGGATACGGAAAGTCAACATAGGAGAGTTGGAAAACTCTCGTTCCAAACCAATGGTACACATATGCCCCAGTACCCTGAGGGAACAAATGGTGTATGAATCAATTGTTGGTCACCGACCACCATGGGACTGCATTTCTTCACAATGCTCCACTGCCTTGTGGATCAGACGTTTAGGTCGAAGGTTCTGATAGTGGCCCAATAAGAAAACCATCTGCTTCGGTTTAGGCACCCAGGCAGTATCACAGCCCTCACAAAAATCAAATAAGATTTTTGCGATGCATATGTAGCTGGTGCCCGTTTGTACTAATATTTATGTGCTCAAATAAATAAATAAATAAGTTTATGAAAGAAATGATACTACTATTTATCTAAAAATGTTTAGGGAGTTAGATTGTCACTTTAGCATACCTAGATGGTTCTTGATATGACAAAAACCAATCCTCTTTTTAGCCAAGATAAATAAACAAAAAGAAAATGATCCAGTAAATTACTGAGAAAAATGTCTTTAAAAAAATCCCATCAGTTTTATTGTATAAAATGTGAGTAAATATTCTCTAACTATCTATATTTACTTAGTAAACACTTCATTTTAAGTAGTACATCTTTAAGAAAAAAAGTATAATCATTTCACTTGACAATGATTTTGGTAAATATAAAATAAGCAATTCAGAATAAGATGTGGGTTAATAATATTAGGTTTACAATTATCTTGATATTTTTTTAGAAACTTATTATGTAAATTATTCGTTCTGTAGTGAACAAAACACGGGTGAGGACATTCCACTAGAAGCCACCTATCCCACCAAATTGCGCCAACCATCACTTAGACTCTAGTCCCGCACTGGCGTCCGCAGAACAGCACCCTTCCTCCTCCTGGTTGTCAGTGACACCAAACGTAGTGAATTAGAACACGATTGGGGACAATCAAATGTATTTAGGCACAAATTACAGACTATCTTACTAAATTCTGATAACCATACAGTAAACACTGAATTTGCAAAATAACAATCAATTGTCTCTATCTTAACTGTTCCTTCTATAAATATCAGTTCATCTTCTCTAATTTCATTGTTCATGCAATTTCCTACCAATCGCGCTTCATTTCAGTTCTTTCCTTATTGATCTTCTGCTAAAATACATTCTATGTCTGACAATCACCATATACTACTTATGTGGATATAAGTAGCCCTCACCACAGTTCTAGTATAAATTCTGTTTCACACTAGTTAACTTAGTAAGATAGTTGTGAATATTAAAGACGATAATATCATACATTTTGTATTGTTTGTTTAAATCTTCCTATTGATGTTTAGAACTGTAGTTGATCAATCTCTTATTGTAATATGTGAACCTTCTACAAATTGCCTCGATATTGCCTTAAGTTACAGGGATTATAAACAAACAATACAAAACTAACTTGCACTTCATCCCATAGCATAAGCTAGCGGCTATCAGGACTCAGTAGCTAAGTGGATAACGCTATGGAGTTTGAAGCAAACGTATTGGATTTGAGTCACAGAATGAACGTCAGTTCTGGGATATAGGTACATCCGGGTGACTAATCCAAAATAGAACGAAACACACGTCCTGAATTCTACCGTTAGTCATAATCCATCTTTGTTTATGTTGCTCGATAATATATTTTATAAAATGTAATTATTCCTCTAGTGTAAAGTGACAAGTTACAATTCTTAATTTCAGTTAAAGTCTTTGTACAATACAACTATTACTTAATGTTAGAGTTGAGTAAAATATGTAGAGTAATGCTAAACCCATGAAAGACAGTTATTTAGTTTTCAATTGTTTACAGATGTTCACTAAGTGATACGTGTTTGAGAGTATAGATGTCACTGTAATATGCATTTGTAAAAAAGAATATAAAGTTTTTAGGGACATTTAGTATAAAGCAACCTGTTTGAATATCTGAATATTCAAACAAGTTATCTGTTTCCCTGTTTGTTTTAAAAGATCATTATGTCAAATAATTTCATAACCTATTTAGGTGCGTCTGTGAAATGTTTACGACCTTTCGTTGTACACGTTACAAAACTGTGCAATCAGAGACATCGTCATGACTGACAATATGCATTGAAAAGAAGAAATATTATTCAGATGTTGACCTCTGAAATGCAAATATCTAACCGGCAATCATTCAATATTTCTTGTCAGAATCAATCAAGAAATGAGAAAGAGAAACCTGTCGAAATACTTTGTGTTGATAACTCTGTATGGTACCAAAAATGTAGTATTAAATAGAATTAATAATAATAGATATGAAGAGATTCATTCAACGAAATAATATTATCAGAAGTGGTTTTTGTGGAAATTTCAGGATTTACATAGTTGAAATCATGAGCCAACTGAAGCTAGACCACCAAGGGAAACCTGGAAGCACTGGAAGATCGTTTCGTCCTATCGTGGGACTCCTCAACAGTGCGCATCCAAGATCCTGCCTCACGAGATTCGAACCCAGGACCTTCCGTCTCGCGCCGGAGCAATCAACTGATAGACCCCTGAGGTGGAATCCAATGGTGTTAATGTCTAACTTCAACCAATCCACGAAGCTGAGCAGCCGTTAAAAACTAATATACTGAATATTTTTTTCAACTCAAAGACAACTCAAGTTCTAAAACATTATAAATATCAGAAAGACGGTGGCTTTGTATGCCGGCTAAATGGTCTAGAAGTTGAGCATTCGCGCGTGAGACTGATAAGTCCTGGGTACGAATCCCGTGAATAGGATTGTGGATACACATTGTTCACGAGTCCCATACTAAAATGAAACGGCCTTTCAGTGCTTTCAGATTTTCCTTGGTGGTTTACCTTTAATTAACTCATAATTTCAACCATTAAATTACATTAGAAATAAATTATTATTTAACGAGAAAATTCATTGATATCAGAAGGTTTTTTTTGTGGAGATTTAGTATCCAGTACATACCTCTCGAAGTCAGTCACTAGTGAGCATATGATTATTATTATCAGTAGGAGTAAATCCAGGAGTTCTAGTGAGAAGCAGTGACCAGCGGAGTTCAAACCACGTCTGTTGTGAGATAGGAAGTCACTGAAGACAATTGATGAACGGTTGCTCAACTTCGTGGATTGGTTAGAGTTAGACATAAACACCATCAGATGCCGGCTCAGTGGTCTGTCGGTTAGGTGCTCTTGTGGGAGACTGGTAGGTTCTGGGTTCAAATCTCGCGATGCGAGGTTGCAGATGCGTACTGCTGAGGAGTCCCACAATAGGACGAAACGGCCGTCCAATGCTTCCAGATTTTCCCTGGTGGTCTAAGTTCAGTTGACTCACGCTTTCAGCTATGAAAATTCATTAAATTAATTAAGTTTCTTATATATTTTTTCGGTTAATTGAAATAAACTCATATGGATTTATAATAAATGTAGGTCAGATAAAAAAAAACAGGAACGTCATTAACAGCTTCAGTGAAAGAAATTTAAAAAAAAGATCATTTATTTACTTTAATTGCATCTTAATTAATAAAAATTAACTATTTACCATTCAGCAGTCTTAATACCTTCTTAATTAATGTTAACACTTGATTAGTTAGAAACAAATGTTCTCATTTCTATCTTTGGTTTTTCTCCTTTAATTATCGAAACGGTTGACCACCTGATTCAAGGAATTTATTGAAGAAGAAAAAGATCAGGAAATATCTGCGCAATCACTTCATTTATTAATTGAAAATTTTTAATTAACCTAACTTTATAAAGAATTATTAGTTTAGATAACTTGTTAACTAAATTCATTATTATTGCATTTATACATTATATTCGTAAATAGATAAACTCTACCTGTATTGAAATCAACTAAATTCGTCAATATTAGTTTGAAATATTTCAATAATAATCATTCCTGTTGATGCACATGTGGTGTAAACTTAGTAGCAAAATTTTGAATAAATTAAGCATTGGGTAGACTTTTTAATTCTCTGAAGAAGTAGCTTACACTGAGTCACGAAACGTCAGAAAATCTAATTTTTCCACTCATTGAGATATTACAAGTATATTATGTATTTATCAGTAGCAACATGCTAATCTGATGTTAGATTACAGTAAAAAAAACAACGACACGAAATTTTTTTACAAAATGATTCAACTGACTATCACTTTTCTTAGTGAAAGAAAAAAACACATTCATTTAGAAACTATGAGATTGATCTAATTGAAGATATATAGTTCCTTTTATTATCTTAAAGAGAGGTCAAGAATGAAGATTGGTTCAGAATAACATTTCGTTAGGTTCTTATCAGTTGTTTACAACCTATAATATCCCAAAATCAAAGTTAAATTCAGATATTTATATATTCATAAATACGAATGTGAATAGAGATACATATGTGCATCATGATGTAGTGAAGATTCCAAAAGAGGTCGTGGATGTTGAGGAATCCCACAATAGGATAAAACTTCCGTTCAGTGCTTCCAGGTTTTCCCTGGTGGTCTAGCTTCAATTGACTCACGCTTTCAACTATGAAAATACTAAATCTCCACAAAAACCCCTTCTGATTCCAATAGAGTTAATAATGTCATGAAAAATTGCTTGTTTCAGATAAATAAATAAAGTTTGTGGGAGGGAAAATTTCCAGAACAGTGAACTAGTGATTAGAACTTATAGAGTTAACAAACATTAGATGATTATGTAATGAAGTAACTGAAAACAGATTAATGGCAATAAGGAAAGATCTGAATTGAAATCGGTTAGATATGAATTAAAGAAAAATGACTATGAAATAATCAAACTTCAAAAAAAATTGTAATGATGAATGATGTAATGAAAAGGATGTAATGTAATGTAATGGGCAAAGAAAAGTTTAATACAGCTTCTTTTTAGGTACATAGATCTGGTTTTAAACGTTTCATCGCTATATCGCTTTGGCAAATTTCAGTTTGATTGTTTATTAATCACCTTGAAAGACTTCAATGTATCCATTTGATGTTCTGTACCAAGAAAATGTCTTGATATGGCACTGTTGAATGTTTTTAATCCATTTGACCTTAGACTTTTGAATATGTTCTGCTTACAACATATATTTAAAAATCAAAGTTAACACAGATATTGATATACTCATAAATTCGAAGGTGATTAGAAATGTATCCATTTGATCTTAGATTTTTCGGAATGTGTTCTTTGAATCGGGTATAGGCTCTCCTTTCTGTTCTACCAACGTAAATACTTTTGAATACATTTGAATACATTTGAATTTGTATATAAAGTCAATGGTAACAAAGAAGGATACGCACCATCAATTTTTGTTTTCAATTTCTTCATTCCACAATTATCTAATGTTTGTTATCTCTGAGTTTTAATCACTAGTTCAATGTTCTCAGACTTTCCCTCCCAAACTTTATCCATCCGCAACAAAATGTTTCATGGCATTATTAACTCAGTTTCATTCTCTCTGTGGATAAATATTCATTCATTCAACTTCTTTTCTCTTTCTTTCAATATAAAAGTTCAAACATCTCATGTGGTATATCTTATTGATAAAGATTTAATTTTCAAAAAAAGCAAAAAACAAAAATTCATCAATATTTTAAGACTAAGAAAAAGATATGAAAAGGATGAATAACAACTGGAAAGTACTGGAAAGGATTGCCCAGGACAGAGTTGGATGGAGATTGCTGGTGAGCGGCCTATGCCGCTCTACGAGGGGTAACTGGCGTAAGTAAGTAAGGTTTTATAACAGTTAGTATCTATGCATATTACAAATGTAATCAATTCTTAAAGTAAACAAGAAAAACAAACAGTCAATATATATTCTTAAAAAAAACTTTTTTTCTTTAAATTTTAAAATTTGAAAAAATAATCCAAGTAGAATAACGAATGTGAAAAACAATTCAACTTAAATCAATAACTTGAAATAATTTCTAAAATGTTTCATTTAAAGAAATTCAATGAAATTTTACAAAATATTTGATAATTTTAATGGTTGAGATCATGAATCATTTGAAGCTATATCACCATGGAAAACCTGGAAGCAATCGATAGCCGTGACGTTCGAATTTTGTGAGGCGGGATCGTGGATGCACACTGCTGAACCAGTTCGTCAGTCAGATACAACGTAGGATCAGACACATTTATGCATCGGTTCAAGTTGCCATACCTCGTTAGCACAACAAGATGAACACCGGATTCATAGAAGTAGTTAATTAAGTGGTGGTAGTATATAAAACATAGGTTGTATAAAAGGATATAGTATAGGAAGGAGGAAAGTTATGAAGCAATTTTAATCTCAATGTTTAAGGGAAGATAAAGAGTGTATACACCTACGCCATTGTGATCGATTCTGAGCCATGTCACCTAAAGTCTCCAACCATTGGTCACAAAGAAGTTCCACAATGGGACGAAATACCCATCCAGTACTTCCAGGTTTTCCACGGTGGTCTAGCTTCAATTGACTTATGATCTCAATTATTAAAATTATTATAATATCCACGAAACCCCTTCTGAAAATATATAATAGACAATTAAAGTATACTTTTTATTACTAACCGGTATATATATTGATTAAAATAAATTTTGATAAACAAATTTATATTGAATATTTTTTCTGTTTTTTCTTTCTTTTTTTAATTTATCAACTTCCGTTTTCATTAAGAGAGGGAAAGAGAGAGAGGGGGAGAAAAAGAAAGAATTAAATTGACAAAATTAACAGGTAGTAATGACTTCAGTATGTTTACTTCTCCATAAAATTTAAAATTGATTATTGAATGAATTGTTTTGTCAAATTATTTACTACAATTTGTTATAAGCATTCAATTTAGTTAAGGCTATATCGAGGCATTACTCACAGTATCCACATATGGTCAATAAAAGACTGATCAATTGCAGTTCTTAACATTAATGGGAAAATTTAAGTAAACAATACCAAATGAATTTAAACTTCACCCCATTGCACAAGCAAGTGGTTATCAGGAATCAGTAGCTGAGTTTATAACGTGATAGCGTTTGAAGAGAACGGTACTGGGTTCGAGTCCTATAGTGAACATCAACTCTGACATGCAGTTATATCCATCTGACGAGTCCTGAATAGAACGAAACGCACACCTTGAATTTCACTGTTAGCCACTATCCATTTTTGCTTAAAACAATGAAAAGGTTTAAAATCTGTTACGTTTATGGGTTAATTAAAGCTAGACCAATATAGAAAACCTGGAAGCGCTCGACATAACTAAAATGATACAATTGTTGATTATCTAGACTAATTACTAAGGTATATTATTAGGTATTTACGATGTTGTTGAATTTAAAAATTATTTTTACATACAAATTGAAGTCGAGCGAATAAATACTGAAAACTGAAAAGTATCAAATATTTGTTTATACTATTTTGAAATTATTTTTCATTATTTAAACATAGATACTGTTCATCTTCAATTATAAGCTATAACCTGTTAATTCCAAGTGTTTGAAAATGAGGAAGGAATCGCGAAATGATACTGAATTAATATTTACAGTTGATTGCGATTTCACTTAATTTAAAATATGTGAATAGAAGGAAGCTCCGGTAAACTTTTCAACATTTAAAATTGTTATATCCCCTGGTGAATCATGAATGGTAAATCTGAGGTCTATTATGGACAAAGGTAATATGCCTAATTCCTATTGTTTAGTTGTTAAATAACTGACCTAATTGTATTCGTGTTCCTCTTACCGTAACCTTATTTTGACCTTTGAACTATTATTATTGATTACTTTCCCCCTATCCATAGCCACATTGGCCAATTACTGTACAAATGTTATTTTTCTATTTTTTGGTATAATTGGGTCTGTTTGGTTAGTATATATAACCCAGTGTGCTTGTGAATAATGATTTTTTATTTCCGAGGCTGTTATTTGTGTTCAGGACTCAACTGGCTGGGCTAGGCAGTTAGGAAGGACCGAATAGCAATCAAGACTGCTCGTACGTATTTTCTGTATCATTGCACGTTTCATATACAATAACAATTGTTATACATTATAACAATTGGCGACGGGGACAAAAGTGAAAAATGACGCTCCCTTCTGACCGCTTACAGTTGCTATTTGACCGACATTTGGAGTTCATGGTCAAACTACGCTCACAGTTTCTGGATCATCAATGCTTCGCATATGCGTCGGAAGTGGATGTATTAATCTCTGAATTTCACGCAGAACTGGAAAATGATCGCAGCCTCCATGAATCCTCGACCAGCCGCAACTCAAACGAAACAGCAGTCTCTCAAGAGACGCCCGGTTGTCCAGCACTCTCCATTTCAGAAACGTGCCCGGTAGTGGATTCAAACACCACTATCCCTGAATTAGCAGGTCCTAACAATGACGCTTTCAGCTCTCATCAATACGATGCTATGTTAAAAGCCCATAAAATGGTCGCACCAATCGCCCACAGAGTACCAGAGATCATATCAAGCGGTTCAACGAGCGAATCTCATTCTGCAATAGAAATGTCTACCGAATCTAGTTATAAAGATTCCCAAGCTTGTCCAGAAATTTTGTTACATGCATCAAATCTGGAACCTAGCGCAGTTTTGGTGGACGCTGTTTATCATACTGATCCACAACCTGCCATTGATGTTTGCAATAAGTCTGATGACTACATTTCTGCAGAATCAAATTCTGACCTCACATCAAATGTCGATCCTCACCATCCAGTCAATCTTAACGGGTTCCCTATTGAATACCAGAAACATGTTATAACTAGAATCGCATTAATAGAAACTTGGGTATATGAGGATCCAACACTATTTCGTGGGGGAGGAGGAGCTCGAAAAAAAAAATTAAAATCCGGATATCAACTCCGGATTTCTCAAAAAGGGGAGGTGTTATATCCCCTGGTGAATCATGAATGGTAAATCTGAGGTCTATTATGGACAAAGGTAATATGCCTAATTCCTATTGTTTAGTTGTTAAATAACTGACCTAATTGTATTCGTGTTCCTCTTACCGTAACCTTATTTTGACCTTTGAACTATTATTATTGATTACTTTCCCCCTATCCATAGCCACATTGGCCAATTACTGTACAAATGTTATTTTTCTATTTTTTGGTATAATTGGGTCTGTTTGGTTAGTATATATAACCCAGTGTGCTTGTGAATAATGATTTTTTATTTCCGAGGCTGTTATTTGTGTTCAGGACTCAACTGGCTGGGCTAGGCAGTTAGGAAGGACCGAATAGCAATCAAGACTGCTCGTACGTATTTTCTGTATCATTGCACGTTTCATATACAATAACGATTGATATACGTTTATAACAAAAATGTCCTAAATAATAATGAGAAGATACAAGCAAACTTCACCCTATTATACAAGTAAGTGGCTATCATGACTCAGTAGCTTAGTGAATAACGTGATGATGTTTGAAGCGAACGTTAATGGATTCAAGTTCAAGAGTGAATATCAAATTTGAGATGCAGGTACATCCGTCTGACAAGTCGCAAATAGGACGAAATGCGCGTTCTGAATTCCACTGCTAGCCACCACCAACGTTTGCTGAAAAAGCTTTTGACTTAAGGGAATGTTGAGGCAATACGTACAAGTTGCATATATGCCAACAAGAGACTGATCAAAAGCAGTCCTAAACAATAATGGGAAGATACAAGCAAACAACCCCATGTGAATCAAAATGTTATTACCTAAAGCAAATATAAAATATGTTTTAACTCCAAACAATTAGTGATCTAATATAATTTACAGCATATTGTGAATAAATATAATGATTTTAAATCATTACTTTGAATAACAAGCAATAAAAATGAAGACAACATCAGAAATTTTACCATTTGAAATACTATTGACTTTTTGTTAGCACAATAAAGCTCAAAAACTGTCGGTAAAACAAGTTCGCTAATGAAAAACATCTCGCATACCATCGGTTGCTTTACCTTATGAGTTATCTATCTACCCATACTACTACTACTACTTACGCCTGTTACCCCTCGTCGAGGAGCATAGGCCGCTCACCAGCATTCTCCATCCAACTCTGTCCTGAGCCTTCCTTTCCAGTTCTTTCCAGTTACTATTCATCCTTTTCATATCGGCTTCTATTTCCCGGCGTAGTGTGTTCTTTGGCCTTCCTCTTTTCCGCTTCCCTTCCGGATTCCAAGTTAGGGATTGAGTCGTGATGCACATTGGTGATTTCCTTAATGTATGTCCGATCCACTTCCAACGTCTT
Organism: Schistosoma rodhaini; assembly: GCA_944470415.2. NCBI lineage: Eukaryota > Metazoa > Platyhelminthes > Trematoda > Strigeidida > Schistosomatidae > Schistosoma > Schistosoma rodhaini. The sequence continues at coordinate 12,841,515 of OX104037.1, forward strand.
TTCCTTATTTCCTCTTCAGCTGGAAGCTGGTTTGTCCTCTCCCATAAAACGCTGTTGCTGATAGTATCCGGCCAATGGATGTTGAGTATTTTGCGTAGACAACTGTTTATAAATACTTGTACCTTCCTGATGATGGCCGTAGTAGTTCTCCACGTTTCAGCTCCATACAGTAGGACTGTCTTGACGTTCGTATTAAAGATTCTCACCTTGAAATTGGTTGAGAGTTGTTTTGAGTTCCATATGTTCTGCAATTGTAGAAATGCTGCCCTTGCTTTGCCAATCCTTGCCTTTACATCTGCATCCGATCCTCCTTGTTTATCAACGATGCTCCCCAGGTACTTGAATGTTTCCACCTCTTCCAGAGTTTCGCCATCAAGTGTGATTGGGTCGGTGTTCTCCGTGTTGCATTTGAGAATCTTGCTTTTTCCTTTGTGAATGTGGAGGCCTATCGATGCGGAGGCTGCTGCTACATTTGCTGTCTTCATCTGCATTTGGTCGTGTGTATGAGAGAGTATCTACCCATATCTATAACTATATCTATCTATCTAACTATATATATAGTAGTTGTTCCAAACTGCATACAGCTTCTTATATCATGATGTTGTGGTATCGGTTTATATGTTAAGCCCATATGCTTTATTCTAGCTTCTGGCCAAGCCAATTCACTTATACATTATGAGTCATATTTTGATCCTGTTCATTATCCGTTTATTAACCTTGACTACTTTTTTATATGAGCGTATGTGTATGCACACTTCGTATCTTATTCATCATATGTCTGTCATTCATTTTTGTCTGACTATGAATATTGAGTAATGCTTGCGCATAGCGAGATGACTTTCCCTCCATCTCCAATACGCATTATGTTCGCTTCGCTCTCGAGTTGGTTCACAAGCCATCTCCAATACGTCATATTTATGCTTCGCTCGCCAACATATGCTCATGTGCTCATAGCTTTATGGCCTACGTTATACGTCAATAAAAATGTAGTTGTCGCTTCCTTTTACCTTCTGATTCTATACACCGTTAAGATTGGTATAATAACGGTTATCGAAGTGAACTATTAACGAAGCACGGCACTACAATGTATACTACTTCACACTAATTTTTATCAAGAATTACATTACAACACAAATTGTTAGATAAACTAATGAAATACGAAGTAATATTTTAGAATTTTCGTACTTTATAAACTATTTAAATGATATCTGTAAGTGATTTATGAGAGGCGAACTTTTCTTACATCCGTATAATCTCATGCTGATGTGATTATAGTTTTTTTCCTATTTGAGGGCTAATTCGCATACAACAAGACAATCTTTAGCTACAGGAAGTGAGATTTGAAATTCAAAACTATTAAGTTAAGATTCATTAATTTCAGTTATTCTTATCTCAATTTCCATTACCTTATAATAGGGGAATATTATCCTTTCCATCAATTAAAACTATTATAAATTTTCAATGAAAGTAGTTTACGTAACATGTATCTTGCACCATAATTCATCTTTATTATTTTTTTCTAAAAAAAGTATTTTCCCTCCATTTTCATTATCTTGATTATTGGTGCAAAATTAACGTATATTCTGTAATCATTTTTTAGAATCTACTTACCATTATTTATCCATATGATAATTATAATTTATTCTAATAGGAAGATCAAGAATTTAACACATGAAGAAGATTCAACAGGTGAGACTGTAATATATGGACGACCTTTGAGCGACGCTAAAGTGATCTTGTGAATGTCTACCTAGTTACTAGGGCTAAATGAATGTTATAAAGTAGTTTGAAAAAATAAGGATTAGGATTTACAGTTGATGGTTAGGGTTAGAAATTAGATTTACAGTTTTCCATCACGAATTACTATCAGCTAAAATATTAGTACACTATTTGACCGAATGGATTAGTGAATTTCTCGCCAAACTCTATGACCTACTATGCTAATTCTGATTGATTCGTCCATAAATTTTAGTCTTGCCATTAGTGTTTTGATGTAAGAACTGGGAAAATCACATATAACATATTTAGTTAGTGAACCATTATCATCTGTTGATTGAAGCCATGTTATATTAAATAATCAATGAATGTTTTACCTTGAATAGTGACTATCAGTCAACTCTAATTATTGTGCTTTATGACTGAATAATTTAGAGTATAATATTCTGGGATTTACATGGAAAGATAATAAACTCATTTCCTCATGTAAACAATAGAATTAAGATCTAGGTACATTCATTAGATAGTATATAAGCAAGACAATATAGATGTGGAATGAATTATTTTGTAAGCAGCTACTCTTAGCTATAATCATCCGTTAAACAACAACTATCATGAAAGTATTTTATTTAAAAGAATTCTATATTAACATAAATATCAACATCAGTTATGAGTAACAACAAACATAATACGTAGTCAACATATAAAAGTATATAGATTTTGAATATAATTTATGGGTTTATTTAGAGTGAAAAACTGTAGATGGTTGGATTAGTTTACGACATTACAGAAGTAATCAACAAAGCTTTTATTATCAGAAGGGGTTTCTGTGGAGATTTCGGTAATTTTATAGTTGAATTCATTAGTCAATTGAGGCTAGACCACCATGGAAAACCGGGAGGCACTGGATGGCCGTTTTGTACTAATGTGGGACTCCTCGGCAGTGCGCATCCACGATCCTGCCTCGCGAGATCCGAACCCATGACTCTGCAGTCTCGCACGCGGGCGCTTGACCACTAGACCACTGAGTCGGCATCTAACGGTGTTAATGTCTAAGTTCAACCAATCCACGAAATTGGGCAACCGTCCACCATTATCTTCAGTGAGTTACTATCTCACAACAGACTCCGGTTGAACTCCACTGGTCACAGTATCTCACTAGAACTCCAGGAAATACCTTTTGAAGTCAGTCACTAGTGAGCGTATGATTATTATCGGAAGGACTTTTGTGGAGATTTTAGTAATTTTATAGTTGAATTCATGAGTCAATTGAAGCTAGACTATCGTGGAAAACCTGAAAGCAATGGACGGTCGTTTCGTCCTATTGTGGGACTTTTGTTGTTATGCATAAATTAACACTACAAAATAGATGCGAATAAAACATTTCATTCAAATAAACCTTACTAACCTCAAAAACAATAATCTTATTTTTAAATCTTTAATTTAAGTTAAAATATGATATTTTAATCTAGTAATCTTTTTGTGAAATGATAAATAAACTTGATTTATGCTAAGAAAAATGAGACCGAAACCAATGTGTGTTAAGTAATAATATTCGTAGTATATCGAAGTCACAAATTGATCAATGTTAAACCATTATTGAAAAAATAGGAATAATAAATGACCGTTCCATCTTAGCATTGGGATCTTCAACACTGTGCATCTGAAGAGAATTCTTAGAGTTCTTGTGAAAAGCCGTGACCAGTGGAGTTCAATGGTTTCGAGTGTGAGGCAGTTACCTACTAAAACCAATGGAAAATCGTTGCACAATATCATGATATAGTTGAAGTTAGATATTAACACACTTGAATTTTAACTCAGTAATCTATAGGTTAAGTTTTCATGCGCTAGAACAAAGATCTTGTGTTCGAATCCGATATGTGTGATCATGGATGAGCACTGCTGATGAATGCAATACTAAAACAAATCAGGCCTCCATTGTTTCCAGGTTTTCATTGATGATCTAACATTGATTGGTTCATGATTTCAATGTAATTCAAGAATCTTCACGACCACAAACCAAAAATATTCGAAATATTCAAGTTGAATGGAGATATCTAAAGTGTGTGATTTACAATTTTCAAGTGATGTTATACATTATCAACTCTATCCTTCAATTGAGCCATAAAGTCACACAGTTAAATATCCTTTAGTTGGTAAAATCTTTGGATTTTGATTGACAACTTACTAAAGTTTTTATTCTGATTATTACATAACATTAATCATCATACAAACCAAAGTAAACTATCGATATTTCATTTGTAGAAAGTCTCCAAAGTTTTTTTCTTTGACAATGAATATGGGATTGCTTCAAGAATAGTATTTCTAAGTAATTGTAAACAATTTCTTTTTGGGTTACAACGTGCGTGAATTTATAGATATGTTTTCCTGATAATAAGGAAGTTAAAAATAATTTGAAGGATCATACTTATGTATTTATTCATAATAAAGTGACTTTACCTCTATATAGATGATAAGTTTTCAACTTTTTAAATACAAGGGTAAGTAGGCTATAATATTTTAGGGATACATATAACTCTCTAGGTAGTTGAACTGTGAAGTGACAAATCAGTTTTAGAAGCGTTTTTATTTCAACCAAGAAGTTGCGAATTCGAGTGGAGCTCTATCAACCTAGATCTTGCGGAGGGTCAATATCGTAAGTCTCTATGAAAAATTATGTAGTTTATATTTGAGTATATGAATTTCAACTTAATAAATGTGATTTCTTAATATAACTGAACCATTTAGCATTTTTAAGGTTTTGAATAGTAATTTGTAACAGCCTGTCTATTAGTACTCGCCAACGTGATTTATTCTGACTTTTAGACAGAAAAAGCAATTGAATCATTGTATACACATGTATTTACCCTTTTCAGACATTTGTCAGTAAACTCGGCTGGTTTTATATGAGCCCATATTTTCGTATATTTATTTATCATTTACTCTGTTCTTACCTATATTGAACATGCTTTTCTCTGTCGGACCATAAATTCTGAATCACGTTTGATAAAAATTAATTTAGGTATTACTGCTACTCTAGTTAACATGATTTTCTTTTTACCTCTAATCTTTACCCTATATTATCGAGCGTCCGAAATATACGTTTCCTTATATTTATGTCGTTAAAACGGGATTTGTAGACAGAATATGTACGAAGTACAATGAAATGCTAACTTTATCATCGTCACGCCGATTTAGAGTCAACAGCAGGCACTACAAACTTACGTATTTAAAAGAAGATCATTTGCAGTGATGAGAAATGGAAAGCAGTATTATATGTGCTCATACGTTAACAGCTTTTATGTAAATTAACTTCCTTAATAGCATAAAACTGATCCAAAAAACGTCATCGTTAATGCTCTTGCACTTAACTGTAAGATTAATTGACTGACTTATAAGTTATTCGTTCAATTCTTAACATTGTGTTTCCGAATACTTCTTGCTTACTTACTTACTTACGCCTGTTACCACTCGTGGAGGAACATAGACCGCACACTAGTATTCTCCATCCAACCCTGTCATGGGCAATCCTTCCCAGTACTTTCCAGGTGTTATTCATCCTTTTCATATCTGTTATGTAGTAGCGAAGACATAAGTATGGGTAACTTCCAGGACCTACTATTGGACTATCATTCTTATTGTATAATTATTCGGTAACCAGATTATCTATATCTATATTCATCTTATTGTAAGCTTCATTTTGACCTATTGATTATTACTATATGATTTACTGTCCCTATGGTATGCTCAGTTTTTTTGATTATTGTCTCCCACGCTGACAGCCAAATTTGGCCTGGTTTTGTACAAATATTAATTTCTATTTTATGGTGTGGTGTGGTCTGCCTGTCTGGTATATAGACAAAGTATGTTTGAAAAAACGATTCGCATTACAGCAGCTGCTATTGGTGTTCTGGACTCAAGTGGACGGGTTAGGCGGATAGGACCAATAAGGACGCTAGATTACTCATACTAATCGAACGTCATTGTCACAGTGTGAAGGTCATAGAAGGCGTATTCTATTGGTGGATAATTTAATTCGTAAGGTCATAACGGATAATCGACGACCTTGATCAAGTCATAACAATTTGCTACAGTCTAGGTCAAATACATAACAATGTCTGCTTCGGTTTCCCGGAGTAATATATTATTTGGCCTTCCTCCGTTTGTAGCCCCTCCGGGGGCTACTGCCGGTCCCAAGCCCAGAAAGGAGGAGGGTTGGGCATGAGATGGCGACCCCATATCGTAGAAAATTAACTCTTTAAAAAAACGCTAACCAGAATACTTCTTGAGATACATAATTTTTTCAACCAAACAAAGAATGTTATACGTATGATGGAAATTTTAATTATATTAGACATAAATCATTTCCAGAAAGGCGTTTACCAGTTTTCACTTAAAATTTTTATCAAAGACAGTAGGAGCAACAACTTCTAAAGTCAAAGAATAAAACTAAAGCAAACGCCTTGATTTTATATCTACGGTTATATCTAAAAATTCAGTCTACAAGTTTAATACAATTTTGTAAATAGCGAAACACATTGTAACTTAAGTACTTTCCGTTTGTTACATACGACCCATAATTACCTGAGAACAATAATAACAGGAAAACCAACAGATTTAAAAACGGATTGTTAGTCAACTAATCAGTTAATTAGTCAATAATCCCGACTTTTCTATGTGAATAGTATAAAAGAGAACTAGTCGGAATGATTTTAGTGTAGAATTACTATATTTTCTCACCTAAGATGTTCAGGTTAACTTCACACATGGTTTTATCACAAAAGAAAAACTGAAAAGTCCATGTTTCATATTATGACCTAATTAATGGCAACAATATTCCCACAATTTATAGATGATGAGAAAGCTGATTGCAACATCAGTATATCAATAAACATTGAAGGACAAAACATAAAGTTGGGAAAACTGGTAAGTTTAAGTATCTAAACCTATCAGCATAAGATTGTGGAGATTATTACGTTTTTGATTGAGATCGTGAATCGATTGATGTTAGACCACCACTGAAAACCTAGAAACAGTGGATGGCCGTTCCGTCCTAGTACGGGACTCCTAAGAAGTGAGCATCCACAACCTCGTACACGGGATTCAAACCCACAACCTTCGGTTTCGCGCGCAAACGCTTAACCTATAGACCACTGAATCAGCATGCAACTATGTTACTGTCTAATCTCAACGAATCCACGAAATCGCGCGGCGATCTTCCATTGTACTGCGGTAGACACTTATCTCAACCTGATATGGATCAGCTTCACTGGTCACGACTTCGCACTAGAACTCCGAGAATTCCGCTCAAAGCTAGTCACTAATTAACACATGGCAATTCTCAGTATGGAATTGCCAAAATTATTAAGCTTTTTATTGAGATCATGAACCAACTGATGTTAGACCACCATCGAAAACCTGAAAGCATTGGACGGTTGTTTTGTTCTATTAAAGGACTCCTCACCAGAGCGGGCCACTAATATATACATATAATATAGGTACTGATGAGTTATACAATAAGAATTTATATTAATAACAGCACATAAATAGATTCTAGCAGTTGCCACTCACTTATTCTTCTTCCGTATAATAACATACACTGGTCGATTTGTATAATCAAAAGTTGTCAGAAAATAAGCATAATCTTTCGAATTTATAATATACCGAAAATAGATTGTTTCAATTACTAATTGATTAACATTATTAAATGTTAGTTTTATCCAATTAAAAGAAACTGTTTATATTGTAACTTTTAGTTCAGCTAATTACCATGTGATTTATTGACCAATCTAAATAAAACTTATACAATCTTAGCACTGTGCCAAAACAATGAAGTATCGACCGGTATGAGTAGCCTAACTTTCTTATTGATCCTTCTTCCTGCATGGCCCTGCCTGTTGAGTTCAGAACACCAGTACTAGCTTTCACGATACAAATCATTTATTTCAAAAATACTTCGTTTATATACAATTCAGAACCGACCATATCACACCATGAAATAGGAAATAACATTTATACAAGATCAAGCTACAAGGTGACTGTGATTGTGAAATACTGTAATTAATAAACTGGACATAACTTAAGAATGGTAAATCGTATAATAATAATCTATAGGTCAAAATGAAGCTTATAATAAGAGAAATATAGATATACATAATATAGTTACTGAATAGTTATACAATAAGACGTTATCTGTAATTTAATCTTCACTGGGATATAACAGTTTGTATATGTATTTTTGTTATATGGAAGATATTATTATTATTATTATTATTATTATTATTATATTGCTATTATTATTATTGTGTTATCCTTATAATTTCCCCTTCCAGCCATATAGAATGGTGAAGTCTAGTAAGCCCTTCTAGAGAAGAGTGCTACATCGAAGCACAGCACAACTACCGGGGCAGGATAACTGTTTCTTCACTGCTTACGCAGAACCACTACATAACACTCACAACCCATATTTTTTTGTTTGGTCAAACTCATATTTTAACACTCTTTTGAACCCTCTGTAATTATGCAATGACTCTATGTAGCATACGTAATCGTTCTCGGGTATTAGTATAGTGGTTGACTAGGCCGATCTTCAACACCCAGGTTACTGCTCACGTTGTAGTTCACGAAAACAGTCCCATGATCCAGGAGGCATGATGAAGACGTGGGAGTCGGACTTTGCCTCCGATCCTTATTATATTTCATTGATTATCAGACAAAATAAATTATATAATTATAATTAATAATAAAATGATAAGTGATTCCCATGTCTAATTTAATGTTTATTATTATCATTATAATTTATGTTTAATTATAATTAAACTTATTCGCATGGTTGATTAGTCATTTGTTTATTTTTATTTTTATTTAATGGAAAATATTTTTTGTATTCTCTTTTTTTGTGATTTTCAATGTACGCGCGCGTGCGTGCGTGCGTACGTATATATATGTGTGTGTGTGTGTTGGTGTAAGGATGTTATTAAGCTACAATTTAATGAAACATTTATTTTTCTCTAAACTTCTTTCATTGGTAAACAATTCTTAATTAATGAGTACACATTCAACTGTATTGACAACAAATAATTAATGGTAAACAAAATGATTCGTTTTTTGTTGTTACCTTGTTTTGTTTTTTTTCTTTTTGAAAATGAGAACAATTTTTTACCTAAAACTTTTGGTTTGATTTCCTTTAGAAATGAAGAAATTAAATATAAATAAAGGTTTGCAAATCATAGTTCAATGTGTAGAAATTTCTCATAAGTAGATATATATTAATAGAAATGTATGAATTTAATGTAATTGTATAGTTGGATAAATTTTGTGCATTATAAGCAAAGATAGATAGTGGCTCGCAGTGGAATTCAGGACTCGTGTTTCGTCCTATTTGGAACTCGTCAGCTGGATGTACCTGTATCTCAAAGTCGATGTTTACTCTGGGACTTGAATCTAGCACTATATGCTTTAAACGCCATTACATTATCCACTCAGCTACTGAGTCGTGAAAGCCACTTGCTTGCGTAATAGGGTGAAGTTTAAATTCATTTGGTATTGTTTGTTTGAATCTTCATATTAAGTTTTAAAACTGGGGTTGTGTCCCAGAGTGAACAACAATTCTGAAATGCAGGTACATCCAGCTGACGAATCCCAAATAGGACGAAACGCGAGTCTCGGATTCCCCTGCTAGCCAATATTCATCTTTGCTTATAATGCTTGCGGATTAAGGCTATACCGAAGCAATACGCACAGTGTGCAAATATACCAATAAGAGACTGATCAAAAGTAGTCCGAAACATCAATGAGAAAATTCAAACAAACAGTACTAAGTGAATTTGTACATTATATTTGCGATTTCGTGTTGTAAAGACAATTGTTTGTTATGATAAGAGATATGATTTCATACTTTTTGTAACGAAAAAAATGTAATTTCAATTATTTATTCAGAAATGTAGTTATACTGTACTGCTGTATCAATCGAACTAGTTTCTAGAATAAAGTATATAAACCTGAAATTGTCGAACGTAATTCGACAATTTACAATAAACGTTTTACAAATCAGAATAGGAGTAAATACTTAACTCTGTTTAATTTGTTGTGTTTAATTTGGTGCTCATGTGACATTTATGCGGTATTAAATAACTGGGTTTATAGGTTAAATCGGAACAATGATATAGATTTTGTAAACAAGGCGTAAGAACTCCCGGTTGGTTACTAATTAAAAGAAATTTATAAAATCCGTCAACCAGATTTATTAATTAGAGTATTTTGATGAATATTTTGAGTCTGTTTTACGATAAATCTCATCTGGAACTGTTATATCTCGAACCTTGATTCTTAGTATGTCGCGTAATACTTGAGCACACGAACGTTAGAACCCTCCCAAGTCGCAAAAGGAGAAGACAGAAGACTAGTAGATAGGAATGTTATTCCAAACAGTGTCAAATATAGTACAAAAATCTCACACATTTATAGTTTTGATTGAAAGCAAATCATCATTTCGGACAGCCAATAGGCACATAATCGGTATTCTTATTCGTCCGGAATGTTCCTCTAGAGGTGATTCGATGGAATGTTTTCGGCTCTTTCTGGGCTTCTTGAGACTTCCTTGAGCTTGTCAACAAGCCATCCTTACAGGAACATGTTGTTTATTAGACCTAAGGTCTAATAGAAATCACAACTTTCCGACTAAACCTTATTTATTTTACAATTTCACATCAGGTATTTTAATAAATAACAATAATAATGGTCATCATATTCTTAGTTTCTGGTTTTCAATGTAAAAAACCTTCAACAATTTTTATTAACTGGCATTGTTTTTCATAAATAGAATTGATTGACTACATTGTTAGGTTTGTTATTCTGTCAACTGCCGGAAAATATTTACTGTGTGCTTTCCATAAATAGAATGTAAAATCACGTGCATGAATCAATTGTGACATTATTTATTATAGTTATCACTTATCTTCGTACATTTTAGATAAAAAAATTGTTTCGTTACTCGTAGCATATTCGATTTACACTATTCGTATAACTGTCAAGCTAAGCGAAACAATCATCTGTGAATCAATTAACGCTGCTTCAAGTCATTTCCAAACACATAGGTACAGCCATATTTATTTCACTGTTAACTAATAATTAATGCAATATGTCACTAGACTAAATAGTCTATTAAGAAATACAGTTTTAATAGTTTAAACCACGAACTAATCCCATTCAGACTACTACTGAAAACTTGAAACTAATTGATCACCGTTTCTTTTAAACATGGGACTCCTCGGTAGTCCACAATCATGTCCCTGGGATTAGACAAAATAAGATAAATAACATAGATCAACGAATGACTTACAAAAGGGATTATTTGTTAAAAGAGTTTTTAAAATTTCTTTGGTTGAGATCATGAATCTATCAATGTTTGGCCATCACTGAAAATCTGGAAACACTGGACGCCTGATTTGTCTTACTATGAGACTCGTCAGCAGTGCTTACCCATGGTCCCACATGTTGGATTCGAACCCAGGATCTCTGGTCTCGCTCACGAAAACTGAACGTATAGATCACTGAGTTAACATGCAACTGTGTTAGTGTCTAACTTCAACTAGTCCATGATATTGTGAGATGATTTTCCATTGTATTTGTTTGGTAACTGCCTCGCACCCGACACAGTTGAACTCCACTGGTCACGGCTTTTCAATAGAACGCTCGAAGCTAGTCACTAGTGAGCACATGATAATTATCAGAATGAAGTTGTGGAGAGACCATCCACGTTTTCAATGGTGGTCTAATATTCATCGATTCAGGGTTTCAATCAAAACTTGACAATCTCCACCAACACATAGTGATAGATTTTTATATGAACCAAAACATGGAAATGTAACTATGAAGAACAAATTACAAAATCTACAATTTAATCATATTATTAGCTATTAAATAACAGTTGGAAACTGTCTGGAGACTATGTTTAACACATTGATATATAGACTTCAACATGAAATATAGTCACTGGGACTTCTGAGAGTGACTTATGCCGGAAAATAATCAATCTTTCAAGTGAGATGGGCCGAAAAAGGAATAGCCTACTTACAAAATTTCTATTGATGGGGGTGTCTTTTAGGTAAATCAATCTAAATTAGAGGACTATTTGGTGTATAAATAACTGGCTACTAGTCGTATTTGTCTGGTTCTTCAAGTACTTATTGAGTTCCATGTTGCAATACATTCATTAGTCCAAATAAATTGACATCATGTTCACTATGTTTAGATGTCACGCGGTTGGGGATTATCGACGAAAGAAAACCTGAACTGAGGTTCCATGATGGTTAGTAATCGTGAGCAACGACTGCTTGTAATTTTAAGGGGATTGATAATCTTCTTGGGATTCAAACACATGTCATCTAGATTCAAAGTCTGAGACGCTGCCAGTGAATTATCCGAGATACGACGTCGATACCAATTTAAATAGGAGCGACTTACATAATAAGCATGATAAATGCTTTCAGTGTTCAAACATAAATATTTTATTTACCTAGCATATTTGGTTAGCTAAAATGAACTCTTCCGTTACATTGATGTCATTATACTCATGCGATGTATAAAATAATAAGTAAACAATAGGAAAAGTGATACTTGAATTATCAACTTGAAATATATGTAAAGCAAAAATACATATATTAGTCCGGGCACTGTCTGCTCAAAACCGTCTTAATGTGATGGCCCTTGTACCTGATTCCATTCAGATCGTATAAATGATTGCTATCAAAATATATATTCCGGCTACTCTCGTATATTATCATTTACTTAACTCATGCTAGTGAATAATTGAATTAAATAAGTCAAATAAGAGAATGGATTTCGAATACGTATACTTCATACAATCGTTGCTCCAGACAGAGAATCAGAGAAACAAAGCGAAGAAAGAGAAGAGGAGAGAGTGAGGTGAAAGAAAATGGAGAAGGCGAGTGAGTTAACTCCATTTGTTAAAGTATGATTCAATGTTTACGTTCAAAAGAAAAATAAATCATAGACACGTAATGAATGAGGCAAGCAATTAATACATATACGATCATATAAAAACAGAATTAACAAGCTATTAGGTGACAAGGTTAAAATATGACTTAACAAGAATTAATAGATTAGTCTGTCCAGAAGTTAAAATAACCTATATGGGGTTAACATAGTACCATTCATTACATTAATATGTACTTCTTTCTAAGATCTATAGGAATTAAGTGATAAGTGAAAAACTTAAATCCAAAAAAACCCCTTTCCTCCAAGAACCAAACGTGCTTTTAACATTGTGACTTCTGTTACTGTTCTTTTTTTTAACCTAAATTAACAATATGTCACTCGAACATTAACTATTAATCATAATACAAAAAGCTGTTGTTGTTTTTTTTTCATTTTCAATGTTAACCGTTGTTGAATCAATATTTTTTTAACCAAAATATTTATTGCCAGGAGTTTCAACAATTTTGTTTTTAAACTGTCCTACATGAAAATCAATAAATCCAACTTATTAGATCACTTTGGAAAGATTCAGTTTGTATATATATTTTACGGTTTTTCTTTTATTTTTGGTTCAAAATGTTTATCTCCTTTTTTTTTCATCATATTCCTTCATTAATATAATGAACGAGAACACAAATGGGAGATAATTAAATGTTAGAGGGGGGTTTTGTGGAGATTTTAGTAATTTTATATAGTTGAAATCATGAGTTAATTGAAGCTAGACCACCATGGAAAACCTGGAAACACTGGTATTCGAATACAAAATTACAGAATCCCTTAGTAAAATCTGAGAATCATATATTAAATAATTCATTTTCAAAATATCAATCAATCGTCTCAGACTTCATTGTTCGACAACGATTGAGAACTTGAAAGTACTGGACAACCATTTCGTCCTAGTATGGGAACTCCTTAGTATTCACTACTCACGATCCCGCATGAGAGATTTAAATCCAAGATTTTCATCTACAACATAATATCAAGTCTTGTTCGATAGTTTTTGATCAGTTAATCACTGAGTGTATGCTCTTCTTAATGCATCTCGTTATATTCGTCTTTTTGAAGTACATTAATCCTAATAGTATAGCCGTCTGAAATACTAAGCATTTTTTTGGGGTCACTCGTTAAACTATATAACAATAATACTTGTGACTAATATAATATCTAAAATACTGGCCTCAATAATTATCGGACACTTAACCTTCTCCTTCCAGTTATTTCATTTCCCATTGATGAAGCATACTACTTATATCTATCCATATCAGTAACACACACCACAATTACACTAGTTTCATATAAATGAAATATATCGGTAAATTAATTACATAATAAATTTTGACATTATTATTGTTATTATTAATGTTCATTTTAGCTGATGTAAAACATTGAAAAGTTTTTGTCTGAATTCTTTTTGTAAAAAAAAAAATAAAAAATAAAAAAAACTATCACATTACTGTATCTCTTTTCTAGTGTTTCATACATTCACCATTATTTTATCTCTATGATAGTTTATCACTTAAATTTACTACTAACAAAAGTTTATTGATTCAAATAACTAAATCTGTCAATTTACTGACAATTGTTTACTTAAAAAAAGAACCTTTTTTTTATTACATAACAATCCCTACTTACTATATTTATCTTCTTTTTTTTTTTAAATTTCACTTTAGATTTTTTGGCGGGTGAGGGGAAGGGGAATATTATTAGACTAAACAAGTTAGTAAATGTTTGTTTTATATGTCAACTTATTCATTCAAGCATAATATTCTCTTTTTTGAAAATATAATCAATAAAAGCTAGACTTTTATGACAAAATGATGTGAAATGAAAAAAACACACAACATAAGTAGTAACTAAGAGAAGAAACTTTGATATCGGATTAAGAGTGAAAAAATATGATTGATTATGTATATTATAGAGTTGAGATCGTGAGTCAATTGAAGCTAGACCACCATGGAAAACCTGGAAGCACTGGACGGCCATTTCGTCCTATTATGGGACTCCTCAGCAGTGCGCATCCACGAACCCACTCTCGCGGGATTCGAACCCAGGACCTACCAGTTTCGAGCCGAAGCCCTTAACCGATAGACCACTGAGCTGGCATCCGCGAGAGCGGGTTCGTGGATGCGCGCTGCTGAGGAGTCCCATAATAGGACGAAACGGCCGTCCAGTGCTTCCAGGTTTTCCATGGTGGTCTAGCTTCAATTGACTCACGATCTCAACTCTATAACTTACTAAAATCTCCACAAAACCCCTTCTGATTATGTATATTGTTTGTTTGTTGTTGTTTTTTGTATGCAGAATGATTTCCGTACGTAATAAAAATGAAATCAATTAGAGTTAATTATTATAAAATATCTAGTTCTAAATTGAATATTAACAATAATGACAATAATTATAATTGAAAGTTGAAAAATAGTTCATATTTTGTCTATGATTAACATTGGAATTTGTTAGGATAGGTTTGTAGAGATTGTTGTGTTGTAATTTAGATTATGAACCGTTTATTTTTAGATTACCATTGAGAATTTGAAAAAGACTAAACGACTATTTCGTCCTAATATGCGACTCCTCAAAAGTCACTATTCACGATCCCGCCTAAGAGATTTGAACCCAGGATCTTCAGTCTCGCCCGTAAATGTTTAACGTTCAGACCACTGGGTTGGCATACATTGGTAATAATATCTAACTTCAATCGATCTATCACCTTGCGTAACCCTTCATAAATTTTCTGAAGTATATAACTATCTCCACCCGACATCAATTGGACTCTAGAACTCTTGGACTCTGGAACTCGAAGAAGTCCATGTTGAAGCTAGTCAATAATGAGCATATCATTATTATCACAATGGGGACTTGTGGAGACTGTAGTAATTCTAACAGTTGGACTGATGACTTGATGTTAGCTAGACCAATATTAAGATAAAACGGCCATCCAGTGCTTCCAGGACCTCAATAGCGGTCTAGCTTTTATTTGTTTTTCTACAATTTCATTTATACAGCTAACTTAGACTGTGATCCATTATTCAAATTCAAACTGTGCTGTGATCTACTTATATATGGTGATGGTCACACATAGAATGTATTTTGGCAGATCGATAAGGTACGAACAGGAATGAAGCGCAACCGGTACGAAATGCATGAACAATGAAATCAAAGAAGACGGACTGATATTTGCAGAAGGAACAGTGGAAATTGAGACAAATGATTATTACTTTGCGAGTTAACTGTGGACTGTATGGTTGTCAGATTATAGTGAGACAGTCTGTTATTTCGGCTTAAATACATTCGATTGTCCCCACTCGTGTTCTTGTTCACTACAAAACAACTGTATGATATAAACTAACGTTCAATGATAATAATAGTGAACAAAATATAAAAACGTAACTATATTCACCCCATAGTTTGTAATGAAACTTTCTAAACCTTTTTTATTACAACACTTACATCCGTAATATGTAATTTTTATTTATTAACTTTATTTTAAGCAATAAATTCCGGTAAGTAGTATAACAAGTAACCATTAAAAAAATTTATTCTTATATTTGAAAGTTTGAGTCAATTGAAGATAGACTCACGTTTTCAACTATGAAAAATACTACATCTCCACAAAACCCCTTCTCATAATTATTCTTCTATGTCCATTGAATCATTAAATTCTTAGTTAAAAGATGACTTTATTTATTTTCTAGAAAGTTTACTACTGTTTCCTCTTTATTTATTCTTCATCTTGTTTAATTCAATTATTAAGTTGTAATTAATTTTCCAGCAATAAAATAGAAAACAGCACAGTGATAATCATAATAATTATCACTATGTTAGTTAGAAAAGTAAGGATAATGAAAATTTTTTCAAAAAAAACGTGTAATTTTAAATTTTAAATCTTGAACATTGAATAAATGAATGTTTACGTTGTTTTTATAACAGAGGAAACAATTTTCTACTTGTTTTAAAAAAAAGTAACCGGTACAGTGAAAAAATAATGATGAATATTAGAAAATAAAATAACATTCGATAGTTTAATAAGAAGATGAAGATTATCAGAACTATATGATGATATATTAGCGCAATACATTTCGAACAATCTGATCACACATATACTTGTTAAGAACATTTACATATTATTAATAAAAAGGTCAACTAGACTGGAAATTGGAGGAGGGAAGAGGAGACAAGGATAATAATAACGACAATAATAATGTGAAGGACTCAGCGGTCGAATGGATAACGCGATGGCGTTTGAAGCAAAAGGTACTGGGTTCGAGTACCAGAGTTAACATCAACTCTGAGATGCAGGTACATCCAGCTGACGAGTTCCAAATAGGACGAAACGCGAGTCCTGTATTCCCCTATTAGCCACTATCCATCTTTGCTTGCAATATTTAGACAATTTGAAACCTAATCACTCTGTATAATGAGCTAATAATATCAGGGTAGGTTTAAGGTGAAAACAAACTTTTTTTGAATACACAAAGGTGGTTTAAGTTTTCGTATGGCCAAGGCTTCAATAAACTTTAGTATACGCCCTTTTACACTTTTATACAACACCACAAAAACCGAGTTCAGATCAATTTTATGGCCTGTTTCGATTATATGTTTGGCAATAGAGGATGATAGATGTTTATCCTCTACTAATATCGGGTCATTTGATTCTATTTTTTTCTGCAACCATTTTGATACATGTTCACACACCCTGATTTTCAGATCACGATTGTTCGAAATCTATTGCGTTAATATATCACATAGTTCCGATAACCTTCGTCTTCTTATTACAATATCGAAATTTATCAAAGGGACTTTGTTTTAAAATGACTTCATTTCTAACCGAATAAACTACATTTTTTAAAGTATCATAACTAAGGTTTGACTTGATAAGTTCGAATAAACTGAGGATTGGGTAGGTTGTTATAAATAAAATAATTTATTTGTAATATTTCAATGAGTAATAAAATTAGATTTTTTGACGTTTCGTGACCGAGTATAAGCCACTTCTTCAGAACATTACCACCCTTGTGTTGTTCCTTTGTACTATTTAAACTTGAATTCATTTTGATTTGGTTATTTATTCTATGAAAAAGTGGCTTACACTGAGTCACGAAATGTCAGAAAATCTAATTTTTCTACTCAGTGGGATATTACAAATATATTTTATTTAAAACTACATTTTTTCTTGTTCGTATTTTTTATGTGAACATATGTAATTTTTTGTAATGTTTTTCTAACTCAGATTTTACTGAATCGATTATCAAATATATATAGTAATAATTATTCAACAGTTCGTAAGTTCAATTTTGTTGTTATCTGTTCTGATTACAATAGTGGACACGGTGGACACGGAAAGTCCACCTAGGGGAGTTGAGAAACTCTGATTCCAAACCAATGGTACACATGGTCTCCAAGCTCCTGTAGGGACAAATGGCGTATGAACCTATTGTTGATCACCGGCTGCCATGGGACTGGATTTCCTCACGATGACACATTGCCTTGCAGGTCAGACCTTTAGGTCGAAGACTCCATGTGTGGTCCCCTAAAAAAGCCACCTGTTTCGGTTTGAGAACCTGGGCAGTATCACAGCTCACATACAAATCAAATGACTTGTGTGACACATATATATTCTGTGTCCCTTTGTACCAATACTTATGTGTTCAAATAAATAATATAATAGTATCCATAATAATGGTAATCACAATATTAGATATTTGACGACCCTTGAATATTTTCATTCGTTTCTTTTCAATAAAAATTAGTTATTACTGGTCTAAAATTTAATTTTTGATGAAGCGTTTTATAACTGCAGAAAATCGGTACTGTGAAAAAGGAAGAACTTAGATTTGAATAACGTAAAGAAAACAACAATTGGCGATAGATGAAAATTTTTGTCAGCCCCTTCAAAAAAAGCAAGGGGAAATTGTTAAATCTAGAGCTGTAGATTCTTGCTATGCCGCGTACAATTAGACTACTTGAAAGATCGAAGCCGCAACATCGCAATAAGGAAGACAGAAGACTAGAAAGTAGGAATGTATTTCCCAACACAGTGTCAATTATGGTACAAAACTGTTAGGTATTTATAGTTTTTAGTAAAAACAAAATCATTATAATTATCCAATCCTCACACAGGGGGTTATTAGCATTTGTTCAATAGGGAAGCTACACGTAGTGATTCTGCAATATTCTTTCAAAAGCTGATTGGATGGAATATATTCAGCTCCTTCTGAGCTTCTTAAATGTTCCTCACGTTCACCTGTGGACCATTCTCACAAAAATCATTAATCAAGCCCATCAATTTATATACAGGTTTTGCTGATACATGATGATTAGTCAATGAATATCATACATAGTGAGAATATAACTGAAGTTTATACTCAACTTATACAATCGAGTAGTGTACTGAAACAAATTATGCTAAATTCATACAAATGAACGGTTAGTGCTGTACTGAAAAAATGTTACTTTACATTAATTTAAATGATTATTATACTGAACAAATATTTTATATCAACGTTAACCTTATAAATCTTACAGAATACAACAGTCCACTTTATCATCAACGATGTTATTCGATAAAGTTATCCAGTCTTATTTACAGTATCTTGCAAGTTAGAAAAATTATAATAAAATAGATGGAATGTGATTAGCGATGAAACCTACTGTGTGTGTTTCTTCATTTCTAGGACTCGTCAGCAGGATGTACCAGTATCTCAGAATTGATGTTCACTTCAGAGCTCGAATTTGTACCCTTCACTTCAAATACTATTCATCTCTGATAAAATGCTTGTGATTCAATAGCAATATTGTGAGGATAGTCACCACAAACTTAATTTGTAATTAATTTCTGATACTATTTGCATTTCTTTTATTAATTCTCATAATTTTTTCATTTACTATGAGTGACTGTAAAATAGTTGTTTAAAATCGCATAACCTTAAATCCTTCCTATTTTCTGTTTTGAATCCCCTCATAGCACGACACACTAATAACCGTTCATAAATACACATACACACACACATCTCCCCTTCTCAATTATCTGTTTTTATGATAACTGAACTCTAAAATATTTATTATCTACATTTACAAACCACACAGGTATATTCCTATCATATACTTTATCTGGATATACAACTCAAATTATATTAATTACTTATAATTTTAGATTATTATACTAAATGCAACTCAAACACGCCAAGTCCTAACAATTAAGGTAACATTTAGTAAACTTTTATTGTGTTTAAAAATTATATTTAATATGGTAATACATTAATTTTTGGGCGTAATAACTTTATCATTATTTTTGAGTTTAAATATTTTTGGTCCACCACCACAATATCAAGGGAATCAGAACAAAACGTGCATATGCTAATTGAAGATTAATTTATTACAGTTCTAAGAATTTGAAAGATCAGAATAACCAATATATCTGCATTCGACTTGATGCTCACTCAGTAAAAGATGCCGGTTCGATTCTCAGAATGAATGTTGACTCGGAAATGTAGGTAGATCCAGCTGACAAGCGTCAAATAGGACGAAACGAGTGTCACGAATTCTATTGCAAGACACATTCCACTTATTCTATATATGTTGTGTTATGATGGCTATATGGGTGCGATTCATACAAGAGACGCATATGACGACTTAGCCTGACCAAATATCGGTCAAAATATCAACAACGGGATGATTTGAACCACTATAAATTAAATAAGGAAAGAAAAAGTTTTATAAGTTTTGTTACAATATATCAAGTTGTGTTTTATAAAAGATTTTCTACACAAAATAGGCTGCTTAAAGACTAAAAGCCGAACATGACTTCTGTGTTGCTGTTTTTCCCCTGTAAGCACAATCTAGACTGTGGTAGCACTACTATCAGTCACTTCGAATAAAATAAGAATTCAAGTATTTCTAAAAGAGCGTTTGTTTGTCAAAATTTCTAAGTAAACAAGCTTGCACAATTATTGGTACTGTCATATTATTATTTACTCAGAATTTACAGAAACATAATCTAATCACTGATTATCCTCAAACAATATAACTCCTTTATTGTGATAAGGTAACAGCTAATTTGTGATTTGTATTATCGTCCGTTGTCATATAACATTTATCTATTACTTTACTGAATGTCTGCTTACTGAAATTTCATGGTGTACAGCTTTAGATGTTTATTTCTATGTCTGCTTGAACGGTGATGCGAAAAACGGATCTATTTCTTCATAATTAATTAACTAATCAACATCACAACTTATATTAATCTGAACGAGGTTCTAGTGTTAACGGGGATCCAATGTCATTTCACTAAGTTTTTACGCGTTATACACTACACAAATTATGATTATAATCCAGATAAAACGCATTCCAATAATAAATGTTTCATAGGTAATTAACTTGTTCGAATTTTTAACATTTTATATTTCTATGAAATAATTTAATACATGTGTTCACTAGTGAAAACCTTCAAGATGAATTTCCTTGAGTTCTAGTGAGAAGTTGTGACCAATGGAGTCTAATCCATGTCGGGTGGAGACAGTTATTTACTTCGGAAAATATATAAAGAGTTGAGCCGGATCATGGATCGATTGAAGTTAGACATTAACATAATTGGATGACGGTTCAGTGGTCTGGAGGTTAAGCGTTCACGCGCGCGACTAAAGATCCTGGGTTCAAATCTCTCATGCGGGGTCCTGTACACGCACTTCTGAGGAGTTTCAGTCTTTCAGTGCTTCCAGATTTTCAGTAGTGCTCTGACTTGAAATGACTTCCTCAACTGCAGTAATTATTTCGAAATTTCAACGTAACACCTGTTTCTTATGTTATGAAATCATCTTGTTCTTTGTTTTTCCAGAAATTTCTTGTCTTGACTATTTCTATCTCATCAACTTTGAAAATGTAGATCTTGTCATTAACAGATAAACTCTAATTATAGACAAATCCAGTGCTTCCAGGTTCTCCATGGTGGTCTAGCTTCAGTTGACTCATGATTTTAACTATCTATATTTATTTTATCAACCTTCCTTCGCTTTCTTTTCCTTACTCCTCCCAATCTACATTAATTGTTTCTTCAGTTATTAAAATATTTTTTAATAGTTAATTGTGAAGTATAATTAATCATTAGGATAATTAATGATTGTAATAAAGAAAGAAAGAAAGAAAAAAAAACATTTTTTCGGATCATTATAAGGCAGAAAAACAAATGAACAAGAAGTTTATTGATTCATAATTAGTTATACAATAATGAGTCTTATGTACTATTTCTAATGACCGAAGAAAATTGATACATCCTTACGAGAATAATGAATGGTAACTGTTGGGATCTATTGATAGACTAATACTATACATATATTTTTATTGTAACTAAACAATGTATATATAGAGTCCTTTTATTATAAGCTTTCTTTTGACCTATAGATTATTATTATATAATTTACTATTCTTAAGTTATGCCCAACTTATTAATTACAGTCTCCCACGTTCATAGACACAATTTAATAATTCGTATCGTGAAAGTTAGTACTGGTGTTTTGAACTCAACAGGCAGGGCCAAGCAGAAAGAAGGACTAGTAAGGATTCTATACTGCTCGTATGCGTTTATACGTCATTGGTCCTGTCGATAAATCACTGTTCTCTAATTGACAGTTGTATATCAATAAGGCACGAAACCACAAGTTATAACAAAAATCAAATCACTTGTTTAGTAGATAAAGAAGTATAATTGATAATTTTAAAATATTTAAGTTGAGGAAAAAATAATTTATACTTAAGGAACATCCAAGTGTATTTAGGTTAATTAGGCTGGGACTTCGTAAAGGTAACAGGATAATAGCATAAGGTAGAAACTAAACTCCCAGTTAATTATTCCCGAAATAAATTATGATCAAGTCTTTCACAACATATAACATTAAACTAAATAACTTAAAAATTTATTCAGACTTTCAATGTTTGAGATATTAAGTATAAAAGTTTCTGGGTAATATGCATTTGTTTATTAGAAAAGTTAACTAACCTATGGTCTATCATTGTTTATACATTAAAACTACAGATATGCTGCATGATATAGGTATTGTCGGCCTCCTTGAACATCTGGTCTACCTATTTCTGTTATCTGGATATCGCAACAAGTTATCTAATTTTGTTTGTTTTAATACATTATTATGACTATTATTCCCACAACCTATTCATGTGCGCTTCTGAAAAGTGTACAACCCGTCTTTGTACAAGTTTCAAAAGACCAAGTCAGGGATATTGTGGTTGCTGGCAATATACAGCGAAAAAAATGTACATTATTTAGATGTCGATTGAATGAACTGCTAACTTCTAACTGGAGATCACTCAATATTTATCGCCAGGATTGACGTAGAAGTAAGAAATGGAAACTTGTTGAAATACATTGTTCTGAGAATTCTATATTGTACCGAAAAATGTAATATTGAATAAAGCTAATAATAATAATAAATAGTTTTCCTTTGTTTTTTTAAAGATGAATTAATTGTGAATGAAGAGATATTATGAGCCCATCAGAATCTACCCTAAATATGAGGTAGCAATGATATAGATTCATTTGAAGCAGTAGATAGATAGAAAAGCTACTTACCCTTGATCGTTATTCACTCGTTTTTTTCTTCACAACTGATAAACTACATTTACAACTTCAAAGTATTTTACACGATTCTCTTAATTTATTGAACAAAAACAACAAGTCTTCATATTTTTATGTTTTGTTCGTTATAATATCATTGAACAGTGGAATTTTGAGTCCATTTTCTTTTTTCATTCACATCACAGATGGTATAGCAAAACGATCATGGAAATGAAATATTTAGTGTAAATAATGTTATAGAGATATTAACTCACTTAAGACAATTGGTGAACGGTTGCTCAAAATCGTGGATTGGTTGAAGTTAGACATTCACACCGTTGGATACCGGCCGGCTAAATGGTCTATCGATTAAGTGCTCTGGCGCGAGACTGATATGTCCTGGGTTCGAATCTCGCGAATGTGGGATCGTGGATGCGCACTGCTGAGGAGTACCATAATAGGACGAAACGGCTGTCCAGCGCTACTAGGTTTTCCATGGTGGTCTAGCTTCAATTAACTCATGATTTCAACTATGAAAATATATTAACCTAATCAATTACTGATATTAAGACTTAAAAAAAATCATGATGGAACGAATGTTGCCAGGATTTCAATTTGTTAATTATTCAAATAAATGCCTGTTCAAATATTGTAATAGCCAGAAAGATTACGAAATATTTTATAGCTTATAAAAGACTATTATTTTTAACATATATATTTCACCAACGTAGATGATCCATGTCGAATGTGTGGGGGCCTACACGAGTTAGACGGGGATGGTGTGGCCATCAGCTAACTTCGACGTCGCATCTCAAGGTCAGCACTAAGCAAGTATTAGTAATCACTGTATTATTACTATTTGTAAGCAAATTTACCGCTGAATATATTATTTATAATGCAAAAATTCGATAAAAGGTATCCAAATCAAAAGTAGTTTAATATAACAAAATTTTAGTTAACAATAAACTCATCTGTTCTATTGCTAGATTACTAAATTCACACCAACAGCAAATCTATTCTGTCAGAATATTATACATAAAATATGTAATAGTTTGTTCTTTATAAAACTGTTCTTTCAGTTATATCTTTTTTCAGTGTGTGGTTGTGGAGATTGTTGAGTTTTTGATTGAGATCATGAATCGATGAATGTTAGATCACCACTGCAAACCTGGAAGCATTGAACGGTCGTTTCGTTCTAATATGGGATTCTTCAGAAGTGTGCGTCCACTTCTGAGGCGTCCCATATTGGAACAGTGCTTCCAGGTTTTCAATGACGGTCTAACATATCTATTTTCTAAAACATTTAGACTACACTGATTTAATTTGAATCAATATGTTGTACAAAAAGTATAGGCAATCAAACACTTTATGTTTGATCACAGACACCGGTTATATATATTATAAACTGTTATAATAGTCTTCGTAAACCATATCACACAATTGGTTCTCATAAAAGCATGACCAGTTTCGAATGATAATTAAGGAACTTTTAAAGTAAATATTCATTAAATCTGTCTATTTTTATTCGTTTTTATCTTCAAACAAAATTTGACCAGTCAAAACATTTTCATGCTTCTAATGATATGTCACATAAATTGAAAATGTTTTGTCTTTGCAATTCTAAATAAACTAATAAATACATTTTTGACTGAGATCATAAATCTATCAATGTTAGACCACTATTGAAAACCTGGAAGCACTGGACGGTCGTTTCATCCTAATCTGGAACTCCTCAGCAGCGATCCTGTACGCGAGATTCAAACCCAGGACTTTTGGTCTCGCACACGAACGTTAAACCTCCAGACCACTGAACCGGCATTCAACTATGTTAATACATAACTTCAACCAATCTAAGATATTGAGCAATCATCATTCATTGTTCCCATGATCTCAGTCAAAATCTCAACAATCTCTATAACCTTATTCTGATAAATAAATACATTGTTTACTCTATTCACATTAGTTTGCTTTTTCATTATTGTTTAAATGATACCGAAAAACTCCATATCATTCTGTATATCTAATCTCAAAGTGAAAATGTCCAATAGCTGTTTACTTTAAAAAAAAAGATTCATAAAACATGACTTATTTTTCTTGTATAAAATGTTTAATTACATAAAACATAAGAAAACATTATTTTCTTGTTTTGTAAACAGTTATTTTCTACAAGTCATTCACTAAGCAAGATAAGCATTCAAACGAGAAATAAAAGAAATGGAAAAATATAACAAATAGTTAAGCAAAGAACTATCATTATTACATAAATACATCGGTCAGTCAGCTATAACGTAGGACTAGGCATACATATGCATCAGTCCAAGTTGCACAACAAGATGAACACCGGATTCATAGAAATAGTTAATTTAGTGGTGGTAGTATATAAAAGATAGGTTGTATATAAGGATATAGTATAGGATGGAAGAATGTTATGAAGCGATTGTAACCTTACTTCATAACGGTCTTCCTTCCTAAATACATATATATATATATATATATATATATATATATAGAGAGAGAGAGAGAGAGAGAGAGAGGATGGAAGGAGGGAGTGAGGGAGAGAGAGATTTATGCTACAGTGAAGTGGTTGAAAGAATAATACTACTAATAACCATTTGGGAATTATATAGGATAAACAAAAAAAATGTAGTTTGTATAAAAATAAAATATTTTGTTATTTACTCAACTACTGGTCGATTTCTCCATTTATGTGTCTAGATAAGCAACGTTTTAATCAAATATAATTTATACTATTCAATGTATATAGAAATTCTATCTTTTTGTTTTTAATCGATTACACTTCTAAGCATAATAATAAAATGCTTGTAAATCAAGGATTAACTCTATTTCTATAGATTGTACATTTTTAAAACGTTTGTTTGATAAAACCAATAGATGAAAGCATGAGTCAGTTGAAGCTAGACCACCAAGGAAAACCTGAAAGCACTGGACGGCCGTTTCGTCCTACTGTGGGACTGTGGGACGAACTCGCCTCGCGAGATTAGAATCCACCACCTACCAGTCTCGCGCCAATAGAGGTTAAATTATAAAGTGCTTTGAAATTTAAATTCACTCGGTATTGTTTGTTTATATCTTCTCATTTTCGTTTAGGACTGCTATCGCCCTGGTACAGCCGAGAGTGTTGAGAGTCCGCTCTCCCTCTCCAAATACTCTCATATGGCCACTCATATATAGCTTCTGTCAAGGAAGTCCTACTCACTGCCTTCTCATGGTATTACTGTTGTTTACGAAATTGAAAGGACGAAAAGCGAATGTCCGGCGCTTTAACCGGGCTTGTGGACACGGAAAATCCACCTAAAGGAGTTGAGAAACCCTGATTCCGAACCAGTGGTGCACATGGGCTCCAGTATCCTGAGGGAACAAATGGTGTATGAAAGAATCGTCGGTCACCGGCTACCATGGAACTGCACTCCTCAAGATGTTCTACTGCGTTGAGAATCAGACTTTTAGGTAGAAGACTCCAGGTGTACCCCCCTAAGGAAACCACCTGCTTCGGTTCGAGCCCTCAGGCATTATCACAGCCGTCACACAAATCAAATGAGATTTGTACTGCGCATATATATCTCTCGTGCCTTCTACTGATATTTATGTGTTTAAATAAATGAGTAAAATACTGCAATCTATCAGTCTCTTGTTGGCATATGTGCATCCTGTACGGATTGCCTCGATGTTACCTTAAATCGCAAGCACGGTACATGATTCAAGTCCTAGAGTGAAAATCAACTCTGAGGTGCAAGCACATCCAGCTGACGAGTTCCAAATAGAACGAAACACGAGTCCACGATTCCACTGCACCATTCATATTTGCTTATATAGCATTGAAATTCAGTTTTTAATATTCATCATGTGTTATTAGAATTCCATCCACCAAGATACAGTGTGGTCACTAGATAATTTGATTCAACAATGCATACACCACTGTGGTTAAATATGTGAGTCCCAATAACAGTAAAAAAATATTTTTCGGACTGTGAAATTTGCCTAGATAACTTTTTTAGGATGGTTTGCAATTTCTGATGTACAGTTAACTTCATATAAATTGGTTGTTTAGATCTTCTCATTGAAGTTTAGGAATTAAACTGATTAATCTCTTTTGGTATGTGTTTATTCTGTTCGGATTACCTCAATGTTATCAGTAAGTCACAAAGATTTCCATCAGAGATTAATGGCGTTTGAAGTGTAAGATAATTTTTATAGCTCCTGAGTGAACATCAACTCTGAGAGGAAGGTAAATCAGCCTGAAGAGCCCCAAATGAAACGAAACAAGTATTATGGATTTTAATGCTAGCTGCTATCCATCTCAGCTTAAAGTTTGGTTAACTGACTTTTTACCATCTTACAAAAGAGAATTTTAAAATAATTGAGAAGAGGAAGATTTGTGTTATAATAATGTTGGTCAGTTTTAGGTTTCGAGAATTAAGACTTAGAAATAATTTAAAGCTAGAGATTTAAGATTAATTTTGAGTTAACAACTAATCTCCTACTAATCAGCGATAATATCCATCAAGTCTTTAGCTCAAAGTCGCCAACATAGTTGATCTTACATAGAAATTTGTCAACAATCGAACGAATGAAATATTTGACACCGACGTCATAGATTAGTGTTAAACTATCTATTTTGTTTTGAAAATCGATGTACATTAATGATGATTACATCCTCAGTATATATATTGTAACATTTGGGATTGCAAAATTGGGGATAAATACTAATTAAGACACACATTACTATAACAATCACGGTAAATTAACTTAAACGTATGTGATTCCATATTCTACACTCATTATACCTATTATATATATATATATATATATATATATATATATATATATATATATATATATATAGTCGTTGGACAAAATTTAAACTTATTTCCTAGTAAACAGACCTATTCATTTAAATTCTCTTGGTATTGTTCACTTAAATTTACCGATTGATGTTTAGGACTGCAATTGATCAGTCTCTTATTAGCATGTGTGCATACTGCGCCTATTGCCTCCATATAGCCTTAATTTACAAGCATTATAAACAAAGATGGATAGTGGCTAGTAGTGAAGTCGAGGAATCGTGTTTCGTTCTACTTAGAGTTCACCCAATTGCACAAGTAAATAACGCGATGGCGTTTGAAGCAAACGGTACTAGGTTCGAGTTTCAGAGTAAACATCAACTCTTAGATGCAGGTACATCCATCTGACGGATTCTAAATACGACGGAACGCGCATCTTAAATTCCATTGCTAGCCACCATTCATCTTTGTTTATAAACCTATTCATTGTTCAAAAAACAAATTCATATCTAGATTTTCTTTACTAATGTCATTCTATTTTGGATTAGTTAGTAGACAAATTTTCAAACAATAAATGATCTAATCAGTAAATGTTTTACTATTATATACTTCCAAATAAGCTTTACACAACTCAATCCTATTAATAAAATTACATTATCATAATTCATATTCTTACTCTGGAGAATCATTAAGTGTTGTACGCAATAAGTTATGTATTATTGAATAAGTATGTTTCTTTCCAAGTACGGTAAAGTTCAATCTCAAAAACCAAATTATCAACTAATGTATTTACTTGTGAAAAAAGTAATTTGAACTTAACAATGAGATATTATCTTATAAAGGTCAAGTTGTTGTGCAAAAACTGATCCCTAACAGATAAGATCAAGTAGGAATATTTCTAAGTAACTTAATATAGATTTGTATTTAGTTACTACTATCAATGATACAAAGTCAATAAATAAATCACTTGAAGAAACATAATATAAGAATAAATATTTATTATTATGATAGTTTATTTACCTAAACTATATGTGAATGTTTCTTAGGCATCATATGCATATAAGCCAAAAGACAATTGTAAATAACTACTGAAAAATCTACGAGACATATTTATATGTACTTACTTACGCCTGTTACTCCTCGTGGAGAAGCATAGGTCACACACCAGCACTCTCTATTCAAACCTGTCCTGGACAGTTCTTTCCAGTTGTTATTCATCATTTTCATATCTGCTTCTATTTTGCGGCGTAATTTGTTATTTGACCTTCCTCTTTTACATTTCCCTTCACGATTCCAAGTTAGGGCTTGCAGTTTGATGAATTCCTCAATGTATATGCTATCCACTTCCAACGTCTTTTTCTAATTTCCTTTTCAGCTGGAAGCTGGTTTGTCCTCTCCTTTAGTAGACTGTTGCTGATGGTATCGGGTCAACAGATATTGAGTATCTTACATAGGCAACTAATCATAAACACTTATACCTTTTTGATGATGGTTGTAATACTTCTCCACTTCTACA
Organism: Schistosoma rodhaini; assembly: GCA_944470415.2. Classification (NCBI taxonomy): domain Eukaryota; kingdom Metazoa; phylum Platyhelminthes; class Trematoda; order Strigeidida; family Schistosomatidae; genus Schistosoma; species Schistosoma rodhaini. The sequence continues at coordinate 12,871,108 of OX104037.1, forward strand.
ACAGGACTGTATTTATATGCATTCATTATGATTTACGTTATTTTATATCAATATCAGTGATATAATATAATTGACAATATTATTTTAAGGTAGATCAATTTATTACCCGGATAACTAGATTAGAAAGATATCTCTATCAAATTCTTAGATATATCTACGAAAGCGAATTCTTATTTATGTACGATGATATGTCATCTCAAATATAATTAATTATGGGCAATTACATATAGCAGCTCTTTTACAATGGATTTCGATTATGGTTAACGTTGTCAAGCCCTTTTACTAACCTTTTTAACAGACAATATTATTCAGACAGCAACAATTCATCTATTTCTGTGTATTATTATGATCAATATCATGTCTATATCAACGTGTATACTTAATCAAATAAGACAGCCTATTCACATTTCTCTCTCTAGCTTAAATGTTAATATCTTAAATATCTCTCGATGAATCATTCTCTTTACTATGTATATCTGTTCTCGAATCTTATCATTAGCCTTTGACTTTCCCCGCTGCTCTTTTATTCTATTTGACAATAAATTCGCCTATGTATTTCCTCTCTCACACATATTAGCCTTTGTGCTTCAAACCCGCTCGATTTGCTTGTAGATTTGTTAATCGTGCTATCCACCAATAAACTGTAGACTCCTCCTCCTATTGCCTTCTGATTTTAAATACCGTGTGATTTATGTAATAACTGTTATCGAGGTGACTGATTAACGAAGCTGGGCCATTACATACAAATACAAATCTAGGTAAACCGTTGTAAATCTTAGATTTTAGAAAGCAAAAAATTTATAAACAGCGCTTTAAGATGATAAATTAACATGAGTTAGTTACAGATTTGAAAACAATGAACAGGACCATAAAATGAATTCTACTGCAAACTAATAATAAGAATGTCTATTAAACAAAACTCATAAAGCGAGTTCTTCTCCATAAAGTTCTTCAAAAACATGACCATAAGAAACTAGTCATCTAAATATGTCAAACTAATGGATCAATACCAAATATAGAGATATAAATCATTCAATTAACCGTTTACTTTGATGTTAACATTTTTATCATGTTAAATGAAAGCGAATTGCTTCAGTTCATTAAGATTATGAACAGATCTAAGTTAAACCTTCATCGAAGACCTGAAATAATTGGTCACACGTTTTGTTCAAGAATAGGGCTCCTCACGAGTGCTCATCCACAATCCCGCACAAATGACTCGAATCTAGTACATTCAGTGAACGGTTAACCTATAAACCTCTAAGTCGGTATCCAACGGTGTTAACCTCTAACTCAAACTAATCCATGATATGCAAACATTTTCCGCTGTCTTCGGTGGGTAACTGCTTGATACTTAACACAGTTGAACTCCAATGGTCTCGGCTTCTCAATAGACCTCCGAAAATTTCCTCTAGGAGTTAATCACTGGTGAGCAAACGGTAATTGTCAGTACTGAGTTGTAGAGACTGTTGCAGTTCATATTCAGTTGAAAGAATATCATGTCATCCTGATAGATTTCCCGATGGAATCCAAAGATTTTTGGTGCCTATTTCAAAGAAAGAGAAATATTGCTGAAAGTTAACTGAGGGCTGAAAATCTTAATTTGTGTAATAAAATACATCACTAATAATTATCAATACGAATTATCGATTGTTAGGATTAATCTTTTAAACAACTTGGTATTAAATTCGTATATTGAAAATGATGATTTATCTATTAAACTATAAGAACTCGTAAATACGTAATTATATTGGTCTTTTGTGTGAAGTGACTATTTTTTTCAGTCAGACAAAAACTAAGAAATGATCTCTTAGTATGGTCTGTTTAAATCTTACCAACAACTTTTAAAACTGCAACTGGTCAGTCTCTTATTGGCTTCTAAGGAATGATCTGTTCTCAAAATTTTCAAGCTAGGAGTATTTCTATTTAACACTTAGCTCCATAAAAGACAAATCCTGATGACTTAGTAAATATCTGTAGGTTACACAAATTTATGACTGAATAAGTACTAACTGTAATATATTTCATTCGAGATATTAAAATGAAACGTCATTTACCATTAAAATGATTTCAATTACATATGAGAACGCAAGGAGTGTAATCGTAATAAAGCACAACTGTACTGAATTGAATTTGTTTTCTATTATAATTTTAAATAAAAATTTATTATTATTTTTGCATAGAATTATAACAGAACAAGTTAAAATTCAACTCAAATGAAAGTTCAACATATAAAACATTGAATTGTTGTTCATCTATCTACAGGTTAAAGTTTTGTATACCAGACTAAATGTCATGTGTTAGATACTTAATAGCGGCGGAGGTGAAGGCATAGATATATAATATTGACTAATTCTATACTTAAACGAAATATTTCTCCAGTTCTTCTTGTTTCCTAGTGGTTGCTCAACTTAGGATTAGTCTTTGATGTTAACCATAAAAATAAATTATTTAAACGAATTACTCTATTAACAACTATTTCAGATTGGCTAGTTGATTCTATAAACCTAAAAATGAATTGACCAATCACTTTATAACTTCATTTTAAAATATAAAAAAAAACAAATAGGCAATTTTATATTAGTTTATTGTTAATGCCTCTTATTCAACTATTGGTTGTATAAACCTTTTTTGATTACTATATTCATTCTATAATTCTATGATTACCTTCAAGATAGAAAGAATGATTGAATCTTATGAACATATAAAAAAACGCCTTAGATACTAAATATCAATATCATAATTTAATTAAATAATTATTTCTTAATCACTAGGGTTTATATTGATTATATGATGAAATGAATATTTATATCTATACATCATGATATTGATTATATTAATTACAATATTATTACCTGTTTTCTCTAATTCTATCAATCATACAATATATAATTATGATGTTACTATGGAATTACATTCAATTATACGTCCTGATATTGAAATTTCTGTTATTATTATGGCATGTTTAGTATGTTTTATAGTAACTATTGGTATAATAGGTAATGTATTAGTTATATGTGTATTAACATGTAATCAAACACGTATGGTATATGAAACATTTTGTGTTGGTTTAGCTGTAACCGATTTAATTTATTTAACAATGACAAGTCCTATAACTGTTATGCAATATTTTTTAAAAAGTTGGATATTTGGTATATTTTGGTGCAAAGTATTCAATTTTATTGTACAAGTAAGTTAACGAAGAAAACAATTTTTTTTTCTCGTTTTGTTATATTTAGAATTGAAAATGTGTTTCTTTGTTTTTTATTTCTAGTTTATCATTTCTTTATTTAAGACTAGTAAACAATGATGGATAGTGGCTAACAGGGGAGTCCAGGACGCGTGTTTCGTTCTATTTGGGACTCGTTAGCTGTATGTCCGTCATCTCAGAGTGAACATCAATTTTGAGATGCAGGTACATAGAAGCAATATATGTTATATAAGTAATTATTAATAATCAATGAAATGAGTTAATGAACAACTCTCCTCATGATTGGGAAAGGTTATGACCAAAATAATACTCATCATTCTATTACACTTACTAGATAGCAATCTTGTAGTAAATAGAAACAAATCATTTTGAGTAATTTAACGAATACTTACTAACTTTTCTTAAAGGGTTTGGTCTTATCTCCTACATATATGAGAAGTTATGATAATTCAAGGTAAAAATCAAAGTTTTTGTGTTCATAAGAAATTTATAACATACTCATGTCTTTTATAAGAACTTTCGTCTAAATTAGAGCGAATAGTTTCACAGTATTTGATCGCCGAGTTGATATAATTCCTTGAAAAAGCTTAGACCAGATTGCCAGTCGAAACGTTAAATTTACTCCGAATTCATTCGCTGAAATTTTACAATTATATTATTCCTATTTAATGTCATACTTATGTCTTGTTTAGTCGATTAAAATTTAGCAAATGATTTTAATTATTATTATTTTCCATATTCTTTGTTCGTTTACATTGTTGTCACCCTTCTTCTAAGATATATGCTTCACCTTTTAATTATCTGAATACTTTATATCTATGTAATTTTAATAATTTTAAATGAATACTATCTCAGTGTCTACTTATTCAAATTGTTAACCTAATCCCTGTCATAAAATATTGATTTAAGCTTTTGTTCATATTATAACTAGTATAATTATCACTACACTGTCAATTTACCTTTCTTACTTATTATGTTTCGTTATATACTCTAGTTCGTTATTATCACTGATTCATATGTATATTAAAAACACGAAGTTCAGCGAAGGGATCTCTTTTCAACAAATTTATTATCAAGTTGTACAATCATATATATCTGAAAATATTTTGTTTAAGTACTAATTCCGTGAGGAAATTTGAACACCAATAACCAAGGTGACGTAATAGAAAGATTATAGTACTAGATTACATAATACGAGTAATATATATATATATATATATATATATATATATATATATGGTTGTACAGCTTGGTAATAAATTTGTTGAAAAGAGATCCCTTCGCTGAACTTCGTGTTTTCAATTTTAATGTTTAAATGGAAATTATCAAAAGAGGTTTCTGTGGAGATTTAGTATTTTCATAGTTGAAAGCGTGAGTCAATTGAAGCTAGACCACCAGGGAAAACCTGAAGGCACTAAACGGCCGTTTCGTCCTATTGTGGGATTCCTCAGCAGTAAGCATCCACGACCTCGCCTCGTGAGATTCAAACCCAGGACCTACCATTCTTGCGCCAGAGCACTTAACCGATATACCACTGAGCCGGCATCCGATGGCGTGTATGTGGGAATCATATATATGTCAATAATAATATACATTTGAGCGAAGCTTGGTGAAGATTCAACTCAAAACAATCTTGTTGTTCTCATTCAGAAGATAGGGATTTTTCATAAACTACAATCTATTTATATTCAGATTTCAATTAAATATAAATAATAATTGTAATTATTTGTATGGTTGTATTTTGTAGACTTAATAGGCTAATTTACTTAGTAGAATTCATTGAACTAAACTAATATTATTAGTTAGTACAACAATTTTCTATGATAACCACCAGAAATATTTTATTGATTAAATATTTTTCCACTTAGTTACTATCGAAAATAAACATTTGTTACTAGAGAGAATTTGAAATCTAATTAACTTGTTTATTCTAGCAAATTAATAAAAATTTAATTTAATTAGTTTCCCCCGTTTTATTTTTGTGTGTATGTGTGTTTGTATGAGTGACATTACATCAAAAAAATGTATATTACAGATTTGAGTTAATATAGCATAAGCATTTACAAATTATCGTTTTTGGAACTATACAAGATATTATTTCTTTCATGTATAAAGTAATGAAAACAATACCATTATCTGTTATATAGTTGAGATCATGAGTTAACTGAAGCTAGACCACTATACAAAACCTGGAAGCACTGGACGGCTATTTCGTCCTATTGTGGGATTCCTCAGCAGTGCGCATCCACGATCCCACTTCGCGAGATTTGAATCCAGGACCTACCAGTTAATGTTTAAATGAAAGTTATATCTCTGTTTAAATATGTGCTCAATTGTTTTGGTTATCCATTTTCAAATTGCGTAAATAGTGTTATGAGAGCGAGAGAGGGAGAAAGAGTGAGAGAGAGCCATGATGGGAAACTAATTGAGGAGAAATCTATTCGCGCTGTTAGTTCTTTTCACTTAAATGATAAGATAAAGTTTTTCACCATAAGAAAAGATTGTAGTAGTTGGCATTACATTCTCCAACATTTTTCATAATATCGGCCGTCAGAAAAATTTATAAAGCATGTTATTGAATAATCAAAACTTGGATTCATATTAAGAGCTTTACAATATTGTTTAAATGGTAATGAGGATTCTTTACGGTAATAAAATGTATAGCATTAAACGAAGCTGTTATTATTATTATTTAAAAATTAATATCATCAGAGAATGACATTCTCTCAGAAACAATACAAAGACACAGAGAATTGGTCAACTGTGTTATTCTTGTTCACAGCTTCACAATGATATATATGAACAGTATCTTAATTCATAATGTTCTACAATTGATCAGTTCGTGATGAAAATTACCTAATAAAGTATAAGAATCTTAAATAAAACTGAATAAATAAACTTACCTACACAATTTCGTGACTACATTTTTATGGTTTTCTTACTTCCGGAATAAAAATTTAATAATTTATTCAACTGTTACATAATTTATATAATCAAATAGAAGATAATGATTACCTTAGTCTATTTATTTTTATTTAGTTGATAAAACTACCCTTTGATATTCATTAAATAAGAATATTTTCTTTACAAAAACTGAATATCTTTTCTAATATATATGTAAAAAGGTGTTTTGTGGAGATTTCAGTAATTGCATATAGTTGAGATCATGAGTCCATTGAAGCTAGACCACTATGGGAAACCTGGAAGCACTGGAAGGCTGTTTTATCCTATTGTGAGACTCCTCAGCAATGCGCATCCACGATCCTGCCTCGAGAGACTCGAACATAAGACTTACCTCTAGACCATTAAGTTGGCTGATATCCAACGGTATTAATGTCTAACTTCAACCATTTGCCATTGTCTTCAGTGAGTTGATATCTCCCAACACACCTAGTTGAACTCCACTGGTCACTGCTTCTCACTAGAACTCCAGGAAATACCTCATAGACCAAGTCACTAGTTAGCATATGATCATTATCAGAAGGGAGCTTTGTGAAAATTTTATTAATTTTATTTATTTGAGATCATGGATCGTGGATGCACACTGCTGAGAAGTCCCACAATAATACAAAACGGCCATCCAGTGCTTCCAGGTTTTCCATAGTGATCTAATTTCAACTGACTCATGATCTCAACTACATAATATAAGTAAAAAGATTTAAAAATGGAATTGATCTATTCTTCATAAATTTAATGCGAATTTTAAATTTATGCTCCCCCCTCCAAAAAAAAGCACAGAATAATTTGACCTTAGATAAACTTCTTTAATTATTTAAACATGATATTACCTTGAAATATTTTCATCAGATGGGGTCTTTTTATGTGGAGATTTTAGTAATTTTATATAGTTGAATTCATCAGTCAAAACAATTTTCATTATGTTTAAATATGAATACTAAAATAAGCATCAAGTTCATTTTCAATTTCATGTTGTTGGCCTTGATATTGTTGCTGTTTTTTTTGTTTTTTTTTTAATATTTTTTTTATTTTTCATCTTTTTTTTGTTACTTAATTTATCATCAGACAAATATTCCATACACATAACACTCAACACCTTTCATACCGTTTTTTCTATATATAAAACAATTAATTATAATTAATGAATGTTTTTAACACTTTTTTTTTCTTCCGAATATTCTATTGAATATTGATAAATAATGATGCACGCAAAGAAGATGAAAAAAATATGAAAAAAAACAAAAGAAAAACAAACATAAAAATAAAAAAAACTAACTCGGATACAACAAGTTTTCTCCACTAAAAAAAGAAAAATAAATCAGTAGAAATGATAATTTTTTTCTGGTTATTTTTTTTCTTTCTGCAATTCATTATATTAAAAATAATAACAGTTTTACACGCACACACACACAACAAGCACATACACACGCACACGAAAAAAAATAATTAAGACTAATAGAATTCTTTCTTTTATTTGCATTTATTCTAATGAGATATGCGTATTTAAAAATCTATATACATTTAAGACAAATAATAAATAAAAAAGATAAATTCTTTCCTAGGAGAAAAAAAGGAAGGAAAAAAGAAAAACCATACAGTATAAAAATACTACTCAATTGTTTGATGAGTTCATTTTTCTATTAGATTATTAAAAAGTTAATTATTATTAGCAAAGATGGATAGTGACTAGCAGTGGAATTCAGGATGCGCGTTTCGTCTTATTTGGGACTCGTCAGCTGAATGTACCTCCATCTCAGAGTTGATGTTCACTTTGGGACTCAGCAGCTGAGTGTTTGAAGCGAAAGGTACTGGATTCGCTTTAAACGCTCAGCTACTGAGTCCCAAAGTGAACATCAACTGTGAGATGCAGGTATATTCAGCTGACGAGTCCCAAATAAGACGAAACGCGCATCCTGAATTCCATTGCTAGTCACTATCCATCTTTGTTTACAATGCTTGTGAATTAAGGCAAAATCGAGGCAATACGCACAGTATGCACATATGCCAATAAGTACTGACCAGTTGTAGTCTTAAGGATCAATGGTAAGATTCAAACAAATAAAACTAAGTGAATTTAATTTTTTAAAATTAGTATTATAAGCTTTATTCAATATTATATTTTTGGTACAATATAGAATTCTCAGCATAAAGTAGTATTTCAACAAGTTTCAGTTTCTTAATGCTTAGTCAGTCTTGACGATAACATATTGAGTGATCATTAGTTGGAATTTAGCAGTCCAATAAATCGGCAAAATCCGACTCACACGTCCTCGTCGTGCCTCCTGGATCATGGGATTGTTTCCATGTACTAACGTGAGCAGTAACCCGGTTGATGGAGATCGGCCTAATCAACCACTCTACCAATACTCGAGAACGAATACGAATGCTACAAAGAGTCATTGCATAACCATTGATGGTTCAAAAGAGTGGTAAAAAAAAAGAGTCTGCACAGACAAAAACAAAAACAAAATGGGTTGTGAGTGTTATGTAAGGATTCTGCGTAGGCAATGCAGAAAAAGTTATACCGCTCCGGTAGTTGTACCGTGCTTTGATGTAGCACTCTTCTCCAGAAGGGCCTACTAGGCTTCAACATCTACGTATGGCTGGAAGTATAAATAATATACATATACATCACGATATGTTTGATTTAGCCTATATAACATGAATAAGTTTTGCGATTAATAACCATGATAATGTATTAAAACAAACAAAAATTAGAAAAGTTGTTAAAATATTTAGATGACAGGAACTGGTAGTTCAGTTTTTCAAATAGGCCACTAATACTCATTTAAACTTAATTAGCTATATTTATACTTTTATTAATCATATAAACTACAATTGTAACATTGAAATTAAATACTTCATTAAACATAATTTCTATGAATAACAGCGGTGTCTATCAAAAGAATGAGGGATTAATGTTGTTGGGTTTTTTATCCGAAAAAAGATAATTATCGAAAAAACAAAACGATATGGGGTAAACTTAACTAATGGTAAAGTACTGATAGGAGAGAAAGAATAGTAGATATATATATACATATATATTTCCTGTCTACCATTACATTAACTTTTTCTATCAATGTTAACATATATAGGTAAAAGAAAGGAACTTTAGGGTGAATTAACCGCCTAGACAGTGTGAGATTAAACAACTACTATTCCAATTATTATAATGATGAATTTTTTTTAAAAAAATTGACTATTTAATATCTTTTTTTTGTCTGTTAAATAATGAAACATAAGTTGTTTTTTTTTAAACAAAAGAGAAATAAAACACTGGAGTCAGATGTACTAGTAACCAGTGGTTATATTTATTGTCGACTTCCGGAGTATGATATCTTTATATAAAAGGTAGTAACTATGTTTAAGTATTTAAAATATATATATTGTTAAATCATTTGAATAAGATTTTTTGATGTTGCCTCGGAGATTAAATATATAATAGTATTTTATTAAAATATTTCAGAATGATTTTCATAGGTTTTCATAGCTACCCAAGTTGTGATATATAGAGTTTCTAGTTAAGAATTTTTAGGAAAAGAAAGTGGTTATTAGGACTCAGTAGCTGAGTGGATAACGCGATGGTGTTTGAAGCGAAAGGTAATGGGTTCGAGTCTCAGAGTAAACATCAAATCTGATATGCAGGGACATCCATCTGACGAATCCCAAAGAGAACGAAACACGCGCCATTGATTCCACTACTAGACATTATCTATCTTTGCTTATAAAGAAAACATCAGTTTACTTATATTTCAAATTCAAATAACGGGACTCGAACTCCTGCATAAAACTTCCGATTGCTAATTTGGTCGAACTATGGTTTCTTTTTCTTCAGGTTCACTTATTTATTTGAATTTGTTTAATAACACCTATGAAAACATTAGTGTGTGTATTATTACATACGAACTGATTTTTAAATAAGTTTTTCATAACTAAATACAATTAGTTGTTTTTAACAATGGATCTTTTCTATTTTTGTGGAGTCCAACGACATTGGTAATAAGGAAGTTATTCACCGACGAAAATATGAATTGGTTGCTCAATACCATGATATGAAGTCATGCAAACGAGAAACTGGTTAGCGGATTACTTTGTTTAAGTTTAAGAGTTTGCCGTCAGATCTAAGGATCCTGAAATTTAACCTTGGTAAGATCGTGAATGTGCATTGTTGAAGAGTCTTGTAGAGAGAGGAAATAGTGGACAAGTACTTCCCGATTTTTTGTGCTTGTTTAACAAGAACCACTCAATTATGTAAACCATATAAATAATTAAGGATAGTGTACATTTAGTAGGCCTTACCTCATGCTGAATTTTCTTTACAGATAATATGCGAAAACAAAGATGATCAAACAAAAATTGTTTACTATATTACAAACCAGTATAATAATTTGTGGATCGGAATGATATTAATGTTTGCAAGCAACAAATATTACTGTACTAACCACAGTTAAATACGTGTTCAACGAAAAGTGTATACTGGCTTGTACTAACTTGTATTTGATATTCAAGGTTGTATATGATCAGTTTCTTTTGGTTAATATACATAGTCAAAGTGTGCCTTAACATTTATCTTTATTCAAGAGCTGAGAGATGAATATGCCTTAACTCCGATGTTGATATCCAAGATATTGCTAGAATCTATTGCATATTCATTTGAAACCTTAACATGTTACCTACTATAAGTATGCTGAAACTACAATAATCAAGCTTCGAAAATGAATCAAAGTGTTATAACAAATGCATTAACTCAATAAACAACATTTTGTTATTCATTTAATCTTTGCAAATTCATACTATTTATTCATATCTTTCACTAATTTAGAATGAATATCTTACTCTGACTAGGCAAATAATTAGATAGAAATTCATAAGTAAATTGTCATTTTTCCAAGTTCTCCATAATGGTCTAGCTTTAATTGACTCATGAATTCAACTATAACATACCTCTTAGATTATTGTATAAAGCAATGACTTGTATTATGTCGTAATAAAATAGTGTCTGTTTAAATTATACGTCACTTACTTTCTATATTCATTTTTTAAATCTTGTTCTCTTCAACAAAATATTTCGTATAACATTTCTATATTAGTTTTTTACCAAATCCGAAATTTTCATAGCAACACGGCTCCCTAATGCCCTGGTACGACCGAGAGTGGGAAGAGTCCGCTCTCCCTCTTGAAATGCTCTCACATGGCCACGCGTATATAGCCTCTGTCGTGGAAGTCAACTCAATGCCTTCTCGTGGCATTACTGGTGTTTACGAAATCGAGAAGACGAAAACTGAATGTTAGGGGCTTTAACCGGGTTGTTGGACACGGAGGGTCCATCTATGGGAGTTTGAAAACCCTGATTACAAACCATTGATGCACATGTGTTCTAGTATCCTGAAGGAACGAATGGCGTATGAATCAATTGTTGGTCATAGGCTGCCATGAGACTGCCTCTCCTTACGATGCTCCACTACCTTGTGGATCAGATCTTTAGGTTAAAGGCTCCAGGTGTGGCCCCTGTTTCAGTTTGGGCACCTATGCAGTATCACAGCTCTCAGACAAATCAAATGAAATTGTGTGGCTCACATATATCTGGTGTTCCTTTGTACCAATATTTATATGCTTAAATAAATAAATACATAGTAACACGACTTAGTTATTTTAACATTATTTTAAAATACTTCCCTAAGAAATTATGATAAGTTTCCAATTATTATTTCTGTACCCAAGTGTAATATAGTTCCACAATGTATCACTGAACACTTGATTGGGCAAAATAAACTTATATATATATATAGGCGAAATAGCACTTGTACCTCGGTGTATGCCTCTAACCGATCCATCATAAAATCTTACCAAGAATTCAAAAAAATCAGTTAAGTCTTATGAATTTGTACATCTATCTCTTTGTTAAAGTATTGTTTACAATAAACCTTTGCCATTTCCTAAAAGTTTATTTTCTAGACCATTAGCAGGTCTTTAATGATTTTAATAGAATGTTTGTTTTTACTGATTTAGATTAACGTGATTATTCAGCAAAATTAGATAAGACTATATATTCAATATGTTAAAATATCTACAGACTAAACATAAGAATTGATAGACTATTAGTCATTTAAGAATGACAAAGAATATACCGATTTACGTCTGTTAGCTAATAGATTAATGTCAATAAATCAAGATCTGAGATTCAGTTTCCGTTTTATAAATAAATCTTTACATACTGGAATAACGAAGACAAAAAATAACATAAAACAATGAAATTTACTTCTTAATGAATCATCGTTTAAGTGTATCGAAAAATAACTTGAACATCACAAATAATGGCTGACTTGCAACAATATATTTGTGAACGGTTGCTCAGCTTCGTGGATTAGTTGAAGCTAGACATTAACACCATCGGATGCCAGCTCAGTGGTCTAGTGGTTAAGCTCTCACGCGCGAGACTGATATGTCCTGCGTTCGAATCTAGCGAGACGGGATCGTGAATGATCGCCGCTGAGGAGTCCCACACTAGGACAAAATGGCCATTCAGCGCTTTCAGGTTTTCCATGGTGGTCTGGCTTCAATTGACTAATGATTTCAACAATAAAACAACATATTTGTTGACCATCCTTTATTGGATCTCTTTAAAACAACACCATTTTGAGGTTGGATAATTACATTTTATGTTTCATTTAAATGGTTTTATGAACAGTTTCTTTATTTGAAAATTGTCATCCTTAATTGATTTGTTTAAATTCATTATTTCGTTTCATCTGTTTTTCTTAGTTACTATAATGACTCGAATGTTTACAATAAACAAACTTCAAAGTAGCCTTAGCAACACATTATTAACATTTCAATTTAAAGCAATTAGTCCCTTTGATAAATTTCGATAATGTAATAAGAAGACGAAGATTATCGTCTTCTTATTACATTATCGAAACATTTCAATGTTAGAATTGAAATAAAATAACTCGTATTGATGATCAAATAAAACAAATTCTAAGAATTCAGTAATCATAAAAACAAACCTATTTTATTGGTTTTAATTTTTGTGTTACTCATTAGGTTGATGATTTGATTCCATTGTGTATGTTAATGATATTATCTGGAATGATAATGTAATTTTCATAATTAAATCATATAACTCAGAGGATAGAAACACAATCAAAATCAATTACTCTTCAATGTTGACCATTTTATTAAACAAGGTTTGAGAGAATTCCAGATTAGTAATAATAACATTTAATACTAATTATTATTATCAGAAGAGGTTTCAAGGAGATTTAGCATTTTCATAGTTGCAAGCGTTAGTCAATTGAAGCTAGACCATCAAGGAAAACCTGAAAGCACTCGTCCAGTGATTCCAGGTTTTCCTTGATGGTCTAGCTTCAATTGACTCACGCTTGCAACTATGAAAATACTAGTTATTAGTTTGATGCAGTTTGCATTGTAGCAAGTATTATATAGTTATCACCAAACCTCTCCAAGTGTACACAAAGTAATCTCATTGACTTGTTCTACTCAATAAACGCTGTAAATAAAACTAAATTTTACCATTACTCTAAACAATCTATAAAACTTATGCACGTCCAACAAAATACCACATTCTGTAAACAATAAATAATTCATTTAATAACTTCACTTTAAAAGTTGCAACTGCTTAAACCTAGTTCACTTATGATCCACAAAAGTATTTATTACATTAATAACAATAATAACTATTATTTTGAATTATAATGTTATTCAGAATTGTATGGTATACACGGTATAAAAAAACTTTCAATCATCTTCCATACTTTAGTCAGTTTATCGTTATAGGATTGTGAAGAATGTCGAATTTTTATTCAGATCATAAAGTGAATAATGATAAACCACCATTAGAAAACTGAAAGCACTGGACGCCTGTTTTGTGACAGTGCACATACACAATTCCTTATGCAGGACTCGAACCCAGGACCACAGGTCTTGCACTAACATTTAACCTCTAGACTACTGAGACGGCATCCAACTGTGTTAGTGTCTAACTCTGACCAGTTCACGATATTGTGCTACCAACTTCCATTTGTTCCTTTTGTTGAAAGGTCTTTATAGGATTACAATTAACATCTCGATCTATTTCATTGTTCCATTTTTTTTCATTAACATTATCAGAATGTAAATTCATTCAGTATTGTTTGTTTGAATCTTCCCATCGATTTGTTAGGACTGCAACTGGTCAGTCTCTAATTGGCATATGTGCATACTGTGGGTATTGCCTGGATATACATTAATTCACAAGCAGAGATGGATAGTGGCTAGCAGTGGAATCCAGGACACGCGTTTTGTCCTATTTTGGATTCGTCAGATGGATGTACCTACATCTCAGAGTTGATGTTCACTCTGGGACTCGAACCCAGTACCCTCGCTTCAAACGCCATCGCATTATCCACTCGGCTACTGAGTCCTGATAGCCACTTGCTTGTGCAGTGGGGTGAAGTTTAGGACGAAACGCGCGTCAAACTGGATTCCACTGCTAGCCACTATCCATCTCTGCTAACCATGCTTGTGAATAAAGGCTAAATCGAGGCAATACACACAGTATGCACATATGCCAATTAGAGACTGACCAGTTGCTGTCTTAACAAATCGATGGGAAGATTCTAACAAACAATACTAAGGAAATATTTATGTTTAAAATATAACTTATTTCTTAGAATAATTTTTGGATAGCTAAAAATACTACTAATATCATAATAACATGTTTATTGTACATATTAATGGGCTTAGGAAAAGGATTCTTGATATATCACGTGGTGATATCACTTAAGAAACTATTGAAAACAATTAGTTTGTCCTATTTTAAAAATATGAGGAGACTATAATTTATGAACGACCTTTGAGCGAGGCTAAAGTGACTGTGAGAATGTCCACCTACTAGCTAGGATTAAGTGAGAGTTATAAAACAGTATGTGAAATTAGAATTATGACTTACAGCTGATGGTTAGGGTTAGGAGTACAATTTAGGGTATACATCACGAACTGACATTAGATAAAATTCTAAGAAGCTATTTAGCCAAATGGATGAATGAGTTTTGCGACAAAATCCAAAACCTGTTAACCCAAGTTTGATTGGTTCGTCCATTAATCATGGTCTGGTCGAAATTCCTTGGCATTACTCAAACATAATAACTTCAAGGATCAAAATTTATATATTCATATCTTGCAGTTAGAGCGTCACCTTTAGACCAATAAGTTAGAATTTAATAATTTACATTCCGAACTTTAATGAATTTATGACATAACACTCTACTTTTCAATAATTATCGAAGCTTCAGCGAATTTGTAATGAAAACCATCTACTTCTAAAAACAAACTCCGTAATTCATCTAAATAATAGTTTAACAAAATATGATTGAAATAATGTTCAGAAAAATCATTGTATCAAATTTAAATAGTTGAATTCATGAGTTAATCTAAGCTAGATTACCCGTTGAAAAATTGGAAACACTGGACGGTCGCTTCGCCCTAAGAGGGGACTCTTCAGAAGTGAGCATTTGCGGTCCCATACAAAGAACTCGAACACAGGATCTTCGGTCTCCAGCACGAACGATTAACCTTCAGACCACTGAGCTGGTATCCAACTGTGGTGATGTCTAACTTTAATCGATCCCTGATCTTGTGCAACTCTTCATCCATTGTCTGAGGTGGATAACTGTCCCTATCCGACATGAATTGGACTCAACTGGTCACCTCTAGGAAACCCATCTTGAAGTTGGTCACTAGTGTGAACATGATGGTTATTATCAGAATGGGGATTTGTGAAGATTGTAGTGATTTCAACATTTGATTTCATGAGTTGATGTAAGCTAAACCACCATTGAAAACCTGGAAGCACTAGACAGATGTTTCGTTCTAGTATGATGACCTATACACCAGTTAGCAACTCACTTAGATAATCGAATCAAAACACGTTTACAAATGTAAGATATCCAACATATAATACGTATATTTTATTGTAAGCAAAGGCTATATCGAGGCAATACGCACAGTATGTACATATGCCAATTAGAGACTGACCAGTTGCAGTCCTAAACATCAATGGGAAGACTCAAACAAACAATACTAAGTATAGTTAGCAGAGATGGATAGTGGCTAACAGTGGAATCCAGGACACGCGTTTCGTCCTATTTAGGACTCGTCAGCTGGATTTACCGGCATCTCAGAGTTGATATTCACTCTGGGACTCGAACCCAGTACCCTCGCTTCAAACGCCATCGCATTATCCACTCGGCCACTGAGTCCTGATAGCCACTTGCTTGTGCGATGGGGTGAAGTTTAGATTCAACTTAGTATTGTTTGTTAGAATCTTCCCATCGTTTTGTTAAGACAGCAACTGGTCAGTCTCTAATTGGCGTATGTGCATACTGTGCGTATTGCCTCGATTTAGCCTTTATTCACAAGCATTGTTAGCAGAGATGGATAGTGGCTAGCAGTGGAATCCAGGACCTATTTAGGAAGATTCAAACAAACAATACTAAGTTGAATTTAATACTAAGTATAGTTTATTGTTTAATTTATAGGTCATTTGTTATTAATATAATGTTAGTTCTAATCAATGAAGAGGTCACGGATTCATGATCTGGAAAATATTAATTCATCACAGTTCCCAAACGAGTTTCATAATGACTTTTATTTATATTGAATTAGGGCTTTAGTAATCAATTATAAACAAACGATTATCCTAAAATGAAACATTAATAGGAAAAAACAGTTTTTTTAATGCAATATATTGTTAAATCTATATAGACTGACAAAAGTATTACGGTTTTGACGTCCGCAACATTACCAATGATCATTTCGAATTTCTGAAATTTTGATTACATCCAGAGTAGGTAGATGGGTAGACTAATGTTCATAGCCAATATCATTAATTTTTACATTCATAATATTAGAAACATCCTGAACAGCTCTTGATTAAAAATAGTAAACTGTAACAGGTGAAATGATACTATAAAAAAGTAAGATTATTAACTTTTGAATATGTGGATGTGTAATATATGGAATAAGCATATTACAAATCTTGATCAAATCAAATCTGATTTAAAGAGAACAAGTGTAACATACTACTTCGATACTCAATTGATGTCTAATTAAGTAAGACAGTCAAGCAAGCAAGCCAATCAATTCCAATGCGTTTATATATATATTTTGAACGAGGTCCTCTGTGTTGTGACTTTGTAGATAGTGAAAATACAAAACTCACAATTGAAATTCAGTGATAACTTCCTTTATTCTTCTCTAGTATTCCAAATAGAACGAGAAACGTATAAAATTGAATGGTAAATTGTAACGAAACTTTAAATTCAGTGTCATAAATGAACACGATTTCGTGAATATCAAGAAGTTCCTTGACCAACAAACAATCATCACAAATTCTTTAAAGTAATACCTTTTTAGAAAAAAATAAAACAACTTCTTATCCATGTTATTAATTTCAATATTTTCAAAATGCATCAAAGATAGTGTCTAAAGTGTAAAACGTTTTATTCAGCAGACTATCAATAACACTATAGATCATGTGTTAGGAAAACTCATACCACTTTTCTTATGTTTCATATGTTAAGTAAAACACATAATTGTTTAAAGTGCGTCTGAATATTTAATCTTTACATATTCTTAGCTAATAGTTAGCACTGAATACTCTCAGAGATAACTTCTGCATGTGAAGTCCGATCTCTGTCGGGTGGAAACAGTCATCCCCACCTAAGACAAGGAAGCGTTCGAGCACTGCCGAAGAGTCAGGTACTAGGACGAAACGGATGTCCACTGCTTCCAGATTTTCAGTGGTGCTTCAGCTTACATCGATTCGTGAATCCAACCGTTAAAATTACTACAATCTCTACAAGTCCCCATTACCATAAAATTTATATACTGTAGTTGAAAATTTATTTAACATAGATCTTAATAACTAATATTTCATGACAAACATGCATAATACATTCAATTTTAAGAAAACAATGAATCTAATCTTTCAATAAGCAAATTACTTTCTGGAATTTGTTCAGCACTATAAACATACATGATTAAAATTAGGTATTTCTCTTAGTTTTCATGACTTCAATGGGCAATTTTTTTCAGTTTTGGGTGATTTTCATCATTTATGAATTCAATGAATACTTAGGATAAACAAATGGTTACCTGAATCCCATTCTTGAATAAGAAGATAATAATATAAAAAATCTTATTCGATTTTTTGGTGATTTATTTATTTATAACTATCGTAGATGATTAATTTAATACTGGGAGGGGGGAGGCTAAGAAAAAAGAAACAACGAAAGAAAAATATTATTGACCAGTGGAAGTGCTTAGAAAGGATTGTTCCTATTTGTTTAAGAAGCAAAAATTTAAAAGAAAAATTTTACAAAACATCACTAAATGCTAAGTCAGTAAAATGAGAAAATTGTTTGTTTACCAATCGTATTAATAAAATGATAGAAATAAAAGGTTTGTTTTTCGTTTATATCAACATTATTTATTTATTTAAACACATAAATATTGGTACAAGGGGACACCAAAAACATATGCTCCACACAAATCTCATTTGATATGTGTGTGGGTTGTGATGCTGCTCAGGTGCCCAAATTGAAGCAGGTGGATTTCTTAAGGGGCAACACCCAGAGCCTTTAACCTAAAAGTCTGATTCACAAGACAGTGGAGCATCATGAGGAGATAAAGTTCCATGATGGCCGATGAACGACAATAGCTTCATACACCATTTGTTTCTTTAGAATCCTGTGGCCCATGTGCACTGTTGGTTTGGAATCAGAGTTTTCCAACTTCCCTAGGTGAACTTTCCGTGTCCACCAACCATGTTAAAGCGCCGAACATTCAGTTGACGTCCTCTCAATTTTGTAAACAACACCCTGGTGCGAGAATGCAGTAAGTAGGATTTCCCTGGCAGAGGCTATATACGCGTAGCCATGTGAGAGCATTTCGAGGAGAGTGGACTCTTCCTACTCTCAAACGTACCAGTGCATTAGGGGGCACTCAGTACTAACAATAAACTTATGCAACAGCAATTACATCCTAGTAACGGCACTACTTTTGAGATGTATTAATATTAGTTGAATTAGTTCTAAGATCTAAAATCTTATTTTATCTCTTATACAGGATAATGAAATAAATTTAAAAAAGTTTAACAAATTTATCTCTACTTTTTACAGAATTTTATATTACTCTTTCTTCTGAAGCTGTAACCTAAAGACAACAGTTTATAATAATTTTCTTAAAACAAAATATCAAAATTTAAACATTGTCTTTATCACGTTTAATGTTGTTTCTGTAATCAAATACTTCCTTTTGAAAAAAAATAGTGACTTAAACAAGTTATCACACAAGTATTGTGGTGTGCGCTACTCATGCGGACAGATATAAGTAGTATGTTGCAGGATGTAAGTGGAATGTTTTCCAGAAGAAAATTAAAATCAAGAAAAGAGGAAGGAAGACAGAAAACAATCAAAATAACAACTGAATTGGAATAATGATGGAGTATGTGAAGGATAACTAAAGAAAGACATGCAAATGATGTGCTTATTGTATGATTTTGACATTTGGCAAAGTCATTGTGTTATTATACACAAAGCAATAATTTGATTTTCCCTACCAAGTCTTCGTTCACTGCAGTACAATAACAATATCATTGATATGATGAAGTCAAACACTAACAAACTATATAAACACAATTCATTTTTTTCACATTTACATTAGTAAATTATTGCTTCCATTTTGATCATTCCAAAATATATATGGTTATTTATAAAGGTTGACAATAACTAGACCCATTTTTGAAAAAGTCACTTCAGTAATTGAATCATTTGAATATATAAACATATTCTCCACATATACTAATGGTTCTGCTTAAAAAAAATTAATCTTATTCTTCAATTTAGTTTTACTACTACACGTTAATAAAACATTAAAAACATAAAAGTTAGTCACTAACAAGTTGTTTCGAATAACTAAATGAAATGAATATGTGTTATATCTATTCAGATTCAGATAGTTGTTTCAATGATAAATGAAAAGCGTAATCAGGCAGTCAGAGAGATTGTAAAAGCAGACCCATTTCAGGTAATCTACTTCACAATGGTAATTATATATATATATATATATATATATATATATATATATATATATATTACAAACAATAAAAAATAGTTTCAATACTCGAATTCGTGAGTCGATTAAAGCCAAACCACCATAGAAATCCTGGAAGCACTAAAAGACCGTTTCATCCTAGTATGGGACTCTCCAGCATCGCACATCCATGATCCCGCTCCTGGGATTCAAACTCACTGAGGACATTGATGAACAGTGGCGCAATGTCGCATATTGGTTGAAGTTAGACATTAACTCAGTTGGATACCAGTTCACTGGTCTAGAGGTTAAACGTTTGCTCGCCAGAACGAAGATCCTGGGTTCTACTCATGCGTGCGCGGTCGTGGTTGCGCAGTTCTGAAGAGTTCTATACTAGAACGAAACGGACATCCTGTGCTTACAGGTTTTTCATGATGGTCTACGTTTAATCAATTCATCAATTCAACTATTAAGTAACTATAATCTCCATAAATCCTCTTTCTGAAAATAATTTTATTCCGAATGGTTTCACAAGAATTTCTTACTGTCTAAAAGTTTACAGAGAATTATTGAAGCTTTATCAGTTATTTTTATTACTTTTCAAAATCTATCTACATTGTCTTGACTTATAATTAGGACATATGCCCTTTTCAATAATAAATGTTATAAAAAGGTTGGTTTATTCAAAATGTATGTAAAACTGATATTATTCAAATGTCCAATAAATACATAATATTCAATCATTTATCAATTCAAGATATAAAATATTCTACAAGAACCTATCACTGCATTTGATAATATCAAAATCATGTGTAAATCCCCTCTTCCTCCCTCTTTCTCTCACTCTCTCTCTCCCTCCCTCTCTCACTCTCTCTTTCTCCCTCCCTCTCTCTCTCTCTTTCTTGTATAAAATTAGGGTAATTTATAACAGGAGAAATTTTTCACCAAGAGAAATACATGATTAGATTTTTTTTTATCATTCCATTCATTAAATTTCAAGGTTATTTTATTACAAACTAATGAATAGTATAAACATAAAAGTTTTCTTTAAATAAACTATTCTAACAGTTAACTCGGGATATTTGAATTAAGAAAAGATATATAATTAATTCATGGAAGATTTTCTTTTTTCCATTCACTTAGTTCTGTAGTAAACAAGATCATGACTAGGGACAATCGGATGTATTTAGGCACAAATTACAGACTATCTTACTAAATTCTGATACGAATACATTAAACGCTGAATTTGCAAAATAACAATCAATTGTCTCAATCTTAACTGTTTCTTCTATAAATATCAGTTCATCTTCTCTAATTTCATTGTTCATGCATTTTCATACCAATCGCGCTTCAGTCCTGTTTTTTTCTTATCGATCTTCTGCTAAAATACATTCTATGTCTGACCATCACCATATACTACTTATATGGATATAAGTAGACCACACCACAGTTCCCTTTATTATCTTAAAGAGAGGTCAAGAACGAAGATTGATGCAGAATAATATGGTTTCATCTTGTTTCGTTAAGTTCTCATTAGCTGCTTACAGTCTTTTAAAATCAAAGTTAATACGGATATTGATGTATTCGTAAATACGAATCTAACTAGAGATGGATATGTACATCATGATGTAGTGAAGATTTCAATAGAGTTAATAAGGCCGTAAACATTTTGTTTCGGATGAATAAAGTTTGAGAGGGAAAGTTCCAAAACACTGGATTAATGTTTGGAAATCACAGAGTTAACAAACATTAGATGATTATCTAATGAAGTAACTAAAAACACATCGATAGTAATAAAGAAAGGTGCGCATCATCAATCTGTTTTCAGTTGCTTCATTCCACAATCAACTAATGTGTGTTAACTCTATGAGTTTTAATCACTAGTTCAATGTTCTGGAACTTTCCCTCCTAAACTTTATTTATTTGTCTGAAACAAACAGCTTTTTATGACCTTGTTAACTGTACTGAAATCCTCGCTACATCATGATGCACATAAACACCTCTAATCATCTTTATATCGATAAGTATGTCGATATCCATAATAATTTTAATTTTAAAATACTATAGGTTGTAAGCAGCTGATGAGGACTTAATGAAATAAAATGAGTTCACATTACTGCACCAATCTTTGTTCGTGCTCACTTTAAGATTTTCTTTTTATTGTTTTAATTAACATACATGTTGAAATTATAGTACTTGCTTAGTTTGTTTTAAACAGTTTTGATCTTAGTTTTAATAAGTCGAAAACTAAATTTCACTGTCATAAGCCTAAAATATTAGAATAGTCGGAAATGTTTTGATGAAATGAACTGAAAATTCGTGATTTACAGTAATCATTCAATAGGACTTTATATCTTGTTCTCCTATTTTTAATGTTAATTGAACATTTACGATTAGGTTGCAACTTGATAGTTAGTCTAAATGATTCAATATTATGGTGTAATTTCCCATTTCTTACTTTTTACTTACTTATGCCTATTACCCTCAATGGAGCATAGGCCACCGACCAGCATTCTCTAACCCACTCTGTTATGGGCTTTTCTTTCTAGTTCTATCCAGTTGTTGTTCATTCTTCTCATATCTGTCTCCATTTCTCGGTGTAATGTGTTCTTTGGTTCTCCTCTTCTTCTTTGGACTTGAGGATTCCAAGTGAGGGCTTGCCCTGTGACGCAGTTGGGTTCTTTCCTCAATATGTGTCTTATCCACCTCGAGCGGTTCTTCCTGATTTATTCCTCCGCTGGAATCTGGTTTGTTCTACCCATAGGTTGTTTAAATTGATGTAATCAATAGATTTAGATTTTGTTCTGTATAACAATCGTATTAAACATCTCTTTGCAATGCTGAATAAAGTAATGATTACCGTATAACGCTTACACAAGTAACTTAATCATAAACATACACAGTATGCTACCAAGCAATAAATGATCAGCTCTTATGTGGAGATATTCACATTGATTAACCATGAATTAGTTGTCTAGTTCTTGAAACCAACAAACACAAAATATATCACTTGGAAAAATCGGGTTACAAATTACAAGTTTATTCCTTAATTGATTATTTCGTGGAAGCAGAGTGATATATTAATCAACTAATACAATAGTCATTTTTACTTCAGTGTTTAAAGGCAAAAGTTTTTATTCTAGCACTATTTGCCAAATTAAAAATGCTTATATCAAAATTTTCTTTTACTAGATTAGTTTCTGCTCCTGTCAAAAACTTCAGTGATATATAATAAAGTCACAGAGAATGGTACTGTGACTTGGTTAACCTTTTAATTTAAGTAATGAACAAATGTTTCATAAACCTAGTACTCTGTACTTGTTTAGTTGTTTTACATCTAGATTTATCAGTTTTGCCTTTATATTATTCGTTATGCACTAATAGATTTGCAATGTATAGTACCGTATTTCTACACTGAGCTAAAGTGAATTGTATTATTATTGATTACTAAATAATACCTAATAAGATTTATGTTATATCTTGTTCCGCACCAATCAGAGAAACAGTGAATTATCGATCGAACCAATGACACACGAAACCTGTGCGAGCAGCCTAGAATCCTTGTCGGTCCTGCTTCCCGCCTAGCTCAGTCTATTAAGTCCAGATCACCAATAACAGCCTCTGCAATATGAATCATTTATTTCAAACATACTTGGTTTATATATCAACCAGACAGACCACATCGTACCATAAAATAGGAAACAACATTTGTACAAGATTTAGACAAATAAAGATGTGATTAAGGAAGAAGTAATTGGTAGAATGGTTATAACTCAAGAATGGTAATTCGTATAGAAATAGTTCATAGGTTAAAATAAAGCTTATAATAAGGAGGACACGAATATGAATAGTTTAGTTAGTTAGCAACTATACAACAAAATCCTATGTATCATATTGGTCCATAAATAGTTCTTAGAAGTTACCATTCACAATTCTCTTCGGGATGCAACAATTTACTACTCATCTGCGTATTACCCTGTAACAATCATCAATGATCCAAAATCTTGTAAATATTTACTGATGAAACATGTACATGATAATAAGTCCTATGAGAATGTAATTAATTGATTAATATTACTATTGCTAGTACAACTAAAAATGTTGACACTCTTAATACATTTACTTCTATTGCCCATTTTATTATCATTACAATCCGTTAGCATGATACAAATATCAGATAAAGCATGAACAAAATAATAATATGCCAAGCAAACAACGTTAATCCCCTTGTGTGCCCATGAAAAAGAGTAGAAAGCAAACAATATATATATATATATATATATTTGTTAGATTGGATAAATATGTCATACTGTCTATATGTGTCTATTCAAAGAGAACAATTTCTGTACAAGTGCAAGCCTACAACAACTACACAGATTAAGTAATTCAATATATTTTAAATTACCAAGATGGAATTCATGTATATTGGAGCCAATCATGTAACTATTAGCGTAATCGTAGATAATAAATTTTGAAAAAAGACAAGAAGTATAATTTGTAAATGTTGCACAAATTTGTTAGATATAAAAAAAACTATTATTACGAAGGATATACATGAGATTTTAATAAATATATGAATATACTACTAATTATTGTTGTATCTCGTGGAGAATTATGAATGGTCACTTCGAAAACTATTTATGGACCAATATGATATATTTCCTATTGTATAGTTGTTAAATAACTAACTTAATCGAATTCGTGTTCCTCTATTCATTAGCTTTATTTTCACCTATGAACTATTATTATACGATTTACCATTACTGAGTTATCCCCAGTCTATTGATTACTTTCCCCCTATTCACAGCCACATTTAGCCAAATATTGTACAAATGTTATTTTATATTTTATGGTACAATGTGGTCTGTTTGATTGGTATATAAACCCAGTATGTTTGTAAATAATGATTCATATTGCAGAGGCTGTTTTTGGTGTTCTGGACTAAACTGTCTGGGCTAGGCAGAAAGCAGGACCGAGTAGTACTCAACACTGCTCATACGTTTTTTGTGTATCTTTGGGCGATCAATAAATTCACTGCTCTCTAATTGGCGGTCTTATCACGTTCAAATAACAACTGGGCATGCACACGATATAACAATTATCATATACAACATACTACAAATATTGATCAATCAAACAAAAGCATAATATTTATATTATCCAAACATTATCAGTAATATAAGAGTTTTTTAGTATTTGAGTTGCTTTATTTAATTTCTAGATAGAAATAAACATATATAATAACTTAACGGTAAATAATGTCTTTTTCAAAGCTTAGTAAAATCCATTGTAAACGTTTAAGAAAGTTATACCCAATCAATAACTAAAGATGAGCGAAGGGGCTAAAATAAAAATTCACTTTAATAACGTCGGTTCTGAATAAATCCTTCTACCCATTAACACCGTTGGATGCTGGCTCAGTTGTTTAGAGGTCAAGTGCTCCGACGCGAGACTGGTAGTTCCTGGATTCGAATCTCGTGAGGCGGAGTTGTGGATGTACACTGTTGAGGAGTCCCCCAATAGGACGAAACGATCGTCCAGTGCTTCCAGGTTTTCCACGGTGGTCTAGCTTCAATTGACTCATGACTTCAACTATGTATAAAAATTACTTAAAATCTCCACAGAAAACCCCCTAATCTAAATTAAGTTCTAAATTCACTGGATTAATCTATAATTAATGCGGTGATCTAGATTACAAACCCAGAGTATTATGCATATGCTATATATATAAAGGGGAAAAGCGTGATTAAAGGATTTATTATAAAAAGATTGAAGTTATTGTGTTAATTTTTATTCCCTTTAGTATAATCCCTCAAAATGATGTCGTGTTATTGAAATGGCCTAAATTTAATGAATAATGTTTAGAAAACAAAAACGTTAAGGTTATGAATTTTATGTTTTTGAGGAAAACACCAGATTAGTAATAAATAAATTTTAAATTCATCTGTATTCATTATGTTCTATGGTAATGATATACTGTAGTGATGGCTTGAAAAAGATAAACAAATTTATGTATACGGGTAAATAGACTTTTTGTTATTGATAATAATTCTCGAATTTAAATAATGACAGGTCATATCATGGTCATGTGAAACACTTATCATTACTTACTTACTAACTTAAGCCTGTTACCGCTCGTGGAGAAGCATAGACCATTCACCACCACTATCTATCCAACCCTCTTATGGGCAATCCTTTCCAGTTCTTATTCATTCTATTCATGTCTTCTTCCAATACCCAACGCAATGTGTCCTCTCATCTTCTTCACCTCCTTTATCCGTCAGAATTCCAAGTAAGCACTTTCCCCATTATGCAGTTTTGTGATTTCTTCAATGTATTTCCTATCCACTTCCAGCGTGTTTTCCTAATTTTCTCTTCAGCTGAAAGCTGGATTGTCCTCTCCCATAGTAGATTATTGCTGATAACACCCGGTCAACAGATTTTGAGTATCGTACATAGACGATGATGGTTGTGGTAGTTCTCCAAGTTTGAGCTCCGTGCAATAGAATTGACTTGACATTGGTATTGAAGATTATGACTTTGACATTGGTTGACGATTGTTTTGAGTTCCAACCATTCTTTAGTTGTAGGGATGCTGTCTTTTCTTTGCCAATCCGTGCCTTTAAATTTGCATCAGATCCCGTTTGTTCATCGATGATGCTGACCATGTACATGAACGGTTCCACTTCTTCCAGAGCTTCTCCGTATTGTGTTTGAGGATCTTGCTTTCTTCTTCGTGTACGCAGAGGCCTACTGATGCAGAAGCTGCTTATCATTACCTGGCAAGAATTCAATGCTTCAAAAACTACTCTTTCTTAAATAACTTGTTTATTTACTCCTATTACACGCCAATTGGGATTCTTTAACTTTCTTTCTTAAATTAGTTGAATAATACAATTAATTCTTAAGTTAGAGTACTTTGTATA
This sequence comes from Schistosoma rodhaini, assembly GCA_944470415.2. NCBI lineage: Eukaryota > Metazoa > Platyhelminthes > Trematoda > Strigeidida > Schistosomatidae > Schistosoma > Schistosoma rodhaini. Next base: position 12,898,297 of record OX104037.1, read on the forward strand.
ATACCACTGTTGTCAACGTTAAATATTTGAAAGAATTCTTTGTAGCTTCAAATTTAATATTTTACTTTTAGTGCTGTGCATAGATATCTCTTTTGCTAGCACGGAAATTACTAATATCCACATTGACATTTTACTAGATTTGGGTCAAAAGTTTATTTGGAGAACTATGTCAAGATTGCTCTGATCACAATTGATTAAAATTAGGAATGTAACACACTAGATGTCAATCAAGTAGTCTAAAGGTTAGGTATACGTAAAGATACCTAAGTTCGATTTTCACCTGATTCGTTGTTGTCCATTACTAAAGCGTTCCCTATCAACATGAAACATACACTAACTGTTTTATATTTTTTAAAGATACCCGAAGCCTAATAAACACCAAACATATATCTGACATTCTAAATGTTTCATAGGTGAACAGTTATTAAAAGATTGTTTTTTATACAATTAAAAAATTGAGAAAACAATCAGTGTATCATTTAATCAGCAACCTTCTAATAATGTTCACAATACGAACTCATCCTTAAACTCCATGTTTCGCTGAGTACACTATAAAAACTTGTGATAAACATTGTAAACTAAGTAATTTTGCAGTAAATAAAAACTTGGGTTGGTAAGCAGAGATCGATAGTGGCTAGCAGTGGAATCCAGTTTGACGCGCCATTGAGTCCTGGCCGAGTGGATAACGCGATGGCGTTTGAAGCGAGGGTACTGGGTTTGAGTCCCAGAGTGAACATCAACTCTAAGATGCAGTACATCCAGCTGATGAGTCCTGAATAGGACGAAACGCGCGTACTGGATTCCACTGTTAGCCACTATCCATCTCTGCTTACCATGCTTGTGAATTAAGGCTTTATCGAGGCAATACGCACAGTATGCACATATGCCAATTAGAGACTGGCCAGTTGAAGTCCTAACACATCGATGGGAAGATTCAAACAAACAATACTGAATGAATTTAAAAACTTGGGTTGTTCAGAATAAAATTGTTTTAGATTAGTATTTTGGAATAGATTTTTTTTCATAGTTGAAATCATGAATCAATTGAAGCCAGACAACCATGGAAAGCCTGGAATCACTGGACGACCGTTTCGACCAATTGTGGGATTCCTCAGCAGTGCACATCCATCATTCCGCCTAGCGAGATTCGAATTCAGGACCTACCAGTCTCGCACAAGAGCACTTAAACACTAGAACACTGAGCTGAGCGGCATCCAATGGTGTTATTGTCTAACTTAAATTGATCCACTAAGTTGAGCAACCGTTCACCAATTGTCTTGAGTGAGTTTATATCTCACAATTCACGTGATTGAACTCGACTGGTCACTGCTTCTAACTAGAACTCCAGGAAATACCTCTTGAAGCCAGTCACTAGTAATTCATTATCGGAAATACAATAGAGTTAAATTTAGTGAAATTTAACTATGTACTTTTGAAGTACTTAGCTATCCAACAGAATTCAATTACCAATGATATAATTAAGAAACGTAACCGATTAAATTTTTTAATGGATATCCCAATTAAATTAATTAAAATGAAAAAATGTATACATGTACATACGGACAATTATTCACCCATTTACCGATTCTATGTGTTCTACATATTTCTATCCTTTCTATAATTATTTTTCTCCATTTCCTTATGTGACAATACTAAATTGTTGTTCTGATGAACCATTATTTATCATTTATTTACTTGTTTACTCCTCTTACAACTCCTTTTCATTTCATTCTTCTTAATTCGCCTTCAACGAGCTCATTAATTATTTTTCATTGTTTTTTTTGTACAAAATAAAGTCTATAAACATCTATAATGATCAACGGATAAAGAGAATAGAAGAAATATATCGATTCTCTTATCTTCTCTTGATTAAATGGTTTAATTAAGGAAATGAAAGGTTAGAATTAAAGTTATTCAGTTGAGAAAATACAATTAAGTAAGAAATATTCGTTTGAACTACTGTAAAACATGATAATAAACAGGAGAGAGGTATACTAATGAGAGAAGCTACAAAGTAATTACATAATGCATATACATAGCCCTCAATCGTCTATTTTCATCGGTCTCTGTATCCTACAATCTTAACTGTCTTCTGCACTGGCCTCCAAGTGTTCTGTTAAAGCTGCACTTTAGATTCACTGAAACTCTTCACTCTGGCAGAAAATTGTTGAAACTTCGACGTCACTTTTCGCTACACATTACTGACAAAAATTCTTGTGAGTAGCGTTTGCTACACTACAAATCTACGCGATCATTTCAAGAAAATATCAATGTATATATATTTGTGAATAGAAAATTCGTTTTATACATTTTATAATTTCGAAAATTTTACACAATATATCAAATACACTAGCAAATGTGATTTATATCCTTATACAATTTAAAAATAATAATAAAAACAAGTAGAGTTTACTGAAGACTGTAAAGTTGTGTTAGGTACATTTCATCAAAAGTTACCCATTGTGCAATGGTATATGCTAACAGATGTTACATATTGGTAAAGAGTTGCAGGGCTTGTTGAAACTTATATTGATATCATATAGAAACTCGTAACTAGATTCGTAAGGAAATCCCCTACGTTCTCTGAGAATTCGTGACTAGTAGAGTTAAGCTATATCGGGTGTAAGGAATCTACCCGGTGAAGACAATATATGTTCAAGTAATACAGTTGACTGATAAAAGTTAGACCTGTACACTAATGGATCCGGCTCAGTGATTTAGGGATCAAGTGTTTGTGAACGAGACCTTAAATTCTGGGTTCAATTCCCGTATAAAGGGCGGTGGATGAACACTAGTGAAGAGTTACTCACAAGGATGAAATAATCATCAAGTGTTTCCTGATTCTCATTGATTGTCTGAATTAGATCAAATTATGAAATCACATAGTTAGATTTGATGAAAATTCACGCCATCCAACAAAATAATGACCCAAAGGTGGGTTAATTTTTGAGAAAATATTCCGTTTCCTTTCTCAGGTGGCTTCAACAGACTATTGATACTGAGAAGACATTGATTAATTTTCGAATCCCTTGTTAAATATCAGTCTTTTCACAAATACTAAATCATGTACTATTCTAATCTGTATTATTCAATTAAGGATAGACAAACATTTATTTGATCACTGAGTTTCTCCAAAAACCTTCGACACACAGTACTTTGGCGCATATACATTCTGCTCATGATCTAAACTCACTTTCAAATTCTCTTCAGATTCTTATTACTTAAGTCAACTATACATTTTATCATCTTATAGCTCATTTATAAAACTACATCAGTAATATATATGTATATGTACTTCCATGTATTAAATTGAAAGTTTAATGATTTTAGACAAAGAGTTTTGATTGGTCAAAATATAGAAATACGCATTTTCTTTAATGACATTTATCTACTAATGTTACATCATACTTTTTCCAAAGTATAATAACGAAATAGATTCCATTCTTTTTTTCTTTCCACTTTGAGATATTAATTTAGTTCTATTCAGTAAGTGTAATATATTCGATAATAATATACAAAATGTATCCTATTACATTTGAGCAATTCAAAATAGAAAAGTATTAATATACTACTTATAAGATATGACACTTAATTTGAAAGTATTTAGAGATAGGATAATTTGATTAAAATCTTATTTAATGAAAATAGATAATGAGACAGAGTAATTGCTTAGTTTTCTGTATCATTTTACATAATAACAATAACTTATAGAAATGAAAATGATTGTTTTTTAATATTTTTCATAGTTGAAATCATGAGTCAATTGAACCTAGACCACCATGAAAAACCTAGAAACACTGGACGGCCGTTTCATCCTGTTGTAGAGATATCAACTCACTGAAGACAATTGGTGAACGGTTGCTCAACTTAGTGGATCAATTGAAGTTAGATATTAACACCATTTGATACCGGCCAACTCAGTGGTCTATCGGTTAAGTGCTCGCGCGCGAGACTGGTAGGTCCTGGGTTCGAATCTCGTGGGTGAGGGATCGTGGATGCGCACTGCTGAGAAGTCCCATAATAGGACGAAACGGCCGTCCAGTGCTTCTAGGTTTTCCATGGTGGTCTAGCTTCAATTGATTCATGATTTTAACTATGAAAATATTGAAATATCAACAAAAAGCCCTTCTGGTTGTTTTTTAATATCCCTTATCTTTTGTTAATCTTCAGATAGACATTCAATTTAAACAGAAAACTATATAGGAAAGTTTGCACAATTCATCTAAATAGGTCCTGAAACTAAATGATTTGGAACTTTAGAACAAAACTTTTAACAGGCCTTATTATTAATGCTTATTCCGTTGGTTCCATGTTGATTTGAACACTTTAAACTTATTTGTATAAATTCAATGGTTAAAGAAAATTGTCAATTTTTCGCTAATTGCCGCTTGTCAAAACGATGTGCCGATGAAATTACATTTACACAGGAGTTTATTTAATATAACACAGGTGTTCTTCAGTGATCAATAACTGTACAAATATATTAATTCTATAGGATACCAGTAGTGATGTGAATAATTCGATAGCGATATCTTAAAAATAATATAGTCACATGAGTTCAAGTCTTACACAAAACACTTTCTATCATAAGAATATTCAGTTACATCCTCCTCCAACTAGCAAGAAACATACATAGAGTTTTGTTTTGATTAACACAAATCATCTTATGGATAACAGATTGGACTGGGATGCTAGGTCATTTAGACTAGTGAGTATACTGTGACATAACTGATATAAGTTGACAAATACCTAGGACTAGGAAAAATGATATTGATTCCTACTTATGATCAATAGCTTAGTATTAATGAGTATATGAAACTTAACTTTTCTCATTCAAAAAGAATCAGTAAGTAACCTGAATCTATCTTTGTAACTAAAGAGTTTTGACCTTTCTTTCCAATTTTATCATCAAGTTTATTTTAATGACAATCTTGTCAGTTCAGATTACACGTTCTTTCTTTTTCAATCTCTTAGATGTGTATTAATGTTAAATGATGAAAACTATTTCAAGATATTCTTGAACAGTCATTTGGGGAACCAATTCTTGACCAATCCCTTTAGACTAATAATTTTCCAAACAGTTGAACCCTATCTTCATAATATAAAACACTAATGAATTTGAAATATCACCAGCACGATAGGTTCTTATTGTGAAATAGATTTCATCTTAGCTAACCCATGCTTTACTAACTATTCTCGAATATTATCAATGTGTAATTTATTGTACTTCCAGCAACTAATTAAACACAATAATATTATAGATCAGAGGGGGTTTTGTGGAGAATTTAGTATTTTCACAGTTGATCGTGGATGCGCACTGCTGAGGAGCCCCATAATAGGACGAAACGGTCGTCCAGTGCTTCCAGGTTTTCGATGGTGGTCTAGCTTCAATTGACTCATGATTTCAACTGTGACAATAATATTACTTGTAAAGAATATTGAATATTTCAATAATCCAACTGGATAGCTGAAATAAAAAGAATGAACCCCCCCCCCTCAAATTATATATTTGTTGTAAAGAGTAAAACTTCAAAAATGAGTCATATTTATCTCTAATCTTGATAGCACCATAGGATTTATGTCCCATTTATAAGATAAAACTTTTGTTACATATAAAATTATATTTAAAACTAATAAATAAATAATATCGATTATTATCAGAATGGGGTTTTGTGGAATTTAGACATTAACACAATTTGATGCTGGCTCAGTGGTTTAAAGGTGAAGCATTCGCACGTGAGGCCAAAAGTCCTGAGTTCGAGTCCCTATGGTGCGGGATCGTGGATGAGCATTGCTGAGAAGTCTCATAATAGAACGAAACAGCTACCTAGTGCTTCCAGGTTTTTCATGGTAGTCTAGTTTTAATCGACTCATGAATTAAATTACTAAAAATTGCTATTGATTATATTGAATCAGAAATTTTTTTTAATGTTAAAATCTTCAAAAAAGAAATTTTTTTATGTCTAGAAAACGTTTCTATGGTGTTTTCTAGAAATTCTTAGAAGTAAGTACCTGTAATCTTTAAAGAAATCTTTGAATTACCAATACATTCACAGTTTTTAGTAGACAAATATTTCAGTTATGAATAAATCAAATTTAGGCACAATGCAACTATAGGTAAGAGGTGTTTTGTTTAATAAAAAAATAAATAATAAATCTTATTATTACTACTATACACGTAATAAATACAGATATTTCATAATCAGAAAGCGTTTTGTGGAGATTTAGTTCAAAGCATAAGTCTACAAAACCCCATCTGATTATGATCATATGCTCACTAGTGACTGGATCCAAGAGGTATTTCCTGGAGTTCTAGTGAGAAGCAGTAACCAGTGAAGTTCAACCACGTCAGTTGTGAGATATCAACTCACTGAAGATAATTGGTGAACGGTTGCTCAAACATCGTGGATCTGTTGAAGTTGGACATTAATACCATTGGATGCCGCCCAGCTCAGTGTTCTAGTGTTTAAGTGCTCTTGTGCGAGGCTGGTAGGTCCTGGATTCTAATTTCTTGAGGCGGGATCGTGGATGTGCCATAATAGGACGAAACGGTCGTTCAGTGCTTCTAGGTTTTCCATAGTGGTCTAGCTTCAATTGACTCATGCTTTCAACTATGAAGATATTTTATAATTGATTTCTAAATCAAATTAGTTGGCATCAAATCAAGTTCTGTGACTAATAAACTTTACTCAGCTCTAAGAACTGTATCGAAAGGAAACTAACGTTGTAAACAAATAAATCACTAAATAATATTTATTATCATGTTTTTCTGGATCACAGTGTTAAAATAATTTTTTTAAAACTAAAGTTTAATTATCACTATACACTGATAGATGAATATAAATATTGTAGTATAATGCTTCGCTAATCTTTTACCTCGATAACCGTTATAATACAAATCTCAACGGTGCATAATACCAGAAGGCAAAGAAAAGCGGCAACTACAGTTTATTATCAAATGACGCAGGCCACAAAGCTACAAGCACATGAGTAAGTGTCAGTGTGCAATCGTGAGCAATTACATAGACAAATTTATAGTCAATGTGTGTAAGGGGGAAGCAAGACAAAGCAAAAGCTAATAATAGGATTTGAGTTCATACTTATATGGGGAGGAGAATGAATCATCGAATAATACTTAAGTAATCAACGTTTTGACTAGTCTGTCATGTGCTCTAGTGATCATAAAAGTGCAAACAAATATGCAAATTGTTACTATCCGAATCACTATGTTTGTTAAGTAAGTTAATAAAAGGGCTTTACCAAAATTAACCATAATCGAAATTGAGTGTAGGATAGTTGTTATAATGTGTTCTTGCAGAAAGTACATTGTATCTCAACTAGTTAAATGATAACCTATATAACTTATAAAGTATATGGTAAAAAGTTGTAAATAATGCTCCCTTAACTAAAGTCGAAAACTATAAAATCGTGTCTTTTTACACTAGAACTATTGTTAGGAAAGATTCATTGATTTTACTTCTTACTCCATCAAGTGTTAATGAACCTGTTACGCATTTTAAAACAGACTAATGGATTTAATGAAATGGCGAAAATAAGTCTTGCTAATGAGAATCAATAAACATGTAGCCGAGGCGACTAATTAAATTTCGACTGTTTCTAATTAACAACTTCAGTATAAATTAGATGACTAACCGATTTCAACATGATGTTACTATAATGAAAATATCGACCACTCGTTGTATTTAATCTTACCAAAGATTATCGGCTATGCGAATATATACTAACTTTGAACACTCAAACATTCTAGTCCACTTAGATTTAAAATTTGGTTTAAACAATCGAATTTACCGATGAGTTATTAGTTAGAAACATACAGGTTGAAAGAATGAAGCATTAAAAGCTGATAGATTATTGTGAATAACTGGAACGGATAGATCATACAAATTTTCGATAATTTCAACTCAACCTAGGCCAAATGCCTGTTTTGTGTCTGACACATTTTATCTGACTATTATAACATTCAAATCTAGTTTGTGGTATTTAACTAATGTTAATAATTTTAAGTGGTATTTTACTTATTGGAAGTCGAATAGCAAAGTAGTAGAAAGGTGTGGATGAAATTATATTTTCACCCATCAGATAAGCATTCCTACTTATTACAGTCATATATATATATATATATATATATATATATATATATATATATATATATATACCAGTTTAATGAATCAATATGGTCGTTACATTTGTCTAACTAATTCGTTACATACCTATATCTAATACCTGACCGAATAATGTCCACACAGTTTTGTGCTACGGCATTTATATTAAACACTTGTAATGGAATCCAAGGATACTATGCTACAGGCCATTCTTTCTTTTACCATTAAATAACATTTTAAAATGAAATGAATTAAACTGGAAAATGTTTATGAGTATTCTGACTTAGATTTACGTACAAAAACAATTAATTCCAGAATTATAGTTTGACTAATGAACGAAGAAAACGAATTCATGGCTTTATTGAGAGTTATATTTTTGATGCAATATAGAATTCTCAGCATAAAGTATTTAAACAAGTTTCATTTTCTTAATTTTTGATCGATCCTAGTGATAAAAATTGAATGGTCACCAATGTGACGTATGTAGTTCACAAATCAACGTCTTAATAATGTATATTCTTTTCGATACATATTGCCACCAACCACGATATCTCTGATTAGGCGCTTTTGTAAGATGTAAAGCGAAAGGTTGTAAACATTGCACAAACAAGCCTGAATAGGTTATGCGATTAATAGACATAATAATGTGTTGAAACATATCAAAACAGATAATTTGTTGAAATATCTAGAAGACAGAAACCGATAGCTCAGATATTCAAGTTGACCTCTTTGTTATTCAGCTGTTACTTTGGTCATTTAAGTAACATCTATCAAATGATAAATGATAGTATCCTATCATAAAATCAGATGTTTTCTACAATTTTCATAGAAATATTTACAAGACTGGTTTTAAGAAGTTTTTGTTTGAAAGTAAATAATTATTCATTTTCAATGGTTATTGACCGTTTCTTTAACTTATCCATGTTTACAATCATGATTAGCCTTGAACATTTTCCTTAAAAATATAATAAATCCCATGGTATTTCATTTAATTAAATCACTAGAAATGAAACCATGGTGAATATTTACCGTATATTTGTACAATATTCTAATTTCACTATACTTATTAGGTGTTGATAGGAGTACATTAGAATTGGATAGGAAAAGATGAATATTTCGAAAATTTGCGATAACAACATTTCTCTCACTCTAAGGTATCTGTAATCAAGACGAAGAAAATCTGTAAAGTTAAGACGTTGTTGTGTAAATGAAAAATAAACAGATCCTGTTTAGGTATTTGAATCCGATGAGACTGAACCTTAGGATAGGACAGTAGTTGCATTGACCTAGTTCAAGTATTAATTAACCATCCTAGAATGTATATCTGGTACCAAAGACCTTTGGCTAACTAATGACATGTTAAATGTGAGATAACAGCCGAGAATAGCACTAGATAACCACTGGTTCAGCATGCGATTTCCTACACTTGCTCATCCGATAGCCAGAATGGAAAACAATCCAGCAATCAAACAGCTTCTAATTATGCAGTTTGAATTTATGAATCCCTCATACAAGAATACAGAGCGAAATCCTGACCACAAATTAATAGTGTTAAGAAATTAAAATATGGGCATAACTATGGAAGATGACTGAATGACAGGCCAACAATAATTTCGGAAAGGTAAATTACACAATACCTATTTCTTTGTCAAAGGCTCACAGGTAGAGGAAATGATCCTATATAAGTACTCAGTATAATAATTTTTTCAAAGTTCCAAATAAATCCAAAAACTCAGAATAGTTAATCGAAAAAGTTGTTTTCACTGTAAAGTTGTAATTTGTTATTCTCAGAGTCAACATTTCTAATCAGTAATGAATATTATTAAAGTTTAAAATGTATGTCTTCTCTTATACTCAACTCACTAAAAAAATGCATCCGTAATTTCGTGTATAAGGCTGTCTACTCTTCAAGTTTCTCTTCCTTCTGATGAGTGACTGGATTATGAAGACTTCAACATCTGAGCAAAAGCGCGGAATACAGTCGACATTTCAGAATCAATTAGAAGTTTTGGACTTCACAAATAACCTAGCCCTCCAATCTCAAACACACGAACAAATACAGACGAAGACAACTAAATTAGTAGTAGCCTCTGCATCAATAGGCTTCAACATACACAAAGGAAAAAGCAAGGTCCTCAAATACAACACAATAAATGCCAAGCCAATCACACTCTGGAAGATGTGGAAACATTCACGTACCTGAGAAGCATCTTTGATAAACAAGGAGGATCTGATGCAGACGTAAATGCAAAGATTGGCAAAGCAAGAACTGCATTCTTACAGTTGAAGAACATATGAAACTCAAAACAAATCTCAACTAATTTCAAAGTGCTAATCTTCAATACGAACGTCAAAACAGTCCTACTGTGCAGAGGTGAAAAGTGGAGAACTACTACAACCACCATCAAAAAGGGATAGGTATTTATAAACAAATATCTACGTAAGATACTCGATGTCCGGTGGCCGGATACCATCAGTAACAGCCTACTGTGTCAGAGAATGAACCATTTCTCAGATGAGAAGGAAATAAGGAAAAGACGTTGGAAGTGGATAACACGTATATTTCGAAAATCACCAAACTGCATCACGAGGCAAGTCCTAAGTTGCAATTCTGAAGGGAAACGAAAAAGAGGAAGGCCGAAGAACACATTACGTCGAGGAATAGAAGCAGATATGAAAAAGGGTGAATGTTAACTGGAAAGAACTGGAAAGGATTGCTCATGACAGGGTTTGTTGGAGAGTAGTGGTGGGCGGCCTATGCTCCTCCATGACGGGTAACAGGCGTAAGTAAAGTATGTAAGTTATGTTTCTTCAGAAAAATATGCAGTTGATCAAAGAAATTATTAAAATTGTACAAAAAAGAAAAACTTTGTAATAAAATAATGCATAAAGAATAGAATTTGCATAATAATATGGATTAATAATAATTCAAAACTTCTCATCAAATTTGAACGACTTAAATTTACACTAGTAATATTAGCTTAGAAATATTTTCACATACTGCAACCTCCCTTTATTCACATCTAATAGTTTAATTCATAGGTCGATAAAAGTTAGATTACCATAGAAAATCTGGAAGCATTGGATTTTTCGTTCTAATATGGAACTCCTCAGTATTGTGCATTCACAATCTCTCTTGCGGGATTTACATCTATTTATTTATATCTATTTACATCTATTAATGGGTTAGAACGAATGAAAATGTGGGAAATTATTTATCATGTACAAAATTGTTTGTGATTTTTTCACTACAAAACGGAATAATGAACCCTCTCCAGTTGCCACTTTGGTTATATGTGTGGTATGTGTGGACAAAAAGGTAACATTATTCAGGTCAATATCTTTTGTGTCGATTCATTATGAATTACGGTCAGAATGACAATTGTGAGATTTTGCTGTTTGTGATATTTATGTTCCCTGCATCAATTTAGGTGAACTGTATTCAGTGTATGTTTCTCCAGTAACTATATATTTTCCCCTATATATTTGACATAATTACGTAAAAATCAATGTATAAATGATTGTATTTTGGTCTAATGAACACGAGACTTTGGGACTTGTTTTTAGAGAGGCAATACATTATCATGTCATCAATCTTTCGTGTCCTTAATTTGCGTTATGCGAATTGAAATGATTCCCGTTTCTAAATATGGGTAGTAACATTAATGAATTTCATTGGTTCTAGCATATGCAAGTCAAGTATAAGCAGTAAGAATGTGGACCCAACAAGGTCAATACATAAACAACAGAGACGAAATGCCAGACGTAACTGGGGTAACTTCAGAAATAAAAAATGTCAGTTATTTTTAATGCCGTTGCAAAATAATGGGCAATGTATTTACCAACTAAGTTTGATTAGTCATATAGTTGCAACATTAAGACATAAAATCCTAATTAGAGTTAATATGTGGTTATTACATTACGGTAGTCATAACAAGGCGTTTCAGTAGCTGAAGAAATAGATAATGGGTTTAAAATTTGATTTTAGAATAGTTAAACGGAATTACTTACTTTCTTACGACTGTTACCCGTCATGGAGGAGCATAGGCCGCCCACCACTACTCTCCAACAAACCCTGTCATGAGCAATCCTTTCCAGTTCTTTCCAGTTAACATTCATCCTTTTTCATATCTGCTTCTATTCCTCGACGTAATGTGTTCTTCGGCCTTCCTCTTTTTCGTTTCCCTTCAGAATTGCAACTTAGGACTTGCCTCGTGATGCAGTTTGATGATTTTCGAAATATACGTGTTATCCACTTCCAACGTCTTTTCCTAATTTCCTCTTCAGCTGGTTCGTCCTGTCCCATAAAGCGCTGTTACTGATAGTATCCGGCCAGTGAATGTTGAGTCATTTGCATAGACAACTGCCTATAAATACTTGTACCGTCTTGACGATGGATGAAGTAATTCTCCACGTTTCAGCTCTGTACAGTAGGACTGTCTTGACGTTTCTGTTAAAGATTCTTACCTTGAAATTAGTTAAGAGTTGTTTTAAGTTTCATATGTTCTTCATTTGTAGAAATGCAGTCCTTGCTTTGCCAATCTTCGCCTTTACATCTGCATCCGATCCACCTTGTTTATCAATGATGCTTGAAGTAACATAAAGCATAAATTAAAGTTAAGAAACTTTCAGAAATCTATTCATTATGTAAACACTTATGAATATCTATCTTTAAGATAACCCTGTTTTTGTTTCATTTTTTTTAATTATCAACTTGATAATATTTCGACATTAAGTTAAGATGAGAAAATTTAGAAATAGTTCATTTATTCTTATGTCCATATTCATTACATGAAATAATTGAAGTGACACTTAACACATACATACATACACACACACATACATACATACATACACGAACATACATTGAATTGAAATTAACTTTGCTTTGATAAATTTGTTGTCAAGTATATTGTATGGTCTAAGTAGTTTATTTAGTTACTAACATCAAGTCTTGCACGAATATATATACACACTTTTTTCTTCATATTTAAGAACATTCATTAAATAATGGATATTTTGTTAAAACTGTTATATCCCCTGGTGAATTATGAATCGTAAATCTGAGGTCTATTATCGACCAATGTATTATGCCTATTTCTTATTGTACAGTTGTTACGTAACTAAATTATTCATATTAGTTTTCTCTTATCATGAGCTTTATTTTGATCTTTGATTTATGATCATACGATTCTTGAGTTATAATCAGTTTATTGATTACTTTGGTTTGTATAAAAACCCAGTGTGTTTGTAAATAATGATTCATATTGCCGAGGCTGTTATTTGTGTTCTGGACTCAACTGGCTGGGCTAGACAGATAGGAAGGACCGAACAGCGCCCAAGACTGCTCGTACGTATTTTCTGTATCATTGCACATTTCATATACAATAACGATTGTTATACGAGACATAACAATTGGCGACGGGGATTCTGGAAAAAAATACAGCAACCCAATACTGTTCGTACTATTTCAAGTATCATTTGCATCCGATCAGTAAAATCCACTCCTCTCTAATTGCACGTTCATATATATTACGGGCCCATACGATATAACAACTGACGACAGGGTAAAAAAAATGGCTTTAACTCCCGATCAATTTCAGTTGCTAATTCAGAGACAAGAGCAGCGTTTTAAAAAGAGTCAGTTGGATTTCATTGACAAGTTACACGCGACGCTGCTGAATCACCCATGCTTTGGGGGTGCAACGGAAGTTGACGCATTGATTTCTAAATTGCGTACGGAACTGGAAGTCGATTACAGAACAAATGAATATGCAGAGGAAAGCCTCTATGAATCCGCGAAAAACAGAAATTTAGATGCAGCAGTAACAGTCCTACATGATCAGCCCAGTAGTCCGGTGCTGCCTGTTTCAGAGACATGCCCTATACACGGTCCAAGTCCTATTAACCCCGAAAACGGACGTGCAAACAGTGGATCAACCTGTTTACAGAAAGACAATGTTTTGCTAAATGCTCATGGAATTACTGTAGTACCCGCCCACGAAGAAACGGGGAACAAATCGGGCAGTATATTGAATACAGTGGCGCCAAATCAAACCAGTCATGATGCAAAAAAGTTTTTTTATGAATCTAATGATCAAGATTATCTAATTGTTCTGCCAGATCCCGATTATTTTGCTGATTCATATGTTCCAGTTCAAATCTCTTATAAAAATGGGAGAAAAATATCGGATGCATTAAATGATAATCAAGAATCCAATACAACTTTCATAGATACCGATTATCCTAATGATTCATTATTTACTAATGAGGTTCCGAGTAAATTCAAGGAAACTGTTTCAGAAGAATCAGACGCTGGTGACCTCAAATCGAATGTAGTCGATCCTCACGATCTAATAAGTTCTCGTGGATTCTCAGCTAAATACGACGAATATGTTTTAAATAATGTCACAATAATGGTAACTTGGGTTCATGAGGATCCAACAGTCTTTCGTGGGGGGGGGATGAATTCGAGAAATTAAAAATCCGGATGTCAACTCCGGATTTCTCAAAAAGGGGAGGTGTTATATCCCCTGGTGAATTATGAATCGTAAATCTGAGGTCTATTATCGACCAATGTATTATGCCTATTTCTTATTGTACAGTTGTTACGTAACTAAATTATATTAGTTTTCTCTTATCATGAGCTTTATTTTGATCTTTGATTTATGATCATACGATTCTTGAGTTATAATCAGTTTATTGATTACTTTGGTTTGTATAAAAACCCAGTGTGTTTGTAAATAATGATTCATATTGCCGAGGCTGTTATTTGTGTTCTGGACTCAACTGGCTGGGCTAGACAGATAGGAAGGACCGAACAGCAATCAAGACTGCTCTCAGGACATACGTTATAACATCCCCGTCGCCACTGTTATAACGTATGCCCTGAGAGCAGTCTTGATTGCTGTTCGGTCCTTCCTATCTGTCTAGCCCAGCCAGTTGAGTCCAGAACACAAATAACAGCCTCGGCAATATGAATCATTATTTACAAACACACTGGGTTTTTATACAAACCAAAGTAATCAATAAACTGATTATAACTCAAGAATCGTATGATCATAAATCAAAGATCAAAATAAAGCTCATGATAAGAGAAAACTAATATGAATAATTTAGTTACGTAACAACTGTACAATAAGAAATAGGCATAATACATTGGTCGATAATAGACCTCAGATTTACGATTCATAATTCACCAGGGGATATAACAAAAACAATTAGGTAACTGTGAGAATTCATTATTAATTAACTTAAAAACAGCTGTTTATTATTTCCTTTTTAAAAATTATAATTAGTTAAGGATATTTTTTTTTTAAACATTGATATAGACATGTAATTAATGTAACAAAACTAAGGTGTTCTAGTTTAAACGGACATTGATTTAAGAACTAAACAATATCAGTGTGAAGTTTCTAGGCGTTATAATACTTGGTAGTTAACTATGAATAAAATACACATTTTGATTCGATTGATTTATTAAATTATGTTATATTTTTAATGAAATACTATATTTCAGAAGTGGTTTTGTGGAGATTTCAGTATTTTCATAGTTGAAATCATGAATTATTTGAAGCTAGACCAACATGGAATGCCTAGAAGCACTTGAAGGAAGTTTCGTCCTATTGTGGGACTCCATAGCAGTGCGCATACACGATCCCGAACTCGAGAGATTCTAACCAAGGACATATCATTCTCGTTCTCAAGAGCTTAACCCCTAGACCACTGAGTTGGCCGGCATCCAATGGTGTTAATGTCTAACTTCACCCAGTCCACGAAACTGAGCGACACATCCCCTATTGTCTTTAATTAGTTGATATCTCTACAACAGACTTGGTTGAACTCCACTGGTCACTGCTTCCCATTAGAACTCAAGGAAATATCTCTTGAAGTCAGTCACTAGTGAGCTCTGGAGCGAGACTGGTAGGTCCTCGGTTGGAACCTCGTGAGGCGGGATTGTGGATGAGCACTGCTTAGGAGTTCTATAATAAGACGAAACAACTGTCCAGTGTTTCCTGGTTTTCCATGGTGCTCTAACTTCAACTGACTCATGATCTCAACTATATAAAATTACTGAAATTACATTACACAGTGAACTGTAAATAAAACATAAAAATGAAAAAAAAAAAATAGAAAAATAGAATTTGAATAAACTCTCACATTCACGCATTGTCAATGTAATTGAACTAAACTAGTGTTAATTTTCTCTAAGGTCTACTATGATAATTGTTTTTTAGTGATTCTTTTAAATATTTCAAAAAATCAACTTGGAGATTAAAATGACCTTCTTTTCTAATTTCTAGTAATATTTAGATTTATATGGTAGTTTTACGTAATAGTTAATCAAAAAATTGATTCGAAATCTATAAATTCATTATTTATTTCATTTTTCTTAATATTTTTTTAAAAATTTTTTTATTAGGTGACGGTGTTTTCATCAGCTTTCATGTTACTTGGTCTAACAACAAGTCGATTTTTAGCTGTTGTATTACCGTGGCAAAACTTAAAAATGACAGAGATGCAAGCTAAATTAGTATGTCTAGGAGCATGGCTAGGTAAGAAATGTTATAATATTTTTTGATTATGTTTAATGTACATATTTATGATATATACATAGGCTATTTTAAATCATATCTCTTTTATCCCGTTCTAATTCCTACTATAAATTTAAACTGTTTAAGTAGTTAGGATAATTAAGATTAATAAAATCTACGGTAACAAATAGATGAATTTTTTCAGAATACATATTATCCATAATGTTTACACATCCGTGATCATGGTTGGTTTGAAAACTCATCTTCTTTTAAACTCGCCTGTCAATATTTCATGTGTAATAATCTTCCAGTGTAAATATAAGAAATACATTCATGTAAACTATAAACCACCATAAGTTAATTGAATTGTATAGATTTTCTTGAAGGTACTTGGTACAATATGAGAATATATAACCGTTTAAAAACAACAAACGTATTAAGTTGGCAGTTAGATTTTCAGTTATTCGGTAAAATTTATTAAATATAAACTTGTTAGTGATAAATTACATGACCATTACTGTTCATTTATCCTATGAACCAATTAACAAATAAATAAATAATATATTTGTAATATCCCAATGAGAAGAAAAATTAGATTTTCTGACGTTTCGTAACTCAGTGTAAGCCACTTCTTCAGAGAATAAATAACCAAATTAATAACAATCTACCTAATGCTCAATTTATTCAAAATTATCAAATCAAAACTTGGTAATGATACCTACAATTAACAAATAGATCTAAATGATACTACTCCATTGATACAGCTAATCAAATTATACAACTAATAATCCTTACATAGTTTGATCAAATATATGAATCTCAGACTAACTAGATGTTAATAAGCTGATGATGTAAAACATTCAAATTTAGTTGATTTAATACTCACTAATACTGTGATTTAATTAAGACGTAATAGCTGCCATAGTGTATAATATAAGTTGTTTAACATTTTTCTGAATTAACTATCAGTCTTATTTAGATTACAAGTTATATTCACGGAAATCACTTCATAGATTTAATAAAAAAATATCGACTCAGTCAGTTAGTCTGCGACAACGTAGAACTCCGTACGTACATCAGTTCAAGTTACCATACCGCATTAGCACAGAGATTAAATTTTACATAGTGGTAGGGGTAGTAAAAGTATAAGCAGTAATCCTAAAGATTAGGGTTTGAAGATGTTATTCCAATGAAATGAATTTGGAAAGAGAAAAAAGAAAGGAACATGAAGAATTTAGAAGATTGGAATTTGAGAAAACACAAAGAATGGATGCACCGTCGCCATCGACAACGATTTTGAGCCATGTCATTCAAGGTCTCTAACCATCGATTGTTATCATTTCGCGGATCTCAACCAGGTAGTATACACCTACCAACATGGCTCAGTCCACTTGTCAGTGACTTCATGGATTTGTGCCACGTTTTGGTTTGGCCGCTCTTAGTTGTCTTCCAATCTACTCCTACACCATAAAACATTGTACGTCGGGGCATTCGGTGGTTGGACATATGTAATACATGTCCCAGCCATCTCAACTGATGAAGTAAAGCGGTAGATACGCTCAACTACTTCACTCCCTATCATTGTTTCAGTTGTCGATACAGCCCAATCCTGAAGTAACATTTTACATTTCGAGGGAGAGAATCACATTCCTAACATGCCTGCATTGTTGCTTATAGTGGTCAGAAGACTCTGCATTTTGTCAGCGTCTTCACCGATAAAACTACGTCGTCGGCGTATTCTAATTCAACAAGTGAGCCTCCTGGTAAAAGTTCAACTCCAGGAGACTGAGATGATGAAAGTGTTATCTCTAAAAGCATGTCAATGACAAAGTTAAACAAGAATGGGGAGAGTGGACAGCCCTGACGAACACCACTTGAGGTAATCAGTTCTGATGACAGTTCGCCATAGGCTCTAACTCGACCAGTAGTGTTCGAGTAGAGAGCCTTTATGAGGTTAATGTACTTCTTTGGTACTCCTTTCAGTGACAAACATTGCCATAGAACCTCACGATCAACTTAGTCAAATGCCGCCTTAAGGTCAAGAAATACTACGATTGTGGGGCGTCTGAATGTGTGTCTATGTTCTAGGACCTGACGTAGAGTGAATATTTGGTCTATACAACCACGACCACGTCGAAAACCAGCTTGGTTTTCTCTAGTTTGCTCTTCACGAGCTTTGGTTAGGCGACCTAGTATTATTGAAGCTAATATATTAGACACTATATTAGTCAAACTGATCCCTCTGTGATTGTCACAGGAGGACTTTTGTCCTTTCTTATAGACTGGTACAATCAGTGATTGGGACCAGTCAAATGGAATTACGTCCAGTTCCCAGATTCTACTTAAGGCCTCAGTCAATCTCGCTGCTAGTACTGTAACAGCTTTTTTAAAAATCTCAGAGGTGAATCTATCAGGGCCTGCGGCTCTCCCTCGCTTCAGATTTCCTATAGTTTTTTCAACCAAGTAGAGAGTTGGAGGATTTACATCAATTTGCCACTCAGGACGACTGGGGATCTAGGGTAATTGAAGTGTGACTGAAGGCCAGTTGAACTGATCCCTAAAATGTTCTGCCCATCGAACCAATCTCCTGGATTTAGGATGAATAATATATCCACCTTTTTCCGAGATAGATTCGCTGGCAGTTGAGTTCCTAATACCGGTTTCTTTAACAAGTCTGAATAGCTATCTACTGTTACCTATTGCCGCTGCCTTTTCCATCTCTCTTGCTTTCGCTACCCACCACTGTTCACGAACATTACGTAGGCTTCTTATTAGCCTGCGCTTAAGTTGACTCCGCTCTTCGTTATGTTCAGAGCCCGGTGGGATGAGTTTTCGAGCATCTATCAGTGCGGTAGATGCTGCCGAGATCCATTGTTTCTCCCTAACCTTATGATTTATCTTACTAGCGGATATCACTGCTGATTCCACAGCTTTTCGGATGTCATTCCACGCTGCCTCGGGATGGGCACAACTTACATTGCTGCCTAACTGTTTTTCTACTTGTTCCTGAAATATATTCTTAGCTTGCCTATCATTAAGTAGAACCCTTAGAGGCTTCCTTGCAGTGTCTTTCCTACATCCAGTAAGATGGAGACAGATACGTGCTCGTACTAGAGCATGATCTGAATCTAAACATGTGCTCCAGAATGAGTGACAGTCTTCTATTGAGCCCCTCCATCGGTGGATGATAGCGATGTGATCTAATTGGGTTCAACGTTGGGACGAATTCAGAGGTCACCATAAGAAACGTTGCTTGTCCATATGCATAAAGTTAGTATTTGCTAGAAACAGGCGGTTATCTGAACATAGCTGCAACAGACGGTCACCATTATCTTCTCATTGAGCCACAACACCATAAGATCCACCCAGGTGTCTTTCCTTTTTGCTTAGTTTATCTTTATGAGCATTTAAGTCACCAGCCACTATTACTACATCAGAGTGCCTAGATTTTCAGAGAAGGTTGGAAAGTTTTTGTAAAATCTATCTTTTACATCTTCTGAGCTGGAGTCAGTGGGAGAGTAGACAGAGACGACGAAGAGGCAACGACGAGTTTCCCTATCTTTCTGAGTCCTTACTGATCTGTTTAGTCGTACAGCGCATAGACGACTGTCTACTGGGATCCATTCCAAAAGAGCTAGTTCTTCCCCAGGGTGTAATGGTACAGCTACACCAGCGAGGCCATAGAGATCGGCATCAGTGTTTCCAGTTACACGAAACCTGAATCAAGATGGTTACTAATTTCGATATGGTGAGGCGAAATAAATGACGCTACTCGGATCTTGTATGCTCGTTTTGGAGACGCAGCATACATCGATGGTGCGCGACTTTAAAGTCCTGACTAAAGAAGCCTGATATTCAATTTGGCACAGTGTTCGGGTTTTAAAAGCTCCTACGTGTAGTTTAGAGCGTGGTTTCAGGAGACCAGGAATAACGCTCCGTGTACTCGAATCGTTAGTCGTGGAGATAAGAAAGTTGTTAGGAGGTGTAGGAAGGATATGAACGTGACCAACTTCGTCTTGTTTGTGTGTTTTTATTTATAAAAATTAAGGCAATAATTGACATATTCAATAACTTTCAGTTTCCAAGAGAACATAAAACAGAGTTTAAGTTTGTAAGCAAAGATGGAGACTGACCAGTTGCAGTCCTAAACATCCATGATATGATTCAAACAAACTATACTAAATGATAGTCTAAGTTTGCTTTTAAAAAATTATCAAGGTTATGTAGATGGAAACCAAGTGTTAAAAAGTACTTTTTTGAAATTGGACTATTTCTTTCTTTTGAAATAATTGTTATGCAAGATCATATCGACTTGTATAAGTTTTGTTATCCTATCTTCATATTAAGAAAATATCCTAAATGAACTGATATAATAACAGTGTGTATCCTAAAATTTAATGTAGATTACATTTACTTTTTTCTTAAAGGCAATAATCAATATGATACAAATCGCTAAATACTTAGTCAAAGTGGATTGGTTGAGGTTAGACATCAACAAAGTTGGATACCAGCTCAGTGGTCTATCGGTTAAGGGCTCTGGCTCGAGACTGGTAGGCCCTGGGTTCGAATCTCGCGAGTGCGGGATCGTGGATGCGCACTTCTGAGGAGTCCCATAATAGGACGAAACGGTCGTCTAGTGTTTCCAGGTTTTCCATAGTGGTCTAGCTTCAACTGACTCATGATCTTAACTATAAAAGTAATAAATTTGAATTTTACACTCTGTGAAAGAATATGATTTCTGAGTAACTTCAAATTGAGAAACTTAGAGAAATGTAACAAAAAATGTAAAATAACTAATGTAATACTGGGGAAAAAGTATAAGTTAAATGAGTTTAAAATTAGACATTGGTGGTTGTTCAAACTTTACAAGCAAGAAAATAAATTCATAAAGCATGAAGTTATCATCAGTATAAAAATGATAGTATATACAGAAATACTAAGCAGGTTACGTAAATAAATCATCGACTGTGATTAAATGTGTATGGTAAATATTCTGACTGAATGCTTGAATGGGTTTCCTATACTCTTCCAATATCCACAGGCTAAATCTACACAACAATGTGAACACGAGAGAAAGGAGTAAAACATGGAGAAAACGCTATACTACAAACTTACTTTATTTACAGAAAATCTAGGTTATTTATAGCACTTCAGAAGGTCTTTGTCAGCTGCAAGTTTCTGGAATCCTACTAAACATGGTAGAAGGATAAGTAATTATCCAATCAAAAATGTGACACGTGACTCCTCACTTTCTAGGTGTTTCTGAGATACTTCTGAACAGTGTTGAATAGATAAAATGTTTCACAGAGTTTTCAAGGCCCCTCTGGGTGTTTTTTGAGGAATATTCTGGGTATTCTCAAGAATGTGAAATACTATATATTTTCTATAGAAGGTACATAAAAATGTTTACTTGAGTTATTTCTCAGTGCTATTGTTTCTATTAGGGATTAAGTTAGGTTAACAGTTAGTGTAATGTATCATTCTAGATGTTCAAACGTAGGAAGAACTGAATATATGCGCCTTGTTTTATTCAAAAACATTAAACCTGAGACACTGAATATAAAAGTACACTTTAGACTAATTAGTAAGTATTTATTTTTACATCCAACTTCATAGAGACTCCATGTAACAAGCTATTTTGAGTATCAGCTAATTAGCTCAAAACATATGTGAACATTTGATGAATTCAACTATTCTGTGAAAAGTTCATTTTATTAAAATAGTTTATTTAAAATTATATCTTTGAGATCATGAGTCAACTGAAGCCAGACTATCATGGAAAAACCTGGAAGCACTGGAATGGCGTTTCGTTCTATTATGGAACTCCTCATCAGTGCACATCCACGATCCCATCCCGCGAGGTTCGAACCTAGGACCTACCAGTCTCGAGCCAGAGCACTTAACCACTAGACCACTCAGACGGCATCCAACGGTGTTAATGTCTAACTTCAACCAATCCACGATTTTGAGCAACCATTCACCAATGTCTTCAGTGAGTTGATATCTCACAACTGACCTGGTTGAACTCCACTGGTTACTGCTTCTCACCAGAACTCCAGAAACTATCTCATGGATCCAGTCATTACTGAGCATATGATCATTATCAGAAGAGGGTTTTGTGGATATTGTAGTAATTTTATATAGTTGAGATCTTAAGTCGTGGAAGCGCACTGTTGAGAAGTCCCACACTGGGACGAAACGGCCGTCCAGTGCTTCCAGATTTTCCATGGTTATCTAGCTTCAATTGACTCATGATCCCAACTATATAAAATTACTAAAATCTCCACAAAACCACTCTTCTGATATTTATAATTTATAATTAAAATTATAACAAATGGATGAATCTACAATTTTTCCTTGTTGAGTTACGAGGTCATGTTAAATTGAATACTATTATTTTTATTCTATTGCTATTTACTTAATACTTTTTCTAAATTGTTGAAAAACAATTATATTTGAGCAGTAACTATTTTTTTTAAACAAATTGTTCCCCCCATTAATTTTACTTGTCATTAATAAATAATCATTATTTTTTTCAGGAAAATTATTTTTAATTAATTTTCGAAAAAAAGAAACAATATATGAATAATAATAATAATAATAATAATAATAATAATAATAATAATAATAATAATGGTAATAATAATATTAACCTTTCTGCCAGTTTTAATTTCATTTATTTAAACAGATGAATTTTAGTGACCTTAATTCTTTTGTTTTAAATAAAAAATTTATTAATAATATTAAAAAAAAAACCACACACCAAAAAAAATTGAAACTTATAGTGGATAGATTGTAATTAATTTTAAATTAAATAGGTCAATCAGTACCATATGTATTGTTTTTTTCTAGAGGGGGTTAGGGTGGACCGAGAAGGGGAAAATCAAGTTATATTTTATTTAATTTCATATAATTGTAAATTATTCCATAGGAATCACTAATAAATCAACTTGTGTCTTGAAATAATAAGAATGAACTCATGAAAAGAAAATTACCCCTTCAGAAAAGATAGAATATTTAAAACAATAAGAATAATAACTGATTTTTAATAGTTAAACATACCCATTTCATTTCTTTTCTTTTTTACAAGGTTCAACCAAGATTAATCAATCATTTCATTATAATGATAATGATAATAATAATGATTATTGACTACATATTAATTAAAAAAACTCAATTCATACCTGGTTTTTTTTGTTATATCATTAAAGTTTAGGAATGAACTTCATAATATGAATGATTTGACAAACAGTTGCTTTGAATAAATCAGATATATTATTTGTAAAATATGGGAATGATGACCAAAGACTTTAGATTAACATCAGTAGCTGGTTATACAATAAATTAACTGGAGTAATCCATACTAGAACGAGATCTCTCCACTTTTCATCAGTTGTTAGTTAGTCTATGATGATTGACTAGAGGCTTAACTATTTTACAGTGTATAGATCCGATTCACAAAACAAGAGTAGATTTACAACTAGGTTAAGTAATACATGTGCAGAAGCGAGCAAAATTAAATTAAAAGAATGTTGGATTAATGATTATAACACAGAACACATAAATAGTTTTCATTACAGCGTATTGAAAAGAAACTTCGGTCAGGAGTTATTTCAAAGTTCTAAAATAATACGTATGAAAAAGGTTCAAAAATCTAGGAATTTATGATCAAAAATATTGTAATTCCAAGTATGATATCTACATGCCCATGTTCTAGATATATATCCCAAAATATAATCGACACACTAAAAAATAAAACTTGCAACAGTGATTTACGATCTGATAGACAAAGTGTTGCTGAGAACAAGAAGTGATTGATCAAATGGCCCACAATGTCCAACTTTAATATTGCAAACAAAAGACTTCTGTACATTACGTGGGGATGTGTAAAAAAAGTTTGGTAAATTTATGTGTGAATTCAAACATAATCAACCATCCAGTAAATTTAAATCGATATATATATAGCTGAGATCATGAGTCAATGGAAGCTAGACCACCATGGAAAACCTGGAAGCACTGGACGGCCGTTTCATTCTAGAATGGTACTCCTCAGCAGTGCACACACATAGCTCCGCACGCGGGATTCGAACCAGGACCTTAGGTCATTACTTAAGGTAAAACAGAAATCCGGCTTACTAAATTATTCAACGAAATTCGTTCGTTTCAATATACTCATCCAAAGTTAAAACAACATAATAATAATAATACACGTTCTATTTTGTGAAGAAAGTGTATTAGACCACATAAAGGTTTTCCCAAAAAGGGATTGGATTTCTTGAAAACATCACATGATTTTCAACACAGGATATATATATATATATATATATATATATTGTTGAAAATGAAATACTATTCCTTAAATATAAAAAGAATTATCTAAAAATTAAGACGCAATCAGGCGAGACTGTAATTTATGGACATACCAATCAGATTTGAGATGATAAGTTTTGGTTTTTGACTCGAAATTCGTTCATCTTTTTACTTAAAGTAGGTTTTGGCATTTTATCTGATGTAGATTTGTGAAGAAAACCCTAATTCTTATTCCTAACCGTAATCATCAACTGTAAATCATATTCCTTATTCTTCATACAGGTTTATAACTCTCGTCTAAATCTAGTAAGTAGGTGCACATTCTCAAAGCCACTTAGGCATCGTTTGAAGATCGTCCATAAATTATAGTTTCACCGACGATCATAATACTATAGAGACTGTACTCTTAATGTTTGTAAAATAGGCAATAAATGAGTTGAACTAGATGATAATTAAATAAATGACTTTAATTTTATATTTTGGAACGAAGAAGCAAACGCTTTAGCATTATTTGTAATGTTACTGGAATTATTTGACCGTACACAGTACTCTAATTCTGCTTCGTAATCACTAGTTATAAACTGTAATACGCTTAGTTCCTGTATGTTACTTATATACTGACATGGTTTCTGAATTCAAACAATGAAAAAAGTATTTATTACTGTCTATCTAGTCTCTTTGTGTTATGATAAGAGGTTTTTGAAGAAAAAAACTATTTATTTGCACTAAAAATTGTGTGATGAATACGGAGACGGAGTCAGTAGATAAATTAATAACAATGCAGATACGAAAATACAGTAGAATTATGATAAATATCCTAAAAAAAGCAATCAAACTACATCTTTTTAATAATTTCTTATAGTTACTAACATACTTCCAAATTCTCATTTATTCCACTTACTAATCACTAATAAGGTACTCCAAGTAGAACTTTCTAAAAGTATTTAAATAAATAAACTAAGGTATGCGTTCTATATTACAATCAATACTGTTCATGACTAAATACACATAAACTGTGTTAAACAACTTTACCAAATTTCTGTTTACCCTTCTCAACCTTATTGACTGAATTCCTTTAAATACATTAATATAGGGCAAACAAAGTGTATAAAATGAGTTTGATATTGATTTTGGATGAATTAAATAGACATATAACTGATTTGTATCACATCGATGCAATTAATGTACAATATGTAAAGGTTTCTTATGATATAAGCTTCTTATATCCACATAAGTAGTATATGGTGATGGTCGGACATAGAATGTATTTTGGCTAAAGATCGATAAGGAAATAATAAGAACGAAGCGCAATCGGTATGAAAATGCATGAATAATGAGATTAGGGAAGATGAACTGATATTTACAAAAGGAACAATCAAGATTGAGACAATTGTTTGTTGTTTTGTAAATTAATTATTTACTGTATGGTAATCAGAATTTAGTGAGATAGTTTGTAATTTGTGCTTAAATACATTCAATTGTCCCCTCTCGTGTTCTTGTTTACTAAATTTTGACTAATTACTTCTAAATTTAATTAATCACTATGATTTATTGTTAATCATCAGTTTGTCCAATAACTTTCTGCCCATTGAAATAAACAATAAAAATAATTATAAAATTGTTTACAAGTATCATTTTAGATAAATGTGATTTATTAGATCAAATCAAAAGATTTGAATTACACTTGTTAGACAATTCAGCAGTGATTGGCTTCGTTTGGTACTTCTAACTTTGTTGATTAAGCTTACTTGTATTTCAATTAGTCCAAAACGTTTTGATATTTAACATATATAGGATCAATTCACTAAGTATTGTTTGTTTGAATCTTCCCACTGATGTTTAGAAATACAACTAGTCAGTCCGGGGCTATTAGGACTTAGTAGCTAAGTGGATAACGCGATTGCGTTTGAAGCGAAAGGTACTGGGTTCGAGTCACAGAGTGAACATCAACTCTGAGATGCAGGTACATCCAGCTGACGAGTCCCAAATAGGACGAAACGCGCGTCCTCGATTCCATTGCTAACCACTATCCATCTTTGCTTACTTATATATAGGATAGTTAACATATATACCGGACAACTCAGTTGATAAGAGTTCATGACCACACCAATAATATATGAATATGCCTTAAGTGAAATGTTGTAAAACTTGTCAATTCCATTATATTTCTATGAAATTAATTATTGAATAAAAACCACAATTTTAGTAGATTCAAAATAGTTTGCATATTCTAATTGGGTAAAGTCTATAATCATAGAAAAAAAGGTTCTCTGAAGGTATGTTCACATTACAGAAATAAGCGTTTACTGTTCTCGTTGCTCGGTATGAACTGAAATTAAAATAACTCAGTTTAGGAAAAAGTAAAATAAATCAGGTTCTTGAACCTTTTATGAAGCCTAATTGAGTAACTCATAAAAGACTAATTAACAGTTTATAATATTAACAGAGTTATGAAGTGTAGTACAGACAGTCAATCATTTAAGAACTATCTTCCCATCTACCTTCCAAGTTATTTTTTTTTTAAGTCAATCGACATTTGTAATCAGTTAAAGCCAAAAAAATCCGAAAATTTCTTAGTTTAACTTTGTTTAACTGTTGATTGATATATTGGTTGATATGTTAAGCCCATATGCCTTATTCTAGCGTCTGGATAAGCCAATTTACCCATCCATTTTGAGTCGCGTTTTGACCTTTTTAATTATTCACTTATCAACCCTGACTGTTTTTCTATGAGCGTATGTGTGTGTACACTTCTTTGCCTACTCACCACATGTCTGTAACTTGTTTTTTATCTGACTATAAATATCGATTAACTCTTGGTCAAAGTGAGCTGCCTTACCCGCCATCTCCAATTTGTGTCGTTTTTGCTTCTTTCTCTTCCATCCGCTTCATTCCTCCAATTTCCTGTCCAGATCAATAAGTGTTCAACATATATGTATTCAAAATCCATTCACGTATTTGACTTATTTAACTCCGTTATTCATTAACGCGGATTGAGTGATTTATTACATACGAAGACAGCCAGGGTGTATATTTTGACAATCAACCATTCAAATGACCTTGGCCCCTATAAAACAATTTTTATGTAAATAGCAATCACTTCTGTCCATCTATATAAATTCTCTTATTTGGAAACTAAAGAAAACGATTAGATTAACTAAAGAGTGGACCATTTACCTAGGTACTTTCAACATTATTCTGTTACCTGAAGAAAAATATGTTGTTATAATTAAACTCATAACCCTTTTTATTATGTGATTTGCGGAGATAGTTGAATTTTACATTTTACGTTACTAACTGATCTAAATGAAACATTCAGTGACAACCAAAAATATTGATAGACTAATTCGTAGAGGTATGAGACTCTTCAACTGTTTATATCCATGACCTCATCTGACATTGAACACAGGACCAGTAAATCTCTCTGAGAACGTTTAATCTCTAGACCATTGAGATGCTATACAATGCTTTACATATTGAACTTTAGTGAGTTCGTGATAATGCTCAGCATCGTCCAATGTCATTAGAATCCACGAAGCGTGTTTCGTTTTGAGCTCCGAAGTGAACATCAAATTTGGGATGCAAGTACATCCAGCTAACAAGTCCCAAATAAGACAAAACACGATTCCTAGATTCCACTGCTAGCTCCGATCATCTCAGCCTATGTCAAAATTATGCTGGATATTAATATGTTTTAGAAAAATTGGGAAATGTGTAAAAAGTTGCAGGATATTAAATGAAAAACATATCCAAGCATAAAAATTTTCTTTTAAAAAATTAAATACATTCTTTCCGTGTTTTTTTTTCCAAATCATGGTTACCATGGTTACCTAATTTCTATAACTAATGAAATATTATATTCGTCTCACTGATTTTATTACCGTGGTTACAATTAGCAAGAAATTTTGTTACTACAGAATTTCTACTACAATTAAAGTTATAAAATGTAAAAAATTTGAAAATTTACTACACATGTCAAAGTCCATAAACATTGTACAGCAGATTTTCTTCACCCCATCGATTGAAATAAAAACGTTATCATGTAAAACAAGTTTTTAGCATATTAATTAAGGTTACTCTATTCCATCATACTGGATCGTCAATCATTAAATTATGTCTTCACGTTGTTCCGCAAAAGAATGTACTGTTTAAATTCTTATTAGTTCTTCACTTCTAAATAAATCATTGTTAACACTGCCACAAAAGCATCAAAACCATTTCTGTTCTATTTCGAATGGTAATAAAAAAAAATTATGTCCATTTGGCTAGCATACTTAAACTTCACAGGGAAATTTCGATACCATCAGTAATGAACTGATTATCTATTACATAACTTCTAATTATTATTCATTAGCGTTGATGTCTTTTATACAAATCAAAATTTTGTCTAAAATGTAATAGATTTCGAAGAATATTGTAGAAGATTGATCTGCATTGTCATCTGTTAGTTCAATGCTTGGAAATAGAATGAATTTAATGAAGGAACAAGAATTTACGTTGTAATCATTAGATCCCTAAATCTTAATATTTTCATCAGTTTGACGTTCTATTTAAGTTTTCTATGAATCGATCTTTTCAATAATCTATCATTTTTAAAGTATGTTAAACACTACGAAATGGCATTTTAAATTCAAGTTATTATTCTGTTACAAACGTATATGATGGCTATCAACCATAAAAAGACTTAAAAATTCTATTTACATTCAAAAATGATCCATATAACTCCCATATAAGTTATTAGTTTACCACTGTTAGTTGCTTGAAAACTGTTCGCAAGTATGAAATCCAAAGACGTTCCATGGTGAAAATTTTTTAGCAACTTACTAAAACGACCTTTCTGTATGTCGTTACATGACAGATAAATTATCACAAGTGAAGAACTAAAAGTCTACTAGCTCGTGTGAAGCCAGATACTTAGGTCATTTATCTAGTCAATCTCTTTACTACAAACATGATCATCTCTTAACATGATTTAGTCTAAAACTATTTAGATCAATTAAGTTCTATATTTTCTTACATCTACCATGATTAAAGCTTTCAACCTCATTTACGGTTTTATTACGTCAAAAAGTAACAGATAAATGATTCTCATTTTTTTAAACTCCCATTATATTAAAGAACTTCCAGTTTGGACAATGAGTAAAATCAACTCCTTATAAATGCACCGTGAATCATTTTTTTTAACAATGTATCAACCAACACATGACGTGAATATTTTCCAAATACGGTTCTCAATTAATTTGTTTTTAAATTAAATCATCCCAAGTAACTTGCTAGTGTATGAATAAAATAACCCGATCCACGTAATCGCATATCTTTCATAATTTCGGTGGCTAATGAATAGATCTTAATAACAAGTTAGTTATTATGTATGTACCTCTACTCCTGATGTTTAGTTCATCACTATTATTTCCAAGATAAATAACTGCACATTATTAGTTTATAGATAATCACTTAAAGACTAAATAGTTTGATTATGCCCACGAACATTCTAACGAGTAAGAAGTGTTTTTCTTTGGAAAAAAAACTCCTTATTAGTTCTATTACTCTTTGAAATATACAGATGATGACTGTTATTGTATGATTCTTAATCCTTTTTAAAAATTATTTATTTCTATGAATTTAAATCGAAACAGAATCACCGGGGCTTTTAAGGTAAAAGACATTTGGGTCTAATAGGGTTTTTTTTGATATTCAAAATGGCTGCACAAGTATAACAACAAGCGTGATGTTGATACAAGTTGGTAAATACCTATAGGATTTTTAAAAAAAGCAATACCTTATTATTACAAGCGGATTGTTTCCATGACTTTGAGAACGAAAAACCCCATTTTTATAAAAACTCAAATGAATTTTAATCCATCCATTAAAATATTCATTCCATCAATTTATCTTTTTTTTTTATTCTTTTTTTCTAGTTGGGATTATATTTGCTTTACCAATAATTATATTTCAAGTATTAATACCAGCACCAAGGGATGACATATTACCGGATAATATCACATTACTTAACACTACTTCTACAGATATAT
This sequence comes from Schistosoma rodhaini, assembly GCA_944470415.2. Classification (NCBI taxonomy): domain Eukaryota; kingdom Metazoa; phylum Platyhelminthes; class Trematoda; order Strigeidida; family Schistosomatidae; genus Schistosoma; species Schistosoma rodhaini. Next base: position 12,929,296 of record OX104037.1, read on the forward strand.
CAATTAATACTTATCATTTAACAGAGATGCCACAGATATATACTTCAACAAGTAAAACTACTCATGATTTAATTAAAACTTATCTTAATATCAATAATAATAATAATAATAATAATAATTATAATCAAGAAGTATTTTGTCGAGAACAATTTCCAACTCAATCAAGTCGTATGGGTTATCAACTATTTGTTCTACTTTCAACTTATGTACTACCATTTGCATGCATTCTAATTTTAAATTCTTGTATCGTACTAAAATTAAAACAAAAAGTAAGTTCAATTTAATAGTTAATAATTTCTTTATTTGAATTCATTAAAATTTCAATATACATAAGTACATTCATTTATTCATCTACGTCAATTTCTAAAAATGATTTTTTTAAAATACTGAATTAGTTATCAAGAAATACACTTGGTATTGTTTTCTTGTATCTTAACATTGTTGTTTAAGATTGCAAATGATCGGTCTCTTGTTGGCATATGTGCATCCTATGTGGACTGCCTCGATATTTGCCTTAAGTCATAAGTTTTATAAACGAAGATTAGTAGTGAATAGTAGTGGAATTCAGGAGTGAACATCAATTCTGAGGTGAAGGTATATCCGGTTAACGAGTCTCAAAATAGGACGAAACGCTAGTCCTGGATTCCACTGCTAGCCATCATCCATCTTTGTTTATAAATTTGTAAATAAATTTAACTACTTATTAAGAAAGTTAGATATACAAAATTGATTCGGCTATCAACCATTTGGTTATATAAAACTGTTAACAAACAATCACCTTAGATTAATTCCAAGTGACATAAAGCGTTAATTTCTGTCAACATATTTTTAAAAATACTAAGATGAAAATGAAGTTCCAATAACTTTCATTGTGATATCTAAACTTTTCATTAAAATGAAGGCCATTTGATTTTGTTTTAGTGGACAGATGAAGTTTTTAATAATAACAAATGAAAGTTGTATTGTACCATCAATAGCTCTCACCTGATCAATGTGTTGCATTTAAAGATACGTTTCATTTCACTTGGTGAAAAGTTAAGACGTTAAGCATGATATTTTGTTTAAAAAAGTATATAGATGGCTTAATCTACATTAAAAAGTTTGAGACAATATTAACCTTGAGAGTTCAATATTCAAAATCCGAAGGGATAATAGTGAAGAAAAATACACATTAGATGTATTTTCTATAAATCATGTGTAGTTACCTTTCTCAGTCTGTGACAAGAGATTTGTTAACAATATGCACAGAAATCTTAAAAGACTTTAATTACCATTAGCTATAACACATTAAATACATTACACAAAGTAATTTAAATTACTATACTAGGGAAACATTTTAGCCTGATCACAATAAGAAAATGAATAGATTTTTAAGTTTAACACAGGTGACTGTTTATTATTACCACTAACAAACCACGGACTCATCCTGAAGTCGTTTTCGAGATGGAATAACAGTAAAACAACAGTGATTCAAATTTATGGTTCACACCCAACCCGTGATAATGGACGATTCTTCACAAATTCCCCTTCCGCACTCATCAAACCTGTTGCCTAATAATATTAACCGACTATTATTGTTTAAAGGTCAATAATTTATTCAGTCATTGCCCTTTTTAATAACAATGTGACCTAGTAATCTCTCCATCACTAGTTAAAGTTCGAACATAGCTAGAACTAGAGATAACCTGTTTTTCAGCATGCTATATCTTTATACATTTGGACACAAGAAATGTTTGTACCTTGATATATTGAACTGCTATTTTGATAACCATTAAACCAATTACAATTTTTCTAATATTTTTGATCTTACTCTTAAAATTTATCGTTAGGGTTAAAGAAATGTATACCGCAACCACTTTAAAGTCAGTTTTCTGTTGAAAGTTATCTAACTGAATTAAAACGTAGCCAAAAAGTTGTCATGTATTAATGTTACTACTTTTATACAGCTTTAGAGGCGACTAGAACTACAAAAATACTGAATAAATGGTTCTCAACTGCTGAAAAAAATATACTAATTTTAAAATGATCATCACATACACTGAGCCACTTTAAAAATGTCACGTCTTTATTTATGAGGCTGATTTTGATGGGCTTAAATGTTTAAAAGTATATACAATTTATGATAAGACTTCATTTCTAGTCTAATATGGATAGTGTCACAGATACCAACACTAATTGATCTTCATTTAGTACGTTTGTTACATTTTACAACGACGGAATATATCTAATGTCATAGAACATAAGTTGCTTATGATACCTTAAATAAGATTATAAATGTTTATTACTGATGTTCATCATACTGACTGAAGAATTCAATAGATGTCAGTGTGAGGCAAAATTTTAAAACTCAACTGTTTGAAAGCTGTAGATTAATCAAACTAAATAAGTCAATCACAGAAAATGTTAACTGTACTATAAACCTGAGTTTTCTACTTTCAGTCCAAAGGTAGCATCATTTTATGATGAAAATCATCCTAAAAATAAGATGATATTTCCCTGAATGATTAAAGGTAATCGAAAACTAATCTTGAACTTAAATCATATGTTAGTTGGTATTTATCAGTAATAAAGACTAAACATTTCATTAGTGACTAATGAAAATAATTAGTTATTGTCAATATTCTAGTCTAATAGGAAGTCAATCACTTCTCTTCGATCATTAATGAATTCTCTAATTGTGATATTGAGATTGGAATGTGTACTTGATTCTTAAAGGAAATAATAATAATTTGATCAGATTTGAAGACAGATACTCTGGTAAGCGTTGGCTAATATAAGATATAAGTCTAGGATGTCTTGTTGATTTCGTATACATATTTAACACTGAACAACATGTACTAGGACATTAATTCACTCGAACTAGTGATCATAATGTAATTCGATTGAGAGAATTTGTTCAATACTTAGGATTAAACAAACATAATCATGATTGCTACATGATTATTGGCCAATATGAATTCGTCTGCATAGAAACAGAAAGATAGATAAGCAAAACGAAGATAAATTTTAATGATAGTATTGTAAATAACTTTGACAATTAATTATATATGCATATCTTTATGTATATTCCCGTTTCCACTTTAATGAAAGAAGTTTCAATTGATATAGACTTATCAATTCTTTTTCAAGGAATACTGAGAAAGATAAGATTGAAGTCAAAATTTTTTATATTTCCACGAAAAATCCTGAAAATGCTAACTAAAACACCTATTCAATTCTCTTAAAAAGAAAATATTAAGAAACGATAATTCTAGAGTATATAAATTCTCTTGATATTGTCTATTTGAACCTTCCCATTGATGTTTAGAAGTGCAGTTGATCAGTCTCTTATTGGCATATGTGCATACTGTGCGTATTGCCTCAATATTACCTTAATTCATGAGCATTATAAGCAAAGATGGATAGTGGCTAGCAGTGGAATGCAGGACACGTGTTTTGTCCTATTTTGGACTAGTCAGTTGGAGTATATATTTTTTGTTTTCAGACACTGACTTATAACTTTTAACTTTGACGATGTTTATTGATTGTTTCCTTTGAGCACATTTTCTTTGGACGGTTTGACAGTAAGTCATATTGGAAAATAAACTACAACAAATGTGTAAAGATATATTCCACATTAAACTCTTAGCTCATAACTGAAGATAATCGATAAAGTGCCATCTATGAAAACTATATACACATTAAAGTACTTCAATAAATGAAGCAATGTCAAGTAATTTCTTTTTTTTTTAATTAACATAAAGCGGTTATTCCATTCTCAGATTACATGAAACATGTAAATGAAATAAATTCGATAAAACAAAAGAGTTTAGATAAGCGTTCAGATAGTATTGGGTAGTTTCTTAATCAAATTTTAAATGGTGCTTTCATATGAACTGTTTGTATTCACTAACAAAAATAATACTGAGCAGAAATTATAAACTAAGTTAATCAAAATACAGTAGAAACTGGTTTCAGGTAATCGCTTGTATTGTTATACATTAAAATGCTTAATGTACTCATTAGATGTAATGTGAATAGTGTTTTCTGTACACTGTAGCATAAAATCAATGTATTCAGTCAATATATAAATCAACTACCAATTGATAAAGTGATTACTTTTTTTGCACTCACCATATATAATAATTATATTAAAGTAACAATGGGCATGTTAAACTGCAGTGTCCAGTACCATATCAAGCTCACATGGGTTATTCTACCTTCCGTATAGACCGTTTCATTCTGTTCAAGTCACATTTTGACGTTGTTAACTATTTGCTTATTAACCTTGATTGCTTTTATATTAGCGTATATGCGTTAAATGCTTACCATATTTACTACATGTCTGTAACTTATTTTTGTCTGACTATAAATATTAAGTCACTCTTTATGAAAACAAGTTGTCTCACTCACCTTCTCCGCTTCGCTTTGTCTCCAATATTTCCAACGACAATTTTTTTCTTCTTATATATATATATATACTTTTGAATCTTGTTAGTTGACTCGACTCCTGATTTGAGTCACAATTCTCCTCTGTATTCGCTCGCTCGCGCTCATTAGCTTTTTGGACCGCATTGGCTTGATGCTTGTGGCTTACTGACCTACGCTATTCGACAATAAAATGTAGTCGGCGCTTTGTGTTGCTTTCTGAATTCATACACTGTTAAGATTTATTGGATAATAGTTATCGGGGCGATTGATATACGAAGCTTAAAGAATGATTGCACATCTAATCCACTATAAAATTATGTTTAATGTTCAATTATGAAAGTCTAATGAAATCCTATTCATATTTTATGTGATATAATAAAAAATATCTTGAAATCAGTCACTCGTGAGCATGTGATTATAATCAGAAGAGGTTTTTGTGGAGACTTTAGTATTTTCATAGTTGAGATCATGAGTCAATTAAAGCTAGACCACCACAGAAAACCTGAAAGAACTGGATGACTATTTAGTCCTAGTATGGAAATCTTCAGCAGTGTATATCCACGATCCCAAACTCGCGAGATTCGAACGCAGGGCCTATCAATCTCGGGGCAGAGCTCACTAGTGACTGACTTCAAAAGATATTTCCTTGAGTTCCGGTGAGAAGCAGTAACCAGTGGAGTTCTACCAAGTCTGTTGTAGAGATATCAACTCACTGAAGACAATTAATGAACGGTTGCTCAAAACCGTGAATTGGTTGAAGCTAGACATTAACACCGTTGAATGACACCTAGCTCAGTGGTCTAGTGGTTAAGTGCTCTGGCACGAGACTGGTAGATCCTGGGTTGGAATCTCGCGATGCGTGATCGTGGATGTGCACTGCTGAGGAGTCCCACAATAGAACGAAACGGCTGTCTAGTGCTCCAGGTTTTCCATGGTGGTTTAGCTTCAATTGACTCATGATTTCAACTATGAAAGAATATCTTGTTATGCACAACATATTTAATTTCTTGAATAATATTGAAAATCATTTTAGTAATTCATATTTTTTACAAACAGTCCATAATTTTTTTTAAATGCAAAAATTATTCTATTCTATATTCACGCAATCTTCAAATATTTCACATTTATACGTGATTAGTATAGTAACCTTATCTACATAACTAATTTAGGTTGTCTCAGTATTTCCTTATATATTTATGTATATCTCCATTATATTGGTTATTTATAACTTTCTATTTAAAAAAATGTCTATATAAATGAGTTAACCAATAAATAATAGAAACCATCTTCTTAATTTTTTTTCTCCTTTTATTAAAACAAAATCAGTTGTTTAACTGATAGTTTATGAATAAATAAATTTTATTGTAGACAGTTTCACAATAATAATAATAGTACTAATAATAATAGTAATGATAGTAGTAATAATAATAGTAATAATAGTAATGATAATAATAATAGTAATGATAATAATAGTGATACTAATAATAGTAATGATATGAGTAATAATAATAATAGTAATAATGATAATAGTAATGATAGTAGTAATAATAATAGTAATAATAGTAATGATAATAATAGTAATGATAATAATAATGATACTAATAATAGTAATGATATGAGTAATAATAATAATAGTAATAATGATAATAGTAATGATAGTAGTAATAATAATAGTAATAATAGTAATGATAATAATAGTAATGATAATAATAATGATACTAATAATAGTAATGATATGAGTAATAATAATAATAGTAATAATGATAATAGTAATGATAATAGTAATAATAATATTAATCATATTAGTAATAATAATAATAATAGTAATAATGGTAATAATAATGACAACAATACATAATAATAATATTCAATGCGGAAATTGTCACTATGTTACGTTAAAACCTAAAATTTAAAATAAACACAGGAAGTTAATAAAAAAATTTTTTAACTCTTTTTAAACAATCATAATTTTATTATTTTGAATGATGATTAGTCCTTGTCAAAAGAAAGAAAAACAAAAAGAAAAATGAAAAATGTCATTATTTATTATATGATTTACATTTTATGATACATTTAATATTCTGTTTACTTTCAGGAAGTAAACTTTATTGATTTTCTTAAGATTTATAGTAAACATAAATTTTATTTACAAAAAGAAAAACACTAGAGAAAAGGAAAAAAAAACATTACCCCTATGTGACATGTAATTTATGAAATATTATATTATTATTATTATTATTATTATTATTATTATTGTTGTTGAGTATGTATAAAATACTGGTAACAGAAACAAGTATCAAATGGTCTGTTCTACAGAGTGGTCATTTAAATGAAATTTGTATTACGTCATTAGGTTTGTTATGTTTTAGTATGAGGAGATTTATGGAGATGGTAGAATTTTCATAGCTTAAATCATAGATTGATCTTAGTGAGAGCACTAATAAAAACATGAAAGCACTGAACGGCCATTTTGTTCTAATATAGGACTTCTCAGTAGTATGCATACAGTATCCTGCATCCGGGAGCTAAACCTGGGACCTATGGCATCACGCGAGAATATTTAGCATCTAAACCACTGTGCCAGTATCTAACGATGTACATGTTTACATTCGATTAGTTTAATATTATTTCTCAACCCTCATATACTGCTTGTGGAGTATAACTATCTCACACCTGACTTAGTTGAACCCCATTAGTCACAGCTTCTCACTATAACTCTAGTTTGTGTATTCAATCATTAGCTTATAGTAGACGATACCAATACTGCAAAATTTATTGTATCACTGTTCAGAAAAGGCTTAGTATAATGAGGAATCAAAATATCCACCAAACCAAAAGAAATGATATTTCTAAGCAGAAAGAAAACCCATACAATAATAGAGTTTATAACTAAATTATAAAAAAGCAATAATAATTTGTATCAAATTGCAACGGATGAACAAGAACTAGAATAAAAAATTTACTATTTAAGAAAGACAGGACAGAAAACTACAAAGAGTTAGTTGCTGACTTATATTCTGAGTTCCATCTGATAACATCCAAGTTACTAAATTGAAAATTGTTTAGAAATCCTCTCCTTCATAAATTGGTGACAACCCAGTAGACAATAATCCAACGCATCTAATCCTCTTTCTACGCGGCCATGACATCCATAAATATCTTTTATGCTTTATTATCTGGAACCTGATGTTGCACAATCATGCAAAATATGAACATCACTGAGACTGCATGTACAAAACACGCCAAGAATAATGAAACCAGTGTTTTAACATGTTAACACTTATGGTATTGCTAAGAAGACTCAGCCTATCCAGAACTTTTGTGGATAAATACTAGTTCTTGTATTAAAAAAGAACCTTATTAATTTTGTTTGTGATTTAAACTTCCACACTGACATTCACCGTTGTTTGAATGGCTATCCCAACTTTTAGTTTACTTTTTTGTGTATTCTAAGATCATTGATGGATGGTTGACTTCTAAACTGTACAAATATTAAGCTTCTCATGAACTTCCGACTTTTTTATATCACCCATCACGTTCAGCTTTATTGCTAAAGTGTTTTATGTCAGTCACTCAGTCTATCAAGTTCACATTAGAATATCCTAATCGTTCAAATTTAGGAGTTTGCTTAACCTGCAAATTGTCACCATTACACTTAAACACATATCTTTAAAACTATTTAGAACTATATCAGTAGACAGCTCTCACTAAGTCATGATCTGTTGGAAATTCAATATTTTTACTCATTAGTATACGATAAGTTATATTTTATTTGAAGCTAAAACCAGTTGAAAACATCTTTTTAAAATGATCTAAGTTTTTGAACTTCTTAAATTACAAATCTAATAATTGTTCTTATATATAAAAATACTCAACAATTTTTCTTAGAATACCGTTTCATATAAAATATGCCTGCACTACAATTTCAGTAATCTGATAAAATTGCACATAATGAAATTTTGGTTCAGTAGAATTGGTACAGTTGTAATTTGATTATCAGTTAGAGAAGGACATCATCAAAATTGTATTTCTGTTTTACCTATAAACACTAAAATCTAATTCCTATGCATGTGATCTTAACTTAGTCATAAATTTTTTTTTGACAGTTAGGGGTTTTGTGTTGATTTTAGTAATTTAATGGAGTTGAGGTCATGAATCAATTGAAGTTAGACCACCATGGAAAACTTGGAAGCACTAGACAGATGTTTCGTCCTATTGTGGGAATCCTCAGCAGTGCGCATCCACGATCACAACTGAAGAGATTCAAACCCAGGACCTACCATTCTCGTGCCAGAGCATTTAACCACTGGACCACTGAGCCGGCATCCAACTGTGTTAATGTCTAACTTCAACTAATTCATGATTTTGAGCAACCGTTCACCAATTGTCTTCAGTGAGTTGATATCTCTACAACAGACCAGGTTGAACTCTACTGGTTACGGCTTCTCACTAGAACTCCAGGAAATACCTCATGGAGCCAGTCACTAGTGGGCACGTGACAGTCTTGGAAGTTATTTTCAAGTGAACTTTACTTCTTCATACCTTATAATTTCTCAATTGTATGTTTTAAATGCAATTGCTAAGAATTAGTAGTAATTAATAGCTTTGTTGTCACCTAATATTTTGGGAAGAATGTTTATCCATTAGGATTAACTGATTTTTTTTCCCAATAGTACTAGTGTAAAGCAACATTGTGGTATAAATAGTATCACATTACATAATAGCTAAGTTTTAAACCCTATTCAAAGTAACCGAATATTAATTTTCACACTAGAAAAAAGGGTTAAACTAATAAACATGAAAGATATTGAGTAATTTTCAGGAAGAAAGATTCAATAATTTAATAGTTGAATTCATGAATCAATTGAAGCTAGAACATGATTGAAAACCTGGGAGCATTGAAAGGTCGTTTCGGCACAGTATGGGACTTCTCAACAGTGCACATCTACGATCCCGCCTCGCTGGGCTCGAACCCAGGACATATCGATCCAGCTGACGAACACTTAAACACTGAACCACTGAGCCAGCACCCAACAGTGTTAGTGTCTAACTTCAACCAATCTACAAAATCGAGCGACACATCCACTAATGTCTTCAGTGAGTTAGTATCTCACAACAGACCTGGTTGAACTCCACTGGTCACTGCTTCTTACTAGAACTCCTCATGGAGCCATTCACTAGTGAGCATATAATTACAATGAGAAGGGGTTTTTGTGGAGATTTTAGTAATTTTATATAGTTGAGATCATGAGTCGTGGATGCACACTGTTAAGGAGTCCCAAAATAGGACGAAACGGCCGTCCAGTGCTTCCAGGTTTTCGATGGTGGTCTAGCTTCAATTGACTCATGATTTCAACTATATGAAAAACATTTTAGAGTTTTCATCTTTAAAACTAGTTAATTAATTATTCTTATATCAATGCAATGACCATGCATATTAATATCTTGTTTGGAATACTTACATTGATATAGAATGTTCTACATAAATGTCTAACTAGCACAAATAAAGACAAGAGGAGAAAAAAAAACAATTTTCAAGAAACAGTTTATACATAAAACTATATTTAATAATGTGCAATGTAAAATAAGTAAAATACTTCAACTTTCAGAACTGACTTCTACCCGAAGTTTGTGCTGAGGGTGTTGTTAAGAAGAACAATGAAAGCTCCACGACCAAACCATCCTGTTCAGAGGACGAAACTTTATCAAGAACTGAATTTATTTTTCTTTACAAAAATAACGGACAGCTTGTGTTCCTAAAAGCGTAAAATGACCATTGAAATTACTAAAAAAGGGAATGTCATCGAAAACAAGTAAACCTCCACTTTAACATGTACCAATAGTAACTAATCAAGAGAACCTTCTAAGTCAATGATAAGTTCTCGTTAAAACAGTTATCCCAATAATTCGTGGAAAATTATCCTCTTTCAGTTTTGTCCTATCGTTAATTAAGGATTGTAGATCACTGAAATGTGGCATCCATAAGTTTCTTACTGTTTCAAAATCTATCAGATAAATAATAGAATAAAAGTATCTGATTATAATTTATTTAGTGTATTTCAATTGCCTGAATGGAAAACACTTTATTAATATGGATTTAACCAAACGTTTTACATGTTATCATAATACATTATTTGAAACTATACTGGTTCAATGACTATTAAAAAGGTGACACAACACGTATGCATTAAAGAGTGCAGTTTAGTATCAAACGCCTCAATATTAAGGTAACTATTTATATTGTGTATATTAGTTGTTTTGAGGCTAGTAGTGGAATCCAGGACGAGCGTTTAGTCCATTTAGCTTAAAAAGTGCTTATTATTTAATGGCAATATCAAGACAGTCCGCACAGGATCCACATATGCTAAAATAAAGCGAATAATTTCATTTCTAAACATCAATGGGAAGATTCAAACAACCAATATATAAAAATTAAAACTCTATCTATTACAAAAGCTAGTAGCTATCTGAACTTAGTAGCTAAACGGATAACGCGATGGAGTTTGAAGCAAACACTACTACTTTAGGGTCTTCTAGTGAATACCAACTCTGGAATGCAGATAGATCTAGCTGACCGCTCCTAAAAAGGAGGAAACAAGCGTCTCAAATTTAACTTCTAGTCACCATCAATCTAGGTATTTATAAAAATCAAAGTTTATTTAACTGTTCTTCTATTTATGAAATGTAATCTAATGTTGATCTATCTTAGTATATGATCAAAAACGTTTGTTTGTCACTTAACAAGTAATGATCAATAGGATGAAACGACCGTCCATTGCTTCCAGATTTTCCATGGTTGTCTAGTTTCAATTGACTCATGATTTCAACTATATATAAAAAGTAATAATCTAGTCAATCAATCAACACTTTAAGATTGTTTATTATGAAGAAAAAAACAAAGTTAATATTGACATTAAAATACTAAATTTGTTTGTTTTTAATCACATTTTAGTTGTTGTTTGTTATCTTATAACTGGTACATATAACAAATTAAATGTAAATTGAATCTCAATTACAAAAAAAAAAACTTTTTCAACTATCCAATTCGATGAAAGAAACGTTGGATTTAGTTTAAATTCAATCGCTAAGATTTTACAAATATATTATTCTTATTTTAATGTCTTACATCAACTGAGCGCTCAAATACTGTGAAACTATTCGTTCTAATTTAGACGAAAGTTCTTATATAGAACCTAATAAGATTATTAATTAATGATACTTGAAAATTTTGTTCCGTTTATCCAAAATGTACTGATTGTTTAATTCTAATTTGCATTGTATATCTTTTATTCATTTCATTCTCAGTTCATTCGTAATGTATATCTTTATCTATCTATCTATCTATCTATCTATCTATCTATCTATCTATCTATCTATCTATCTATCTATCTATCTATCTATCTATCTATCTATCTATCTATCTATCTATCTATCTATCTATCTATCTATCTATCTATCTATCTATCTATCTATCTATCTATCTATCTATCTATCTATCTATCTATCTATCTATCTATATCTATCTATCTAACTATCTATCTACCTATCTATCTATCTATCTATCTATCTATCTATCTATCTATCTATCTATCTATCTATCTAAACTTTTAATGTGATTATGCTACAATAACTACAATAACAGAAATTGTAACATAAATGTACACAGTAAAATTCCTTTTCAATTATTTAGGGTTATGTAATTTTTCACTAACTAGACAAGAAATAAATAAAACTTAGATTGTTACATAACATATGACAGAGAAGTATGTTTAACTAATAATTTTCACAGGGGGGACTAATCAGTAAAACATTTAAATAAGCATTAATTTCGAAGAAATAATATAATTTTAGTAGTTGAGATCATAAATCAATTGAAGCTAGACCACCATGAAAAATATGGAAGCACTGGACTGCCGTTTCGTCCCATTGTGAGACTCTAAGCAGTACTCATCAAGAAGTATTTCCTGGAGTTCTAGTGAGAAGAAGTGACCAGTGGAGTTCAACCAGGTCTGTTGGGAGATACTAACTCACTGAAGACATTAGTGTATGTGTCGCTTCATTTCGTGGATTGGTTGAAGTTAGACATGAACACCGTTGGATGCCGATTCATGGGTCTAGAGGTTAGGCACTCGCGCCTGTAACTGATAAGTCCTGGGTTTGAATCTCTTGAGGTGTGATCGTGGATGCGCACTGCTGAGAAGTTCCACACCAAGACGAAACGTCCGTCCAGTGTTTCAAGTTTTCCATGGTGGTCTAACTTCAATTGACTCATCATCTCAACTATTAAAATTACTATAATATCTACAAAATAATATAATGTTAGAAAAAATATTCAAATTTTAAAAATGCAACTTAAACTATATTAAACTTGAATTAGGGTTAGTTCCTTTCGAAACAAATCAGTCAGATATACCTGCTTTTCAGTATTGATGTTCATAATATGAATTCAGCTTATTATCATTCGTTTTAAATGACGAAGTATTATCCACTGAGCTAATAAATCCATATAGCTACTGACTTATGAAATAGGTATGAATATTATTTGTAGCATAAACTATTGGAAAGTATATAGTTTTGAAAAGTCAAATTGGATACTAGACAAAAGTTGTACAAATAAAAAATAACAAATATAATTGTTAAACGACATGCAAAACATGACTGACAAGTTGTTATACCAACATACTATTTGAAACATTCTATTTTATTTTGGTATCGACATTATGACTGTTAAAGGTGTAATAATATGGATACACATTTAAGTATCTTAACATACAGATTAACACTTGGTAAAGTATCCAAACACATGACTTAAACATATGAAAAGTTATCAGTGTGCGGTTGTGAAGGTTGTTAAGTTTTTGATTGAGATCATGAGTCGATGAATGTTAAACCACCACTGGAAACCTGGAAGCACTGGACAGCGTTTCGTCATAGTATAGTGCTTCTCAACAGTGGGCATCCATGAGCCCACCCGCGGGATTCGAAATTAGGGCCTTCAGTCACGCACGCAAACACAACCTCTAAACCACTAAGTCGGTATTCAACGGTGTTAATGTCTAACTTCAACCAATCCACGAAACTGCATGACTATCTCCCATTGTGTAGTGAGAAGCCATGACCAGTGGTGTTAATCTGTGTCAGTTAAAAACAGGTGAATACCTCAGACAATGGATGAATGGTTGCGCAATATCATGGATTGATTGAAGTCAGACTTTAACACCGTTGGATGCCGATTCAGTGGTCTAGAGGTTAAGCCTTCGCGCGCGAGACCGAAGTTTCTCAGTTTAGGTCCCGTGAGCGCGATTGGGGATGCGCACTGTTGTGGAGTTCCATGCTAAGAAGAAACGACTTTTCAGTGCTTCCAAGTTTTCAATGGTGGTCTCACATTCGTCGATCCATGATTTCAATAAAAAATGTGAAAATCTGGACAAGCAATGTAATGTTTTAACAAATCTCAGAAAATCGTAAGCCTACAGAAATTACTAATTGATCAACTGAAAGTATACGTTTGTTTTCAATAATCCTGTTGAATAATTGAGTAAAATGTTTATAACTTTTTTAGTAATACTTTAATTTATCACTTGAATGGTTTCCTTATGCCTTTCCAGTGGAATATATTGTCCTCATGATAAACCTACACAGAATGTGAATTTATCAGACAAATTAATCAAATTTTCGATTTTTTATCAAGAAACTTTTATTAAGAAACTGAACTTCATTTGCTGATAACAGTAATATGGCTACCATTTCTATTTGGTGTTAGTTCTAGACATATTATCTCTTCAACTGTCTCCTTGACTAGACGATCACCATAATAATCAATGAACAATTACTATTGAGACTATGAGTCATATTAAGTGAGATAATCGGTGAAAACCAAAAAGCATTGAAGAGTTGTTTCGTCGCAGTACAGAACGTCTGAGCAGTACTCACCCTCAACCCCACAGAGGATTAGACTGGAGACCTTCAGCTCTTGCGGTTAACACAGCATTTAAATTACTTAGCCTACATTCATTAACGTACACGTTTAACTTCAGCCAGTTCATGATATTACCTAACCATCTTCTATTGTTTTCGGTTTAAAAATCCCTCCACTCATCACAAGTTCTCGCTAGAACTCAAGGAATTACTTCTCGAAATTTGTCATTTGTGAGTATACGGTCCTCCCATTTGTAAAATGTCTATGTAACAAAAGATGGTGACAGTGCTTTGATGTTTTGGACTTTAAATATAAACTAAAATACAAAGATTTCAATGCTTCATTACGTGACTATATTTTTCTAAAAATTGACCTTCATTGTTTAGATAATTTAAGCCTAAGATCTCCAAGTAATATATCCACAAAGACTTTATGATCACATTTTGCTGAATAGTACAAAATATAAATTCACTTAGTGTTACTTGTTTGAATCTTCCCATTGATGTTTAGGACTGCAACTGGTCAGTCTCTTATTGTCATATGTGCATACTATGCGTATTACCCCGAAATAGCCTAAATTCGCAAGCATTATAAACAAAGATGGATAGTGACTAGCAGCGGAATCCAGTTTGACGCGTGTATCGTCCTAGCCACTATCCATCTTTGCTTACAAAGTTCAAAATATGTTTCACCAACTTTCGACCAAAACTAAGCCGCAATGAACAATTTACAAAGTATATGATTGTAGAGATAAAATATTAGTTGAAATGCAGATAAAACGATAGAATCACTAATTTAATTTACTTAGTTACTAAAACCCATTGTAAACAATGTGATATAAATAATAATAATTGTTATATACCGTGGAGATTTATGAATGGCAAGTTTGAGAACTATTTATGGACCAATATTATATGTATATTACCTATTGTATAATTGCTAAGTAACTAAACTATTCATGTTCCTTTTATTATAAACTTTATTTCAACCTATAAACTATTATTATACAATTTACCATTCTTGAGTTATCCCCAGTCCATTAATTACTGTTCCTCTTAACCACAGACACTTTTTGGCCAAATCTTGTACAAATATTATTTCCTATTTTATGGAACGATGTACTCAGTTTGTTTGGTATATAAACTCAGTATGTTTGAGAATAATGATTCGTATTGCAGAGGCTGTTATTGGTGTTCTGGACTTAACTGACTGGGCTAGGCAGAAAGTAGGACTGATGAGTACTCAAGACTGTTCATACGACTTTTGTGTATCATTGCTCCAATCGATAATTCGCTCTTCGCTCATCAGTGGGAATCAGCACGTTCGTATATCAAACAGGGCACGTACGCACTCACACGTTACAACAATAATATATTTCTTAGATACCGATGACTTAGAAAAAGATCAATAAGTATCTTAGTTACCAGCAACCTTACATATTTTTAAGAAATTTACTTACAAAACGGACATATAACGAAGTGATATATTTAGGTTACAATAATTGTGTATTCTACTTAGTTCTCTGAACACACAATGTAACAAGTTTAAACGAAAAAGGATATATATATATATATATATATATATATATATATATAAACAAGTTATTCAACTTTAATGGGAAAAAATATTTTTTTCCCTTCAATGTAACACTTCACAACAGAAGTGAAACTTGAAATATATGAGTATACTCAAAATAGGCAACACGTTATGATATATATTGTGTTGAACAAAAAGAAACTATTACTATTCAGTATAGTTGTACGTTTTTTTTGTTGTTGTTGTTGTTGTTCTAGTTAACTATTTTAATGTTATGTAAGAACTTCCTACTTTGAAAAAAAGAAAAAAAACTTTTGTTTTTTGTATCATCAAAAATCTTTATCATACAAGTGAGATATCACCTTTTTTTCCTTGAAGTGAATAGAAGTTGGAAACAAAAAAAAAAGATTATTGAAGTATCCTTAAGAATCAATGGATTTGAAAAATATTTTTTGAAAGAAAAAAAATTTATTCTGTTGCTAGAAATTGTTTCATAATGCATTGATATAAAATAACTTGGCAAATATTCACTAAAGTATTACTTGAAACAAATGTCAAACTATGATGAGCTAGTTAACCTGATAAGATTATTGATAGGTACACTATTTTACAGTTTATGATGTTCACCAAAAGTCAAAATGATAATATGTAATATGAATTCAAATTTGTTTAATTTGATATGGTGATTTTTTTTATTTCTTGTCTCAATTAAACGAATGAATCAATGTCAGATTACCATTGAAAACCTGAAAGCATTGGATGGCCGTTTCGTTCTAGTATGGAACTCCTCAGGTGTCCGCAAGACCGAAGGATCTGTGTCCGAGTCCCGCGTGTGCGATTGTGGAAGCGCACTGCTGGGGAATCTTATACTAGAACGAAATGGTCTTTTAGTGATTCTACGTTTTTAATGGTGTTCTAGCGCTGACCCATTCATTACACCAATCTAAACCTAACAATCTCCACAACCCTATACTGATAATTATATAATATTGTCTTGTCATCGATAACCTTATTTAACCAACAAATATTGCCTGTTGTTAATTTCAATAGAAGATCATTCAGATAAATTTATTAAACAGATAATCTTGCAAACGAATTCTAATGTTTAATTTTATGAACATTTATATAAGTAAATAGGGTAAAAATGCATTACAAATTCATTGGATGAAAGCAAATAATTTAATCTGGTAACCAAGTCCACATCTATTTATCTCATGATGAATAAATGTTTGGTAATTTAAATTAAGTAAGATTTATTGATCAAATGTTCTGTCAATTCCACAACAAGATTTATCTGCTAACTACATCCAAAACTGTAAATAACTTTGCTGAGATTGTAAGTCAAATAATATGATTATCAACAAATTCCTTAGTATTAACGCCTAGTATCAAACTGAGCTGTTCGCATATTATTTCTTTCACATCCAATACTTAAATAAGTTTGACAATCTCTGCTTACCATGCTTGTGAATTTACGCTATAT
The DNA here is from genome assembly GCA_944470415.2 of Schistosoma rodhaini. NCBI lineage: Eukaryota > Metazoa > Platyhelminthes > Trematoda > Strigeidida > Schistosomatidae > Schistosoma > Schistosoma rodhaini. The sequence goes on from OX104037.1 coordinate 12,946,644, forward strand.
CGAGGCAATACGAACAGTATGCACATATGCCAATTAGAGACTGACCAGTTGCAGTCCTAAAAACATCAATGGGAAGATTCAAACAAACAATAATAAATGATTTTAAACTTCACCCCATTGCACAAGCAAGTGGCTATCAGGACTCGGTAGCTGAGTGGATAACGCGATTGCGTTTAAAGCGAAAGTTACTGGGTTCGAGTCTCAGAGTGAACATCAACTCTGAGATGCAGGTAAATCCAGCTGACGAGTCCTAAATAGGACGAAACGTGTGTCGAACTGGATTCCACTGTTAGCCACTATCCATCTTTACTTACAATGCTTGTGAAATAAGGCTATATCGAGGCAATACGCACAGTATGCACATATGCCGATTACAGACTGACCAGTTGCAGTCGTAAACATCGATGGGAATATTCAAACAAATAATACTAACTGAATCTCTGATTAGTCTGTAACACTTCTATATTTTACTATAGACTACTAAATATATAGAAAATAAAGCTACACAGCTTCAGAAAATGATATAGTCAAAAGAAAAATCTTCTTGGTTGAAATGTCTAGATTCTTCTGAATAGAATTATTAGAATTCTTATGTTTTTTTTCCTAATTGCTTAAAATAATATAGAAAAGAAATTAGCATTCCAACTTAATGCTACAACCTAGACAAATTAACACTGACTTATTAAGAAGAGACTTTACAGTATAGACATGTCGACCAATTCGGATTGGTGGTTTTTTCTAATTCTTTGCAAGTACGATTAAGGTAACTGAACACATAAATTATTTATTTAAACACATAAATATTGGTACAAGGAAGCACCAGAAACATATGCGCCACACTAATCTCATTTGATTTGTGTGAGGGCTGTGATACTGCTCAGGTGCCCAAACTGAAACATTTGGTTTTCTTAGGGGCCCACACCTGGAGCCTTTGACCTGAATATCTGATCCACAAGGCAGTGGAGCATCGTGAGTAGATGCAGTCCCATGGTAGCCGGTTTCCAGCAGCAGGTTCATTCGCCATTCGTTCCATCAGGATACTGGAGCCCATGTGCACCATTGGTTTGGAATCAGGGTTTTCCAACTCCCCTAGGTGGACACTCCACATCCACCAACCCGGTTAAAGCGCCGGAAATTCGCTTTTCGTCCTCTCAATTTCGTAAACAACACCCCCACCACGAGAAGGCAGTGAGTAGGACTTCCTTGGCAGAAGCTAATATCCGCTGGCCATGTGAGAGCATTTGGAGAGGGAGAGCGGACTCTCCCCACTCTCGGCCGTACCAGGTCATTTGGGGGCAAGGTAACTAAACTGGCTCTCTTTATTCCGTTTTCTACCCTCATTTCTATCTGATTACAAATGAAGTATGTGTAGTATCAAAATGACAACGTTCAATTGAATCATGCATCATTTAATTTCAGTATCTAAACACAGTAATCACTGTAGCTATTTTGTTTCACAACAATATTCTAGAAGTTTTAACTTAATATTCCAAGACAAACATATCTCAAAACTGGTTAAAAACTATATTAAAGACATCACCTCTTCTATGAATTATTTACTTATTTTAAAAACTTGTGTAATCGAAAAGTGATCCTTACATTTTGCTGATTTACTTCATTAGGTTTGAAGTTCTCACTTTGTTGAGGAAATGAATTTATGTCTATGCGAAGAAAGATGCATAATTACTCACACAGATTAGATTTTCCTGTTTAGGCAAAATACATGGTTTATGGTACATGATAGATTTACAAAAGACGAAACTTAAAGTTACATTCCTCAAAACAGAAAAAACTATAAAATGAAGCATTACTAGCCATCAACAAAATACTAAATAACGGTAAGGTATTGACTATTGTTTCAGTGATTAAGATAAATAATCCTCAGTTAGAAGTATGAATACTTGTATAGTAGGAATGTAAATTTTTCATTTTTGACTTATGTAGCTCTTAGTGAAGGCTTAAATTTCCTTGAATGTTATAGATATATTGTACTAAGCATGAATTCGTGACCGGCGAAACGATTTTATGTGATTGTTCCAATCTCAACAAAAGAAAATCATTGCGTCATTACCTAAAAATTCAAAACTTTTCGTTTCCATTATATCCCTCACCAAAGGTATACAATCGTGTTCATAGTTATTCACATATTAATCCGTATATATTATATATTATATCATTATAATGTAATCGATTAAGTCCAATCATTAAACCAAAGTTTCATAATAAATTAGAAAGTAATGAAAGCTTTCAGGATGAAAACAGTTTCGATGAATCACGTGGGAACATTATTCTCTTCTAGTATTACCTGACTAACGTTCAAATGTTATCATATCCCAAAAATAAATAATCATTCCCTGAGGAAAGTTTTAAGCAACACATTTTCTGCCTTTAAACTTAATCAAATAAACCGCTGAGCAACTCAAACAAAGTTAGATAAATTCCCACCACATATCATCTCCTATGGCACGTTCTTTATTTAAGTATAAGTGAGTTCAATAAGTTGGAAGCAAAATGCTTCATCTTTGTTTTCTTACAAATTTCATAAATTTTTTACTATAATACGCAAAAAAACGGTACTCTCCAATATACCAGAACTATCAACTACAATCGCTCATCACTCACCCACCTTTTAAATCAACAACTTTTATTCTCATTATAAACAAATTGTTCACCCTCGTTTAGATCTAGTAAGTAGGTGAACATTCTCAAGGTTGCTCCGGTGTCGCTCAAACGTCGTCTATAAATCATAGTCTCACCGATTTTTTTTGTTCAGTCATAGACAACTTAAGATAAGCAAAAAGATGCATTAAACAAACCAATGGTAAATTACATATAAAGGGTAATATGAATGAACTAAATGAAGTCAAGGAATGTCAACATGATAAGTTACTACCGAACGCTTTTAAAAACAGTTTATAACAAACTTGGAACGTAGCGATGAATAATAAATTTGAGAAATTTGATAGAACCCTAGTAGAAAACCGTGATCAATGGAAACAATCATGTAGCAGGTAAGACAATGGTTTATCAATTTATTTGCATGATGATTGCGTCATACACTAAAATAGGCTAAAGTGACATCCAGATTGTTTGAATGTTTAACTAGTATAGATTTGCTGAGAAACTTGAACTAGGGTTTTATAAAGTATCGTAGGTACGTGCTGTTAAGTAGTAAAAGAATGAGAGGAAATGATAAGTAATAAATCTGAGGTTTTAAATAGCTTCCTAACGAAACTTAGTTCGTGATGGCATTACAGATATTAGGAAACTCATTCTTTGTATTATTCATTTACATTACTAGTTTTCCGGGTAACATTAAACTATACTGCCGACCTTTGAACGAATTTTAAGTGACCTTGAGAAATATTAGCCAATCAGAAGACAGATAGTATACAGTAAAAATATATTATACAAAACCAAAGAATTAAAGTGGAAACACTTCTTTTACATAGGTCAAAAACTTCTCAAGGTCAGATATAGGTTCAGAAGTTTTAAAATCTTAGTGCATACGGTACAGGAACACATCCATATGGCTCCATAGTAGTCGACCTCTGAAACCATGATAAGGTCTCAAAAATTCTTTTAGCCCCGACCACATAGCTTCAATAATGTTAGTATATTGGTATGGTTTACGGGTTAGGGTTAGAGTTAAGATTTAGGTGTAGGGTTAGGGGTTATAGGTGAGACTATAAGTTATGGACAACCTTTGAGCGACGCTAGAGTGACTCTGAGAGTGTCAACATAATAACTAAGACCAAATGAGGGTTACAAACCTGTGTGAAGAATTCAAATTATGATTTCTAGTTCATGATTAAGGCTAGGAATTATACTTAGAGTTTTCATCACGAACTGACATCAGCTATAATGCCAAAACTCTATTTATCCAAATGGATAATTGAATTTCGCGCCAAAATCTTATGATCACTTCTATTGTAGACGCTAAATTATTACGTCTTCCCTAAAATCCGCTGCAAACCGACCGTACGTAAGCATCAGGTGCCGAACTTAGCGCCGTGACCTTGAAAACCCGCGAAAGCTTCTGATTGGCTCGGCAGTATAGTTTAATCCTACCGTTTTCCGTGTCAGTAGTATATGATTAGTTGTAAACCTAAAATTTACAGTCTGCTACTTTTGAACTAATCTCATTCCAGTAAGCACGTATGTACATTACTCAAAAACTGACACGTAGTTGACGGGATCTAAATTATTTTGAAAAACAAATACTGTCATAACAATTTTTCAAGTTGTTTTTTGGTTTAAATATTGAGTATTCACTGTTTTTGATTAAATTTGTGACAGTTTTCCCATCCTTAAATAACATGTGTAAAAATTAAACCGAATGTTGATGTTATATGTGAATAAATAATATTTTCACTGAATAAGAAATGTAAGACATATGGACACACGGTTCATCTACTCAAATAATATACGTTTGCACAGTTGAAATCACGAGTCGACCTGAGCTAGACTACTATCGAAGACCTGAAGGCGCTGAACGGCCATTTTGTCCCAGTATAGCGCTCCTAAGTAGTGGGTTCCCACAATCTCACACTCGGGACTCGAGCCCAAGAATCTGTTCCCTGTGTGGACGCTATCCTCTAGACCATTGAGCCGGCATTCAACGGTGTACATTGTCTAACTATAGTTAACCCATGATTTTGCGTAACCTTTCACCCACTGTCTGCTGTGAATGACTGTCTCACACCAAATATCGTTGAAATTCACTGGTCACGGCTTTTCGCTGGAATCTAAGGAGTTACATCTTAGAGCCAATCCCTAATGAACTTCTGACTGTTAAAGGTGTAGGGGATTTTTGGCGATTGTAGTTGGGTGCCGGCTCAGTGGTCCAGAGGTTAGGATCTGTCACGCAAGACCTGACGTTCTGGATTCGAACACAACGTGCGAGGTCGTGGTTGCGCATTGCTGAGAAGTCCCATACTAGGACGAAACGACCCCTCAAATTCCCAATCTTGGTCCAGCTAAGATCATTTCGTGATCGAAAATCTATGAAAGTTTGAAGTAGTTTACTCAAATTAATTATTAGAAACAATAATTTCACCATTTCGTTTCCTAAATATAAACTACAATGTATTAAACACGATTACTCTGATATAAAACTTTACTTTTAAGAACTTAAGCGACCGAAATGGACGATAATTTAGTACATTTCATTTTGACATTGTCCGTTCAAATTTAAGCCAAAGATCAAACAAGATTCTCTTTTCCAAGAAATAAACTTTAGAAATCACTTAACATTATTGACACTATGAATTTAATTATCTACTAGTCTTCTTTCCTGTCCATTTTTAATTAGATCCACACTTCATTTTCTATTCCACTAAAAAAACTGTACTAAAACATCCATTTCTTCCTTCTTATCTACAGAATGTGGCAGAACGAGAAGCAAACAAATTAAAACGTACTTCTTTGCATGACAGTTCGATTTATACCAGAAACAACAATAGCAGTATTACCAATAATATCAGTAACACTAATGAATCATTTAATTCAAGTCGAAAATCAACAAATTGGTTAGGAAAGAAACGAAGATTATTTAGTATACAACAACAATGTGGATCACATAGGTCTGATGAGATACATGAAAATATTTCCCACAATTATGAAAATCATCCTCATCATCGTCGCCAACAACAACAACAACAACATTTAGAACAACAATCATCTGGTGATACTACAATATCAGATTATAATACTAATACAACTAGTAATATTGGAACTGGGTATCGTTCTAGTACAAAAAATTCTATACAAAAATGTGATTTCCATGAAAATATACAACAAAATCCAAATGAATTAATACGTGCTACAAGAGAATTAAAGAAAAAACGTTTACGTTCTAAAGCAACTAAACTAGTTGTATTAGTTACTACTTTATGGGGTGTATGTTGGTTACCAACACATATAATTAATTCATGGTTCTTTTTTGATGAAGCTAGTTTTCCATTTGTACCAGCAATGAAAATAGCAAAATTATTATCACAAACATTATCATTTGCTGCATCATGTGTAAATCCTGTTGTGTATACTATATTAACTGGATCATTTAAAACAGCTTTATCAAATCGTTTATTACGTTTTAGAAAACGTAATAAACATAATGATCATACAAAATCTGAAATATTATATGTTACTGAATAAACAAGTTATATAATATTATTACACATGGACTACTATTACTGTTATGTATTATTGATGGTATTTATTATTTTTTATCATAGTAACAATGTACAATTTCTGTAACACTGGAACATTGAACAGACAATTGATTAAATAAACAAACAAAATTTCAAGTTAGCTGAAAAACAAACAAACAAACAAACATCCAATTTATATAACTCTTCATTCAAAAACATAATATTTTTCAAATGTTCATCTAGAATAAACTCATATATATATCAAAACTTTCTGTTCTATTGTGTATACATTTCTTTTTGTTCTTTATAAAGATTAGATCCAAAAAACAAAAAAAAAAGAAAAACATTTTTTTCCCATAAATGTTAATCATAATCCGTAATGAAAACAACTTCGTAAAATGATGGCAAATAATAAATAAAAAACATAAGAGTAGACTATGGATGGTTATAAAAACTTTAAAAAAAAACTTAGTTCTATGGCTTTTAATCAGTTTACTGCATAGAAATTATTATGAATAGTTTTGATAGGAAGTAAAAGGGAATAAATTATATTCTATAAGATAAGATTATTTGAAATTACTTTTCGTATATACAAGTCGTTCCTTAGTTTCCAAAAAGAAAAAAGTTTCCTCTCGATTAAACTGAGTAAGTTTATACAAGGTGAATTACATCTGGTATGATGAGTATGTTTAACAATACATAAATTGTAACCAAGTAATCAGAGTGGAATAACGTTAATATAATTAATAAACAATAAAATAAGAAAAGTGCGAATAGTTGTCTCACTTTATAAGTGAGGTTCCGACTAATGTTCTATTATAATGTTACACTAGTGTTTCACTTCATACACTTTCCCGTCTTATCACTTTTATACATAAAAATATTTTCATCTAAGCAAAATTAAAGTAACTCAATTTATTTACAATATCATCATTATTGTTAAATATTGTACTGATATTAAAGTTCACAATTATATAAGTTATATAATATGACCTTATGGGATGGAGTAACTTCACATTTGTTTTCACCACTGGACACCATCCAGACTTCCACGTGACAACACAAACAGTACAAGATTGATAGTGGCTAGCAGTGGAATCCAGGACACGCGTTTCGTCCTATTCGGGACTCATCAGCTGGACGTAACTGCGTCTCAAAGTTGATGTTCACTCTGGGACTCGAACCCAGTAACTTTCGCTTCAAACACCATCGCGTTATTCACTCAGCTACTGAGTCCTGATAGCCACTTGCTTGTGCAATGGGGTGAAGCTTAAAATAATTTATTATTGTTTGTTTGAATCTTCCCATTGACGTTTAGAACTGCAATTGATCAGTCTCTGACGAGTGCCAAATAGGACGAAACGCGTGTCCTGGATTCCACTGATAACCACTATCCATCTTTGCTTGTGAATTAAGGGTTATATTGAGGCAATACGCACAGTATGCACATATACTAATTAGAGACTGACCAGTTGCAGTCCTAAACATCAATGGAAAGATTCAAACAAACAATTCAGCTCAATCCCGTTTCGCAAGAGAGCCAGACACCGCCCAGGTTTAGACCAAGGAGTACAGATCAATCCCACATTCAGGAGAGTCAGGCACCACCCAGGCTTGAAATTAAGTAGCTTCATACGGTTAGTTAGCTTTTACAAACTCAAGAATTAAGTTTAGTGTGAAACTGACACCTAGGATTATTATTATCGTGGTGTGTGCTACTTATGTCTGTTGATATAAGTAGTATATAACACCAATCAGGAGTGGAAAGCCTGGCAGCAGATTGCTGAGAAAATTGAAATGAAGAGAAGGAAACTGGAAACAATCAAGACCACAACATGAATGAAGGGACAATAAAGTTTGTAAGAGACAATTTAAAGATGTTCAAACGATGTATGATTTTTACATTTTACCAAACCATTGTGTGACTGTTCGTCAAACAATAAACCCCACCTTAGGCTTCGTTAACTACATAATGATGAGTGACTGAAAATAATCTGACTATAAATGCCACAAAAAAAGTTTGGTAGTATATTATGTAGCTTAGTCATCAATGTTGATGACCAATAAACTAGGTTAATAGATCCTTGAACATAATCATTAAGGTGGATCCACAAACAGCTATTACAATCCAGTTTATTTACCACTTTATAGAGAATATCGGTCACTTAAATATCACAAATATACGTATATTCTACCAAGTCCAAATGTTACTACTTCACTCATGTGCATTAAGTTTTACAGTTCTCTGTAGTCGTTGTTGACGGTATCACCAAAGAGACCACTTAACCCTTCAAATAACCGCTAAAATTAAAAAACGAGACTTCCTAACATACTCAACGCAAATTTGCCTGAGTGAAATTACTTGTTTGCAAATTAAAATCAAATCTCGTGGACAGATGGTAAACGAACACGAACGAATATAAATAATCCCAATACAGATGATATATACAGATACATATACATACATAGACGATTCAGCTGTGCAGCGTTTGATGCACATATATTTGCATACAGATTTTAGAAATCAAGTTGAAGAAATTTAATAGCAAACTTACATGAGAACTTGTAAAATAGCCTATTTACGAAATAACTCGATATGATATATACACTGAATTGCTCACTGAAGTACTTAAAAGGAAATCTAGTAACTTTCACGTGAATAGAAAACAATTAAATGGATAAGTAAAATTATATTTTGTGGTATGCAGAATATATTTATGTATATATACACTAAGTTCAGTGAAAGTCATGACAATCAAATTATTTATAATGGATTAGATGCTCGACCAAGTCTAGAATGAACTGGAGCGTTAGACTTTCCTTGTCTGTTGCCTAAAATATAAAGAAAATATTAATGGGAAAAATCGTCCTTGTATAAATTAGAAAATTAGACTATACACTGATTAAACTGAATATATATACAAAAAATGATAAAATAATTGTGTGATAGTTTCTTACCAAAAAGACTGACATTAGAATGATTTGATAAAGTAATTTTATGGTATCTGGACCTTCGGGTAAAAACAGACAATGCAAGCAACCACTCCTGCATTAACATGCCAATATCAAAATAACACACATATTTGTAGAACATAGAAGCATTTCTGCTGACAAACAAAGCATTGCGTATTTTACATATCGGCTTCCATAAGGGAATTTCCTAAAAGCTATAAGAAAATGTCATGAAGCTCCGCACACCTAAATTCGTAAAAAAGGGAAACTAAACTTGACTACTTATAAGTAGTCACATTGACAATTATCTAAAATATAAAGGAAAGCATTTTTATGTTTTGTTCTCTGAGCTGGATGGTTTGGTCGTAGAGCTACCATCGTTATTCTGAACGATATCATCAGCACGAACTTCAGGTAGAAGTCAAAATCATCTACCTGAGCTACAAATTTTCTTCATCATCTCATAAAGGAAGGCAGTCTATTGAAATGAGGGATTTAGCAATGAATTTAATAAACAATTAATTTTCTTTGAGTTTTGGAAGAAATCCTTTTTTGCAGTAATGTAATATTTTTCATTTACTTCTACGATGATAAAACGTAAATTCAACCTATTTTGTAACGAATGTGTAAAAAAATTATTTATAGGTGTAATCTAACTAATATCAATCTAAACCCGGTGAAACAAGTAACCCTTAGGCGAAAAACCAACTGCCAAATTGATGCACCACCGATGTGCACTAAGCATTCGAACATCAATATCATTGTGAGCCTATAATAATTTTCATTACCATTCAACGATTCGCTACAGAGGTAAGGGTTCACAAGATAAACCAAAAGATTGGGGAGACAAACTTTTGATAATTTAATAAAGTAATCAGCTCTTTATGACTCAAATTCTACTAACACATCTCACTAAAATCTTTGAAGTAAATCTTCTAGACCTAGATTGAAGTAAGTCTAAATTAAATTCATCCAGAATAGTAATGTACTACATATAACAGACTTTATAGTCTAAGCTTTTTATATCCCGAGGAGAATTATGAATGGTAACTTTTGACAATTATTGAACATATATTTTTACTGTACAATTGTTAACTGACTAAACTACTCATATCCATGTCCCTCTTATTATAAGCTTTATTTTGACCCATAGACTATTACTATACGACTAACCATTCCTGAGTTATGCCCAGTCTATTACTTACTGTTCCTCTTAACCACAGACACTTTTGGTTGAATCTTGTACAAATGTTATTTTCTATTTTATGGTACGATGTAGTCTATCTCATTGGTATATAAACCCATTATGCTTGAAATAAATGATTCGTATCACAGAGGCTGTTATTGGTGTTCTGGACTTAACTGGCTGGGGTAGGCAAAAAGCAGGGCCGACAAGTACTCTAGACTGCTCATACGGGTTTCGTGTCATTGGTCCGAATGATAATTCATTACTCTCTGATTGGCGGCATCGTCAGGTTATACATTAACAGGGCATCCACTCGGTAACACGTTATAACAAATATAGGCCTTAAAACAGACGTCTATGGATCTTATTTTTGATCAATAGTGTATAAAATCTATTGACTTTGATGTGAGCAGGCAAATAGTTTCGACAGGTTTAGTGGGTGAACACAATGCTAAGTCATAGAACTACACCAAAAATTTAGGTGGGGCTATTAAACGTTTAATTGCCATAAAATAAAAAACTGCTTCACCTATCATGTTGAAATAGAGATTATAGTAACAGACGATCGATAAAACAGGGAAAAATCTCAATTTATCTTCAATAAGCTCATATTTTGTACACAAAATAAAGAATGGCATAAGAATTAAGTGAAACAAATTTCTTAAATGAATAAATCAATTACCTAAGCGGTTTTTAACAGAAACTTTTTGCATACGACTCTGTCCAAGTACACCTTCGGTGTATGGAGAAAGAAAGCTATTTAGAGAACATGGAGACATCGATTCATCGTTAAATTTAGGAGGTTGCGTACGTGACTTCTTCAAAATTCCTTGGTAAGAAAGTTGATCATTTGATTGCATAGTAGTTGATGGAGTACTTAAACGACTAAATACCGTATCAGAAGCCTGTGTACACAATGATAATTAAATAAATAATAAGGACAAATAAGATGTAAACAAATGAAGTTTAAGTTAAGAACAAAAAACAATGACTGATGTATGATTTCTGTCTTTATATGCCTTTGAATGAGTTAATATTGCCTCGAACGAGGAGATTGAGGTATTCCTAACAGAAAGCTCTCATAGCTGAGTTGACAACTGCATCTAAAAATATATTACTTAACGCCTTTACGTAGTTTGCAATGGTTTTCTGACAAAGTGGTACACAAGCCTGGTATAAACCGGTAATGAATATCAGCTTCTAAAAGAATACATAGTGGTTAATTAGTTGAAGAACATATCATTCAAACACAAAGCCGAACATTGAAACTGCACCTTATTAACTCTAGTTTGACAAACAGCTATTATCATTACCCTTCACTGAAAGCATGTCAAAAACTTAAGAGGTTAAAATGTTTTCCGATTAAATGTACTGACTTGACACTACAGTTAATCGATGATTAAAACAAAATTATTTTTTAAAGAGAGAGAACCGTCAATCAACAATTACCATCTTCTCTTACTGAAAGAGAGATATAAATTTATATACACTGGTGAGAGACACAGAAAATGAACACTTACATGACGTTTAAGGGGTGTTCTTAATTTAATAGCCTGATCAACGTTTTTTGTAAGACTGCTAACTTGTTTAACAACTTTAAAATTCAAAGAATCCTCCGATGAGCTCATCATGGTTTCTGTAACAGATGGTGGAGGACGAAAAGGTGATCCATGACTGTTGTCATTTAAATTCCAACGAATAAAACGTTGCATTGCAGCAGATGGATCTATCGTTTTTTTTATAAGCACACTTGTAGGTGAATCCTCTCTATTTACAGCATTACCTAAACGACTGAATACTGAATCACTAGATGTGGAACCATGTGTATTCGATCTAATATTCAAGGTGAAAGTAAACAAAAAACAATTATTTAAGAATAATGTTACAAATATAAGAAACAGAAAAGCAAAATTGACTATTGAAAAGCTAAGATAAATCATGAACCTCACGTACGAAGTACTGAATGGAACAGGAAATAAATACTCTAACTGAAATGGTTTCATGTATCGTTTAGCACATTTGATAGAGTAGGACTGTTCTACTTACTAAGACAAACTCCCATCAACCTTGGTAGATTAATGGATGAACTGTTTAAACATTGCAACTCATAAGTTAAGTAGAAGTCCCTATGATTTGCTTGAGCGATACTTGTTGTATGAAGATAATAAGTATAAGGCTCTCAAATGAACTGGTACAGGAGGTGGGAAGAGTCCACCCATTCTCTGAAATCCTCTGATGTGACTATGCGTATACAGCCACTGCTAGGGAAGTCTTACTCACTGCCTTATCTCGGTGAGGGGTGTTGCTCGCGAACCCGAGAGGACGAAAAGCGATTTAACCGAGTTGGTAGGAATAGAGGATCCATCCAGCAGGGTTGGAAAACAGAAACCGATGTAAAGCATGACCTTAATAATATAGAGGGGACAAATGACGTATGAATCTACTGTTGACCACCGGCTACCATGAGACTGCATCTCCTGACGCTGTTTCACGGACTTGTGGATTAGACCTTTAGGTCAAAAGCTGGAGAAATGGTATGAGAGTGACATTGAATAACGAAGGTAAGCTAAAAATATTAGGTAAAATGGTACTATTCATCAAAACAATCAAATCCGTTTTGATCAGTTCTGTGGTAAAATAATAAATTTACAGGATATATAAATTTATATACAAGTAAAAGATTACACTCTCTTTTATTCTCGTTTTGTGTATTCCTTTATTTTTCAACTTATACAGTTCCTTGTCAATGGTGGAAACCCTGTCCGATCTAAACAATCTCAATTCATTGACTGGGGGAAAGTTGAATGCTACCGCCGACATCCTTTTATCACCTCGCACCGCTAGGGCAAACGATTCGAGTACACGGAACGTTATTCCTGGTCTTCTGAAACCACGATCTAAACTACATGTAAGAACTTTTAATGTCCGAACATTGTGCCAAGTAGGACAACAGGCTTCCTTAGCTAGGACTTTAGAATCTTACACCATCGATGTGTGCTGCGTCTCCGAAACGCGCATACAAGATCCGAGTAGTGTCATTCATTTGACCTCACCTAATCAAAATAAAGATTCATCTCGATACACGCTTCGTGTATCTGGAAGCCCTGACGCTGCTTCCCGTGGCCTCGCTGGCGTAGGTATAGCATTAAGTCCTAGGGCAGAACTAGCTCTTTTAGACTGGATCCCAGTAGACAGTCGTCTATGCGCTGTCCGACTAAACGGATCAGTAAGGACTCGGAAAGACAGGGAAACTCGTCGTTGCCTCTTCGTCGTCTCTGCCTACTCTCCCACTGACTGCAGCTCAGACGATATAAAACATGAGTTCTACAGGAAACTTTCTGACCTTCTCCGAGAAGCTAGGCGCTCTGATGTAGTAATAGTAGCAGGTGACTTTAATGCTCAAGTAGGTAAACTAAGTGAAAGGGAAAGACACCTGGGTGGATCTTATGCTGTCATGGCTAAAAGAACGGATAATGGCGACCGTCTGTTGCAGCTATACTCAGATAACCGCCTATTTCTTGCAAATACTAACTTTAAGCATAAGGAAAAACATCTTTTGACATGGCGACCCCCGAATTCGTCCCAATGTTGGACCCAATTAGATCACATCGCTATCAGCCACCGATGGAGGGGCTCGATAGAAGACTGTCGCTCATTCTGGAGCACATGTTTAGATTCAGATCATGCTCTAGTGCGACCACGTATCTGTCTGCATCTTACTGGACGTAGGAAAGACAATGCAGGGAAGCCTCTAAGGGTTCTACTTAATGATAGGTTAACTAAGAATATATTTCAGGAACAAGTAGAAAAACAGTTAGGCAGCAATGTAAGTTGTGCCCATCCCGAGGCAGCGTGGAATGACATCCGAAAAGCTGTGGAATCAGCAGTGATATCCGCTAGTAAGGTAAACCATAAGTTAGGGAGAAACAATTGATCTCGGCAGCATCTACCGCACTGATAGATGCTCGAAAACTCATCCCACCTGGCTCTGAACATAACGAAGAGCGGAGTCAACTTAAGCGCAGGCTAATAAGAAGCCTACGTAATGTTCGTGAACAGTGGTGGGTAGCGAAAGCAAGAGAGATGGAAAAGGCAGCGGCAATAGGTAACAGTAGGCAGCTATTCAGACTTGTTAAAGAAACCGGTATTAGGAACCCAAGTATCAGCGAAATCATCTCAGATAAAGATGGGCATATCATTCATTCTCAATCCAGGAGATTGGTTCGATGGGCAGAACACTTTAGGGATCAGTTCAACTGGCCTTTAGCCACACTTCAATTACCCACGATCCCCAGTCGTCCTGAATGGCAAATTGATGTAAGTCCTTCAACCCTCCGCGAGGTTGAAAAAGCTATAGGAAATCTGAAGCGAGGGAGAGCAGCAGGCCCTGACAGGTTGACCCCTGAGATTTTTAAGGATGGTGGTCCAGTATTAGCAGCGAGATTGACTGAGGTCTTAGATAGAATCTGGGAACTGGACGTAATTCCATCTGGCTGGTCCCAATCACTGATTGTGCCAGTCTATAAGAAAGGACAAAAGTCCTGTGACAATCACAGAGGGATCAGTTTGACTAATATAGTGTCTAAAATATTAGCTTCAATAATACTAGGTCACCTAACCAAAGCTCGTGAAGAGCAGACTAGAGAAAACCAGGCTGGTTTTCGACCTGGACGTGGTTGCATAGACCAGATATTCACCCTACGTTAGGTCCTAGAACATAGACACACATTCAGACGCCCCACAATCGTAGTATTTCTTGACCTTAAGGCGGCATTTGACTCCGTGGATCGTAAGGTTCTATGGAAGTGTTTGTCACTGAAAGGAGTACCAAAGAAGTACATTAACCTCATAAAGGCTCTCTACTCGAACACTACTGGTCGAGTTAGAGCCTATGGCGAACTGTCATCAGAATTAATTACCTCAAGTGGTGTTCGTCAGGGCTGTCCACTCTTCCCATTCTTGTTTAACTTTGTCGTTGACATACTTTTAAAGATAGCGCTTTCATCAGCTAAACCTCCAGGAGTTGAACTTTTACCGGGAGGTTCACTTATTGACTTAGAATACACCGACGACATAGTTTTACTTGGTGAAGACGCTGACAACATGCAGAGTCTTCTGACCACTATAAGCAACAATGCAGGCATGTTCGGAGTGCGATTCTCTCCCTGGAAGTGCAAAATGTTACTTCAGGATTGGGCTGCAGCGACACCTGAACTAATGATAGGGAGTGAAGTAGTTGGGCGTGTAGACCACTTCACTTATCTTGGGAGTCTCATCAGCCCTTGTGGTCTGGTGTGAGACGAAATCTCAGCACGGATACAGAAGGCTCGTCTAGCTTTCGCCAACTTGCGTCATTTATGGCGTAGGCGAGATATCCATCTAGCAACCAAAGGACGTGTTTACTGTGCAGCAGTTCGCTCCGTCCTACTTTATGGTAGTGAAACATGGCCGATAAGAGTAGAGGATATTCGTAGGCTACTTGTTTTTGATCACAGGTGTCTTCGAAGCATTGCTCGTATATCCTGGGACCACCGGGTAAGTAATGCAGTTGTTAGGAAACGAGTACTAGGTAAGGATGGCAAATCGATTGATGAAGTAGTGAAACTTTATCAGTTGAGATAGCTGGGACATGTGTCACGTATGCCCAACCACCGACTGCCCCGACGTGCAATGTTTCATGGTGTAGGAGTAGGTTGGAAGAAAGCTAGGGGCGGCCAGACCAAAACGTGGCACAAATCAATGAAGTCACTGACAATTGGACTGAGCCATGTTGGTAGGTGTAGACTACCTGGTTGGGATTCGTGAGATGATAACAATCGATAGTTGGAGACCTTGAATGACATGGCTCAAAATCGTTTGCAATGGCGAAGGTGCATCCACTCTTTGTGTTCTACCAAATTCTAATCTTCTGAATTCCTCATGTCTTTATATTTTTCTCTTTCCAAATTTATTTCACTGTACTATACTCCTTCAATAATTTCTTCAAACCCTAATCTTTTGGATTTCTGATTATACTCCTACTACTTCTACCACTATGGGATTTGAATCGACAACTGCATCTCTGTGCTAATGTGGTATGGCAACTCGAACTGATGTACGTACGTACGAAGTCCTACGTTGTGACTGACTGATTATTTATTGTCGAATAAATTTATAATGCAATCTTTCCTAGCCTCCGGTAGACATATATTCTCCATATAACTATATCTACGGATGTACGGCTTAAGTAAATGATTTCGTCGAAAAGAAAATCTTCGATGAATTCCCTTTTTCTTATTTAATAAACGTAAGTAATGACGAAGTAGATCTGTTGCCTGGAGAAACGTTTAGACCTTGAGTATGTGGATGATATTGTTTTACTGTGCGGTGACACCCAAGCCATGCAATCCCCACTTAATCAGTTGGCAATCAGTGCCCATAAGGATGGTATGTGCTTTGCACCTTCGAAGTGCAAAGTACTTCTACAAGACTGGCAGGATTCTAATCCTGTACTCACCCTGGATGGTGAGCAGACTGAAGTAGTCGAGAAGTTCGTGTATCTAGGTAGCTGCATAAGTGTTGGCGTGAGTGATGACATCAACTCACATATAAAGAAAGCCAGGGCGGTTTATGTCAATCTGGAACATCTTTAACGCCTTCGTGATGTTAGTCTGGTTGTAAAAGGTCGAGTATACAACGCGTTGGCGATAGCAGTTTTGCTCCATGCTTGTGAGACCTGGCCATTCTGTGTTTGATCATCGTTGTCTCCGAAGGATTGCTGACATCAAGTGTTAACACCATTTTAGTAATGCAGAAGCACGGCATTGTGTGTTTGGGTACAGAGAACATAATTCAATCGGTGTCAACACTTCGAAAAACCGACTTCGGTAGTTTGGACATGTACCACTAATGTCATCTCAGCTAATTCCACATCGTGTATTAATTGCTAACGTTGAGACTGGTTGAAAAAACAGAGAGGTGGTCAGTGCACAACATGGTGTCAAGGTATGAAGGATAGCTGTACAGGACTGGCTTCTGTTGGTGCCTCACGACTCCCTGATTGAGATCTCAGAGATGGTGTATTACAGTGGCGATCCTGTTGTGACTTTCTTCGTAAAAGTGGACGTGACTCCTCCAACTGAAATAATTCTTTCTGTTTGTATGTTTCTTGGCTAGATTGCTTCTCTCATTATTACTATTATTTCACTCTTATACACTAGTTTGTTGTTCTTCTTCGTCATTATACTCACTTCCCTTCCTCTATCTCTTCACAATATTATTCTTATTATGTGGCGCATACATATTTTGGTGCTTCCTTATACCAATATTTGTATTCAGATAATAGTACATAAATCGAAGATGGAACGAAATCTGTATAGATGATCAGTAGAATGTCAGTAGTGATTCAACTGCTGAAACAGCATGCTGGTGCTAGTAATTAATCATAAATTAACTTGTATTCAGACTACACCTACTTAATAAAGGTTAGTGATCCTACGACACTGCCTAGATTCATTAGGAATATAAAATACAAGCGAAGTGATGATGGGATAGCGACTAGAGTAATCTTCGGGAAAACAAAGAGGTTCTGTTGGATTTAGCCAACCCAAACAATATACAATATAGGTGAAGCAACCTACTAACTACTAAGAAGAAAATAAACTATGCACCATTGTATTATGAGCTACTCTACGGCGGAAACTTGAGAAAGCACATTTTTGTGTTTGTGGTAAATTATCACACCATCTAATGAACCTGATATGATGTACGAACCCATAAATTCAGTTCAGATGTGAATAATCAAAGAGCTGTGATGAAGATAACGCGCTAACGAGAAGTATCATACACGATAAAACGTTGGATTCATTTTTAAATCCTGAAATTAACCGGAATTTATCTAATGAAGCCTACTTCACTATAAAGATTATAATTTTTCCTCTTCAAAAAAGGGAATAGTGAAAATCAACTGATACACTGAGCACATCAGATGTCGGCAAAATGATAAGTACACATGATTAAACGGGAAGTGGCTTACGTTTCCTAAGAATGAGAAATAAACCATTTGTGGATTGATTTTCTAAAGTATATATATATATATATATATATATATATATATATATATATATATATATATATATAAACATGAAGATTCGGTTAGTCACTGAACTTTCTTTCTCATTAGAGTACCCGGTAGGGTTCGTGTATAGGAAGATGGCATATTAGCATCGTGTGACGCATATGTATCTGGTGCCCTTTTGTACCAATATGTATGTGTTTAAATAAATAAATATTAGCATCAAAGCAATACACTGTACAACCCAACACCAACTAACAGCGTTAGTGCCTCAATAAAATCCTGATAATGATAATATATTTTAGTTTAGAGTTAGAATAATTTTGAAATCCCGATTGCAACTCCACAGTTATGTGGTTTTCAACGTAAAATATGTAAACGACAGAAAAGTAAATTGGAGTTAATTACTTAGAGATGATAACACGATAATTATCACAATCATCGGCATCGCTGTCTTCAAAGGTAGACGATACAGGAGGTTCATTAGTTTTGGCGGCTTTGGCAACTTCAGGTTGACTAGACTTTGCACTGTCTAAAATAATGTAAAGAAATTTAAATAAAAAAATAGAATACTACACAATATATACAGACACTACTCGATATAAAGTTGTCACGATAAATATCCATTTAAGAACTATTATTATTATAATTATTATTATTATTAGCTTTATTCAATATTATATTTTTGGTACAATATAGAATTCTCAGCACAAAGTACTTCAACAAGTTTCCGTTTCTTACTTCTTCGTCCTTCCTGACGATAAATATTGGGTGATCGCCGGTTAGAAGTTAGCAGCCCAGTCAATCGACATCTGGATAATGTACATTCTTGTCGCTGCATATTGTCAGCAACCACGATATCTCTGATTAAGCCTTCTGTAACCTTTACAGCGAAAGGTCTTACACTTTTTAGACACGCACCTGAATAGGTTGTGCGATTAATAGGCATAATGATGTATTAAAACAAAGAAAATCAGATAACTTGTTGAAATATCTAGATGACAGGAACAAGTAGCCCAGATGTTTGAACAGGCCGCCTGCACCATGAAAGTGTACAAACTACTATACAAGTCGAACTAGACAATACTAGCCACACAAGTAAACTAATCTACCTAACACAGGACTGATGAATTCTCAAGTACAGGTTCATGTATACAGATGTACAAACCAACGTGGATGAACTGTTGTTCGAACCATCAACCCAGTGACTCGGTTAGATTGCTTAACCACTAATTTATTTCTCCAATACAAGAATGTTAAAGGAACCTATCTGCAATAAGAACACAAAACTTTCCAGAGTCTGGCTAAAATTCCCTCGTAATTATAACAACCTGATAAGCACTATGACTTACAATTACTATGTTCAATGAATATCCACACTTCTAACGTGATTACTTAGATAGCATGAGATGTGACCAGTCTATACTAATGAGTACACTTTCAATACTTACTTACGCCTGTTAACCCTCATAGAAGAGCATGAGCCGTCCAACAGCACTTTCCATCCAACCACGTCCTGATCAGTCCTTTCTTTGTTTTTTCCAGTTGCTATTCATTTTTTCATGCTTGTTTCCGATTCCCAACGCAGTGTGTCCTTTGGTCTTTCACTTTTCAGTTTCCCTTCAGGAATCCAAGTTAGCGCTTGCCTCGTGATGTAGTTTGGTGATTTCCGAAATTTATGTCCTATCCAATTTTAACGTCTTTTCCTAATTTCCTTCTCATCTGAGAGTTTGTTCGTTCTGACACAGTAGGCTGTTCCTGATGGTATCCGGCCACCGGACATCAAGTACCTTACGTAGACAATTGTTTATAAATACTTGTACCTTTCCGAAGGTGGTTGTAGTAGTTCTCCAAGTTTCAGCTCCATACAGTAGAACTGTGTTGACGTTCGTATTGAAAATTGTGACTTTGATATTGGTTGACAGTTGTTTTGGTTTCCATATGTTCTTCAACTGTAGAAATGCAGTCCTTGCTTTGCCAATCATCGACTCTGTGTCTTCATCAGATCCTTATTGTTCATCGATGATGCTACTCAGATACGTGAAAGATCCTACATCTTCGAGAGCTTCTCCATTAAGTGTGATTGGGTTGATGTTCTCCGTATTGTATTTTAGGATCTCGCTTTTTCCCTTGTGTATGTTGAGGCCTACTGCTGCAGAGGCTGCTGCTACACTAGTTGTCTTCATTTGCATTTGTTCGTATGTATGGGATAGAAAGGCCAAGTAATCTGCGAAGCCCGGATCGTTTAGTTGCATGCAAGCTGTTTATTGAATGCCGTGCTTTCCCGGTGATATGAAGGTCTTCATAATTCAGTCAAACACCAGAAGAAAGTGGAAGTGCGAGAGTAGACAGCCTTGTCTGACACCGGTTCTCACCTCGAAAGCATCTGTGAGCTGTCCTCCATACACGAATTTGTGGTGTAGTCCGTTGTAAGAATTCCGTATGGTATTGAAGATGTTCTCAAGTACACCATAGTATCGAGAAAGATTCTATAAGTTCCTCCTAACCACACTGTCAAACGCTTTCTCATAGTCAAGGAACTTTATGTAAAGTGATGAGTTTCATCAACTTGATTGTTCAACAATGATCCATAGTGTTGCAATTTGGTCTGTGCACAACCGATTCTTACGAAATCTGGCCTGTCGATCTCGAAGCTGGACGTCTACTGAATCTTTTATCCGGTTCAGCAACACTCAGTTGAAAACTTTTCCTGGTACCGATAGTACTGTGATTCATCCATAGTTCTCAAATTTGCTCCAATCTTTGGTATCTTGACGTGGTGATATTTTCGTTAGGGTATAACATAATTTTATTCTGTCATCTTGTGAAGTGATTTGACTTGGAAAACAAGTAATGTACCACCAGATAAATCAGATAAATCTGACAGGATATATATATATATATATATATATATATATATATATTTGAATAGATAAACATACTCTTTTGCTTCATTGATGCAAGAATCTTCTGAGTCTTCAAAGTCGTCCCCTTTGGCATTTTAACAATGTATTTTCCTTCAACTTCAGGATTCATTCGACGACGCACTGGGACTAAAACATCTAAATATAAAGCTAAGTTAACATATTAAATACTTTTGGACACAGCTTTTTTATTTTCAGATGAGCAGTCTTTCGACGTAGTTGAAGTAACGACGGGAGTTGGTGCAACTGATAGCTGAAACAAAATAACTTCGAAGAAAATAGACAACTTACCTCGTGTCTTATTTTTTTGCATTGCTTTAGTATGGAAATAATATCTCCAATAACTGTGATCCCCATATCTTTTAAGTGGTCCTTATCTAAATCAGCAAGGACTGAATTGTTAATTCGATGTTCTACAAAGATTCCAGCATATGTTTCCCTTAGTTTGGCTGGAACACCAGCAGCCTCAAAAAACTCAACCCATTCGCATAAGTCTAAAAAATTGACAAATAACAAAAATAATTTAGTGCAAACATACCACTAAACAACATGGAATTTAGAGACAACAGCCTTTGATTGGAACATTTCTTTTAGCCAGATCATTTTATGGATAAAAATCACTATTAAAATCATCATGACAGAATGAGACGAATAAAAGGAGCGTATTTTTCCAATGTTAGATGTTCGGAAATAATTACTAAGATGTCCTAAAACTAAGCTTAGCATGACTTGACACCCACCAACAAGAAGTTCATGCAGCTTTGAAATGAACTGACACAGTAAATCGAGCCCTCGCCATCCAGTCCTACAGATACCTTTACTAGAATCAGCCAGTCACAATGTGGAACCTGTTGGCATGCATGTCGGTTCAAATCGCCATACCCCATTAGAACAAAGAGATGAAGTTGTCAGGTCGAATCCCAGAATAGTAGGGGTAGTAACAGTAACGGTGGTAATAGGAAAGATTAAGCACAAAAGATACGACTCAAGAAAATATGATTTAATGAAATGAAGAAAAAGTTATGAGCAATTTAGAAGCATAGAATTCCGGGAAAGATGGAGAATTGATGCAACTACGCTATTGCAAACGATTTTGAGCCATGTCATTCAAAGTCTCTAGTCATTGGTTACGATAACCACGTGGACCCCAATCAAGTAGTTTAGACCTATTAACATTGCTAAGTCTAATTGTTAATGACTGCACGGACTGATGGAATGTTTTGGTTTGGTGGCCGCTACCTTTTTTCCAACCTACTGCTGCATCAGGAAACATCACCCGTTGAGGTAGGCGGTGGTTTTGCATACGTAACATGTCCTAACCACCTCAGCTGATGAAGATTTACTACTTCATCACTCGATTTCCTATATTTACCAAGTACTCTATTCCTAACCCAGGCATCGCTTACTCTGTGGTCCCAAAATACATAAGCAAACATTCGTTAATATCTATAATCGAATACCAGTAACCTACGAACATCTTTTATTCTTGATGGCCATAATTCACATCCATAAAGTAGAACGGGAGTAACCGATTCCGACGACCGTTTGCCATAAGCTCTGTTTTGACCAGTAGTGTTCGAGTAGAGAACTTGCACAAGGTTAATGTACTTCATTGGTGAGCCCTGCAATAAAAGAAACTGCCACAAAACCAGACGATCAACAGAGCTGAACGCCACCTTAAGGTCAAGGAATACAACTATAGTCAGACGTCCAAAAGTATGTCTATGTTGCAGAAAATCGCAGGGGTTTCCTTGCTGTTGCTTTCCTACGTCCAGTAAAACGAAGACGAATATGTGCTTGAACTTTAGTATGATCTGAATTTAAACATGTGCTCCAAAATGGGCGACAGCCTTCGTTCAAGCCTATTCAACGATGTCTAATGGGAATGTAATCTATTTGAATCCACTAATGAGCCGATTGTGGAGGTCACCACGTCAGACGATGTTTTTCCTTCTGTTAAAAGTTGGTATTAGCTAGAAATAGATGGTTATCTAAGTACAGCTGCGATAGACTACAGCCATTATCTTTTCGCTGGGCCACAATAACGTAAGGTCCGCCTAAGTGCCTTTCAGTTTAGCTTAGTTTACCTAGTTGAGCATTAAAATCATTTAGTACTACATCAGAGAATTTAGCTTTTTGAAGGAGGTTGGATAACTTCCCATAAAGTCCATCTTTAACTTAACTGCAAACAGGGGAAGCGGAGTTTCCCCATCCTCCGTCGTACCAGGGTATTTGAGGACACAAACAGAGACAATAAAAGGCAACAGTGTGTCCCTATCTTTTCGTGTTCTTACTATGTCGCTTACTCAAACAGCGCGAGAGCGACTGTCTTGTAATCCAGTCTAACAGAGTCTGCTCTGATTCAAAAAGATGGAGTGGTGGTGAGGGCATTTAACTTTTAATGGTTTGAAAATTCGAAATATGCTTCCCCTAAAGTGATTTCACTGAGTACTATCACCGATTATCACATTGAAAGTGTAGATACACAAAATATAGCACACCGATTCGAGAAGCAGCAATGACACTACTTAAAGACTACTTCATCAATCTAGATTACTTGATTGAAATACGGAACAAGCATTGCATCACACCACGAAAAGTGAAAAACATTTTTCGTTCCGTGATTACCTCCAGGAAGTCTATTAAGACGAAAACCTATCTGTGGAATCTAATTTTGACAACTAACCATCTGACATTTAAATTCATGTTATGAAATAAAGACCACATGTGAAAACCAATTACAAGATGCTGTAGCATAAACGAAAGACGGCAAGTATATGACTAAGACCTGTCCAGAACGGTTTTTCTGATACCAGGTAAAGGACCAAAAGGAGTGATGGAACTTCACCAAATAGGTATTCAGATACTGCGAAATAACTGGACTCAGACTATTTCTAAAATTAATAAGACGAGAAAAGCACTTTTGATAACCTTTATACCACACGACACGCCGGTGAATAAGTCGTGTACTAGGCTTTTGAAAGTGGAAAAGCTTTATTATTTATTTATTTATTTATTTAAACACGTATATATTGGTACAAAAGGGCACCAGGTACATATGCGCCACACAAAATAATGAAAGTATGAAGAGAAGGGATGAAAAGATAAGGCGGACTAAAATGTACAACCAGAAGACTCTTTCAAATAGGAAAGTAAGAACCATACTTTATGTAGAAAGTAAAAGAAGGTTGCAGCAGGATCGCCACTGGTTTCTATTCTGAGCCATATCTGATAACGTCTCTAGCCACTGTGTTGCACCATCTCTCGGACCCCAACCAGGGAGTCGTGAAGGACCAACAGAAGCTAGCCCTTTGCAGCTCTCTTTCATGCCACGACACCATGTCATACACTGACCTCCTCTCCGCTTTTTCCAACCAGTCCCAGGGTCGGCAAATAATGCACGACGTGGAAGTCTCTGGGACGACATTCGTAAAACACGTCCAAGCCACCGAAGTCGGTGTTTCAAGATGGTGACACCAATTGAATTATCGTCTCTGTGCCCGAACACACGATGCCGAACCTCTGCATTACTAACATGGTGTTGCCACTGGATGTCAGCAATCCTTCGGAGACAACGATGATCGAACACAGAGAGACGTCTAACATCCTCAACTCGGAGAGGCCAGGTTTCACAAGCATAGAGCAAAACTGCTCTCACCGACGCGTTGTAAATCCGACCTTTTACAGCCAGACTAACATCACGAAGGCGCCAAAGATGGCCCAGATTGGCATAAGCCGCTCTGGCTTTCATTATACGTGCATCAATCTCATCACTCACGCCACCACCAGCACTTATATAGCTACCTAGATACACGAACTTCTCAACTACTTCGATCTGCTCACCATCCAGGGTGAGTACAGGATTAGAATCCTGCCAGTCTTGTAGAAGTACTTTGCACTTGGAGGGTGCAAAGCACATGCCGTACCTGCGGACACTGATTGCCAACTGATTAAGTGCTGATTGCATGCCTTGGGCATTATCGCACAGTAAGACAATATCATCCGCATACTCAAGGTCGAGAAGTCGTTCTCCAGGCAGCAGATCCACACCGCCATTACTTACATCCATCAGAGCTGTTTCCAGGATGTCGTCGATGGCAAAGTTGAAGAGGAATGGTGAGATCGGGCAACCCTGCCTAACCCCACTGCTCGAATGGAACAAGGGAGAAAGGTGGTTGTATGCCCTCACTCTGCCTGAGGTGTTCGTGTACAGGGCCTTTAAGATGTTAATGAACTTCTCAGGCACACCCTTCTTCAATAGACAATCCCAGAGAACAGTCCTGTCCAACGAATCGAAGGCAGCCCTGATATCAAGAAACACTACGATTGTTGGCCTGCGATAAGTATGACGGTGTTCTAACATTTGGCGGAGGGTGAAGATGTGATCAATGCATCCTCGACCAGAACGAAAACCAGCCTGCTCCTCGCGAGTCAATCGTTCTCGGGTTTTAAACAACCTACGAAGAATGATAGAAGCCAATAGTTTGGACGATTCGGAAGTAGACTTATCCCCCGATAGTTATTGCAGGAACAACGCGAACCCTTTTTAAAGATAGGGACGACTATTGACTCATTCCATGATGTTGGAACACTTTCTTGCTCCCAAACCTTTCCAAACAACACAGTCAATTCATTAGTCAGAAAGTCGCCACCATCTTTAAAAAGAGCCGGAGGTAAGTCATCTGGGCCACGTGATTTGTAGCGCTTCAAGAGTTGGAGTTCCTTGCGGACTTCCGCCTCGTTTGGTGGATCAGTCGTCACCGGCCATGGGGGGCAGGACAAGCTGGTTGATGTTGCCGGAGCAGCAGGCCAGTTGAACTGCCCTTCGAAAAATTCCGCCCATCGTCCAAGACGTCGGGAGATGTTAGTGATTGGCATCCCATCATCCTCGTAGATTGTTTCACTCACACCAGACTTCTTGCTGCCAGTGGCTCGGATGAGTTGGAAGAGCTTCCGGCAGTTACCAGATGCAGCTGCTGCTTCCATCTCATTAGCACGCTCCGACCACCAGGCTTCTCGGTCCTTACGCAAGCTTTGCCCAATTTCATTACGTAACAGCCTTCGTTTGTGGTCAAACTCACGGCCACCCGGAGTAGACCGACGGGCTTCCATCAGTTGTAAGGAGCCAGAAGAAACCCAGTGCTTGTAAGCGGGACGTTTCGCGAAGCCGCAAGCGGCTTTACTCGCCATTTTCATGGCGTCGTGAAGATGCAACCAATGCTCATCTACACTTTTCGGTGGGGTGTTAGCTAGCCTAGAGGCTAGCTCCGCTCGGTACTTACTTGCAACAGGAGTTGCAGCCAGTTTACTAATATCAATCCGTTGGTGGTGGTCAATCCTTCGGCCACTGAAAAGTAAGGTGAGACTGGCGCAGACCAGGGCATGATCAGACTCCAGATAGGTACTCCAAAAGGAGCGGCAGTCTTGTACACAACCACGCCAGCGGTAGCTGATCGCGATGTGATCAATCTGAGTCCAGGCTTGGGATGCAGAGGGAGGACGCCAGGTGGCACACCGGCGATGACTGTGCCGGAAGTTAGTGCTGGTCAGAAACAGGTTGTGGTCTGTGCACAGTTGCAGCAAACGGTCCCCGTTATCTGTCCTGCGACCAACAAGTCCCCATCGGCCACCTAGACGACTCTCTTCTGTGCCTAGACGCCCGACCTGTGCATTCAAGTCTCCGGCTAGTACTACAATATCTGTCGAACGCGCTTTCTGGAGAAGAACTGTTAACTGATGGTAAAACTCATCCTTGATTGCATCCGGGCTGCAATCTGTCGGGGCATAGGCGGAGATGACGAAAAGACACCGTTTCTCACGCCGGTTTCTTCTCACTTTGATGGAACTTTCTAATCTAACAGCACATAACCGACTGTTAATGGGGAACCAATCGATTAGTGCTGCCTCAGCCCTAGCGCTTAGTGCGACACCAACGCCAGCAAGACCAGACGAAGATGCCACAGGGTCCCCGGATAAGCGCACGTGGAACAAGCTTTTCGAGACAGATGGAGAGCGGATTTGTAGTACTTCACTAGAGTCTTGAATACGGGTCTCGGATAGACAGCAAACATCAACATTAAGACCTTCCAAAGACATAGCCAGCCCTATCTGTTGTCTGATCTGCATTAGTGTGCGAACGTTGAAGGAAGCCAGCTTGAACGGCGTACGCGGTTTCAGAAAGACTGCCTCAGTATTCATTATCGGTGGAAGCATTCACTTTCAACCCGACAGTGACTGGAGATCGTTTAGATAGGACAGATTTTCCACCAAGAGCGATCTGATGCATAAGTTGAAGAGTAAGGTTACACAAATTGGGGGTAAAAGGGGGTGAATTAGCGATATGGTAAGTAATAATAATAATAATAATAATAATAATAATAATAATAATAATAATAATAATAATAATAGTAATAATAATAATAATAATGATAATAATAACGTAAATTGTCTTGCTTATAATATGAGCAGGAATAGAATCGTCAATAGAGTTCGTCATTTCATTCATTTGTGTGTGGGCTGTGATACTGCCCGGGTGCCCAAACCGAAGCAGGTGGTTTTCTTAGGGGGCCACACCCGGAGCCTTTGACCTAAAGGTCTGATCCACAAGGCAGTGGAGCATCGTGAGGAGATGCAGTCCCATGGTAGTCGTTGACCAATGACAGGTTCTTCCGCCATTCGTTCCATCAGGAAACTGGAGCCCATGTGCACCATTGGTTTGGAATCAGGGTTTTCCAACTCCCCTAGGTGGACCCTCCCTGTCCACCAATCCGGTTAAAGCGCCGGACATTCGCTTTTCGTCCTCTCACTTTCGTAAACAACACCCCCGCCACGAGAAGGCAGTGAGTAGGACTTCCCTGGCGGAGGCTATATATTCGCTGGCCATATGAGAGCATTTCGAGAGGGAGAGTAGACTCTCCCCACTCTCGGCCGTACCAGGGCATTTGGGGGCAGACCCGAGTTTCGTGCTACTTGGCACTCGTCAGCAAGGTGTACCTGTAATCTTGAGGGAACTGATGCTCCCTGGCGGATTCGATCCCGCGTCACTCAGCTTCACAGTCAGAGACGTTACCACTGAGCTATTCGGGCCGCAAAAAGTTTTGGAGAAAAGTCAAGTTATTATCTACTGCTTGCGATAGCTTAGAATTATATGCTAGATATTAATGAATTGGTTACATGCACCAGAAAAAAGTTCAACACGCTGCAGCATCTAGGACTATAGCAGGAGCTTACTGACTTGGAAGCTTGGAGTAAAATGCAAGACACTCAAAATATTTTTAGAATCCGAACACGCAATAAATTGAAGAATCAGAATCTGATTACCTCAACTCAGAGTACATTGGGATCCAGAAGACAAAATGATTTAATGTTACAGAGGCATCCCATATCTTTAAATTACTTAGATAGAGATGCTTGAAAGGTTATTCATTCTGCTTACTTGAAGTTCAAAAAGGAGTAATACACTCATTATACAGACTTATATACCGAGAGAGAAGTTAGGCGAGTATGCTTTGTCGGTCAACGAACGACAATGAGAAGATATCTAGAGTATCATATAGAGTGATACCAACATTCTTTTCAGTATTGGATTGTGGTACTAAAACCATCCAAAGTACGAAGCCGATGTATTTCTACTATAAATTAGCATTTAATACTAGTATCAAAGAGGAACAAAATTCTTCAGACCCTGAGTTTATGTATTATTCGCAATATTTAAATGTTTTGTGAGGTCTGGTAGATGTACCCAAATAAAAGGATCATGCATATGTTATGCAATTTGACCACCAGAGTCTCATTCTTAACTACAGCGAATTCAGAGTACTAACAGTTAAATAAGCAAAAATACATATACCTAATAATTTTCTAGGTACACTGCGCTCTCCGAAAAACATCACTACTTAGACAATACTCCAGTAAAGTATGTTCTATTAACTCCCGAAAGATAAAAGGAAGGCGCACGTTGAATTGATTAATTATTTATGACAGTAGATTAATATACTGGGATGATCCATCACAGCTCGTCAACCTACGTTAGGAAGTACATAACTTTATTATGAGGAATTTTAAGAGCAGCTAAAAGTACGGTAGATCTATAAAATAAAACCGGTGGAAAAGTTGACACTTTTAAACTTTACCACAATGAAAGTCTGTATCATCAGACCAATATCATCATATTAAAGACTGTTATAAGCACTGAGTGATGCAGAATAATTAGCTTTTGCACCCAACAACAATGACAATTAACCTAATCAAATACTTCAAGGAGAACCACCACATTATGTAGCGCTTACCTTTCATTTTTGGCGGTTAACTAAAACAAAACCATCAGAGAAACCTTAGAGGAAAAGTAGAGTCGCCTAATAACTCAGATTATCAAACATTTCGAGAGTGAAGAAGTTCAAGTTTCCTACAAACAGGCGGAAAATTCAGATTTCCATAGTTGGAGTGCCTGTGAGTCGCTGCGTGACCATTCTTGTGTTATATGGCAATTAGCGTTTTCTCAATTTATGTGTTTGTTTAGTCTCGAATTTTTTATGTTATATCGTCTTACTTCAGCTGTTTTTTCGGACGAAAAGTGATGACAACGAAATAATATCGATCAGTCAAGAACTATGAGTGATGAAGCTCCTACGAATAGTTCAACTAGTTCCAGTAAGAAAATCTTTGAAATCAAGCCGGTTTCGGCCTCATTATATAGTAAAGACTCTTAATGATGTTAACATATTCTTTGCTCAGGTTCATAGTGTATTGAGTAATCTTACCCTTAGTGGCCGAAACGTCCAGTAAAAAAACCGAATGTAAGCAAATACTATCCGGCTCATCGTGACTATGCAGAATTGCACTGTAGTCTCAAATACAAACTCTTACTTATGTATCTAATGTTTTCCAAATTCGATAACAGACATTCCACTTGTTTTCAGTTCTTGATCTCGTCGATACTGTATCTGAGCCACTGTTCGTTCATATTTTCTCAGTGTTCATATCACCCGATTCCAATTGATTTTCAGTTGTTATTTTGTGATTACCCAAACCCCTATCCTTAGATTTGTTGTTCTTTACTGTCTGCTTCTGCAAATAATCTCGTCTAACTCTCCAAAACAGCTAGAAACTTCACTGGTCAGTTCCGCATACCTACTTAGAGTACGCAGATGACATAGTCCTGTTTGGTGAAGACGCTGGCAAAATG
Organism: Schistosoma rodhaini; assembly: GCA_944470415.2. Lineage (NCBI taxonomy): Eukaryota > Metazoa > Platyhelminthes > Trematoda > Strigeidida > Schistosomatidae > Schistosoma > Schistosoma rodhaini. The sequence continues at coordinate 12,977,098 of OX104037.1, forward strand.
CAGAGTCTTCTGTTGGAACTCAGTAATAATGCCAGGATGTTTGGGATGCGATTCTCCCCACCCAAATGTAAATTGTTACTCCAGGACTGGCCTGCGTCAACACCTGAACTAAGGATAGGGAGTGAAGTAGTCGAACGCGTCGACAACTCCACTTATCTTGGAAGTCTGGTCAGCCCTAATGGGTTGGTGTCTGACGAAATCTCAGCACGGATTCATAAAGCTCGTTTGGCTTTTGCCAACTTACGTCACCTATGGCGAAGACGAGATATCCGTCTATCAATTAAAGGACGAGTATACTGCGCATCAGTTCGCTCTGTTCTACTTTACGGTTGTGAAACATGGCCATTAAGAGTAGAAGATACTCGTGGGTTACTAGTATTTGACCACAGATGCCTTAAAAATATTGCTCGCATCTGCTGGTAACACCGGGTAAGTAATAATGAGGTTAGACGCAGGGTATTCGGGAACGATGGTAAATCAATTGATGAGGTGATGAATCTTCATCGACTGAGATGGTTGGGCCATGTGTTACGTATGCCTGAACACCGATTACCATGACGCGCTATGATGACTAGTGTTGGGGATGGTTGGAAGAGAGTTAGGGGCGGCCAAACCAAAACATGGCATCAGTGTTTGAAGTCACTAACTTCTAGTCTGATCCATGTTGGTAGATGCAGATTACTTGGTTGGGGTCCACGTGACTATCGTAACCAGCGGTTGGAGACTCTAGGTGACATGGCTCAGAATCGATCACAATGGCGTAGGTGTATACACTCTTTATCTTCCTTTAAACCTTGAGACTAAAATTGCTTCATATCTCTCTTCCTTCCTGTACTATATCCTTATATACAACCTATAATTTATATACTACTACCACCACTAAATTAATTACTTCTATGAATCCGGTGTTCATCTTGTTGTGCTAACGAGGTATGGCAACTTGGACCGATGCATAAATGTGCCTGGTCCTACGTTGTAGCTGACTGACTGGCATACCTTCAGGGATATTTTGCTTTTTTAAAGTCCACAACAAATCCTCGGATATTTCCACAAGTTATATCATCAGTAGTCACTTATTTATTTAAGATGTAGCATAAATGTTAATCAATACTAGTTGCTCCTTTTAGTGCCAGTACAATTAACAGAAATCTAAAGCAATACCACGATGAGAATACTAACTCCAGCCGTAGTAGAAAGACATCAAACTCATCGAGTACAATCACGTAGTCTTCAAGACTGTGTCGTAACTTTAACAACCTGAATTAACCCACACATGTCCCAAATCGTACATTGATTATGACTGACAAGTAAACGGTACAATGATTTGTATACACGTGCTTCCCAAATTGACTAGCTAATAAACGCCTGCGAGTTAATCAACTAATTCGTTACTGTTCTCATAAGATATCGTGGAGGACCCTGTCTGTAATTAATACCTATCTTTCTATATGGTCGTCTGGTCAAACTAAATTAGGACAGTAAATTTCTCCTACATTTGTACTCGTTTTTACGTACAGATAGGTATTTTTTCTGCACCATAGATAATTTGAGTTAGCAGAATCTAGACTAGTAATTCACCCTCCACACTTACAAAGATACTATACAAGGTGCTCTTTGGTTTGACGCATTCGAATAAACAGATAAGCAATGGAGTTAACTCAAAACGCAACACCTTTAGCCTTGTTATCTTAAAATTCAGATAATTTAGGTTTCTTGACCGATTCAGTGAAATTCTTTTCAGAGATTAAATGCAATATTTGTCGTACAATTGCCATTATGTACTCATACTTAAGAACCCAAAACAGTAACGATCTAGTTTATGCTCGTTTCCTGGCTGCAATAGGCCAGTTACTAGTCTGTTGATTAAATATTCAGTTGAGCACTCTGCGTGATATTTTGTCAGTTGCTAGTATATGGGATCTCCCTACCTTAACTATGAATAAAAATAAGGGTGTCAAAACAAAGAAAATAACAGCTAATGATTTCTGAAAAGATGGGTCAACGGTTTTAGCAACTGGTTATTGTCTGTTTCATCTCATTTTAAGACACCGTTCCTCCTTTTTCTGTTTGGACATCCCCATATTATCATTTTTCTCCACAATAAGTTTACGCCAATGCTACGGGCAGCAACTTCGTTGCCAGGATTTGCAGACTGTCGTTACAAAATATTTTCAATTTTCTCCAACTATTCTAATCAATCTGATATTTTATACAGTCATATTGTACATTTTTCTATGCCCCACAGGATGTATTTACTGGTCACCCAATTTTCGGTGAAGGATTAATTATCAAATTTTGGTTATAAATTCATGGAAGGTGGTCAACCTGTTGCTGAAGTTCGTTCATACTCACCTAATAAATGTGGCGAAGTAGCTAACGGCAGTATGCACTCAAGTTCAACGTCGGACTCAGACTATGAATACCGCAAGAGGAATAGCTATTGTCTTAGTTGTCAAAGACGACCTAAAGCATCATTGAAATTTATATTGACTATATGGTACTCTCCAGAGACTAGCTCGGCTATAGCCGGTATGTCTTTTTTGTGACTGAGTGTATTGGTTAATTTATAACATGAATTTTAATGCAATAAAGCACTCAAAAATGTACCACGCAAAATCCAATGATAACATCAAAAAAAGATGAAAATACGGTAGACTAAACAATCTTTAAATAAGTAGTTACATTCTAACCAAAAAAAGTTAAATTTAAAAAGTTTACCTCACTTTTATAAAGAATACAACTGAATTACTGTAGGATAGCAACTAACTTTTATTATAATCCATACCTAGTAACTTCTAAAGTCACACATTCCCACTCCAACCACGGTTTTATGTTAGCCCAACAGTTGCTACTTATTTATGTATTCATATCACAACCCTATTTTATTGAGCGATCAACTCTTCTCATTTTCAAACCCCAGCGGCACATAAACGGTTTTGCTGCTTGTTAATGAGAGGGGTTTTAATGGATAATAGGACAAATTTTTCGGTTGTGTGGCCGAGTGATGGCTGCTCACATAACTATTATTGATGCAAACGCTCGGATAACTAAAAATCAGTGAACACTGGCCATATAAATAGACGTTTTTATCTGATAAAATATCCTTCAAACATACAGAATTCGAACATAAACATCATAACATGCTATGGGTAACTGATGAAAATTAGCTCGTGAGTCACTCACTATCCAATTAATTCAGACCTAATTAATAAGCTTGATTCTTCGGCACCTTATTCCTACTGGAAGTTTACAATCTTTCAGAGACAGTAGTCAAAGTCAGTCGTAAGTACGGCTTGGAGAGAATACATCTCATATCGGTGCATTGTTTACCCATACTTTACCAAAGATAACCCATATTAGCATAAGTTAGCTCTAATTTTCACTACGAATAGCTCAATTACACCATCCGCACTACTATCAGCAATTACATAACTATTCAGATGTATAAACTTCCTGACCGTTTCCAGTAACTATTGTAACAACCTCTGACAATAGAAGTACACTGCAGCTAGGTTTTAGTGACCTAATTGTATTCATATATTATCTTTTCATGACTCCTAAATTCTGGTTTTTCCCAACGTTACTGACATAATCATTCTGAGGGTGGAAAAATTTTGACTAGCTTTTGTTAGCATCCCTACTTATTTTCCCTATCAATAAACCCGTAATTTTATGAGGCTTCACTTCAAGTGGTAGTCATAACCCACAATAGAAGCTTCCAATATTCTAAATACGTTTTCTCGAGACATGACGTTAATAGTCACGAACTATATGTAACTCGTTGCTTTCTTCATGTATAGTTTCCTTCAAAGCTTACCTACACAATAAAAAACGTATTAAAACAACCAACTATTCTTCCAACCAGATTATTATTTCACATTTTTTTGTCAGGTTTGGTTGTTCCTTACTTTTAGGAAAGGGAAATGAAAAATTTCAATGTAGTTAACATTAATCTTTAACTGCTTCTCGTAAATTACCAATAGGGATACCCAAACGTTTTAATTCGAGGATATATTTTAATGCTACAAACAAGAATTTCACTTTGTTCAGTGAAAATTATTATTATTATTATTATTATTTAAACACATAAATATTGGTACAATGAAGCACCAGATAAATATGCGCCTCACAAATCTCATTCGATTTGTGTGATGGCTGTGATACTGCCCAGGTGCCCAGACTGAAGCAGGTGGTTTTCTTAGGGGGCCACACCCGGAGCCTTTGACCTGAATGTCTGATCCACAAGGCAGTGGAGCATCGTGAGGAGATGCAGTCCCATGGTAGTCGTTGACCAATGACAGGTTCGTCCGCCATTCGTTCCATCAGGAAACTGGAGCCCATGTGCACCATTGGTTTGGAATCAGGGTTTTCCAACTCCCCTAGGTGGACCCTCCGTGTCCACCAATCCGGTTAAAGCGCCGGACATTCGCTTTTCGTCCTCTCACTTTCGTAAACAACACCCCCGCCACGAGAAGGCAGTGAGTAGGACTTCCCTGGCAGAGGCTATATATTCGTGAAAATGCTTATCGGTTGAATGAATAAGTTTGTTCATCTAGTCTAGTAATCATAATATTTATGTTCTCAAATACTGATATAAATAATTATAACTCATATTTATCCGTTTCGCTAATTCTATAAAACGTGCAATTCATCAAAGTAAATATTTCAGACTTATTTTATTCAGTATAAACTGTAATAATGTAGTTAGGATAAAATAGTGTACACAATATTCACACGGTCAAGGTTAAATAGTCGTTTAGTGACACTATATAATTTAGTTGTTCTCTGTTTTTCGTCTTAAACCAATTGTTTTTAAATATACAGTTGATCTTTAGCAACCTAAAGTCTTTTCTTATTATAGCTCACTTATTTTAATCCCTTACCTAAAATCATCTAGGTACATTGCCAGTTTCTTAGTAAATATAAGATCTCCACTACTTTAGCTCTGTTTCGAATACATACTGTAAAAGAACTAGTTAGTTAACACTTGATATATTTTGTTTTAATTACATCCACTTGGTTTCAAATGGATCTTTCTATTTTCAGAAGCAATGTCATCTACCTATACGGAGGTACAATTACAAGAAATAGTCTCCAGTTCAACCAAAGATATCTTACAGTTAGCTGAGAAACATTTTGCTGACCTCAGAATATAATAATATCCTGGGTCAGTTGTTTTATTCATCTTTTTCCCTCTTCACATTTCCTTTTCGTCTTCTTCATTCTCTTCCTTCATACTAGATTTTTTTAATCACTTCCAATCAGTTCATTATAAAACTGTATATTTTGTTAATTATACACTTTGTGTGCTTCTGTGAAGATAAATTTATATAGAAGTGGTGTTTGTTTAATATGTACATAGACTCTTTCCATCAACATTATTAATTGAGATAATAATGACTCGAACTGCTTCTCCTATTCTTATATTTTCAACACACGTACAATTTCTATCTCTTGTTCAATATGTGTAGTAATAAGAGAAATGAACAGTGTTATGTATTGCCATTTACCCAATTGTTGGGATTATAATGACAATAATAAATATACATCTTTGGGTAATTATGCATTGATCAAACTTGTTGTATTTTATTCTCAGGTTTTTCTATAATTGGACATGACATTCTACTAAATTTAGGAGAAAAGCGAAATTCCAAATATAACGAAACCAATTAGTTTTGTTCATCAACTTTATGTAGAAACATAACAAAGTAACACTGTTAGGCATTCGGTCTAATCAGTTAAAAATATGCACCTTTTCAGGTAGAAACCCATTAGTAAATCTAATCCCATAAAATTCTTATCACTAACGAGAAACTGATTACTGGCGCAAATAACTTCATTTAAACTTCCAACTATATCCCTTTATATTTAAACTTTGTTATCATATCTGTAATAATGCCCTATTTTCCCAGTAAATTTTAAATAAACAATCTGTGCTATCAAGTGACTAGTCATGAAAACATTCTTCATAAATGCAATTTATTGTAATCTTAGAATTATGCTAATAACATTAGCATTTTAGGTTCCACTAATTTTATTCAATAGACAATCCAAAGTATTTCGTAATAAAGAGAAGCCCCAGCTTCTTAAAACTCACTGACTAGCTACGCGCTTCATTTGCATAGTTGTCTGGAAAATTTGTTAATAGTAAATCATTCAGAAAGCACGTCAATCAACAAACGCTGTGTGCTAATATCGTAGCAACAGAATAGATAATCCAAGTCTATGATTTCGGTAAGATGATATGACTACTTATTTTAAGATTTGTAACCAATTCACGTATTATTAGTGTGTACATTTTAGTCAGTAGTCGGCAGGTTACTAGTGAAATAATCGTAACAGCCAAAAAGCTGACTGCCACATTTCATGAATCTACGTAGAAAATAGTTACCCATATTAATTGATTATGTATGCAATATGCCATAAGTTATTGCAGTCCCACGAGAGCTGACTTACACGTAACTGTAAACTATGGACAAATATATCGTTTACATGTTACAAAATATTCAATGTGTCATTCCAGTGGTATATTTTTCCAAAGAAAGGTGCTTTAGTAGCGAATATATGTATGTGTAACTGATAATGATGATTTATTGCCATAAGTATTTGTTTGATCTGACATTTGGTTCTTTACCAATTAAATTTTCTGCTGATTTTTTTTAAAATATGTCTAATCTATGTGCATACATACGTCGATGTATATAAGCACTCACAAATATACAGACGCTTGTGTATAATATTAAAGATTCCCATTGTGAAAATTAAAACAACACATGTAAGCGAACAATTGTTTTCAATTAGATCATCATCGGGCTTTACTCTAATATACATGAATATTTATACGAAAATGTTAGACCAATCAAGGCTATTTGAGTCAATAATAAAGTATAAAAATGTAGTTATAATCGGTGAGAACTACTTTTTTTAATCAATAGAATCTAACTCCTCCATAAATACCATCATCAGCGCTTTGAATTCTTCGTATATATATATATATATATACTATCCAGCTAATTCTTCGGTTACCGTTTAATGACTGATTAGCTCTTGTATTTCAGTTTTACAAAAAGTCAATTTTAGTACAAACAGCTCGATGGAAATATTTCTGACTTAATTGGTTTATTCAGAAATGCTTTTCCAATAAGTATCATTCAGCAGGGAACATAACTTTTGAGCTTCCAATCGGTTGACTTCAACCAATTAATATCATATGAACGAAGTAATTAACTAATTAAAATAAACATAATAACGATACAAATTTGTTAATATGACAAATCATGCAACCGCGTTTTAGTGTGTTCTGTAATCAGTAGTCAAATTTTCAACCATAAAACATACACCACAATATAAGTTCATTTTATAACTACATCAGATTAGCATCTCAATGGTTGTTATAAAAATTAAATGATCAACTCCAGTGTGAAAGAAAACTATTAAGAAAAACGTAATGACCTGAAATAATAAAGTGTAGTCCAGAATTTTTGATACTCTTATTACATGTGACCTCAATAATAGCGTATGTTGCAGAGTTCTTAAGTGGATTACAAAGCTGTTTTTATTATTCACTCAGGATTTTTGGAAAATTCGATCTTATCACTAGGATATGTTTGTATTTGATTCATCGAAGAAAGTGAAGTAAGTTTATGTATCATGTTAATGGATCCTGCAAGTCTGTTTATTTTGAGTGTAAGATAAATTTCTTGTTATACGTTAACCACTTGTTATATTTCGTAATAAAGTAATCCAAACGAAAGAATCTCCACTGGTAATGTTGATAATAACACTTGATTAGTGTATTTTCAATTGGTCGAGAGAGTGTAAATTGAATCTATTTACCTAACCAGTTGACTACTATTTTATCTAAACGTCATAAATGTGATCTACTCATTTTGATTATGACAAGTGGACAACTTGTGCTGCCTCACGACTGGATCTATTGATCAGTGATGAAAGTAATTAAAGGTTGGTAAAATACATTTACTCCCCACATTCTTTTCGTTTCCGTAGAAAATGGGTTATAGTGTTTGGAAAACGAAAACAGTTGGATGATATTGGAATTACTACATACAAATTTTCGACATGTAGAAGATTTCAGATCTTTTTGTTTGTAAGGTAATATGCCGTCTGTCGAAAAACCTCCCCATGTAAAAAGTAATGGAAATGTCAGGGAAAGCAGTTTGTTTAATTAATGCATGAAGTGAACTACAATGGCTGTTAACTATGGACATAAATACTTCTGTATTGATTTATGTCTTAAGAACATCAAATCTCTAGCAAAACAGAAGGAAAATACTCAGGAAATCCATAAAATGTTGAGGTCTAGTTATGGTAGCAAAGTAGTGATGAAAACACGTCTTTCAGAGTGAGTCGTCAGGTGTATCAGTGAAGACTGAAAGAATCATTTGATTATAGTCTTTCTTATTACATTTAAGATCAAGAAATTAGTTTTATTACAAGCTTTTCTTTTAGCTTAACTGGACAGCGAAAGATTTCGAATTAATGAGATGGAGTACATAGTATACTTCATCTAGTAGTCGTCAATTTAAATTTTAGCAACTAAATTAACTGCCATATACTCTCTTAACTCTAATAGTTTCTAGTGTTTGCTTATAACGTTTTATGCTTAAAGTGAACTAAAAATTATACAGAGTGAATTTATTATTATTTCGTTGCTTTAAGATGATGATTGATGTATAATTTAAAATCCCGACCATTGCTGCTACCTTGACGTGGTGGTCGGTCTTGCGTATCGTAATGAAACAATCGAGCTATACTGGCTGGAACAATCGTTCCTCAAGGTCCTACCATGCCAGATAGGTTGGTTGAAGGGCTGTAAAGTCCCAATAACTACGAAGGTAACAAAAAGGACGTGTGTGACCGACCTCAAGCAGTTGTCCTTTGGGCAATGCGGTCACGCTCCCAGGTCACTAAGACCACTACTAGTCCAATTTTCTTTTCAAGTACCTCTAGAAGAACCCTTCCACGGTGTGGGAAAACGGGAAGTGATAACCGCCCTCATACCCCTAACACCACTCAAGACCACTGTATTCATCATCAATCTCCTTCATTTCCTATCATTCTTCCCACCTCGACTTTCAACACTAAACTTCCTGTTCCGGTTTCCTCCTCAAGTGTCACCATGGCCAACGATTCTAGTGCGCAAAACGCTGTCCCAGGTCTACTAAAACCTCGCTCCAAACTACACATTGAAGCCTTCAACGTACGTACTTTAAGTCAAATCGGTCAACAGGCCTCCTTAGGTAAAACCCTAGAATCTCGTACCATTGATGTATGCTGTGTCTTCGAAACACACATACAGGATCCTAGTGTGGTCATTCACTTGACCTCACTTCTCCAAAATGGACAGCTGACGAAATACACCCTCTGTGTATCTGGCGACCAGATGGCTAGTTCTCGTGGACTTGCAGGTATAGGCATAGCACTTAGTACGAGAACAGAACAAGCACAATTAGAATGGATCCCCGTTAACAGTCACTTGTGTGCTGTCCGGCTGAATGGCTCCGTGAGAACTCGGAAGGATAGGGACACACTTCATTGCCTTTTCGTCGTTTCTGCCCACGCCCCCACTGACTGCAGCCAGTCATAAAGCTAACCTAGTTTTTCTTAATTTAAAAGCAGCATTTCACTCTACAGACAAAGAAGTTCTGTGACAGTGTCTGTCATTGAAAGATGTACCTCAGAAGTACATAAACCTTGTGAAGGCTCTTTACTCGAACACTACCAGTCGAGTCAGAGCTTATGGCGAACTCTCATCTGATTTTAAAACCTCAAGTGGTATCCGACAAGGCTGTCCACTATCCCCGCTTTTGTATATCTTCATCATAGACCCACTGCTAGAAATAACACTCATCGACTGAATTTTGAGGAAATGATCTACCAGGAGGTCCACTTATCGACTTAGAATACGCAGATGACAGTCATGTTTGGTGAAGACGCTAATAAAATGCTGAGTCTCCTGTTAGCACTGAGTAACAAAGCCAGGATGTTTCGAATGCGTTTCTCCCCCTCTAAATGTACACTGTTACTCCAGGACTGGCCTGAGTCAACAACTGAATTAAGGATAGGGAAAGAAGTGGTCAAACGCGTCGGGAACTTCACTTATCTTGGAAGTCTGATCAGCCCTGATGGGTCGATGCCTGACGAAACCTTCTCACGGATTCAAAAAGCTCGTTTGGCTCTTACGTCACTTATGGCGAAGGCGAGATATATGTCTATCGTTTAAGGGACGAGTATACTGAGCAGCAGTTCGTTCCGCTATCTCTTACGGCTGTGAAACGTGGCCATTAAGAGTAGGACATACTCGTAAGCTACTAGTATTTGGGCACAGATGTCTTAGAAATATTGCTCGCATCTGCTGGGATCACTGGGTAAGTAATAGTTAGGTAAGATACAGGGTATTAGGGAATGATGGTAAGTCAGTTTATGAGGTTGTGAATCTTTATCGACTGAGATGGTTGGACCACGTGTTACGTATGCCTGAACACCGATTACCACGACGCGCTATGTTGACTAGTATTGGAGGTGGTCGGAAGTGAGTTAGAGGCAGCCAAACCAAAACGTGGCATCAGTCCTTGAAGTCACTAACTTCCAGTCTGAGCCATGTTGGTAGATGCAGATTACTTGGTTGGGGTCCACGTGACTATCGTAACCAATGGTTGTAGACTCTGGGTGACTTTGATCACAATCGATCACAATGGCGTAGATGTATACACTCTTTATCTTCCCTTAAACTATAAGATTAAAACTGCTTCATATCTGTCTTTCTTTTTGTACTATATCTTTATATACAGCCTTTCTTTTGTATATTACCACCACTAAATTAACTACTTCTATGAATTTGGTGTTCATCTTGTCGTGCTAATGAGGTATGGCAACTTGGACTGATGCATATATGTGTCTAGTCCTACGTTGTAGCTGACTGACTAACTATAATTTAAAATACTTTGATCACTATTGGGAATACGACTAGGTGTATATTTGAGAAAATTTGTAATTTCAACTGCATGAAAGATCCAAATATTTACTGATCTCTCCTGTGGATTAATTTTCATGATAGAAATAGTTTGTTTTCAAACAGGAAATATCGATTATAAGCTTTCTGAACTCTAAAATTAACTTATTTACTTAAGTTTCGTTGTTCTGTTCATGACTGATTGCCGGATTTGGAGGTTTGTGCGTTGATTCGCTAACAACGGTCTTATGGTTTTCAAGGTCATTTTTATCTTTTAAAAGTTGTCTTATGTTATATTTCTACGAACTGAAGGCAATTATTATCATGCCGTGAAATCTCAGGCAAATGTTTAGTAGCTACTTTCATCTTGTTGAACACTTCTTTTAAATGCACATGTTAGGTTAGTTCAACATTTAATTCAGAAATTCTAACTTTTGCATTTGGTAAACAACTAAATAACTCACTGAAAAGTCAGATGTTAGTATCTTACTTGAAGTTTGTTGGATGTAGGCAGTCACAAGAAAGCGCCTCCTTACTTAAACTCCAAGTTCAATAGAATTAGGATCCAAAGTATGTCTGCACTCTTGGGAGGACTGATAAATCCTACGAGATTCTGGCTCTTTTCATCTATTGTGACTATCAAGGACATTATTGTTGAGCTATTCTGCTAATGACCCACCTCGTGTGTAATTGAGAGGCCTTCACACTAAGTAATGACCTAGTTGTAATCAGCGTCATGTTTTTCAGACCCTAACGACAATCGATCTGGTCGTACTTTGCCCACCAGTCCAAGTAATCAGAAATCTCCGTTTTCTTTTTAATTATGCTAAGTTGTGATCAGTAAGAGGAAGCCTCACTTAATTCAGATATCTTTAACAGTGAAAACTTATCAACAAGGCCTATCTGATATCTTCAAATATCTAAATCCTTCTTGAAGAGCTCAGTATTAACGTCTTTGGTTTTGAAACTGGATCGCATGTATTATGTTAACAATTAGCAAAAACTCTACGTTACACAGGAATCTTCCACCTACCCAATCTTTAAGTTAGAATATTATAAATTCACTCAATTCAAAATGTAATCAAATGAACATTTTATGTTATCAAGTACATTCATTCCCATTACTTACTTATGCCTGTTACCCCTTGTGGAGGAGCATAGGCCGCTCACCAGCATTCATTCCCATTACCAACAACTAAAACACTCAACGTCCCTCTTCTAATTCATGACTATTTTTAGTTCATTTCTACTAAAAGTTCATTTAATACTGATTAGATTCTTCATGATAACGATAATAATACAGATAATAAGAATAGTGACGACACTTTACTTACATTGAATTAATCAAAGTAACCAAGGTATTTTACCTGAAGTTATTTGAACGATTAGAGTTATGTGAGTGGTGTTATTATCAAAAAAATAGTTGATTTTTTTCATAAAAACAAAAAATATTATGAGTTATCATTGAAATATGGACATCTTGTTAACGGTTAGTTGACCTTGACCAACTCAAAGCATAACTATGTTTATATGATAGTGTAAACCTAAAAAGATAAAGGCAAAATAACTTGACAAATTATTCAATACAAACATGTAACAGTGTTTTATGTTATCCTTTTTTAAGATCAGATAACTAAGTTAAAAATGATAACAGATGTTCAAATTTTAATGGGAATAATAATAATATATTCTGAAAATAATAATTACATAATTGTTGAAAGCGTGAGTCAATTGAAGCTAGACCACCACGGAAAACCTGGAAACACTGGACGGCCGTTTCGTCCTATTATGGGACTCCTCAACAGTGCGCATCCACGAACCTGCTCTCGCGGGCGAGATTCGAACCCAGGACCTACCATAATAGGACGAAACGGCCGTCCAGGTTTTCCATGGTGGTCTAGCTTCAATTGACTCACGCTTTCAACAATGATAAATACTAAATCTCCACAAAACCCCTTCTATAATTACATAATTCACACCAGTTTACAGGCATGATCAATTTTGATATAAATAGCAGCATTTGATGTAGAGAACAAACAAGAAATATAAGAAAGTTTTATGTTTGCTGGTTCAGTAATTGTTAAGTAGTTTATTTATGACATGTATCACAGCAGTCCAATGCATCAGCAGGGAACTTTTAATTTTTTTTTCTTAAGTGGATAGCCTGATGATTTATGAAAGTTGTTCTTTAAGATATTAAATAGGAATAATATATTTGTAAAATTCCAGCGAATGAATTTGAAGTAAATCCAACGTTTCGCCTGGCAATCTGGTCCAAGCTTTTTCAAGGAATTAATTTAGACGAAAGTTCTTATATAGTTATTCTTTAAGGTTATTTCCAGTGCCAGAACGAGTTATTGATAAATATCTACAACTAGAGAAAGTAAGATTAAAGCAGAGAGCACAGAACAACAAAACAATGATCGCCAAAATATATCTGTCAGGTTTACCATTGTTCATGTTACATATTATTCAAACGAGTTAAAGTTGCTAATGACAGTGTTAATGTAAAGTGACATCAAGTAAGTGGTTAAACATTTAAAGTTCTTATAATCTCACTTGTTGAGTAAGATACACTTACAGGCGCTAGAGCATTTAATGCATTTTCAGAGGAGCAGTATGCATCGCTGGAGCGAACAAATAATGGGAGAGATTTTATCATACGAATAGTTTGTGGTAGATTATTCCAGAGTCTAGAAAATTTACAGATAAAGTAATTCATATAAAGAGAAGATCTGGAATATGTTTGTTTCGCTAAAGACAAGCGGTTACGAATGTTGTAATGTGAATTTTCTGCATATTGAATCGCCTGGTTGAATGTGAAGGATAGTCTGTTAAGTATTTTGAAGAAGATAAAATTTAGTTTGAGTCTCCTCTTCCACAAAGGGTCGAGCCCAAGTTTATTACACCTAGAATTATATGTCAAGGCACAATCAGTTCCAAGAGTACGAAGTGTAAATCGTCTCTGTACTGATTCCAGCCTTAATTTATCCCTTATGCGCGCGCTACTAAGAATAAACGCTCAGTATTCAAGGAGTGGACGAACATAAACTTTGTACATTAAAATACATGATTCGTTGTTATAAATGTCCCGAGTTATGTAACCCATAAGGCGTTGAGACTTGGAAGTTTGTTTCATTATCTGTTCGGTAAACGACAAGTCGTAGGAGTACCTAAGTCCTAGGTCTACTATTGTGTGTAACCTAGATAACACTTCAACATTTATGGTAAGATCGAAGTTGAGTGATGTATCACCGAAGCATAACCATCCATATATAGCTGTATTAAGCTCCAGCTGCCATTTTGAGCACCACTGTGCTACCTTGTTAAGCTATATACTGATGCAATTTTGTATATTGTTCAGCTCATGAGGAGAAAATGAATACACTACTTTAAGATCATCTGCATACAAAAAGGACTTACCCACACAAAAACACTCACAAATATCATTAATAAAAACTAAAAAGAGCAAAGGCCTCAAGACACTACCCTGTATGGATACCCTGAATGGGTAAATTCAAAAAATAACACAAGAAAGCGTGAGTCAATTGATGCTAGACCACCATGGAAAACCTGGTGGTCTAGCATCAATTGACTCACGCTTTCAACTATAATAAATACTAAATCTCCACAAAACCCCTTCTATAATTAATACAAACAAGAAAGTTAAGATGTATATACTACTTATAAGTAAACGGTTACAAAGTTGCTCTTTTAGTTGAACTAAATAGAATGGTATTGTAATCCATGATTAGAGGGTTAATGACCCAAATATAATATATAACTGGACTTTACTTTTTATAATATCAAAATTCTAAAAAGAAATCATTTCATACTAAACCCATTGATTAGTTTATTACAGTACCGCGAATGCTCCATTGTTACTATACATATGACATTTATACATAACATTATGAAAAATAGTAGATAAGTGGGTTCATTTATCTTTGGCGTACAAATTGGTGTTGAATGGGGCCCAACCTCCTATAATTGTTTAGTCTCAAATATTACTTTTACTGTTTACAGATGGCGTTCTTTAATAGTGGATGTAAATTACTTGGTATAAATCGCTTTATTATTCATCATTCTCCTGGTATCTAGATCAATTAAATAATCGAATGGAACTCACTTTCCCTATTATACAAACTTTGATTGATATTCATCGTTTTTTATGCTTAACTTATACAACTTTATATATTATGAAGGGCATATTTAACATCGAACCCGATAAAATATGTATTATTTGTGAAACAATTGCTTAATAGTTACAGCTCTTGGTTCTCAACAATTAGGTTTTCAGTAAGAACCCTACTTTAGTTATTTCAACATAGTTAGTAGGATAGTAAGTATTAAAAGTTATAACAGTCGAAGTATAATAAAACTTAAACATACCATCGAACAGATGATGGACTTACAATTCCTTTTAAAATTGAGGGGCGTTTATCGAAATTAGAGTTGGGAATCAGTTTTACCGTTATAATTTCATGATGAACTGATTACAACTACAGTACAATAATCCTCAAATCAATATCCCGACACAAATTCCTAGCTAAATGAGTTATTCATTTATCTTTACTGTCACTTATTCGTCTAGAACGAGTTAAGACTTTAAATTCATTTGACCATAGTAGTTCAGCTTTACCTCAAAGTATTATTCAAACATTAGTACAGAACCTCAATTTAATAAATGAATTATATCAACTATGAATTAATATTCATTAACTATGAATTGATCACAATAACCATTGATAAAGTAATATAGACTAATGAATTCGTTCTAACTAATCAGTTGTTTCAATACATTACTTACAATAGATAAGATATTGCACTATTTTAATAGTGAGCTTTAGATTACCATTTTAATGATTACATTTTTGTATATGTATTTATTTGCATTACAATACGTGTGTATAAAATTATTGATTAGATTTAAATTAACTAATATACGTAGTAAAAATGTTCGAATTAGTTCTCAGTTTCAATTCATGTTGAAATTGAAAATTTTAGCTTTAAAGGTTTGAGTTAAAACTCATGTAGTTCAAGTGAATTATTTTTTTTTTCGTTAATTGGAAACTAATGTAAAAATTTTTTTGTTTTTGAGTATTCAAGTTGTCAAATTTAAAATTTCAAAGTTGAATTCATGAGTTATTTAAAGCTAGACCACCATGGAAACCCTGGAAGCACTAGACTGTCGTTTCGTCCTCGTGTGGGACTCCTCAGCAGTGCGCATCCAAGATCCTGCCTCGCGGGATTCGAACCCAGAATCTATCAGTCTCAAAGTTCATTCATTTGTGTCATTAAAAAAATGGTATAAAATAGGATTCTAAAATTTCGTCATTATTGAAATCATTCATTTGGGTATAAATACACTATGATTCTATGAAATGATATCATAATTGAGAATCATACCTAAATCGATAACGGTTATGATGAAAAGTCATGAACTTTGACATTATTGATTAAATAATTAAGTAAATGAATGAATGTTTAACATTATAAAGGTTACGATAAACATATTGTAACTGTTCAACCTGCATTACTTTAAATAATATTTACAGTATGACTTATTGATGATCTACACTGAAAGATACTGTAAGTAAATAAAAGGGAACAGGAAACAGTTTCGTTATGACCTTTATTTTTTCGAACCAATCAACTGATTAACTAGGGTTTTGAAGCCTTTTTTTCTATCACATCAGTAATACCCTGTACTAA
The DNA here is from genome assembly GCA_944470415.2 of Schistosoma rodhaini. Classification (NCBI taxonomy): domain Eukaryota; kingdom Metazoa; phylum Platyhelminthes; class Trematoda; order Strigeidida; family Schistosomatidae; genus Schistosoma; species Schistosoma rodhaini. Next base: position 12,993,785 of record OX104037.1, read on the forward strand.
AGTTTATTATATGGGTTTGTTGTTTTTATAATTACTACTTACTAATCTGAAGCTATTTAGCTTAACTATATTTGTGTAGTCAATTGCTAACACTTTAAGCATACTACCTAGAATGATATATATATATATATATATATATATATATATATATATACCAAGTGTAATTTCAACTGTGTATTGTACATTTTAATACCTGATTACGAGCGAAATAGCCATATAGTCATATACTTTGCTAAACATTTTAAACTAACGAAACTAGTTTCCATCTTGGATAATTTCATTTAAACTGAACTGAATCACATGGATTCGATATGACCCTATGTAGGGAAAATCGAAGATCATTTTTCGTAGTGAAAAACTATATGAAACAAAATGTTGGGTAAACTGTAAAAGTACATTATTTGACTAATATAAACATAACATTGGACACACCTATAAACAAAAATGAAAATCTGTCAACTACCTATGTTACAAAATTAGAAAGTACTTTTATTTAAATAGTGTTTCTGTTTTTCTTTTTACACCTATGCAGATAACATTATTATTTCGAGAATTATTTCATTTCGAAAAATATTGTTGATTTGGATCTAAGTGTCTAGATCTAAGTATGTTTTCAGTAAGGCAGTGTATTTTTGAAATTGTTCAATAAGAAAAAAGTAATCATGTGGAAGTGCGCTTTTTTTAAACAAAAAATACTAACGGACTTCAAATCACCTTCAATATGATTCATTATGTTAGGAAAACTATTTAGCAAACCTGCCGGAACAGTCAACTTGTATATAGCACTAATATTGTAAATATGTTCAGAGATATCCAAACCAACTGATTCAAAATAAGTATATTCGAAATGCTATAAATGTTGTCATATCCTATCGAAGATTAACTTATGGGTAACTTCTGAGAACCATTTATAAACTAATATTATACACATATTCTTATTGTATAACTGTTAAAAATCTGGATTACATCTATTTACATTCATCTTATTATAAGCTTTTAGTTGACCTATTGGTTACCATTGTATGATTTACTATTCTCAAGTTATTCTCAATCTATTAGTCACAATTTCTCACACTCACAGCCACTTTTGAGCTTGAGCTTGTACAAATGTTATTTTCTATTTTATGGTATGATATGGTTTGATTTCGCTTGTATATAAACCAAGTATGTTTGAAATAAATGATTAGATATAACGCAGGCTGATCTTTGAGTTCTTGGCTGAATCGGATGGGTTAGACCAGAAACTGCTATCTGAAGGACCGATAGGAACTCTTGGCTGCTCGTACTGGTTTATGCGCCATTGGTGCGGTCATTAAGTCTATGACTCAAATTGGCGATTATATCGCGCGATATAATAACCAGGCATAAAGGTCACATGTTATAACTCAATCGGGAGTAGCAATCTATAACGTTTAATTTCGGTGCTTCCAATCAATAAAATTTGTCGGACCCAAGGGATTCAGAAGTATTTGGGTTTCCAAAACGAATGATGAGCAGTCAAAGCAACTAAAACTTGATGGGAAAAGTAGCTAGAACTGGAGCTTCATACGATCAAAGGGTCATATACTTACTTACGCCTGTTATTCCCAATGGAGCATAGGCCGCCGACCAGAAAAGGCCATGTAACCGTGACTAAATCTGATAATCATCTATGTTACGCATAGAAATCAGGAAAAACTAATCATTCGGGGAATTAAATATAGTATTAAATGAAGTTCTAGGGTAATATCAATGTCTCAACGAGAAAAAATGAAAAAAAAAACAAATGTGAGAGGAGGATGACCTTGTAAAGTACAATACATTTACACAGATTTAGTGAAATGGATGGGACAAGACCAAACCATATTCAAAAACCACATTCTATCATGTTTGAAGTCAGTTTTACACCATTTAATTAATCATTATGAATGTTATTTCTTTACTTTTATCAGTATTGTACTAAATTTGAATGTTTAAAATTAGTTCACACAAATAACCAGCATCATTTCATGAAAATTCAAACGAAAAGAGAGTTTAAATAATTATTTCATCCCAACTCGATGGAACTCTTGATAAGTGTCTATGACCAGAAATCAATTAAGAAGTGAATCGAAGACCTACAGATATTGCAAGGAGTATAATAAATTTAAATCACTCAACCGAAATGTTTCTAGTTTTTTCCTTTCAAATATTCCTACACAAAACAATTTACGTTAAATACAATTAACCTATTGATCGTTTTTTCTGTTTTGCAATAAATACGTAAAAAAAAATTGCAGAATCATTTATCTTTTACACACAAAACCGAAGGTCCTGGGTTCGAGTCCCGTATGCAGGACCGTTGATGAACGCTTCTGAGGAGTCCCATACTGGGACGAAACGGCCGTCCAGTGCTTCCAGGTTTTAAATAGTGGTCTAATATTGATTCATTCATGATATCAATCTAAACTCAACAATCTCCACAATCCTATAATGATAATTATTTATTGTTCCTAATTTCTTGTTTTAAAGCAAAAGAACCAGTATCCATTTTATTCAATTGTAGTAGAATTTTCAATTATAAAGTATACTCTGGTCAACCACCTCTTATAGTACGAATTCCATAGTTTGTTTATTTATTTCGCTGCTTCTACCCGAAGTTTTTGCTGATGATGTCGTTCAGAAAGACGATGAAAACTTCATGACCAAGATCGGTATTAATGATAAACGTTTCAAGTTTCTTTATAAAAAAAGAGATACTACTTTCAGAAATACACTTAGTTATTACAAAACACTATTCAGTCAGCTACGTTTTGTTCGATAATCAACTAACGAAAATTTATTGATTGTAACTCGATAATTTAGATTAATTTTAAGAATAAATTAGAATTAATGTTCTAAATATGATGAGTAAGATTAAAATAAAACCTTAATTGAAATCGGTTTTAATTAAGTACTAGTTTATTCATTCGGTTTTTCCATGGTTTAATATATAAACTCTAGAGTCTTAATAATGTTTAGTTGTATAAATTACTAAAGTATGTTTACCGTTTGCATAGGAATAGTGCGGGATCATGGATGCGCACTGCTGAGAAGTCCCATAATAGGACGAAACGGCCGTCCAGTGCTTCTAGGTTTTCCCTGGTGGAATTGACTCACGCTTTCAACTATGAAAATAACAAGTTGGCTAATTTCAATACTATGTTAGTTGCATAATTAACACCCTAAACAAATTTCTACACTTCTAAACATCCTGTCGGAAAACAAAAAGTCTCAGCCAAAACTCATCACAATTTATAAATTACTCTTGGTTTAGCTACATGTTCCTCAGGTTTTGAGTTTTATTGACATGAGAGATTCTAAAATCTAGTTTAGATGGACTCTTATTTTATTTCGATGGTTTGGCAACATATGAGATATCTACAATCGTACCTGAAGATTTTTGGATATCACACATGTTGTTGAATCATTAAAGTAAAATAAGAATCCCCATGAACTAGAGTTCACACTTTCATAGTAATAGAGTAGAATAGCTTAGCTATATATAGACAGACAGAAAGTGGTTAGCAGTGAAATCCAGGATGGCCGTCTCACTCTGTTCAGGACTCATCAGTTTGATGAACCTTTTTCCCAGGGTTGATGTTTGTTCATCAAGGTACATTCCGAGATGGTAGAGGTTTGTAGCTCAGATGGATGGTTTTGATGGAGTTTTCTTCTCAGAGCTGGATGGTTTGGCCGTATAGCTTTCATCGTTCTTCTGAACGACATCATCAGCACAAACTTTGGGGTAGAAGCGCATTCCATCTATTCTAATCAACTTGTGTTATGGCTACATCGAATCAGTCCTCATACGATGTACATGTACTATCCAATATTGATCTAGTTTCAGTCACTATATAAATAACTAGGTAATCCGAAAACCACTAAAAATTAAATTAGCAATACTCTGTTAAAACTCACGCATACATAATTGAGACGTATACGATTTAAATCTGAGTGTTAGATTGACTATAAATAGGCTATGTTTTATGGAAAATAAAGATATTGTTATGCTGAGCGGTCGTCCGAGTCTCATACTTATATACAGAATTACTATACACCGGCCTAAACCGGTGAGTGAGAAGATCGAGAGTGGAAAGGAAACTTTGTTGACCAATCAAATTAGGAATATATGTACTCTAAACCATAAATATATTCACGTTTATCTATACAGCTTCTCAGAAAATTGATTCTGGTATTCGCTATGGCAAGTTTGACAGAATAACTAAGAAACCCACTGAGCTGCAAGGGTCATGTGATAGTAAAGGAACTCAGTGGGTTTCTTAGTTATCCTGTCAAGCTTGCCATAGCGAATACCAGAATCAATTTTCTGAAAAGCTATATAAACAAACGTGAATATGGGTTGTTTTATTCAGAAATATATTTCTAAGTTTTGACCGGTATTTATATAACATCATCAATTATTGACGATGGACCTATGAATTTTGAGGGTGAAATCATTCACGGATAAACCAACTACATAAAGTGATGTTTATACATTAATTTGATCCAAATGTTTATTAAAAATTAATATGTTATAATGAGGTCGGATCAACTGAGACTTGTGGGACCACCGTTGTAATCTCAATCGAACAGATCACTAAAGATTGAAATATGATAATATGTATGTATAATTGAGAATCAAGATAAAAAGAAAGATTAACAGTGATTTTTCACGTCTACCATAGAAGAATATGTTATACATTTCGCCCTGTCAACTATCAAGTTATATCATCTCCAATTAGAACACGACTTATACGACCTTGGCACCGTACCAAACCAATGACAAATTAGCCAGTACGAGCAACTTAGAGTGAACTCTGACTCTTTATTGGCACTTCTCGCCTAGCCCATCCGTTTGAGTCCAAAGCACAATCTCAGCTTCAACTGGATGAATCATATATTCTAGACATACTTGGTCTTTGTACCAGCAAAACAAACTGTACCAGATCATAAAATAGAAAATAATAATTATACATGATCGAGCCAAAAGTGGCTGTGAGTGTGAGAGACTGTAACTAATAAATTGGGAATAACTTAAGGATCGTATAATAGTAGTTAATAATTCAAATGGTAGTTTATGATAAAAGGAATATGAATATACAAATATTATAGTTACTTCAGTTATCCAATAGGACAGTCCATGAATAGTTCTTAGCAGTTAATATTCATTTATTCTTCGTTCGGATATAACAGAATATACCATAACTATTAAGTTCACTATGACTGTCTGTAATTCTATCTTCAAATACTACTAGTCTGAATACTTTTCACAGACCATACCACTTTAGAGAGACAGGTTGGTTCCATATATAAAAAAACTATATTATACCAGATCTTGTCATATTAAAAATAAATTATTATTGAGTGTAAAAAGTATATTACTTAACTGTTTTTTGCAATTGATAATAATTCATTCTATAATATATCAGATGATTTGCTAATATTTAATTCAACGTTATTGCCTAATGTAGTGGTTGGAGGTAATTGACAGGAAACCTTGGACATAGATATTGGTCTATTTGGCACTCGTCAGCAATCTTCACCTGTAATCTTAAAAGAACTAATCGTCTATAACGGATCCGATCCTGCGTCAACAAGATTCTTAAATTGATGACTTTTGTGCCATCATTTCGATTAATTTCAATTGTGGAGCTTGAAATTCTTTATTTTTGCTCCTACAAAATAGACCTAAGCTGACCTGCTGAAGTCGACATTCTGAAATTTTATTTATTTTCGAGTGGGTTTGACAAAAATCCGTCCCCAGAAACTGTTGTCATCTGTGGTGTCCGAAATCTGATACTGATACACGATTTGCTACACGCTGACTCCCTAACTGACTACTTGAGCGAGAAAGTATCTTGGACTACCGAATGAAACGCACAAATACTTATTCATATACATAACACTCTATATTTAAGAAATTGACCTATTAACCCCAATGAAATATATTTGACCTTTATGTCACTCTTGATCGCCATCGATTGACCTTTTCATTAGGCTACTACTGATTGGCACACTCTATCACCTGAAAGCTTTCCTTTGTCACTTTTCTGATCTAGCTCATACAAACTGACATTCTTTTAACAACTTTTAATTGTTTTCCATATAAAAGTTTGTCTAAAATGAAGCATCAATTCGGAATATCCTCAAAACTCTTATCATTTCTAGAACTATAGGATTACATCGAATTGGGATAGACAAATTTGTTGTCTGTTAACAGAAAGGTAACTCCGCCTGTAGCTCTTCTAGAGTTACTGCCGGTCCCAAGCCTACACAAAGGAGGAGGGTTGGGCATGGGGTTAGCGACACCATCCCGTAGAAAAGCTAACTCGCTAAAAAAACGCTAACCAGAAAAAATCATCCAAACAATTTAAACTCTGCCCTCCGAGTTGAAGGAATAATTATGACGTCTCATGATGAAAGCTGAAATTTTTCGGAAGTCACGAGACCGATGCACCTTCTAACAACCAGAGCAACACTCTTTATAGGTACATGGAACGTCCGGACAAATGTGGGAGACAGGAAAGACCAGCCAAATAGCAATGGAAATGAGGAGATACAACTTGGCAGTACTCGGAATCAGCGAAACCCATTGGACACAAACTGGACAACAAAGGCTAAGTACAGGAGAGATGCTGCTGTACTCTGGTCACGAAGGGGAAAATGCTCCACACACTCAGAGAGTTGTTCTAATTCTGTCCAAAGAAGCACGAAATGCACTTGTGGGATGGGAATCTCATGGACCTAGGATAATCAAAGCATCATTCAGAACAAAGAAGCATGGGATCACAATGAACATTATCCAATGTTATGCACCCACCAATGATATCAACGACGATGTTAAAGATCAGTTCTATGAAAGGCTGCAATCAATTATAGAGAAGTGCTCACGAAAGGACCTGACCATCCTGATGGGAACTCCAACTCTTGAAAAGCTACAAATCACCGGGCCCAGATGACTTACCTCCGGCTCTTTTTAAAGATGGTGATGACTTTCTGGCTAAAGAAACTGACTGTGTTGTTTGCAAAGGTTTGGGAGCAAGAAAGTGTTCCAACATCATGGAATGAGTCAATAGTCGTCCCTATCTTTAAAAATGGTTCGCGTTGTTCCTGTAACAACTATCGGGGGATAAGTCTACTTCCGATTGCGTCCAAACTATTGGCTTCTATCATTCTTCGTAGGTTGTTTAAAACCCGAGAACGATTGACTCGCGAGGAGCAGGCTGGTTTTCGTTCTGGTCGAGGATGCATTGATCACATCTCCACCCTCCGCCAAATATTAGAACACCGTCATACTTATCGCAGGCCAACAATCGTAGTGTTTCTTGATATCAGGGCTGCCTTCGATTCGTTGGACAGGACTGTTCTCTGGGATTGTCTTTTGAAGAAGGGTGTGCCTGAGAAGTTCATTAACATATTAAAGGCCCTGTATACGAACACTTCAGGCAGAGTGAGGGCATACAACCACCTTTCTCCCTTGTTCCATTCGAGCAGTGGGGTTAGGCAGGGTTGCCTGATCTCACCATTCCTCTTCAACTTTGCCATCGACGACATCCTGGAAACAGCTCTGATGGATGTAAGTAATGGCGGTGTGGATCTGCTGCCTGGAGAACGACTTCTCGACCTTGAGTATGCGGATGATATTGTCTTACTGTGCGATAATGCCCAAGGCATGCAATCAGCACTTAATCACTTGGCAATCAGTGTCCGCAGGTACGGCATGTGCTTTGCACCCTCCAAGTGCAAAGTACTTCTACAAGACTGGCAGGATTCTAATCCTGTACTCACCCTGGATGGTGAGCAGATCGAAGTAGTTGAGAAGTTCGTGTATCTAGGTAGCTATATAAGTGCTGGTGGTGGCGTGAGTGATGAGATTGATGCACGTATAATGAAAGCCAGAGCGGCTTATGCCAATCTGGGCCATCTTTGGCGCCTTCGTGATGTTAGTCTGGCTGTAAAAGGTCGGATCTACAACGCGTCGGTGAGAGCAGTTTTGCTCTATGCTTGTGAAACCTGGCCTCTCCGAGTTGAGGATGTTAGACGTCTCTCTGTGTTCGATCATCGTTGTCTCCGAAGGATTGCTGACATCTAGTGGCAACACCATGTTAGTAATGCAGAGGTTCGGCATCGTGTGTTCGGGTGCAGAGACGATAATTCAATTGGTGTCACCATCTTGAAACACCGACTTCGGTGGCTTGGACCAATATATATGTGTTTAAATAATAATAATAATAACACCCTGGACAAAATTCAAGAAAGGAAGAACAAGAAACTAGCAATTAACAACAACCGAACACGAGCAGAGAAAGTCAAAGCACAAACAGACTACGCAGAAGCAAACAAGCAAGTGAAGAAAAGCATTAAAGCCGACAAGCAGAAATACATGGGAGAACTAGCAACGACGGCGGTAAAAGCTGCAAGAGAAGGGAATATGAAACAACTGTATGATACAACGAAGAAATTAGCAGGGAGATATAGCAAACCAGAGAGACCAGTCAAGGACAAAGAAGGAAAGACAATCACTGAGATTCAAGAACAGAGGAAAAGATGGGCAGAATACTTCGAGGAACTGCTGAATAGACTAGCCCCATTGAATCCACCGAACATCGAAGCAGCCCACACTGACCTTCCAATATATGTCACTCCACCAACGATCGAAGAAGTCAAGATGGCCATCAGACAAATAAAAAGTGGGAAGGCGGCAGGACCTGACAATATACCAGCTGAAGCACTGAAGTCAGACATGGAAATAACTGCAAACATGCTTCACCTTCTATTCAAGAAGATTTGGGAAGAGGAACAAGTGCCAATGGACTGGAAAGAAGGATATCTCATCAAGATACCAAAGAAAGGAGATCTGAGCAAATGCGAGAACTACAGAGGCATTAGTTTGTTATCAGTACCAGGAAAAGTCTTTAACAGAGTGCTGCTGAATCGGATGAAAGACGCAGTAGACGCCGAACTAAGGGATCATCAGGCTGGATTCCGTAAGGATAGGTCGTGCACAGACCAGATTGCGACACTACGGATCATCGTTGAACAATCAGTTGAGTGGAACTCATCACTATACGTCAACTTCATTGACTATGAGAAGGCGTTTGACAGCGTGGACAGGAGAACGTTATGGAAATTTCTTCGACACTATGGAGTTCCTGAAAAGATTGTCAACATTATCCAAAACTCATACGATGGACTACAGTGCAAAGTCATGCATGGAGCACAGCTGACAGATTCATTTCCAGTAAGGACCGGAGTCAGACAAGGCTGTCTACTCTCCCCATTCCTCTTCCTTCTAGTGATTGACTGGATTATGAAGAATTCGACATCTGAAGGGAGATACGGAATACAATGAACTTCTCAGAATCAATTAGATGATTTGGACTTCGCAGATGACCTAGCCCTCCTCTCTCATACACACGAACAAATGCAGATGAAGACAGCAAATGTAACAGCAGCCTCCGCATCGATAGGCCTCCACATTCACAAAGGAAAAAGCAAACTTCTCAAATGCAACACGGAGAACACCAACCCAATCACACTTGATGGCGAAACTCTGAAAGATGTGGAAACATTCAAGTAACTGGGGAGCATCGTTGATAAACAAGGAGGATCGGATGCAGATGTGAAGGCGAGAATTGGCAAAGCAAGGGCAGCATTTCTACAATTGAAGAACATATGGAACTCAAAAAAGCTCTCAACCACTTTCAAGGTCAGAATCTTTAATACGAACGTCAAGACAGTCCTACTATATGGAACTGAAACGTGGAGAACTACTACGGCCATCATCAGGAAGGTACAAGTATTTATAAACAGTTGCCTACGCAAAATACTCAATATTCATTGGTCGGATACTATCAGCAACAGCGTTTTATGGGAGAGGACAAACCAGCTTCTAGCTCAAGAGGAAATTAGGAAAAGACGTTGGAAGTGGATAGGACATACATTAAGGAAAGCATCAACGTGCATCAGGACTCAATCCCTAACTTGGAATCCGGAAGGGAAGCGGAAAAGAGGAAGGCCAAAGAACACATTACGCCGGGAAATAGAAGCCGATATGAAAAGGATGAATGTTAACTGGAAAGAACTGGAAAGGAAGGCTCAGAACAGAGTTGGATGGAGAATGCTGGTGAGCGGCCTATGCTCCTCAACGAGGGGTAACAGGCGTAAGTAAGTAATTAAATAAGTAACAGAAAGTTATTTAAATCAATGGTCTTCAGTATAACTAATCAACAGATTTTCGAAACACATTTTCAACTTTCTAATCCATATGTTAAAAATATGATTATTTTTTTATGGATAGGAACTAAAAAAATATTATCCTGTGAGAGTTATTAATATCAGCTAATCATGTAACCAATCATCGCAACATAAAATATTGTTAAAATTTGGCGTTTTTTTTGGTAGATCAATCAGTTGTTTACTGGTTAGAAAAATATTTAACATGATGCAAACGAATAGTACTAATTTATGAATTCAAGACAAAAGATGGTGGAAACATCAACTAAATAGTCAGATAGTTTTTTGTCGGATTCGTATTTATACCTTAAACCAGGTTCGGTTAAGAACATAATGGATGTTATGAAAGCCAGGAATAATGAATAACAATCAAAGCCATTTATTGGTGTTTCCCTATGGTTTACTTTATACCCTAAATTCAACACTACATCAAATTTCTATGGGCTACCAAAAGTTCACAAGCCTGACATTTCTTTTAAGACCCATAACGGACTTCATAAATAATCCCACATCTGCTTTATCTAAATATCTCAGAGGTACACTGAAGCCACTTCAATACAACCTAACTAATGTTGTAAAGGATCCACACAAATTCAAATCAAAGATCTCTGAATCATCCATCAATAAGAATGAAACAATAGTAAGCTGTGATGTTGTGTTTTTACACACTGCCATTCCAACTGATAAATGTTTAGAATTCGTTAATGGTTTATTAGAGAATGATCATACTCTACCTAGCAGATGTCCACTAGTCATTAGTTCAATCACGAAATCCCTCAAACTATGTTTTAATTCAACACTACTCACTTTAAAAGGAACTTTATACAAGCAAAAGAGCGCTAAGAAACATGTCATACAAAGAAAAGTAATAATACTTTATGGAAATTTCTGTGATATTATCTCCTCTATGCTAAATAGTTCATCTGCTATGATCGTATTGTCATCCTAGACAACATTGTTACGAACTACTTTGAACAAAGGTATAAATATGTGTGAGACTATTATCTGGTGAACGAAATAATAATTACATGATATACGATGAAAAAAGTGTATTTCAAAGCTCTCTTTCGCTTTGGAACTGTACCTTACTTTTACAGAGAATAAGATTGAGAATATGACACTAATGTGACAATTAGTTTCAATTTTACCTAGCTACTAAGGTGCAAGTATTTAGAATCCCATGTATAGAGTCGTGACAATCAAACAAACTCCAATCTAATACAGCTACCTTTCCTTCTACAGTGTTATGCTATAAGTTAAACATCTCTCCGATCATAAGTTTAACTTGTTTCCCAGTATATTTTTAGGCATAACTACGGTTAATGGATATATTTAGAACTTGTGAGTCAATATCAAAATGTATTTAGTAGTAATAATGAACAACTCCAAAGGAACTATGTTATTAACGCCTTAACTAACAACGTTAACGAGGGAAATTCAAAATTTTAAAAGTATGGTCTAATATTTACTACGATATCAAAAGTAAAAATACTTAAATAAAACTGTTCTCTAAGTCTAGATTTTACATAATAAATGTATTACTGTCAGACCGAACATTAGTTTTAGTGTAACCTCAAATTTATAAAAAAAAGGAAAATCTATATCGTAGGTTATTCCAAAAAGTACTTATCTAACAATGAAAACAGAACCATTTGGATAATCAAAATTAAAAATACAAAAATTTTTTTATCAATATCTTAAAAAATATTATGTACAGCAACATAGCTATTTGCATATGTGTTAAAGTTAGGCGTTTGAAGGTAGTTGGCAGGAAACTCTGAATCTAGATTTTCTGTTAGTTGACAATTGTTATCAAGGCATGGTCTCAATCTTGAGGGAACTGATGTTTTTTTTTTGTGAAATTCAAACGTACGTTATTTAGTTTCATAGTCTGAGACCTGACCAACCAGATAGTCATTCCCTGCATAATGCCCGAATTTCGCAATAATTACATGGATAATTTGTGTGCTTTTATTTTGCCTTACAATTATGCTAAAGACAATAATAATAATAATAATAATAATAATAATAATAATAATAATAATAATAATAATAATAATAAAGTAAACCGAAACAAAACATAATGAAACCATTAACTGAATTGTTATTTGTGAAATACACGAAAATTTGCAATTACAATTTTTATATTTCCGACTATCTAAAATTTTACTGTTTCTTTAAAACTTTTAATGCAAATAGTACGTATATACCTTGATAATAACTACAAAAGAGAATGATAAATGGAACTTATAGGGAAATACAATAGGGGATAAAGAATGATTGGTTAACTGTAACTGATCATTTAACGGACACCTATTTTATGAAATAGATGATATCTGCAATTAATCGATCACTAAGTAGTAATCATTCATTCAATAATTTTTTTTCACTCACCTCTGGGATCCCGTTACTTTAAATGTATCGAAATTACGAAAGTTATTACTACAGAGTGTTTAGAATTAAATTTATCTTGTATGACACTAAGGTATGTTTCCCGATGGGTCCCAGCTAGCAAAATACCTTAATCCAGCATTCTCTGAAAAATTACCAATAATCACCTAACACAGACGACGTCATATAATGCGTTTCTTGCTTCAGTCTCGTATCATACATCTTTCATATCAGGAAGAAAGATATCCAGACATATAGGATTGTTCCAGATTGATAATCGAGGAGTTAATCATTTAACAGTTGATTTTTAAATGTCCAATAAAGATTGGAATTTATCAATTATAGAAATGTAATGCTTTATTCAAGTCACGTAATGCCTTGTTATGTAATGTTCGCTTAGAACTGTAGTCTGGAAAAACTTGTTAACAATCACTTTAGTTGTGAATTTTCAATGAAGACAGTAAAATTCATTTAGATTACAAATAGTGCTTAGTCCACACATATACCAAGTCTTCTACATAATGAGCTTCCTGTTAATAATCATTTGAATTAACCACATTAGCGTTATAAATAGATAATTGAATTTTGAATACAGTCAGATCATTGCTAAAAACTTTGTTATTTCAGACATAACTAACACCATTCTTTCTTTAAATAGTAGTCAGTAGATAAATTTCCTTGAAAAAACTGTTCTCACACTCTATAATTAATATTTTATCAACTAAATATATGTGGAGACAAAGTAAAAATAGAACAAACTTACAAAGAAGTACTCCATGTATTTGTGTGTTTTTCAACTCTGAAAGTCAGAATATCAGAGCAACAACAATTTGGCTAGTAATAGACCAATAATGCTATAGACATTTTTACGTCAACTATGGCACTGACAGCCCGATGGTAGACCTAAATGTCAAAATCGGAATGCACAACACCGGGTATGAAGATAGCATGGGACGACACGGACTGGAAGAAAGGAATAAGAATGGAGAGAGGTTTGAAAATTTATGTGTCTTCAAAAGAATGATTATAGGTAGCACTATATATCCCCCACACACCCATACGCAAAGCTATATGGGTCTCACCGGGTCACATTACAGAGAACCAGATTGGTCATACTTGCATTACCAAAAAGTTCAGAAGATTCACGGAGGACGTGAGAACAAAGAGAGGAGCTAATGTAGCCTCAGATTATCATCTGATGGTTGCTAAGATAAAACTGAAGCTAAAGAAGCGCCAGATAAAGGTTCAGGTGTTGTTCTAATGAACAAAACAGATTATGTCTCTAAGATAAAGTTCGTTTTAAGTGACCATATGAGATTCAATTAGATAAAGGTAAAAAGGACATAACTGATTCAGCGATATTCTAAATAAAATGACTGGTAATTACATTTACAATAAACTACGACCTCGTGGGACTCGTTTGCCCACATGCATGGTTTACCAAAGATACATAAACAAGGTGTTCCTATTAGACCTATTCCGTCAATAATCAATTCACTCCACTGCAGCTTGGATAGCGGATAAGTTACAATCTATCTATCTACGATTAGACGTGTACACATTATAAGATTCATTTGAGTTTGCCGGTAGTATGGTTTCTTTTGGTGCAACATCATTGTTTACTGATATACCACTTCTTGAAACCATAGACGTGATTTCCCAGCATTCTGATATCCTATCTCTACCAACATCAGAACTCAAACGACTGTTAATCATGTATATAAAAGATGTTCAGTTTCAGTCCAATGATATCATGTACTGATAAATGGATGGTGTAGCAATAAGAAGTCCGTTACGTCCTGTCCTAGAAGATATTTTCGTAGATGATCTTAAAAGTACCAAGCCCTAAGAAACGTTTAATGATATGGTGTATTATTCAAGGTATGTTGATGACAACTTTATCATATGAAATAATCGGTAAAATGAAACAAATCTGCTGAAACGTTTCAACGAAGCCCATAAATGCCCAGTCTACTATGGAACATGAAACTGAAAACAAATTCCATCGTCTTGAGATCGAAATAAAACAACGGGAAGATAGTACGGTCCAAAGTTCAGTTTGTAGGAAATACAAATGGAATAAGATTTATCTTAATTTCAATAGCTTTTGTCCAATCAGTCACAAAAAGTCACTTGTTAAAACACCATTTCACAGAACAGAAAGAATATGTACTGCCGATACAATTGAAGAGGAATTAATGAATGTGACAAGCTGTTTAAAGAACAACGCATACTCACTGAAAATTGGTGAGAAATATGCAAAACATGAAGACAAAAACTCAAAGAAACTACAGCAAACAAAAAACCTATTTTTATTTAACTTAAATTCAAAGGTGATGATGTCAGTATGAGACTAAAAACTACTTTGGTAAGAACTCATCCTGCAACTTAACTGATTGTCTTCTACAAAACAACATGTTCTTTAACACAATCAAAGGTCGATAGATATTTCTTTCATAATACCATCGTCTTTGTATACAAGTTCACATGTATCAGTTAAAGCAGTTACGTTGGTAGAACAGAAAGGAGAGCCTATACCCGATTCAAAGAACACATTCCGAAAAGTCTAAGGTCAAATGGATTCATTTCTAATCACCCTCGTATTTATAAGTATATAAATATCCATATTAACTTTGATTTTATTATATTATGTGTTGTAAACAGAACATATTCAAAAAGTCTAAGGTCAAATGGATTAAAAACATTCAACAGTGCCATATCAAGACATTTTCTTGGCACAGGACATCAAATGGATACATTGAAGTCTTTCAAGGTGATTAATAAACAATCAAACTCCAATCTTCTGAAATTTGCCAAAGCGATATAGCGATGAAACGTCTAAAACCAGATCTATGTAACTAAAAAGAAGCTGTAATAAACCTTTCTTTGCCCATTACATTACATTACATCCTTTTCATTACATCATTCATCATTTTAACTTTTTTTGAAGTTTGATTATATCATTGTCATTTTTCTTTAAGTCATATCTAACCGATTTCAATTCAGATCTTTCCTTATTGCCATTAATCTGTTTTCAGTTACTTCATTACATAATCATCTAATGTTTGTTAACTCTATGAGTTCTAATCACTAGTTCACTGTTCTGGAAATTTTCCCTCCCACAAACTTTATTTATTTATCTGAAACAAACAATTTTTCATAACATTATTAACTCTATTGGAATCAGAAGGGGTTTGGTGGAGATTTAGTATTTTCATAGTTGAAGCTAGACCACCAGGGAAAACCTGGAAGCACTGAACGGCAGTTTTGTCCTATTGTGGGATTCCTCAACAATGCGCATCCACGACTTCTTTTGGAATCTTCACTACATCATGATGCACATATATATCTCTATTCACATTCGTATTTATGAATATATCAATATCTGAATTTAACTTTGATTTTAGGATATTATAGTTTGTAAGCAGCTGATAAGAACCTAACGAAATAAAATAAAATCATATTATTCTGCATCAACCTTTGTTCTTGGTCACTTACACTTCTATTATTAACTCGATGATACAGAAACATAAATTGTACTTTAACCAGGCTCTATATAAAATACTAATATCTATGACTTATTTAACTAATCAAAGTATGATATGATTTATTTTGATTTTAGTTTTTTTTCCATACTAGATTCACCAAATTTTGAATTTTTTTGTTTGCTTACCAAAATTGATTGACGGATGACTCAACAGTTAGTGTCTTATAAATGAAAACTTTAAGATAACCAAAAGTATCTAGGTAATGTATACTGTAATCTGTTTCTGTAAATATCACTAATACTATCAACTTACATTTGTAAGATTAGATAAATTAGGTGAGATTTGAATAACAACTATATAACTGAAAATCGATAAATAGTTGGTTTAGTCTTTAAAAGACTCAACTTTCAACCACTAATATACAGGTTGAAACTTCACTTTGAGTACTTCGGTTAAGTTAGCTATTTATAATCCTTAGTTCGTACATTTGAAGCATGGTCGAAATTTGGTAACACAATCTTATATATAATTAACGAGTCAGTTGATAAATAACTTGAAGATACGACTAGTCTTGTAGTTTTTGCAACTATAATCCAGTAACACCTTCTATATTCGAATCTTCCCCAATTAGATAAAACCAGAAGTCAGATGCGAAGAGATTGGAAAGATATATTTGATACGTTATCGATATATCGCGAAGCGTTTACTCTAATCTGGCTAGTGAACGTAGGAGCTGTGTCCCACGCTGGGTTGTAACGTGATCCGGTCCGAACGCCTTCAGTTAAACAAGTCCACTTAAAACAATGTGATCAGCATCCAATGTCAAACATTTAGAAAGCTATTGAGTTTGGGGAATTATTTACAGCTACAAACTCATTAGCGAAACTATGAAAGCACCAAGTAAATTCTTAAAATTACTACAAATAAAGAAAATCTCCAGTACAACAAAATTCTATAAATATAACTTATCAGATTGGGGGTTTGTGGAGATTGTAGTAATTTTAACAGTTAAATTAATGAGTCAATTTAAGCTAGACCACTATTAAAAACGTGAAATCATTAGACGGTCGTTGTGCCTTAGTATGGGACTCTTCAACAGTGCACACCTACGATCCCATAAATGGGACACAAACTAACTACCTTCGGTCTCGTACGCGTCCTGGGTTCGAGTCCCGGGTGCGAGATCATAGATGCGCATTGTTTACGAGTCCCTCACTAAAACGAAACAGCCGTCGATTGCTTACAGGTTTTTAATCGTGGTCTAGTTTAAATCGATTCATGAATTTAACTATTAAATCTAACTTAATAAATGAATTAATTATAGATGAAGGATTATTTGTTTAGTTCAATGAAGAAAAAAAAAGTATTTTACACTGTCTATATTTTAACGAATCATTTCAAAACTGTCAATCTTTTATTCATATATTCATTTTAATAGAATTTTTATTGTTAGTGTAATTATGTTACTACGTTGGATTGTTAAATAAATTTTATGATATTGGTTAATGAAGATAACTTTTTATTGATTTTATAGTAGAAATAAAATGAAGCTATCAATTTATAATTATAGATCAGAGGGGGTTTTGTGGATAATTTAGTATTTTCACAGTTGAAATCATGAGTCAATTGAAGCTAGACCACCATCGAAAACCTGGAAGCACTGGACGGCCGTTTCGTCCTATTATGGGACTCCTCAGCAGTGCGCATCCACGAACCCGCTCTCGCGAGCGAGATTCGAACCCAGGACCTACCAGTCTCGAGCCGAAGCCCTTAACCGATAGACCACTGAGCTGGCATCCAACGGTGTTAATGTCTAACTTCAACCAATCTACGATATTGAGCGACCGTTCACCAATTGTCTTCAGTGAGATGATATCTCTACAACAGACCTGGTAGAACTCCACTGGCCACTGCTTCCCACTAGAACTCAAGGAAATATCTCTTGAAGTCAGTCACTAGTGAGCATATGATTATAGATCAGAGAGGGTTTTGTGGATAATTTAGTATTTTCACAGTTGAAATCATGAGTCAATTGAAGCTTCCAGGTTTTCGATGGTGGTCTAGCTTCAATTGACTCATGATTTCAACTGTGAAAATTTATAATTAGTTAGATTATCTTTGTAAAAGAATACAAAATGTATGCAAATTGTTACAATGATAATGAAATAGGGGTGGAAGGGAGGAGGAGGAGGATGTGAAGAGTTAAAATTTTACAATGGTAACAAAAAATAAAAAAAATTCAAAATAATTGACATTTAGCTACATGATATTGAAAATAATACTATTCCATAGTTATTCTATTTAAAATATGTGTAAATGTCCTGGATTCCACTGCTAGGCAATATCTATCTTTGCTTATAATGCTTGTGAATTAAGGTTATAACGAAGTAGTACGCAAAGTATGCACATATGCCAATAAGAGACTGATCAATTGCAGATCTAAACATCAATCGGAAGATTCAAACAAACAATACTAAGTGAATCTAACTGATTAAAGTTGATATCAACATTGCAAGTTTATCATTAACATAGGAAATTTGTAAAATAATATCCAAATTTTTATTTAAATACAATTTGTATCATTTTATATAGTTGAGACCATGAGTCATTGGAAGCTAGACCCCCATGGAAAACTTGGAATCATTGGACGACTGTTTCATCCTATTATGGGACGCCTCAGCAGTGCGCATCCGCGATCCTGCCTCGTGAGATTCGAACCCAGGACCTATCAGTCTCGCGCGCGAGCGTTTAACCACTGGACCACTGAGCCGGAGTCTCATAATAGGACGAAACAGCCGTTCAGTGCTTCCATGTTTTCCATGATGGTCTAGCTTCCATTGACTCATGATCTCAACTTTATAAAATTACTAAAATCTCCACAAAACCCCCTTCTGACAATTTGTATGTTTTACTAACTGATATTTGTAAGATATGAACTACTAATATATATATATATATATATATATATATATATATATATATATATATATAGAGAGAGAGAGAGAGAGAGAGAGAGAGAGAGAGACGACATATGAAGATTTATTCAAATCGGAGAACGTTTGTCATTAAAGACTGAAAATATTTACAGTACTTATGGAAACTGGAAACTATTAAACATCAGTTTCAAGCTATCCCTAAACTTGCACTTATATACATAGTTTAAGGATTTTCAAAGAATAATTTTAAAAACTTCGATTGTTGTATCCTTCGCAAAACTGAATCCATCTTTGAATCAATCAAGTTTCCTTCAAGATAACAATTTGAAAATATAGTTACTTGAGTGCAAAATAATATTTTCATCTTGTAACCCTACAGTAGCGTATTAGCTGTCAGGTATATAGGCTTTGAATTCTACTATATCAGGCAGTTTTCTAAGCTTTCTATTATGTTTCAATTCACGATAGATTGTGGAATAAGTAAAAAAATATATGATGAAAACTAATGTTTGGTTTATACATTGTAATGCATTCGGTTAATATTTATCCCGGATAATCTTATCTGAAACCGAATCTTGGAGTATTTCACACTATAGTCAAGACGTACTATCATGAACTTTGATAAGTTTAATAGACTTCTTTCTAGTTACGGAAAATTAACTTCTTTATCAAAATTAAACGTACTTACCAGAATAAAATATGCTTTAAAAATTACATTTTAGATAAATTAATGGGAGATAATTATATTTTAGATTCTATGGTTACCTAGTTATTCATTGAATTAAACATTTTCGATTAGTTTATCTACACATGATTATTTAACATAAAAGGTCAAGGTTAATGGAAATGGTAACTAAAGTTGAAATTTGTTCTTCTAGTTTACTTCATACATTTCTAGGATCTATTAATGATATATGTATTATACAGTTCTGTTAAATCACTAGAATATATCGGTCACAAAGTATTTTAAGAACAATAAAATGAATTATTTTACACAAGAGACTTCCTACTGACTGACCTCAAAGCATAAATAGTTAATACAACGGACTTTGTTATATAATACCTCAGCTTACTGGTGATTTCGTTAGCACCGACAAAACAAAAAAGTACAAATTAAGTTCTAATGGAACAAAAATCCCTAAACATAATGTATCTGACGTATAAAAAGAAAGTACAATGTTTAAATTCCGGTGAAAGTATGAGTTTCTTTGAGACTGAGGATTTCTAACAACTTTCTGCAACTACTAAACATTGTATCTTCTAAACTTACATCAAAATTTGTTACTCGAAAATGACTAACCGAAATAGGAACAAAAAAAGTAAACATTTAGTTTATAGAAATTCTAATAAAGTCCCGATTCTTAACAAAGTAACTAGTGTTTCAGATTTTGGATCCATATTGGGTTCCATTGAAATCAGATGTCTAAGAGTTAGTCTAAATAGAAACACAACTGCATCGGAAATGACCAATAAGACTATACATAACAGAATTTGAATTCAGGGTGGTAGGGAATTCGTTTAAAATAACGGTAGCTATCATAGTTTATTCCATAATTGTTTTAGTCATTGACTTCGTCGCCAATATATATATATATATATATATATATATATATATATACTTTCTCCAGGTTGAAAATAGTTCAGCAAACTTACTGAGCATCGGAATCACCGAGTAGACTTTACTGATGCCTACATTGGAGCTTCACAACCTCACTCATTGAAAATTTCTTAACAATTGAGAGACATATTTTTTGGTAACTAGATTTCAGTTTATCAGGTAATATTCTTAATTAATAAACATTCATTTCGTTGAAATCAAAAAACGATCTAAGTTGAACAACCATTGGAAAGTTGGAGGCGCTGAAAGACCATTTTGTCTTGGTATGTGACTTCTCAGACGTACGCATCCACGACTCTGCGTGCAGGAATTGAACCCAGAACCTTCAGCCTTGTGTGAGAAAGTCTGACTTCTACAACACTGAGTCGGATCTAATCGTGTGCAAGCCTAACCTTATGTTGAAGATATATCAGTTACCCACCGAAGACAGTAGATGATCGCTCAGTCTTGTAGACTGGCTGATTATAGACATTAACACCGTTGGATACCTGGCTCAGTGCTCTAGAGCTTAAGCTTTCGTGCGCGAGACCGAAGGTTCTAGATCCTATTCCTGAATGCGCGGTAGTGAACGAGTATTAATGAAGATTCCAATGTTAGGACAAGAAGGACTTCTAGTGCTTCCACGATTTAAATGGTTATCTGAATTTGATTGCTTTATGATTTCCATAAAATCTAACAATCTCCACAACCCTACATTGAAAATATTCATTTCCTTTTAAAGATCTAATAAAAGTGAACTGAAAATATAAACCACTGATTCCAATTAAAACGATTTTTATTTTCTATTTTCAACTTTAATCGATTTTTTCAAATCAAGACTAAACACTGAACTATTGATTTATGATATCTTTTAACTTATAAATCAATATCGACTTTAATAAGACTTGAACTTGTCGAACTTATACAAAGATCAGGAAATACATTATTAATTTGTTGAATAAATATATTAAGGTATTTATTATGGATACTTATGACAAACAGATTGATTGATGTACAGTTTCCTTAGAAAACAATCAAAATTTATTCAAATCCATTAAGCTTAGTCTATATAAAGTATTGATTTATTTTTTTTATAATCAATATGTCTATATTATTTTAAGCGTATAATTAAAATTCCTTTAATCTATAAAACTTTTTAATAAATAAAAAAGATGTAAAAAAAAAATTTGAAATCCCACTTTAAAATTTTTGATTTTATATTTTTTTTCCTTATTTATATGACCTTCAAAGTGCATATCATTTTATATATAATTAACAAATAATAGATAAAAGATACATACATGTACAAAAATCGATATATATATATATATACGTTAATAATGTGACATGTATTTCTGTTAAAATTGAAATATATATGTGAACTGTTATTTGAAAAACATGAATAATATCTATTTGGAATAACATCTATTTTCATCGTAAAAAAAAGAATAACAAAAGTTGTCAAATTTAATTTCAATAGTTAGATTATCATTGAAAATCTGGATGCACTAGATGGCTGTTTCGTCAAAATGATTTCCTTGAGTTCTCTAATGAGAAGCTATGACTAGTGGAGTTAAATATGTGTCAGGTAGAGATATGTATCTACCTTAGACAATGGATGAATAGTTAAGAAAAATCATGGATCGATTGAAGTTAGATATTAACACCGTTGGATAAAAGCTAAGTGGTCCGCAGATTAAGCGTTTATGCGCGAGACTGATTTGAGTTCCGCATGCGGGATCATGAATGCGCAATGTTCATGAGTCCCATACTAAAACAAAACAGACATCCAATGCTTTCAAGGTGGTCTAGTTTTAATCGATTCATGAATTTAACTATTAAAATTACTACAATCTCCGCACTTTCTTGTTCTGATCACAAACTTAATTTAAACAAATTATTTACCATTTATTTAAATACATAAATATTGATACAAGGAAGCACCAGATAAATATGCGCCACACAAATCTCATTCGATTTGTGTGAGGGCTGTCATACTGCCCATGTGCCCAAAACGAGGCAGGTGGTTTTCTTAGGTGGCCACAACACGAGCCTTTAACCTGAAAGTTTGATCCACAAATCAGTGGAGCATCGTGAGGAGATGCAGTCCCATGGTAGCCGGTTTCTAGCAGCAGGTTCATTCGCCATTCGTTCCATCAGAATACTGGAGCCCATGTGCACCATTGGTTTGGAATCAGGGTTTTCCAACTCCCTAGGTGGACTCAACGTGCCCACCAACCCGGTTAAAGCGCTGGACATTCGCTTTTCATTTTCTCAATTTCGTAAACAACAGTTGTGCCACGAGAAGGCAGTGAGTAGGACTTCCCTGGCAGAGGCTATATATTCGCTGGCCATGTGAGAGCATTTTGAGAGGGAGAGCGGAATCTCCCTACTCTTGGCCGTACCAGGGCATTTGGGGGCTGGTAATATAGGACTAGTAATATCAATAGTTTTCACTGGTACCAATACCATATTAGTCATCTTTTTTGTAGTTTACTTTATTAGATTGATTCGAAGATATCTTTTTTTGTAATGAACAAATTATAGCTGCGGCTCAATGGCTAAAGCGTTTGACTTTCAGCTACCAAATTGAAAAGTTTGAACCGCACTCCACATACCTTGGTTTGAACAACCGGGTATCATCACCAAGGAAGTGATGTGTGGTATAATCTTTATTTGAATGAAAGACGGACATCTCTCTACGGTATAGGTTCGTAAGTTGGCTATCATCATTCGTTTCTTTTTATGAATTCAGAGCATTACTTTACTCCTTACTTCTCATTATTCCCTCAGTTCTATTCGTTCTTTTAGCAACACACTTTCTCTACCACTACTAATTGTATACTTACTTTCTACATCTTGCTAATCTCTTCTCGTTGCATTAAAATGAAATATATCATCGCTTTTAGCCAGCGGATGTTTATTCCAGGTTCATAGTTTCTTATGATTTACTGATGTCATAAAATTTCCTAAACATAAAAACGAACATCCATTACTTTATGATCACTAGCTTAATGCTTATATCAATGTACGGTAATAGTTAATATTACATGTGAGTTTAACTTACCACCTACTGCTTATATAGACAAACGAATTATTACCTACTATAGAAATACTTTTTTTCTCAGAGTTCATAGATATCACCCATCTAAGGAATGAAGTTTAACGGCTAAACATGATAAAACTTATTCTGATTTTTAATCAATCAAAAATCAATAAGATGGACAGTAAACTAATATCTGTTAAAAAAAGTATAATCAGAGAATAGAATCATAATTTTGTTATAGTATATTAGTATGACCATAAGGATCTTATACGATAAGGGAAATACAATATCGTTGACAAAACACGAATTGACAAAAACTACGATTACTTCGCCTAAAACTTTATATCACACTGAGTTGCGGAATATCAGAAGACAAAACTTGTTATGACTGAGGACGATTCCTATTGAAGAAAAATACCACTATTTAAATTCACTTTTAAATAATACAAGATTACAACCAAAAAGCGACTACGTAGTTTTTGGTGAATTCTCTAACAATAAAACGGATTCCTCAATAAGGACTTCATAATCACATAACAGAGTGAATTGAAATTCCCAGTATAAAAATTGAGACCTCATTGATCAATGACATGAAAATTTGATTTTCAATTCAACCCATTCCCACAACACACTTTCTCTAATCTCCGTCCTCATAGCCAGTTGATATTCACTAATAAAAAAATGTTCCGAAGCTTGAAAAATCTAAGTGCTCTTCTAAATCAATGAAAGTCTTGCGAATGTTATTTTCAACATGATGCAGTCGATCTGAGTTCATGGAATTTTTTCAGTTTTATTCACTGGTCCGTAAGTACACAGAAACTCAATTATAAACAGGGTTTTTCAATTTCATCATTTTCAAACAACAGTCCCTCAAGTTATTGCATGAGTGAATGATAAACAAACGTTCACTTATATAATGAGTCTCTGGCAAAATCGGAATCTCAGTCATTTACGTTTTAAAAGGATTTCGATCAAATTCATTTTGTGCTCTAGATGCTTTATATACACATGTGCCATTTCGCTACAGAAAACGACTAACCAGTTATGATCATTTAATATCTTTTTAATCAGTGTTTTGTATCAATAGATCAGGCTTCATCAAGAATTACCACTTAACCACACTGTTCATATCAATTTAGGAAATCGATCACGCACGTCATGTGCATATGCAGTTGTTACAATCACTTGATAATCAAACTCAATTATTAGATTTCACTTCTCTATAACCATTACACAGAAAAATAAGTAGTTTTTTGTGCACAATATCTTATATTCGAATAAATTACTAATCTATCAGCTACTGTTAATTCAAATTGGTTGAAATAAATAGTTTAATGAAATATAATCACATTTTTTTCCATAATCAACACCACAGTTAATTAAATGGTATATTCAATTGTTGATTGGAATATCTGAAGTTGAACAAAATTGGTTGTATTTCGGTTGTAATTGAAAATACAACAATGCTTAAACTATAGTTTTCATTCACTTTTATATAATACGGTCTATCAAAGTTACCCTTGTTGATGTATACTTTAGACGTAAATAAAGAGTGTTCAATATTTTGTTACTCAATTCATCTGGTGAATAACATTTGTTAACTCAATATTTATCATAAATGGGTACATGATAATTAATTTATCGGTACTTAATTGAACATTAAATTTATCAATAAACAAAACACATGGTATTCACATGTCTGAACATAACAAGGAATGTTTATTCGAAATATTATCAGAAACTTCCGTCAAGAGATACACTTAATTAGTTGATCACCTTTTTTTAAAAAATCAGTTAGTCACATTTAAACATTTTTTTACAGGTTACAAATAAAACGATGTTAGTACTCACTAGATAACCAGTTTTCTTCTATTTATTTAGAGTTTGGCAGGAGGAAACAATGGATTGGCAATTCATAGTTATTTGTGTACATATTTATTATCTTCCGACGCAAATGGTATTTGTAAACGTGTCACAATAAAGAACGTTGACAGTCCTGATACACTAAATTGTAGATTTTCAAGCAAAAAAGAGGCTAAGAATGGAGTCCAATACACACGCGTAACCCTATTTGGGACTTATCAGCTGTATCTCAGTGTTAATTTTTACATTGAGACTCGAACCCAGTACCTTTGGCATCAAATACCCAACAGGTTATCCCTTGAGTTAATGAAGCTCAAGCAGGAATGCGAATGAACTATATTTAATTTCACGGGTTTGAATCTTTCCATCGTCAATTTCATGGACTGCAATCGATCAACCACTTCTAAAATATGTCCATCCTTAATGGAATGCCTAGATATTGACATTAAGTCACAAACATATTAAAGAAAATTCAACAGCACAATTCATCCCCGTTGTACAAACCAGTAGCTATTCGGACTCAGTAGCTCACTGAATAACCCGTAGGGTATTTAGTGTAAAAGGGATTGAGTTCGAGTCCTAGTGTACAGGTACATCCTGCTGATGAGTCCCATATAGGTATAGACGAGTGTTGGACCACGTTGCTAGCCGCTATAGAACTTTACCTAAAAATGCTTGACTCTATACCAATCTCCAGGCGATCCATTCAAGATGCATATATGCCAAAAGACACCGATCTACCCAGAGATTGTTAAATATTACACAAAACATTTCTTTAGAGAAAAACGTTTGCTATACATTCCCAGGTTCCTACTAACTTTCGAAATTACTTTATTAATTTTTCGAATTTAAATCTCCAGTTTACTTACCTTTTTACGTTTGTAATTTATACACGCAAATCTCCATTCATCGATTAATTCATTTACTTCCTTCACATATTTATTTGTAAAAATACTATTCTTCGTAAAACATTGTTAAAAAACGGTTAGCAGAGATGGATAGTGGCTAGCAGTGGAATCCAGGACGCGCGTTTCGTCCCATTTGGGACTCGTCAGCTGGATGTACCTGCATCTCAGAGTTGATGTTCACTCTGGGACTCGAACCCAGTACCCTCGCTTCAAACGCCATCGCGTTATCCACTCGGCCACTGAGTCCTGATAGCCACTTGCTTGTGTGATGGAGTGAAGTTTAAATTCAACTTAGTATTGTTTGTTTGAATCTTCCCATCGATTTTGTTAGGACTGCAACTGGTCAGTCTCTAATCTCTGCTAACCATGCTTGTGAATTAAGGTATATCGAGGCAATACGCACAGTATGCACATATGCCAATTAGAGACTGACCAGTTGCAGTCCTAACAAAATCGATGGGAAGATTCAAACAAACAATACTAAGTTGAATTGTTAAAAAAGATTCGATTAGAGGCTAATTGGTGGGCAGTTCGAGCTTGATATTTCAAAATTATTATTTCATTAGATAATTCAATAGTACTGCTGAATAGTAAATTAATTTTCTAAACATACTATAATATTATCCATTCATTTTAGATAATTCATCATAGTTTCTTGGAATTGGACTTCCGTAATATATTTGTTTAGATAACGGTTTAACTAAGTGAATTTCCACTGAATGCAGTTAGTTATTGTTAAGAACCAAGGTATTACACCAATGAATGATGAATTCGAAAAATGAGAAATAATGATTTGGTACATATTAAGATCGTTAATTCTACTCGAAAATCACAAAAGACTACCATAGACAACTCATATACGACTATTCGAAATATTATACATGACTGACAAAGTAATCATGCTGTTTATATTAACAAATTTCTCCTAATCGCACTTCGACTATTATCACAGATGCATCTCTAACATAATGAGAACAAAACTATTCGTAATGTTTAAAATGTATTCAGGCTATTAATAGTTCAAACGACCAAGGATTGGACAATTATACAGTGAAACACAATAAAATTCCAGTAGACAAAATTAGTATATTTCATCTACTTACCACATACTTAATCATTCATACGTATTATACAATAAACGTATATACAAAAGTTCAAAGTTAATCATATGAATAAATGTACAAAGTAACACATGAAACTAGAGTGATATATTTAGTTGTTATTCCTTTCCTATCTTATACAGCAAAAACAAGTTAAGACTCACAAGTAGCAAAGTCTTCATAATATAATGCATAGAAAAAAGCTTTATAAATGAGAGAGTAAGCTAATATGCTAAAATAGTTATCTATAATTAAGTTCGAAAATTCTAATTTTAACCGTATTTGACACAGTGTTTTCAATAATGACATCTAGATGTGATTTTGGACATTAACAGTACAACCCTAACATTGAAATTGTAAGATACACTAAAAATGAATAATGACAGTGTACTATTGTGAATTATTGATGTTGATACAATAATGATTATTATCGTCATTTTTCTTAATATTATCATAACTTTTTCAACTTGACAATCACATGTAAATCATACCTTAGTTTATAGGTTACGACATATACTGTGTTATACTCTGCTTTGTTCATTTATCTTGATGACATTTCTTGACGAACGAAAACTCTCCTGAAATGTATCACATCTATTCTTACTTGTGTGTAAGTTGTTATCGTTAAAAAGTGTCATTGTATGTATTGATCATTCGACATACCAACCTAGTTGTATTACATCCGCTTTCGTATTAAAAGTATTCCTCGTTGTATTCTTACTTTAAACTCAAACTCATACAAATTATAATACAAAACAAGTTAGAACTAAATGTAAATTAGAAGAAAAATGTTCAAAGTTTTGATATAAAAAATAAAATTTGATAATGAACAAACGAACGTGGATAATTCATAGAGCAGATGAAATATTTTTTTTAAAAAAATAAAAAAAGAAACGACTCAAAGATATTTATCTCGCCTTTCACGAGATTGAACTTAAAAATCTGACTCCTAAGATAATCTTCAGTAAAAATTACACAAGAAAAAAATAAAGAAAAACAGATTTTACATATACATAGTACACTTTTTATACATTTGAGAACAAGGAAACACAATTGGGAAGATTATTTATACAAAGTATGATAAAAAGGGTTGAATTGAATGAGGACACAATAACATATTACATCATAAACAAGATACAAACTGATCGAGAAAAAAAAGTCCAACAAATCATAATAATGTTGTATACTTTTAAAATATTTTTATGCGGCTTGAAGGTAAATAACGTTTCTCATATGATTGACAGGATATCTGGCTCGTCGATTCGTAACTTTTTAGTTAGCAATTAACGATTTCATTCATGATACCTATTCTGTAAATAAAAACATTTTACCGTTAAATGTAAATATATACGTAGTCTAATCACTAAAAAGATCTTGTTTTAGCACAATATGGCCTTCCTATATCCTATGCAACTGAACTTTTTAATACTAACCTCATTACTCGAAAATATTTTTAAACACAATGAACATTTATGCAATAAACTTTTCATGAGTATACATAAAAAAGGAACAGTAAATATTGACAAATGAATTATCTGAGTATCTCGCAGTTATCAACTGTAGATGAACATCTCAAAAATGTCAAATGTGACAAAAATTGATGGCCGAAGCCTAGGTCAACCGATAGACAAATGTTAGATTTTCAAAAGCATGGTGATAAATCTAATGTTCCTGTATACATTTCAGACATCTCGAGAACTAATGACCAGAATTAATACATAAAGAATAGAATACCTAATTCCGGATGTTCACTGTAAGACGATACCCCTGCACACTAATAAATACAGAATAGTGATACACTTGACTTTTTCTTGTCTCATTATGCTGATGAAGTTGAGAACTACATGAAAACTACAGATACTTGACTACAAGTAGTTGCAGAAAATAAACTGTTTGATAGATGTTAAATTTAATTAAACGGTTTTAGGTAAGGAGGGTAGTCAGTTCACCATATTGTGAAGATGTACCGACAGAAATGGAAAGAACATTTATTGTATACTGTACGCTATAGTATACTTAAATGTTTGATAATGAATGAAAGTGATGGTAAAACCTTGGGTTGGTCAAATAAAACCTAAGATCAATTGACGACCGGTAGTAAATGTTTTGATTGTCCGTTTATTAGTTATAAGAAAACCATAGTAAGATTGGTTAAATGATACAACTCAAAATTATCCATAGGGCAATAGACTTTACCTTGTTGTTAGGTCATGGACAAGAATATATGCATGGTTCAAACGTATATTTTCTAATTCATTTAAGCACTTTTTTCTTTAAGCCCACACCGTCATTTGCGTCATTGGGATGAGACATAATTGGAATTCATATACCATTAATACTTTGTTTACTTGGTTTTGAGAGATAATTTAGGTCTAAGGGCTGTTAATGAAACTATCTAAGCCAAGGAAGCTAGATTAAGATTCGAACCAAGGACTCAGTTAGTATGATCTGCCATCTTCCATAGAAAACACTTTTGTTCAGTATGCGGATGACCTCAATATAAGTACACCGATCCCTACCTCTTCACATCCACCTAAACAAATGAGCTGTTTCTAATGAAACGATGGTCTGTTGTTAATGGTCTCACATTTAATCCCTCTAATGTGAAACTGTTAGTTTTAACCTGAGACGTTAATAGAGCTAAAACGCCTGGTTGGAATCCCATAAAGTCTGTACTATTGGAGATTCGTAATAAAAAGTTTCATAGGTCATTTATTTTGGTGAAAGATTTTTCTTTGATCTCTCTTTGTCATCTCATGTTTTATTAACATCGGAGAATTTTTTCTGTCTGACTTATTAAATGGAGAAGCTGCATGCTTTCGGCATTTAAATATTGGTACAAGGAAGCACCAAATACATATGCGCCTCACAAATCTCATTCGATTTGTGTGAGGGCTGTGATACTGCCCATGTGCCCAAACCGAGGCAGGTGGTTTTCTTAGGTGGCCACAACCCGAGCCTTTAACCTGAAAGTTTGATCCACAAGGCAGTGGAACATCGTGAGGAAATACAGTCCCATGATAGCCGATGATCAACGATTGATTCATACGCCATTTGTTCCCTCAGGATACTGGAGCCCATGTGCACCATTGGTTTCAAATCAGGGTTTTCCAACTCCCCTAGGTGGACTCGGCGAGTTCACCTAGGCAATACTCGATATTTACTTTTACGATGTGTGAATTCCTATATATTGCCTACTATTTTTTACTATTCCCTATTATTCTGACTTGGACTTTTGAGGAAAGATTGTGTTGTGTTACGGAGAGTGCTGAAGTGAGTTAGTTTAGTGTGATGGATATATAATTAAAATCTCGCAAACTCTTGATAAATGCTATCCTATCAGACACTAACCACCCACTACATTTACATCTTTCTCGTTATATACCTTCCAGTAGGACGAGGCGCCAATACATAAGAATCTATGCATACAAGCCAAAGTAACAAAGCTCTACAATACCGTAACTGGGAAATATACTATGCAACGAACAGGTTGTAATAGCGAAATTAGTCAATAACTTGTATTCCTGAACATGTTGCTAACCAGAAGTTGTACAGATTTTCATCTTTTTGAAAACCTTTCATTTAATTTCAGGTAGTCTATTTAATTTATATATATATGCAATTATCGGTTGTCGTTATTTTTAAACTTTGCAAGAGAAACTTATGGAAATATTTTTTCCTTGGGAATTCCATATCGTACTAACCATGTAATATTGAATAAAGCCATTAATAATAACAAGTGTGGTTACTTGTCAAATGTTTTACTCAGAGTTAATGTTCGTTATCCATCAATCAATCCTAGGTCTTTTTCTATATTCTAGTATTTTTATTATATTGCTTTTCACAGTTACTACTAATGGAACATGATTAAACAACAAAATTTCTTCTAAAAATGAATACTTTAACATAAATTTTAGAATACTGAAGGGGTAACACACATTGAACAACAAAGTATCTGATGCGTATCAAATCACAAAAACTTACTAAGTAAGCAACACATGCACTCAATGGTATCCATACGATAAGTGATAAAAAGACTGCGAAAAATACCAGATTATCCCAAGCAATAGTGCCTATTGTTTTATTTATAAAAAAAATCAATCAACGATGAAATGAATATATTTTCAAAACAAGAGTCTGTTTTTTAAAAAAACGAACAGGAAAACAACTTGAGTAAAGTATGGGGTTTTTAAATGGTATCTGTTTTTATATTTTTTGGAAACATCGATAATCAGAACAGTTAGTGATTTAATGTTTAGGAAATAAGCTATGGTGTGAT
The DNA here is from genome assembly GCA_944470415.2 of Schistosoma rodhaini. Taxonomy (NCBI): domain Eukaryota; kingdom Metazoa; phylum Platyhelminthes; class Trematoda; order Strigeidida; family Schistosomatidae; genus Schistosoma; species Schistosoma rodhaini. The sequence goes on from OX104037.1 coordinate 13,025,629, forward strand.
ACATATGAGTTTCATAGTTTGAAAAAAAAGTGTTACATTATAAAGTTTGACAACACGAACTCAATCTTTAAAGATATAATGACTGCTTATTGACAATATGATAAATAACGAAAATTCTACTAATGTAAAATGTATAGTTAGAATTACCTTAAATATCTATGACAAGAAATTTATTTGTTTGATAACTGAAAATAAAAATAACATTCGCGTATTTTTTTCATTTATGTAATTAAATTATAACTCTGCCTGTAGCTCCTCCGGGGGCTACTACCGGTCCCAAGCCCGGGTAAAGGAGGAGGGTTGGGCATGGGGTTAGCGACCCCATCCCGTAGAAAACCAACTTGCTAAAAAAACGCTATAATTAAACTATGACTGAATGATTCACCATACATCTAAGTTTCAGTCAATGAAGTACAAATTTGAAACTTGGTGTACCTAATCAGCCATAGACAAGTAGGAACTACCATTAACCCCCAGTATTTTATAATTGACAACACAGTACGTATATACATGATTGCTGAGTGATGGCTAAGTGGTTCAGATATTCGACCTTCAACTGCTAAGAAGCAGGTTCGAGCTCCACTTCACCAGATTCCGGATATGATCACTAGCTCTCACACTAAGAGGATGACTTGAAGTTAACGACGCGAATATGCGTCTCTTAATAAGTCGGTAATAGTAACAAGATTTTATATCTCACAACCCAATAATCTTTCAACCACAAGATCAATTTTATTATGTGGAGAGCTTGTTAGGAGATTCTTTGATGATTTTAATGATTATATTTATATGTATAATCACCGATAACTATATAGAGAGAAAGCTTGAGCTTTCGTATGCAAGAATTAAATTTCTGGGTTTGATTCCCACCTACAAAATCGTGGATGGGCAGTGTTGAGAAGTCCCATACTAAGACAAAACGGACTACCAGTGCTCCAAAAATTCAAACGGCTGTTCAACTTTGATCAGTTCATGATTTCAGTGGAATTTAACAGACTCTACAACCCTTTACCGATATATATAATACGGTCAAACACACAAAGACTTTCAAACATCGATGGGTTAAACTAATAAAGATAATAATTATTTAGGTGAATATATATATATATATATATACAAATTAAAATTTTCTCAATGATAAGAATTATATTCAGTGATTAGAACAAGACGACCTTAAATAATAATAAAAATTGGTGAATATACATGTGAATAAAAAAAATGATACCTACTGAAATTCTTGTGTTTAGAATAATGAACTGGTGCCCAAAATCGTAATATCCGCTTACTTTTCGATTCTATACATTTCCCCGCCATACAATAACCATTAAGACATGGTCTATAGTCTTGTAAATGAATATGTACCAAAGGTTGTTCATGATAGTATGAATTAATATTTTTTAAATTAATTGTAGGTAATTTTTGACTTTCATTATGAACAACAAAATAATATGTATCATTTGATGAATGTTTATCATATAACCGTAATATATTAGATGAGAATGGTAACAATTTATGCATAGAATACAGAATTAATTGTTTTGAATGATAAATCATTGAATAGGATTTTGAATGTTTTACAGTATTCTGTTTAGAATATAATAGATATTCATTTTGTGTCAATATGACAGGAAGGCATATGGTGCTTTGATTTTTAGTTGAATTTGATGTTGGAAATAAACAGCAAATAAAGCACGATTCTTCAACTATTTGCATTAGAAGAATGAAAAAAGAGTACATATTAAGTGATATTTTTATATTTGAAAACTTAATCTACTGAATTATAAATGTAAGTAGTTAGTACAATCTATCATTATTTACGCCCCCAAATACCCTGGTACGGTCAAGAGTGGGGATAGTGCGCTCTCTTCCTCTTGAATTGCTCTCATATAACCACGCGAATATAGCCTCTGTCAGGGAAGTCCTACTCACTGCCTTATCGTGACGGAGGTGTTGTTTACGAAATTGAGAAAACGAAAAGCGAATGTCCAGCGCTTTAACCAGGTTGGTGGACACGTTGAGTCCACCTAGGGAGTTGGCAAACCTTGATTCCAAATCAACGGTGTACATGGGCTCCAGTATCCTGAAGGAACAAATGGCGTAAGAACCAAACGTTGATCACCGACTACCATGGGACTGCATCTCCTCACGATGCTTCACTGCCTTGTGGGTTAGACCTTTAGGTCAAAGGCTCGGGGTGTGGCCACCTAAGAAAACCACCTGCTTCGGTTTGGGCATCCGGGTAGTATCACAGCCCTCGCAGAAACAAGTGAAATGATTATATCTACTGACAGCACCATTCAAGCTCCTATTAAAAGTCAGACAATGTATATTACTATTTACCATATTGATTATTCACTCCCTTTTATTCACAATTTGTGTACCCTTACTTTTCAACTTGTGCAGCAGCTCGCCCATGGTGGAAACTCTGTCCTATCTAAACGATCTCCAGTCACTGTTTGGTCGAAAGTGAATGCTTTCACCGAATACAAATACTGAACCAGTCTTTCTGAAACCACGTACACCATTCAAGCTGGCTTCCTTCAACGTTCGCACACTAATGCAGATCGAACAACAGATAGGGCTGGTTATGTCTTTGGAAAGTCTTAATGTTGATGTTTGCTGTCTATCCGAGACCCGTATTCAAGACTCTAGTGAAGTACTACAAATTCGCTCTCCATCTGTAGCTTCGAAAAGCTTGTTTTACGTGCATTTATCCGAAGACCCTGTGGCATCCTCGTCTGGTCTTGCTAGCGTTGGTGTCACACTAAGCGCTAGAGCTGAGGCAGCACTAATCGATTGGATCCCCATTAACAGTCGGTTATGTGCTGTTAGATTAGAAAGTCCCATCAAAATGAGAAGAAATCGGTGTGAGAAACTATATCTTTTTGTTATCTCCGCCTATGCCCCGACAGAATGGTTATAAATTAGAAACCTATGCACCATGGAGGCTTCTGCAACCTGTTGATTGACTTTCACAATGATCTCTCATCTATCAACTTTATCTTACTATATTTTACTTGTCCTCAAGTCACTTCTTAACCTACTTTTAATATTCACTAAATCCGAATACTTTACAACACAATTTTACACTACTTTTTAATAGACCACTGTAAACATTAAGCAATTTTAAACACGATTGTACAGTTCACTAAAAGATACCATCAAAAAAGAGAAGTTTTGCTGAACAGTTCCTATTTTGTATTAATGATGCTATCAATTTTTTATAATATGTGTATCCAACCTACCTGAATCACAGATACAAGTTTCCAGCCCAAGACTAAAACAAAACGGATGACATTTACCCTGAAAACATCGCCCGTGTTCATCACATTGACCACCGGATAAAAGTGTTGGACCTGGACAAGTAGATGATAAACCATTACACTGACCAGGTCCTAAACAAGGATTAGTACTACTAGTTTGTGCACAAATAGTATTCTTTGGTGCCAACTGACAATCTGTATAAAGAAAAGTAGTAGAAATATTAAACAACGGGTCGATTTACAAGGAGCAGTTTACAAACACTCAAGAGAAAAAACACCATGTTTTTCACGTTAAAACAGATAGAAGAACTATTCGAATACACTAACCCAATTACTGAAAGTTGAGTGTGACTTAACAACTAAGCTAATAAACAAAATCGATTTGAATTTCTTATGAAATGACTTTATGACTGTCAATAAATATCGATAAACGCGATACTCATAAATTGTTGGTTGCCCTAATACGATCTAATACTTCAATCTACATGCGATTAATGAACTTCAGTTTACCTAAGTTATACGAATGATATTACAAATACAATCACTGTGAACAATAATGGTTAATTTGAATTCAACGAAACAAATGAATTTCCGAAACAAAAACTAACCAGAAGTACAACAACCATGATTCCAAGGTGAACAGTGAGCACCTGTTCTAAAATAACACTCAGAACTACAACAAGGATCATGTGGATTTCGACCAGCATCACATTCTTCACCCTCATCAATACGACTATTACCACAAAGATTTGAAAGAGCCACAGATGAATCTTCGAAACATAATGGAGCACGAGTAACCAAACAAGCCCCAATTGTCCGTAAACTACATGGTGAAAATTTCTAAAGAAATAAGTATGAGATTGATAGTGATATTTATAAACTGTCATCAAGCAAGTCTAAAATATCTTGATAAGGAAACATTTGACAAGTCCATTACTAATTTCTTCGACTATTGATTGATTATTTATTTTTTTAAACACATAAACAGTGTTATAAAGAGGCACCAAATATATGTGCCCCACACATTAGTTATCATTTAATTTGCGTGTGGGATAGAACACTGCCTCAAAGTGTTACTCCACAAGTTTTTGACCTAAAGGTTTAATCTACAAGGCAGTGGAGCGACGTTAGGGGATATAGTCCTATGGTAGCCAATAGCCAAGGTAAGGTTCATATGCCATTTTTACCTCAGGATCACGTAACCCATTTACTCCATTGGTTTAGATCTTCCAACTCCCCTAGGTAGATCCTCTGTATCTAACAACCCAATTTAAGCGCCGGACAATCGCTCCTTGTCTAAATTTCGTAAAAAACGACCCCGCTGCGAGATAATATGAACAAACTTCCTAATAATAATACAACAAAAATGAATGAAACTTAATGTGGTAAAATCGTTAATATAGGTCATGACTAGTAAACAGATATAGCCTAGAATCTCATCGAGAGACCCACGCACATAGAGATATGAGTATGTGATTGCTATTGAAATTCAAATGCGATTAGTTACTTGCGTCCATTACTACAAAAAATATAAAACAGTTAGAAATCAATCCTGTACTAGGTGGAAAAAGCATAGTTGCTAAATTAGATATTACGTATTCACGCCTGGAAAGAATTGAACCATGATATCTAACAAGGGAGACTATTACCAAAGAGAATAACACATGCCTTTTTATAGATTGATGTTGAGAAATGGTACTTTATCGTGAGGAATCTATTTCATCGTTAATCTTCAGATTGTCAGTTGTGTAACAAATTTCTTAGAAAAAACTTTTTTAGCATTTCATATCCAAAATTTTCACTACATCTGAAAGAGGTAGATTTAATACATTGAAAAAGACCAACCAATATAACTATGTCGAATTTCATGTCAATAATTTCAAACACAAGCTTCTAATCCCAGTAATGAGCATCATATGATATGATAATATAAATCCACGGAAGGTGAATGACAGGAATTAATTACTGTAACCAGGCCTGAATTTATTTGAACGCTCGATAATTGGGTGATTTCACTGCAGTAATGACGACTGGTGATTAGTCATAAAAGAAATTGTCACATTTCAAAAATATTGGAAATACGCAAATCTCAAGGAATTCAAAGTGATGTAAGATGTAGACAATCAATTGCATATAATTTAAACAACTGCAAATCATATGTTGAATTGTTGTAGTCTCGTAAATGTCCATTCCACCATCGAAAAAGAATCAGTCATACTAACGAAGCATGTCAATGTCGTGTTACCAGTAAATATGCAAATACCATTTTGGCCAACAAGGGTTAAGTAAATAACTTTAATGGTTAAGAGGACAAAAACTCTAAACAAATTAATGGGCTACTTTTTTAATATAGTGTATATTCTTAAGTTATTTTTAGTATCAACAGTCGAGATTTCCTTTATATCATACAATTATTTAAACAAAATGTCTTTCATATAAGAGATTTCGAGAAATAACAGTTCGAAATTATGGTTTCTACCTACTGATTGAAAATAATGAGATGATACATGAATAAACTAAAAACTACTGCAACTAACTCCATTATTTTCAGCGTAACCTGAAACTGAATAGGTATACATTAAGTATTTTCCAGAACTTATAGCTGTAGGATTGCATTCATCTGTGTCAGGATCATGATCTGCTCCCCAACTATGTCCTAATTCATGAGCAGTGATTAATTCAGCCAAAGCGTTAACTAGTTGTTGGCCATTATAATCTACATAAGTAGTCCATCCTGTATTTAAATAGAGATCCTTTTTATTATTCCGTCGAACTAATTTGGCAAAAAAAGAAATATACTTTTAAAAAATGGTAGAATATGTAAAATTTAGTAATTACGTACAATTCTGTGTACTTTATTGTAACGACTTGTGATATTACTTGGCTACATATGAAAAACTATTGACTGTGACTGAAAATCAAATAACTTGGCTCATTAATCAAGTATCATTAACACTGTAATATAATGTGATGTAGTCTTTTCAATAATACTGTGGTATGCGCTATTTGCGCGGACAGACATAGGTAGTATGTACCAGCAACTGAAAGTGGGATAGCTACCAGCAGGTTGAAATAAAGAAAAGAGGAAAGAAAACAGAAAAATCGGAATAACAACTGCATTGAAAGAATGATAGAGCATGTAAAGGATGTGCCTATTGCATGATTTCGACATAATGCAAAGTCACTGTGTGATTATTCATATAGTGATAAATTGGTTTATATATATATATATCGAGAGAGAGAGAGAAAGAGAACGGAAGAGAGAGAATATAGTATAATAAACTTTTTTATGCAGTTTAGTTGTCTTTACAGTGTGCTGGGAAATGATTAACAACCCTAAAAAACAAAATTCTTGATAATGTGGAGTGGCGCATTAGTTGCTAAAGCACTCAACTTTTAACCAACAAGTTTGAGTCTCATTTTATCTTAATTTAGAGAGCCAAATACTATTTAGTAAGCCATAAAAAAGCTACATGAACTAAAATCTGCTTTATAAGCGAGTGAGAATTATAATATTATTACTAAACCAGCCTACAGATGGTAGTCTCTCGTTATTTTGTAATATAATTAATTTATTCTGATACTACCTTTTACTACTTTACCATCATACTTCTTTTCTAAACTTAATGTATAATTATTGAGATTGATTGTTAAAACATTTAAAACACGTTTTCTATGATAAAATCTATAATGTCTCAAAAAGTAGGGACGATTGACCATGACGCAATGACCTGACAGTTGGGTCTTAACTTGTTGTAAATAAAGCGACCTAAAAAGCTTATAACTTTTAATCACTTTGTCATATAGTCATCATTTATTTTTGTGCTAATACTTGGTATACAAGTATATTATTTTATTAGATAAAAGGTTGATTGATTGACTATTGTTCTCGTTGCTAATCTCAATTCATTGGAGGTTTACGGCGGTGATTCATTATAGTGAGTAGTCAGAATTCGATTATATACATGTCTCAACTACAGTTGATAAAGATTCACTACTTCATCAATCGATTCGCTATTCCTCCGCAACACCCTGCATCTAACCTCAGAATTGATAATTCGATGATCCCAACATATAAGAGCAATGCTTCGAAAACATTTAGAGTCAATTACTAGTAACCTAAGAATACCCTCCACTTTTAAAGGCCACATTTAGTAGCCAAACATGTTCTCTTTGTCGCCTGAGTTGGTCAGGAGACTCTGTATTGTATCATTTTCTTCAGTGAATGGGACTATATCGACTGCATATTTTAATTATATAAGAAAACTTCTTTATCAACCCCTGAAAAGCTCGGTGAGGGAAGTGTTATTTCGAAGAAGTTATCTATGACGAAATTAAATAAAAAGGGAGATTGATTGCAATAGACTGTAATGAATATTCTTTACATTAATTGACTGTAGAATGCAAGAAATAAAATATAATCATATTATCAACAAGTTATGTTTGGACTAGCGCATGTTGAGAACCACTTATGGGGCAAATATATTTACTTTTCGTCTTCTCTTAGACCTTGAGTTTTAAAATCATAATTTATTGTCTATCCTACGAATCTATTTTTTCTTCCTGATTCATATTAATTATCCCCAATGCTTTCTATTACCACTGATTATGTCACTACTTTTACTACTCTGATATTCGTATCGACAATTTAATCTCTTTCCGTTGGTGCAGTATGGGAATTTGAAAGGATGAACAAATGTGCTAAGCCCTACTTTGTTTATGATTGACTGATTTACACGTGGAAACAGATGGGAATATGAAAGTTGCAGAATATAACACTACAACCCAAAAGACCTAAACAGATATTCTCTTGAGATCCAGGTGATAGATTTCCGTGTTAATAATGCATTAATTAATAGTATGGAATGTAAATGAAAAACTGAAGACTTACCAGGTGAGGAACAAATACCGCCTAACTTTTTTGGATCCGGGGATGCCAACCAAGACATCCCCAAAATGCCTTCATCTATTCTTTTGTAGCTAAGTAAATGAGCCAAACAGGACTGTTTCGCATCGAATCGACTAAATGCCTAGGGAAAATTTGGGTAAAGTAGGTGAAATAGTTCGTTAAATACCGCCAAGATTTAAGCTTAAACCGGGGTACAATGAAAGGTTGTTTAACATTACACATATTCTACAACTGACGTCTAAGAGTAATTCGTAAATATTAAAACCATCGTAAACTGATTGATGAGATTAAACATCAGCAACAATCGATATGGTTAGCACAATAGTTGTGCGAATGGTAGTCAGAGTAAGATCACGATTACAGAAGTCCTATAACGAACACATCGAAACATGATGAGCATACATGAGGCCTTAAATTTAAGGTCTGAAGCATACAGATATCGCTACAAAATTTCCAGTTAGAATCACAAAATTAAAATAATAAGATCTTGGTCATATGATACTCAATTATTACCTATTAAGTGGATACACATTCATCTGCTGTTGATATGAGAGCAAACGATCTTACTATTTATATTTTTTTACAGTTTTCCTTTCAGAAAAGGTAATGACTCAAAATAATGGAATATGTTACCAGGTTCAACGTTTTGTGATAGACTGATCAGAGTTTGCAATATGGTGAAATCTAAGTTTCTTAAAAATGTAAGAAAACGAAAATAAGTAGAATTATTACAAATATTGGTTACCCTATGGACCGTTGGAAGCGACATGAGGAAGCATATTTGAGCAGTCTTGAAGACGAAACTAATTCTGAAATGCATGTTGCACTAACGGAGAACTTATTTGCATACTCTAGTCTTCAAACTTGTCAAACGTATAAACATATACTACTTTGTGCGACTTAAGTAGCATTTATCCTAACGTACAAAATGCTACGGCTTATTGTTGTAGAGTTTGAGTTGTGATATAATAATAGGTTTGACGTCAGACAACCAAATTAGAGAAAAGAACAATAAAATGAAAACTAGAAACTAATCAATAGAAGACAACTCTACTATAGTATACACGGTTAAACACTTGTTTATCTTCTGAAACAAAATAATCGATAAAGTGCATCACGGTGGAGTGTTGTTTACGAAATTGAAAGGACGCTTTAATCGGATTGGTGGATACGGAGGACCTATCTAAAGAAGTTTGAAAACCCTGAATCCAAACTAATGGTGCACACGGGTTACATGATCCTGAGGTAAAAATGGCATGTGAACCTTACCTTGGCTATTGGCTACCACAGGACCATATCTCCTAACGTTGCTCCACTGCCTTGTAGATTAGATCTTTAGGTCAAAGGCTTGTGGAGTAGCACTTTGAGGAAACCACTTGCTTCGGTTTTGGCGCCCGGGCAGTGTTCTATCCCACACGCAAATTAAATGATAACTAATGTGTGGGGCACATATATTTGGTGCCTCTTTGTAACAATGTTTACGTGTTTAAATAATAATAATAATACTTCAATACTAGTAATTAAGGATGATAAACTGAAAAACAAAATGGATAACATCTACTTACCAGCATAGTTTTATTACTTGATTCCCCAAGCAACTTCCGTTAAATTTTAACTAAAGAAAAGTTATACAGGATCTGCATGTTTCTGTGAAATTTGTCACTATATTATTCTGACCTTGATATACAGCTAAACTAATTAAATATGGATTAACTAGTGAGATGACATTTTATTGTGTCAGTCTACTGTCATTCAGTTGACTATAGATTATAATATTAAGTGGAAATATACTATATGAGTTTTAAGACTTACATTCCCAATCGTGTTCTTAATTATTCAGTTGGTCAAGCGTATTTGTGGCCATTTGAAAACCTAATTTACGATAAATTTATTTCATGAAGAAAACTAAATCTTATCGAAATGGACTTTTATCTGATTATTTTGTCGAGTTCAGTTTCATTTATGATAAGAAAATACGTAAACCAACGTGTGGTCTACACATGTGGTAATATTCTATCACAATAAATACTAAATAAAACGAACCTCTATGATTTCAACGAAATATAATTCGAAATAAATATTTATTAAAAGCTTACACGCAATAGGGATGTAGCTGTCCAAATTTTTCCACCTATATCAGTTGGTGAATTGTAGTGACCATAATCAGCTGTCCATGATTCATGGATTACAATCTATAGTGTTAAGAGGAAAGTATCAACTAAAGTCAAACAGCGGAATAATAATATTACACTGCAATAATAATAATAATAATAATAATAATAATAATAATAATAATCAAAGTTGACTAACACTTACCTCATGTAATAAAAAGCCATAACCAATCATTTCATAATGTTTATCATCCAAAAATTTTGAAGTAAGAAACAGATAATTTAACCGGTCAAATACTTTAATCTTTAGGGAAAGAGTGCAAATTATTAAAATAACATGGTAACAAATAACAAAAAAACTAACAACATGACCGATAGTTTTAGGTCCATTTCTATTTCCCATATTAGTGAAAAAATCGTAATCAGCGATGAGTGTCAGACGACAAAGTTTGCTCTGTAATTGTGCGGGGTTAAATCGTTTTCGTCTAATGTAGATATCTGTAAAATAAGTGAGAAAAGAATGGAAATTGAAGCAAAACTCGATGAACAGTAAATTGGCTGCTCATGTAATAAACTACAAAAAATAATGAATTGGACAAATTGAAAATCAGTTCACCGAAAATTGCAAACAAAAAGATACTGAGACTCAGTGATCGTAAAATTAATTCTCAATCTACTGCCTATGAACAACTCTTCATGACACTAATAGAAAAAGGTATAGCGTTTGGCAACACTGATAAAATGTAACTTTCTAAGTACTAAGATCCGGTATACATATTATATCTGTCAAGTGTAACATACCTGGTATAAAGACTGGTGTAAGTTAATGTCTAGTGCAACAAAAACGTTTGAAATGGACAAGGACATTAACTACTTATGTGACTTAATTAAAAACGTACCTTTGTTCCAAGAATTTACACATAGCTATGTAGTCACTTGTCCTTAATGGATTCACCTTTACAGAAAATGTGAACATCAAACAAGTAATGTCAGCTAGTATGTACCGAATGGGTATCTATGACAAGTGTGACCGCCATATTGAGTCGACCATTGATCAATAATAGCTGCTTGTGACTCTGACAAACAGGGTTTGCGCGTAAACGCCTTTGGGTATAATTTAACGAAGAGAAATGGAACAAAGTTACAGTAATTATATGATTAACTGAGTGAACAAGTGACACCTACTGACAGAAAAACAGCTTGCGACAGAGCAGAAAAACGGATCGGTTTAAGTTGTGAGGAAAAGAGAAGGAAAGGGCATTGAAGTTGAAGGGAAATATGAATGCGAACAGTAGTTAACAAAAAAAGATTTAATTTGGTTAGAAATACAACTGAGATACGTCCTTTCATTTAAAAGGATTTATTCTAATTTTATAAAAATTCCAATAACCAACAGTATGATAGCTACAGAGTTTCTTTTCTGAGACATATCTGATGTATCAAGCCCGGTTTTTATGATTTCCAAGACTAGGGAGTCGTAGACTGACAGATCTCGGTCTTATATAGCCAGCTTTTATGTCAAGGTACCATATCATAAAATTACCACTTCTGAGCTTTTCACACCCACTCCAAACTTCAGGAAATAACGCACGATATGAAGGCCCCTGGGATGTTATTCGTAACGCATGCCCAAGCCAATAGTCTCGATGCTTTAAGATAGTTGGATTGCAATCAAATATTCTACTGGACCTCAACATTACTTACGTGGTGTTGCCACTGGATGTTACCAATCCATAGGAGACAACGATGATCACAGACAGGATCGTTAACCATATGCAGTCCCAAGAGGACATGTTTCATGAGCATAGATTAGAACTGGTCTGACCGAAGTGCCGTCTGTTCGACCTTTCACAGTCAAAACAACATAATGACAGTGCGAAAGATGGTCCAGATTTATAATTATGTAGATTATTAGGTCAATTATCACGTCATGGTTCAGTTTAGTCTCCATAAGCAAAAATAGGCTACACTCATTACCGCGCGAACAAATAATTGTTGATTGCGTCACACCCCTGAAACATAAAACAGCAGTCATTTCACTGATGAACGGTTTTCTTAAAATGCTATGGAGAACAAGAGGACACAGAGTGGGAACAAAATATAAGGAGTGACTAAAAAGTCCTTTTCAAGTGAAAACCAGCGTGGAGACTGAGAGCGAGGTATATTCACCAAAACATAGGGGAGCAAGAACGATATGATTCCCCGTTATGACGTCGGATTTTATTTGATGAATGAATTTTCAACTGTTAAAATCAGAGAGGAGAATGTCGATTGATAGATGACATGAACTAATAAAGTGCCAAGTGATATCTATTCACAAGATCAAACTATTGACGTGAGACCTCGAATCATTCGAGGTCAAAAACAAGCCCATTGTCCAGAAGAATAGGCTTTTTGTCTCGTAAAATAACGACCTTATATACAAAACATTCATACAAAAATAACATGACAAAATCACATAAACGATTGGACAAAGTCAATTTATGTGTCGTTTATTCCCTAATTAATTAAATCCTGAATGTTAAACCTAGTTCCGGCCCATAGTATCATTTCATTAAAAAAACTTGAAAATATACACCAACACGATACAAATGAAAAAATTGCATGGAGAAAGATATCTCGTCAATTAAAAATTGCCTATTATTTAGCTTATATGTGAAGTGGCATGTATATTTAAAAAAAGATTCTTTTATCAGATTCAAGTGTAATTAAACTACCACTAACTAACCAAATGTATCAGTTTCTAGGGCCAATAAAGTGGCTGATTTATAATTCATTGAATTACTAAAATGAAGTTAACAACAAGTCAGAGGACGGAAATCAAACACTTACTTTAGTATCTTTTCAAATTGAATATCTCTTAGGCGATAAATTAACATGGAATTGTTCCCAATATAGTTAATGTAGTCAGACAATGGCTAAGAATAACAATTAACATACCATAATTTACCTCAATAACAAAAATATCTGATTCCACATGAATATGAGCGCTGAGGAGTGAAGTGTATGGTTCCAAATGAGCTAACACAAATGATTGGTTTGAATCTGATACATAGCCAATATGTAGTTCTGCATATTTTCTTTTCGGATAAAAAGAGTAGGTACCATTTGTACTGATAAATCTGACTGACAAGTTAGAATTATGAAAAGATGTTTCACGATAGAGAATCAAGTACCATGGTCTAGAGGAATGAGTAAAAAAAATAATTACCTTCCCCATGCATAAAACACGGTTTGCCTGATCTGCCGTCCACTAATATCTCGAGCGATACGAAAGGATGGTCTCTCAAATAACTCATATTGTCCCAGCTGTGAAAATATATCAGATTCTAAAAACATTTTGAAATGATATCAAGGAACACACTACCTATCCTCAGAGTATACTGAATAAATAGAGTCAGAAAAAACAGTAAACACATTGTTCACAGCCAATTATTAGCTGTATAAACCTCATACTGTATTTTGTTAAACGTGAAATTAAATATCAGGGTCTGGAAAGTTTATGGAGTAACATGAATTGGATTTAAATCAAAAAGACGACTGAATGAGCACAAAAACATCAATTGGAAAGTCTGAAATAGAAAAAAAAATTTGAAAAAAGGCTAATTAAATGGAAAACAAATAAAATTAATAGATTGCAAATTATTTGCAGATACAGTAGGTTTCGACACTGGTAACATGAATGGTAATTAGTTAAAACATCCCGCTGGAAACGGCCCAGTCAGGATATATATATATATATATATATATATATATATATATATATATATATATATATGAATCACTGATGAGTTTATTGTGGAATGAACAAAGCAGTTCTTTAATATTTAGATTACATTTCGAAATATGTAGATTCCATCGAGTAGCTACGTCGTTAAATTCCTAAATAATTATTTTAATTCAAAACCAGACTCAAACATTGACACACTAGCAAGCTAATTTCATCTATTTACATTACATTCTCAGTTAACGGAATTCATTAGACTGACACATGACAATGCACTGACCTTCAGGCTACACCTATGATTAGAAGCTTAAACTGAGGTATGTGACGTTGAGTCAGTCAGTCAGCAACAACATAGAACCAAGAACATATATGCATCGGTCTAAGTTGCCACACCTCATTAGCAAAACAAGAGGAACAGCAAATTCGTAGAATCAGTTACTTCAATAGTAGTAATATATGAAAAAAAATTGCATAAAAGAATGTGATACAAAGAGAAAGAATTAGTTTGTAGAAAGGTATGAAGTGATTTTCAACTCCGCCTGTAGCTTTTCTAGAGTTACTGCCGGTCCCAAGCCCACACAAAGGAGGAGGGTTGGGTATGGGGTTAGCGACCCCATCCCGTAGAAAAGCTAACTCGCTAAAAAAACGCTAACCAAAAAAAAGTAATTCAAACCAGTTAAACTCTGCCCTCCGAGTTGAAGGAATAATTATGACGTCTCATGATGAAAGCCGGAATTCTTCGGAAGTCACGAGACCGACGCACCTTCTAACAACCAGAGCAACACTCTTTATAGGTACATGGAACGTCCGGACAATGTTATGCACCCACCAATGATAGCAACGACGATGATAAAGATCAGTTCTATGAAAGGCTGCAATCAATTATAGAGAAGTTCTCACGAAAGGACCTCACCATCCTGATAGGAGATCTAAATGCTAAAGTTGGAGTGGACAACACAGGATATGAAGATGTAATTGGACGACATGGATTAGGAGAGAGAAATGAAAATGAGGAGAGACTTGCAAACCTATGTGCATTCAACAAATTGGTTATAGGCGGCACAATATTCCCACACAAACGTATACACAAAGCTACATGGATCTCACCGGACCACACCACAGAGAACCAGATAGATCACATCTGTATCAACAAAAAATTCCGAAGATCAATGGAAGATGTGAGAACCCGGAGAGGAGCTGACATAGCTTCAGATCACCATCTGGTTGTGGCCAAGATGAGACTGAAGCTAAAGAAACACTGGACAACTGGACAAACCGCATTACAAAGGTTCAATACAGCCTTCCTTCGAGATACTGACAAGCTCAATGAATTCAAGATAACTCTCAACAACAGATTCCAAGCTCTACAGGATCTACTCAATGAACAACAAACTACTTTGGAGGACAACTGGAAAAGGATAAAATAAGCACTAACTTCAACGTGTCAAGAGGTTCTTGGTCCTAAGAAGCATCATCACAAGGAATGGATCTCTATGGGAACCCTGGACAAAATTCAAGAAAGGAAGAACAAGAAACTAGCAATTAACAACAACCGAACACGAGCAGAGAAAGTCAAAGCACAAACAGACTACGCAGAAGCAAACAAGCAAGTGAAGAAAAGCATTAAAGCCGACAAGCAGAAATACGTGGGAGAACTAGCAACGACGGCGGTAAAAGCTGCAAGAGAAGGAAATATGAAACAACTGTATGATACAACGAAGAAATTAGCAGGGAGATATAGCAAACCAGAGAGACCAGTCAAGGACAAAGAAGGAAAGACAATCACTGAGATTCAAGAACAGAGGAAAAGATGGGCAGAATACTTCGAGGAACTGCTGAATAGACTAGCCCCATTGAATCCACCGAACATCGAAGCAGCCCACACTGACCTTCCAATATATGTCACTCCACCAACGATCGAAGAAGTCAAGATGGCCATCAGACAAATAAAAAGTGGGAAGGCGGCAGGACCTGACAATATACCAGCTGAAGCACTAAAGTGAGACATGGAAATAACTGCAAACATGCTTCACCTTCTATTCAAGAAGATTTGGGAAGAGGAACAAGTGCCAATGGACTGGAAAGAAGGATATCTCATCAAGATACCAAAGAAAGGAGATCTGAGCAAATGCGAGAACTACAGAGGCATCAGTTTGTTATCAGTACCAGGAAAAGTCTTTAACAGAGTGCTGCTGAATCGGATGAAAGGCGCAGTAGACGCCGAACTTAGGGATCAACAGGCTGGATTCCGTAAGGATAGGTCGTGCACAGACCAGATTGCGACACTACGGATCATCGTTGAACAATCAGTTGAGTGGAACTCATCACTATACGTCAACTTCATTGACTATGAGAAGGCGTTTGACAGCGTGGACAGGAGAACGTTATGGAAATTTCTTCGACACTATGGAGTTCCTGAAAAGATTGTCAACATTATCCAAAACTCATACGATGGACTACAGTGCAAAGTCATGCATGGAGCACAGCTGACAGATGCATTTCCAGTAAGGACCGGAGTCAGACAAGGCTGTCTACTCTCCCCATTCCTCTTCCTTCTAGTGATTGACTGGATTATGAAGAATTCGACATCTGAAGGGAAATACGAAATACAATGGACTTCTCAGAATCAATTAGATGATTTGGACTTCGCAGATGACCTATCCCTCCTCTCTCATACACACGAACAAATGCAGATGAAGACAGCAAATGTAACAGCAGCCTCCGCATCGATAGGCCTCCACATTCACAAAGGAAAAAGCGAAATTCTCAAATGCAACACGGAAAACACCAACCCAATCACACTTGATGGCGAAACTCTGAAAGATGTGGAAACATTCAAGTAACTGGGGAGCATCGTTGGTAAACAAGGAGGATCGGATGCAGATGTAAAGGCGAGGATTGGCAAAGCAAGGGCAGCATTTCTACAATTGAAGAACATATGGAACTCAAAAAAGCTCTCAACCACTTTCAAGGTCAGAATCTTTAATACGAACGTCAAGACAGTCCTACTATATGGAGCTGAAACGTGGAGAACTACTACGGCCATCATCAGGAAGGTACAAGTATTTATAAACAGTTGCCTACGCAAAATACTCAATATTCATTGGTCGGATACTATCAGCAACAGCGTTTTATGGGAGAGGACAAACCAGCTTCCAGCCCAAGAGGAAATTAGGAAAAGACGTTGGAAGTGGATAGGACATACATTAAGGAAAGCATCAACGTGCATCAGGACTCAATCCCTAACTTGGAATCCGGAAGGGAAGCGGAAAAGAGGAAGGCCAAAGAACACACTACGCCGGGAAATAGAAGCCGATGTGAAAAGGATGAATGTTAACTGGAAAGAACTGGAAAGGAAGGCTCAGGACAGAGTTGGATGGAGAATGCTGGTGAGCGGCCTATGCTCCTCAACGAGGAGTAACAGGCGTAAGTAAGTAATGAAGTGATTTTAACCTCACGGTATAAGGGAAGACAAGGAGTGTATACACCTACACCATTGTGGTTGATTCTGAGCCATGTCACCCAGAGTCTCCAACCAATTGTTACGATAGTCACGTGGGCCCCAACCAAGTAGTCTGCATCTACCAACATGGCTCAGACTAGAAGTTAGTGACTTCAAGGAATGATGCCGCGTTTTGGTTTGGCCGCCCCTAACTTTCTTTCAACCGTCTTTAACACTAGTCAGCACTGCGCGCCGTGGTAATCGGTGTTCATGCATACGTAACACGTGGCCCAACCATCTCAGTCGATGAACATTCATGACCTCATCAACTGGTTTACCACCATTCCCTAATATCCTGTGTCTAACCTCACTATTACTTACCCAATGATATCGAAAGATACGAGTAATATTTTTAAGATAACTGTGATTAAATGCTAGTAACGTACGAGTACCCTCTACCCTTAATGACCACGTTTCGCAACCGCAAAATAAAGCAGGACGAACTGATGGGCGGTAAACTCATCCCTTAATTGATAGACGAATATCTCGCCACCGCCATAGGTCATGTAAGTTGGTAAGAGCCAAAAGAGCTTTTTGAATCAGTGCAGAGATTTCGTCAGACACCAACCCATTAGGGCTGATCAGACTTCCAGGATAAGTGAAGTTGTCGACGCGTCCGACTACTTTACTCTCTATCTTCAGTTCAGGTGTTGACGCTGTAGTGACCGGCCAGTCTCGATAAGAACACGATTGGAATAACGGAAACAATTATTATTATTGTAACCAATTGTACCAGAGATTGTTTTACTGTATTTGTTTAACTGTATCAGTTAAACTTCTGCTTCCGCTCTCCGCCTTGTTTGGTTCGAGCTTGCTCACGCACTGCTTATTCGCTTGTACTCTTTGGCACGTCTCGGTATTATTTCGGTACCACGAGATCGCCAATAAATATACTTGATCTGGACTAGTAAAGCCTTCTGGTTTACGGGCTATCAAGGGAACCAAGTCATATTTGTACGCGTAATCGAATAGTAGTGGTGATCATAGTCCGTCCACGACTCGACATCCACTACAACGCAAGCCAAGCTGCTACGCAAAAGTGGAAAATCAGTCGGTGGGGCAGTGAATCATCATCCACTGAAGTGTTTAGAACGTGTGTTACGTATGCCCAAGCACTGTCTACCTTGGCGAGCATTGCTAGCTATTTCAGTAGATTGGAAGCTAGCGACGGCCGGACCAATACAGCATCAGTGCATCAAGTCATCGACGAATGGTCTGAGCCATGTTAACAGGTGTAGAGTACCTGTCTGTAGACTGAATGATATGGCTCGGAATGGATCTTAGTGACGCAGGAGAATTCACTCTTTATCTTCCCCTCGGTTTTAAATATCAGGATACCTTCATGCATAGTCTCCCACAGTCTTTTCAAACCATGTACCGAAGATCTAACCCCTTTTTGTCATTACTGCTACATTAATTGGATGTGTTTTCTTACTTCGTGCTAATATACCATGGTATACCATGATAGCTATAGCCTGTGCCAACGCACATTAGTGACAGGCTCTCTGTTAATATCTGTTCGGAAGACAAACAAGATGAAAATTACATGTGTGGCTAGGTTACGTCCTGCATGTAAAATTTCCCTTAATTTAGGATGACATACTTATACTTATAATATTATATATAGGCTACATAGGCTATATTAGCTGCCTTGATAAGAGCTGTGATATCTGAAAAACTAACTTTCCATGAAAAAATACAGGGACGTGATTTTTTAATTGATCTACTTGTTATTATCTTATTATTCGTACTCGAATACGAATAATTAATTAAAGAAAGTTTGATTAACGGAACGTAATATATCAACTTTTCTAACAAACCAATTCTCTGTGAAGAAATTTTAACTTTTAAGAAAGTAGGACATTTGATTTCTGATGAAAACTGTAACCACTATTGCTAGAAAACATTAAACCTGACAAAACTGTCGGTTTAAAATAACCTCACTCTAATCAACACCACCCTGAAGTGGTGGCGGGAATTCTGTTTTTCTGTCTTCAGTCTTCGGTAGGTTGATGAACCTGTGTTAATCCTGACAGATTTCCTTCCAGTGAAGGTCCAGCTTCTTCTTGAAAATGTTCACTGATGGTGCTGATACCACTTGTTCTGGTAATGCGTTCCAGTCATTGACCACTCGATGAGAAAAACGGGACCCTGCCTTTAGTTTATTAGATCGCGGTTTCTGAACCTTCTTGCTATGACCTCGGAGATTATTAGTGCTGGAGGGAGCAAAAAGATAAGACATATTAACACCCAAATCTTAATTAAAGATACGAAATGCCAGTATAAGGTCACCAAGTGTCCTACGATAAGGGGAAAAGGTTTAGAGGTTTCAAACTCTCATTGTAAGGGAGTTTAGAAAGACCCTTCACTAATTTTGTCCCCACATGCTGGACACACTCGAGTGATTTAGTATCCTTTATCAGACATGGGCTAGCTGCTTGGATACAGTATTCTAAGTGTGGCCTTACATAAGTGGGATATAAAATTCGAAACATCTTGTCAAAGCATTTAAATGCCCGGTGAAGTGACCATAGCGCACGATAACCTTTTGAAGCAGCCACATTGCAGTGCGTTGTAGTTTTCAGGTCGTGACTTATAGTTACTCCTAAGCCTTTATGTTCTTGAACGCGTGGAAGAGATGTACCATTAATGCTATAATAGTAACTATTACCGTGCCTGATGTTCATGAGCACGCTCTTCCTGGAATTAACTTCCAAGACCCAATCATGAGCCCATCTAACTTATCCGTCTAAATCAGCTTGCAGATGACAACGATCAGTCTCAATTCTTATTGTTCTCCAGATTTTAACATCATCCTCAAACAATAACGTTGACAACCTAAGTAATAAAGGTAGTTCATTAACATACAGAAGGAAAAGTAAAGGGCCTAAGATGGTGCCTTGGGGTACACCACTTTTGACCGGTTTCTATTCGGATAGCGTTCCACTGACCCTCACTCTCTGTCTGCGGTCACATAAGAAGCTTTCTATCCATTTCTGTATAGCACCTGTTCTTCCAAAGCTCGAGAGCTTCTGCACAAGACCTAAGTGTGAAACCTTGTCAAACGCTTTGCTAAAATCCATGAATATCACGTCAACAGACAGGCCGTTGTCTAGGGTAGCTGTTGAATCCTATCTCGCAATCAGTAAGTTAGTTAAGCATGAACGCTTGTTACGAAACCCATGTTGCTCGGGAGTTAACAGATTATACGAATCTATGTGACTCAGTAGCTTAGCCCGAATTATTTTTTCAAGTAACTTAACTACTATACTGGTCAGGCTAACAGGCCGGTAGTTAAATACGATCCGTCTGTGACCACCCTTGAATATAGGACTAACTATAGCGTCTTTCCAGTCTCTAAGTAGTTGAGCGCGTGACATGTTGAAGAGCGTCGTGAGCGGTCATGAGATAATGTTCGCAAGCGATGACAGCAAACGTGGATGTAACCCCTCGGGACCCGGTATCTTACAATGTTTGAGGTTAATTATCAATGGAAGAACAATATCCTCGGTCACGTCTATAGGTCCTATGGCTGGTATCTCGTTGTCATTGGGACAAGTAGTTGTAACACTACACGTAGAGTAGACTTCACTGAAACAGTTTGTGAATGTCTCAGCCTTCGCTAGATCAGATTCGGCTAGCAAATCTGAGTTTTCGTTTAACAGTAACGAGGGAATACCATCACTACGTTTTGTCCGCCTTTTAACGTACGAAAACAGTCGCTTCGGACAGGTACGGCTATCGTATGCCAACTGTCGTTCGTAAGCGGTACAGGATTTAGCTATGGTCTTTTTACATATATTCCGGGTTTTTTATATCCGCACTTAAATGATGCTTGACCTGTTGACAAGAATAAGTTCCAGAAGTGTTTCCTACTCTTCAACAGCTTCCGGGTTTCCTTATTAATCCATGGGGGGCGATATGATAGCTTACGTGCTGACCGTGGGATAAACGGTTGAGTTAAGGATTCGAACGTAGACTTAAACCTATTCCATGCATCATCGATCGACCCATCAGCATCGATCGACCCATCAGCATCGATCGACCCATCAGCATCGACCGACCAGTCAATCGAGATAGAATAGTCCCTAATTGCCGGAATATTAGCTCTCCAGATATTAGGACGGGGTGGAGCAGATGTAAATTCTATACCATGTATCCGGAACTTGAAGGAAAGTACGACATGGTCACGACTCACCAGTGGGGGAAGGTGTTGAATATCGACGACATCTTCACAGTGATGTATGAGGACAAGGTCTATCAGTGACGGATTATGTTCGAAATCAATATGTGTCGGCTTTACGGTACATCGTACAAGTGCACATTGAATAATTGATGATAGAAGGACTCTATCGAACCCCCACCTGGAGCTGTGAGCTCTATCCAGTTTATATGAGGTGCGTTGAAGTTTCCAACGATGAGACGACATTCTGCCTTACTCCAACAACAGACGTGTCTTAGGATAAAGTCGCCAGTGAGACAACACGGACTACGATATATTCCTCCTATAGTCACTAACCCGCTTTTAGACTTAATTGTACAACATACTACCTCACGCGTACCACTTACATGCGCCTCCGATATGATCGAGTTTATGCGGAAGTGGTCCCTAACATATAATATTATGCCTCCTTCCTTGCGACTTATAACTCTACACTTCTGATACATATGTAGCTTGAAATGATGGGAGAACAGTCTATATCTACAGTGAGCCAAGTTTCGGTGATAACAATTATATCTGGATTTAATTCGTCCACCATCAAACTTAGCTCAGGCATCTTATCTCGAAGACTACGGGCATTCGTGTAACACACATTTGGATATCTCGATGAAGGACTGACGATAAACCCCACTATTGTTCACAATTTTGATCCTGCACTTGACAACCAATCCAAAAACCGAGAATTATTTACTCTATCGTTGTTCATGACGGAGTGAGTGTTTCATGGAAAGTAAAATGCTTTTTACGACGTAAATACAACTCCTAGCTGTGGCTGAAAGTCGTACTATTCCTTCAGGTAGTTCTAATGCGTCTTCTGTTACCTTCTAAATCTACCAGTATCAGGATTCAAACGACTGCGATTTTTCAGATTCAGTTTAGTGAGACCATATACCAACGCATTGGGAAGCTTACTGGATACTTCCCTAGTATGTGAAGCTGTAAATAATTCCCCAAAATCAATAGCTCTTTAAGTGTTCGACATTGGAAGCTGACCACATTGTTTTAAGTGGACTTGTTTAACTGAAGGCGTTCGGTCATGCATCTACACCAGATCACGTTACGACTCAGCGTGGGAAACAGCTCCTACGTTCGATAGCCAGATTAGAGTAAACGCTTCCCAATATATTGATATCGGATCAAATATATCTTTCCAATCTCTTCGCATCTGACTTCTGATTTTAACCGATTGAGGGACGATTCAAATATAGAATGTTACTGGTTTATAGTTGTAAAACTACAATACCGGCCGTATCTTCGGTTGTGAGACTGACGTGATCTAGTACACCAAGCTCATGAACTGTAAGTCTTTTCATTTTTGGAACTTCATTGTTCATTGGTTTTCTTTATTTGACTTTCATATATTGTGATATACCTTTTTTTCGAGTTTTTCGGATATATTTTAATCATATATTTTTCGTTCTTTATAATACTATGACGGAACAGACACCTAAGGTATTTAAGTTAAAAACTATTACCCCACCATCGATTCAATTAACCCCCTTTTGGCCGGACAATATCGAAGCCTGGTTCTGCTACTCAGAAGCCGACTTTTGCGGGCACGGAATCGCGGACTAGTGCGCGCAATTCCTCCCGGTGGTTAAGGCATTACCGCGTGAATTTAACAGAAACGTTAAACCTAGTGTGTTTACTAGTGATGTTCCGGAACCTTACGAAACACTCAAACGGTCGATTCTAAAACGCGGAGATCTAACCGATCGACAACGGTCGGATCAACTACTTAACAATATCGACCTGCAACATGGTCCCTCGACAGACATGTTGTTTAGGATGAGAGAAGTGATAAGTCAACGAACGTTCAGCGATGGCCTATTTAAACAGCTCTTCTTATCCAAACTCCTGAAACAGGTGCAAGCAGTCCTCATCTCGCTTCAAAACAACGCCGTAGACGGACTAGCTGTATTTGCTGATCGAATCTTAGAAATTACAAAGTATTAGTATGTCTCGAACAGTACAGCCTGTTCTACACAGTCGAGGGTTTCTGTAACACAAACAAACGTGCTAAACAACAAAAGGAATATTTAGTAAAGAAGAGTGAGTTACTGTGGTGTTTGAGTTAACCAGTGATCCCCTTGTATTAGTGACTGTTTTGATTTCGAATTCCGAACACAGTACATTCGTTCGTGCTCATCTATTACTTCTTGATTAAATTACGTCATTGCTGGTATTACCAGTTTATACTATAATTCAATTACTTCAAATCGTCACACAATGACAAGTGCACTAACACCGATCTAAATCATAATTCCACATGCTTACTGAAAAACATAAATTCTGGGTAAATTACACATCTTCGCGTTTCACCAAATCTGAAATCCATTTGACTGGGTGAAATGAATCTGACTGAAGCTGAAAACCATTCATTAACGACTCAGAGTTAATCATTACGCATTTTCTCCACATCCTGAGGACTGTTGGCGGTTGTGTAAGTTTACTGTGGTTACAGACAGTAAAAACACGATCAACATCATCCGAAACTCTGCGTCATCGGTCATATTCATCACTATTCTGAGTTTCAGAGAGACGGCAACTCTGAGTGTTATATAGCAAATTATTTATAAATTGGGTCACCATAAGTGATGCAGTTCAAGTGTAACCTGGTGCTAGTCTTGAAAAGCAAGATATTTTCACGCACACACTAGATTCAAGTTGTTATACATCAAGAAACCGTCTAACTGATGACACTAACACTCCACCATATGGCCCAGTAATTTGTAATTGATAGGGTTTTAACAGGCATATTGGCTGTAAAACATAAAGCTCCAGTGTGTAAATTAACATATCCGCTGATTTCTAATGATTTAAAAATGCCACATCAACACGAAAAACCTACGGAAACACCAGGAGGTGTCTTGTGACGTGTATCAAGAGAACGTCATGTGTTTGTGTCACACAATGTGTATGTTCAGAGCCAATTTTTACACCTAATGTTGAGTCGAGATATACACTATGATTCTGGGTGAGTTACAGGTAGACAAAAAACTGGACTTTGTGTTATTAATTCGATAACTAAGAGATAATAATGAGCAAAGCGATAGAACATAGGTCAGTTTTACCTAATAAACAACAGAAAATGTCTATGCTTCTTTCAATAGACTCTACAAATGGTCCTACCATTATTGCTTCCTTTGGAGAATTCCACACTTTGATAATTCTAGCCGCGAAATCATTCTCACGAACATTCTTGCTAGCCTTTCCATATTCGGCGAGGCTATAATTCAAGGACTAACCAATCAAATTATTGCACGAAATGCATTCATTCGGCTAAATACCATTTCGGCATTGGAGCTGTTGTCATTTCGTTATGAAAACATGCAATCTAATTCCTAATCCTAACGTTCAACTGCAACTCCTAATTATAATTCCTCACGCAAACATATGACTCCCATTTAACCTTAGTAAGTCGAAAGAGATTGCAGGGTCATTTTAGCGTTGCTAAAAGGTCGTCCATAAACTATGATCTCACCTAGTGTCCTACTTTATCTTCCTGTGCTATATATGGTGCAAATTTATAGCTTTCTTAGTTGGCCAATGTTTTTCAGCCCCAATACTTTACTGACTACTCATAGAATTCGTTTCAATAAATTAATAAACATCGTAAGAAGACTTGACGTATGTTAATTTCCAAATGACATTCTAAGTTAATCCAGTAAACGATCCCGAATATCCACAGTTCATGTGAATCATGGTTTCACTAAGTTACTCTTAGGAAGAACATACTCTAGTGGCTGATGGATCCTAATGGGAAGAGACACAATTTACCGGATATAATAATAATGATTTATTCTCAAATAACAGTTTGTTACATGAGGCATGCCGGTTTACAGACAAGATTAAATTGTTATAGAAGTTGCAATTTTCACCGTGGAGAATTACTTAGCTGGGTTGATATTTTATGAGATATGAATGTATATGGATTTCCTAAGAAACATATTGCCAATATCACAATTGACGCACTTTATGAAGGTAGAGTTGCGACATATAGATGATGGTTGAGATTAGATACATATGAAGTTTGGGTCTTTTAGAAGCTTCAACCTTATATCCCTCCTGAATGTCTGAGGCTTTAATAACGGTGTAAAACAAAGTCACCCGTGCCATATATGTTTTCGGTGGGATATCTCCAGGAGGCTGAAAAAAGTGTAAGAAAAAGGAAGGACGAAAAGCAGAGTACGCATGGAATAGTTAAGGTGTAACCATTTAGCCCATTTGTCTATTACTGAAGTACTTATTAAGCAAGAGCGTACTAATATGTTAAAGAAAATAAGTGTGAACAAGGTATGAGTGGAAAAAGAACTGTATAAATGAAGGTAATTCCGAAAAAAGCTGAAAGTATGGAATTATGTGTAATTATTGAATATAGTGCTGAAAACAGTATCCTGATACAAATGGCTGTCTCCCTTCTTTTTCGAAGCCGTTTGAACCATTTTTTGGTTTTTTAGAACTTATAGGGTATGGAGTGGGCTTCGTTTTTAACGAATTGTCTAGTTTGCTTGTAATAGGATTACTCGGTAGGAAGTGGAACCAATTCAGCGTTTTAAACACGATATTAAGAGGTATTTTTCATAAATAAATCAGCATCAATACCGTTGGTTCATGTGATCACACTTGACACAAGAAGCCGTAATTTGACATGTTCTGCCCTACAGACACGGGTGGATCCAAGTTATCGCCCCACCATCATGCTGGTGGTCAGTAACGCCACCCTCTCTTCTTTTATAATTTTAGGCTCTCTTACGTTTGTGGTCAGTATGAATATTGCTTTAATCAAGGCCCACAGTTGGAATACACTGTCTCTACTAGTTCTATGTTACAAGCAAATCAGATGGTAAAAGCATTTGTATTATGGGTTAGACATCCATTTAATATATCACACTGCTATGAAGATAACTAATGGTAAAAATTATAAGAGACATGTCAGATTATACGTGGTTAAGTGATGGTAGGATATAATAGCAAACCAGAGGGTATGTGAGAGTAGATAGTTTACTCCATTTGCTTTTTACTGAATAACGTGATACTAGAATGATTCAGAATATATGTAGTAAGTGAATCATTGCTGTTCAACGTGTTCTGTTCATATTTATTGGTTTAAAGAGAAGGGAAGTTTCTGTGGCCACAAGCTTATACCTAATGCATCACTCCTCATGCTTAAGTGTTCCGTAAGATTAGAAACGTCTGAGAGACCTTATGTTTTTTATTAAATCATGGGGTCATCTTTAGCATAGTAATGTCGTGAGATCCAAATCACTTGGTTGATCACTGGCAAGAAATACATTGGGATGAATGAGAGTGAGATTGTGTGGCATTTTCCTTGTCATTAAAAATGAACCAGTGAACTCTTCATTGGGAAAACAGTAATCTCAAAGAGAAAGAAGGAATTCGGTTATGAAGTCTCAACTCACTTGGAGAAATCCAGGTGCACATGTGATCCGCTGACAGTCATCAGTTATTTTAGGGTTTAGCAAAAAGTTGATTACTCAACCCGCCAATAAAAAATCCATCCTCCAATCAAGACAGAGAATTTTTGAGCTTATGGTTTAAAAGAGACGCACTGATATATTTTTTTGATGGTCGCTGTGATTGAGAAGATAAGCCTTTGACCATAGCTGTATCATTATTTCGCGGAAACGACAACACCCTTTACCAGCAAGGGAGTAGTCTACTCCCGAAGACTTAATGCTTAAATTTAGCGATAGAGATGAAGCAAGGTTTGTCTACTTACTATATTCAGTGAGTCAGCTAAACTATGTTGAGGCCTGAAGATTTGTTTGGTTCGAAGTAGGTCAGGATCTTAATGACACTCAGGGCCTAAAATCCAAAGTAATTGGTTCGTTGTGGAAAGAAAAATACGGAGTTTCTTGACAAGAAATACTCTAACCCTGTTTTGAAAGTTATGTGCCTTTACAGGAAATCAACCCAACTTATTCATTGCCAAATACTCTTCCACTGCCTACATAACAGTAATGCATCTAACTAACTTGAAAACTCGAAGGTGCTCGAGTAAATCTGTCTAGATGTCATGAGTCTGGCAAAAATAATCACTGAACTGCAGGTCTGGAAGCAATGTAAAGGGAAGTAGTTGGAAATTTTACTAGTAGTAAAACTTTACGCAACTTGGTTGTCTGGCAATTTCACTGTATTATTAGAACAGGGTTCGTGGAAATTGTAGTGATTTTAGTAGATAAATTCATTAGTGGATGTAGGCTAGACCACTATTGAAAACTTAGAGGCACTGGGTTTCCATCTTGCATTGGTGTGGGACTCCTGAGCAGTGAACATCCTCGGTCCCACATGTAGGACACGACTACGTTTCACAAAAGCTTCATCGAAAGCTTTCTTCATTTCGAATATGAGATCCCCTTTCATCTAGGCTCAAATCTTTTTTGGCAGAACATAGCCATATCGTCCGCTTTGGATTTTTTTTACTCTAAACCTGTGAATGTAACCAGTAGGATTATACAAAGAAGTGTGATTCACCCATTACTCTTTCTGCCTTTCAGCAATGACGTGTATTCTCTCTTCCAATATGGCAAACCTTTCCTCTTTGCCGATGACTCAAAAGCAGCCCTTCATTTTCTTATCCCATTGAAGAAAGCTATATTTCAGAGGTAATCCAAGGAGAAATAAACAAGTTACCCGAATGGACTGTCATGAAACCTATCACTGAATGTTGACAAAAGTGGATTTATTCACATTGGCCGCTGCCCCAACCTAAATCTGTCTATACACAGATATGCAGTGAAACCTCTCAATACTTCGTGGTTTGGGTTGGAGATATAGCAACAGTCTGAACTTTTCAGGTACATAAAGCCAACAAGCTCATCGCATTCATAATGATAAACTTCAATAACATCGAATCGAGATTTTTACTGTGTAAGTGTATCCTAAACACTCTTGAAGGTGTTCAAAGAAGGTTCACTGAAGATGTTTTTAGGTATCCTGACAACATAAATTATCACGACAGATATCAGCAACTCAAATTAGAACCTCTCCAGATCAGGCGTATCAAATTGAACCTCGTCTTTATCTATCGGCTCATAAACAGTATTTCATATTATTCGGCATCCACCTTTTCGTACTCTATGACATCATTCTTTAACCTAGGCAATAACGTGAATATCTTCGTGATTCCGAAAACCTGCATTAATTTATGCCGGAATTTTTTCACGATTCGCTACTCAACCATATAGAACAGACTACCAGCGAACCTCCGTTGCAATGAAACCACAGACACTACGAAAAATAAGGAACGGGATTGTAGTGGATTTGTCATACCAAGCACCAATATTCAATCAGATGAGGAAACGTGTCTTTTTGCACACAGTGGCATAACCGATGAATTAAATTGAAAGCTACCGGTTATTAGCTCTTCTTTAAGCATTCCTTAAGGTTATAGGGTAATTTCTTTGTCCTTGCCTACATATGAATTGCACCACGACCCTATGGGGGGGGGTTCAAGAAGTGCTGGTTCAGCATCATGAAACTTTTGAATGGAGTGGATGATTATTCAAATATCCTCGACAATAAGTATAGTGCCTGTGCAACAGACCCGGAATTTTTTAAAATTCTTCATCAAATACTCCCAGCGGTCCGTTATATTTGTCCTTTTTTTAAAACTCATTTACTGGCCAAGATCTCTTAGTCATACCGAAATAATGTTGTCACAGTATTTTCAATATTTTGCACTACTCGTCCCATTCATGTAATCAAGCAACCACTCAGCTCAATATTAGACAATTTCGTAATCCCAAAATGAGACGGATTTGATCGATCAAGGATATCGGTGCTTAGTTCGGGCGAAACATGGTGTAAATAGACACCAAATAACTTCCAGGTTTCTCTTATACACCACATGAACGTGTCAATGACGTTCATTTCCACTTAGTATAGTCCTGCCAGAGTTGAATGGATAATTCTATATACTAACTTCATATAGTGGCAAGAAGCATCATTCCTGCTGAAACTATATTATACACTTTCTTCAAACAATGGACAGAAACTTGTTACTCATTTAGTTTAATCACGGCTCCTCATAGTCAAGCGGGATATCACGAACCAATGGTATTGATGCCAATTTCTTATGCCAAACACCTCATTGAATCATGTCTCTGACCTTGAATCGGTTTCACTTTCTACCAAGAAATTCTACTGCAAGTACGACTGAACAGATACGCTAAATATGAGTCCACTTGTGACTACGTAAGTTATGACAATGAAAACAAGTCATAATATTAACGACGGGAGAAAAGCCAGTTGGTATTTAAACATTGTGTTTTCCTTACTAAATTCTAAAACTTTATATAATCCTGAGCTTCAAGCTTCTTTTTCAGTTATCTTCATTCCTATAGTTCCTTGTCCATTCATCGCCATACTTTGGCTTGTTTTGTTTGACCTGATGAAATATACTTGCTTAGAAATCGATCTGATGAAAGAGAATGTGTTTAAGTAGTTATAGCTATATTGCTCCTTCACAAGTGACTAAACTTCACTAGTCATGAACACTGTCTGTTCTGCATCTCGTCCTTCCTTTCTCCCTCTCTTTTTTAGCACCCTCATGGTATACCGCCGAAAACTTTCGTGTAACGTACTACTTTGTCCTGCGCCATAACTTATACCGCCGGAATTTATCTGGGATCCACGACTTCGACTGACTGCTATGGGCTTCAATTTCAGTCATTCTCAACCACCAATTATCTGTCGCAAAGCATCCCCTACAAGGCTCTCTAACTCTCATATTAGACATTAATATTCTGACATATGAAAATTTGTCATCTGTTTTGATTGCTCATGTGCGTTATAACTTATCAACATACCTGAGCAACCTAGTAAATTAAGGCACGTAGCATCTGAATTAACTTGATCTTGCCTATAAACTGGCATGCCCCATGTTACTTACAATAATAATAATAATTATTATTATAATTATAATAATAATAATAATTATTATTATCAGCTAATACGTTAGATTGTACAAACCAACTTAAATTCGGATTATCCCATGCTTCAGTCGAACTTTTGGGATCGATGCGGTTCGAAATAGTGGCATGGTGAAACGATTTAGTCGATATTTGGAAGTACTTTCTTCAGTTGTAAATATGCAACAATGCGCAAAAGGACTTCCACTCACGCCACCTGGAACGCCAAGTGTAATGTAAGCCAGTTCTGGGTAAACCACAGTCAAGTTCATTCAGGAGACAATCATCCTAATTACAGAAAAATTTGCTGATGATCGCTCTCAATCACTCAAAATAACCACATTATAACAGGTGCTACAATAAGGATGTCCCTTTTTTCGGATTATTACTAGATAGTCAACATACCATATTTTTGTCCTCCATATAACACTTACCATTACGACAAAGCTTGAAACCTAGTGCTTAATACGCTTAGATTGGCATTCGGCTTATCGAACCGACTGATTGATAATTGCAACACTGTATGAAAAAATAATGGGTTAGATCCGCGGATGAATTTTTCCGAGATAAAACCGGGTCTTAATGGTGGGACTTTCAGTAAGAATAAAAACAAATTAATAGACCTGCTATCATAGGTGAAGATAATTATGGGAGCCGTAAGGTCAACCAATCCAGATAACTTGTTGTTTGAATGTGATGCGAGATATTTGGTAAGGTGAGTCAAGCTTGAGCGTAACTTTTAGTGTTATCGTGCGTTTGGAGTTCTCATTTTTGTTCCCACTCTTGGTTTTCTTTTTGTCCTAAATTCACCTTTGTAATTTTTTGAGTATCAGTGGCAACTTTAATCAGTACTCGTGATTGCTCA
Organism: Schistosoma rodhaini; assembly: GCA_944470415.2. NCBI lineage: Eukaryota > Metazoa > Platyhelminthes > Trematoda > Strigeidida > Schistosomatidae > Schistosoma > Schistosoma rodhaini. The sequence continues at coordinate 13,057,164 of OX104037.1, forward strand.
CCTGTACGTATTCTGCCAGCAGTTCCACGCCAAACATTTGACCCTGTTATAACGGGGAGGACGGAAAGCGAATGTCCGGCGCTTTAACCGGGTTGATAGACACGGCGAGTCCACTTAGGGGAGTTGGAAAACCCTGATTCCAAACCAATGGTGCAGCTGGGCTCCAGGATTTTAAGGAAAAAAGTGGAGTATGAAGCTATTGCCGCTCACCGGCCACTATTGAGCTGCATCTCCTTACATTGTTGCACTGCCTTGTGGGTTAGACTTTTAGGTCAAAGGCTCGGGGTGTGGCCTCCTAAGAAAACCACCTGCTTCAGTCTGGGCACCTGGGCAGTATCACAGCCCTCACACAAATCGAATGGTTTGTGGCGCATATATATTTGGTGCCCTCTTGTACCAATGTTTATGAGTTTGCATAAACAAATAAATTTCCATTACATCGGAGATGGGGCCTGTAAATTTACCAGACAGCCTTATTCTAAGCTGTTAATTTACGATTGGATCTGAGGATTTTCTGCCTTTCTCATATACTTTATAACTATAAACACTCCACGTAATCATGACAAAAAGTGTATCACGTCATTCTTAATAGATTGATATCACTTTCCTTAAAGGCTACTAGAAACTAGTCACTCAGAAACTCATTTGGGATGTTTTCACACACAAATTTATGTTTCGTACTTGATCTAACTTCCGATTAACAATTCGTCGCCTAAACCAGTTATTTTAGTTGGTTAGATTTCGTTGTTCCTGTTATGTTTATCGGGGTTTTCAAAGTCAACATGAATTTGATTCAGTCTATTACATTGCTCTGTAGTTCCTAAATAGCGATTCTGCTTATTAGAATGCCGTTATTCTGTTTTACCTTTGGCACCGTTTTCTGTTATACTTGATGGATCTCTAAAATCATAAGAATACATTCCACCGGAAAATTGACTAAATTTTGTGTGGCAACAGCTGCTGTTGAGTAAAATTAGAGATTCGGAGAATTTTTTTAAACATCACGAGATCAGCAACTTGCGATAACATTGTGTTCGTCTTTACTTCTCATTCATCCAATGTCATTTAATGACGATTAAAAACGTATGTACTTATTGCGATTACCTGACTGTAATCATGTTTTTCTCGACTAGAAGTCCGTACTTCCCATAACTAGGTGAATGATTTTCTGCATATTGCTACTTGGGAAATCCGTTGACATTGGGCCATCTTTGGCGCCTTCGTGATGTTAATCTGGCTGTAAAAGGTCGGATCTACAACGCGTCGGTGAGAGCAGTTTTGCTCTATGCTTGTGAAACCTGGCCTCTCCGAGTTGAGGATGTTAGACGTCTCTCTGTGTTCGATCATCGTTGTCTCCGAAGGATTGCTGACATCCAGTGGCAACACCATGTTAGTAATGCAGAGGTTCGGCATCGTGTGTTCGGGCGCAGAGACGATAATTCAATTGGTGTCACCATCTTGAAACACCGACTTCGGTGGCTTGGACATGTTTTACGAATGTCGTCCCAGAGACTTCCACGTCGTGCATTATTTGCCGACCCTGGGACTGGTTGGAGAAAGCGGAGAGGAGGTCAGTGTATGACATGGTGTCGTGGCATGAAAGAGAGCTGCAAAGGGCTAGCTTCTGTTGGTCCTTCACGACTCCCTGGTTGGGGTCCGAGAGATAGTGCAACACAGTGGCTAGAGACGTTATCGGATATGGCTCAGAATAGAAGCCAGTGGCGATCCTGCTGCAACCTTCTTTTAATTTCTACATAAAGAATGGTTCTAACTTTCTTAACTGAAAGAATCTTCTGGTTGTACATTTCAGCCCGCCTTATCTTTTCATCCTTTATCTACCTACTTTCATTATTTTGTGTGGCGCATATGTACCTGGTGCCCTTTTGTACCAATATATATGTGTTTAAATAAATAAATAAATAAATTGACATTGGTGGATGCCATGTAATCCACTCAATTCTTTCAGTATAGGAGTAATAGTTGGTAACTCCAAACTATCTGCATATAAGTATCTGAAAGTACATTTGCAAATACAAGGCTTGTATTGCTTTGTTAAACGTCTAAAAGTTAACATTTGTGTATTTATTAATATTCTTCAAAATCATGAAATTCTAAACTACCACCATGAGTAATCTTGAGTCACATGTCACTACGTTTTTATTTAATCTATAAAGTAGTCTCATCTTAAGGATGTATAAAAATTATCTACTTAATTCACTCAAAATGTAGATTCATGGTTGGTGCACCATGTAATGCTTTTTAGTTTCGGAATCAGTACTTTCACTAGGTTCGTAGCAGTTGAAAGTATCTCGCACTTTATTTTCGCTCGCTTAAAAAATTGTACTGCCTATCTAATGTAAAATAACTACGTAATTGCTGGGCAGAAATCCGGTTCTTGAAGTGTGAACATGCAAAATTTTGAGAGCACATTCATGACAAAAATTGTCGTTATTTGATCCCAATCCTTCCAAATTTACATGTATAATTGGGAATCGAAGTATAATTTCCATAAAGCTATTTGTTAATACTATTTAGGAATCCAAGAATGTCATTTCAAAAAGTTCTCTGTTCGGTAGTTCATTTACTTGCTGTATAAGCAGCCGTCAAAATTGATAAGTTTGAGAGCCTTTCAATTGTTGATTAGTTGTAAAAACTGGGTTGTGAATCGTCACATACTAAGTAAAACGTATTGTCACTGCTCTATTCTTATAAACTCAGGTGAACAACTACACCTAGACTTAGTATACTGCTAGCAAATTTCTTAATCTGATCACAAACCTAAGACTTCTCGCCTTCGCTCTATAAAGTTTATTATATAATATGACTAACATAAAACTCCATAAAAGTACATTTCTGAAAAACAGCCTCGAAAACATAGTTATAAAAGGCTTCTTAAAAATCCAGTGGATACTCCGCTCAAAACTGGAGTTTTCTATAATTATCATACGGGGAGAATTGTTACCCCACCTGTTAAAGATAATAAAATCTTAAATCTGAGCTAGTAGCTAGTTCGTGAAAAAAATTAAATGCAGTCATTAGAACGGAATATGAAAAGCAGTAACTATGTATCCCAAAGCTAATTGATTATTTATATGACATTGTCGTATGTAATACCTAAGCTAGTCTGTCTAGTGTTTTTACATTTCATTCGTCTGTCTGGCTGTTCTGAATTTCACATCCTCAAGACAGCGTACAGTGAAGGAAATCACTCTTGATTTTTCACATCGATTTGAGGTGATTTTCGCTCAGTTAACTCCAACGCACTGTCGTAACTTTTATTCACTAAATTTCAGTATATGCCATTTGTATCAGTCATTTGATTCTCAATAGATTTTCCTTGTAATGATTAATTCACTATGATTTTGTATTCAGTGACAATTACTTAGGTAACAAAACTGCAATTAATAGTTACTGAATCTATATATAACTGAATTAACTTGGATGTATTAAGTCACCGTCATGACCCCATTTAATTTGCCATTAATTATATTATCTATTTGTTGCTGGGTTTTCCGATCGGGTTAAGGGACTAAGGAGACTTTTATCACATGTTTTGTTGAGAAGTCTCAAAAAGACGTGGGCTTTTATGTCCTGCAAAAATTACTTTCCAAATGGAAATAATGTATATAGTATCTTCAGTTCGCTACATTTGTTATACTTTCTATAAGTATCAACTCAAAGCAGGTTATTTTAAAGATGTAAATAATATATTGCTGTTAAATACCCCAGTATTTTAATATCGAGTGCTTTTTTTAAACCCAGGAATAGTATTTTCAACTCATACCATTTTCAGTTCCATCATAACTACACAATTCAATTTTTGTTTATAGTGAATGGATTTTAAAGTCTCTTAATCAATTTCGTGAATTATCATCCTTAAAATAAATCGGATTTATTAAAATTGAATGTTGAGTGTAATCTGAAACAGATGAATTCCTCACATGTTGCATTCGTCCTCACAGGGTTGAGATATAAAGTATTAAGGGCACTCGATAGCCGTTACTCTCATATCTGTCATTCGTCATTTGTATGTGGGCTGTGATACTACCCGGGTGCCCAAACCGAAGCAGGTGGTTTTCTTAGGTGGCCACAACCCGAGCCTTTGACCTAAAGGTCTAATCCACAAGGCAGTGGAGCATCGTGAGGAGATGCAGTCCCATGGTAGCCGGTGTTTATTTATTTATTTATTTAAACACATATATATTGGTACAAAAGGGCACCAGATACATATGCGCCACACAAAATAAAAGTAGGAAGAGAATGGATGAAAAGATTCGCGGACTGAAATGTACAACCAGAAGACTCTTTCAGTTAAGAAAGTTAGAACCACTCTTTATGTAGAAATTAAAAGAAGGTTGCAGCAGGATCGCCACTGGCTTCTATTCTGAGCCATATCTGATAAGGTCTCTAGCCACTGTGTTGCACCACCTCTCGGACCCCAACCAGGGAGTCGTGAAGGACCAACAGAAGCTAGCCCTTTGCAGCTTTCCTTCATGCCACGACACCATGTCATACACTGACCTCCTCTCCGCTTTTTCCAACTAGTCCCAGGGTCGTCAAATAATGCACGACGTGGAAGTCTCTGGGACGACATTCGTAAAACATGTCCGAGCCACCGAAGTCGGTGTTTCAAGATGGTGACACCAATTGAATTATCGTCTCTGCACCCGAACACACGATGCCGAACCTCTGCATTACTAACATGGTGTTGCCACTGGATGTCAGCAATCCTTCGGAGACAACGATGATCGAACACAGAGAGACGTCTAACATCCTCAACTCGGAGAGGCCAGGTTTCACAAGCATAGAGCAAAACTGCTCTCACCGACGCGTTGTAGATCCGACCTTTTACAGCCAGACTAACATCACGAAGGCGCCAAAGATGGCCCAGATTGGCATAAGCCGCTCTGGCTTTCATTATACGTGCATCAATCTCATCACTCACGCCACCACCAGCACTTATATAGCTACTTATATAGATACACGAACTTCTCAACTACTTCAATCTGCTCACCATCCAGGGTGAGTACAGGATGTGAATCCTGCCAGTCTTGTAGGAGTATCTTGCACTTGGAGGGTGCAAAGCACATGCCGTACCTGCGGACACTGATTGCCAACTGATTAAGTGCGGATTGCATGCCTTGGGCATTATCGCACAGTAAGACAATATCATCCGCATACTCGAGGTCGAGAAGTCGTTCTCCAGGCAGCAGATCCACACCGCCATTACTTACATCCATCAGAGCTGTTTCCAGGATGTCGTCGATGGCAAAGTTGAAGAGGAATGGTGAGATCAGGCAACCCTGTCTAACCCCACTGCTCGAATGGAACAAGGGAGAAAGGTGGTTGTATGCCCTCACTCTGCCTGAAGTGTTCGTATACAGGGCCTTTAAGATGTTAATGAACTTCTCAGGCACACCCTTCGTCAAAAGACAATCCCAGAGAACAGTCCTGTCCAACGAATCGAAGGCAGCCCTGATATCAAGAAACACTACGATTGTTGGCCTGCGATAAGTATGACGGTGTTCTAATATTTGACGGAGGGTGGAGATGTGATCAATGCATCCTCGACCAGAACGAAAACCAGCCTGCTCCTCGCGAGTCAATCGTTCTCGGGTTTTAAACAACCTACGAAGAATGACAGAAGCCAATAGTTTGGACGCAATCGGAAGTAGACTTATCCCCCGGCCCAGATGACTTACCTCCGGCTCTTTTTAAAGATGGTGATGACTTTCTGGCTAAAGAAACTGACTGTATTGTTTGCAAAGGTTTGGGAGCAAGAAAGTGTTCTAACATCATGGAATGAGTCAATAGTCGTCCCTATCTTTAAAAATGGTTCACGTTGTTCCTGTAACAACTATCGGGGGATAAGTCTACTTCCGATTGCGTCCAAACTATTGGCTTCTGTCATTCTTCGTAGGTTGTTTAAAACCCGAGAACGATTGACTCGCGAGGAGCAGGCTGGTTTTCGTTCTGGTCGAGGATGCATTGATCACATCTCCACCCTCCGTCAAATATTAGAACACCGTCATACTTATCGCAGGCCAACAATCGTAGTGTTTCTTGATATCAGGGCTGCCTTCGATTCGTTGGACAGGACTGTTCTCTGGGATTGTCTTTTGACGAAGGGTGTGCCTGAGAAGTTCATTAACATCTTAAAGGCCCTGTATACGAACACTTCAGGCAGAGTGAGGGCATACAACCACCTTTCTCCCTTGTTCCATTCGAGCAGTGGGGTTAGACAGGGTTGCCTGATCTCACCATTCCTCTTCAACTTTGCCATCGACGACATCCTGGAAACAGCTCTGATGGATGTAAGTAATGGCGGTGTGGATCTGCTGCCTGGAGAACGACTTCTCGACCTCGAGTATGCGGATGATATTGTCTTACTGTGCGATAATGCCCAAGGCATGCAATCCGCACTTAATCAGTTGGCAATCAGTGTCCGCAGGTACGGCATGTGCTTTGCACCCTCCAAGTGCAAGATACTCCTACAAGACTGGCAGGATTCACATCCTGTACTCACCCTGGATGGTGAGCAGATTGAAGTAGTTGAGAAGTTCGTGTATCTATATAAGTAGCTATATAAGTGCTGGTGGTGGCGTGAGTGATGAGATTGATGCACGTATAATGAAAGCCAGAGCGGCTTATGCCAATCTGGGCCATCTTTGGCGCCTTCGTGATGTTAGTCTGGCTGTAAAAGGTCGGATCTACAACGCGTCGGTGAGAGCAGTTTTGCTCTATGCTTGTGAAACCTGGCCTCTCCGAGTTGAGGATGTTAGACGTCTCTCTGTGTTCGATCATCGTTGTCTCCGAAGGATTGCTGACATCCAGTGGCAACACCATGTTAGTAATGCAGAGGTTCGGCATCGTGTGTTCGGGTGCAGAGACGATAATTCAATTGGTGTCACCATCTTGAAACACCGACTTCGGTGGCTCGGACATGTTTTACGAATGTCGTCCCAGAGACTTCCACGTCGTGCATTATTTGACGACCCTGGGACTAGTTGGAAAAAGCGGAGAGGAGGTCAGTGTATGACATGGTGTCGTGGCATGAAGGAAAGCTGCAAAGGGCTAGCTTCTGTTGGTCCTTCACGACTCCCTGGTTGGGGTCCGAGAGGTGGTGCAACACAGTGGCTAGAGACCTTATCAGATATGGCTCAGAATAGAAGCCAGTGGCGATCCTGCTGCAACCTTCTTTTAATTTCTACATAAAGAGTGGTTCTAACTTTCTTAACTGAAAGAGTCTTCTGGTTGTACATTTCAGTCCGCGAATCTTTTCATCCATTCTCTTCCTACTTTTATTTTGTGTGGCGCATATGTATCTGGTGCCCTTTTGTACCAATATATATGTGTTTAAATAAATAAATAAATAAATAAACTCTCATATCTAATATAAAAAACTTAGTTCATTCGTTTTGTGTGTGCGTGTGCTTTGACAGATTTCGTTCTAAAAAGCGGCGTTAGTATCAAGTTGATGGTTGTTTGTAAAATGTTTTCTAATGTACAGTGTAAACATGTTAGAGTTTCTAACTTCAAATCACTCAGTTTGTGACGGCTGGTGATACTATCTGTCTGTCATATGTAAAATAGATGAGATGGAATATGAATCAAGCGATCGGTATCTGAATGTCGACAAGTTTAATCACTAATTTAATAATTGTATGTTAACTGTGAACGTGTAAGTTTAAAATTTTCGAGCTGCTTTTTTATGTATTACCATCACTTATTACCAGTATCGAAAAGCTATAAATGTACAATAATGATAATATAAATATGCGTATTACTTATTTTCTTTTTTTTTGGGCATTCCTAGTTACGTCACATATTAAGCTTTGTGGTGGAATTTGAAAAACTATGGTGTTTCACTTTACTACTGAGCCAATGAATTTCTTTATGATGACTTGAAAAAATATGTCAGCTTATCGAATGTATCGTTTATTTCATCAAAAGTCTCATTTCTACAACTATTGTATATATAATATTCAGGGAAGATTTTGCAGTAAACCAAATTATAAAATTACCACATTATTTGAAAATTTAGCAAAGCAGAACATTTCGAGATCATACATTAACTCTGTTTTATCACCATTAGGTGATTTTACTGTTTCAGTTAGTGATTGTAGAGATATGAACAACAACTTACATTCAACTCACTTATCATTTTGGCCTTGTCTTCTGAACTACACTATTTATAATGACTGTCCTGAATTAAGAAGATCATTAACCGACTACATTCTTAGCCATAAAAATGAACATAGCAATGTTACGTTAATGTGTACATTAAAATTGTTAAGTATTCAACAGCGTTTTACTGAATTCAAAAGTTTGTATGACTATATTTTGCTTCGATTAAATCCCGTAGAAAAAAAGGTTTTTCAAGATGATATGGCGAAATCAGTAGCACAGACACCGTTTTGGAGAGACATATTTGAATTATTATCGTCCTCAGAATGGAGAAAATGTAATAATTCGGCAATTTATGAACATATGTGTTCTTCTGCCTTAAAATTTGACACTTTCTCTTCTTTTTTTGAATGTATGCACAAATTAAATGGTTTACCACGAGAAAATGTTTTCTATGACTTTTTTAATAAGTTAAATGGGCTAGAAGAAGAAGAATCTGTTCATTTAGTCAGTCAGTTATTTGAAATAATGAAAACACATCGATGGATTATTACTTATGAGATTGCTGAATGTATTCAACGTTGGTTTGCAAATTTGAAGCATGAAATTTGGTCAGGAGATTTATCTGCATTTGTTAATAGGTTAGTTATTAAGTTATTATGAATCCCTTGTATAACCGTAAATTTTCTATAGAGGCTATTTATGTTCAGTATGCAGAAAAAATCTACCACCACCAAACATGTCACAGTTTCCTTTTTCCCAAATGGCTGATACATTTTATGAAACAGTGATAAAGGTAATGTGCACATTTTTAGAATTTGATCTTGTTTTACCAATTCCAGGGGACAGATATTGAAAGTTTATATCTAACAGCAACATCGAGTGAAGTTATGACTCTAAAACGATTTATTGATTCTCAAAGTGAACCCTTAGACTGTATTATCGATTTTATGAATCTTATAAATATCCGCAAATTTCCCTTCGATGCGGCAGGATTACAGGTTGCTGAGGTAACTTTAGTTTGCTTAACAAGTAACTCGCCAATTTTAACTATTTCCATTGTTTACTGAAGCCCTCAGCACAAATTGTCATATACAGGTTTATGTGCTCAGTGTTTAGCTACGCTATATCATGTGGAGGTTAATAATACAATCCGTATTCTCAAACCGAAGCGAGTAGATCAGGGTTCTAATATACCACATGCAAGTTAAAAGTCAGTCACAACATAGAACTTCGTACGTACGTACATCAGTCCTAGTTGCCATACCACATTAGTACAGAGATACAGTTGTCAATTCAAATCCCACAGTGGTAGAAATAGTAAGAGTATAAGCAGTAATCCGAAAGATTAGGATTTGAAGATGCTCTTCAAGGAGTATAATCCAGTTAAATAAGTTTGGAAAGAGAAAAAAGATCGGAACATGAAGAATTCAGAAGATTAGAATTTGGGAGAACACAAAGAGTGGATGCACCTTCGTGATTGCAAATGATTTTGAGCCATGTCATTCAAGGTCTCTAACCATCAGTTCTTATCATCTCGCGAATCCCAACCAGGTAGTCTACACCTACCAACATGGCTCAGTTCACTTGTCAGTGACTTCATGGATTTTTGCTACGTTTTAGTCTGGCTACCCATAGCTTTATTCCAACCTACTCCCACACCATAAAACATTGCACGTCGGTGGTTGGGCATACGTAACACGTGTCCCAGCCATCTAAACTGATAAAGTTTCACTACTTTATCAATTGGTTTGTCATCCTTACCCAGTACTCGTTTCCTAACAACCGCATTACTCACTCGGTGGTCCCAGAATATACGAGCAATGCTTCGAGGACATCTATGATCAAATACTAGTAACCTACGAATATCCTACCGACCATGTTTCACTGCCATAAAGTAGGACGGAACGAATTGCACAGTAAACCTGTCCTTTGGTTGGTAGACGGATATCTCGCCTACGCCATAAATGACGCAAGTTAGCGAAAGCTAGACGAGCCTTCTGTATTCGTGCTGAGATTTCGTCTCACACCAGACCACAAGGGCTGATGAAACTCCCAAGATAAATGAAGTGGTCGACATGCTCAATTATTTCACTCCCTATCGTTAGTTCAGGTGCCGATACAACCCAATCCTGAAGTAACATTTTGCACTTCGAGGGGGAGAATCGCATCCCGAACATGCTTGGATTGTTGCTTATAGTGGTCAGAAGACTCTGAATTTTGTCGGCACCCTCACCAAATAGAACTATGTCATCGGCATATTTCAAGTCAACAAGTGAATCTCCCAGTAAAAGTTCAACTCCTGGAGATTTAGATGATGAAAATGTTATCTTTAAAAGCATGTCAACGATAAAGTTAAACAAGAATGGAGAGAGTGGACGACTCTGACGAACACCACTTGAGGTAATTAATTCTGACGACTGTTCGCCAGTAAGCTACTACTCGAGTATCAGTAGTTTAGAATTTGACTTTAAACTACTACTGTGTGGCTGTAAAACAATTATTGTTGTTTGCATTTATATATGTCTAATATATGATGGTTCAGTAACCTAAACTACTCATGTTTATCATCCGTTCTTACACAAACTAGTAATTTAACCTTTTTTATAGCCAATATTTCTGCTACTAAAAAGAGTTATATCTTCAAAATAAGTTTATTAATTTTCGATGTTGACATTGCTCATTTCTGTATCTGACAAATAACACATACACAAGCAATAAGCTCCCAAGTATTCAAACCACGTTATTGCAGTAGTTCATTAAGTCTCTATTTATTAGTATGAACTGTATAAGTAACTAGGTGTTTTGATTAATCCCAGTTAGACAGTTAGTCAGTGGTTGGAGAAAATAACTCAGTTCATTATTTGTCTGCGCTACAAACTACTGTTCATGTTCCACCTAAATCCCCAGTATCATTTTAAGCATTGTCATTTGAAGTCCTTGAATATAGTTAGATAGTGAGTATTAACGGAGTCCAGGACGCGTGTTTCGTTATATTCAGGAGTCGTTATTTGGATGTATGTGTATCATAGTATTAGCATTCGAACCGCGACTCAAACCCAGTATCTAGCTGACAAAAAACGTGAATTAGTTGCCATATCGAAGCTATTCGTTCAAGGTGGAAACATGTCAAAGTAGATTAAATAATCTCAACCCTTCTACAAACACTTGGAATAGACCTTTAAAAGTCCTAAAATTGTTGCATTCCAGCTTTCTATTACTTGTATACATTATTTCTACTCTTATTTTCTGTTCTGTCTTTTAATGTGATGTATGACTATTCGGACATTCATATGTATTAAGGTCATACACTGCCTCTCTCTGACTTCTTCAAGTAACAGGCATCCATATTTTGTATACTAAGTACAAATAAACTTTTAATTACCGATAATCTATTTCAATAACTCATAAGAATCATCACGCTTCAAATCTTTATGACTTACTTAGTTATTTTTGTAATTACGTTGTGATTTTGACAATTTACAAGTCATTTTCACTGAAAAGCCATGTTATTTTATTTCAAAATGGTATTTAATTTAATCATCAATATCCTTTTTAATGTATAAGATGGACTAAGAAACCGGTCCTATTCTTGATCGGTTATGGTTTGCAAAAAGCGGTGACTTCATGTGTAGGTGTTCGGGATACTATATTCCCCAAAACAGCGTAAAGCATTAAAGCTAACAGCTAGTTCGTGAAAAAAAATAAATGCATTCGTTAGAACGGAATATGAAAAGCAGTAACTATGTATCCCAAAGCTAATTGATTATTCATATGACATTGTCATATGTAATACCTAAGCTAGTCTGTCTAGTGTTTTTACATTTCATTCATCTGTCTGGCTGTTCTGAATTTCACATCCTCAAGACAGCGTACAGTGAAGGAAACCACTCTTGATTTTTCACATCGATTTGAGGTGATTTTCGCTCAGTTAACTCCAACGCACTGTCGTAACTTTTATTCATTAAATTTCAGTATATGCCATTTGTATCAGTCATTTGATTCTCAATAGATTTTCCTTGTAATGATTAATTCACTATGATTTTGTATTCAGTGACAATTACTTAGGTAACAAAACTGCAATTAATAGTTACTGAATCTATATTTAACTGAGTTGGCTTGTATGTAAATTCAGTCTTTGATCTGATCAAACAAACGTTCTTCATAAGATATGACTTATGGTGTAGTTGGGGACGGGGAATCTGAAGCGAGTAAAAATTTCGCATGGTATCGCAGTTATCACTTTTTGTTCTACATCTATAACAATAGAATAGCCTAGTTTAATGGCTACCTTTGCCCTACTCCTCAAGATTTTGTTTTATATCATCGAGATGCTGTCATGAGATTGAGTTGACTGGTTAGTCAAATGAAACATTTCTTGATCATATGGACGTCCCAGTTTTCTTGTCATAATTTCTGCTCACTTTTTTTGTGAAATTGTTCTTCTTCTCGTGATCTGATGCTTGACTATTGATGTGGTCTGTCTTTTTCTGATTGGTCGTTTTTGTTTCGGTTATCTGTGAAGTATTTTTACGTAAGCATGCTTTTTGGTAAATATCCCATTTTACTATCAAGTCCAAGCAGTTCTATTACAGTATTTGAATTTGCATAACCAATCTCTTGATTAATATTTTAATGTATAATAAAATCAACGATATTATCAAGGCTTTTTAAATACTATTAAGCATTAATGAATTCTTGGACCCATTAGTAGTAAAATAACCAACGTATTTGGAATCACAGTTTTTAAACTTTAAGTTTGGGTTTTTATTTATTGTTGCAGATATTTCGCAGTGACCTTGTTGTATCTCTTCTTTTCCTCATCTATTTGGAGGGACCTCCAACATTATGCGAAAATTCTGTGTACCTATATTAATTTTTGCTCTGGTTGTCCAAAAAGACGTCGTACTCGTGTTTTCTAAAGAATCTCTGTTTTCCCTATAAGGCGTCATAATTCTTCTAAATCAAGATCCTTCAACTCTCAAGGTAGAGTTTGAGTGGTTTAGACAATTTTCTAAGGTTAAGATTTTTTAAATAGCAATGTTGTTTCCTACAGGACAGACTTGCTGACCTCATTGCTCTACTCTTTCCGTTTATCCAGGCTTGGAAACAGCAGTAACCCTAGGAGGCCTACAAGTGGAGATGTATATTGTGGTTGCCTTAACCTGTTAAACAAGTAATAAGTATCTTACAAATCTTTTTCGGCTTCTAAATTACAGCTTAAAATGCAAGAAAAATTAAGTTCACCATTTTATTCGAAGACCTACAAAAATCTGACAAGTGATTTTTTTCTGTACCGTTTTTGTTTAGGTCCTAAGGCAGATCAACAAAGATTTCAATCTCCGGCGCTTTTGTTTTGTCAGTAAAGAGTCTACAACCTTACGTAAATCATGGTTTTGGGATCCCATTAAGATGTTAGGAAATCAGTTGGGAATCTCTGTTCAGAAATTCTGTACAAATTCTTCGTAAGTCTATATATATATATATATATATATATATATATATATATATATATCACCTATTACCTATCGTGGAGGAACATACACCGCCCACCAGCATTCTCTGCCCTGAGCAATTCTTTTTCAGTTTCTGTTCATCATCTTCATATCTGCTTCCAATATTCGGTGCAGTGTGTTCTTTAGCCTTCCTCTTCTCCTTTTTCCTCCAAGATTCCAAGTTAGGACTTGCCTCGTGATGTAGTTTGGTGATTTCCGAAATTTATGACCTATCCACTGCCAACGTCTTTTCCTAATGTCCTTTTCATTTGAGAGTTGGTTTGTTCTCTGACACAGTATGTTATTGCTGATGGTGGTTGTAGTAATTCTCCAATTTTCAGCTCCATACAGTAGAACTGTGTTGACGTTCGTATTAAAGATTGTGACTTTGATATTGGTTAACAGTTGTTTTGGCTTCCATATGTTTGTTCAACTGTAGGAATGCAGCGTTGCTTTGCCAATCCTCGTCTTAGTGTCTGCATCAGGTCCTCATTGTTCATCGGTGATTCTTCACAGGTACGTAAAAGATCCCACATCTTCGAGGGTTTCTCCATCAAGTGTGATTAGGTTGATGTTCTCCGTGTTGTATTTGAGGATCTTGATTTTTCCCTTGTGTATGTCCGTCGTGTGAATTCCGGATGATATTGAAGATGTTCTCAAGTACACCATAGTTTATTTATTTAAACTCATAAATATTGGTACAGAGGGACGAAATATGGAACGCTTCACGATTTTGAGTGTTATCCTTGCGCAGAGGCCATGCTAATCTTCTCTGTATCGTCCCCATTTTAGCATATGTACCGCCAAAGCGAGTACACCATAGTGTCGAGGAAGATTCTATAAAGTCCTCCCATCCACACTGTCAAACGCTTTCTCATAGTCAAGGAAGTTGATGTAAAGTGATGAGTTCCATTGAATTGATTGTTCAATGATGATCAGTAGTGTTGCGATTTGGTCTGTGTACGACCGATTCTTATGGAATCCGGTCTGCTGATCTCGAAGCTGGATGTCTAATGAGTCTCTCATCCGGTTCATCAACACTCTGTTGAAAAACCTTTCCTGGAACCGATAGTAGTGTGGTTTCTTTGTAGTTTTCACAATTGCTCAGATCTCCCTTCTTTGGTATCTTGATGAAGTATTCTTCTTTTCAGTCTGTCGGTACTTGTTCTTCCTCTCAAATCTTCTTGAATAGGACATTGTATTTTCAGGTACTTCAGTGCTTCAGCTGGTTTGTTGTCTGGTCCTGCAGCTTTCCCACTCTTCGTTTGTCTGATAACCATGCTGATTTCTTCGATCGTTGGTTGAGCGGCATCTATAGGAAGTCCCGCGTGGGGTGCTTCAATGTCTGGTGGGTTCAGTGGCGCTAGTCTATTCAATAGTTCTTCAAAGTGTTCTACCCACCTGTTCCTCTCTTCTTGAATCTGAGTGATTATCTTGTCTTCTTTGTCGTTGACTGGTTGCTGTGGTTTACCATATTTCCCTGCTAGTTTCTTCTTTGTGTCATATAGGTGTCTTGTTTTTCCTTCTTTCGTAGCTATTTCCTCTGTCGTTGCTAGGTCTTCTATATATTCCTGCTTGTCAGCTCTAATGCTCGTCTTCACTCCTTTGTTTCTGTGTAATCATTGTGCCTTGACTATCTCTGCTCTTGTTCAGCTGTTGTTAATTTCTGTATTCTTGTTCTTCCTTTCTTGAGTCTTGTCCAAGGTTTTCGACAGTGATCTGTTCGCTATGATGGTGCTTCTTGCGACCCAGCACCTCTTGACATGTTGAAGTTGGTGCTTGTTTGATCCTTCTCTTCCCGTCTTCCATAGTGGTTTTCTCTTCTTCGAATAGATCTTGTAAGTCTTGGAACATGTTCTTGAGAGTTATCTTGGATTCATTGAGTTTGTTGGTATCTCGAAGGTAGACTATATTAAACCTTTGTAATGTTGTTTATTCAGTTGTCCAGTGTTTCTTTAGCTTCAGTTTCATCTTAGCAACTACCATGTGGTGATATGAAGCTATGTCAACTGCTCTTCTAGTTTTTACGTCTTCTATTAACCTTCAGAATTTTTTAGTGATGCAAGTATGTCTATCTGGTACTATAGTGTAATGCGGTGAGACTATATATATAACAATACTATTCCATGTTTTTTGCTTTTGTGTGGGGATTATTTATCCTGGCAAGCCTGAATTAAATTCGACGGTCCTTGTTCACACCTGAGATCGATTAGTTTAAAATCGGATGTTGAAACTGCTTATTAACTACCTCTTATGGTTAATATGTACATGTTAGCGGATTAAAGCATGTTCCATGCACGATCGGATCGGAATAGAATTTTGTACCGATTTGTATTTAAAATGGTAATTGTTAGCGAAACATAGATCGGATTAAAGCGTGTTCCATGCACGATTGTGTTGGCGCACGCTGATTTTCTAATTCTTATCTAATCAGCGCTAGTCGATACTTCGAGAAGACTATAGAATCTTCTCATGTAAAAACTATAAATATACTAACGTATTTCTTATTGCGCTTATTACTTCATCTACCCCTTGTTATTTGGAATATAATTTCTTTCCTATTTAACCATGTTCTGATTTGAGGACTTGTCGAGTTAATTGGTGTTCAGGAATACTAAGCAATAGGGATAGCTGGGTCGTAATTAAAAAAAATTATAACAGCACACGACGGCACTTGTAGGTAAAATAAACTGTGCTTCTGAATGTCAACTCATTGAAACTATTTAAGTATACTATGCATCAGAAAACAACTACATGACTTAGGGTGACTAAATAAGTTTGGGCATTGTACATATACTATTAGATATCTCTACACATCATTGTATTTGTTTTATCTTGTGGTCGTATTTTGTCTAGACTACATTTTCTCCTTATTTAGGTCAGAAGACGATGTATTTCTCCTCTATATGGCGATGAAGTCTGGGCCACAATGCTATATAGTATCTAATGATGAATTCAAAAAATACCGTTTTTCATCAGGTCCGGAACTTGGAGAACAAATTTCTAGGTGGCAGTCTCTCAGACAAATCGTACTACAGCGTCGTGGTCCGATTTATCAAGTAAGACTAGTTTTGTATACAAATTTATTTTAAGCTTTACTGTCGGTGACTACTGATTTCAAAACAATTATTACTGCCCCGGTACGGTTGACAGTGGGGATAGTGGGCTCTCTTCCTCTTGAATCGCTCTCATATGACCACGCGTATATAGCCTCTGCCAGGGAAGTCCTACTCACTGCCTTATCGTGACGGAGGTGTTGTTTACGAAATTTTTATTTATTTAAACACATAAATATTGGTACAAGGAAGCACCAGATACATATGTGCCACACAAATCTCATTCGATTTGCTTGAGGGCTGTGATACTGCCCAGATGCCCGAACTGAAGCAGGTGGTTTTCTTAGGAGGCCACACCCGGAGCCTTCGACCGAAAGATCTGATCCACAAGGCAGTGGATCATCGTGAGTAGATGCAGTCCCATGGTAGTCGGTGATCAACGATTGATTCGTACGCCATTTGTTCCTTCAGGATACTGGAGCCCATGTGCACCATTGGTTTGGAATCAGGGTTTTCCAACTCCCCTAGGTGGACTCGCCTTGACCACCAACCCCGTTAAAGCGCCGGACATTCGCTTTTCGTCCTCTCACTTTCGTAAACAAGTTGTGCCACGATAAGGCAGTGAGTAAGACTTCCCTGACAGAGGCTATATATTCGCTGGCAATGTGAGAGCATTTCGAGAGGGAGAGCGGACTCTCCCCACTCTCGGCCGTACCAGGGCATTTGGGGGCTTAACGAAAGTGAGAAAACGAAAAGCGAATGTCCGGCGCTTTGACCGGGTTGGTGGTCAAGGCGAGTCCACCTAGGGGGGTCGGAAAACCCTGATTCCAAACCAATGGTGCACATGGGCTCCAGTATCCTGAAGGAACAAATGGCGTACGAACCAATCGTTGATCGCCGACTATCATGGGACTGCATCTACTCACGATGATCCACTGCCTTGTGAATCAGATCTTTCGGTCAAAGGCTGCGGTTGTGGTCCCCTAAGAAAACCACCTGCTTCAGTTCGGGCATCTGGGCAGTATCACAGCCCACACACACAAATCAAACAAGATTTGTGTGGCGCATATTTATCTGGTGCTTCCTTGTACCAATATTTATGTGTTCAAATAAATAAAATTACTGCAACTGAGTACCGATCTAATTCGTGTTCCTAGGAATTCTTTTATTATGGAGTACAATTATAATGCATGTATTACAGCTGATTTATTATTTCATTGTAGCTCGACCATATTGAAGTTAATCTGTATAATATAGTCGTTTTCTCAAAGATATTCTTACCATCTCTCACTTTTTCAGTTGTTAATTATTGTACTTTACTATCGGGAACTAAATTCTTGGTGCTGAAGTGTAACATTAATTTTACCGACTTTTAATCAAACTGTAATGCCCTGAGGATTGTGTTTTAGATTTTATCAAGTTACAGAAACTTCAAAATATCAAAAACATTTATTTAACGTGAAAATCTAATTGTCATAGGAACCGCTCTGTCTGGTGTATTTGCATGTAACAGCAAGAAAATAATTTCGAGTACAAATAATTTTTAATCTCCGGAAAAAAGTGGCTCAAGATCTGCTTTCATAGAGTGTTGAAAATAAATAGTTGACATAGTTTACAGTTAGAGCCATTTGTCCCCTTATTTCACACAAATCTTAAACACACTGATTTTTGTAAGCAGAAATCTCTTGTTCATCTTCCTACTCTTTAATCGAAATTCTCAATTTCCTTTTGTTGGTTATGTTTTATTTACGGTAAGAAAGTACAGCACAACTTGCTGAAACAAGATGTTTTTTCTAGCTTCCGAATAGTCTCTAAAGTCACCGGTAGTGGTTTGCAGTTATTGACTCAGGACAGGTTTTAAAAAAAGGAACAGAGAGAACTCTTGGTCTATTTTTGCGCGATTATTTAAATAATTTTGCGCAAGTTTACTGTCAACTTGGCAAATATATCTTATCGTTCACTCCCTGAGTGTCTAGTAACATTAAAGATATTGTTAACTGGACCTATTATACTAGTTTATCAACTGTTCTTACCAGAAAAAGTTGGAGTATTAATCGAGTTATCGGTCGAAAAGTTTCTCCAGGCAACAGATCTACTTCGTCATCACTTACGTTTATCTGAACTGTTTCCAGAACGTTATCGATGAACAAAGTTGAAGAGGAATAGTGAGATTGGGCAACCCTGTCTAATTCAACTGCCTGAATGAATGTATGCCCTCACTATGCCTGAGGTGTTTGTATATATGGTTTTCAAGATGTTAATTGACTTCTCAGGCGCACCTTTCAATGGATACTCCCAGAGAACAGTTCTGTCCAAATAATCGAGGACGGTCTTAATGTCAAGAAATACGACGATTGTTGGTCTGTTATAAGTATGACGGTGTTGTAACATTTGGCAGAAAATGAAGATATCGTCCATATATCCTCGACTAGAATCTACGAAGTTGACGGAGGCCACTAGTTTAGACGCAATCAGAAGTAGACATTTCACCTTACAGATTTTGATGGGTGACGTAAACCCTTTTTAGATGTAGGGACAACTGTGGATCAATGTTGGATTTCGGAACACTGTAATTCCCAAATTTTCCAAACAACTAATGCGGCTCTACAATTAGAAGGCTGCCGCTATCCTTAAAATGGGTAGATGTGTCATCTAAACCTTGTTATATGTAACGCCTCAAGGTTTAGAGGTCTTCGCGGACTTTCACCTCGTCAGGTCAATTAGTCGATACTGGCCAGTAAGAACAGAACAGTCTGATCGATGTCGCCGAGGTTGCCTGCCAACTGAACTTTTCCTTGGAGAACTCTACCTATCCTCAGGAACGTAGGTAGATGTTAATTTTCGGTATTCCATCAGCTTCACAGATTGTTTCACTCACATCAGACTTCTTTCTGCCAGTGACTTGGATGAATTAAAAGACATTCTAGCAGTTACCATATGCAGCTCGTTAGCGCATCACGACTTCTAAGCTTCTCGATCTTTAGGTAGACTCTGTACAATTTCCTTACGTAAGGTTCTATGTTTATCGTTGAACTCAAGGTGTAGTGAATGGAACACGGGTTACGACAATCGAATGTATTTAAGTACAAATTACAGACTATCTTACTAAATTCTGATACGAATACAGTAAACGCTGAATTTGCAAAATAACAATCAATTGTCTCAATCTTAACTGTTCCTTCTGCAAATATCAGTCCATCTTCTTTGATTTCATTATTCATGCATTTTCAAACCGATTGTGTTTCATTTCGGTTCTTTCCTTATCAATCTTCTAGTGAAATACATTCTATGTCTGACCATCATCATATACTACTTATATGGATATAAGTAACCCACATCACAACGGTAAACCGTCCTTTGGCTTTGAGGATTCCATGTGAGGGCTTGCCTTGTGATGCAGTTGGGTGGTTTCCTCACTGTGTATCCTATCCACTTCCATCGCTTCTTCCTGATTTTTTTCTCCGCTGAAATCTGGTTTGTTCTCTCCTACAGTGCATTGTTCTAGATAGTGTCTGGCCAACGGATCCTAGGTATTTTGCGTAAACAACTGTTAATAAACACTTGTATCTTCTAGACGATGGCTTTCGTAGTTCTCCAAGTTTCCGCCCCATACAGTAGAACTGTCTTTACATTTGTATTAAAAATTCTGATCTTGGTGTTGGTTGACAATTGTTTTGTGTTCCAGATGTTCTTCAGTTGTAAATATGCTGGTCTTGCTTTGCCGATTCGCTAGGTTCAAAAGGAATTGTTTGCTATATACATGCAAATCCGCTACGTTCTTGTCCTCTGTGAGCTGACAGCCATCCTTGGACCTAGTCCGGCGTGATACTTAGTTGCAACAGGAGCTGCAGTCAGTTTGGTTACATCGACCCGTTCAGGAAAATACATTTGTTAGCCATTGAAACTTAACATAAGATTGGCGCAGACAATGATAAGATTAAAGCCCAGATAGGTGCTCTAAAAGTAGCGGCAGTCTCCTACGCCAGCAGTAGCTGACCCTGATGTGACTAATCTGAGTCCATGCTTGACAGTCAGTGGAAGAACGCAAAGTAGTGCATTTGAAATTACTGACGTGCAACCAGCAAGTCTCAATAGATCACAAAAACGACTGGCTGGTACAATATTTGTGTTGGGTGGCAGTAACTTGAGACCGTTTAGAGAAGAAAATCTCCACCATAGATGAGCTTTTAAATTAATGGAAAAATAAAATGGGAACAAAAGGAAATAGACAGATAACGCAATCTAAAAAAGAATGAATGATACCGAATAGTTTTTAGTATAATTTATGGAAATAACGTTTGAAGTGAGTATACTTTTTCCCAGTTGTAGGCATTATTTGAGTTGTGTGAACTAGAATTCTGCCCAGACCGAAGCAGGTTGTTTTTTTAGGGGGCCTCTGATCTGGAGGTCTGATAAACAAGGCAGTGGAGCAACGTCAGGAGATGCAGTCCTATGGTAGCGAGTGACCAAAGTTAGGTTCATGCACCACTTGTTTCCTTAGCACCCTCGAGCCCGTGTGCACCATTATTTTAGAATCAAGGTTTTCCAATTCCCCTAGGTGGATTAGCTATACCACCAACTCGGCTTAGGCAAGAGACATTTCTTTTTCGTCTACCAAAACAGTTGTTCCATATGCAATAACCCCGCTGTGAGAGGACAGTAATTAGTTTTATGTTCTATGGCCTGTCAAATATCACTAATCACAATACCAGCATCTATGACTTTGTTCCTATGCTAAACCAGCACTAGCAGCCTTGAATAAACTCTGAGTCCTCATTGGTCCTTTGTATAGTAGCTACTTGTCTAGCCCAGAACGTTCAGTCCAGAACACATATCAGCCTCTGATATATAAAGCTTGTTTCAGACATACGCGGTTTATACACAAGCAGACCAAACCGCAACTCACTGTGAAGTACAGAATCTGAGTTGGAGAATCAATGCATTTGTGTCGCCGCAAGCGAATATGAAGTCTCACACTCAAATGCTCAGGTACAGTCAAAGGTCCGCTGCAACCCTGCAAGAAAACCACCAGACAGCATTTCAGCTCTCACAAAAATCGGATGACAAAGTGTGGAGCATACATAACCGGTGCCTCTTTGTACCAAGGTTGTGTTTAAATAAACAGCCAGTCGTCCTGCAGTTTTAGCTGACTTCACGAATCTCAGTACGTGTTAATCTTTATCTGCATAAGTTCTCTAAATATATATCTAATTCTTATTTTGTTTACATTTTATCTTTCAGAAACCCTCAAAGTGTGACTTGTGCATACACGGTAATTTAGAAACTGGTTGGCACATCCCTTATTATAAAGGGCACCACCAAAAATTCTACACTGCAGTCGATTCGTGGCTTTGTTTACATCGTTTAAAATAAATGTTTGCAGCAAAACATCCGTTTTTACAATTGATACTTTTAAAAAATTTCCAAGTGTAAATACATAACAACAGAAAATGTTCTGAAATCGTGTTCAAGTCATAAGTTTACATCAGAATTTTCCCTACTAATAGTTGGTCCGGTACGGTAGATTTCTTATTCTTTTTTATATAAGCACATAAATATTGGTACAAAGGAACACCAGATACATATGCGCCATACAAATCTTGTTTGATTTGTGTGAGGGCTGTGATACTGCCCGGGTGCCCTAACCGAAGCAGGTGGCTTTCGTAGGGGGCCACACCCGGAGCCTTTGACCTAAAGATCTGATCCACAAGGCAGTGGATCATCGTGAGTAGATGCAGTCCCTTGATAGTCGGTGACCGACGATTGATCTATACGCCATTTGTTCCTTCAGGATACTGGAGCCCATGTGCACCATTGGTTTGGAATCAGGGTTTGCCAACTCGCCTAGGTGGACTTTCTGTGTCCACCAACCCGGTCAAAGCGCCGGACATTCGCTTTTCGTTTTCTCAATTTCGTAAACAACACCGTCACCATAAGGCAGTGAGTGGGACTTCCCTGGCAGAGGCTAAATACGTGTGGCCATATGAGAGCATTTTGAGAGAAAGAGAGCGGACTATCACCGCTCTCGGCCGCACCAGGGCATTTCGGGGCACGGTACGTTGCTTTTTACACCTACTATACCTTTCTAAGTAATGGCTAACATGGATATGCATTAATGTGAGACGATATTTCGACTGTTACATTTGATCCAGTTCGATTCTGAATCGGTTTGTACCTTCCGATGTCCTTACAAAATGAAGTGTGGTAAATTAACGTGTTTAAACTATCTTTTGCACGTAACTAAATGTTGTTAGGTCTTGGTCAGCAATATTGCTTTGGATATTCTGCTTAATTCCTTCCCATTTTGTAAGACATAACTGATCATTCGCTTATATTTTGGTCATGTATTGTGTGTGCGATTAACCACCTACCTCAATTGATTGTTGTCTAGCATAGGAGTAGGTTTAAAGAAAGTTAGGCGTCAAAACCAATAAGATATTAATGCATAAAGTCATTAACAAGTTGACTGAGTCATGTTAATCAGTGTAGGCCTCCTAATTGTTGTGTTCTCGATAACTGCAATCGGTGGTTTGAGACTTAGTTCCCAATGACGCAGATGTATCTACTCGTAGTCTTTCGTTTTATCCTGAGTTTCTAAATGATATGTTTCTTTTCTCCACTAACCCACACCTCCAATTTTTCTATTACCACTAATAGTGATACCACCTTTGCTGCTTTGGGATTTGCGCTGACAATCTCATCTCGTGCCAATGGGATATGGCATATTAAACCAATGTGCACATGTATCAAGTTTTACTGACTACATTTGGTTAGCATTAGCAAAACACTAAGATTGTCGCAATTTGCGGCTCAATTTGTCGCCACTGGAACGCAGGTCAAGGGATTACATCGACCAACTTAAGTTTTTTTAACCAAAAAATTTAGAACATGTTACAAGATGTGACGAATGGCCACTTGGATTTGCTGTGTTAGGTATCTACCTTCCACCTTTCAATTGTCATGGATACAAAATCCCGCTCTAGTTTATCGACGATCAGGCTTTTATACGGAATACTTTTTATGAGTAATAGTCGGCATCCAGTTTTTCTAAAGCACTGAACGCAGTAGCATTTAACACGTTTCTCTTCTAGATGCTTGCTTCTGGACCAATGGCTGGTCTGACGTTAGAGTGTACTGCCTGTTTCACTTGTTCCAGAATTTCCACCAGTAGTGTTGGTTCAGACAGTGACGAAACCCAAGCACTCATAAAATGTGTTTCTTTGGCTATTGTCTATATAATTTGCTTGTGAAGCAGCAGTTCATTTGAGATATGATCTTTAAAAGTGGATGTATGAAATTGCTAATATTACATATTCATCGAAGCACTGCTTACATGTGATTGGAGCAGTATATGATCTGTGTTAAGGTAAAGTTTGATGAACGTGATGAGGATGTTAAATTGATGCGTGATTGAGACATGTCTAGCCACCCCCTACTTCTACCCTATCCTTGGTTGTTTAGAGCTAGGGTGTAAGTTAATCTATTTGCCTACAGTAAAAATAGTAACTCTTCCATTGTCGAAATTTTATTGGGTCACAAAGCTTATTATGAAAACATATCTTATTACAAGCATGTTAGTGTATACTAAACAGAATAAGTTAACCAGTAAACCAAAGTTTCGAAGCATAAAACGCGATTTTTATGGACATGTATTTTTCTCAGAGATAAAACTAAGCACAAATTTTTTACATAAAAATCAATTCTAACTGCCAATAGAGCATGAATAAGAAAAACAGCGTGAAGGAGTATATAGAAGATAGCAAAGGAAATAAATCGGGATATGCTACAGGAGGTGTGATCAATAGGTCACCGATAATCAAGCTACTATAGCCAATAAGGATAAGAAGGATGAGAGATATTGTGACATTATTACTCGTAGCACTATTTTGTAATTTCTTTTTCTCCGTAACATGTTTATCACCATTATTACTTTTAAGTATTATAAAACAGCCCAGGATGGTATGTATACATGTTAAACATAAACTAGCCAATTGTAGACCATCTTTTTTTAATAACGGCCACATACTAAGAGTAGAGCATAAGGAGAACAAAAATGACGATATGGGATAAAAAGGTAGCAGACACAAAGTAGGAATAGACACTAACAAAATTGATTTTTCATGAACTTGGAAGGAAAATAAGTAAAAATTTAGCGCACACAGGGCTAGAGAAACCAGAAATTTTTGTTTTTTAGACTTCTTTAATAAAACTAGACAAGATGGAAGGCATGTAATCAGTACGAGCTGAGCACTAACCCATACCAGTTTAGTAGACGATAGTGTTAAGGATGACATAGAAAGTGGTGAACGCCACTTTACTAGCGGTGATGTAGCACACCAAAAATTAGATACTTTGTCTTCGTAAATACCGCGATCAAACGGAAATAAACGTCGAACGACTTGAAATAAAAGACTCAAATCGGTTGTTAGTACAAACGGTGCAAATATCAAAAACATTGTCAAGAAAACGACAAAGCTCAGTTTAGCCAGATGTGTTAATCCCCCGTACACGGATTTCTTATAAATACATCTGCTTAATAAATAGAAAAAAATTGGCAACGCATGATATAGTTCCATTTGTTTATAACCTATGGCTAAACAAAATAATATAGAACCGAGCATATCCCATTCTAGGAGGAGGAAATTGATTCCGCTCAAATACAAACCAAGACTGATACAATTATACTGGAAGTGCCCATGGTCAATCAAAATAAGGCCAGGATAAGTTAATGTTAGGCATGCTGAATAAAATCCACCAATTTGTTGTGATTTATTACCTTTATTCATTATGCTGGGTAGAACATAGAAGAAATATAGTAATATGGACGGTATAAAAAACATTAAATCAGCTACCAATACAGTATAACGCATGAACAACTTATGCTCCTTAGATTCGAAACCTCTCGATGTGTACAACTGAACCCAATCACGGTCAATTTTAGAAGCTAGTTTACCCATCAACCAACTATGGTATGCCGTAAGAGGTGGATAATCTAACCCCCAATAATTCAAATCATTATGGGTTGAATTCATATACCATTCCGTGAAAGGTAAATTAACGGTGATTTCCATCCAATGACGTTGAGCTTCATAGTCACCATATATAGGTGGTTTATTTTCACCGGAATATGAATGTAAACTGGTAGATGAGCGCAAGGCAATTCCAATGAAAATAGGTAGACAAATTTTAACCAAGTTATCGATATTCGCATTTACCATGACTATTACGATTCGTTGTACTATAAAATTGGAGAGAGAAGAAAACCAAGTCGACCGGTTAATATCTAATGAGTAGTAAAACGCCGTTACTTAGTTATGAACATCTCAACATAAATGAGACACTACGAAAAATACTGAGAGCTCTTCGAGAGATATTTTGTATGAGTCATTAGTAACCGTCAACTTACCGCCAATAAAACAACGGCCGTTTCGCGTAATATAAATGTAAAACATTTAGTCCCTTTGACAAGATCACAGGATAGACAGATATCTTCCACCATAACGAAACATTTGGTTGAAAGTGGACATAAGGTTGACATCAAGCTAGCATTTGTAGTGTTGTACAAAAGCCTTGAATGACGTATACTGAGGTTTATCGAAGCCTTGGCTACGCGAAAATCGAAACCCCCTTTATGTGTTCAAAAACAATTCGTTCTTGCTCTTAACCTATCCTGGTTATGCTGATTTATTATCCAGAGTGGTCATCACATTGCTTTTGTGTACTTTATTTATTTACTCTCTTTGTTACGGCTTACCTTATCCTGTCTGGTTGACCTTTTAATTTTCATATTAACATATCTCAAGTATGTGTGATCAGATTGTTCTAAATGCATTGCTCGAATATATCACATAATTCTAGTAACATAAATGATAATATTAAGCATAGAAGACGATTTCAGTTGTTTATAGAGCTTACACCTTAGTTCGTTGTACCTTATAAAACCACAACAGTACTAGGTCTTCTAACGTTTCAGTATCGCTTTTACGAAATATGTATTTTCATCTTCAACGACGAATCACTAAAAACTTACTTAAACATGTGTACATGATCGCTGTCCATCGAGAACACTCTTCCTTTTATGTACGCTAAAGACGTAAACTTGATAATAGAGTGAAAGATGAGTTAATTTGAAACACTTTCTCAAGAGCATAGGATTTAGTACTAATAGTATAGGTTACCTATTCTAAGTTTATGATTCTTTATTCGCTTTACATAATGGCTTTTTAAGCTAACGAATACTAGTTGATAAACACAATATACTACGATTGGAAGATCTAAAAAGTCAAGAACAGTTTATTTACCCTTACACAAATTGACAGAATTGTAATATTAAAACAGCTGTTCCCATATTAACGTTTGTAGGAGAAACATGCTACGTTGAGCAGATAAATGTTATCCCATTGAAGGTACTAGCTAAATGTAGAAGCATGATATGAACGTATTTCTAGTAAAATTTAACACACAAAGTCACAAGTTATATGACTTGTTGTGATGCTAGATAATTTGTGAGTAAACTGAAGTCGGAGGTTAATGTTTCCGTTTCTGGATAGTTAAAGCAAACTGATTGAAAACACTAAGTGGGTTAGGAATAATTTTACACACATTCATTACTCCATTTCTCTTAAAAATGTTCACCACAGTGAGCGTAACGACAGCCCACACGAACAATTAACAATTTTAGAATCTCTATTAGTTGTACACAGATAATTTCGTATAGAAATTTATTTGTGTCCGAATATGGAAATGATATTTAGCTAGCGACTTAGTGAAGGGGACAACACATCCAAGGGATATTGGATTGCCACAAGAAGACACATTATAATTGCTAAAACACGTCAACTGGAATACTACTTTTCTTTACTGAGGACACGATGAAAAAAGCGTTAGTTCGTATGCAGCTTCGGGATCGTAATTCGTCTTTCCAATCGAGTCTAAAGAGACAGACCAAGAAATCAGTAGATAGAGGTTATGTTACATCTTGGGAACCAACTCACGACTATATAGAAAGAATACCTCTGTGGCAGGATTTAGGCTAGAATTTTCGTGATTACGATAGACATATACAAATATGATTACGAGAGACAGGTATTTACGTTTAGAAACACTTAACTCGTTACGTTTGGGCCGTATAATGCATTAGCATTACATGGAAGGATAACTTAAGCAATTGTTCGAAATAATAACCTTTTATTAATTCCGCACTCTAAAAAAGTCAGATCCTTTCAAAGTCACCCGCCTTTCAGTTCAAACGACCCTGACAAGAGGCGGTCACACCATATTTCAATTGCTGGGTTGCATGAACATCAGGTTTTCTCATATTTAAGTAGTCTTCTGGTACAGCGAAACCACAAAATCATTGAGAACAACATTTATATAGCTCTCTCTGTTTTGTAGTGCATAAGTTATTTCCTAGTCTATACACCTTTAGCAAGGTGACTCCGGGGATGTTTTTGGGCATAACTTGGTTGAGTAGTTGTTTTATCAACACTTATTCCCGCTGTCATATCAAAGAATCAGAGGCAACTTGATTACAGTTTTTAAATTGCTTAGTGGTAAGTTTGCACATGACATGCCCTCACTTTTCTTGTCTCCCAAAACAGAAAATCTACGAGGACACTGAAACTGAAGTTTCAGTTTGGAAAGGACAGGAGGCTTGATGGCCTGTGTTAGTCCTGGCAGTGATGGTCTCTCAGCTGATCCAACTTTCTTTTGAAGGAGTTGACGGATGGAGCCTCAACCACGTGCTGAGGTAATGAATTCCACTCGTTGATTATTCGATGGGAAAGTCGGTAGTCAGCTGACAAGTAATTCGTTCGGGGGTTGTGAACTTTTATGGAGTGTCCTCGTAGATTTTCTGTTTTGGGAGACAAGAAAAGTTAGGGCGTGTCATGTGCAAATTTACCACTAAGCAATTTAAAAACTGTAATCAATTTGCCTCTGATTCTTTGATATGACAGCGGGGATAGGTTTAGCTTGGTCAGTCTAGTATCATACGGGTGCTTCACTATTCCGGGAATCAGCTTCGTTGCCGTTCTCTGAACCCTTTCCAAGAGTTCACTGTCTTTTTTCAGGCAGTGACTAGCTGCTTGTATGCAGTACCAAGTTTAGGACGCACGAACAATGTATACAAAGTCAGAAAGGTTTTAGCGTTGAAATGACTAAAAGCCCTGCGTATGGACCATAAAGTTCTAAAACCTCTGGTGGCTATTGCACGTCAGTGTGCAGTAGTCTTTAAGTCTTGACTAACGATGACTCCTTAGTCATTGTGTGTCTGGACAATAGGTATCTTAGTGTTATTCATCTTGTATGTATCTGTACCCTGGTGGCCAATATGCATCACAATACACTTGGAAGTGTTTATCGGCAATTGCCAGGTTTGGGACCATTCAGATAATCTCTCCAGGTCATTTTGGAGTTCTAGGCTATCACCCTTACTTTGTATCACTCTCCATATCTTGACATCGTCAGCATAGGGCAAGATCGATGACGATAATAGACAAGGGAGGTTATTTACGTACAGAAGGAATAACACTGGCCCCAAAACTGTACCCTGTGGGACTCAATTAAGCACGGTTTCCCAGCTAAACAACTTGGAGTTCACTCGTACTCTTTGTTCACGCCCAACTAGTAAGTCTTTTATCCACATCAATAGATTGCCTCCAATCCCGACATTCCTTCGCTTATATAATAGCCGATTGTGCGGAACTTCGTCGAAAGCTTTGCTGAAGTCTATGTAAGCTACGTCTACAGATAACTTCTGGTCCTTAAGAGCGTACCAGCCTTCACGAGCGACTAATAAGTTAGTGGGGCAAAAGTAATCTGTTCTAAAACCATGCTGCTTCTCCGAGAGGATCCGGTTTTCATCGAAATACTTAAACAGCTCCTTCCGAATAATCTTTTCTAAGATTTTAACAACCACACTGGTTAAGCTAATGGATCGATAATTCTCAGGCTTATTTTTGTACCTGTTTTGAAGACAGTGTAGTGCCGTGCTTCGATAATAGTTCACTTCGATAACCGTTATTATACAAATCTTAACGGTGGATAAAATCAGAAGGCATAAGGAAGCGGCAACTACATTTTTATTGATAAATGATGCAGACCAGAAAGTTGTAAGCACATGAGCAAATGTAAGCGAGTGAAGCAAAGATGATGCGTAGTGGAGATGGCTGGGAAGCCAACTCGATTTAAGCAAGCGTTAATCAATATTTATAGTCGGACAAAAATGAATGACAGACATGTGATAGGTAGGATAAGAAGGGTACATACACATACGCTCATATAACAAGGTAGTCAAGGTTAGTAAACGAATAATTAACAAGATCAAAATATGACTCATAATGGATAGGCGAATTGGCTTGGCCAGCAACTAGAATAAAGTATATGGGCTTAACATATACACCGATACTACAACAGGACTTGCTATGGCGTTCTTCCAGTCTTTTGGTAGACGACCCTGGGTTACGAATATATTAAAACATATACTTAAAGGGTTCACAACAAAGTTAGCTAATTCCTTTAGTAACCTAGGTTGCAGTTCATCGGCTCCCGTGGGTTTGCCTATGTCAAGCTTAATTAGCAGACCAAAGACATAGAGTTCTTTAATGGTCACACTGTCCAGTGTTTGTGTGGGGGGATTTTCATGAACTGGTGAGAAGGGTGTTTCTATGGTATACACATTGCTAAAGTATTTTGAGAATACTTGAGTTTTGCCAAAGTCGTCCTCCACTAGTGATGAGGCATTACTGTCTCCTCATAGTGAGGGAACATTTCTTCTTTTTGTCTTTTGGTTTATATACGAATACAAACGTTTAGGGCATTCTATGAATTCCTTAACGACTTCCTCTTCGTACAGCTTTATGGACTTACAGAGGGTTGAGGCACAGGTATTTCGAGCCTTTTGATACTGATATTTGCCTCATCAATCCCCAGTAACCTAAGTCTACCCACATTTTCCTTCTTTTAAGGAGAAGGATGCAAACCTCCCTACTGAGCCATGGTGGGGAGTTTTTCGGCCCCCTAAGTGTAGTCCAAGGGACGTGGGAGCGGTAACTTTTAAACATGAATTCCGGAATACGTCCCAAGCTGTTTCGATTAAGGACTCTGGGTCTATTGTTCAATCTACTTATGATGCTGAGTGGATGATGTCCTGTATGTTTGTCTCCCAGACGTTAGTTCTGA
Organism: Schistosoma rodhaini; assembly: GCA_944470415.2. NCBI lineage: Eukaryota > Metazoa > Platyhelminthes > Trematoda > Strigeidida > Schistosomatidae > Schistosoma > Schistosoma rodhaini. The sequence goes on from OX104037.1 coordinate 13,088,023, forward strand.
AATGAGCTGACGCGTGCTCGTGATTAACAGTTATATGGAAGTCAAAGGTTAAAACTGCATGATCACTTTTACCTAGGGGTGTCACGTAATCGAGGTTCTCAACGTCATCCACATAGTGAGTCGATGTAAGATCTAGTAAGGACGATTCAGACCCCGGGTCGCACCTAATCGCTTATTTCACATGTTGCACATGTGATAACAGCACCAATTAGTTTCTGCTCAAAGGAATTATCTGACGATTCAGTTCGCAGGTTTTCCCAGTCTACTATGGGTGTGTTAAAGCCCCCAGGATTAGACATCAACCACTTTATCACCAAGTATTGAGACTACTTAACAGAACCTCATTTACCTTACAGCTTGGACTGCGATAGACCAAGCCAATCAGCAGCTCTTGTCCCTTGCATTTCAAGCGGCAGCTAACTAATTCATACGCCCCACTCTCATGGGATGCACAGTCGATAATGGTGAATGGAATAGCATTCCCAATGAATAGAGCTACTCCCTCCTCCTTTACGCTTTTGTATTCTATCGGCCCTTACTAATCAAAAACCCTGAAAATCAAGTTCCCTACTATCTATAAACTGCGTCAGCCAAGTTTCTATGACTGCGATTATGTCTGGCTTAGTAGAGTCAATCTGTACACCTAGTTCCGATCGCTTATTTAGCAAGGTCTTTTTCGCCAGCGTCTAATCTGAGCTGTAGTCCTTTTTCGGCTTCCCGTCTTTTTACACTGTCCGCCAGTGGTAAGTCCTTACGGAGAAAAACTTCCGAACCCTTTAATTTGTGTCCATTTTGTAAGATTAGGTCGCGTTCGTTTGGGGATTTGAAAACTACTTTGAGCAGTCTGGACTAATTAGACTTCAAATTCGCCAGGCTACCTAGTCTATACACATTTAGCAAGGTGACTCCGGAGATGGTTTCGTGCATAACTTGGTTGAGTAGCTGTTTTATCAACACAATGTCATGCTCAAAACGAGCTTTCGGATCTGAGCTTTCACTCTCCTTGATTCTATGGAAAATGACTGGTCTGTCGCTGCGACCAGACTTTGGCTTCTCGACTACTTTGGTGGGGGTAGGGTTCCGTTTTACGTCGTTTTGTCGTTTTTTGCTTACCATCTGTACCCAATCGTCGACGTTGTTTGGACTAGTGACCACAGTCACGTCAGGCGTTCTATGGGATTCCGGAGGGTTGAGAACGATTTGGGAGGTTGGGCCTTCTTTCGCGCTTGAAAGAAACCGAGCCTTGCGTTTCCGGCTTCCGGAATTTCCTTTCTGGGTACCATTTTGGATACGGGAGACAGAAGAGACTTTTTCTAGAGTTTCTAGTTGGGACAGACTTCTTTTGAGGCTGTACTTCCTCCTTTGGACAATATGGGACAGCAGGTTTTGTACTCACTTGTGCTTGCCTCACATCAATCTGCGTGTCAACAGATCGAGTTCTGACCGACGTGTCCCGACCGCGCTTGCCGAAACACTTTTTCGCAGCATTGATCTTTGAGATGGTCTCGGTCAACAGGCTATTTGCTTTCAGACAGCACTGTTGACATAGCCATATGCAGCCATGTTTACTAAACCGTTTGAAAGCCGCAGGCGTCAGATTCGTGCAAACTTCGTGGTACCAGCCTTTGCACTCGTCGCACTGCATACCGCTGTCAACAGGATATCGACAGCCTGGACGCTGACAAATGCTTTTATTGCACCTTCCAGTCATTTGAGGAGGAAAAAGTGATATTTGACCAAAGGGTAGAAAAACTGTAAATAATTAGGACCAAAGTACCAACAGACACAATAGAAAAAAAACAAGGTACTCTAGAGTACCGACGATAAAACTATTTTAGAAACCAAAAACGATACTCTAATCGAATACTTTAAGTGAAAGAAATTCAACCAAAGTATAAACAGTAGTCTTGATACGTTAATAACAATCAAAACAATATAATTTACTCAACGACGAAAAATACCAATGTCCTTTTCAAGTAGCGCGCGATGGTTCAGGGGCCGGTTGTTGTTACGTAACTTGCCAATCTCCCCATTTTGGGGAAACTTTTGTCCGGTTTGGGTAGATGTTGAGGTTGATTTCGGTTGGAGCGTCCTACTGTGTCTTTCTGGAAACAAAAGGAGTTGCGTGCAGATGTAACCTGGATCGTGGATAAATTGTGAAATACTGTCATATGCTACTGAAATATATAAGAAGACGTACTCGATCAAATGTGAAATACAAATTGTATATTTCATCGTATTCTTGGACATTGCAGTCAATCGGCGATAGATAACACTCACACCTTCCATATTAATAACAATTTCACCACCTAGACGAAATTAACAGTATGTAATAATAATTATAATAATATATTTCTGCAAGTGCAGGTACACGCTATTTTTACAGGCATGTTCTACAGGTTACAACATATACTGTTTCACAGTATGCATCCCAAGCAGTGTTGGTTAGTAAACATAATCTATGAAAGTTGATAGCAGTTCATTCGTTCAGATATACTGAATTTTCTTCAAAATATTTTCCAAAGGGGCATCACGTCCACGTTACATACCATATCCTATCTCGACAAAAATTGTATTCTGATTTTGGTCGTTCTGAGTATTTATGTAATGCAGCTTTTTAGGCCCGTAGTTGTTATAAAGTAGACCTGTGGAGCGCCTGGTGCGAACTATTACCTTCGGGGAGCACGTACGTCGAGCTTGTTTCAGATGTCAGAAGTTACATGGCTTCACCCTCAGAGCAAGATTCTCAAGAGAAAAAAAGAAACCGAGGAGCAGAAAGGCATTCTGATATGAACGATAACCAATGCTTAACATTTAGCAGTGGAAAAGACAGAGGTATGATGAATTATTAGATTAAATTGATACTGGCTAATGTTGCTAGAGTGAAATGTGATCAGGGGCTCCAGATGAGAGAATGTAGTTATTATGTCTCCAAATATTGCGTATTGCGGTAGGGAAATTTTCTACCGATTGACCAAATTCAGATATCCTAATACGACCCCAATACTGTTCCCCAAACTCCAGTAAATCAGAACACAACCGTCAAATGAGAATTGTTTATGGGGTTAGAAGCAAAACGAAAAAAATTTACAGACAATGCATATTTATACAGTTAGGATGATGCAATTCTGAAAAACAACAAATCAATCGTGAAACGAAGGAATAAACTTCCTTACCAGTACGAAATTCAATAAGTAAATGAAATAGCGGCTGACAAGATGAACGTTTAAGTGTCTTGCTAGCTGTAAACATTGCTCTTCATTTTCTAACATTCATAGAATTTCATCTAGTTATATGGTGTTTACAAACAAACTGCAAGCACCAGATAAACGTATTCAAAGTCTTTAATTAGTAATATGAAACCTCAGAAAACTCCAGTTACAATGTTCATAATACTATTGGCAACTCACTATTTGCATACAACAATGAAATAACTGGTAATCACTATTTAGATATTACTCATCAACATTCATTAAAACTTTGTTTATGATTTCGTCAGTGATTTCGGATTTTGTTAATAGAACTTTATTTGTTAACCCTATAACAGACACATCATAAACTAGTATTAACTACGATACGATTTAGTTACTACGTTCAAACAAACACGCCTCACTTTACTTATGAAAAATATTTTGCTAATTTATGTAGCACTCACAGTAATGTTATACGCAATTCCTATGTATGTTCAGAAAGCGGGCAGAAAAGGCTATCAACTTCAATTGTCACTCACATAATTTTTCTTTCTCAGATAGCTTACATAATAATATGTCAATTCGGTCGAAAACGATGATACTTATGATGGATAGAACTGTCTACAGCTATATATTAGCAAGTAATATAATATTCACAAATGGTTAGATGTTTAATTGCTTCAACCTGCATTTTATAAACAGCTACCAACATCCATGTTCATCACTACCATAATTAGGGAGGTGAGTTATATGCAAATAATTTTAGAGCTCATTTTTGCTTGAAACTCTGAGTCCGGTCTACGTTTTACTTGATAAATGGTGAATTTCGCTTGCCTGAGTTTGTATTATTACAACTAGCCAAATTAGGCTTCCTATACATTTACCCAGGTTATGAGCAACAAATACATCAAGCTGCTAATAGACTGGAATAAACGCTATGTAACAAGCAAAAAGATTACTAAAATTGACATGTGACGGAAAAAATGCTGTTAATGGCTGGTAATTAAAAACATACGAAATCCTCCACAATATGTATCAAGTGAACGAGTACCCGTGGCACGATTTCTTTGCCGTGCCCTACTTTTACAAAGAAAACGCGACTGGCATAATGGAAACAATTATTATTATGACCAAATGTACCAGTGATCTTCTTGCCATACCTGTGTATAAGTGTGCCAAAAATACACTTCATCGTTGCTTGTGACCTTGAAAGTATACACCTACACACGTTAGTCCCACCTGCAAACTTTGGCGCGGTCTCTGTATTAAATCGATATCACGAAATCGCCAACAAATACATCTCACTACAACCTTCAACTGACTTCATATATTTGGCCTTCGGAGGGGTTTAACCTAAAACCCGGCACGTGGTTTTCCTGTTGTGGTGATCATAGCAGACCGTGACTCGACACTCCCACATACCAATGAGACTATTGTTTTATTAAACTTTGTATTGCAACAGCACTTTTTTGACGAACTACTATTTATCTATACATCTACTTTCCCACCTACACGTGCTGCGGTGAGACAAAATAAACGTACATAATGTCAGCGTGTACAATTTCATATTAAGTAGAAAATTGGGACATTTCTTGCAAACAACGTATTAACTGGTGAGTGTAAATTATTTTCAAACTTATGGTTAACGACATTCAAACTTTTCATTTACAACGAAGATGTCTGGAGAACACCCGACTGTTACTAGTCTTGTTGTAAACTATGATTTCACCTGTAAACAGATATATGTATTTTCTGTAAATCTAGACCACTCTGTCCAAACTTTTGTTCTGTGTTTGAAATAAAGCGGTTACTGTTGCAGTTCGTTTGAATAGTTAAGGTTTAGCGAAATAGCTTGCATGTCTTTAATAGCAGGGGAAAATACTTAGATATTGTTTGCTCGTTTACAGCCTGTGTATTCTCAGTAGCAATTTTTTTCATAAACCCTCCTTTAAAGAGGTCTGTCGAATTTTCATTTGGTAAGAAACTGTCAGTTGTTTATCCTTTGGGCTCTGTGTTTTAGTGTCTTTCGAGATGTTTTAGATACTGGTTCGAATGGTTGTGGACGAAAAAGAAGAACATTTCGCCTAACGAGCTTCCCCATTTACTGTCAAAGGGTTACTTCTGACTTTAGTTGAGAATCCAGTTATATTTAGCAGGCAAAGAAGGAGCTTCAGTTTGTAATAGCGAAATGCTATCGTGAATATGTCACGTTTCCTCTTGAAAAGTTCCTTGTGCAGCCTAAGCCGCCATCAGATTCTATAATTTAACAAATTTAACTAACATGGTAGCGAAAAGTAGATCAGAGAAATTAGAGACAAAACTAATTCAGTCACTGGAACATGATAAACCTGAAAGAAAATTTCCTATGGACCCTGAGCGGTACGTTCATAACTTTTCTAGTGTTACGTTAGACAGATTACAATTAGAGGCTTTGTCGCTAGGCTCTAGATTTTGTGACTATAGGAATAAAATAAATCAACTTGATACAGATGTGCAGTTTGAAAACTTATTTACACAAACAACAGATTTGGTCCCTACCTCTCCCGATGAACTTACTAGGTTTAAGACCACATTGGTGGACACCTGCCAACAATTCAAGAATAGTAAATATACTGTAAAAAATCCACTTACCAAACAGCATTGAGACGCTTTACATATAATTAAAAAAGATAACACTCTAATCATGAGCAAGCCTGACAAAGAAGGAGGTCTAGTTCTAATGGACAAAGCCGATTACATCGATAAAATGAACTCGATTTTGAATGACACGACCAAATTTCAGAAACTCAACGACGTAAAAGACATAAATTAGAAAACAGAGAAAATGTTGACTGAGTCACTCAAGGAATTAAAAAACAAAGGAATACTCACTCCGAGTATACACGATTCATTTAAACCCACTGGGTCGAACACGCCACGACTATATGGTCTACCCAAAGTTCACAAGGCGGTTCTTCCGCTTCGTCCAGTTTTAGACATGTATAATTCACCCTACCATAAAACTGCAAAGTGACTAGTTCAAATGCTAGAACCCTTACACAAACTAGTCAACAGAAGCGTGAAAGACGTTTTTGATTACATTTCGAAGGTTGAACATATGAACTTAAGGGCTAAAGGGAGGATATCTCTAGATGTTGCTTCCCTGTTCACCAATGTGCCACTAACTGAGACTATTGGTTTTGTGTGTCAACAATTACATGAAAAACAAATCAATGTTTGAATTCCCGAGGTCAGTCTTAAAGAATTACTCTTGAAATGTACAATGAATGTTCACTTTGTCTTTAATAACACATATTATAGACAAATTGATGGTATAGCGATGGGTTCACCTCTAGGTCCTATCCTTGCTGACTTTTTTCTTGCGAAACTAGAGAATGGACCGCTCAAAGATGTTATCAATAAGCTCGACTTCCATTGTCGGTACGTTGATGATACTTTTATTATTGTTGATCAGGACATTGACAAAGTGGAACTACTAGAAATGTTTAACAACAAACACCAAGCAATTAAATTCACATGTGAAGAGGAAATAGATAATAAATTAAATTTCCTTGACGTTTTTGTTAATCAAAAGAGCGAACGGTTTTATCTGTAGAAGTGTGTTTAGGAAAAGTTCTTTATCTAGCCAGTACACACACTTCTTAAGCTTTGTACCTCTCTACTATAAAAGAAACTTAGTCAAATGTCTAGCAAACAGAGCTAGGAAGATTTGCTCAGTCGATTCAATCAACAATGAGTTAGAGGTCATACATAATATGTTGATCAAAAGGGGTTATCCACAAGGATTCCTGAAGAAACATTTGCATTTAACAAATAAGAAAATAAAGATATCAACAGCTGCGAAGAAACCACTCTTCCTGAAACTACAATTCAACGGCGATCTAACTGATGATGTACTACGGGATAGACTAACTAAAGCAGTTAAGAAAACGTTTAATGCAGCCGACCTCTTTCTTTCGTACACGACACGATCTATGGTGATTCCCCAACTAAAGGGTAAGTTGCCTGGTTATGCCATTTCTATGTGTATCTATGAATCCAGCTGCTCCTGTGGAGAAAGCTATATTAGGCGCACTACCAGACAACTGAACCAAAGAGTTAGTGAACACCTCCCTTCGTGGTTAGGAAAAGGTATGGTCAAGTCGATACGGAGCTCGATTCTTAATCATTTACTTATAATTTTTCTAATATTCGCTTCAACGTCCAATTATCTAAACACTTCTTATTACCAAGCTGTACAATCGTATATATATGAAAAAGTTTTGTTAAAGTACTAATTCCGTGAGGAAATGTGAACACTAATAACCAAGATTATAATACTTGATTACGTAATACGAATAATAATAACAATAGATTTAGTGAATAGAATAAGATGATTAAAATGTTTTGGTTACAATAATTAAAGGTCATAGAGGTGTAAAATAAATAAGATGATCTGATGAGTATTCATGAATAAAATAATGCGAATATAAAACATAAGTGAAGGGGATGATATCTTACACTCATTTAACTCATGCCACCCTTCCATAGACTTTACATTAGGAAGAGGAAAAGACCAATCAATCCCTTTTCTTGATGTACATCTATTGAGAAGAAGTAATGGTTCTTTGAAAAGATCTATCTTTAGAAAGCAAACATGGAACGGCCAACTAACCAACTTCTATAGCTGGGTTCCGTTAAATAGAAAGAGAAATTTGATTCATTCTTTATGCTATCGTATACATCGGATATGTAGTACTGAATGCATTAACGAAGAACTCTAGTTCCTCAAGAAAACTTTGATGAAAAATGGCTACCCAGACCGATTCATAGAAAAGAATATGAATAGAAGTAGCGTCGATAGGAATCCTAGTTATTCAGTCCCAAAGAAAAGCCTTCATATAAGTCTGGAATTTAAAGGTGATCGAACATCAGACATAATTAAAAAATCGTTTAACAACAACGATTAAAAGGACATTTAACGCTGCTAAACTACGAATAACCTTCACTAGTAAGAACTTATTCTCTGTATCCATAAAAGGAAAGCTCCCGCCTTCGGTCGCCTCTATGTGCATCTACCAGTTCACCTGCTCTTGTGGAGCAAGGTACATCGGCTGTAGCCAACACTCGCTTTCAACTCCGATACGAGAACATATACCAGTTTGGTTCTACAAAGGTGAAAGGAAAACAGTTAGAAGTTCTATACTTGAACACTTAATCGACTGTAATCATTCGACGAATCCACAGTCTGATTTTAAGGTTGTTTATATGATTCGTTTAAATCTACCAAGATTTCTTCGTATCAAACTTTTAAAAATAGCTGAAGCTCTTACCATCCACGAGCTCAAACCAGACCTATGCGTACAAAAGAAGTACGTTTTATCATTATCGTTACTATGGCCTTAATATTATTATTAGTATCATTCTATTATTATTATTACTCCGTTCCCCCCTTTACTTATGTTTTATATTCGCATTATTTTATTCATGAATACTCATCAGATCATCTTATTTATTTTACACCTCTGTGACCTTTAATTATTGTAACCAAAACATTTTAATCATCTTATTCTATTCACTAAATCTATTGTTATTATTATTCGTATTACGTAATCAAGTATTATAATCTTGGTTATTAGTGTTCACATTTCCTCACGGAATTAGTACTTTAACAAAACTTTTTCATATATATACGATTGTACAGCTTGATAATAAATTCGTTGAAAAGAGACCCCTTCTCTGAACTTCGTGTTTTTAATTTTAATGTTTAAATGGGAATTATATGCCAACTTCTTATTACGTAGTCTTATAATTTCTACGAATGTTATTTCAGTCTCTATATTTTTCTAATCATTGACCTATTTTCCTATTATGTAACACTGATTCAAGCCTTTTATTATTCTTATCACAACTAGTACACCTGTCATCAATTTGTACTTTTCACTTATTATTAATTTTGATTATGTAATCTATTCCACTGTTATCATTGACCCATAAACTGCCTTGATTTGTTTAATAATTTTGTATATGCATATAAATATTACTGTATATTAAAGTAAAGCCTGATGAGGATCTAATGGAAAACAATATTGTTCGCTTATATATGTTGTTCTAAATCACAAGACGGCAATTTTTCAAATTTTGAAATTATGATTAGTGGTAAGTGTGCTTACGGTCTATCCTGTTTTGTTGGGCCTCTAATTTCTGGGCGTTGCCCAAAGGCATTTCCTGCTAAAACTGAGCTTAAATAAGTATTTAGGGGAGTGTGCAGATATGATTTTTACGTCACAATTCACCAGATGGTTACATTTGAGAGCCTCATATTCTAGTTGCTAAAGATTCAGTGAGTTGAAGCACTCTTCATTAAGTTTTAGCTTGAGTTACAAACTAATTTCGTAGTTCATAGTTGAGTACGTCCTAGTGTATCAATATGCTTTACGTGTGGAGGAGGAAACACAAAATTTCTTTCACTAAATGGCGTCAAATAAAACTTTTCAATGTTAAATGAAAAGCTTTGCAGTCAAACTGAACAAAAAGGCGTTTCAGAATTTTCAGTGAAATGTTTGTTCGAAAGTTATTCTTATCAAAGCTAAAGACTTTGTACCACGTGGGATAAACACTTCTGGATCTTTCTCGGTTTAAGATATCTATCGAGAGGATTCCTCAAGTTGTATATGTATTTAGTAACATGTCTCGGGTGGACCACTCTGCACTTTAAAATGTTGAAAGTAAGTCCGTCGTTATCCACCCAACTTTGATAACGAGTCAGATCCTTATGAAGTGCCAGCTGATCATCCTGGTTTTAAACTTCTCTCCAAAGTTTGAAGCCGTCGGCAACAAGTAACAACTCAGGTGATACTTGGTGAGAAAGGTAATTTATATGGATTAAAAGCAGAAGAGTTCACAATATCAAACCCTAGATAGCCCCATAGAGACATTCTGTCATCTGAGGAAAAGTAAAGCTTACCGTACCTTATAGAGTCAATTATTTAGGTACAAAATGAGCCAATGCTCTAACGGTGACTTGTTATTCGACAGTTTGAACTTCTTAATGAGACACATGACTCGCTTTATCAAAAGCTTTTGAGAAGCCAATGTTTATCACACCAACTGGATGGTGGATGGTTTTAAAATAAGTTTTACAGCTCTGGTCAGCAAATTGGTCTTCACATGTTCTTCCCATAATGAGTAACGTCATTCTAAGATGGATAGGCGATTTAAATCAGGACAAACGTGAACAAGCTGGGTGTGTCAGTTCTTCAAGTGACCAATATCGTCCTAAAAAATAGAATTGAAGCCTGACCAAAAAGAAATCCGCACTGGACGTATTAGCACGAAAATTCTCCCTGACTTCCCAATTGAAAGCTGCATTAACAGCCGAATGATTTCACGAAATCATGCAACAATAGAACGCTCGGCGAAAGGGGGTTCAATTCTCTATGATCATAGCATGAATGGGACCTACGTCAACTATACAAGGGTTATGGGTGGAATAACTCTAAAACATGGAGACATTGTATGTTTTGGGCATTTAAATGGCGCAAACCTTAAGCCTGGGGAGCCAGTAGCTCTCTTTTACTCCGACTAGAAGTATCGAGTGGAGCTAAGTGATTCCCCAACTAAGGAAAATGTTGTAACTGGAACTGTCTGCCTGTGATGACTGTCTATCTATCCACTTCAGTCGGCAATTTGATTGTACGGGGGATGGCCCTTCCTTGATCCATGTAGTTGAGGTTAAAACAGGCTTATTGATGACAAGTAATGTGGAAAGCCGTCGTAAATCAAAGACTCCGTAACCTTTCAGGATACTGACAGAATTGTTACCGGCCGATAGTTTGAAAATTCATTGCGGCGGCATCTTTTGTAAAGTGGTGTGATGCGTGCTAGGTTTCACTTCTCTAGGACCATACGTTGGCCTAGCGAATTTAAGAACATCACACCGAGAGGCGTTGCGAAGAATGAGGATGCTTTCCTGAGTTTAACAGAGTAAACAGCATCCTTGACTGCAGTACTCTTGCTAAGACGCTGTAGCTTCTGATACAACAATTCAGTCCTAAGGTTTATTTCTTAGACCCTTCTTGAGTTGCGGGCGAAACTTTCGGTGATGTAACGGTTCAGGTCCTTGAAAGTACTATTTTCTTAGGAGCCCTGCGGCACGATTGCCGTTGCTGGTAGGACTATTGAGATTAAGGACTGTGAAACTCTAATTTTGACCTCCTGAATTGGGGCTGCATTGAGGAATAAGCCTTTCAGTTTGCAAACAAACTTATCGATTGCTTTGATCTGATACTAAAGACTGTATTCTATTATCGATATTTAGCAACGGGCGCTTGACTGACTATATGTTCTGCCAGATCTGAGATCCATATTGTTTAACAGGCATATGATCGCTGATGGTTACCGAAGTCATCCGAAAGACATCGATAAATGTCTACCAGTTTACTGATCCTCATCAAGATCGAGGGCAGACAACGCGCATCAATTGGGTATACGTTATGGACCCCCTCGACTAATAGCAATCGAATTCCGTTTTCTCAATATTATTGAGAACGGTACATTTCTCTTGTAAAATCAAGTTTGTTCTATACGATCATCAAGGTAGCTTCATAACCTGGATACCGTGAGAAGGTTATCTACGGTATGTATTAACCACGGAGTGTGACCTCGGCGACCGTTAAGTCACACCCTTCCCGTCTTATCTGAGTAGACCACCATTACTTACACATACGGCTTATGTTGGTTATTTACACTAGTGGGCGAGACTTGTCATAACTCAGCTCATTATGCTTGTCATTTTTACTACGGAGCAATATGGTTCCATTCATATTTTTTCATTTCTGTCGTTAATGAATAAGTTTGCCGATTACTGTGGCAGTCACCGTTTTACCTCAGTGTTGACCAATATTTTGACTTCTCTAAATAATGCAATCAATATTAAAAAACTCAGCCAACTTTGGTGATAATCCATTGTGTGCTTCTTTAATGGTTTTAATGGTATGTAAGTGCTCGTGTAACTGGTTGACTCCGGAACACTTACCTTTGACTGTTACATTAAACACTTTCCCAAATTACCTCCTTTAGGGACAAGTTTTGACCAATATCAAAGCACGCTAGCTGTTAACAATGCAGTCGTAAGGAGAATAGTTACAGTCCTGTTAGCGACTGACATCGAAATGCTCATGATAAATGGCCTGCTTGAATATCTGGGCTACCTGTTTCTGCCATCTAAATATTTCAAATAGTTGTCTGTTATTTATTTGCTTTAACATCTCATTATATCTATTAGTCGCATAACTTATACAGCCGCGTTTATGAAAAGCTTACATCCCTTCGCTGCAAAAATTACAAAAAAAAGCACAATAAGAGACATCTTGGTGGTTGGCAATGTGCACTGAAGAGAATGAACAATAATAATAATAATAATTTATTCTCAAATAACAGATTGTTACATGAGGCATGCCGGTTTACAGGCAAGATCAAATTGTTAAAGAAGTTACAATTTTCACTGTTGAAAATTACTCAGCTGGGTTGATATTTCATAAGATATAAATGTAAATGCATTTCATAAGAAACATGTCAATATCAATATCACACTTGGCGCACTTTATGGAGGTAGCGTTGCAACATACAACTGATGGTCGAGAATAGATACATGCGAAGTTGGGGGCTTTTAGAAGTTTCGAACTTATATCCCTCCAGAATATCGGAAGCATTAATAACGGTGTAGGACGAAGTCACCCGTGCCATATCTGTTTTCGGTGGAGTATCTGCAGGAGGCTGAAAAAGGTGTAAGAAAAAGGAAGGACGAAAAGCAGAGCAAATACTGATTCCCAACCTGCTAAATTCTAACTACCGATCATTAATCAACACGGCGAACTATCTTCAATTCATACTAAGTCAAAACATGTATCGTAATAGTGATGCCATCACAATTCAAGAATCTTGGTTAACTGATTTGCAGGATGATTGCTTAATATCACTACGTGATTTCGAAATCTATCTTCAGGATCGATCAAACAATAAAAAGAGGTGTGGCGGCGGTGTAGCTACGTTTGTAAACGTTAACTGGTGTCCATCTACTCTTGCTTGTTTCAAGTTTTTAAATGACTTTATCGACTGTCTAACTTTAAGATGCCGTCTTAAACACCTGGATAATTAAAATGTTTATATTACCAACATCTGCGTGACTCCAGACTGCACATCATCTGCGCTAGATGTTTTCGCCGGTGAATTTTTTGAATTCTCTGTTACTGCATTCAGTGGTTCATTTTTAATTGTATGTGGTGATTTTAATTCATGTGACTGTGGCTTTCTTTCATCACTAGATCACCAAAAACTAGTAGATTTTCCTACCCGTTTGGATGATTATTTAGACTTAGTTTTTATTAATGATGTGGGTACATATGTAACTCGTAAACGTGCTTTATTGTCTAGCTCAAACCACTGTATTATTTGTGTTTCACCAAAGCATATAGAAAATATGGAAAGAGTACACCCTTATGCCAGACAAAAAAGTCATATATAAGAATTACTCAGTAGAAAATATACAACATCTGAAAAACGTGTTTCGTATGACTAACTGAGAATTCTTTACAGATGACTCACTAGTAAACACCACTGATGTCATCACTTGTTATCTAGAATTCTGTTTTCATATTATTTGTCCTACTCAAACCACTTTTTTAAGTTTTGTTCGAATTACATCTTCATAACTAAAGCAACTACAGAGGGTAACCGAATGAATGTACAAGGAGAAAAACACTACTGAAGTTTGTAAGTTAAATGGTCTAATTAACGTAGAGATTAGACATCTCAACTCTATGTTTACTCAAAAACTCCTATCTTATAAAAACCCTCCAAGTATGTGGAAACTTTTACAAGAACTAACAGGGGACAGGCAGATTAGAAGCGATAACCAGCTGAATGTTTGTGACTTAAATAAGTTCTTTATACGTCAGTCATCTGACATCATGCTCCCTATATCCGAGGGTTTGAAGAATAATTGTGTTCCTAGTTTTGCTGAAAACGATGTCCGAAAATGTCTCCAGTCACTTAATTCATCCCAATGGTTAGGACCTGATGGTATCTCGAGCCTCCTTTTTAAAAAATGTGCTGATGTTTTGTGTTATCCATTAACGAATGTCCTTAACAGATCCTTCTCAACTAATGTCTTACCAAAAATGTGGAGAAAGATAAAGATAATCCCTATACCAAAGAAAGTATCTGGTGATAAAAATGTGAAACTTAGACCCATAGCAATAACTTCACTTTTCCTCAAAATAATGGAGAAATTACTGATACACCCACTTCAATCTGCAATAAAGGAGCAATGTGATCCATATCAGTTTGCTTACAAATGCAAAAGAAGCACGTTAGATGCCGTTACTTTTCTGCATCACAATGTAGTGTTCGGGTTGGAAAAGCGTAAGAAGTATGTTAGATGCGCTTTCCTAGACTTTACTTCTGCTTTTGATTCTATTCCAAGACACCTCTTACTTAACAAGCTGATCAGCGTCGACACTGACAGCTGGATAACCAACTGGCTATGTTCCTACCTCTCTGGAAGAGAAGAGTACACTGTGATTGGAGGAAAGTTTTCAACGTCTCTACTGTCTACTGTAGGTGTGCCACAAGGAGCTTTTCTTTCACCTTTCCTTTCCCCCTTTTTCTGCATAATTTGGGATCATTGACCACTTACTCTTAAAAATTGTCAATTCTTGCATATTACCTATTATTCTTTATTGTTTTCCATTATTGTTTACTGGGCTCCTGAAGAAGGACTTTGGTGTATTGGGGAGAGTACTAACGGTAGTAAGCAGGGTGTGTGGTGAATCTTTTGAGGTCATTAATAATATGAATGTGGATAGACATCTTAAGTCTTCCAAACTCCTGGCAGTTGTTATCTTATCAGATAATAACAATAAACTACATTCATATCTTTATCCTTGTATATCTTCTGGTAGAACGAAACGTAAATACATTAAAGTCCATGCACGCAACCAAATCTATAAAATTTCTGTAATACCTTAAATAGCAAGTATGCTTTGTGACGTGGAGGTTGCTAGAGTTAACCTAGTAAATAACCTGAATTCTTAAGCATGTTCCTTTTCTCGGTACTGAAGATACCACCAGTATTGTTGTTTGACAACTATTAATCAGTAACACCTACTATATTCGAATCGTTCCCCACTCGGTTAAAATCAGAAGTCAGAAGCGAAGAAGTTGGAAAGATATATTTGATACATTATCAATATATTGAGAAGCGGTTGATCTATTGTGAGCTATTGTTTATTTACAGCTACAGATCACTCCACCCCTAGTGAGGTAGTGATGCCCCTAAAACGTGACCAGCCAGAAATTTAAACCCAACGAGTTTGACGTTACTGAAAACTTCTGATAGCCTGCTATGCTTAGCAGCGTCTGGTCGTCTTCCTTTACTATAAAGAATCAGGAAATACAATATAGTAATCGTAAAACAAAATACAATCGATATCTCGATTCCTTATAAGCTTCATCCTTCTTTTGCAGCCATCCTGGAAAAGAAAGAAAATAGAGCGTTTGAGTGCCTGTCCAAATACACGTACTTGCGTAGGGACACAAGATGAGCGGAAAAAAGTAAATAAACTAATTCGCTTGCGACAGCGTAAAACCAATTGTAAAAGAAAATTGGCTATTTTGGGTTTTCTTATATAAAAATAATTTATATACACTCATAAGTAAAAAAATTGTTTTTTTCGGAATAAATATATAAAAATGAGCATATTGAAAAATTCTTTTTTTTATAATAAATAATGCAAAGGGAATTCGAGATAAAGTTTGTATCCTACGTGTAATAGTCGTTTAAATGTTCTGGAAATCCTACTCTTCTTTCAGAACGCGTTGTCTTTAGTTTATTATCCGACGTTGACGAAGTATCAAGGTGCGTGTCGAATACCGTATGGGGTACTACGAGTGTAGGAGCCGTGTCGTTCGAATGTACCGAAGGAAATTCGACGTAGCTAGGGTTTTCTTTTAGGTACGCTGCTTTGAGTCGATCGATACTGATGCTATCGTTCGTGCCATTCTTATTGACTACATAGTACTTAGGTTCATGTTGAAGAAATTTGAAAGGTCCTTCATATGCTGATTCGACAGGTCGTCGATGTAAGTCTCGACGAACGAAGACATGTGTACTATGTCGTAAATCAGGTTGGACGGAAACATCAGTTGATTGAGGTCGAGTGTGAGTAGGTTAAACTGAACGCATAGCGTTTGTAAGCCTGCTCGTGTAAGAGTTTACATCCATGTTCAATGAAGAAGACGAAGGATCTACGAATTCTCCTGAAAGTTGGAGTGTCGTTCCATAAACGAGTTGAGCTCCAGTGTAACCAATGTCAGCTTTCAGTGCATTGCGGATACCCAGTAAGACGAGTGGAAGAGCGTCTGTCCACTGTGAAACGTTTGTAGCTGACAGTGAAGCTTTTAGTTGTCAGTGAAAACGTTCTACCAACCCGTTTGTTTGTGTGTGGTAGGCGGTCGTTCGGAGGCGAGTGATTCCTAATAGTGTGGTCAGACAACGGAGAAGTCCAGATTCGAACTGGCGTCCGCGGTCTGTGGTGATGGTTGAAGGGCAGCCGAAATTTGTCACCCAACGTTCGACGAAAGTGCGAGCCACAGTTTCAGCAGTGATGTCCTAATAGGTACTCCTTCTGGCCATCGAGTGAAACGGTCTACGCATGTTAATAGATATGAGTATCCATTTGAATATGGTAAGGGTCCTACTAAATCCAGATGAACATGATCGAAACGAGCATCAGGGGTCCTGAAAGAGCCTGAGGAACATTTGTTGTGTCTTATGACCTTAGATTTCTGGCAACTTACACAGGTGTGTGCCCATTTCCTCACGTCTTTATTCATACCAAGCAAGCAACATCTTTTGGCTATAAGCCTGATGAATGCATGAACACCTGGATGAGGAAGATTGTGCAACGTATTGAAGACGTTGCGTCATTAATGTTTTGGTACGATTGGACGATCCCTACCTGTAGATGTGTCACATAGTAATGTTTACGTACCTGTTCCCATGTGTTTAATGCGCAGTTTGAGGGTTGTTGAGGATAACTCGTGCTGAACATCAACGTCTTCTTTTGGAAGCTGAGCGATTTTTGGAAGGTCGATTCCTTGGAAACTGTTCAAGGAACTTATTCGAGACAAGGCGTCTGCGATTACATTGTTTGCTCCAGAAATGTGTTGTATATCTGAAGTAAACTGCGAAATGTAGTCGAGTTGTCGAGACTCTCGCGGTGAGTACTTGTCTGAAGATGAACTTAAAGAAAAGGTAAGTGGTAAAACGTGTAAATTCTCTTCCTTCGATGGAATGTTGGAAATGTCGTACAGTACAATACATAGCTAGGAGTTCCCTGACGAACGTGCTGTACCTAGATTTGGCGTCTAGCAACCATCTCGAGAAAAATCCTAAAGGTTGCCAAAAGAGGTTAGCCCATTGTTGTACGACGCCTGCGATTGCTGTGTCGGATGCGTCTACTGAAATATTAGTGGGCACTTGAGTGTCTTGATGTGCGAGCATGGTTGCCTTAGAGACATGTTCCTTAACTGTGGAGAATGGTACCACTCCTACCACAAAAATCCAGTTAGGGTAGACGTACCTTTTACCATCCGTGGCAATAGGTTTTCCGTATGCCGCCTGTAAGTTTAAAACAGACTCGTGAAGCCTGTCACTAGAATTCGCGGGAAAAACGCTAACTTCTACTCCAGTGTCGACGAGGTAGCAAACTTTCGCTGTCATATCCGTGACGTATAAGAGGCGGCTATGTTCATCGGGTACGGTTGCCGTTAATGTGTGCCGGCTGGGATGTTTCCCGAACTGTTTTTCGAGTCATTCGACTTTGAGGTCGGATAACTCCAGGGTTTCTTGTAATTCCTAGAAAACTTACCATACTGGTTTTGATAACAGCACCAGTCAGGGTTATCCGTCTCTGGTGGTCTCGAGACGGATCGCCTACGTGAAACACTTCTCCGCGGAGTTCTTAACCGTCTACGTTCATTACGAAATCGAAGGTAGTATGTCAATGTGTGACGTAATTCCTGTGATGTCATTTGGGGTCCATTGAGGTTTTTCTTTGACTGAAAAGATTTCGGCGTTAGTAGATTTCGTGGTTTAAAAAATTGTGCTTAGCAGATGCAGTCAGTCTGTCTACGGCGTTGTTTTGAAATGAGACGAGAACTGCTTGCACCTGTTGAGGAAGTTTAGATAGGAAAAGTTGTCTGAATATGCCATCATCGAAAGTTCGTTGGCCGATGACCTCTCTCATTCTTAGCAACATGTCTATCGCAGAACCATGTTGCAAGTCGATATTATCTAGGAGTTGGTCTGACCGTTATCGGTCGGTTAGATCTTCACGTCTCAGAATCGATCGTTTTAGCGTTTCGTTGGAAAGATATATTTGATACGTTATCAATATATTGAGAAGCGGTTGATCTAATCTGACTAGTGAACATGGGAGCTGTTTCCCATGCTGTGCTGTAACGTGATCTGGTGCGGATGCATGACCAAACGCCTTCAGCTGAACAAGTCCACTTAAAACAATGCGGTCAGCATCCAATGTCGAACAGTTAAAGAGCTATTGATTTTTGGGAATTATCTACAGCTACATTACCTTACATTATTTTCCCATCGCAAATCTCAGCAAGCATCTTCCTTTCAGTCCTCTACGTAAGAGTCAGTGCCAGTAATAGAATGAGGGGTAAAAGGACATGAATACCTGTGAAAGTGCTGCAAACTGGTGGACGAAAGTACGTCGGTGAGTCATGCTCTGTTTGGTTATCAAATGCTTATTCAGATGCTTCTTCAGCCATACCAAAGTCAAAGCATGAAGTAAAGTATACATCAAAGGATAAACTTACGAGTATAACCAATCAAACTTAAAGAGTACACCCAGTGTTTTTGAGACAACGACATGTAGAAAACCATACAATTAAATATATCAAATGTTCAATTTTCACGAGTTTTCGGTCTGGGATATTGTATTGGAAACCTAGTAAAAAACAGGACACATAAACATATCTTGCATATGAGCGTTAATCGGAATAGCGCTCTACGTTAGAATAACAACATTATTAGCCTTGTGGAGGTTAGATTTATCACTTAACTCTCTCAAATATATGACCATGAGGTCGTGTGATGATCGCCTTTTTAACCTGATTTGTAAACACAAATGAAAACCGTGTCCGCTAGCCAGAAACGAGAAAAGTAAACATGCAGGAATGAAAAAAAGAATTAAAATTGTGAGCACAATTAGTTAGTGTTCTACTTTATACCAGGAAGACATTGGTATGTGAGTAACTACATATAGTAGCTCCGATTAGGGCAAACTATTTCGATCTGTGTGAAGTTCAAGTATTTGTGTAGAAACTAGTTAGCTGGCAAGATGATCCTAGGCTTTGGGCATTAGGATATGATCATTCAGCATAGTTAACTGTAGCATTGAACAAAAAGGGAAGAAAGTTTGAGCAGTGGGTTTTCTAACTTCTTTAACGTTTCTACTCTGAAAGTACTGAGAGTTGAGTCCTGTGATTGAATAGCCTTCTTAGGGCAAGCGGAATGGTCAGGGTATTGTATAAATCATTAAGCATGATTTTATTCTCAACATTATAGTGTATATAATGGTTACTAAATAAATTTAACGACTTGGTAATCTTTCGCACTATAGGCGTTCGTGTCACATCAGTTATGCTGCTGCTAATAATGAATAAGAGATTTATAGAATCAAGCCGTTAAACTACTTTTGGGTGGCACGGACTCATTGACTGGTCATGACGCCGTCTAACCCCAGCCCCTCAGAGTGGTGGGTTCAGTGCATGTATGCCCGGTACTTTGGTTCACCCACACATGGCCTCCTATGATTTCAGACTTCTTAAGTAAAAGAATATGCACGTACGTTTAGTCAGACCAAATCAGTAATACTCTGACCAGAAAAGATTCTGCGGTTTTTTTATTCGACTTACTATCTTCAAGTGTTTTGAATTCATAACGAAAATAAGATCCCTGATTTGACTGGTAATGATAGTAACAGTCATGGGTATGGTAAGTAGATATTGGTAAATTACAAGGCAGCTTTTGAACCTTGTTGTATAGTAGACCAAGCTAAATATATCATACTTAAGCCTTGATATTTTATATTTTCAAAGCGTATGTACACTGTTTCACTAGCAAACAGTGTTAAAAACCCAGAAACATCACACTATAAGAGAGGGAAATTATTAAAGTATACAGATAGATTACTCAGTGAGTTCAGCCTTGCCATCATGTTTTCAGTCAAGTTCTTAAAAATACACTACTATTTTTCTTAAAAATCAAACATCAATGGTTGTTTATGGATTTACTTGTCTAGTTTTGTTAATATGCTCCGGTTTGACAATACTATGGTAGAAATGTTGAGCGTTATTGTCCGTCAGTCGTATGAAGTTGTTATTTCCTATGAATGCAAAAAATAGTTTTAAAAACGTTTCCATATATCAGACATAGTCTCCGTCCCGTTAATCTGAGATATGCAGAGCCAAAGACTCATATTTGGCTATCTCTTGTATGTTACTGTTTTCTCAGTGTTGTTATTTCAAAACATCGTCTTCATGCATCTGAAAACCATGAAAATTAAGCTGTGTGACTAGCTATGGTTTGCATAAGATATAATAAGAAAGGACGTTTTAGGCACCATTGTTCAAGGTTTAACTAGAAGTCTGATATATTTGAAGCTATTAGCCTAATTTAATTTCTTAGCCAAGACAGATAGTGTGGATTCTGAGGCAGCGTACGTCAACGTATCATTCATCATATTATAAAGACCAAGTTTAACATGAACAGAAAAAGCTATGCTCTCACTGACATTATATTTGGTACAATAGTTTTATCACAATTAACGACGTTTGGTTCCTTTGAATATGGTTATCAATGTTTCAAAAGCACAGCATAGCCACGCCGTAGTCTTTCAGAGTGTTCCTAGCCACGATATTAGTCCACATTTTCCCAGGTTTAACGTCTCTAGTTTACATGGAATGGGCAATGTAACTGCTAGGTTTCAAATATGCGATATCCCCGACGGGATGCTATTCATTGGCTTGATAACCCAGTGCTCTGACTACTAGGTCATACAAGATAGAGTAATTTGTACAACCTAAAGTAAAACAAACTCACCTATTATTAGGAGAGATCATTTTTATATTTGTAGCTGTTTCGAGAACATGCCAATGGTATTATGAATTGTGTCTGCGATACATTTTTCTTCACGTTTTCGTTCAACTGCTCCAATATTTATCGGTATTTATGAAAAATCCAAGAGATTAATTGGTAAGTTAGCGAGCATATTATGTTCACATCACTCATTTTTACAGAAAATTGGTAGTCTATTTGTGACTTTCCTATAATGACAAACCATACGCTTCTTTTACAGTTCCCACATCTCCGTGACTTAGAATATGGTCGGCACACTGAAATCCTTCAGGATTATCGATCGACAGTCAAAATCCATTCTTTTCAAATTTCCCAAATCCGTAGTCATCGAACGCCTTAGGCTGGACTC
The DNA here is from genome assembly GCA_944470415.2 of Schistosoma rodhaini. Taxonomy (NCBI): domain Eukaryota; kingdom Metazoa; phylum Platyhelminthes; class Trematoda; order Strigeidida; family Schistosomatidae; genus Schistosoma; species Schistosoma rodhaini. The sequence goes on from OX104037.1 coordinate 13,109,768, forward strand.
ATGTATCCGAAAGGAAACAGTAACAAATTTTTCTTTACCATGGTGACTTTATCGTCAGTTTATTTCATCATTTTTCTCTCTTACTTTGGTTCTATTCCTTCCTTAAAATTCACACTTTTACTCTTAACCGACTGATTTTAATTCATTCCTAGCTCCTAAAATATTTGTATTCAACTACTTCATCACACAGTCAACTCTATGATATCTCGTTACTAATTATGATGATTTGGAAAATTCACTTGCACACTGCGTTGATTTAAAACACTTTATATGTCTACTAGGTCAATACATTTACTCGAAAAACTATCCGACCAAAATGATACATATCCACTCCCACTGTTATAAGTACATAGAATTTGCGATAACTTCTGTTGTGAGATATTGTGAATAGTAATCGAATAATGTAAACCTAGTTAAATTAAGTGAATGTATGTTGTCTTGATCAATTGTCTGTTTCCGTTCCCATGAAGGCTATTAAATGTAAACTAGAGATGGATTTCTTTGATTTCCAACACTTTGAAATCATTCTTCCGTTTTATTGGGCCTAATAATATACGACTACAAAGCGCTAGATTATCATGAAGTTTTCATTAACTACTCATAAACTATACCAAACGGTATCACTGTCTGGTAGTCTGGAATATCCTTTTCATTGCATTCACTTCCAAAGTAATCCTGTATCTGTTGTGTCGTCCACGACCAGTCAGAGTGAATGACAACAGTGATATGATTAAAGTCTGTTTGCTCAACTTATTCTTTTGAAACGATAAAGTCAGTCTAGTCACTAGAGATCATGATGTACGGCTTCTACTGACTAGATTGTATTAGTAAGAAAAGACGAAAAAGTTCTCGCCTTTATATGGCATAAATCATATCGTTTCAACCCGACTGATTTAAGTGATCCATATCTAATTACCATATTGTCGACGTCAATCGTATTGTCAGTTAAGGGTTGTGGAGGTTACCGATTTTTTTTATTGAGATTATGGACCGATCAATTTAGGACCACCAGCGAAAACCTGGAAGCACCAAATGGCCTTTTCGCATTACTATGGAGCTCTTCATCAATGCGCACCCACGATCCTGAACGAGGGATCCAAACCCAGGACTTACGGTCATGCACGCGAACAGTTAACTTCTAGACCATTCAGTCGACGTTCAATGATGCTGATGTTCAACTTCAACCAATCCACATTTGGACTAAATGGCCGTCCAGTGCTTTCACGTTTTAACTGTTGGCCTACCATCGATCAACCAGTGATCCAAATAAAAATTCAATAGTATTCAAACAGTTCGGAAATGCTGTTTGGGTAAAGGTATAGTTGTTACTAGAGGGTCTTAATTTCGTTTATCTGTTCTCATAACTGCTTGGTGATATCAAGAACCGCATTCACTCGTTTTTTCAGCTTCATCGTTATCAAATAATGAGAATAAGATGAAATGAAACGAATACATGTTATCTCGTTTGATTCTCTATCATAGCTTTTTATGTTTACTTCCAAAATCGGTTAACTTCATTGTTTCGGAAAGTGCACTGTTAGCATTATTCACAACATTTTTGACCAAGTTACGCCCGAAATTATATTAGATATCTGAAAAGCTTTCATGAACACGTATGTTGAGACTTGATTGAATTGAACTTAAGGAAACTGTATATTGGACGCTTCTGGTGCCTCTAATTTGTATCAGTGCGCAACGTTGGGATTATCACATGAGTCGCTTCTTGCGGCTACTTCGCACTTGGTACTCTTCGAACTTTATGGTTTCCTAGCATTAAATAAAAACTCATCTGAATCAACTTTTGAATGCTTATGCCGAGCGAAAGAAAGGTGGAAAACTGGGTCCAGGAAGATAAATGTCAGAAAATCGACGAACTTGACGATATTTTGGTGGTAGGTGTACATATTCTTCAATGCTCTTACGTCAAGGATATTACCGGCTATTCGTTCTCATACTTGCGAACCGCCTTTGTGTACACTGGGTTTTTTCTAACATGCGGACTGTTGAGACTAGTTTTTCACTGGTTTCCACACTGGATGCTGATATGTATGTATAAAAAGTGCGCTTTGATGGAGGCTGAGAGGATTCTTGTTCAGGTAAATATCTTCAGTCCTTAAAGATGCATAATCCTGGGACTTATGATACGACCATTGGTTAAATTTCTCTTGTAGGATGCCTATGGTGTTTATTACATACATGATGTTATTGTTGACGTTATTGAAGGAGTGAAGTAAGAAAAACTTGTATTCTCTGACTCATTCTAACAGTTATACCGGAAGCTCTTACGTCCGTAAGCCTGTGTCATTTATGAAGTCACGAATGGTGAGCCTTGAGAACGTTGATATAGGTTTATGATAATTTCATTTTAGGATGGTAGGATGATGTGTTATTTCATTCATAAATGCCTAAAGTACGTATGGAATGGACAAACTCGCCGTTTTGAGCTCATCAGGTAGGGTTAATTTCAACATTATTTCACGTTTATTTCGCATAACCTGTGTGTGGGCATACCGATTTGTGTTGTTTATTGACTTCAGTGATCAGACGTTAGGTTATTAAAGTGCCTTTTCTTAAATAGTTTGTCAGTTTACGCCTTGTTTCATCCGACACAAATAACAGTGAGATAGTGAAACCTCCATCTTTAAGCCAGGTGGTTTATTTACCAGTCTTTTGTCTTGCTGGACATCAAACAGAGCTTCAAAAGTAATCGAGCTGTTCGAATTTTCAAATAAGTGACTAGTCAAGATTTATCTTGTCCCGGTCTTCATATTTATTGTAATTGTTTCTCTTAACGTAAATCGTGATTTTACGGTTGACTACTATTATTATATCAGCTAACTGATTTATTCAATTTCAACGTTTATTAGTTACCTGGTGACCTGAATGCATGACATGCCAAGATTCGCTGACCTTCATTTTTCTTCTGTCCAGGATTTTGAATTTCACTAATCGGACCTTCACCCATAATTGTCTGATTACGTTTATCTAATCTAAAGTATTTAGTAACCTGAAAGCCAATTAGTGTTAATAAATAGGAAGAGGACGACTGTTTTGTCCTGCGTAATCTTCTTTACTTTTGCACTTTTTTTAAGGTAATATATGGCGATTCTTGTTATTTCATGTTTTGACCCACTCAAATTCACTCGGTGAATTTAAGGGTTTTTGAGATTCTGTGGGTAGTCATTCTTCCGAATGAATTGGGCGACTAGGATAATCTCTATCATTCGTACTTGGAAATTACCATAGGCCCGATTGTAAATACCACCATCTCCATCTAGATCGCTTAAATAAAATAATACAGACTAACTCACTCACTAGGTACTTGGATATGAGGCACATTCGAGATGCGAGGACTAATGATACTATCCGATTACCCAAACCACAAGTAAATGAAACGGAGTTTGAGCGTGGGATCAGCGTTTGATAGTCAAATTTCTTGAGCACAAAGCCACTGTTATTAAACAGTATAATTTGAAACTTTTCATTTCAAACTGTTTTTTGCTAGTATTAGTTTTAAACTATTACTTGTTAGTATCGTGGCTTTCGTAGTTTTTATTTTATTAGCTTCCTGTCAATATATGGTGTGATTTGTGGTATCATAAACCGACGCACATATAAAGTAGTTCCTACGTTTTTTTAGTTTGTTTGCCTACCTTCCAATTTTCCCATTTCGAATGGGAAACATTTCTTAGTACAATGTAAATTTCCTACATGCGCCTTTGGAAAATATTGTCATTGCTTGGGTCTTAACCAAGTACCGTTTGTGGTTTCATTTCAGAAGATGCTTCACTGCACAATGTTATCCCACTTATTTTGTCATAGATTTTTCTGTCACATGTTGAACATTATGGTAGTTGATGACAGCTTCGTTTTGAACGGGTACAATTGTGCATAAGGAAGAAATTTAGTCCCTGAAAAGTTAACCCTTAGATTCGGCTTACCTCTTAACACTTTTTAAGTACTTGCATAGTAAGAAACTAGTAGGGAGGTTCTAATATGTAAACACAGCGTACAAGTTGTCAAAATACTTTCTGCTGTGTTGCGTTTATTAGGTACAATGGGACCTGAAAAGAATATTTTTTTCTCTTTCGATTTTTAGGGGTTGGCATGAAACTGCATATGAAGAGATCCTGGATTCTAAGCCTTTGAATAACGAAACAGTCCTTATGAATCGTGCGTTGTATGGAATGAATGAAATAAGTATCAATCTTACTTCAATTATCAGGCTACTACTTGATGAGGTATGTTGGTCAGATCACACGTTGAATAGTTTTGTATAATTTGAAGGTTGATTTTGTCATTGGTACTGGATACGTATTTGTTATGCGTTGTATATTAAATTCCGTTTTTCTTCCCCTTATTTTTATCCAGTGCTTGAATCCGTTCTACTGTTTTCAAATATTCAGCTGTATTTTGTGGTATTCTGATGAGTACTGGATGTACGCTACTTGTATTGTTGTTATTTCAATTATATCACTATCGTGGCAAGTTTATGAACTACGTAGAGTAAGTAACTACTTCTCTATTCTAATGGTTTTTAATAACTGATGGTCTTGTTTTGATGTACTGGTCCAATGATCTATAGAATGCTTTGATAATCAGGACGCTATTTGTCCACTGATCTCATCTACTATAGTTGAGATAGAAATGTGGTATCACTTAGATTTTTCTTATTAAGAAGTTCCGACTATTTGTTTGCATGATTTAATTGTCAAAGGAACGTAAAACGGTGACCGATTGATAATGTTAAGCAGTGTGAGTGAGATAACTAGTCAACTGCTTTGTAACTTCCAATTAATTTTTTCAACTAACGTGCAGTTGAAAAGATGACTACATGTGAATGCAAAAGTGTAAGATCATTAATTTAAAGTGTAACCTGTTAGTAGTATAACCTGTCAACATGAAATGATATCCAGGAGCAATAAATGTCCAGTGAGTCCAAAACTTCAGATATCGATCTATGTTAGGTTTGTTATCATAGTTTTATACCTGGCTGCTAATCGTAGGTTCGATTTGGTCTCAGAATTTGTATTAATTCATAAATGAGGTCGTAAATCCTTATCATCTCTTTCATTTTGTATTTATTCAAGGGCTAAACTGCGCCACATAGTAAACTGTGTAAATGTATGACGATTTGTTTGTGGTGTTTCTCGAACTAAATTAAATTGTTTGCTTTACGAATTGATAAATTTATTCATAACGGTTTCGCCATATGATTTTGATAAAAGTAAGGATAGCTTGATCCTAATTATTTGGGTAACATGGTACGTTGTTGCATGGGGTGATTTTAGCTTATATCGTTTAGCGTGTAAGTCTGAAAGAAATTGTAGAACGTTCGGATTTAGAGTAAAACCATTCATAGGACAGGACGTTTTGTGGTATGTGCTACTGTTGTCAACAGATATAGATAGTGCGTATCATCAATTGAAATTGAAATCTCTGGAGACAGAAAGTTAAGAAGATCGAAGAAATGAGAACGATAACAGGGAATGATTGGTGTGAAAACGCAGGAACAATCAAGTCTGATACGACTGACATTTAGCAAATGTAGTATTTACTGTATGGTTATCAGATTTTACTAAGACGTTCTGTAATTTTGTATTCAAATACATTCGATTGTCCTCACCTGTGTTCTCGTTCACTACAGTATATATTTATAGTACATACCAAATAAAAGTTTCCTCTTCCTTAAATCCAGTGAATTTTCTTAGTCAGTATCGTGTGATAAATTCAAATATGACACCATCGAATCTTATTATTTATTTATTTATTTAAACACAAATATTGGTACAAAGGGGCACCAGATACATATGCGCTACACAAATCTCATTCGATTTGCGTGGGGGCTGTGATACTGCCCAGGTGCCCAGACTGAAACAGGTGGTTTTCTTAGGGGGCCACGCCCGGAGCCTTTGACCTGAAGGTCTAGTCCACAAGGCAGTGGAGCATCGTAAGGAGATGCAGTCCCATGGTAGCCGGTGACCAACAGTTGGTTCATACGCCATTCGTTCCTTCAAGATACTGGAGCCCATGTGCACCATTGGTTTGGAATCAGGGTTTTCCAACTCCCCTAGGTGGATCCTCCACATCCACCAACCCGGACATTCGCTTTTCGTCCTCTCACTTTCATGAACAACACCCCGGCCACGAGAAGGCAGTGAGTAGGACTTCCCTGAAAGAGGCTATATATTTGCGTGGCCATATGAGAGCATTTCGAGAGAGAGAAAGCAGACTCTCCCCACTCTCGGCCGTACCAGGGCATTGAATCCTGAATTAATAGGACGTTGTATAATTCCTCACTGAAAAAGTTTGTATTTGAATATGTTTCGAAGCAGTGTCAATAATGCTTTATTTGCACAATTGCGTTCCCCCATTGCTAAAAAATTTCCTTTTTTTGTAGAACGAAAGGACTCTTAAAGAAACTATGTGTATATCCTCTTCTGTAATGGTTTATCGAGAGGAAGATGGGGTTAAAGGTATTCACATATTTTATTTTCCTATAATCATCTTCATGACTTTTATAATGACTATACTTACATTTCGTTCGTCTGATTGTTTTGACCCATAATTTTTGATTGCTCACGTTATTGTGCAGTAGTCGAATATGAGTCAACAGGAAAATAAAACAGAAACGAAGGGTGTTAATTTATTTTAGGTTGGAAAGATAAAGCTTGATTGGATTTGAACTGTTGCGGTAGATTCTGTATCATACCATCTAACCCCTCCCAATCTCATTCTAATATTCACAAGTATTACACTCAAGGAAGTTTTTATAACTCTCGACCGTCAATGGTGTATAGTGTTTGTTTTAAGAGACGACTCAAAAAAACCTAGACAATTTTTGCTTAACTTCAAAGTAACTCATCTTTAGTTCCATGAATAATGCTACAAATATAGATACGGACACAGATTTGCAATACCTATGTGTCACTGTTAACAGTAGTTTTAGATTTTTAGTTTATGGTATGGATAAAGCGGGATTATACTTACCCTTTAATGTAACTAGGCATTCAATGGATCTTAAAAGTGACATAAATATGACAAATAGTCAATGATGACTAATCTGTCAAGGCTATTGTGGTTTCTGAGGTAAATGCAGTGGTCTGTATGCTTAACTTTTTCGCTCTTTGTTGTTAATGTTGGTGTTAAGAAAAACGAGTTTTGGAACGTTGTCTTACGTTTGGAAAGTGAGAAATACATACCAAAGGTTTCCAATTCACGCATTTAAAAGCCTCCCTTTTTCCAGTTTATTTATATAGTAAAACTGTAGGTGTATCAGAGATTCATCAATTAGGAGTCTCTAAACGGTAGGAACTAACCAGGAATACTTGCACCAGTAGTGTACAACAGGTCAGACAGGGATAATGATAAGAATATTCTCGAAGATCATTTATCGTTTTCATGGACTCACATAATAATTTTTATTAGCCATTAACTGGCTGCACTCAAAAGTTCTTGTTCAATCCAGTTATTCGAAAGAATTTATAATGATGTAAATTAGATGTCTATAACGTTTATTTGAACATTTTACAGACTTTTAAATGTTTTGTCCGCTACTAATTCGCATATTATTGTATTCATTTGTGCTGATAAATATTTATTCAGTCCGAAAGTATTACATCCACTTGCATAATAACTTCTCATCAAATAATCATGTAAAAAATGTTCTTTTTAGGGCTAATAATTTAGAGATCATAGTAAACAAACTTTCTTCGTGAGCACCTTTAAAATTTGATCTACTCATCATCACTTTTTTATAAAAACCACACTTGCGTATTCAGTTGTACTTGTACTCGATGTGACATTCTGACTGTCAATCCTCGTAAATTTGATTTGTAAGCCCTGTCGATGAGATCTTTATCCATTTCTCATGTAGATGTACTACTAAGGTAATCAAAAACTTACTCAATTTTTGTTAATGATGTTAATTTTTTTTAGTAACGGTAACCGGGAGTACTTTATTTAAATTCACTTCTTTTAATGACCTTAGCTTTTCTCTGATTCGTTACCACTACTTTGAGTTCCCTAATTGTCTGTGTTGTCAACGTCATTGATTCGTTACTACTTACACTGGTGTTTCAAGTAGAAACAGCTTGTGAAGTCTACTGAGAGGACCTAGTAGTCCTTCTGGAACGCATTCCGTTTTTTGAGGCTCACAAACCTACCGCGTGAATGTGATTTAGTGGGGACCGCAGCCCTACGGGTCTTTGCATGCATGATGGTATCGCACCAAAAGAACAAGTAAATAAGTTTGCGATTTTACTTGCCCTGGATATGTATGGTCTACTTTCATACTCGTTTACACACTTTCATCTGTGTATCACATGGCATACATGCAGGTATACCATACACTGTGAGCAAACATACATTACATACACACCCGTTACACAGGTTTTACCCTATGTATGCCATTGAATACACATAGACATATTTACCCACCCGGAAGGGTAGATGTTCACCGCTCCCAGAGAATACGTATTTGCTGTACACATTATATACATATCATTCACATCATGGCTACCCCCTTAGTATTTCTTGACACAAGCATAAGCATAAGCACTTTCTCAGAGGGGGGTTGTTGGTTTCCTCACCCTAGTATTTGCTATCATTTCTTTTTATTGTCTTCGACCTGATAAGTAGGCCTCTGATTTTACTAGACAGGACAGACACTTTTTAGCTCAACGTTTACTTTGTAGAATAACGCATGCGTACCCTTTGCATATACCTATAAACTTGAACTACATAGGTTCGAGAACTTCTGCACTTCTCATACATAAGCATACACATGCGGTAACTCGAGCGGTTATGTGAACCGCGAGTATAGAACCCAGGATCGATCAGATACAGCAGAGTGAGTTATCGATCTGATCTCTGCAACCGCATAAGATGGCTAGCGAGGTCGTCCCCACCATCCAGCAGCTCCACGAGGAGGCCTTAGGTCGGATTTTGCTGTCACTGAGTCGTACTAATTCTGTTTGTTCCGTTCGAATATCAAGTTCCCCCACACTTCCTCTTTTTATGTTAGCGGCTAGTTGTTGAAGTGTTATGTGCCAGCTGTGTTTAGTGGGTGCACAATAGAACTGTTTTTATTAGAGAATACCCTAATGGTTTCTTAATCCAAAAGTATTGTAGACCAACCGGAAACATCAAAAAGTAATCATTATTATCAAGATTTAACATGGGAAAAGAGCATTCCTGGTTTGTGTAGAAGTGGAAAGTATATTTTGTTGTGTAATAAGAGCTATGTAACCTTCCTAATTGTTAAATGTCTTCTTTGTCTAACTATAATACAGTAGTTTGAATAATGCGTAGTTTGAAAACACTCATTATCTAATAGTATGACCTTAAACAATGAACTGTCATGGGACTTGTGATGTCTTTATTTCATGATTTAACGAAAATTAATTGATTGTATATTTAGCAAAAATGGATAATGGGTAGCAGTGGAATTCAAAATGCGTGTTTCGTCCTATTTGGGACTTCTCAGTTAGGTTCGAGTCCCGTTGTGAACATCAACTCTGGGATGCAGGTACATCCGGCTGAAGAGTCCGGAATAGGACGGAACGCGCGTTCTGTATTCCACTAATAGCCACTATCCATCGTTGTTTACAATGCTTGTGACCTAAGGCAACATCGAGAAAATCCATTCAGGATGCACGTATGTCAATTACCAACTGATCAATCGCACTCGTAAACATCAATGAGAAGATTCAACCAAACAATACGGAAATGAAATATTGATTGTATAGTTTGGATTAACCGTTCTTTTAATCCACCAAAATGGTTATTTTAATTCCCTTAACAGTAGATATTCAAACATAATAATTCATTTGTTTCTTAACACTTGAGAATGAATGTCTCATAAATTATTGTTTTCATAGAATTCAAAGAAGTGGATTCCATTTCATTAGTTCCCGGTGATATAATTGAAATTCCACGAAACGGATGTCTGGTTCAGTGTGATGCCATCTTACTAACAGGAAACTGTATAGTAAATGAAAGTACATTGACTGGTGAGTTACGTTAGTATGATGTTACTGTAGATATGGATTCATTAATATGTAAAGTAATGTCAACTATACTCTCAACTCAATCTTTTTAGTCCCCCGATAAATTTTATGTGAATACACAAATGCATATGAAGATCGCTGTATAAAATTCATCCCATTGTAATCGTTTATTTTATATACTTTGGTTTTATATAATTTTCCCCAAACATTCTCCATAATAATAATTATAATGATAGTAGTGTTCCTTATTTAGAAAGTACAGATTCATATACTACTTGACCTTAAGTCTTGGTGTTTTTGTGAGGTGTAGTGGTTTTTTCGGACTGGCTAAACTGAAATGGGATTTAGACCTGTGAAGTTATGATTGGGAACCGAGTGGAGTAACCGCTAATTCACTCTCTGTTCGTGGTTCAAGTCACATTACAAATGTTGATAATGATACGATATGAATTATTCAGAGTACCGACATCAAAATTTATGGCCTATATGGTGTTTTTTATTTTTTCTGGACTGGGAAATATTATGTTGTGGGACTAGGATACATCGTCACTAAAATAGTTTGAGAGGGAAACAGTTTCACTGATTATTGACGAGTTTTTTGTTCTACATGAACCACGATGTAACAAAATAAGCAGTGTAATCTATGCATGAATACAGAGAGATGAGTGCACTTTTTTGCATGACGGCGAGATCGTTTTGGCTCTGTGTGTGGTTGGTGTGTAACATTGATGATGTTCATCAATAACTTTGTCTGAAAGTAACCATCATTTTTTCATTTTACAGTAATATGTTGAATAACAGTATGTACTAGAAATTCGTATATCATTCGTAAATGATTTTTCCAATGATAAAATTTCTACTGTGTAGGTTTAAGACAACGTTTTGTAAAGGAGAACTCAAGGTGTGTATAGTCTTCAAGAGATTTGACTCTGGTAAATAGAATTCGATGATATGATTTCCTGTATTTGGGTGCATGGAGTATCAAATATATTGGATAGTTGAGCTTGAGAAATACTTCATATTGGGAAATTGATTTATGTGTCGGGTTGAAGAGCAACTGTGTTTGAATGACCGTATGCTGGAATTACACACATGTATTCTATGGTATCAACTCAGTTTATTTGCGTTACTACAAATAAGTAAGAAGTACTTTCATCCGAGCAACAAATATGATCAAAACGCCAAAACATGAATTCCCATTAGCACTCCACTTTTCCATCATTTAAACAATTCAGTACAGTGAAATAAGATACTGTGCTTATTCACAGACTGTTTTATTGTCCTGTATGCTGTCTACACAAATAATGTTTCATGTTCAGAGAGTTGAAAAACCGACCATATCAGTTGTTATAAATACTACTCAGTTCTAATTACCCGAAATTCACTGGTTCATATTATTCTTCACTTTGGATCACGTATTAAAGACCATACTAACCCTGTTGTATTTTAAAACAATGTCGTTTTCTGATTAAGGTGAAAGTGTTCCAGTTACCAAAATTCCCTTAACCGATTCACCGTCCAATGGTACGTTATTCGATATCAAACTTCATGGTCGGCATATTTTATTTGCTGGTACTACTGTTATTCAAACAAGAAATTATGCAGATGAGCGAGTTCTGGCGGTTGTTGCACGCACTGGCTTTTACACTGTCAAGGGTGAGCTTGTACGGTCAATTCTGTTTCCGAAACCTCTAAAGTTCAAATTCACCCAAGATTCCTTCCGGTTTATTTTTGCTTTGTCTATTCTTGCTGTGATTGGTTTAGGAGTTTCAATCTATTTGATGGTAAGAAGTGATGTTTTTGTGCAGAATGTGTAGTTGTTTTCACTTTTCATTTGGTTACTGATGTTTTTTCACCATTCATTCCTTATCTCGTCCACATTTACAATATAGTTTGCTCAGTTGGGGATTTAATTTCTGGTACAAATATATATTTTTCTGGATTGTGTAGAGTTTAACCTATCATGTATTGAATATGATAGCCGTGTAATTGAATCACTTCTACGACACCACCCTTTGAAGAACCTAGGGAATCTAATATAATAAAGTCTTTAGTTTTATTGATTTACATATGAAGATGATAAAGTCCTGTTTGGTGGATATGGTGATGAAATTTGGGGTCCTCTGGCATTGTGTCCTTTTTTACCACTTCTACGTGGTAGGTTTCAAACCGAGTTTTCTTCTTTGTTCAGTAAGTTTTGTCCTGCCGTTTGATGACGCCCATAATAACCTTAAATCAATACTTCCCTTATTAGCGTTGACTATTTCTTGATTGGGTACTTTGTTTTCTTATGTTATCTTGTTTTACACTTCCTATAATATTCGGTTTACTACAAACATCGTATTTGTGTAGTTCTTTTTTCTTTCCTTGGACTCCTGCTTTCAAACGATACACTTCTGTCTTCTCTTATTGCGTTCTTATGGAGCGAATACGGTTGAAGCGTTGTTGTCACACACCAGCTATAAATATTAGTTACGTGTTGTTACTGCTACCTTGACGTGGTGGTCGGACTTGCCCATCGTGATGATTCAATCGAGCTATACTGGCTGGAACAATCGTTCCTCAAGGTCCTACCATGCCAGGCAGGTCGTTTGAAGAGCGGTGAGACTAAAAGCAGCAAACCCAAGGTCCGAAGGCGAAGTCGTACTGCTGACTGTACAGAGGTGTGACAGCAGTAAGGTGTTTCCTTCAGACAACCAGCATTACAGCGATGCTGCCTTCCCACAAGGAGGGGTGGGGTTAGAATAGGCCGACCCTAAAAATGCACACCTCGCCTTATCCCACGGATATCCGTCTCCGGCGTTAAGGTCTTTTGAAGAACGGAGCTAACACAAAAACTACCCACAAAAAGGTCGTGTGTGACCGACCTCAAGCAGTTGTTCCTTGGGCACTGCGGTCACGCTCTCAGGTCATTAAGACCACTTCTACCCCAATTTCCTTTTCAGGTACCCCTAGAAGAACTCTTCCATGTTGTGGGCGACAGGGGAGTGATAACTGCTCTCATACCTCTAACAGCACTCAAGACCACTGTATTCATAATCAATCTCCTTCAATACCTACAATTCCTTCTACCTTGACTTTCAACACTAAACTTCCTGTTCCGGTTTCCTCCTCAAGTGTCACCATGGCCAACGATTCTAGTGCGCGAAACGCTGTCCCAGGTCTACTTAAACCTCGCTCCAAACTACACATTGGAGCCTTCAACGTACGTACCCTATGCCAAATCGGTCAACAGGCCTCCTTAGCTAAAACCCTAGAATCTCGTACCATTGATGTATGCTGTGTCTCCGAAACACGCATACAGGATCCCAGTGTGGTCATTCACTTGACCTCACCTCGCCAAAATGGACAGCCAACGAAATACACCCTCCGTGTATCTGGTGACCCGTTGGCTAGTTCTCGTGGACTTGCAGGTGTAGGCATAGCACTAAGTAAAACGGCAGAACAGACACTATTAGAATGGATCCCCGTTAACAGTCGCCTGTGTGCTGTCCGGCTAAATGGCTCCGTAAGAACTCGGAAGGATAGAGACACACGTCGTTGCCTTTTCGTCGTTTCTGCCTACGCTCCCATGGACTGCAGCCCTGATGAAGTGAAAGATGACTTTTACAGAAAGCTCTCTGAGCTTCTTCAGAAAGCTAAGCGCTCAGACATAGTAGTCGTAGCGGGTGACTTTAATGCCCAGGTAGGCAGCTTGAATCAAACAGAAAAACATTTAGGTGGGTGTTTTAGTATTCCGGCTCAACGAACCGATAATGGTGGTCGTCTGTTGCAACTATTCTCAGACAATCGTTTATTTCTAGCAAGCACTAATTTTAAACATAAGGAGAGACATCGTCTAACATGGCGACCACCTGCACCGAACCAACGATGGACTCAAATAGACCATATTGTCATCAGTCATCGTTGGAGAGGCTCAATAGAAGATTGTCGCTCGTATTGGAATACTTGTTTAGACTCTGATCACGCTTTAATACGAGCGCGCATTTGTCTGCGCCTCAATGGACGCAGGAAAAGTACACTAAGAAGACCCATTAAGATTGAACTGGATGACGAGAAAGCCAAATGCGAATTCCAGAAACAACTGAGTTCACATCTAGGTAGTTCTGTAAACGAGACTGACCCAGATGCTGCTTGGAAAGACACACGAACAGCTGTGGAAACAGCAGTAACATCTATTAGTTATTTAAACCATCGGGCTCCAAAAAAAACCAGTGGATTTCTTCTAAGTCTATTTCACTGATGGATTCGCGTAAACTCATCCCATCAGGCTCTGAACACGACGAAGAGCGTAAACAAATTAGATCTAGATTAATTAAAAGTCTAAGGAACGATCGTGAGCAGTGGTGGGCAACGAAAGCAAAATAGATGGAAAAGGCAGCGGCTGTAGGCAACACCAGGCAACTATTCAGACTAATAAAAGAAACGGGAATTAAGAAGTAAAGTGTAAGTGAGACGATCTCGGAAAAAGATGTAACCCTTATCTGCTCTCAACCCAAACGTTTAGAACGATGGGCGGAACACTTTAAGGAGCAGTTTAGCTGGCCGTCAGCTACTGCACAACTATCCACTCTTCCCAGAAAACCTGAATGGAACATTGAAGTAGGCCCCCCGACCCTACTTGAAGTTCAAAAGGCTATAAGTAATCTGAAACGAGGAAGAGCAACTGGTCCAGATGGATTGGCTCCAGAGGTCTTTAAATATGGTGGTCCAATTTTAGCGATCAGGTTGACTAATATTCTGGCTAAAATCTGGGAAACGGACGTAATCCCATCCGACTGGTCACAATCTCTGATCGTCCCAATATATAAGAAGGGGCCAAAATCATCCTGTGATAACCGTCGAGGGATTAGTCTGACTAAAATAGTATCTAAAATACTAGCCTCAATAATTATCAGGCGCCTAACTAAGACTCGTGAACTGCAAACACGAGAAAATCAGGCTGGCTTCAGATCTGGTCGTGGCTGTATCGACCACATATTCACCATTCGTCAAGTTTTAGAGCACAGACATGCTTATCGGCGTCCGACAATGATAGTTTTTCTCGACTTGAAAGCAGCATTTGACTCTGTAGACCAAGAGGTTCTGTGGCAGTGTCTGTCATTGAAAGGTGTACCTGAGAAGTACATAAACCTTGTGAAGGCTCTTTACTCGAACACTACCAGTCGAGTGAGAGCTTATGGCGAACTGTCATATGATTTTACAACCTCAAGTGGTCTCCGTCAAGGTTGTCCACTATCCCCATTTTTGTTTAACTTCATTATAGACCTGTTGCTGGAAATAACACTCTCGTCGACTGAATCTTCAGGAATTGATCTTCTACCAGGAGGTTCACTTATCGACTTAGAATACGCAGATGACATAGTCCTGTTTGGTGAAGACGCTGGGAAAATGCAAAGTCTTCTGTTGGAACTCAGTAATAATGCCAGGATGTTTGGGATGCGATTCTCCCCATCCAAATGTAAATTGTTACTCCAGGACTGGCCTGCGTCAACACCTGAACTAAGGATAGGGAGTGAAGAAGTCGGACGCGTCGACAACTTCACTTATCTTGGAAGTCCGATCAGCCCTAATGGGTTGGTGTCTGAAGAAATCTCAGCACGGATTCAAAAAGCTCGTTTGGCTTTTGCCAACTTACGTCACCTATGGCGAAGACGAGATATCCGTCTATCAATTAAGGGACGAGTACACTGCGCAGCAGTTCGTTCTGTTCTACTTTACGGCTGCGAAACATGGCCATTAAGAGTAGAAGATACTCGTAGGTTACTAGTATTTGACCACAGATGCCTTAGAAATATTGCTCGCATCTGCTGGTAACACCGGGTAAGTAATAGTGATGTTAGACGCAGGGTATTAGGGAATGATGGTAAATCAGTTGATGAGGTGATGAATCTTCATCGACTGAGATGGTTGGGCCATGTGTTACGTATGCCTGAACACCGATTACCACGACGCGCAATGCTGACTAGTGTAGGGGATTGTTGGAAGAGAGTTAGGGGCGGCCAAACCAAAACATGGCATCAGTGTTTAAAGTCACTAACTTCTAGTCTGAGCCATGTTGGCAGATGCAGACTACCTGGTTGGGGTCCACGTGACTATCGTAACCTATGGTTGGAGACTCTGAGTGACATGGCTCAGAATCGATCACAATGGTGTAGGTGTATGCACTCTTTATCTTCCCTCAAACCTTAAGATTAAAATTGCTTCGTAACTTTTTTCCTTCCTATACTATATTCTTATATACAACCTATAATTTATATACTACTACCAACACTAAATTAACTACTATGAATCCGGTGTTCATCTTGTTGTGCTAACGAGGTATGGCAACTTGGACCGATGCATATATGTGCCTGGTCCTACGTTGTTGCTGACTGACTGACGTGTTGTAAAGAATAATTAGATTCCATTTTTTAGGTGTTGTACTCTTATATTTTTTCAAAAAAATTCCAAATGGTTACCACAATATTTTCGAAAAGATCCGATCAAATTCGCCGAACCGATTCTAAGAGATCACGATTGAAGAACGGAATGAATAAAGTCCTTCTATTGGCAAGCATTTTTATCCGAAATGATTCAATATAACTGTGGGTTTACTTGGGGTAAAGTACGAATGAACAAAATTCCCACGAATGAGCTTTGGAGTAAAATTTATATCGGATAAAGTACACTTACTGTGTACTTCTTTCACATCGTGTCATTTCTACTGTAAAATTGAACAGTGGAACTTGTTTTATGGATTTTAAGAGATTTTAGTACTGCTCATAGACAGCTTTTACTAACATATGTCTCTATTAAGTAAATTCTATCTGGCAGTACTCTTAGCCTATCAATATCTTTCGTTGTTTTTGAAGTATCTCATCCTACTGCTTTATACATGTAGATTCTGGAAATAATGTTTGTCAAAAATGATAGGAACAGTTAAAAATGACAATAAAAGATGTTGATTGTTATCTAATTTACAGGTGTAGATGTCTGCATACCCACAACCTGATTGGAATCAGTTTTAAAATGGATGTTAATAGTTGTTCTGAATACTTGTAATCCTTTGCTTTCAAATTTATTTCAAACAAGATTTGAATGATGCACATCCTCAGTTTAATCATTTTCAGTGCTGATTATTACCCAATTTGATCTCTCCACTATTACTGGCGAATAATATATTAGACATTATAAAATGTAACTGAACATAATGAGTTTATTGTGAAGTTTTTTCAAACGATTGACCTTGCTGTTTTAGATAAGAGCTAACGTTGGTGTTGGTGACATTATCCGTCGAGCGTTAGATTTAGTTACTGTAGTGGTACCACCAGCCTTACCTGTTGTAATGACAGTAGGTGTTGTTCTGGCTCAACGACGTTTATTATCTCATGGAATATTTTGTGTCAATTCAACCGTGATCAATGTTTGTGGAGTTATCAATGTAGCTTGTTTTGATAAAGTAAGACTTTTATCTCTGCTTTCAACTTATTATTATTATTATTATTATTATTATTATTATTATATTATTATTATTATTATTATTATTATTATCGTTTCTGACCTATCTCTCTACAGTTTAATATGAGTGACTGTTTTGTCTGAACCCATTTAAATTTGTTTGTGAATACTCTAAAGATATGGGGTTTGTTAGATTCGAAACCACGACATATGATGTGTTGCCGTATCTTTCTCATCAGGGAATTTCGATTCAGTTGTTTCTGGGGTCTTGAATTATGACCAGTTAAGCTAAATATGTCTTATTGGCTGGAAAGTATTATTATTACACATAATAAAGATATTAATTCATACAGGGCTTGGAAGTTTTGTTATTTTACATTTATTGCACGAATACCCTAATTATTTTCGGATCGTATTCTCTATACCTATTATTTTTTCCCCACCACTGATGTTACTACCACTTTGGTATTCACCATGATCATTTAATCTTTCTGTGCCGTCGTGGTGTGAAAAGTTGGGCCTACTCATATTTGTGCTTATTGTGCTACATTGCTTATGATTGACTAGTCGATGTAGTTATCTTATTGTCGTCAGTTAAATAGATTTTCTCCAAATAACGATATTCAGACTTTTGCGGTAGGCTACTGATTACGGAAGTTACTGATGGCAGATGATGTTATTTGGTTTTATGGGTTGAAAATGAGGGGTATTGATGTAAAACGTGTAAATCAGTAAATTACAGTTTACTATCAAAATGACTGTGTCGTAACTGACCTTGTTTTGGAGCTGGCAAACTAATGAGTGAAATTGATAGTGTTCATTTAATAAGTTACACAGCCAACTTGACCAATAATTATTTCAATTTCGTATGCATAGTTACTTTTGTTATCTTGATTAGAGCAAGAACGAAGATTGGTTGAGAATAATATTATTGAAATCGATTAGTTATGACTTAGAGAAAAATGACAATGATATAATCAAACTTCAAAAAAAAAAATCGAAATGATGAATGATGTAATAAAAAAGATGTAATGTTAGCAGGACAAGGAAAGATTTATTACAGCTTCGTTCTAGGCACATAGATCTGGTTTTAGACGTTTCATCGCTATATTGCTTCGGCAAATTTCAGAAGATTAGAGTTTGTTTATTAGTCACTTTGGAAAACTTCAATGTATCCATTTGATGTCCTGTGCCAAAAAAATGTCTTGATATGGCACTGTTGAATGTTTTTAATCTATTTGATCTTAGAGTTTTTGAATATGTTCTGCATACAACATGTAATATTTTAAAATCAAAGTTAACACAGATATTGATATACTCATAAATAAGGTGATTAGAAATGAATCCATTTGATCTTAGACTTTTCGGAATGTGTTCTTTGAATCGGGTATAGGCTCTCCTTTCTTTTCTACCAACGTAACTGCTTTAACTGATACATGTGAACTTGTATACAAAGTCGATGGTATTATGAAAGAAATATCTATCGACCTTTGATTGTGTTAAAGAACATGTTGTTTTGTAGAAGACAATCAGTTAAGTTGCAGGATGAGTTCTTACCAAAGTAGTTTTTAGTCTCATACTGACATCATCACCTTTGAATTTAAGTTAAATAAAAATAGGCTTTCGATTTACTGTAGTTTCTTTGAGTTTTTATCTTCACATTTTGCATGTTTCTTAATTATTTCAATGCCCATCGATGTTAATGATCTTATTTTTCAACAAAAGGTGTAAAATCTGCAGCCATGTAAATTATTAGAAATGTATCCACAATATATATATATATATATATATATATATATATATATATATAATCATCTTCAGTGCGTTTTTTGGTCTAAAGTTTTTACTCATATTAATGTTCTTTCATGTGTGCTCAGGTTGTGCTATTCTTTATTTTATAACATAATTATTAGTTATCCTATCCTATTTCTATCATACCGTTCCGCTCTAGATTTTTTTCGCATATGGACTCTGATTAAATTGTAAGTGACACAGTTCAAATCAGACATTCATGTATTCTTTTTCTTTCAGACGCCTTAAAATCTTTCTTGCTTAATTCTTCTCCATCTATTTTGCCACTTATTTATTCACTATTTCTCTATTTTCCATTTATCTCCAAGCTTCATGGACCAATTTAGCACCAGAGTCATGTTATAGTACCTTATTTTAACTATCTTGGAATCCAGTTTGTTTTAATTATTTTAATCCTAATACGTGTTTTAAGCTGCATACTAAAGCATAATTTCAGTAGTATCTATGAGCTTTTTAGTCTGTATAAATGAGTAGTCACTACCTAAATTTATCAGTAGTTGTTAATTAACTAACCTATCAATATGAGGTTGTGGGGGTTGTTGAATTCCATTAAAATCATTAACCGATCTAAGTTAGACTACTGTTTAAAACCCGGAGGTACTTGATAGCCGTTTCGTCCCACTATGGTACTACTCATCAGTGCCGTTCTACAAAAAAATGGTCGTCCAGTCCTTTCATGCTTTCAATGGTGGTCTAACTATTGTCGATTCATGATTTCAATAAAATCAAATAACCTATTCAATGTCGATTCTAACTTAATTTTGCTTTGAGTTTCGCTTTTTTTTAACAAGCTTTTTAATACCATATGGTAGCTTTTTTTGTCATATAACGTAAATTTTAATGTAAGAGTTGTTAACTGTGTCAGGTATCATGACAATTACGTTAGCTACATCGGTCAGAATCTTAGTGTTTATAATGTAAACACAAAATGCGAAAATTTAAAGACAATTTTTTTGGTTGTTGATTAAAATGAACTCAACTATTATTAACCAAACCTGAAATTTCAAATCGATAATTAAATAATTTATTTTAATCGTTTCATTAACAAGTTACTGTGTCCAATGGTACTTTAAAGATAAAAAAACATCAGCAACTGAAATACTTCATTTACTAACAGACTAAAACTTAATAATCAGTTGAATCACTTCTTCACATTACCGAAACGGTTAATCTCCAGTTCACACGAAAACGTACTCATGAAAAAGTGCTAAAAGTAATTGGATAATTATAGGAAGAGAAAAAAAATTAACCCTAGTTTAATAAAAATATCCAAGACTCCATCTCTGTTTATAATGCTTGTGACTTAATAACAGTATCGAGGTAATCTGTACAGGATGCACAAATAAAATAAGAGACTGATCAATTACATTCCTAAACGTCAATGGAAAGATTCAAACAACCAATACAAGGTGAATTAGACCTCACCCTATTGTACAAGCCCATGGTCATCTGAACTCAATGGCACTTGAAGTGAACGGTACTGGGTTCGCGTCCCGAAGTGTACATCAAATATGGAATGCAGGTACATCCATCGGAAGAGTCCCAAGTAAAACAAAACGTCCATCATGGATTCCACTGCTAGCTACCATCCATTTTTGCTTATCAAGAATAAATGTATGTGTATTATTAATTTGGATTATTTTTCGAATCTAGAGAATCCCTGCGAATATCTTGTTCTTGCCTACCTTCTGTATTTAGCTTTGGTAACCATACTATCTTTTCTAGCCTTTCTCATACGTGTCATTATGTAGGTGCTCAAAATATTAAATGCAGTTTTTCTCTATATTTCATGTTCGTTTTATTTAGTATATATATGTTACTCCATAATCGAATCAGATACATAGTTTGATTCATAGCATTAGTGATCAATCATACATAACCCTCATCTATGGATTAAGATGTTTTCCTTATTCTTAACAGTAGTATTAAAGTGAACGTAGTTAATCTGATAGGACTGAACGAGGTCTAGATAAGTTTCACCAAGTTCAAATGCTAACTTTACTTCATTCCACAATATTGCCAACTAGCGTTTTGACCTGTAATAAACTATATGGACTACCACATATGTAGTTGTTATTCACTCGAATCAAAATAGTCTACAGTGTTGCATTCACATACATCTTATCCTGTTAGATTATTATTATAAAATACATAATTCTGGGAAATATTTCAATATTCTTTTTAAAATTTAAATCAAAACAAATTCCAATCACGTAGCTCATTACTCAGATCTTCTGATTGTTTCTTGTGTGAGATCTTTCAATAAATGTAAAACTATGGTAAATTCACTGTCATGGACAGTCAGAAATCAGCAAAATTGATTCTTTTCATATCGCGATTTTAACAATCAAAATGTGTCAACAAACTTAAACCCCTAAACCACCCAGAATAAACAAAGTCAAGTAATCTGACACTAATCCAGTTACCTAAGTTTTAGGGATTAGATAATTATATATGACTTTGATATCTTTTTGTGACTTAATGCTTCACCAAAACATGTTACAATCGATCTATGCATTTTGAATATCACTAAGCTAAACATGCTTTGAGAACACCAAGGCCATCTATAAACCTGTAGATATTATCTATTTTCTGTACCTGGGACCAACCTCGGTTTTAGAGCTTCTTTTTTGATACTATCCGGCTGTCATTTTGTGTTTTAGGTTAAAGTGTAGGAGATTCTTGTTGAATGAGTAGCGGTTAGAAACTCAATATCGAGTGTATGAGTACCCGAAATATCAGTTTCCTAGGTTTTGTTCTTAGTTATTCAGAAATAAGCTTTTAGATCTAAATGTACTATACATGTTTTTCATTGTCTCATATTTCTTCATAGACGGGTACTTTAACAGAAGATGGTTTGGATATGTGGGGTATTATTCCCTATGAAGATGGTTTATTTGGAGATCCGGAGTTAGAACCATCAGAGTTGAATAATGGTCCTTTAATGGAATGTTTAGCGACTTGTCACTCATTGACATTGATTGAAGGAGTTCTGGCTGGAGATCCTCTGGACTTAAAGATGTTCCAGTCAACTAAATGGGTAAGGATTGTAAATGGTTCTAGTTTTTTTCCGCTCACAATTTTTACTTTTCTGAAACCTAAATGTCGTAGTTACTTTGAGGTTATTGTCAGACTCGTACATTATAACATGTGAATTAACCGACTAGATATTTTTGGTACAGGTAAGAAGGTTGTGATAGTGCATTTCCGCTGACAGAATGAGGGTTTGGGAAAAGATTGGCTTCGACCGTAGTTAACTGTGACCCCATCGATGGCTTCAGCTATCTTTTGAGTGTTTACTACTTATTGACAGCTAGGACGTCATTCAAAGTTAGTAAGCCTAGAAATTTTTTGAAGCAAAGAGATTCAACAACTTTGACTTGTTAAGCATTGTGGTCAGTCAGTCAGTCACAACGTAGAACTTCGTAGTGACTGACTGACTGACCACAATGCTTAACGAGTCAAAGTTGTTGAATCTCTTTGCTTCAAAGCATTGTGGTAGATTCACATACAACCGAATGATCCTCAAACTGTATGAGATTCAATTTCTGGATTTTATTTTTGACAGCTATCAACAACAGTCAAGGGCGGCCTGCTTGAATCCCTGGGCTACCTGTTTCTGCCATCTAAATATTTCAACAAGTTATCTGGGTTTTTTAAAAATTGGTTTTAACCTATCATTATGTCTCTTGATCGCATAACCTATACAGGCGCGTTTATGAAAAGCTTACGTCCTTTCGCTGCAAAAATTACAAACAAGTACAATAAGAGACATTGTGGTGTTTGGCAATATGCTTTAGAGAGAATAAACATTAATCAAATGTCGATTTCCGAGCTGCTTAACTCTAACTGTCGATCTCTAATTAACAAGGTGGACTATCTCCAATTTCTGCTAAGTCAAAACATGTATCATAATTGTGGTGTCATCACAATTCAAGAATCTTGGTTGACTGACTTACAGGATGATTGCCTAGTATCATTACGTGATCTTAATATCTATCGTCAGGATCGATCAAACAATAAAAACACTTGTGGTGGCGCAGTAGCTACTGGGTTTTTTTGTTTTTTGTTTTTTTTTGGTAAAAAACTTGTTGAAATAACTCGTGCTGAGAATTCTATATTGTACCAGATTATAATATTGAATAAAGCCATTGATTATTAAAAAAAAAATTATATGTAGATAAGATGCAAATCTAGGTAACATTGAGGCATATTTTCTAAAATATCACGAAAGCTTGTTTAAAGGATGTACTTATACAACAACACGTTTATTAACGTAAACAAATTCATTGTCGATTTTTTGTTTTTGTCAGGAACTCATTGAAGAAGCTGCTGATCACTGTAAATTTGAAATGGCTGTCCCTGCTATCGTACGTCCACCTAGTAAAACCAGATTGAAGGGAAAGACTTCTGAAAAATTTAATGATGATGTAAGTTATGTTGTATAGATAGGTTTGTGTCTTTACATTACAGTTTCTTATACACCTGATAAAGAATGCCGACTATTTCAACCTGAGAGAGTCGATGTTTGTTCTGATGATAAAATGTGGAGTAGTGTTGACTATTGTGCTGGACATAGCAACTGCTCTGGTCCTTGTTGTACCATTAATGACAGTTTATCCTATATTGTTATTTTATTAAAAAAATGAAACCTGTCCTACTGAACTGTCTTGTCCTTTGTTATCAATTCATTGTGGGCTTACGTCAATAATTCAGTTTCTCGATACACCATCACTCTGTAGTAAGTTTTTGGAATTGCTCAAACTAAACGAGACTTGCACTCATGCTAGGAAAATTAACTGTGAATATTCTTCCTGTAGTTAGGTCCCAAACCATTCAGATTAAGAAGGTTTGAATGTGGAATACTTTACTCTTCTTTGCAACGAGATTGTAATGAATTCCTAGAATCGTTGTTTATGTTACTGGGAAACACCAGAGAGCTCAGTGTAAACTAGATTCATAAAACTTCATGAGAGACTGTTGGGATGCGTACAAACTAAATGTTTAAGCACAGAAAATCTGTTAATTCCGATTCGTACGATATAACTTATGAAAAAGTAACGGTACTCAGTTACGTAATTCTTTTTTGAGGAGAGATGTCGACGATAACTATTTTCACAGTCGTTCGTTTAACTAAATACTTATAAAACCACCTACATTTACGTCCCTATATCAGCATACATACATGTGGCACTATAGTGGTTTACAAAGTCGAAATATCATTGGTTTGTTTTTGGATAATCTACACCCTAGATAAATTGTCGTTTTATCAATTTATAGAGATGTACTTGATAAACACATCTGTAGCTGTAAGTAAAAGACCAATATGGGGCTTAACTTCTGCAGCGTTGTAGAAGCCTACACATCTATTAAAAAAGATTTCCAATCGTGTTTTATTTCAGTATGTCAGGCTCTAAGTGAGCGTCGATTGTGGCTACTAAGGTATCTGGTTTGACATAGTTTGCCTAGGTATTGACAAAATAGTCGTTTATACGGTCTCATGGTTTAGCTCTTTAGTGATCAAACTTATTTTCAAGTACTGTTGTTATGTTTGGGCATCCTAAATCTTATTCGAGTTGGATATCATGATCACTACTTGCCCTTATAGACATATGGTATCAAACCACCTAACGTAATGCTAAAACACAGCGAATATCTAAATGCAACGCGGTTGATTTTGGTAAACAATATTTAAAATGTTCGGAAAGCATACATGAATAGATAGCTTATTTTAATAGATTGTAATATTTTTAAAGTTTGAGCTTGTATGTCAGTTGAGTAAATTACGATTTCCTTTTCTGTGTTTTATAAAAATGCTTTTCATTGAAATCGAAAATCCTGATTTCACACATTTGTAGGATATTCCATATGAAGTGGGTATTTTACGTCAATTTCCATTCAGTTCTTCATTACAACGTATGTCTGTGATTACTCGTGCTCTCAATCAAAATCATTTCAATATCTATACTAAAGGTGCACCTGAAACTATTGAATTATTGTGCAGATGTGATACTAGTAAGTAAAATGTGAAGATTATCAAGAATGATTGTTATTAGTATTATTTAATGTTAATACAATCGGTCAGTTATATGCAACGTTAACCCTATCACAAATATTTATCAACTCAAGTTTCCACACCGTTTTAACACTGAGACGAAATGATAAATATGTTTGCCAAGGTGGTATTAATATTATATACAGTAAGATGATTCAGTGTGTACAATGTGATTTAAGAAAGTTTCTTGAATTCGTGTGACAAAAAGTATTTAATCGTTTTAAAACTGAAGATCAAAAGACAATTAATAAAAATTTGAGTGTATGTTGACCTTTATAAGCTATTTGGAGCCATTTCACCTAACACCTTTAACCACTGATTGTGTCGACCTACTAACATGTCCGAAACCATCAGTCAATAACTTCTTGGACTAATCGTTTTTATCGATTTGACAGTCCCTGGTTACACACTACCCAATATCTCACATCGAATTTGGGGGTTGTTGGACAGCTTGAGATGTGTTACAGCTGTCTTAATGGATAAGAGTTCACACTTTCATCAACTGGTTTTTTAAAATATCTTTCGTTGGTTACACAATACGTAACTATAGCATCGTTCACTCGGCTGTCATAAAATAAATAAACCATGATTGGAAGACATCTATAACCAAATACTAGTAACCTGTAGATATTTTCTTTGAAAGATTACGCTTCATAGTCGTTAAATGGTGCGAAACGAGCCAGTGCTCACTATGCTCTTTTTTCTGAAAGACTGATCTATCACTTACGTCACAATTGACACTTGGTGATAAAAGCCAACTGACTTCTTTTATTCTGTTCTTAAATTTCGTTAGACACCAACCCACAGGATAGATGATATCCCTCGATAAATGAAATCGTTGGGGCACTCTACGACCTGACTGTTTGTGATCAGACTAAAAATTGATACAGGTCGGTGCTGAAGCAAAATATTTATATGTTAATGTAGAAAAACTCATCTTAAACATACTGCCATTGTTGCTCTAGATTATCATACTACTGTGTATTTTTTTGAAGTCTTCACCAAACAGAACTATATTTTCTGCATGGTCTAATTCCGTATGTTGGTTTCATGTTAGGAGGTCGATCCCTAAATTTTTAGATGAATTTGTAAATCTGGGTGGATATCTATGACGGCACTAAGCGAAAGTTGGGATAATGGAAAATTCTGGCCTGCACAACTGGGTGTTTGTGATTCTGATGACAGTTCATCATTAAATAAATCTCGACCAACAGTGTTCATGTAAAGAACATTCACAAGAATAATATACTTATTTGGCACACTTTTTCTTTACAATAAACATCTGATAAATCTAATTGAACACTTGGTTCGGCTTCCTATGCTCTTCTAGTAACCCCTAGGCTGTGTATACGGCAACTTGAACACGAGAGAATAGGCGCAAAATATGGAAAGACCACTCTACTCCAAGGTTTTTTTATGTGCAGATAATCTAGTGCATTTATAGCATTTCAGATGGCCTTGGGGTGGAAAGTTCTGGAATACTCCTAAACACAGTAGCAGGATAGGTAATCATCCAATCAGAAAAGTGACAAGTGACTCTCCCCCTACTAAATCCTTCTGGTAAAACTTTTGTTGAATGCTTTTTGGATAAAATGTTTCCCAGCGTTTTCAGGACCTCTTTTGACTTTTTTCGATGAATTTCCTTGTCTCATCAACAACCTTACCACAAAATCTCTTAGTCAATGGAGTCGGATTTTATACCCAAACTAAGAAACGCAATTGTTAGGTGTTAGTATTAATGCCTATGTTCTAGAACCAGATAAAGAGTGATTATTTGATTCGAACATTCACACCCACGTAAGAAACCAGTCTGATTTTTCCGCTTTTGTTGCTGAAGAGCCTTAGTTATGAATTGAATAATTATTGTGGGTTTCATTTTAAATACTATAAATTCTCGACATTACATTAATGTGTTGGTGTTTCTTGATAATTTCTTTTAACCAAGTATTAGTAGACTGGGTTAGTATATATGATGTTAAGATTTTACCTTATTTAATCTATTTAAATGGAGGTCATTCATAACGTGTAAATTAATGTAATTATTACAACTATGTGATATATTAAGCAAAGATGAATAGTGACTAGCAGTGGAATCCAGGACGCGCGTTTCGTCCTATTTGGGACTCGTCAGCTGGATGTACCTGCATCTCGGAGTTGATGTTCACTCTGGGACTCCAACCCAGTACCCTCGCTTCAAACGCCATCGCGTTATCCACTCGGCCACTGAGTCCTGATAGCCACTTGCTTTGCAATGGGGTGAAGTTTAAATTCACTTGGTGTTGTTTGTTTGAATCTTCCCATCGATGTGTTAGGACTGCAACTGGTCAGTCTATTAGCGCAATACAAGTTAGGGCTTGCATCGTTATGTGGTTTGGTGATTTCCGAAATGTATGTCCTATCCACTTCCAATTTATTTTCCTTATTTTCTTTTCATGTGAAAGCTGGTTTGTTCTCTCCCACAGTAGGCTGCTGCTGATGGTATTCGGTCAACGAACACTCAGTATCTTCTGTAGACAATTGCTTATAAGAACTTACACCTTTTAAATGAAGGTTGTAATAGTTCTCCAAGTTTCAGCTCCATACAGTAGAACTGTGTTGACGTTCGTATTGAAGATTGTCACTTTGATATTGGTTAAGGGTTGTTTTGGGTTCCATATGTTCTTCAACTGTAGGAATTCTGTTCTTGATTTGCCGATCCTTGCCTTTACGTCTGTATCAGATCCACATTGTTCATCGATGATGCTTCCCAGGTACGTGAAAGATTTCACATCTTCCAGAGTTTCTCCATCAAGTGTGATTGATTTGGTGTTCTCCGTGTTGTATTTGAGGATCATGCTTTTTCCTTTGTGTATTTTGAGGCCTACTGCTGCAGAGGCTGCCGCTACATTAGTTGTCTTCATTTTCATTTGTTCGTATGTATGAGATAGAAAGGTCGGATCATGTGCGAAGCCCGGATCGTTAAGTTGCATTCAAGCTGTCCATTGAATGTCGTGCGTTACTGGTGGTATGGAGGTCTTCATAATCCAGTCAGCCACCAGAAGAAAGTGGAAGTGCGAGAGTAGACAGTCTTGTCTGACACCGGCCCTCACTTCGAAAGCATCTGTGAGCTGTCCTCCATACACGAATTTGCGGTGTAGTCCGTCGTGTGAATTTCGGATGATATTGAAGATGTTCTCAAGTACACCATAGTTCATTTATTTGAAATACATAAATATTAGTACAGGGAAAAGAAATATGGAACGCTTCATGATTTTGCTTGTCATCCTTGCGCAGGGGTCATGCTAATCTTCTCTGTATCTTTCCAATTTTAGTATATGTACCGCCGAAGCGAGTACACCATAGTGTCGTGGAAGATTATATAAAGTCCTCCTATTCACACTGTCAAACGCTTTCTCATAGTCAAGGAAGTTGATGTAAAGTGATGAGTTCTTTTCAACTGATTGTTCAACGATGATCCGTAGTGTAGCGATTTGGTGTCTGTATGACTGATTCTTACGGAATCTGGTCTATCGATCTCGAAGTTAGACGTCTAATGAGTCTCTCATCTGATCGGTAATTCACTGCTCTCTCCAATTGGTGGCATCGCCACTTTATATATTAACAGGGCATTCAACCGAGTACAAGTTATAACACATTAACCTTCGAAGTTTTTTAGTGATGCAAGTATCATCTATCTGGTACTCTGCAGTGCGATCTGGTCAGACCCATGTAGTTTTCTGTATGTGTTTGTGTGAGAATATTGTGCTACTTATAACCATTTTCTTTCACTTAATCAGTCCATGCCGTTTCATGATATATTTATATCTGGTGTTGTCTATTCACACTTTAGCGTTTAGATCTCCCATCAAGATAGTCAGTTTTGTTCGTAAACTCTTCGCTGTGATCAATTGCAGCTTCTCGTAGGACTGATCTTTATCGTCGCTATTGCTATCAATGATGGAGGCATAAAATTCATCGTAGTTCGCTCCTTTTTTGTTTTGTGGGTTGATTTGGTGGTCCTGGATTTATGAGATTCTTATCCTATGAGTTCATCTTCGATCAAAGCGAATCCCTGAGAGTGTGTAGCATCTTCTTAAACGGAGTATAGCATCATTCCCCTCGTATCTAGCCTTTGTTGTCCAGCTTGGGTCCAACGGGTTTTCCTGATTCCGAGTACTGCCAATTTGTATCGCCTCATTTCCGTTGCTATTTGACTGGTTTTCCAGATCTATCACATTGTCCGGACGTTCCATGTACATACAAATGTTGTTTCTGTGGTTGTCAGGAGTGGCATCGGCCTCGTGACTTCTGAAAACTCTCGGCTTTCATCTTGAAGCGTTATAAATCTTCCTTGAACTCGGAGTACAGAGTTTAAATTGTTTTAATTATTTTTTCGGATTAGAGTTTGTTTTTAGTTAGGTTTTTTAGGGGATGGGGTTGCTGACTCCGTGCTCAATCCTCCTCTTTTGTTTGGGCATAGGACCGGCAGTATTTCTGGAATAGCTACAGGCGGATTTGGAAGTTATCTACAAACTAAAAATTTAGTTGAAAAGGCTTAATGGTATTTTTAACTATTAGTTACTCTAATTTCTGTTTTTGATGCTTTACTAATCATCATCGTTGAAATACTCCTATTATCAATCCAATTCACTGAAGGTTTTATGAAAGGTAAGAGACTAAACACGTTCATCTCTCTTTCGCGTACTATTTATAAATGATCTTTACGTCAGTTACATCGATATGATGTGTTTAAAAAAACCCTAATTAAGAGTAGGACTGCTATGTATAATCCTCTTCTATGTGATTCAGAAAACCCGACACAACATTAGAAAAGAACTACAACCCAATTTATAGCTATCTTCAGCATTTTTATAATCTTGTATCTAACAATTGAGAAGACAAATGAAAAAGTTTACTGCCACTTCGATTAATAATGCACATTGTATGATATGTATAAATATCTAGTAGAGTTTAAGAGGTCTATATCCTTAGTGATGTTTACGATTTAAAAATATTCTAAATGACATATTAAACAAATCATTTTTCTATTTGATTGATTGTAGTCGGATGTTTAGTGAATATTACATTCCTTGTCATCAAATATAATTGATCATAGTGAATGTACTCTATTTTGGAATATTTACTTACTAGTACAATTGATTGATCACTGGGTGGTGATGAATGTTATACGTGTCAAGCCCTTCTTAGTGCTGAACGAATGCTATCGATCAAGTTGCGATGTGGCCACTAGTCTAGGTGGCTCGACACTGTGCGCACTATGTTGAGATAAGACGGTGGTTGGAGGTGGTCAACAGGAAACCCTGAACCCGGGTTTCGTGCTACCTGGCAATCGTCAGCAAGGTGTACCTGTAATCTTGAGGGAACTGTTGCTCTCTGACAGATTCGATCCCGCGTCACTCAGCTTCACAGTCAGAGACCTAACCACTGAGCTATTCGGGCCGTTACCAACCTCCTGTAGGTCTGGGATGTAATCACAGTTGATTGATCACTGGGTGGTGATCAATGTCATGCGTGTCAAGTAAATTAGAGATTTTCTCCACGTAGTCTTTCATTTATAGTTTAATGATATCAACTTCATTAATTTGAATATATATATAGACTATTAAAATTACCCTTTTGTTATATAATTGTAATGTTCACAATAGATTTCGATGAAAAATGATGTGATGTGATTATAATCTCGAAGGGATTGTTTTTCTTCATATTTCTGACTTTTAAAATCTAATATCTGCATTTCAAAATGTTAAAAAATTCCCAAAACTTAAATTAGACAAACACATTATAAGCCGATAATATTGTTTTTCATCTGATTTTCACTCATACTGTTATATATATATATATATATATATATATATATATATATATATATATATATATATATATAGGGATTTAAGTATGTTCCGTGCAGGATTATGTTGGGGTACGTTGATCGATTTCTTGTCAACCAATCAGCGCTAGCGGATGCTTGGAGAAGACTCTAAATCCTTTTCGTATAGAATTTTTAAATATACTGTCGTTTTTTCCCCACTATGATTCCTACTTCTATCCAACCTTGTTATTTGGTATATCATTAAATCCCTGTTCAATCGTGTTCTGATTTGGGGATTTGTCGAATAAACTAGTGTTCAAGAATACTGACCAATAAGAGTAGTAGTATTTATATCATTCGAATATGTAAAACATTAAACTAATCAACAAAATTTGTAAGCCAGTGATATCAGTGGAAAATAATTACTTGACTAATCAACTTACTACTATTAGTAATCGTCTAAACATCCCCATCATATTAAAAGACTAAATCTTAATCTTTTACTGTTATTACTATTCACTACTTACTACAACTTTCAGTCACTACCGATATCTGAGCCAATTTATTCTATATTTTGTAGTTTACACTGACATTCATCAATAAATATATAATTCTAGCCTACAATGTTTTTTTTTAATAACTAATTAATATTTGCAAATCATCCAATTAATTCTAATTTACATATTTAAAAGAGTGGAATTTTGCTACGTCTTGTCTCTATGCAATTTTTTTTGTATATCTTTCTGTATTTGTTTGTGCATAAATGGATTAGTGGTGGTGTAAAGTTTATATATTTTTTTTTCAAAAAAAATTCAAATATTACACTGTATTACATATTTTAACTGTAAATGATATTGAAAACATGAGAAAAATTAATTTAGCGGTTGATAATCACGTTGTTTTTGCTCATTGTTTTGGATAAGCCATTTCAATGCATATATATAACGTTCCTTTTTAGCTCGTTTTGTTGCATACATATACCGCTTTTTCAAAAAGATTCTTAATTACCGTAACCTTACGAACATAAAATTCTTACATTCATATTGTGAATGATTATTTATTGATTGTCAAATTATGATATAAGTTCATCATATATTTGTTTTATATCATGTTTGATTGTTAAATTTCAATTGTGATCTAGTTGGTTGTTATGCTGAAAATTTTGTAATGAATTAATTTGCATACAATTAATAAATTACTTAGTAGTTTGATCAATTTTATATTTTTCTAGTCTAATAGAGTTGATCGAATTCTATCAACTGATATACAATGTCAGAAGGGGTTTTGTGGAGATTTTAGTAATTTTATAGAGTTGAGATCATGAGTCAATTGAAGCTAGACCACCATGAAAAACCTGGAAGCACTGGACGACCGTTTCGTCCCACCATGGGACTCCTCAGCAGTGCGCATCCACGATCTCGCCTCGTGAGATTCCAACCCAGGACCTACCAGTCTCGAGCTAGAGCCCTTAACCGATAGACCACTGAGCCGGTGTCCAACGGTGTTAATGTATAACTTCAACTGTTCCAGGAAATTGAGAAACCATTCACCAATGTCATCAGTGAGTTACTATCTCACAACAGACCTGGTTGAACTCCACCGGTTACTGCTTCTCACTAGAACTTCAGGAAATACCTCATGGAGTCAGTCACTAGTGAGCACATGATCATTATCAGAAGGGGTTTTGTGGAGATTTTAGTAATTTTATAGAGTTGAGATCATGAGTCAATTGATATACAATGTGACGGGTAGTTTAAGTACCCAGAGATTATATGAGTCACATTAGGATATTAACTGTTTGAAGGTAGCCGACTATATTTAGCTTTCGTTTTAAATCTAATTTATATGTTGAGTGACTTATGTTGATTTGGTGGATGTTTGATTTCTTTCGATTTAATCATGAAGTCATAGTAGGTATCATTACCAAAGTTTGACTTGATAATTTCGAATAAGTTTACCATTGGGTAGATTTTTATAAATAAATTTATATATTTGTTATATCCCGATGAGTAAGCCACTTCTTCAGTGAATAAATAACAAATTTAATTTGTTTTACACTCAGTCACGAAACGTCAGAAAATTTAATTTTTTTACTCATCGGGATATTTATTTATAATAAGTCATAGTCTTCGAAATGAAATTACGTACGTATTACAATTACGAGCGAAACAACTTTCTGAGGTGTTCAATTTTATCAACTATTACATAATTGTGAACCATAATCCAATTTATAGGAAACATTGACAATATAATTGAATATTATAGATTCCCATTGTGAAAATACGTACATTCCACCCCAATTTATGTGTACAGAAGAAATTTGTAATCCCCCTATCCCTTCCATGACTGGACTCTATTATTATTTCTAAATTTTATTTTTAATTTTGTTATCATTTGTTTGTAATTTTCTGCCTCTTTCCATTTGTATTCTTCACTACCTAATTACTTACATACTCCTTATTACGTAATGATTTTAATGTTTTGTGATTATTATTCTAGTCTGTTTACCCACGTTTGACCTCCTATTTCTTATGTTTAACTATTGATAAGACTTTTGTTATCGTAATTTCACATTCTTACTACTATTAGTACACCTGCTCAGTGTCTCGAAATACGTTCATTTAATTATTGAGTATTGTGTTTGTTCTTGATTTGTGTATAGATAAAGAAGTAAGCATTGACATGTTGAAATCTATGGTATGTACGATACGATGGGTAGAAATATATCCTCATATTGTACCTAATCAACGTACTATCATTCTATTGTATCTTAATTGAACATTGTATATAGGTGACAATTTGGTTTTTCTGTAGTTAGCGTTTAATTACTTGATTACTGAAGTTTTTCTCATGATAGATTTTGTGAACAATTAACCTCTCCGTCATTATTAATGGTAATCAATAATTCAGTAATTCTAGTACATAAACTCTTAAAAAAAGAAATAAAAGTGGATCTTTTACATATGTTCTGGGCAAACTAATGTCAAAGTTCTCTAAGATGTGGTTAATTCGAGGATTGTTTGTTGTACTAACTCTTCCAAACAGTTAAATAATCATTATCATATTCAATTTTTTTTTTAAAATTATAAAACAACGGCAATTTTTTATCAGATCTTATAATAGTTTTTGTTATGTTCTAAGCCCCGTCAAATAATGCGTGACTAAGCGCCAATTAGAACACCGGCTTATATGACCTTGTCCCTGTGCTAAACTAATGACGCGTTAACCAGCTCGAGAAACATTGAGTAAACTCTGAGTTCTTATTGGTCCTCTATATAGTAGCTTCTCGTCTAGCTCATCTGGTTCAATCCAGTAATACAGATATCAGCTTCCACTGTAAGGATCATATATTTTAAACATACGCAGTTTATATATAAGCAAACCAGACCACATCATACCATAAAATAGAAAATAACAATTATACACCATCAAGCCAAGGGTGACTGTGAATGTGAGGGACTATAACAAATAGGTCGAAAATAACTTAACATACGTAGTGATCGTCCATAAATAATTCCTAGCACTTATCATTCATTTATTCATCGCTCTCATACAACATTTTTATTTGGTAATTTAGTATGAATCGTTAAATTCTATCTGTTGGTTTACTAAAACAAAAGCGATGTGTCGAAGCTGATATTACCAATCATTTTTATGATAAATTTAGTTTTCGTCATCTAGTAAAGTTTTTGGTGCCATCTTTATGCTTAAATTTTCTGATGTAAGTCATATAATTCATTTACGAAATGTAAGTTTATGTATAAAGTTTTTGTGATGTGCTACATGCACAAGAGCTATTGAAAATACATCAATGACCATAAAAACATTTGTATAACGTAGATTCGTACCTACAAACTTATCGAATGAAAACCATTTATTTGTACTACCAAGTTAACATATAAAGCTAACTGGTTAGTGTATTTACTATATCGTAATTAAAAAGTAATGTTTCCTAGCTTTTTGTTCTTGCCTAATTACGTACACTTTGGTATTATGTTGATCTTGTTGAGTAAAATCTAGTATTTATGCGTAAATTTCGCAAACCAGTTTTTTCTAATCACTGTTGATAATAATCGTTTTATCATCGTAATAAAAGCATAGTACCATATCAAGTTGTTCATTGTATCTAATCAAATAATCCTATATTTTATATTTGATAAATTTTCGGACACAGTTTCTTGTCCATAATAATGTCAGGGTTTTTAAAAAAATCAATATTTATTCTAGTTATTGCACTTCAATACATTCAATACGTATGCAAAGAAAGTTTAGATGACACTTATATTATTCAATTTATTCGTTATTCAATGCCTTCCGGATGTAAATAAATCAGTATGATTTAAACGTGACATAACAAACTCATTGTATTACACGGTTTGTATCAGTTTACAATAAAATCCTACCATTCATTTTAATAATTAGGACTTTATCAGTTAAATTAACTCAATTATTATAATCAGTCTGATTAACATTATTCCATTTGTATTTTCATCAATACTGAAGATAGTCTGTAGTTAATTGTGTAAATCAGTTTAAACATCGGGTTATTATTTTTACCACTTATCAAACGGACAGATTTTTTTATATACTTAGTTCCTTCTCATGTCTTAATTTTTTATTTTACTTTATTTATACATATAAGTATTGGTACAAGGGGTACCAGATACATGTGCGCCACACAAATCTCATTTTATTTTGTGTGAGAGCTGTGATACTGCACGGGTGCCCAAACTGAAGCAGGTGGTTTTCTTAGGGGGCCACACCCGGAGCCTTTAACCTAGAGGCTTGATCCACAATTCAGTGGAGCATCGTGAGGAGATGCAGTCCCATGGTAGCCGGTGACCAACAATTGGTTCATATGCCATTCGTTCCATCAGGATCCTATACTTAGTTCCTTCCCATATCTTAAAGAGAGTAAAAATTAAGAACCAAACAGAATTACATTAAAATTTTATGTTCTTTCCCTCTTTAGAATAGATAATGTTTTTGATTTGTAGTTTTATTTTCATTCATTTATCATATCATTTGTTTGTTTTAACCATAAAACAAACAACTTTATCGCACTAAATATTTTGATGCTTAGTTTCTCTAAGCAAATCATATACCAGTGTCCTCTTTGAGATTAGATGAAATTCATATTTAATGTTTTCCAAAAGAAAAATATTAGACATATTTCAATATTTCCAACAGTTTATTCTATCTTCTAATGGAACATATAAATAAAGCTGCATATTGGTTGTGTTTGTTAATGAACTTCACTTATTGGTTTCTTCCATTCTTTAGTTCCTAGAGATTTCCATTCTACTCTGTTGGAATACACACGTGAAGGTTATCGAGTTTTAGCGTTAGCTTGGAAACCATTGAAAGCAACCTATACAAAAGTTTTACGTGTATCTAGGGATCGTGTCGAGCAAGATCTACAATTTCTTGGTCTATTGATCATGGAGAACCGTTTAAAACCGGAAACAACTCAAGTGATTGAAACTTTAAGATATGCTAATATTCGACCTGTAATGGTGACTGGTATGTTTCTTTTTCATTGATGTGTTTCTTTTTAATGTGATCTCTCTTGGAAGTGATATTTTAGATTATTTTCTCGAACAGTAACTAACTACAGTTTATATAGGTAAACATTAGATGTAAACTTGGAGTATATATATATATATATATATATATACATTGACTTCTGATCACCGTATTTGGCTATTCGGAAGAGCTACCAAATAACTTGGTTTCGACATTTGTTTTCTTAAGCTCATCTACTTAATGATCAGTGTTTATCTGATACTATTTTTAGGATTTTCTTGTGTACGGCAGTTTTAATTTCTCACTTGTGTTTGGTTGCACTATCGTTGAATCGTCTTTGCCTGTTAGTTGTTCAACTTATCTGATCTAGTTAGATCGGTCTGCATATTGCTAGCGCCACTGGAACTGTTTCATTTTCACCATTAAGCTTGTCATTTATGCTAATTATGCTGACAAATGTAAGTAGTATATGGCATCAACCAGAAGTGGAATGTCTGGCAGCAGAAAATTGAGATGACGAGATCAGAAAGGAAATCGGAGAGCAACCAAAACAACAAAATAATCAGAGGAATAATAGAGTATGTAAGTGGCATTGTAAAGAAGATGTGCAAATGATTTATTTTAGGTATGACTTCCTTACTTTGCCAAGTCACTATGTGATTTTGAATTATTCAATAAATTGGTTTCTACCACCTGAGTTTTCGTTCATTAATTATTATCATTTGACCATCTAAACGACCATTAATAATAATAGAACATCCGGTGTACGTTTCTGAATAAGTCACAGCAGGTTCTTTTAAAGTGATACGCTTAACTGAATTTAACGATGAATAGTATGATACTGTTTAGTAATAAAACAACTTTATGGACTGTAATTTGTATATCTTAATGGAATTATCATTATTATGCAAGTGTGAATACTGAATTAGCCAAAGTGAGTTTTATTTCAAATTTCGTAGAATAGTAAATATTTTCTGGTGCATTATTCCATTTATGGAGTTTCAAATGTGATAAGATGTTAGACTAACCGAAAATTAATCATCATAAATCGTTTTCATCTTTTTTTTAATTTCAGTTATCTATTTAATAATAGTTTCTTAAGTAACAATAACATACAGGGTATAAATACCAGTGGCATTCTGTAGATTCATTATTAAGTTTATTTAATTGTAAAATATTGATAAACATGTGATTTAAAATGATTTATAATTTTGTTGAAAGTCATTGATCAATGTTTGTAGAAAATCAGTATTATGGTGCCAAATTTGAAATCTTTCATGATAGTTCAGGAAAAAATGGCAATCTACTAAGTTGCTTATTTTATTTTATTTAAACACATAAATATTTGTACAAGGGGGTACCAGATACATGTGCGCCACACAAATCTCATTTTATTTTGTGTGAGAGCTGTGATACTGCACGGGTGCCCAAACTGAAGCAGGTGGTTTTCTTAGGGGGCCACACCCGGAGCCTTTAACCTAGAGGCTTGATCCACAATTCAGTGGAGCATCGTGAGGAGATGCAGTCCCATGGTAGTCGGTGACCAACAATTGATTCATACGCCATTTGTTCCCTCAGGATACTGAAGCCCATGTGCACCATTGGTTTGGAATCAGAGTTTCCCAACTCGCCTAGGTGGACTTTCTGTGTCAGCCAACCCGGTTAAAGTGCCGGACATTCGTTTTCGTCCTCTCAATTTCATAAACAACAGTTGTGCCACGATAAGGCAGTGAGTAGGAATTCCGTGGCAGTTGCTGTATACGCGTGGCCATATGAGAGCATTTGGAGAGAGGGAGAGCGGACTCTCCACACTTTCAGTCGTACCAGGGTATGTAGGGGCAAGTTGTTTATAATAGATTGTAATTGTTACTTTAAAAAAATGAGATATATTTCGAAATTTAATTTTTTTTTTTGAAATTGTTCATCGTTTGAACAATAAGAATTCCTTTTCAATCCTTACAGCGGATAGTGTTCACACTAGGTTCATTTTCAGTTATTCGGCCTTAACTCATAGTTGGCAGGAAATCTTATAACTGGTTTCATTTGAATAATACTCAGAGAAATTTTTTTTTGAAATAGGTCAGTCGATAGTAGATCATTAGATATATGTCTTAGTTATAACTGGTGTAAATGTTTTTTTTTAATTTGTGCAACATCATTAACTAAATCTTGGCGTTTGACCGCTTTTCCTATTATCAATAAAGTATTTTTTGGTTCTTCGGTTTAGAGTGTAAGCTTTACCTTTAAATCACAAACCCTTTTAGTTAAGAAACAATGCGGGTTTTTTTTGTTTTGATGTACTAAGTTTGTCCAACATTCTATGAATAGTGTATCCTATGTGTGAAGCGCTAAACGTACTTTTAGAAAATCAACATTGGGTAATTGAACAAGAAATCTATTAAAATTAATATTTCACCATAATTTTGTCATTCGAATTTGAAAGAAACCTCCAAATTAATGCTAGCAATCTGATTAGTAAGTGAAATATCACTGGATTCATTCAATGGCAGATTAAACAGACAATTAGTTCGAATCTCCAGTAGTTCTATATGTTCCTGTTAAAATAATCTTGAATTTTCGCCGCCCCTCACGATTATTTTGTTAAACAATAATCTCAAATATGCCTAGTGAATAGCTGTGAATTAATGCATCTAGGTTAACCGAACAGACAATGATTGACAAATCAGGTTAGTAATATCGCTAATTATTCCCTATCCTAATCATTAACAATTGAAAGATAACGTAAAAATATTGTAGATTTTCTTTACTTCTCCTACTATTCAGGATTCCATAGAATAAATGCTTACATACTCAGTTAGTAATTACTTTGATGATCGTCATTTAAAAATGTAATTTTAGTTTTGTATTAGGTCTAATAATTAAAGAAAAGTTTTATACAATCTGTTATTGATTGATTTTAGCTTCATTTATGTTCAGATTTCAAGTTTTGTTTTTCTACCTGAATTTTTACCGCTTTACATGAACACATTTTACGACAGATAACATGGTTGACCAATGCGATTTAAATAATTTCTACTTTTCAATCTTATAAAATCCCAAAGTAATTATTGTCCATTTATGTGTCGGATGTTTTTCTTATCATAAAATCGGTATCCGCATTTTCACCTACTAATTTCTAAAACTTGAGAAGAACATAAGGATTTTTGTTTATTGTGTGGATATATCTAACGTTAAGCTCCCTTATGACTTTAAAAATGTGGATGTAATCATAACATGTTACGATTCAGTTGAAGTTACTACATGATGTTATCATTTTCATGTCATCTTATTTAGTAACCATCTTTTATTTAATTTCATAAACTGAAAAAACATCGTTTAATTGTACTAGGCTCAAATTATTAAGTTAATTGTATTGCATAACAGTTTTATAACTTTCTTTGAATCATCATTAGAGTTTTGTTTCTTTTACTCGGTCAATATCTTTATTAAATTAGTTTTTCATGTAATAAACATTACACTAAAACAGTTTACATGATTTCATTTCAATTTTTGTGATTCAATGAAATTTCGTAAATTAATACTGTATGTCAATTACAATTACAACAAATGTATTATTGCTCATCATTCAACCTTCTTATTTAGGTGATAATATGTTAACTGCATTGTCCGTAGCTCGAGATTGCGAGATGATCGATGAACTGGATCGTATTATACTTGTGTCTGCAAAACCACCACCACTTCCTCCTCATGTTCAGTCATCTAGTTCGAATGATTCTGTGACATGTTCTGCCAAAGTTGATCTAGCAAGTGATCAACAACACATTGATACTTCTTCAAATCATGTTAGTTTACCATCCATTCTGTTGACACAATCACAAGGAACAAGAAACAATAATAGACCACGTACACACTCAAGTTTTAATGCAACAAATTCTTTATTTGAGGAGAACTTCTTCAATCAACAATACGATTCATTAGTTGAATTTCATTATGCTGAAGATTTACACAAACCAGTCACTGAAGTGACAGCTACAACTGAAACAGGAACAACGAGGAAATTTCATAAATCTCGGCCTGTTGATCGTACTTCGACTAAAACTGATGCTGATGCTCACACATTCTCTGTAAGAAATGTTACGAAATCTCGAAAATTGATACATCGCTTATGTGAAGATGTCCCATGTGTGTAAGTTCATCTGAATTCATTTGTGAATATCTCCTACCAAACCAATATTTATTTTTCCATTTTGTAAATGTAATTGCTCCCATCTAGACCGTTTAGAAAATCCATTAGGAAACACATCATCAGTGATCATTTTACTATGTATACCTTAGCTATATATCTGCTTTATATTTACCTCTTCATTAACACAATCCTTGTACAATTAAGAGGTTTTTTTCTATCTTCTTATAGACTTATATATTTACTAAACAACTACAAATCTAAATGTACGGCTTAAGTAAATGGTACCGCTTTTGTTAACCAGAAATGACTACAAGATCTTATCTCTACTTTAATTGTACCTTGAAATCTCTGAACTTCAGGTTGTGATGCTAAAACCTCAGCACCTGGATTGTTCATGAATAACATCTTGAATCAGTCTGAATGTTTCAAATCTTGATCTCTATTTAGTTTCTAATTATTCATATGGAAGACGTGGTTAACTATGCGATGACTCAGTCTCCTATGTTTCAAGCCATATTTCTATATTTAAGTTCTCTGCTTTGTACGATTGTGCGTTCACTGATACTGTTAAAATTTATTTGACAAATAGTGCAGTTCGCAAGTAACGATCATAATTCAAACACTAATTTCAGATGCTTTATAGTGTAGGAGCGGGTTGGAAGAAAGCTAGGGCCGGCCAGACCCAAACATGGCATAAATCCATGAAGTCGCTGACAAGTGGACTGGGCCATGTTGGTAGATGTAGACTGCCTGGTTGGGATTCGCGAGATGATAGCAACCGATGGTTAGAGACCTTGAATGACATGGCTCAAAATCGTTTGCAATGGCGAAGGTGCATCCACTCTTTGTGTTCTCCCAAATTCTAATCTTCTGAATTCTTCATGTCCCTATCTTTTTTCTCTTTCCAAACTTATTTAACTGGATTATACTCCTTGAAGAGCATCTTCAAATCCTAATCTTTCGGATTACTGCTTATACTCTTATTACTTCTACCAATATGGGATTTGAATCGACAACTGTATCTCTGTGCTAATGTGGTATGGCAACTCGAACTGATGTACGTACGTATGAAGTTCTACGTTGTAACTGACTGACTAATTTCAGATGTGTTCACTCAACCTTGAACTAAACTGTATTGTGCGACATGTGAGAACCCTGCATATGTTTGTACAACATAGTAGATAAGGATTTATGGTTTAGAGGTTCCTGAAAATACTAAAAGTTGGATGATTGGAAGTCATTGTAGTCATCATGCGCATTTCCGTTCACCATTGTATGATAGTTGGAAATTATGTAACTAGAGGCGAGGCCTCATGATATAAACAGCCTGATTATTGAGCACTATAGATTTGCGTGAATGATGTCTCCTCTGAAACTATATATTCATGATTTAGAGATTCCGGTTTGACCTATAAGGTGGTCAGTTGGAATCCTATTCCACTTAATCTCGTTAGTGTTTGTCACAAACTGTGTGGATTGAAGCTGAGTATGTTAATCATTACTCGACTAACCAGCTACTTGAATTACGTTTACTGAAAATATGTAAACTGAGCTAACAACTTATCAAATATCGTTTTCCTGGTGTTCTGGAGTGGCCGCAACGATCCGACGCTATTCGCTTCCCAAACGTTTTACTATTCCTTAATTGTTTTGTTGAGGAATACTTTTAAATCTGTTAAATTCCAAAATTATCGTTTGTGTGTATTTGGTTGTTTTAATTTGATTTTCGCTCAGTTCACGTGGATGCGAACAACATTCCTCACCATCTTCAAGCCCATTGACAGATATAACTGCGGTGCCTAATGTTTCAGTGCATGGTCACCCTCGTACTTCATCCGATCAACGAGAACATCACGACTATGAAATAGGAAAGAGTGGATGTTATTTGAAAGATGATTTACATTCGGTATCAAATCATCGTTTGAATCGCACTCGTCCTGTATCTATACGGATGCTCGATCGACCTGATTTCCACCTAGCTATATCTGGAAAAACATGGGCTATCATTCGAGAATATTATCCGTGGCTTATACCAAAGGTGAGTAATAATTGGATTATCAACATACATCATCAAAGGTAGTTTTCAAATAGACATAATCCTTCGAATTATTATTGAGGTGAACTCGTGATCCTTAGCGATCGTTAGTTAGGTGTTAATTTCAAGCCTCCTATCGTTTCTGTAGAGAAATGTATTGTTCACACAGCAGATGTGTTTTATGTAACTAAAGCATTATGTGAGTTGATAAGCATCGATATCAACCCAATAATGGACATATTGTCATTCGTTATGATGTAATTTTTATTGTGTAAGTGATAGATTCATCATAGTACCCCCAAAGTGTATGCTAAAGTTCTGTTATAACGCGAAATATAGCGTATTGCGATAGGACTACGCGAAATTCTACCGATTGACCAAATTCAGATATCCTAGTTCGACCCCAATACTGTTTCCCAACTCCAATAAATCAGAACACAGCCGTTAAATGAGAATTGTTTATGGAGTCAGCAGCAGAACAAAATTGGTTTACAGACAAGGCATATTTATACAGTTACGATGACTATTAACAGTACCCAATGGAAAGAAAGGACACGTAAAGGTTATAATTAGGACGACTCAAAATTGACCAATAGGGAAACGACTCATGAAAGTCATAGTTAGGACACTGTAAATAATGGCCAATAGGAAATAACATGCGAATTATGTGAAGAGTCTGGAAACATACCATTTTACATTCGAGATAATTTTTGGGATATTCTTGTGAATATCCTAACAAGTTCAAAATAATGTATATACACGTATATACACGTTCAGCTTTGTGTACTTTTCGATAGACAATGCTTAGACGTCTCTTGATTGGACCACTTCATCATTGTAAAGGATTTGAGTGCTTAATCTTTAATTTTGCGTACTTTATTATGCAAAATACATTCAATGTACAGTCAAAACAGTGTGATAACGTAATGTCGTGACATAAACAAGTTTTGTGCTGTTTTACTGAAACGGAAAACGCATCCAATTTTCAGTTTTGATATTC
The DNA here is from genome assembly GCA_944470415.2 of Schistosoma rodhaini. Lineage (NCBI taxonomy): Eukaryota > Metazoa > Platyhelminthes > Trematoda > Strigeidida > Schistosomatidae > Schistosoma > Schistosoma rodhaini. Next base: position 13,153,602 of record OX104037.1, read on the forward strand.
ACGCATCTTACAGTGTGTACATAGTTACATTAACGTCGATGTAATATACAGTATTCTTTCAACAGTACTAACTAAATGATTAGCATACGTTTATGACGTGTTGGCGTTTTGTTGACTGGTTTTGAAATAATTGTCTACTTGGTGTTTGGTGGTTGGAGGTAGTCGATAAGAAAGTCTGAACCTGGGTTACTTGCTAGCTACCACTTGTCTGCGAGGTGAACCGGTAATTCTGAGAGTACTGTTGCCCTGAGTATGATTGAGATCGTAATGGATAGAATTCGGTCAGCGTTCAAAGGACTAGACAGATACAATATCTGTGACTAATCAATTATCAGCCAATTGTAAGCTGTCCACTTGTTATGAAAATACAGTATTTTTCACCAAAATTTGGATCGACTCAGCGTCGTTGTATTTCATTAGTCTCACGATTTTCAGATCTATTTCACTTCTCCTAAACTGATGGGATCTCATCACATCTTTCTGAACGGTGATCTAGACTACCGAAGGATTGGTAAGGATAGCACACTTTTCTGCATACGTTTTCCTGTTCCTTTCGAGATTTATCCACCTTTCAATTTATTTTCAGTTTCAAACTGTGAGCTTTTCAATGTTAACAGCACTATTGTGTTTATATTTGCTTCTAATTGTTTTTCCTCTCACTCCTTTTTGTGTTTGTGTTTCTCAGCTTGTAGTCAAAGGCACTGTATTTGCTCGTTTTCGTCCGGAACAAAAAGCTCAACTGATTGAATCACTTCAATCAGTTGGTTATTTTGTTTCAATGTGTGGTGATGGTGCTAACGATTGTGGTGCATTGAAAGTAGCACATGCTGGAATTGCATTAAGCGAAGCTGAAGCCAGTGTTGCTAGTCCTTTCACATCGAAGCAACAAAATATTAGTTGTGTACCGACACTTATTCGTGAAGGTCGTTGTGCGTTGACTACTAGTTTTGGTGCATTTAAATTTATGGTTGGTTATTCAATGATCCAATTTTTCTCTGTTATACTATTATATTATGTAAGTTTGGTCCTGGTATTTTTTCTTTGAATTCTCAGTTTTTTCTTTGGTGTCACTCAGTGAAATTAGCAAATTATTTATATTTTTGCTGATCTGTGACATCATTATTGCTAATTTTTTATGCCGAAATTTATCTGCATTATACAGTGGCTGAACTTGACCAAAGAATTTTTGTGTTATGTAGATAACTCAGACTGATTTTTTTAAATGAAATGTTGTTCGTTATTAGTTGCGTTATTTCAGAATAATCTGTCAGTGTTCTGTTTATTCATGACTTATTTATTTAAACACATATATATTGTGTCCAGGATGTCGTCGATGGCAAAGTTGAAGAGGAATGGTGAGATCGTGCAACCCTGCCTAACCCCACTGCTCGAATGGAACAAGGGAGAAAGGTGGTTGTATACCCTCACTCTGCCTGAGGTGTTCGTATACAGGGCCTTTAAGATGTTAATGAACTTCTCAGGCACACCCTTCTTCAATAGACAATCCCAGAGAACAGTCCTGTCCAACGAATCGAAGGCCGCCCTGATATCAAGAAACACTACGATTGTTGGCCTGCGATGAGTATGACGGTGTTCTAACATTTGGCGGAGGGTGAAGATGTGATCAATGCATCCTCGACCAGAACGAAAACCAGCCTGCTCCTCGCGAGTCAATCGTTCTCGGGTTTTAAACAACCTACGAAGAATGATAGAAGCCAATAGTTTGGACGCAATCGAAAGTAGACTTATCCCCCGATAGTTGTTACAGGAACAACGTGAACCCTTTTTAAAGATAGGGACGACTATTGACTCATTCCATGATGTTGGAACACTTTCTTGCTCCCAAACCTTTCCAAACAACACAGTCAATTCCTTAGTCAGGAAGTCACCACCATCTTTAAAAAGAGCCGGAGGTGCGTCATCTGGGCCCGGTTATTTGTAGCACTTCAGGAGTTGGAGTTTCTTGCGGACTTCCGCCTCGTTTGGTGGATCAGTCGTCACCGGCCATTGGGGGCAGGACAAACTGGTTGATGTTGCCGGAGCAGCAGGCCAGTTGAACTGCCGTTTGAAAAATTCCGCCCATCGTCCAAGACGTCGAGAAATGTTAGTGATTGGCGTCCCATCATCCTCGTAGATTGTTTCACTCACACCAGACTTCTTGCTGCCAGTGTCTCGGATGAGTTTGAAGAGCTTCCAGGAGTTACCAGATGCAGCTGCTGCTTCCATCTCATTAGCACGCTCCGACCACCAGGCTTCCCGGTCCTTACGCAAGCTTTGCCCGATCTCACTACGTAACAGCCTTCGTTTGTGGTCAAACTCACGGCCACCCGGAGTAGACCGACGGCCTTCCATCAGTTGTAAGGAGCCAGAAATAATAATAATGTAAATAATCTTTCTTCTATTAGGAACGAGTGTAGTTAGTGGAGTACGTCATTTCATGTCATTTGTGTGTGGTCTTTGATACTGTCCGGGTGCCCAAACCGAAGCAGGTGGTTTTCTTATGGGGCCACACCCCGAGCCTTTGACCTAAAGGTCTGATCCACAAGGCTGTGGAGCATCGTGAGGAGATGCAGTCCCATGGTAGTCGGTGACCAACAATTGGTTCATACGCCATTCGTTCCATCAGGATCCTAGAGCCCATGTGCACCATTGGTTTGGAATCAGGGTTTTCCAACTCCCCTAGGTGGACTTCCCATGTCCACCGGTCCGGTTAAAGTGCCGGACATTCGATTTTCGTCCTCTCGCTTTTGTGAACAACACCCCTGCCACGAGAAGGCAGTGAGTAGAACTTCTCTGACAGAGGCTATATATTCGCGTGGCCATGTGAGAGCATTTTGAGAGGGAGAGCGGACTCTCCCCACTCTCGGCCGTACCAGGGCATTTGGGTGCTTATACATGACTAAATATCTGTAACATCAGTAGTACTTTTATGCCTTTATTTTGCCGTTTTGTTAGTTTTCAGTTTTAGTGTCCATTTCACAGGTGATTAGTCTCAGCAATTATTTGTCTGTAAGAGAGAGAGAGAGTATCTGCTGTTTCATGAGGCGTATGAAAGTTTGTAATTTTAATTATTCACCACTGGTCACATGTTACACTAAATCTGCCAGTTCATTACGTGTAAGCCTTTTTAATGTGGAAGAAAACCCTTCATATGGTTTTGATCATCTGTATAACTGCTTTGTCAGTCGTTCAGTCAGTCAGCTACAACGTAGGATCAGGCACATATATGCATCAGTCCAAGTTGCCATATCTCGTTAGCACAACAAGATGAACACCGAATTCATAGTAGTTAATTTAGTGGTGGTAATATATAAAAGAAAGGTTGTATATAAGGATATAGTATAGGAAGGAAGACAGATGTGAAGCAGTTTTAATCTCAAGGTTTGAGGGAAGATAAAGTGTATACACCTACACCATTGTGATCGATTCTGAGCCATGTCACCTAGAGTCTCCAACAATTGGTTACGATAGTCGCGCGGACTCCAGTAGTCTGCATCTGCCAACATGGCTCAGACTAGAAGTTAGTGACTTCAAGGACTGATGCCATGTTTTGGTTTGGCCGCTGCGCAGTATACTCGTCCCTTAATTGATAGACGGATATCTCGTCTTCGCCATAGGTGACGTAAGTTGGCAAAAGCCAAACGAGCTTTTTGAATCCGTGCTGAGATTTCTTCAGACACCAACCCATTAGTGCTAATCAGACTTCCAAGATAAGTGAAATTGTCAACGCGTTCGACTACTTCACTCCCTATCCTTAGTTCAGGTGTTGACGCAAGCCAGTCCTGGAGTAACAATTTATAGTCGTTCAGAACATAACGAAATCTGACCATAGAATAAAACACATTTTTATTTTTTGTGTCAAGCTAAATATTAGTTTTGTGTTTCGCGAGTTCACCTCAGTCGCAGTGTACACGCACATCCTAAATTCCTGGCGGATTCCTTATGCTAGTTAAAAGTCTTAGAACGATTCGGAAGATTTGATTACCATACCAAACAATCTGTACACAACTTAAGTATATATATGTTATTGGTTTACATAAGTGATTTATGGGCTGTGACGTTGATCAGGTGACTAAATCACTCCAAATATTTGAATTGTTTGTACTTCTCACCTACCAGTTACCTTGACATGTGTAACCTTTCTGGCCGGGCTTGTCATTAGATCTCATTCCCTAACTTTGTGTTCATAAGCATCGTTGCTCATTGACTTTATTAAAAGGTATTTCGAGTTATAACCACCCACCACTTACTATAAATTACTTTATTACTGGGCTATTTACAATCAAATGAATATTGAATCAATCGGCTAATACTTACTTACGCCTGTTACCCCTCATGGAGGAGCATAGGCCGCTCACCAGCATTCTCCATCCAACTCTGTCCTGGGCAATCCTTTCCATTTCTTTACAGTTGTTATTCATCCTTTACATATGTGCTTCTATTTCCCGACGTAATGTGTTCTTTGGCCTTCCTCTTTTCCGCTTCCCTTCCGAATTCCAAGTTAGGGCTTGCCTCGTGATGTAGTTTGGTGATTTCCTTAATGTATCTCCGATCCACTTCCAACGTCCTTTCCTAATTTCCTCTTCATCTGGTAGCTGGTTTGTCCTCTCCCATAAAACGCTATTGTTGATGGTATCCGGTCAGTGAATGTTGAGTATTTTGTGTAAACAACTGTTTATAAATACCTGTACCTTCTTGACGATGGATGTAGTAGTTCTCCACGTTTCAGCTCCGTACAGTAGAACTGTGTTGACGTTCCTATTGAAGATTCTCACTTTGAAGTAAGTTGAGAGTTGTTTTGAGTTCCATATGTTTTTCAATTGTAGAAGTGCTGTCCTTGCTTTGCCAATCCTCGCTTTTACATCTGCATCCGATCCTCCTTGTTTATCAACGATGCTTCCCAGGTACGTGAATGTTTCCTCCTTTTCGAATGCTTCTTCAAATGTGATCGGGTTGATGTTCTCCGTGTTGTATTTGAGAATCTTGCTTTTTCCTTTGTGTATGTTGAGGCCTATTGATGCGGAGGCTGCTGCTACATTTGCTGTCTTCATCTGCATTTGTTCGTGTGTATGAGAGAGGAGGGATAGGTCATCTGCGAAGTCCAAATCATCTAAATGATCCTGAGATGTCCATTGTATTCCGTGTTTCCCCTCCGATGTCGAAGCCTTCATAATCCAGTCAATCAATCAAAGAAAGTGGAATTGCGAGAGTAGACAGTCTTGTCTGACTCCGGTCCTTACTGGAAATGCATCTGTCAGCTGTCCTCCATGCACGACTTTGCACTGTAGACTGTCCTATGAGTTCCGGATAATGTGGACAATCCTCTGAGGAACTCCATAGTATCGAAGAAGTTTCCATAATGTTCCCCGATTCACTCTATCAAACGCCTTCTCACAGTCAATGAATCGGCAAATAATTTCATTTTGAAATTACTTCCTTTTCTTATGCCCTAATACATTTATAATCACACACTTTATTTTCCAATACATTTCTCATGTTGTGTTTTCTCTTCCTTCTTATTTTTGCTTCGTAAACAGTAAAATTGTGAATTTTGTTTACCCAAAATACGCTTTTTTTCATTTACCACATCAACTACATTTTATAGAACACATTATTCATGTGACTAGTGAATAATTTGTTGTTTTTTTTGGAGAAAAACTGTTCCTCCCAATAAAATGTAGTAAATTTTTTTGATTACCAGCCTAGTAGTCTAGTGATTTGTTAGGACTTTTGTCAAATGTACCTAATGTTTTTATTTTGTAAACGATGATTGTCCTCGTAAGGTTTCATCATTTTACAAAATGGAATATATTTTTCTGTTTAGTTCAAACTCTGTTGAATTATTACGAAAATTAATTAAATCTTTGAAGTTCTTAATTATTATTCTAGCACTCTGGATTCATCTGTTATTCTATAAATTTGTCGTAGGTTTTTTGTCGAAACCATTTCAGTGTGTGTGTGTGTGTAACTATGGTCTCTCAGCATTTTAAAGAAATTGAATGTTTAATGAAATGTACTAAGACTTCCGGCTGCAACACGTTTTATTTTTCAGTGAATTATAATAAGGTATTTCATATACGGTAATCATGTCAGTTTTAATTTGGGATTCCTTCATTTGATGGTCTTCATATGTTTGTAGTTGGTGTACTTGTTAACTTTCAGTCATTTAGACATTAACACCGTTGGGTGCTGGCTCAGTGGTCTATCGGTTAAGTGCTCTGGCGCGAAACTGGTAGGTCCTGGGTTCGAATCTCGCGAGGCGGGATCGTGGATGGGCACTACTGAGTAGTCCCACAGTAGGACGAAACGACCGTCTAGTGCTTCCAGGTTTTCCATGGTTGTCTAGCTTCAATTGACTCATGATCTCAACTATATAAAATTACTAAATTCTCCACAGAACCACATTCTGATATTTGTAACTTGACAAAATAAGTATAAACTAAATTACTAAATACAATAGAACACTTTATTAAATTAAACTGTCAATGGTCGAATTTTTTAATTATAAATGTAACATTTATTTTAAACAAGAAGATGAATAATCCCTCTCTATATATATATGTTCAATTCATTTATATTTTATGATTAATAACTCCTAGAGTTGTTTATCGTAAATGATACTTTGAAATAACGTTAAAATAGTCCATTGATCTCTTGATTTCCTCAAGTTTTGCTGACTGTTCATGTGGAAAGGTGGTTTGCTGGTTAACCGATTTCATTCATACTGGTGGTTGCCTTTCAGTGTTCTCACCGACTATTGTCATTGGAGCATTATAAGGCATATCGCCATTGCTAACAATAATCAGTTTGACTATCGTATAAGCGGAATGGGTCAACTTTGGCCTGTTCATGCTGTGCATAATTGATTTACGTGATAAGCAGCTGTAACAAATATTTTTTATTTATAAATGACCTACCGATGATTGGGTAGAGGTGTCAAACTCTATTATCATTAATATTGAATGAATTCTTTTATGACCATGAACCAGGATTCCATGTGATTGTAATTCAGTCGTTGTGACCTACTTTCGTAATCATAAATTTTAGTAGATAATTTCTGTATTGATGTAATGGATTATAAGGAATAAATTCGTTATTTGTTAAACTTTGAAATTCTTTCTTTGTTATGTATATTCAATACATTATATCGCCTTTCATATTCAAACGACAGATTCATGTATTTATTTTTGACGCCTACTGTTTGTGTAAGAGACGTTGATTCTACCAGTGTTCTTAAGTTGACGTGATGAAGTAGGATTCGAGCAAGTTACTAATTGCTTGTAAGCCAAATGCTCTAACAGATAAACTGCTGTCTATACATCATTGAGATTCAGAAAAGTATGACTGCTGGTGTAAGGTCAATTGTTGTTATCTGGGATTTGAATAAACGGTAGTTTTGAATACAATCGTAATAGTAATAATAGTATTGGTAGAGTTTTCAACCACTATTCAAATTTTTATCTTTTTGTTATTTGTTGATTACTTCGTGAACACGTTTCGAATCAGTTTCACGAATTCAAATAGAGTGTCGTTATATGACACTGATGGCAAACAACAAGAAGACTTGAGGTCCATTGTTGTATGATTATACACTTCCCATCCAACTCAATGTTTGACTGGTACATACCATGATTACGGTGTTGAATGAATTCATCAACCGTGTGCCGGAATTAAGCCTAAATATACTTTATATTTGCACAATGATTCTCATTTCAGATTGCAAATCAAGACATATGATTTAAGTAGGTATTAATAGTGTTCAGCAGAATATTCTCTCTTTTAGACGAATTGTACATGTAGTGTTTCATATATCGAAAAATAATGTAGTTTGAAAATGAATCCAAATAATAAATTCTGATAGCAAATTAAGCACTTGTTTTCTTTGTTCATTGTATTATACTTGGTAGTTATAACTGTACATTATTTTTACAATTTTTGTCTTCATTTTTCTCACTAGATTGGCAGTAATATTTCTGATCTGCAATTTTTATTCATTGATCTTTTCCTTATCACAACTCTGGGTCTTACGTGTAAGTTGAGCAAGTATTTCTTTATTCTCTGATTTTGTTTTGCTAACTCTCTTATTGAAAGATGATGAGATGGTTAAGTGATACGTGTTTCTATTTTGGCTCATTTATTTTTATACCACTGTCGTATATATTGAGTTATTATTATGGTTTGTCAGTTTGTATATTGAAATTGTCCTCTTATCTGAAAAAAAGTGTAAGCCTTTAAAATGTCACTCCCCATATTATTACTATTTGTGTGCTTTCAAGTGTTTTTATGCTCTTTCCTTATGGATAATATTGTTGAATTCAAAAATGTAATTAAATTAATTACCAAATATATTCATAGAACAAATCGTGGATTGGTGTTAGTCAATAATTGACAATTATCCACCGCAGGTATTGGAAAATAGTCCGGCGATATCGCGAAATGATTCAACTTAGACACCATTCGATGCCTTCTCCGAGGTTTATAAGTTTAGCGCTCTCAGCTTACCTGAATGTCCTGGGTTCAAAATTTCGTACGGAGGAGTCGTGGCTGTTCACTTTTGATGGGTCCTATATTAAGACGAAAAAGCGCCTCATTACCTCCTGGTTTTTAATAGTTGTCGAACTTAAATTTAATCTCTGAAAATCCAACCGTTGTCACAGAGAGCCTATAGTGATGAATAAATATGTTTGCATGTATCATTTGTTAGATTGCATGAATATGCGCACATATATGCGTTGGAACAAAGCTGAAAACAGTCGAACCAAAACGTGACGCTAGTTCATGAAGCCATTGTTGTACTGAGTCCTGTATTTAGGCGCAGATTACCTCATTGAGTTCCTCGTGATCACCGTAACTACTGGTTTGGAGACAATTGGTTTGTCTGAGAATTAATTTCGATATTACACTGACATTTACTTATATTGCCTCAGGCCTTAAGTTTTTAAATTATTTTATACTTTATTCCACAAATTTACTCTTCTTGAATCATACTGTTTATGCATATTTTTTCCTTATTGCATTGATACTGTTACTGCTTCTTTTTCTTCTATGGGATCCTTACTGCTATGATTTGGCAACTTGTTTCGGTGAACATATACCCTGGGTTCTACGTCACATGATTGACGAACAGTCAATCTATGTTCTCTTAATTATGATGGCCTATTCTATTTATATATGATATGTAGTAAATATCTGAATCGTTTGAAACGAGGGGGTCACTTTGATCAGTAGCATCATATTTGGTAACCGACGTGCATATTTCTCGTAACATGAAAACGTTTTTTTCACTTCATGGTCATAAATTTGTTGTAACTCTCTGATTTCAGTCTCATGGTAGACCGGGAAATTGTTTTTAAACATTCATTTGGAAGTTTAGGCTACGTAAATGGTGGCCGATACATATTAGCAATCGGCATACGTTGTTTTTAAAAACTTTTCCCTACAGTGTTACTTTCTTTTTTTCATTTTGACTAGCTGATTGTATGATGTTTCTGAATAATTGCTCGGTGCTCATTCCTATGTTGTATTTTGCTTTCATGGAGTTTACTTTCATTCTCCTGGACTACTTGACTTTAATTTAATTATTTCGACTAACTTCATTTCTTTAGCGACGCTTTTGTCATGCTTCATATTTGAGTACCTCTGTTTTTGAAAGCACTTACTTTTTATAAATCTGTAATGTCAAATCTAAACTTCTTAGTCATATGTATTTATGCATATTTCTCCCTAAACACATACAACTAGTGTTATAATAACCTCGATTAATTAATATTTACATTGTTCCACTATTATTGATCAGTATTTTAGAACTCCGGTGTCTATTCTGTGAATGAGCTTTTCCAACCCACTTCACATTAATAACATATTAAAATTACTTACTTTGCTTGGATAATGGTCTACAGCTTGAAGCTACATACTGTAATTTCTTCCAAGTACTTCATCACAAAATCTATTTCTATCTATTATGCATGTTTTGTTTTGATTTGTTTGAAATTCTTATCTTCAACCTAATGTACATGTGCATTTGTAAATTTCTTTGCCGCCAATTTTAATCACATTATTATCTTTTTTGTAACTACTAATCCACTCAACATATAGGATCTCATGATATTTACACAAAGTATTTTTTTCTAATTAGCATTCAAATTTTATTTTTCTGTCTCTCAGCCTCTTTTTCAGGTTAATTTTTAGGATAAAGTGTTGTTTAGTCCCATTTATGTTCCATTTTCGTATTAAATATTTCATTACCATATCGTATTAAAAAATGGTAGTTTTTCATCTTATTTCCTTCCTTATATGAATTAGAGAATTTTCACCATTCAAAATTGGTAAGTTGACCTTCATTTACTTGTGGACGGTTTTTGTCACTTACGGATATCAGTTTAGATAGCTGTGTGAACCAAGAAGAACTGAATAACTCTTCGTAATATGGGACTTTTCATTACTGCATACCCACAATTCTATCTAGAATCAAACTTTATGAAGTTCGGGTCTCTCGTCAAACACTTAACCCTTAAACCATTGGAATGGAACGGCTAAAATGTCTTTTTTACAACTTTTGTTGTTGTCGTTAATGAGCGCTGCTGAGTAGTTCTGTACTAAAATAACAACTGTTCAATACCTCTTGATTTTAGTGATGACTCTACCTGTGTAAATTCATAATGTGGACCACTCGGAAACGAAAGTCATCTCCGTAGAACCTCTTAATCAAAAATAAAATATTTTCCTGTTAGATATTATTATTTTTCGTAACCCAAATTAAGCTATCTTTAGGTATACACACTATGAGGCAATTCTAAATTGAGAATGAGTCTACATTTTTAAATTGTATGTTGACAATACTTCTGTTTTCCTATAAAAGTTTTCTTTGCAAATATATTAAAAGATCATTATCCCTATATATCCGTATCATCGGATCGCAATAGAATTTTGTACCGATTTGTATTAAAATGGTAATTGTTAGTGAAACATAGATCGGATTAAAACGTGTTCCATGCACGATCGTGTTGGTGCACGCTAATTGGCTATTTCTTATCCAACCAGCGCTAGTCGATACTTGGAGAAGACTCTAGAATCTTCTCATGTAAAAACTATAAATATACTAACGTATTTCTTATTGCGCTTCTTACTTCATCTACCCCTTGTTAATCGGAATATAATTTTTTTCCTGTTCAATCGTGTTCTGGTTTGGGGACTTTTCGAGTTAATTGATGTTCAGGAATACTAAGCAATAGGGATAGCTGGGTCGTAATAAGAAAAATTATAACAGTAATATATTGACTAAACGGCAAAAAAGTTTCGAGACTAACAAATAGAAGTCGATATAGTTGATGTCACTAGACGTGACTTTTTTTGCTTTTAGTGTTGGGTAGTACTCATAAGTTTCTAAATAATTGTATGATTTTGATTGTATTGTCTTCTGTAACATTTTGTAGCGTGCTTTTAAAGTCAGATACTGTCACAACATTATTGTGTTGGAATATCTGCTGAGGTTTAGTGGGAAAAAGATAGTGGTCAATGATGAATCCTAGTATGAATAATAATTTTCACAGATGTCAGTAGTCTTGGAAGTTGTGTTGTCACACGACCGAACCTTTAAGATATTTAATTATCATTGATTTGGTATTCTAGGAACACATACTTTACCTCACAAAACCATCTAAAATTTACTGTTGAATTGCATAGTTTGATGGTCCATTTCGTCCCATC